>JAZBNJ010000018.1:10007500-12407500 GCA_037349165.1 Choristoneura rosaceana
AAATTGTCTCTGGCGTTACCAAAAAATCGTACTTCTAACAAGATATTTTCACGGTTCAATAGGTTGAACTTACGTAGGATGGCATGTATTCATGTACACCATCTAATAAATTGCAGAAAAAAAACATTTACTTACAAAAATCTGCAATTGTTTGAAAAATGTCGCGGACAGATTAGTGTCGGTAAAAAAGTTGATTGGCCCACTTACACGTTTGTGTTTGTGGTGTTGCAGATGTTTATGGGCGGTGGTGATCTCTTACCATCAGGAGACTCACTTGCTCGTTTGCCATCCAGTCGAATAAAAAAATCTAACTATGAAGGAAATATGGCCCACGCCCTCTTGTTCTGAGAGGAGGCCTGTGCTCAGCAGTGGGACGTAGGTATGTATGTATATAGGTTGGGATGGAAGGTTCACCGCTACCGCATGTTGAATTACAGTCTAAACAGATTATTTAAATTATTATTATTATTATTATTATTGTTAGCCCATTTTGTCCCACTGCTGAGCATTTAAAATTAACATTTAAAATTTCAAATCGACTTCAACAAGTAAAACATGATTAAATCAGATATTTTTTATTAATATATCAAACATTTTTACAGCTATACATTTTCTACAAAATTGTGTCACTTGCAATGAAGTATCAGAGCTCCAAAGTACATCCAGGTGCAAATTAATTCATATTTAATTGAGAATTCAAGTTTTTAAGAAAATCAAACACACGGTTAGGAATTGCGTTAGTTCTAGTGCTCAAGTTAGATTAACTTTCACAATAATTAAGTAACGTGACAGCTCTCGATGTAGATCGTGATATACTCAGCCTGAGCATACAGTCAAGGGCAAAATTATGTATACACTTTAGTACCTTGTCACTTTAACCACTGTGACAGTTCATATATGGCAGTATACATATTTTTGCCCTTGACTGTACAGTCAGCTGCAGAGAAAAGGTACCCCCCTGTAACGGCGGTATCCATACAACCGCCATTACAGGGGGGTACCCTTTCTCTGCAGCTGACTGTACATAAAACTTTACTCAAATGACGCTTAAAGTCATCGAGACCTGTCGTGCCTACTCATTAATTGTACCAGAATTAATACAACACGGGGCGTGTGTGACGATGAGAGATAATTTGAGTCACGATTTTTAAAAGTTACTCACTTGTGTTCATATATTTTGGTCAGTCAACTTTTTCTTGTTGGCTATTCTGTCCCGTTGTCCAAGAGACAACTGTTGTTTCTTAAACAACTGTTATAATTATAATATACGTACCTATACTGGGTATGGCCTGTAATACGAACAAATAATCAAATCACAGATCGTACTCGTCAAAGTGAACAACAAGTTCAGCGACTTTTAGAAATAATGGAGTCTTTAGCTTTTCTCTTCGTCGTACAAATTAAATACTGCTACAATATCAATGTACGCTATCCTAGAACCCAACTGACGTCGTCTGTCATGCTACAAACATCAAGCAGTTTGCTTTACATTGCTTCTTCTAATAAACTTAAGTGGAATAAAAATAAAAATAAACTAATTATTTTTAAAAGTCGGTGAACTAATCTATGTTTTAATTAGCCCATTATGCTATTAATGTACTCAGGAGATAGTCCATACAATATTAGCCTTGTAATTACAACAGAAATATACGCTCGATTAAATATAACCACAGAAAACATATTGAAACTCAGTTTTAAGCAGTTGTCCAGGGGAAATAACCATGTCAACCAAATACATGAAAAAATTGACTGACCCATTTTCGTTATAAGCTGCACGTTGCTCTATAAAAAATATTTACACTTATTGACCAAACTGAACGGAACCCGCTCAGATTAAATAATATCCAAAACACTTTCATAAAATTTACGAATACAAATTTTTCATGGAAATTCTTTGCCTAAGCTAGTAACATTGGCACATGGTAATACTTAATACAATTACATACATATTTTACAGTTATATTGATAAACTGAAATACAGTCGAATAAACTGATTCATGTATATTGTTATTATAATTTCCTTGACAAAAGTATGGTATGACAATGACAACTTGTCATTAGTAGCACAAAAGTTCCACCAGGTACATGATTAATTTGTTCCACTGTATCAACTTTTTCAATGCCTCGTCAAATACTAAACAAAATGTACTTACAAAGGTTGACGATTACGTACATAAGTTTGATCTGTATACATAAAAAATCTTCACCATCGTTACTTTATTTCTCCAGGTAGGTAGTCACTTACAGGATCATAATTCCTGTTGACATCCAATAATAATTTTATTTGAATTTGGTAAAAAATATACATTGACGAGCAAAAATAACGGGTCTCTTCGGGATTCGGAAGTGGCTCAAGCTCGTAGCGGTTTTTTTAATGTAGCAAAAATCGAAAATTATATAGGGACTTATATATGGTAGACGTACTCAGCAGGATGCCAGTATCCATCCTTGTATTCATGTGACACGCTCGAGTAAATCCCAAAATCCCCTTTTCGGCTCCCCTACTACAAAGCTATCGTATGTTACACAAAATGTTTAATTTTGAAACCATAAGAAAATATTCTGAGAAAAAAAATTTGGTTTCGCAGAAATTTGATACTTGGGAAATGAAACATTTGGGAAAAATTTTGTGCGAAACGGCAGTAAACGGTTTAATTTACATAGCTAAAATCCAATGGCACTTCCTATATATTAGAGGAAATTATAAAACCATGTTTTTTTAATGTCTTTAGTCTATGTAGTTAAATAAATATACATTGTACGTATTTAAAGGCTATGGAAAGTACAATTATCGAATGATCATAAGCGATTACTACCCAATAACAATAATGGATGAAATGTAAATATGGAAGTAATAGCCCCGTATGAATCAGGTTTCTTGCCGACATAAATATTAATCCCATTTTAAATCGGATATTTGGCATAGTTGTTTTAATTTCTTTTGGAATTTGCATCATGATAGAAGAGATCAAAAGTAGTTCGATTTGATCATAATTTACAAAAGTTTCAAGAGCTCCATGCTTGATTGAGCAATAAAGGTTTCTGTGACAGGCTAACATATAGTATCTTGAGAGCCGTTTACAACATTGTGTCACGCTTGTGATTGGTTGACTAAATGAGCCAATCACAAGCGAGACTGTAACGTCAAACGAACCTCTCGATACTAACGTCATCTTAGGATATTTCGCCTGTCAAGCAACCCTGATTAACACTTAATTTAAATAATCTTCCTCACTTTTCATTGGTAGCAAGTTTTTGTTTGCTTTCAAGTTTCTTCGCATCTCGATGCCTGTGACTATTTCTGTTGATATCGAATTTTGAAGTTATTATTTTATACATTTGAAACTGGGCCCATAACCGATTAGACAATTTTACAGCAGCAATGTTCTGTTAAAAGAGCTTAGGTACATTTTTATGAAGAAAATTTGAGCGAATGTATGAAGAAAATATATAGATACAAATAGTGATTATGGGATGAATGATATAATACTTAAGTATCTACTTCTTAGTTACAACATATCAATACACAAATAACTATAAATACTGTAAAAAAACCATAGCGTTGGCTGGATCAACCAACTTTTTAGTGCAGCTTGTAGCCATGATAACGTCTCCTGAGTTACTCATTAAAAGTATGATTTTATGGGGTACAAACACTAAAAGTTAAGACATGTGACAGTTTTAAGGCTCGTCTCCTAAGCATGCTAAAAGTATACAATGCAAACATTTCTCTAATCCAATGCACCACCAATGACGTCTCCTGGGTCACGGGACAGAATAACAACACTAGAAAGTTGATTGATCAGACTAAGCTTTTCATTTAAGAACACAAAGATGATCAACTTACAATATACTTACACTTAAACAGAATATGCATAAGATATAGTTTACTGGCCCAAATAAATCAAGTATTTAATGTTTAAACAGGGATATGTCAGAGTAAAAAGGCGTGGCTATTTAGCACATTGCAAGCTGCTGCAAGCCTGACCCAGACGCTAGCTGCTCGGAATTCTAACGACCCTACAATCACAGTATATATATAAGCTAAAGCAGTAGGGAAACTACGAACAAGTCGATCGAAACGAATATACTCGCACAGACGCGCGCTCTACACGGCCTCACGCACGTTCGGGCGGTACTGCAGTACCGCGAGACCCCCTTAGAGGCCGTGTAGGGCGCGCGTCTGTGTGAGTGTGTTCGTTTCGATCATTTGTTCGTAGCTTCTAAACTGCTTTAGCTTATATATATACTGTGCCACAGTTTTTTCTGTTCATTGTGTGGCCGATATCGCCGCACTGTGTTTACTTGGCAACACACGCCAAAGTGTGCAATACCTTGACTAGAGGCCTTTTTGCCTAACGGTTTCACAACCGCTGTAACTATTTCCTTCCGTCCCGCGGTTTAGGATGTGGATAGGAGATGGTGAATGCGATCGCGAGCGTCCAGGCGCTAGATAATATGGGCACAGAGTAATGCCTTGATCACACTTACCGAGTAAACTCTCTTCTATCTCGCACAGGCAGTTCACTTCAAAAATGGCGCGAGCGGCGACGTGACGGCCGGAGTGGCAAGACAGTACAAGTACAGACCTACCGAGTAAGCCAGCGAGACGGTGTGGGGAAGCGGAAGGGTGGACACTCGGCCTAGTAGATAGAACGGGAGCCGAACTACTGTCTAGCCACTTCGTTCGGTATGTGTGATCAAGGCATAACACACTGGGAAACACAATCGTTTTCACCACTTCTTTCTGTCTCACAGTACAAGACGAGGGTGGAAAGAGATGGTGGATGCGGTCGTGAACTTTAGCGGATAGAGAATACGTCATTAATTCGTACGTGACATTCGGTAGAAACCTGCAGTCAAAATCTATCGCACTTATCAAAAAAATCTTGATACTCGTAAAGGCAGCAGACGCATGCTGCGACAGGGTTCTACCGCACGTACAAACTTGTCAAGGCATAATTGAAAACTGCAGTCTCGAAAAATGAATGTTTTTTCGTCTTTTAAGGTGAAGCTCACAGCATTCTTAATGATATGAGAGCAATAAAAAGTTTTCTAGTTCTAAAGAAGTCTTAAGAAGTTTTAGAGTCCGATCAGTTTTTAATGCTCTTATTATATTTAAACATACTTTTTAAAGTTTTACGCTTTTAACTCATAATTAATAGCACACCCGAGACTTGAACCACGACGATATATTGGGTCTTCCATAAATGATTTTTAGACATTCACAATTACTATGAAAATCTGAATTCCTTTCTTCACGTGAAACAAATCGCGAGACCCCCTCCCCTCTCCCTAAATATGTGACATAATTTAGATTACCCCGTAGCAATAAGTCGAAGTAATATTCAGGTTATTTTTAAATCAATCCAAAATAATTCAGCAGATGGATTACTTTAATTAAACTAAACATAATTTTTTTGATAAACATCGATGCATATAGGGAAATTAGTATCAACCGCAATTATCATTTTAACAAAGGTTTCAGAATAGTTTTATTTGCGCGTATGAGCTCGTTTTTGGAAGCGCATGGAGGTACGAGTGTACACGTGCGGTTTTGTTTTTTTTCGAGCGTTGAATACGCGGGAATGAGCGTACACGCACGTTTGGTATAATCTAGCGCTAAAAAGCTAATCTGAAACTGCCCTAACATAACCACCTGCTAAAATATTCGGTATCAACTTTAAGGTCCGGAGTGTGATATCAATTCAGTCTATAGCAATTATCTAATGGTTGTCCGAACATGTCATAGTTTACCGGCTGGTGATATACTTGGGTTCCATGAAGCCGGTGTCGCTTAGCGACCGAAGCACCACATTACCGTTGGGCAGGATGGAGATCCATGTGATTGAGCCATGGTTCAGGGCTATCCGGAGCCATGCTTCAGGTGGGAACTGGAGAGCCCTGGAAAGTTTAGATTAAAAAGGGTAAACAAGCGAACAAACGTGTAGATTTCATTCAAGCCTTTTGAACGCCACAGACACGACAAGAAATGGCTGCAAATCATGCAATAGGCGTCAAGAAATACCGACGCCAGCCTATGGCACGATTTTCAGCTGTTCGCGTTTTGCCGACTGGCTAGTTGGCGCTAGTAAGTATCCCCATACTCGAGAAGTCCATTTGACAATTTTGATATTAGTGCCGCGTATGTGATTGGCAAAAAAACTAAATGAGCCAATCGCAAGTGAGACTGTAAAACGTCAAACGGACCTCTCGATACTAACGCCATTTTAACCATAACCAGATAGGCGCTGTTGAAAAATCCTTTTACTGATCACCCCATGTGAGAAAGAATTAAGAGTAACCCGTCCTAAACTAAGTGGACAGGGAGTTGGTAATTAGCTTAAAAATATATACAAAACTGGAAAGCGCGGGGAATGGAAGCGGGGCAGAGAAGAAAGAAGAGCATATTATTCGCGGTAGTTCTTTCGTCTGTTCCTTCGAATGAACTATTGTGTTTGTTTTATTCACAAGTGATGAAGGAAGAACTGCCATTCCGCCTATGTTCCTTGAAAAATAAAAAATAAACAGTTCTTCCTTCATCTCTGGTGAAGGCACTAGTGCGAAAAGAGAAACGAAAGAACTAACACGAATAATCCATACGAGCGCGACCGAGGAAGCGGGGCCGAGCGTAGATAGGCCCGCCACACTCCCGTCGCGGTGCCATCCTTTTTGTGTTTTGCGTATGAAGTTGCAATCATACTCACTTGCACACGAAGTATCGTATCACATTGGCGTGGCACACGAGAAGAGTGTAGGAGTCCCGGGCCTGATCCGGCGGCGCGCGGTGGAAGTAGCGGCGGAAGCCTGCCTCTATCCGGGCTCCGTCCTGGAAGAACTGCTGGCGGTGCAAACCGGCTGGTTACTATTTGCTCATCGTCAAAGTATCGGGCAAGGCTCGGATACCGGTTAAATTTCCAAACCGTTATCATGTACTTGGCGAAAACTTTTTCATTTTGGTTTCGTTCGCGAAACCGTTATTTTTAAACCGGTTTTTAAGGCAACATTTCCATAAAGTTCTTGTCAGATTAAGCAGTTTAGAACAATAAAAACCGGTTTATTCCGGCGCAGGATAAACGTCGCCACCCGCCCACCGGCCGGCCAGCTGTCACTCGTCGAATAAACCGGTTTATTTAAGTTATAGTTAAGTCCTTAAAAACGTTCGCGTTCTTATGAAAGTTCAGAGTTAAACCAAAATAAACCGGTATTTACCGCTGTTTTATAAACCGGTTCCGAGCCTTGGTATCGGGAACCCAAGTCTATAGGTAGAGTCATTCACGATGACGCGTGCCGTGGTTCTTATTACAATGTCATTAATGTCTAATTTTGACAAAATCACGCATCTTTGTGGATGGCACTACGCTGCGTCATAAAGGCGGAAAATTAGTGCGGTGAAGCATAGTCCTCACCGCACATGCTGAGACTGAGCGCCTTTTGCCACAAATTAGTTAAGCATGTTTATGACAAAAGACGTTTTTTCTTTTGAACATGAAACTACTGAGACTCACTCATATGAAATGAAATTGTAATGGATAACTGACGTAAGACTCACGTCTTAAATCGAGTTTAACTCGATATGTTTTCGTAGCCCTTCTTCTCAGGAGCACGCGACGGCGTCTGCCGCAACACGCCCACCAAGGAAATAGCCCGAAACATGTTGAGCTAAACTCGATTTAAGACGTGAGTTATCCATTACAATTTCATTTAATATGTTTTTTCTTTCTTTCAAAATGCATAGTAGATTATTATTATTATTATAGCTTTTTCTCCACACTAGTGGTCCCCAAGGGTAAAAGCCTCCTCCATCTTTTTCAATTTTTCCTTATCCATAGCAATATTCATCCATTCTTTTCCAGGGTGTCCACAGCTAATGTTCAAAAAAATTCCCTGACTTTTCCCTGACTTACCCTGACCATTTTTTTAAATTTCCGGTGCGCATTTGCGGTGGTAGTTCTGTCACTAGAATTAAGGGACATTTTGTTGAAAACAATCTCTAAAGCCCATAGTATCTCTGCAGATGTCACATCGTCATCTTTGTATGTAAACATTTTAATTTCTTCGGTTTTTGGTGGGTCAGGAACAGTTTTTGTATTTTGTGTTGTTTCCATGTTATGTCTCTGTTGATGTTTCATCAGATTTTACCTTTTTCGCAAAGAATGAAATATTAGGTTGCATTTTTCTCAGTTCAACATTTTTAACATGTTTAGGGCCTTTAGCATGTGAAACCAGAACTTGTTTGCCCATATTACTGAGTTTGAAGGACTTGCAGCATACTAATTTGCATATAAACTTGCATATAATCTCAATTTTTCCTGACTTTCCAGGTATCCCCTCGATTTTACTGACTTTCCCTGACCACCTTAAGCTTCCCTGACATTTCCCTGACTTTCCAGAATGTGGACACCCTGTTTTCCTGCTATTTTTATGAGTTCATCAATCCATCTTTTTCTCTGCCTTCCAACACTTCTTTTTCCTAAATGACCTGGCCCAGTAGGAAAAAGAAGTGTTGGAAGGCATAGTAGGTACATGAATTTAACTTACTTTTGGCTCCGGTCTCCAGTGCCCTACAGGTGGTTCGGGCGGTATCGGCGCGCCCTCTTCAATCAGCGAGCAGTTCACCACTTCCAGGTCAGCAGGGAGGTGTTTAGCTATGAGCGTGGCGGTCTCTTGAGCTCTGGTCATTGTGGAGCGTACAAGCAGATCCCATTTAATGTCAAGGCATGCTAGTCTTCGGCCTGTCATGTCGGCCTGTTGCTTGCCTGGAAATACAGTGATAGGTCATCAACTTTTGAAATAGGAAATAGGAATTGTTTATTTCACAGGTATTATAATAAATCCCAAAAGCATATTCTGCCAGTTCTGGCGTAGAAATATTAAATCATCACAAAAAGAATATGAAGACAAACAATTGCCATTCATTATGCATCTAATTAATTTATATATAAAGTTTTTAATCTTACATTTTAATGAGGTTTTCGTACACTGATTAGTATTAACTGACGGTTAAATGTGATGCAGTCTCTATTTGTTTTGTTCGAATAGACAGAGATGGCATCACATTTAACTGTTAACACTAATCAATGGATGGTGAAACAGCCCCTTAATGTAATTATGTCAGCCTCATGGGGAGCCTCCAATACATGTTAGACTCTCCAAAATTATTATTGAGATGCTAATAAAATTATCATTCATTAAATTTCATTATGCATCAAATTAATTTAAATCAAAATTATTATTCAAGGTTACTTACATTAAATAAATAAAAAATAAAGAGACAATAATTCTTTTTTTAAAGAAATAATAATTCCTTTTCATTTTACAAGATGTTTGTTAATTTATTTATTAGGGTCAAATCTTGGAAGCTAAATTGTGTGTCGGATTGACTTGAAATTTGGCATATGTAAATCTGGTGGCAGTAGCATCATGGTAGTCCAGTGAGGATTGTCTCCACAGAATGGAACTCTTCAATGTTTAATTAATTTATTTATTTAATTATTAATGCCAGTTAACCCGTAACGCATCCAAGACTCTACATTAGTCCCTAACTTTTTTGTGCAGGAAATGCCCTAGAGACTACAAGTAGTCTACCAGTAGTCTCTGACGAGTGAAGGGTTAACTTAACAGTATTTACTTGAAATTCGGACATGTAATTCAAAACACAATGCAAGTATAGTCAATAAGAAGTCAGCAAAAAAGCTTGTATTAAAAATTATTTTTTTTACAAAAACTATTTTCTTCATTCTCACCCAAGTCTGTAAGTGTTCTTTCCTTGTCAGTAGCACCGTCCACAAAATACTGGCCATGCCTGATGAGGAACAAGTGCCTCACAGCTTTACCCTTTGCCTTTTCTAACTTTTCATTATATTCATTTTGCGCTTCAGGTTTGTCCCCTTTCAAAGGTTTCACAAGCGCTTCTGGTTCACGGCTAAAGAACGGAATAATTCTTTATAATATCCAAAATAATTCGACACATCACAAGCATTATAATGTCTATCATAGCACATGAATTTTATCAAAAACTTAGGCCATGAGACAACACTGCTTACGAACAAAATATGACATAAAAAATAACTTACTGATCCCAATTTGAATTCCATTTAACACTTGGTGTATAATTCGTTGTCCATGAATTATGGACACCAAATTTTCTCTGGTTTTTATCATTATTATTAAATTGGTAATACGCGAGACCGCCGCCTACAGCGCCTAAACTAATAATAGCTATTTTGTGTAATCTGGAGAACGAAGGCATTATGAACAGTAGCTTATCTTACTAACTACTAGTAAACTTATGTAGAAATTTGATAAAATGCTTTCATTTAATTGTAAAAATTTGCAGCGTTCACATTCACATAGCATACATAACCTCACTTTAGATTCAAATGACAGACACACAGCAGCTGGGCTACTACGAAACTCGAAAATCGAGGTCCGTTCGTATCGTACCATACCTATAATAGTTATTGTTCCGAGTACCATACCATCCCACTGACGTATTATTTAATAAGAGTGAGAGGGACGGTACGATACGAACTTCGATTTACGAGTTTCATAGTAGCCCTGCTGACGTAGGGATGCACGTTACGATTAGATTTTTATGAAGATCGATTCAATTGGATACGATTTAGCGATTTTTTTAATCGATTCATTTCAATGATCTACAACCGATTCGATTCATAAGTAAAGTGAATCGTATCCTTTAAATCGTATTCAGAGATAAGGTATTAATTAGTTATAAGTATTGAATATTTATTAAGTATCTCCAATCCTTAATGAAGACAGATTGACTATAAACCGATGCCACAACAACTTCACACTAGTCTGCATAGTTTTTTTAACAAGCGAAGTAAATAGATACGCAAAAATCAGAAACATAATGCGGATAGTGAAAAGAAAAAATCTTCATCGATTTTAATTATAGGTAGTAAAAATTTATTATCTTACATCTTTTATGATGTAGGTACGGTAACGTTCTGTTTGAATAATAGTGCTATTTTATTGTGATTATACCGCTGGCTCCAACGATTATATAAATCCAATGTGTGGCCAGATTTAATACTTGAAATGTGTTTTATTAATCAAAATAAATTAATACAAATTTTGAATCTATTTTCGATACGATACGATTTTTGTGAGATCGACTCAAGAGCATACGATTCGATCCGTGGATCGTGTCAGAGGTTACGATCTATTACGATTCAAAAGATCGATTCAAAGTAAAAAATGTGCATCCCTAAGTGACACAGACAGATTGTTTTTTTTTCCCAGGTTAATTTTTTTCTTGGTTTGGTAACGAGACTTTTAAGCCAAGTTTTTATTTAAAAAGTCTTTGTTAATTCACTTCGATAATTTACTTGAAAAGTTGAAATTATATAATGCGCAATACTACTACACGCTGCGCACTACTGTTTCATTTAGATTAAGATTTCATGTACAAACTTTTTAACACCAAATAAATCTATTCTATTCTATTCTATTCTATTCAATATTTTTGATGTAGTGAGGCTGCGGGAGGATTCTTAAACTTTTTAGGGTTCCGTAGCCAAAATGGCAAAAACGGAACCCTTATAGTTTCGCCATGTCTGTCTGTCTGTGTGTTTGTCTGTCCGTCCATCCGCGGCTTTGCCCAGCCAGGGACTATCAATGCTAGAAAGCTGTAGATAATTCTGCATGAATATATAATAGGTATGTGAACTACCTATGCCGACAAATTGGTACAATCAAAATTCAAAAAAACATTTTTTAGAGTACTTCCCATACTTCCCATAGACGTAAAGTGGGGGTGATTTTTTTCTTATCCAACCTTGTAGTGTGGGGTGTCGTTGGATAGGTCCATTAAAACCATTACGGGGTCGCTACTACGATTTTTCGACTTAGTGATTCATTTGAAAATTTTTCAACTTTAAAGTGCAAATTTTCATTAAAATCGAGCATGAGGGGGGGGGGGGGGGCACCCCTTTAAAATCTAAACCGGTGGGTGGAAAAATTTGAAAAAATTCAGGATGGTAGGTACTATAACACTATTACTTATTCTGTGCTATAACGGTTAAGTTTTCTTGAGAATTATTAGTAGTTTAAGATTAAATAGCAGTATAAAATATACCTAAATTTGGAATATTCCGTACAAAATGCGAAATCCTTAGACAAATATTACTTTATTTTTTCGTAATGGCTACGGAACTCTATTTTGGGCGTGCCCGACACGTTCTTGGCCAGTTTTTTATCGAATAGCTGGAAAATAAGCAGGCAGGTCATCTGATGGTAAGTGATCACCGCCGCCCATGGAAACCTACAGCATTATTAAGACAGCGGGTGCGTTGCCGGCCTTGCAACAGGAAATACACTAGCCTTTTGAACCTACACACATCATAGCTAGATGGAAAAATCTAGAGGTGAGTCCATTCTATATTTTATACGTGCAAGGTAGAAAGTAACGTTTAAACCACACAGTGGAAGAGCACCAATCATCGAGATGGTGCGGGTGCAGTGGCGGACTAAGCCCGTCAGAGGCCCGGGGCGGCAAAGCTGAATGAGGACCCAAGCTTTAAAAAAAATGCAGTTTAAAAAATTTAGGTACTAAGCACATTTTTAGTCTTGTAGGATTTGATCAGGGGAACGCGGAGGCATTTGGGGGCCCCCCAAAGAAGCCCTTGCAAGCCTTTGGAAGCCCGGGGCGGGCCGCCCTTTCCGCCCCCCTGTTAGTCCGCCACTGTGCGGGTGAAAACCACCCTTATGCCGAGTGCTGCGGTGATGGAACTTAGCAGCTGGGATGAGATCGAAGAGTTCATCGGAACACTATAACTTGATTTATTTCACTGACAAGTATTAATCGGTCCAAATATATAGGTGGTAGGACCTTGTGCAGTGTCCGCCCAGATTGCTAGCACTATCTTGCTCGCTAATCCTGCCGTGAAGCAGCAGTGCTTGCTGTTGTGTTTCGGCGTGGAGAGTAGGACAGCCGGTGAAATTACTGGCACTTGAGATATCCCATCTTAGGCCTATACGTTGGCAACGCATCTACAATACCCCTGGTGTTGCAGATGTTTAAGGGCGGTGGTGATCTCTAACCATCAGTAGACCCACTTGCTCGTTTGCCATCCAATCGAATAAAAAAAAGATAAGCGATCATGGTTGGCTGGTTGATATCTGACTACTTATAGTGTAAAATAGCAAACATAAATAAACCCACTTTCGCGGGTTTACTAATATGTGACGTTCCGCGGTCAAAGGTACCATTCTCCTAAGAATTATAGTTACTAAGATATAATTTAATGAAAAATGTATTGGAAAATGTGGAATTTCAGGAAACAGACTGACTAAATATGTAAGTTTAGATACCTTTATTCTGGACTTATAATGTGTGCTAAATTTCAAAGGAATCGGTGCAGTAGTTACGGCGGGAAAGCGTAACAAACAAACCCACTTTCCTCTTTATAATAGTAAGTATTTACTAAGTGCATGGTCACTCGGTAATTAAGTCTGGGGGTTTTACTTAAATACGAGGGTCAAACTGAAAGTTCTTAGAAAATCAAAAACTGAGCAATCTAGCAAGTTATTAGTTTTATTATATCTTTTCAAAATAGTGTCCATTCACATCAATACACCGCTGCATCCGATGGAACCACTGAGAAAAGCACTTAGCCCACTCGTCCTTAGGGGTCTCTTCGACGGCCTTTTGAAACGCACCCACTGCTTCCTCGGTGTTCATAAAAGTTTTCCTCGAAGTTTTTCTTTTGTTTTCGGGAATAAATAAAAATCGCAAGGTGCGAGGTCAGGGCTATACGGCGGGTGACCCAGTAATTCCACGTCTGACGTCACTAAATAGTCGATCGTTCGCCTGGCGGTGTGCGACGAGGCGTTGTCGTGGTGAAGAAGGATCCTACTTCGAGGTCGCTTCTCCCGAACTTTTTCCAATACAAGTGGCAAACAATTGTTAGTGTACCACTCTGCAGTAACTGTTTTTTGATCCTCTAAAACAATTGTCGCATAGTGACCTGTCCTTCCGAAGAACGAGGCCACCATCTTTTTTCCCACGCTTCGACCTCTCTTCACTTTAGTTGGCAACTCCTCGAAAGGAAACACCCATTGAGCAGACTGTCTCTTGGTTTCTGGATCATAACAGTAAACCCAGCTTTCGTCACCCGTAAGTATGTCGAAAACAGCATTTGAGTCACCTCCGTTAAATCTTTGAATCATTTCACGGCACCAATCATCCCGACGGAGTTTTTGGGCCTCGGTCAAATTATGAGGTATCCACCTCGCACAAAGCTTCCTGACCGCTAAATGTTCATGGAGGATTTTATGCACTTGACTCATACCGATGCCTAAGCTTGTCCGAATCTGCTGATACGTCACTCTTTTGTCAGTCTCTATCATACGCTGCACAACACTGATGTTATTTTCAGTCGTCGCCGTAGAAGGCCGTCCCTCACGCAGATCGTCGGTGAGATTAGTGCGACCACGTTTAAACTCATGAAACCAGTTGTAAATGGTCGCACGAGATGGGGCTTCATCATGAAAGGCCAATCGAAGTCTATCATAGCTTTCTTGTTGACTTAAATGACATCGAAAGTCATAAAAAATCATTGCACGAAAATTTTCGCGAGTTAAATTCATGTTGACGTGACGCAGACAATTTTCAATTTGCCGCCAAATCATAAAACAAATGACAAATGAATGAAATACATACTCAATAATATTGGCAAAGAGTTCCATTTTCAAAATTTAAACTTACTTTTTTATTATATTGTTTACAAGTGGCCAGTTCTAAAAACTTTCAGTGTCGCCCTCGTATGAATGATAACGATCCACTGAGAGTTTCCTACTGAGTGTAGTCTTGCTCACGTCTCCCAAATCATCCTCTATTTCTCGCATTCAATAAATAGATTGTAAGGAGACGAAGTCGCGGGCAGATAGTATTATACAATAATAATTGTGCAATATGTGTGCGCCTACTCACTTATATAGCCACGGCGTCAGAACGTGACAAGTAATGGGAAATGCAAGGGGGGATAAAACTTGCCAGGAAAATCAAAAATCACTCGCATCAAAGCACTCAGTAGGAAATACAACAATTCTGCTTATTCCTAAAAATATATTATTAAAGAAGTGCGCGTTGCGTTAATCGATTGGAGGCAATCTCGTGGTAACACCGGTGAAAAAAGTGAGTAAATAAAGTTTGTTTTTGTGCTTTGCCGGAAAGTAGCGTGGAAATTACTGAAATATTTTTAAAACTTAATCTAACAATGTTTTTTTATTTTATTTTTATTTTTTTAAACGGGCAACGTACAACTTGTGACATTAGCCCATAGGGTAAAACATTAACTGACCAGAAAAAATATATTTCTCAATTGATAAAAGCTAAATTCTTGCCACATCAGCCAACCTGAAAAGCATGAACGCCATGTCTGAGGCCGGCTGAGCTAAAATACCCACAAACATACCCATTGAGAAAATTTAAATCAAAAGAATTGTTTTGGATTTTAAGCACATATTTTTTTTGTTTGTTAATTATTGTCGGGATCAGGTTTGTGTAACAAAATTAAAAAGTAACGGGTGCGAAGCCGCGGGCAACAGCTAGTTTAAAAATAAACAGAGAAATCTATATATATTATACCTATAATAAGTAAATAATTACCTAATAGGGTGAAGCCAGATCAGCATAACTTTTTGAGTTATGAGTTGTGGTGTGCCATTTTGAGTCGCCGTGAGGCACGAATTAGATTTTTGTATAAAACCGAATAATACTTAGGCACCTACATACTTAGCAGAAAAACTCCTTGCCATTCCCTGAGCAGAAGTGCCCTACTGTCGGATAGCTAAATCATTCAAAAAGTAAATTGTTCAAATGTATCTTTATTGTTCCACAAATTGAGTTCTTCTAGAAGATTTTTTTAAAATACAAATAATACTAAGTAAGAAGTCTTTTAAATTGTCAACTAGACGAAAAATAAGACATGTAGGCAATAGATAGTACGACTATATTATCTACTTTGTGGTACGACCATAAAAAGTCCACCTGGAATTAATTATTTATTACATTATGTAGTGAATAAGGTTTCGCCATCTGTTTTTGTCGGAAAAGTTCGGATTTGTCATGCTTACTCAACCAGCTTACTAAAGTTTACTGAAGCTAATTGAGAAAGCAAGATAAATACGAACTTATCCGACAAAATACTATGGAAAAACATTATTCGATAGATCTGTACTATTTCGTTTTTAATTGCTTGAATTCTGACAACTGTCATAATTCAACTTTACAGCGATTTCAAAAATTTGATAGTGTTTTATGCGGCGATTAACCTTAATAGTGAACAGTGATCACAAAATTCGATATTGCTCTCGTGTCTGACATTTTTTAATGCGCAAGTTGTCTCCGCGTGGTTTTTGGAATTTTGCTATCAAGTTGCAAAAACTACAATCACCGTACTACGTGAAGAAGAATATATTTATCTTTATACCTCTATAACTGACATTGGCCCAAGCCTTGAAGGCCGCCATTGAGGAGAATAAATAAATAAATAAAAATTTTTTAGCAGCCAACCTGAGCAAGTATGACACGGGAATGTTTGTGGGTATTCAGGTTGGCTGATGTGACAAGTGTTAGTTATAGTCAATTGTGAGATTATATATTATGTTATGTGACATATTTGTACGATGCCCGTTTCAAAATAAATGAAAAAAAATATTCTACTAGACATTATTAGGAGCATAATCAAATTTGTTGTCAAGGCGTTATTAGGCTTGAAAGCCGGCATATTATTTTATACAAGAGGGCTTATTTATAAGTTTTTAAACTCTTTGAATATAAAACTACCGTGAGACTCGCTCATCTATACATATTATTAAATATAATTGTCGCGGATAACGTCACGTTTTAAATCGAGTTACATGTCGGTGTGGATGTGTGTGTGATGGTACATGTCGGGCTAAACTCGATTTAAGACGTGGTTATCCGGGTCAATATATTAAACTACCTACTAGCTTTTGCCCGCGGCTCCGCCTGCGCGGTATTCGGTTATCGCGCGCTGTTTTCTCGGGAACTGTGCATTTTTCCGGGATTAAAAGGAGCCTATGTCACTCTCGGGCCCATAAACTATCTCTATGCCAAAAATCACGTCGATTCGTCGCTCCGTTACGGCGTGAAAGACGGACAAACATACAAACAAACAAACACTTAGTATGGATTTTAATCATAATTAATGAGTAAAGTATGGCAGTTCTTAGCCTTTGATGGTATACCATTTTATTTTTACAACAATGAACAAAATTAAATTGGATTTACTACAGTAATTTCAATGGAAAACTTCACAAGTGATCTCTATTAATCCCCTGTTGTACATGATAGTGCCTGGGCGACCGAGCTTTGCTACCAAGTGTTTTCCCAGTGGATAAGACCAAGTTAGACCGATCTTTCACCCCCGAAAACCCCTACATACCAAATTTCATCGAAATCGTTGGAACCGTTTCAAAAATTGCTCGAATCGATTACCTATGTAAATACTTACCTACATAATGTTGTTGTAATGTCCCTTAACATTGGCAAGTAAATTATTTTCTATTATTATTTGACAACAGAAATAAATTGTCATAATTATAGGTAGGTACTTTGTGAATACCTACGTGAAAACTTTATTCGTCATCTAGACTGGTGGAACAATCGGATCGAACCCCGGCTAAAATATAATAGCATTGACTAAAACTTCTAGATAGATATATAGAACGTTTATTTGTTACTGCAAACCCTGCAAACACACACAATCAATATGACAGATATAAAAAAAACACCAGCCAAGAGCGTGTCGGACACGCCGAAAATAGGGATTCGTAGCCATTACGAAAAAATTAAGTAATATTTTTCTAAGGATTTCGTATTTTGTACGGAATAATCCAAGTTTAGGTGTATTTTATAGCTAAGGCTGCTATTTACTTGCTACTTATTTGCTATTTACTCTTATAGGAAAACTTAACGCTCGATTTTAATGAAAATTTGCATTTAGAAATATTTTGCAAACTTATCACTGAACAGAAAAATCGTTTTAGCAACCCCCTATGGTTTTAAAAGACTCATCCAACGATACCCCAGTAGGTACACTACTAGGTTGGATCAGAAAAAAAAATCACACCCACTTTACGTCTGCGGGAGGTAGGTACCCTAAAACAATGTTTTTTTGATTTTTTTATTGTGCCATTTTGTCGGCATAGTTTACATATATATTCGTGCAAAATTACAGCTTTCTAGCATTGATAGTCCCTGATGAGCAAAGCCGCGGACGGACAGACAGACAGACAGACGGACGGGTTCCGTTTTCGCCATTTTGGCTACGGAACCCTAAAAAGACAGCTTTAACTAAAACGAATTTGGATAAAATTTGGTGTGTTTATACACATAGGATACTTTTATCCCGATACTGCTACGCGACAGTTGATTGGTGATGTTACCAACCCTGTCCGCCTCATAGTCCCTTTCACCATCCGTACTCAGACGACAAATTAACTTATGTAGTACTTTCATATTAAGGTCCACGATGACATGGCTCCTGTTACTCAAGCTGGTGGCAATCGTCACAACGCTGTCGCTGGTGTTCTGGCTCCACTGGCGATGGCGGAACCGTCGGCTGCTGGAGCTGGCAGCCAGGGTCCCTGGCCCTCCAGCGCTGCCAGTGCTGGGCAATGCCCTGCTGTTCATGGCCAGCCCGAATGGTAAGATATTTGAACACACCACAGCTGCGTTTCCTCTGGTCTAAGTGCCGGTTTTAGCACTTCCAGCGCCCTGGACGAAATTTCCTAGGCGCTAAAAACTTTTGGGAAATTTCTAGAAGGTCAGGCTTCAGGCGTACCTTTAAGTCCAGCGCCCTGGGTGGTCGACCTACCGCGCACTAAAGCCGTTACGCTCTGGACACGTGCGAGGAATGAGCTTGTCATGAACCAAAACCAATAGAAACGCTTCATTTACCTAACTATTCTCACTCAACACATCTTTAGTGCCACCGTCCAATTAGGTCTAACTTCGAGAAGGAGGTCAATCGTCGAATCCAACTTGGATGGGCAGCGTTTGGGAAACTCCGCAATGTCTTTTCGTCCAAAATTCCTCAGTGCCTTAAGACGAAAGTCTTTAACCAATGTGTGTTGCCAGTGATGACACATGGATCCGAGACGTGGTTCTTTACTGTAGTGTACGCCTTATAAATAGGGTCAGAGTTGCTCAGCGGGCTATGGAGAGAGCTATGCTTGGGGTTTCTCTACGGGATCGAATCAGAAATTTGGAGATACGTGGAAGAACAAAAGGGTCACCGACTTAGCCAAGCGAATTAGCTCCTTGAAGTGGCAATGGGCGGGCCATATAGCACGGAGAGCGGATGGCCGTTGAGGGCCGAAAAGTTCTCGAGTGGAGGCCGCGGATCGGCAAGCGCAGCGTAGGACATCCACCAACGATATGGACGCTTCTCCGCTTCCCGCTAATGTATATCGAGATAGCTGTAGGCTTTTCAAGATTTGGGCGATTGAATTTACGGTTTCGTTGTCCTCATATTATACGAAAAGTATAAGACAGAAATCAATAATATTTTACAATCAAGATCTTCATTATATTTTCTATGCCTGTGGTTTTTCCATTTTTTTAAAATGCTTTAATAGTCGTGCAAAGTTGACATCTTTTTTTTGTCGACTTTTGAGCTCTTGTAATTCTGATATTACACATTTACATGAAAATCTGGAAAACCACAGGCATAGATAATTACGTCTAGTCCATACTTGCAAAATTTCATCTACTTCTGTTGCCTAGTTTTCAAATGAGACCGGGACTACATTTGTATGGAGAATGGAACCAAGAGACTTCTCTTAAGGTCTTAACCAACTATCTTCACCGTATCATACTCGTACTGTATCATATTGAAATGTAGGAGACTATGGCCATAAGCACGTTTTTAACCAAGCGTCACCTAAACAAATGAAAGAAAGACTTAAGTATTCGTATCTATTTAACTCAGTGGAAGCGGTAATGTATGGTTATGGTGGCAAATGAAAAATTTAAATTAATTATCTCAATAAGAATCCTCGCGAGCAATCCTGCTTTGAAATAAAAAAAAACCGCATTCAAATCAGCGCACCCGTTTAAGAGCTACGGTGCCACAGACAGATACACATAGCGGTCAAACTTATAACACCCCTATTTTCCGTCGGGGGTTAAAAAATAAGAGAGTTAAAATGATGCCTCCTTCTGCGAAGCGTTTGCATAAACACTATTGTTCGATGTAATTATAAATAATCGCATACTAACCATAAAATAAAATTAAAATCATGCTACTGAAGGTCACGCAAAACCGCCTTGCTCATAGAACGACCTAATTACAGTTCACGTCTCGCGCATTATATACTTATACTTTGTAACTTGCACCTTGGAAAATTTATGCTGTTGTAATTTTTTCCTCAATTGACCATAAAAAATCAATAATACTAGTAATAATTTTACGTTCTTAGATGAATGATTGGTCTCGCGCGCTCGCTCGACTAGATACCGCCGGCGTACTTGTCAAATGAAGCAACAAATAGTACGCCGAAATCGGCGTACCCGGCTCCAACCCGGCTCAGTCGCGTTACAGACTGTGCGTAAGGTGCGCCTCCGAATGTTTTGCAAAATTTTGGTCATAAACCGAATTAAAATGCCAGTTTGCGCAGTGAAACTGTGTAAAAATAATACTTCCAAAAATAAGAAGGACACTGGGATCACATACCATCAGTAAATATCGTATAATTTCGAAATTACAAAATAAAATAACATGAACCCGAAACGCCATCCAGTGTTGCCGCGTACACAAAAATCAAATCCCCGTGGTTGAGATTTTAATCAATTGAATTTTATTACTATCATCATTTAATAACTTATTTCATTTATCTAAGGTAATTATTATATTTACATAACCTAGTTCTATATTATTTAATGATTATCTTTGTAATATATATGTCGGCGGCCGATCGTAAAATCCGCCAGACCACGAAATTCCTAGGCATATCGTGAAATGGCCCCATTTCATGAATTGGCTAAGGGACATCCGCCATATCGTTAAAAACTCACCGTTTGACGATTTGCCTAGTGACGTTTAGGCAGATCATGAAATTCCTAGGCATATCATGAAACGCCGCCATTTCATGATTTGGCTAGTTTAGGCAGGTCATGAAATTCCTAGGCATATCATGAAACGCCGCCATTTCGTGATTTGGCTGGTTTAGGCAGATCACGAAATTCCTAGGCATATCGTGAAATGACGCCATTTCATGAATTGGCTAAGGGACATCCGCCATATCGTTCAAAACTCACCGTTTGACGATTTGCCTAGTGACGTTTAGTCAGATCATGAAATTCCTAGTCATATCATGAAACGCCGTCATTTCATGATTTGGCTAGTTTAGGCATGTCATGAAATTCCTAGGCATATCATGAAACGCCGCCATTTCGTGATTTGGCTAGTTTAGGCAGATCATGAAATTCCTAGGCATATCATGAAACGCCGCCAAATCATTTCTGGCTCTTCGCCGGGCGCTACCGCGGCACGCTCGCTTCGCTCGCTCGGCTCGTGCGTAGTGGTCACAATTCATACTAACCACTCCTGGCTTCGCTCGTCTCGTACCTATTTTTTCCTTTATTTCAGCATATCACGATATGCCCGGTATAAAGCTAGGAATATCGTCGAATGCGTTGTTCTAATCGATCTGCCGTATTGTTTCCCAGGCACATCGTGATATGCCTGGACAAATTTTAGGCATATCATGAAATGGCGCCATTTCATGATGTGCCTAGGAATTTCGTTATCTGGCGGATTTTACGATCGGCCGCTGACATATACATCCTTTGAAAGTGAATTATTCGACCAGAAATTTAGGTATTGAAAAATGTTTTTCTACCCATTTTCCTAAAATGTTAACTTTATCAATAACTCAATACCGACAACAAGGTACCTTTTCCCAGATAACGCCACATATTATTATTAAAAGTGAGGCCTGATCATTGACATACCTACATACCTACCATTTTTCTAAAGAAAAAACCTACGCCAAAACGAAAAATATATTAAAACATTCACTTTTAATTACTTGTTAATTTCTAAGTATTTCCCAAGATACATTTTATAACCAGTAACTTAATTCCACAGCATAATATATTTACCCAATACTTCGGGTAACAGTGAAGCAGCTGGCAACACAATTCGTCACGCACACTAGCATCCTTGCAAATTGTCTTACACCGTTCTTACACACACTACAATATTGAGTTGCCTCATTCACGGAACTTTAAATTTTAGGTAGGGCGGTATCTAGTCGAGCGAGCGCGCGAGACCAATCATTCATCTAAGTTTACGTTATTATAGCATTATTCTATCAGTCTACATTCAATACATCATTTTTATACAAACATCGAGGATAATGATCGAAAAGTATAAACAAATGGCTAAAATCGAGCAGCAAAGATCATTTGTGAAGGAATATTATCTGGGCTGCAATAAAATAAATTAAATTAAAAATTTATAAATCCCCCGACACAAAAAACGCCAGCAAAAATAAAAAAAAACCGCCGACAAAAAAACGCAGCCAAAAAAGACAACTAAAATGTAAAAAAGTTCGCAGATGAAGTCGCGGCCAACAGCTACCTCGATTTTTTTTAATTTCTTAATTTTGTTGGCAGAGTTAGTAGCCTGTAGCAGATATTGTTACCCGCGATTTGTCAAATTTCGGATGGGCGCCAGATTGGCCAACCAAACACACAAAGTTTTTTTTTTAAATACGGTTGTTTACTATTTTTCTTAGACCATCAGGTTGACCAACCTAACACTACATTTTTTTCACACTATGCAGGATAATTGTATAGCGAAAATACTTGTGTTACCTCTTTGGTGGTGCAATTAAAAAAAAAAAAGTAAAACAATGCAATAAAGGATTTTCATATTTTTTTTCTGCTCTACAGCAGAAAAGACCCGCTTTGTGCTGGGTATTAGTGCGGTTATGATGAAATTAAAGCATAGTTGGAAGAAAAAAACTCATTACCCTACCTTTTGGCTTTTATTGTCAGGTAAAAATATGTATGTTTATAACAAACTTGAATTTTAAGTGTTTCGTAAAACACTTAAGTATATCACAAGTCATGATTATAAATTTATATTCGTCCTTTTCCGTTAACAATAAATTTAAACACGAAATGTACAGAAACGTGTTAAGAATGCATATGTTCACATTATTAGGTATTTCGGCAAAACTTCTTAAATACAACCTCGTAGTTGACAACACTTACTTCACCGCGTTATTTATTTCGTCTCTTTTATAGTCATGTAAAATTACATCAAGTTTAAAAAGGATAAGATTTTATTAAATAAATTTAATGTTCCGGATAACTCACGTCTTAAATCGAGTTTAGCTCGACTGTTTCGACGTGTCGATGTGTGTTTGTGTTTAAGACGTGAGTTATCCGGAACATTTATTTAGGTAATATGAGTGAGTAACGTCTCACGGTAGTTTTATGTCCAGGATAAGTTTTTGTTAAAAAAATACAAGAACATCTACACTGTACCAAATTTCAAGGCAATTCTGTCACTAGAAAGTAAGTAGGTTAATTTTTACTTTCAAAATGTGACCCATACCAGATGTTATTTATACAATAGGTACCTACTATTTAATTAAAGCTTGCAAAAATTAACAAAATACCGTAGTTGTGCCACTATCAAATAAAAGATGCGAAATAATGTTCATTTAACCGACTTTACAGCAATTTTATCAAAAAACACTTGATTAACCTAAACTAATCAGTAGAGTAGATTACCTATACCATCAAAAATGTTCACTTAGTTAATAGTTAGTAGTCAATAGTTGACGAAGCCTGTTGCGGATATTGCGTTGTTAATTAATATATTTATTGTCAGTATTTCAAACAAAACTTTTGTATTGTTTCATAATTAATTACGTTAATAGTTTGGTTAGTAGTTATATTATATTCATAGTATACCGCTCGTTTCCCGGTCCGCGGACGCCGTTCGAGAACCCTTTGACCCCATCGGCCATCAGTCCTGCGAGCAATGTACCCCGCCCACTGTCCCTTCAGTTTCGCAATTCGCAATTCTGTAGGCCTCCAACAAGATGGAAAGATGGAGCGACAACCTGGTTGAGATCGCGGGATCACGGTGGATGCGAAAAGCACAAGACCGGTCTGAGTGGAGAGCCTTGGGGGAGGCCTATGTCCAGCAGTGGACGTCTTTCGGCTGACATGATGATGATGATATTTTATGTAAACGAGCGGCAAATAATCTGGCCCTTAAATGTATGCAGAATCGGTAATTTTGTATGAAGGGTGGGCCAAATTTTGTGCCGCTGATTATATTTCATTACTAGTTTTTGCCCGCGGCTCCGCCCGCGTGGTATTCGGTTATCGCGCGCTGTTCCCTCGGGAACATTTTTCCGAAATAAAAAGTAGCCTACAATGTCACTCTCGGGCCCATAAACTATCTCTATGCTAAAAAATCACGTCGATCCGTAGCTCCGTTACGGCGTCAAAGACGGGCAAACACACAAACACACTTTCGTTCGCATTTATAATATTAGTATGGATGCCGTCAATTTCCAGCGATACTTTTGTGGCCGCGGGTTACAAATATTTTAGACGTCGATTACCTACACTTTAAATAGGTCGTTTTAGGGCTCCGTAGTCAACTAGGAACCCTTATAGTTTCGCCATGCTTGTCCATCTGTCTGTCTGTCTGTCCGCGGCTAAGCTCAGAGACAGTTAGAACCAGAAAGCTGTAATTTGGCATGAATATACATAAAGTGGTAGAATAAAAAAAAGTAAACATTTTTTTTAGGGTATCTCCCATGGACGTAATATGGAGGTTGGATAGGTCTTTTAAACCCATTGGGGGGTTGCTAAGACAATTTTTCGATTCAGTCATCTGTTTGCGAAATATTCAACTTTAAAGTGCAAATTTTTATGAAATTTAGTATGGTAGTAAATATATCAAATTTACAAGGAAAATTATAGCGGCCAACATTACTTGAGAATTACTAGTAGTTTAATAGTAAATACCCAACTAGCAAATCATGTCGTAAAAAAGTCACCATTACGTTTCTATTTCAGCTATTGGTCGTAAGATAGATCTGTAAAATGTCGAAAGAAAGATCTGTGCACGTTCTCTCAACGCGATTTGGGCACACTTCTTTCAGCTTTTAAGTGCTGTAAATATCGTAAGAGTATCGTATGAATAGCCAAATAATTGAAAGAATATAGAGTAATCACAACTCGAATGCTATATAGTTCTATGATAGACATCAGTTTGCCATTATTCCACACATAAGCCTTATACAAGCCGGTATTATCTCTTTCATTCGACTTATTTATCGTAAAATAGCAGCGCGGTTGCAATCACTCGACTTTTTGGTCGTGAGAGCGCAAGCAAACGACAAATTAATTTATTGGAGCAACAGAAAATATAAGTAAAAGTATTTTGCTCATTGATGTTATATTTTATACCACCCATAATGATTTTAAGGTAACTCTTGACACTAGATCGTAGGTCTTACTTTCATGTGCGGAATAAAATTTTTCGTATACATTTCTTAAATTTTCGTTAATATTTTCATGGGCCGCAAGATTTTTCAGTAGAAAATTAGTGAGAAATCATATTAATTTAAAAGTTAAAATTAATTCGCCATTATATCATCTCACTCGTCATCCTAAAGCATTCACTCGGCTTTTTAGTGGAAAAATAGAATTGAGAATTCCTTTTTACGACTTTAGCAGCGGCATTTTGTATTAGTTTAGGGGTCTTTAGTGGTGAATGTTAAACCATTATCATTTTATCTTTTATAGGTGATAGTAAAATGGTAGTTTACTTGGATGTGGACAAATTCTTAAATAAAGTGATTTAAAGCAGCTTATGGAATCGAAATGGCCTTGGAAAGAGATGCTTCAAAAATGTCATGTTCAGTAGAATCGTGAATATTTTCTAATACTGAACCCTCGTTAAAATTATTTGATGGCACTTCACCCGTAGCTGAACCCGATGTAGCAATTGTACGATGAATCCTGCGAGTGTACAATTTATTAATTTTCCGTCGGAAACCACCACTTCTTTTATTTTATTTTCCATTTGTTATAATACATTTTAAATTAAAGTAAAGCAAAGCGGTTTTTATTGTTACGTGCTGTAAAAGATTTCAAATAACGTTTATCCCATTATTACGCTGTGTGATAGCTGTTAAATAATATTTACACGACCTCGGGCCCTGTAATAGATTAATTTAAAGCGTTTTCTCAACTTCAATATTCACGTCGAAAGAAAATCTTGCAGACAGCTATTATATGACATTAAGTGCTATAAAAGTAACTGAAATGCTATTTTGTCGAATAAACCACTTTTACTCAGCAATTGTGCTGTAATAATTGAATGTCGAAATATGGTGCTATAAAAGTTAGTTTGACAACAAATTAGCAATTTGGTTACATTTATACAACCGTCATAAGACATACGGTCACAAGAAGGTGATCGAGAGATATCTTTATACAGCTGTCGAGTAAATGCGATATGAGTTTGTCGAGAGCACGTTTACTAGACATGTTTATGCAGCAAAAAGGCATTCGATGCTAAACAATCCAGAGAGTTGCTTTTAAACGGCTTTTTGATAATGACAGATCTTTCACACGAGTGTCTTTCGACTTAAGGTTGTAAGAGAGAAGCTTATACGGCTTAATTTGCTAGTTGGGTAGCAGCCTAAGGTATAAAATATACCTAAACTTACACCATACCAATTCCTTAAAAAAATGTTTCTTAATTTTTTTGTAATGGCTACGAAACCCTATCTTCGGCGTGTCCGACACGCTCTTGGCCGGTTTTTCAGCAGGGCTACTACGAAACTCGATACTCGAAGTTCGTGTCACGCGGTCCCTCTGACACTTATACTAATTAATACGAGAGCAAGAGCGACGGTACGATACGAACTTTGAGTTTCGAGTTTCGTAGTAAGTAGCCCTGCAGGAACTGCACTAGGTAGTTGTGCAATGTGTCAGGATTGGCTTCTTAGCGCCGAGCAGAGCGCATACTATAGCTCATTCAGGAGTTTTCTTTTTTTTTTATTCGACTGGAAGGGAAACGAGCAAGTGGGTCTCCTGGTGGTAAGAGATCACCACTGCCCATAAACATCTGCAACATCAGGGGTATTGCAGATGCGTTGCCAACCTAGAGGCCTAAGTTGGAATACCTCAAGTGCCAGTAATTTCACCGGCTGTCTTACTCTCCGCGCCGAAACACAACAGTGCAAGCACTGCTGCTTCACGGCAGGATTAGCGAGCAAGATGGTGGTAGCAATCCGGGCGGACCTTGCACAAGGTCCTACCACCTGCAAAAGGATTTAGTTCAGTCGATCATTCTGGTTTTCATTCACAACGGATTCAGTACCTTCGTGAAGACACGTTATAATTCTTTCGTCATTCTTACCAGTACCATGGGCTACGCCATTGTTACCGTGTAACCGATGTCTTTTAGAGATATAATACATCTCACGTAAACAATTTAAATTGGAGAGCCTTGGCTATAATAGTCTGTTTTTCCACTTATACTACTGACCTAGCCTTAACCCGCGGCTTCACTCGCGTACCTATATTATTAAATCTAATAATACCTAGTCGTAGTAAAATTCTGGAATTTTCAAAATTCTTAGAGGAATTACCTAAAATAACGCCGTGTTCTTGATTTAAAAATTGCTTTTTGAAACATTTTTAACCGAAAAGAAACTTAAAACCAAACTTAAGAAAAAAAATAATAATCAAAATTATTTTCATATTGGGCGTTAACACTTGAATCCTTCAATCCTTCATTATGCTCAGGATTCTACTTTAGAATCCTTTGCTACATTCTCGATTTAGTTTATTTATTGCTCAACAATAAAAAAAAATGCTTTTTTTTTAAATGACCATATAGAGCTTCGATCTATTTTTAAAAAAAGTGACATAGTCTTTTATGAATCGTACAATTTTTTCCTATTCATTTTAGTTTTTTTTATTCGATACATTTTTTCTCATGTACTTAAATGTGTATTTTTTATTTTCCTTATAGTCGAAATGAAAAGCAGAGTGCTTAACTCGGGAAAAACACCAATATCACACTCGAAATATTGGCAGCTACTTGTGTGATATTGATTCGTTTCCTCCCTTATTGAACAATCTACTATCAAGTTGCAAAAACTACAACTACCGAACAACGTCCCTCTCTAAGAGAGTACTTTGACACTGGCGAAATTGTCCTAACAAGGACAGAAAGCCATGTTTTAAAAGAGAAGAAGAACAATCTACTATTGTAATCTTAACAAAGTCCCATTACGTGCCCATTAACTTGCGATGCTGAATCAAACTTTTTTTATAACATTGAATCACCATTGGTTACAGAACAGTTGAAATTGATAGGTGACCTGATGAAAGACTACGGCGAGTACGTCAGGTTCTGGTTGGGGCCAGACCTGAATATAGTCGTCGAGAATCCGGAAGATATCAAGGTATATGCACTAACACTTTTATTTTCGCCTATTTAAAAGTACAATGTGCTTTGAAACATTGTATGGATGTGTCCATTTTGTAATTTTTCTTAATACTTTTCGAAACAAAGCGGACACGTCCATACAATATTTTGGGGACACAAATAGAGACAGATGGATGTTTTCCAGCTCGCGATTGCGACTGAGTCTACCTTCCAAATTTTGTTGAAATCGGAGATATAAACTCAGGGTACAACGGTAGATAGAAATGACCAATTACGTTTCGAGATCTAGTACTTTTAACTGCTTTTTTTTTCAGTTTTTGCTGTCCAGTAACAAAGTAAACCAAAAAGGGCCCGTTTACGAGCACTTGAAATCGGTGATTGGCTCAGGGATTCTAACAGGAGGTAATTAACTTTTAGACTTTTTTGTTTAACCTTTTTAAATGGTTTAAATACAGTGAAACCAGTCTAATTAGGGTCAAAACCTAAGTACCTAATCTTCTAAGTTCTGTTGCACACACTGGAATCATAATTGTTTTCAGTACTTCTTATTGCCACACGGTACCTATAGAGGCTGCATTTCCACCAGAGATGTGCGAGGAATGTATTTTTCGTAAAGCAATAGAAACGCTTCATTTAATTTACCAAGCCTCGCTCCACTCGTTCGCGAAATATTTCTTCATTACTAAAGGGGTTGTGTCATGGAAAAGGTTGAAAAACACTGCGTTAGAATAGTGCGATAGCGATAGTGAATGGGATCACAAGCGCCCGCCTGCCAGCAGGGCTATACGAAACTCGAAGTTCGTGTCGCACTGTTCCTCTCGCACTCGTATTAAATAGTATAAGTGCCAGAGGGACCGCACAACACGGACTTCGAGTTTCGAGTATCGAGTAGCCCTGCTGGGATTGTGTTCACTACCACTGGATCGTGAAGAATTGGATCTGTGAAAAGTTGGCATTGTGAAGAGTTGAGACTGAAAAGTTAGGATTATGAAGTACTGGGATTAAGGGTTTATGGCCTCACGGTATTCATATTTAACCGATAAAATTGTAACAAAACCAGATTTTTCCCTTTTATTCATACCAAAATCTTAAAAAAAGTCAAAATTGGATTTACCCGAGTTCGAAGTTAAGCGACTCAAATGTGAATACATCTTTACCCTACACAGTTTGACAGAAACAAGTGGTGAAAACGATTGTGATTCTGATCTCCTGTTTCACCATTCATTGATTAAATTTATTTGGCGGATAAATATGATGCCGTCTCTGTTTGTTTTGTTCAAATAGACGGAGATGGCATCACATTTATGGAACAGCCCATAGTGTGCTAGACAATAAGGCATCAAGGCTGCATTGCGTAAAGTTTCTGACACTTGCGATCGCAATCAAATGATAGTTTTTGTATGCGAAATCTGTCATTTGATTGCGATCGCGAGCGTCAGAAATGTTAGGCAATACGACCTCTGATTATATGTTTCAGGAAAAGTATGGCGCAACCATCGAAAAATTGTAACACCTTCATACAATAAGAAGTCAGTCGAGCACTTTGCTAAAGTTTTCAACATGGAAGCAGCTGGTTTAGTGCAGGCTCTCTCCAAGAAGGATCCCAGCAAGACTTTTGATATCTACTGGGATATAGTAGACTGTACTACGCAATGCGTCTGTCGTAAGTTTGTTTTGGACTATTAATGGATTTGTTTGTTTGGATTGGGAAAGAACAACTTTTTCTTAACGTAACATAATATATTATGTGCTCAATGTCATTTGCTTAACATATTATTATGAAGTTATTATTCGAATCAACCCATACCTCCAAATCGCCACCTTAAGCAATTGGTTTTTTTTTTACAATGTATACCTACCTACTTAATTAGTAAATCGAAAACGATTTCGTGATAAAGGCTTTTCAAATCGTTTCCCGTAGTTTTTAGGGAAATGGCAAAAACGGAAGCCTTATAGGTTCGCCCTTTCGCCATGTCTGTCTGTCTGTCTGTCCGCGGCTTTGCTCGGGGACTATCAATGCTAGAGAGCTGTAATTTTGCACGAATATATATACTTGCAATAAAAATATATGTACAATAATAAAATATTAAAGTACCTCCCATAGACATGAAGTGGGGGTGACTTTTTAACTCATCCAACCTTGTAGTGTGGGTATCGTTGAATAGGTCCTTTTAAAAATTTCATTAAAATCGAGCGTCCCCCCACCCTCTATAATCTAAACCAAGTATGTGTCATCCTTGAGTGTAATTTTTGACAGTATACCACTTCACCACAGATAACAAGTTAAATAATGCTGGTGCTGAATACATCAAATTTACACATCAAATTTATCAAATTGCCTAGGTGTGACAGAATTATGACGTCATCAGCCAAAATACTTGCAATAATTAGTTTTAAAAAAGTTTTCTTTTTATTCGATTGGATGGCAAACGAGAAAATGGGTCTCCTGATGGTAAGAGATCACCACCGCCCATAAACAGCTATACATACAGTTATCTCTACATATAGTTATCGAAATTGGTTCTTTTCTCTACTTTTTTACAAAAGAATAACAAAAAGCAGTGGTCTATTTTTTTCAATCCCAGTTAAGAAGAAGAATAAAGAGTAGACGAATTAAAAACCAAATTAAAAGAAAATATGGTGACTTGGTGATATTTTTTTGTTTAGAAACCCTGATGGGACTTTCTAAAGATGACTCACGCAGTTTGAAGTACCTGGATGAAGTAGTTCGGATAACTCATAGGTAAGATCATTAATAATAATTTGTTGAATCAGGCGATACTTTGCGGAGGTCTAAACATAATGTTGCATAGAGGTAGAATAGGTACTCATTTGTTGCATAGACGTAATACCGGTTAGAGGGTTAGAGGTGACTAAAATAGGGTAATTTTCGCTCAAACATGACATGAAACATTGACGTTGTGTTACAAGTAATAGGCCGGGAAGTATCACGCTGCAGTATTGCGCTGCGACTCGGCTGCCGGCGCATGGTCACTCTAGAGCGGCCAGCCAAGAGATTTCATACAAATTTCCCGCTCTTGGCCGACAATGCGACCGTCTTTTGTTTCGACGCGAGCTGCGGCACACACGGCGACGAGACTAGCGTCCCGCCAGCTTCATTTGATTGATGATTTTTTTATATTATTTCATGTTATGTTTGAGAAAAGCACTATACAAGCCTCGGCCGGAACGCGGGAATCCCCCTACTTCCCGGCCTCTGTAGTAATGTACAATTACACGAGTAGTTCATTGATATGGACCTCGGCAAAGTAACGCCTAATTCAATAAAATGTTGTACTTTGATCTTTAAAATTGATATTCAAAATTTAAATGTAACGTTTAATTTTTTTTAACAAAGTGTGGAGAAAAAGGGCAATAATGGTGTGCGCTGAGAACAGTGACTTTGTCCAATTGCGTGCAAAATGTACCTATTTTTATTTATTTTTTTGTTGCCAGTATGTACAGTTCCTTCTTCGCTAAAATGACAAGATGGTGGCTGCAAATACCCTTCATATTTTGGATAACAGGAGAAAAGAAAAAAGTAGAATATTACAGCAACCTGGTTCACAATTTGTGCGCTGAAATATTCGAGAAGAGACGCAAAGCGTTGGCGAGAGGCGAAGGTGTGGAAGATCACGCTCGAGGAATAGTGGACAGATTGATCTTGAGCGGCGAGTTGACAGAGTTAGAAATTAGGCAGGAGACGTTCACTCTTTTTACTACCGTAAGTTTATTTTGTGGTTGGGGTATAGCAAAAGGGGCCCGATTTTAGGACTTAGAAAATTTACGACCGAAAATTTTTCATTATTGTTAGTTTTTTTTTTTAACTTTAAAGAAAACATTAAAATAAGCATTTTTTATTGATAGAAGTTTTTTTTATAAACTTGACCGTTTAGGAACTAGAGCGATCTGAAGTTGAGAGTTCGGCCATGGGATTAGTAGGTACTAGTTAAGGAGCCAGATAGAAAATTTACGATAGAAAAAAAAACAATATATTTTTTTAGCCTATTTTTGTGTCCGACTGCTGGGCAAAGGCCTCTCCTCTCTTGCTCCACTCCTACCTATCAAAGGCGAGCTCCCACCATCCCACATTATAGGCATCTAAGTCGTCCCTCCATCTCCTCTTCGGTCTGCCTCCAACCAATATAACATATGTTTTTTTATTACTTAATCATATAGGATATGCTAGAATAAGAATCTTTTATTGATTGAAGTTTTTTATTATTATTTCAGAGTCAAGAAGCTGCGGCTAAAATCGCTTCTGCCGTGCTTTTGTTCCTGGCGCATATGCCAGAATGGCAGGTACCTACATTCATACTAGCTATACTGAGCGGCAAAAAATCTGGCCCTCAAATGTATCCAGTAATAGGTAATTTTGTATATAGAGTGGGCCAAATTTTGTGCCGCTGAGATTTTGTCCTTATGATATGAACCTTCAATAAATTCATTAAAATTTTGATCGTTTTTAACTCAATCGGGAATCCTAAAAGTAATCTAAAGTATGCTTATTTTTACAAATTTATCTTTACTTGTAATGTTTCCTTGGTAGGTTCAAGGTAAATACTCAATTAATACTGCCCTTTAATATAAATTGCTGTGTCCAACAGAGCTTATGATGATGCATAATCTTTATGTAACATCTTTGTAATATAAATAAATTGTAGAGGAGCATTTATTGCTCTTCTACAATGTATATATGTTGTTTACAAAGATTTTATATGAAGATATGCGATTATCATGATTATATTTTTTATGAGAGGGCAACATTTACATAATTTGATGACACGTCATAGCCGGCGGTTAGGTATTTTTTCTTAAAAAACCGACCAAGAGCGTATCGGACACGCCCGAAATAGGGTTCCGTAGCCATTACGTAAAAATTAAGTCATATTTTTCTAAGGATTTCGTATTTATGTTGTATTTTGTTTGTACTTCTTTTTGTTTTGAAAAAAAAACTGCCACGTTTCTTCTGGGGCGCATTCTTCTTGGTTTTCCAAGTGGTCATTTAAAAAAGTTATTTGTAAAGAGCCCTTTGCGGCGAACTTTCAGAATATACATTTTGATTTTTATCACTATTAAAAAAGCTCGTACCTGCCTCAATACCGCCTCAATTTGCAATACGAGATTTTTTCATATTAGTGACGATTTAAGTTTAAATAATCCCTTTTTTTACTACTTAGGACAAAGTGTACAACGAAATACAAGCCTTTATAAATCCAGACGATGAGATCATCTCTGAAAACCAGCTGAATCGGCTCCAGTATCTAGATATGGTGTACAAAGAGGTGCTGAGATACTTGTCTATAGCGGCTTTGGTACAGAGGACGGTGGAAGAGGAAATCACCATTGACTCTGGTAAGCAATAGGCTCGTGAGACGAACACTGAACCTACATGTGCCTACTGTTATTTTATAGCATAAAAAATAGCTTGTAATTTATGATTTATTCACAAAATCAAAGTTAAACTTCACGATACTAAAGTATCCATGGACGGTTTGAAGCATTTTGGTTTTGGGTACCATGGTATCGTCGAACTGTCAAGTGGATATTGCGTTATTTTCACCTATCATGTAGTTTAACGTATATTGACGATGTTGTCGTTATTTATAAAGTAAGAAATGTAAGATTGAATCCATCAGTAGGTATCATTGGATCACAGTATTTACTGTACATCTAGCCTTCACCTGAAGGGGCCCCTACATGCAGTCGCTCGTCGCTTGATTGCAGCAATAAATCTGGTCACCTGACCCCATTTTGAAGGTGATTTTGAATTTTGGGTGAGGGTAAAGGTAAGGGTGTTAATCGATGACGGTCTCCCAAACTCTCATAATGTAATAGATTGACCAGAGTATTAATATACAGTTCTGACAGAATATCAGCGCTGCAAGCGTCTAACGCCTCAGCACTATGCTGAGTCAGCGGCCGTTTCACTTTTGCGGGGACACGCGAAATCGTGTATTTTATCGTATTTCTTTTTTGTTTTGTTTGTGTTTGCTGTTTGCTGTTTATTGTTTTTTTGTTGTTGTATTTATATGTCTTTGTGAATGTGAATAAATGTCTTCTTTCTTTCTTTCTAATATTTTGTTTACCAGGAAACTAAACAATTTATCGTTCTCTTTCTCAGGTAGAATAACTCTCCCTGTTGGTACGTCGCTGGCAATCCCTATACACATTCTCCACCGGAATCCCAAGTACTGGGATGAACCTAACAAAGTGAAGCCCGAGCGGTTCCTCCCTGAAAACGTCAAGAAACGGAATCCTAATGCCTTCGTGCCCTTTAGTTTAGGGCCCATGGATTGTCTGGGTGAGTCAGAATCACAGGGAAATGCCAATAGAGTGATTAGATTTAAGGGATATGACCAAACCGTTTTATCACTGGAGCAGAGAAAAATCAGTCATTTGATCCCTCTGTTTAGTGAAAGGACGAAATCAGTCAAAAAAGGCAAAGAACTAGTTTTTTTCAATTCAACAGATTTGTTAGTTATGAAACCACTGACGTCGCTATAATATGGACAGTATCAAACTCAAGCAATGTGCGTGAAAAGCCAACGGCTTCCAAAACTACCAAAATTTTCTGTCCTTATCATCTCTCTATGCCCACTTTGAAGGGTGTGCTTTGAAGGGTCGGGAAATCCTGAAGTACGGTCGAACAAATTGAATCATGTCATGACCCGGGGTGGAACCTTTTAATAATAAATTTCACAGTAAGATATTTCGAAGGTAGCTCGAAGGTTCCACCCCGGGTCATGATTCAGTTTGTACGACTCTACTATTACTGAACGAATAATTTAGTATCAATAACGCACAGTCTAACTAAACCACTGGACCACAGTATACCTATATATAAGCTAAAGCAGTTCGGAAACTACGAACAAATCGATCGAAACGCACACTCACACCGACGCCCGCACTACACGGCTTCTAAGGGGGTCTCGCGGTACTGCAGTACCTTCCATACTGCTTTAGCTTATATGTATACTGTGACTGGACCCAGTGAATTACAATTTGATTTCACAGACGCTTTACCTCGACGTTCAAGCGGGGTGGGTCCATAACGGCTCGCAGTTATTGAAAGTCACATAGCTTGATGAACAAAAAGGCAAATATTATCCGTTAAATCAAAGTAATAATTACATTACAGGCCGCGTGTACGCGACAGTAATGATCAAAACGATTGTTGTACGAGCACTGACGCACCTAAGATTCGAAGCCGACGGCCGTCTGGAAGACCTGGAAGTTCAAGTCGCCATCTCAGTCAAGTTTGCAGCTGGATACAACCTGACGGTTTCTCCCAGGAAATCTAAAAGCTCCAGGACACATACCGTAGCGTAGTTAAAGTATAAATACTTAGTGCCAGCGAGGCCTCATTGTTTAACTTATTTGGAACATCGATTTAGAATACCTGATGCACTGTCACCTACAAATTCAAGCCGCAAAAAAATGTCCCATCGCTAAGTTACAAGTGCGTGCGTCTTAAGGCAAATCAATAAATAACACATAATGTACTTGAGAACATTTCAATTTTCGTTACAATGCAACCTTACGTTACGAAAGTTAAGGTGTTATTTCGAGTGCGCGCGATTGGCGGTTATGACATAGGTACCTAACACAAAATAAGATCAGAGGCCGTATTGCCTAATGTTTTTGACACTCGTGATCGCAATCAAATGACATATTTCGCATACAAAAGCTGTCATTTTATTGCGATCGCGAGTGTCAGAAACGTTAGGCAATAAGGCATCAGGTATTCTAAATCGATGATTTGGAATCACAATTGTTTTTACCTCTTCTTTCTACCACACGGTATAAAATTACGGCGGAAAGAAATGGTGAATGCGCGACTGTCAGCACACACATTGTCTAATAGACAATTCAGACATTGTCTATTAGACAATGCAGACATTCTTGGCCTCTGATCGTATTATACAAGCTTTTATTTAGTTTTATGTCTGTAAAGTTAAATTTGACTCATATCAGGGTAGGAATAGGAAAAACTAGGGAAGATGTTTGAGAAGTGCAGGGGAATTCTGGATGTCTTTAAAATTTGAATTTATGACCGTCGTTTGCACTTTGGAGTGTAATTGTGTATCCATCGTCATGACGTCGATTGTATCACTTTTGATTATATTAAAAACATTTTTTTTGTTTTATGACTTGTTTCATTTTTTAACCGACGTACAAAAACGGATACATTTTTTCACATAGACCAGTTTCAAAGTTTAGGGGCTGTTTCACCATCCATTAATTAGTGTTAACTGACGGTTAAATGTGATGCCGTCTCCGTCTATTCGAACAAAGCAAATAAAGACGGCATCACATTTAATAGTCTCTGTGTTGTGTGCGTGCGTGCGCGCGTGTGCTTGTGCGTGTGCGTGCTTGTAAGCATGCTTTGAGTGGTCAAAGTGGTGGGTAAATTGTAATGATCCCGTTTAGTGCTACCTTCTAATTTATCTAAATAAAATCTTGACTGATACGACCAAAGTTACAAAAAAATCGGTCAAGTGCGAGTGCGAGCGACTCGCGCATGAAGGGTTCCGCACCAGAGTCCGTACAATGTTTTAAAAACAAATAGTTCAGTAATATGTTTTCTAAGTCGTCGAGGGTCGTGGGTTCAAACCCCGGCTCGCACCTCTGAGTTTTCGAAATTCATGTGCGGAATTACATTTGAAATTTACCACGAGCTTTGCGGTGAAGGAAAACATCGTGAGGAAACCTGCACAAACCTGAGAAGCAATTAAATGGTGCGTGTGAAGTTCCCAATCCGCACTGGGCCTGCGTGGGAACTATGGCCCAAGCCCTCTCATTCTGAGTGGGACGTATATAGGCTGGGATGATGATGATGATGAAAATCTAATACAAGCTTTTTTTCTGGCGGTACTTTTTGTCCCTGGTTACCAAAGTAGGTATACAGTCGTCGAGACGAACCAAATGAGACCAAAATCGGTGCGGTCATATCGATTTATTACAGAGTTCCTATGGCCAACATCTAACTTCATCATCAGATCAGCTCTACGTCATAATAATATTGCATTGTCATCGGATTTATACATGCATGCAAAATTTCAGCTCAATCAGTTCAAGATATCCACTTCAAATTTAAGTTGAAATATTAATTCCACCCGAACAAACGTAACTAGTTACATTACAAGTTAATAAAAACATATCACCAAAATGTAAGCACTAGGTGCAAGTATTTTGAATAAATAATATTTTTTAATTCTCATCCTCTTTGGCTGTCGCCCGGCTGAATAGCGTTTTAGACTCTCGCCCTGGCAACCCCGCCACTGCGCTAGAAAAAAAATAATTTAAAAAAGTAATTTCGGTCGACGGCGCGTACCTACTTATTATTGTTAGTGAATAAATCATAACCTGATTTTAAATTTTGTCCTTGTAAATAAATAGTTTTACTTAGTAATGAATTATAACGAACATTTTTTAGTGTAAAATAGCTATTTATGCAACTGTATCGCAATAGGAGTCCTTTTAATACGAGTGTGGTTTCATGAAACGAGGCGTAGCCGAGTTTCATAAAAGGGTCACACGAGTGTTATAAGGCCTAATTGCGTACAGTTGCATACAATATTTTATCTACGTTCATATATTAAATCCTCTATCATGTGTTCAAGAAACATTGAGAATTAATTACCTGCATTGCAACCAGAGGCCTTATTGCCTAACGTTTCTGACAGTTGCGATCGCAATCAAATGACAGCTTTTGTATGCGAAATATGTCATTTGATTGCGATCGCGACTGTCAGAAACATTAGGCAATACGGCTACAGAACTTATACTAGGACCTTCACTTTGCTGGTAAATTATGAGTCATTCCTTCGCCGAATCTAAAATATCGGGCGGAGTCAAATCTTCTTCGCATTCACTGATATCAGACATTTTTAAGCAAAAACAAAATTTTCTCACGAAAATTCGTACAACAGAATGACAACCTATGAACGGAATGGCGGTAAAACCAGTACATCACTGCGCATGTGCGGGATGTGCGCGCATGCGCTAAAGCAGGCACTGCCACAGACAAGTGAATATTGGAATCAAAACTTTTTGATATAAACTTTTTGGATTTGCCCTGTATCGTAATGGTTTAAAAAATTATATTATAACATTATTTTGTTAGAAGAGAAGTGTTATAAAGTAATTTTTTTTTAATATTTCGGTATTGTGTTTAAAAAGTATGTAAATATAAACTCGTTTTGAATTTTATAATTCGAATATAAAACAATAAACACAGTGGCTGTGAGTGCTTTATTGAAGTCGGATTTTGTGAAGTGTGTGTATAGTGTGTGTCGGAGGTTGGTGGATCATAAATAAAATTGTTTTATCTACTCTCATATAGAAATATTCGAATTATAAAATTCAAAACGAGTTTATATTTACATACTTTTTTAAACACAATACCGAAATATTAAAAAAAAAAAAACTCATTTCAACACTTTTCTTCTAACAAAATAATGTTATAATATAATTTTTTAAACCTTTACGATACAGGGCAAATCCAGAAAGTTTATATCAAAAAGTTTTGATTCTAATTTTCACTTGTCTGTGGCAGTGCCCGCTTTAGCGCATGCGTGCACATGCCGCACATGCGCAGTGACGTACTGGGTTTTAGCGGCTTTAGCGCCATTTTCGATTCATTAGTGTCGTTTTGTTTTACAAATTTTCGTTCGTGGGAAAAAATAGTTTTTGCTTAAAAATGTCTGATATCAGTGAATGCGAAGAAAATTTGACTCTGCCCGATATTTTAGATGCGGGGAAGGAAATGACTCATAATTTACCAGCAAAGTCAAGGTCCTAGTATAAGTTCTGGTTGCAATGCAGGTAACACTCAATGGTCCTTGAACACATGATAGATGATTTAATATATGAACGTAGATAAAATATTGTATGCAACTGTACGTAATTAGGCCTTAAAACACTCGTGTGACCCTTTTATGAAACTCGGCTACGCCTCGTTTCCTGAAACCACACTCGTGTTACAAGGACCCCTATTACGTTACAGTTGCATAAATAGCTAATTTAGTCTTAATGCTGCACAAAAAAATAAACCATGGTCTTAGAGATTATTATTATATATCGAAGGTTTTTTAAAATAGCACTAATAAAATCGCAAATTAATAAGTAGTTAAACGGGTCGCTCGCGTTGCCCCTAGCAACTGACGGCCGTCATTTTCGCAGTCTAGGAACCAAAAACCGCTGAATGAAACACGTTTCTTGTATGAGGACCCCCTTTAATTTGTAGCTTTATTTTATTTTTAGTATTTGTTGTTGTAGCGGCCACTGTAATACATATCCTGTGAAAATTTCAAGTGCCTAGCTATTACGGCTCAAGAGATAGAGCCCTGTGACAGACGGACGGACGGACAGACAGACAGACAGACGGACAGACGGACAGACAGACAGACAGACAGACAGCAGAGTCTCAGTAATAGGGTCCCGTTGGCACCCTTTGGGTACGGAACCCTAAAAATTGCATCCACGACCTTAATTTTAAGGAAATAGAGTCGTCTGTATGTAGCTATATGGCTGTATCGATATCTTTGAAAGAATAAAGAAAGAAAGAAAATACATTCAATTATTTCCTTTGCAGTGGGTTTAAATGTGATTGTTTGCAGTTGACTGTACCTTGAACATAACCTAAAATGTGCTTAAGCATTAATCAACTTAAAATTACTTAAGTTTTCTTAAAAAACCTTAGCAAAAGTTGAACTTCAACCTGTTGAATATAAATAAAAATAATAAATAAGTTTTTGGTAAAAAAATACAATACAATACAAAGACTCTTTTTTCTGGAATTCTGATATTACACATTTATATGAAAATCTGAAAAACCACAGGCATAGATAATTACGTCTAGTCCATACTTACAAAATTCAATCTACTTCTGTTGCCTAGTTTTCAAATGAGACCGGGACTACGTTTGTATGGAGAATGGAACGAAGAGACTTCTTTTATTTTAAGTGTTTCTTTTATTCGGTAACTATGAACAAGAAGTGAACATTTTGATGGCATGTATCTTTTGTAAGCTGCTACACAGTCAAAAAAAAAAAACTGACTGAGATAAATCTAAGTCCACGCGGACGAAGTCTAACAACTTCATCTCAAACATTTACATAAAAGGTCACACCTGTTTTCTGAACGATAAGATTTTACTACGGATTAAGAGTAAATTTATTCCAAGACGAAATCGCGGAAACTACTTAATATATTCGTGTATTTATTTACAACAATTTATGACTGTAGAGAAAAACGTTAGGGTAGACCGAGGCGAATCGGGTCAGTTTTTGGTTAGTGTCAAACAAATACAATTTTTCAAACTGCTACAATGTATATAATATTTTCTTGGACGCAAGGGTTATCGATTTATAAAATCAAAAGGTCAAATCAAATATCAGCTTTTTTATTTAATTTTAACAATTAAAATAGAAGAACACTAAAAATATCCGATTCGCCCCATTTTTGGGGGCGATAAGGATAAAAAAAAAAACTCCTCTATAAAACATTTGTTTTCCTTCATTAACACGTGTAGAACTATTCTTTAGAACAATCAATATCATAGTATTAAGATTAACTACCACTAGTATGACCAAAGCGGTATTTTTGTATTATTTGACTTCCCTTCTATAGCACGGTCATTATTCGAGCGTTTAAACCGCCTCATTTTTGTGGTCAAATTTTTTATGAATACGTTGTAGGTAGAATTCGATAACATTTTCAACTATTTTCTAGAAGTCCTGTACTTCTACTAGATAACCTAGAACCTGTAACAGAATCTTCTACCACGTCAACAAAAAATGCCCTCAAAAATCATACGGAATAAACGCCAGAATAATGACCCAACAACATTTAATTAAAATTATTCTTCGCTAAATACTATTTTTTCACCTCGTCGCTTTGTTAAACCGCGGGAGAGTCTTACTCTTCGTTGTAAAGATGTGAACAGCAAATCACATTATTTGGCCACCCGAAGTAATGTCAGCTCTTTGCTTAAAACCTTGTCAGCCGCTTCTGACATGTTTTCTGAAATCGATTTTTTTAATGTGCCTTTTTTATGTACGTACGAACCAAACATGCAAACAATTAATATTATCAGTGTAAGTAATCTTGAATTAAAAACATTTTCAAAGAAGATCCACTTCGCCCCCCTGTGGGTGATCCGAATAGCCTCAAATCATATGCTTACAATATTTTCACCTAACGCCAGTATTCTTTGAAATACAGGTTCAATCATGTCAATTACGCATATAAAATAAGATTTTTAAGTATATTTTATTATAAACATAGAACTTCAGCCGACTTACTTTGATTTTAACACAAATATTGTAACCACGTTTTTATATCGGCAGTAAATTCGCAGTACACCGAAATGAGTGACTTGACATGAAGCATCATTGAGACCAATATTCGCGGTCTAGCTAATGGTGGCTGCTGCCACGGCGTGTGTGAAGGCCAAACCCAACGCGGGACACTGATTGTCTGCCCGTGGCTGACGCCAATCATTGAATTTGACAAAAATGCTTAACGTGATCCTATTCGCCCTGTGATCCGATTCGCCTCGGTCTACCCTATGTGACGCAAATTAAAGAAGTGGGGGGACCTCGCCCAATCAATTGCGGCTCTGAGGAAAAGGTCGCTAGATGTGCGAGTCCCTTTACTTGTCATGTAATCATTCAAAATAAAACTGTGTATTTTATCCCAGTTTTTTATTGAAAACGTAAGCTAAACAGCGCGTTTTTCTTGGACCTGCCAATCACCGAATGTGTCAAATATTCTTTGGAAGGATTTTTTAAAATATTTTCTTATAATTGGTATTATATTTTAGGTAAGTATGTTTTGGTTAGATACTAGTAAGTACCTATTTATTGATTTCTAATCGGGCATCTATGAAATGTGAAAACTGGTGAGTGTAGATGTGTTTTTTTTTACTCTTTCATGTCTTAACGTATGTAGGTACCTAAGTGTTTTACAGGTACAGTTGAAGATTATTTAAACGATAGAATAAAATAGTAGAATGTTATAGCTATCGCTACTACTAATTTTATAAACGTGGAAGTAACTCTGTTACCTTTCCACGCTTCAACTGCTGAACCGATTTAGACGAAATTAAGTATGGAGACAGTACCTAATCCCATAGGCTATTCCTTATCCCGGAAAAGTGCATAGTACCCGCGGGATAGCGATGTCGCGGGCAATAACTAGAAGTAATATATATATTTTCTTGTACAGTCAGCATAAAAAGTGGCTATACACTTTTGTACTTTGTCTTTATACAGCCACGTACTAAACGCCATGCAAGATTGTCAATGTGTCAATGCGACAGAGTAAAAAAGTGATCCGCTACTTTTGATGCTGACTGTACCAATACATTTCATATATAAACATAAATATATATAGTAAAACTAGCTGTTACCCGCGACTCCATCCGCCAGTGGCGTAACTATACCATTTGGGGCCCGTGGCAAATTCTTTTTGTGGGGTCCTATCAGTAAAAATCGTCACGTACCTACAAGTAAAAGTAAAATAAAATACCCAGGTAAAATGTTAAAAAAATATTTCTGAACTGGTGGCCTCTTGGCCCGGGGCCCTGTTGGGTCGGGGCCCGTGGCATTTTGCCAGCCCTGCCACCCTATAGTTACGCCACTGCCATCCGCGTAGAAGTATGAAAAATAGTTTACGTCCTATTCCTAGACGTACCGTATATACTTACCCAAAAATTTCTCAAAAATCGGTCAAGCCATTTCGGGGGAGTTAATAGTTACAAACATTGCAGCACGACAATTTTATATGCATTTTATATGTATGGTCGACGCTACCGGAGACAAGAGGGCTGGCAGCTTCCTCGCCCAGCGTCTTAGCAACGCCATACAGCGAGGAAATGCTGCCAGCATTCTTGGAACCATGTCACAGGGGCCTTTTTTAGATTTATATTAGTTTTTAATCTTTATTATTAAGTTTTTATTGTTTAAATCATTTGTAAATATATTATTTGTTCCAATTAGTATTAGTTAGAATTAAAAATAAAATATATTTTTTAGTTTTATATGTATTTAGTATTTATATGTATATAATTAATTATATGCGCGTCGCGCCAAGTCTTAAGACGACGGAAAAAAACGGATTTCAAAAGGAAAATACCTATTGAGATTCTGAATAAACAATAATATTATCTGTGACCCACGTGGCTTCCATAAAAAACCGGCTTCGTTCGTGTTGAACCTGCTTATTGTCGTAAACATTTCGTAAGGGTATAAAGTACTGTTAAAAAGGTTAGATAACGCAAAGATCGCCAAGGTGCTATTATAATATAGGTATATATTCTAAGATTATTATGTAACTAGCTTTTGCCCGCGGCTCCGCCCGCGTGTAATTCGGTTTCGCACGCTGTTCCCTCGGGAACTGTGCATTTTTCCGGGATAAAAAGTAGCCTATGTCACTCTCTGCCCCACAAACTATCTCTATGCCAAAATCACGTCGACCCGTCGCTCCCTTTCCACGTGATAGACGGACAAACACACAAACACACTTTCGCATTTATAATATTAAGTATGGAACTAAGGATTTTATGGAAAATATTAGGTACATACTGAAATATTCTGAATAAATTTAAAAGCACCTTGTAACAGGCTAGTAACAAGACAACTAAAGACAGCATTGCCTAATTTTCAGGTCCATCATGCTGTGCTTACCAACCCCAATTCAATTGGTAGTTACCACGACCCTGACTTTGCTGCTGTACTGGCTCCACTGGCGATGGCGGAACCGTCGGCTGCTGGAGCTAGCAGCCAGGGTCCCTGGCCCTCCAGCGCTGCCAGTGCTGGGCAACGCCCTGCTCTTCATGGCCAGCCCGAATGGTAAGCAGCACTTAACAAACTATAGTTCTTATCGAAAAACTAAAAGCCAGAAAAATAAGACCAGTGCTGGAAATCGAACCCAGGTTCTCGAGGTTTATCTGTAAGTACATCTTTATTTAGAAATAGAAATAGAAATATTTTTATTCACGCTTCGCACATAAAAAATAACAGGGCAAAAAAAATGAAAACAAAAAATATACAATATGCGAATATAAATATGCAATATTTCAGTTTGTATTTTCGATATGGGTTTTACAGCATGACCGTAAAAGTAACAAAAATTTGGAGTTGATATAAAAAATACAAAAAGATTCCGAAAACCAATCTTATAGTTCCCTTACTTATATAAAAAGCCATAAATGTTTTTAAGATTTGGATTATTCCCATCGTGTACATCATCAGTCTCATACATTATTTTCATACCAGGCCTTTTTAGGGTTCCGTAGTTTATTAACTCTCCACGCAAAAAGAGGGGTGTTATAAGTTTGACCGCTATGTATGTCTGTGTGTGTGTCTGTTTGCGTGTCTGACTGTGGCACCGTAGCTCTAAAACGGGCGCACCAATGAATAACATTTGCTTTGCTAAGCTTACTTTGGGCCTAAGTCAATTGGTGTGAATTGTCCCGTGATATTTATTTATTTTAACTGGTGAAAACGTCAATGAATATGCGTAAATATGAAACACAGACGAACGTAGAATCTGCATTTTTGAAGTCGGTTAGTGATGAGATAACAATGAAAACCAAGAACCATCATCGTTTGCTAGAATGGTCAATTTGTCCACTTACATTGGCTGTAATGTGGACGTTACGGTAAGTGCATGGAAAATAAAATAGTCACATCATTACAAATAGATGTCCTAAGGGTCAGTACAGACTACAGACGGTCTGCCTACCGACTGCGACCCCAACTAGCAAAATCTGCACTTGTAGCACTCTCAAGACTACTTTTATTTACACTTATAAGATACTTGTAGCATACTACAAGCCTGGATTTGGGCGCAGATATAGGAGCATTTACTCTTATAACCATCTTATTATGTACTTGCAGAATGTTATTAAGACCTATAACACACTTGCCGAAGCGCAATTGCTCCTATATGAATCTGACTCAAGTCATTTACAAGCACTAATGCTCTTAATGTTATCTAACACAAGTATTTTACTAGAGCAATCTTGTTTATAACGCACTAGTAATTTACTTGGATATAAGTTATAAGTATGTTTTATTATATGTCCTCCGCGTAGATTGTTTCTGCTTGTTGGTCCGGTTGTTTTGTGATAAATAAATACTTAATTAAAACGTAAGTACACTTTTTATTATTATTGTAGAACATTATTAGCAATATTATTTTAAATATAGTGTGTAAACTCTTGTGGGAAGTTATTTTTACTGATAATATATACCATAATTTGGTTAGTTTCACAGCGCCCCCTTCGAATAATGGCAATATAATATTAGTTATATTTTTTTTTTTCATAAAATCCTTATGAATATGTCGCCATTTTTATACATGCTCTGCATTAAGTACTTTATAGAACCATTATAAGTAAAATAGTACTTATAACAGATAACTTACCTCCATTTTTAAATATATTAGGGTTCCTTATGAAGGCTTCTTTCATATTGTTGTGTTTTTGTCAACCGACTTCAAAAAAAGAGGAGGTTCTCAGTTGGTCTGTATGATTTTTCGTAATCCGCGTTATTAATATTATTTGAAACAAAATAGGCTAGTACTACTTGTACCTACTATTACTTATTCTGTGCTAGTAGGTTTATACTTCGACCCAGACCGCAGCTTCGTAAAATTCATATTAGTTTGCAGCTTAAATGTAGAGTGGTCAACTAACTAAATGTTACACTAAAACTCTCCTTTTAATGAAGAAATTTATGTTTTAGTGGCTGGTGGTTTTAGTAGTCATTTAGCTGGAGGCAGTTTTAATTTTAAGTTTAAATTTTAACAATGATTTTTGTCAGAAACTTGATTTCCCAAATAATATATTGAGGGGCCAAAAAATGTGGCCTTCAAATGTAAGCAGTAATAGGTAATTCTGTATATAGATTGGGCCAAATTATTAGCGGGATAGTAATGATCGCCCGATCGGTAAAAAAAAGTTGGCAACAACAACACTTTCTGGCTGGAACGAGAACGTTTCTGCGGAACTCTCATTTGCTTCTTCTGGTTTTGTACTTGACGCACTTACAGCTAGAATCACAATGGCTGACATCAACTAACAAAGTGCTTGATCTAGTGACTTATACGGTTTTTTAATCTTATAACGCTCTTATTAAGTATTTTAACACTTATAAGACTCTTGTACAAGACTAAAATGTTGCTAACTTATAGTGATCTCAGATAAGTATGTTATAAGACCTTGTTCTCTTACAGAATGCTACTATAGGATCAAAGTATAGCTCAAGATTATTTAGTCTTATTCAAGACCATTATAAGAGTATTAATCCTATAAGTGTCCTATAAGATAGTCTTGTAGCTAACTATAAGACTGAGAAATTGAAGCAAACGCTCTTGAGAATATGTAGGCTTGTGAGATGCTATTATAAGTAAAAGTGTCCTATAACTGTCCTATATGATGATCTTGTAGTAAACTATAATGTTGAAATATAAAATCAGATGCTCTTGAGTATGTTACGGCTTGTCAAATGCTATTATAAGTAAAATAGTCTAGAGCAAGTTCTTTATAAGAATGTTATTAGTAAAGATAGACTTATAGCCATTTCTTATAGGATTACTTTGCTTGTTGGGACGTAATAGAGAATGTTAATAGGTGTGCAAAATCACTTGAAAGCTTTGTTCCAGTAAAGCTTTTACGTATACAAATACATTTGTTTTTATTTCAGTGAAAAATACCAAGTAGTTATGATTTTATACGCATTCAAAGTTCGCATAAATATCGAGTCCCGCCAACAGCCGCGCGACAGCGTGTGACGTCATTTTCCAACGCTCCGCGCTCCGCGTAGTCGAGTCCCTAGTTATCAGCTGTACCAGTAGGTCCAATGCGCCGTGTTTTGTTTTGTTTCATCGCTTCCAGACCTTCCAGTTGTGTACATTTATTTAAAAAAACCGGTCAAGAGCACATCGGGCCATGCTCAGTGTATGGTTCCATAGTTCCCGACCGTCAGTCCTGTCACAATAGGCGGACTTAAAATGCGACTTTTTTAGTTATAGATAGGTAATAATAACTTAGTTAAGTGTAAATTTGAACATGAATAAATAAATAAATAAAAACTGTGTATTTCACAATAAAAGTAGGTATAAAAACAGAGACTAAGTAGGTATAAAATTAACATAACTAAAACTAATAATTAAAAATTAAATCAGTCTAATTTACAAAAACTTCAAAACATCTCAACTGATTAAGTAGAAAACAATTAACGAATTTTGTTTTCATAGTTTTTAGACGTGTGGTTTAAAAGGTAGAGGGGAGAGGGGAACATTTTTATGATCTTCGGAGACTTCGGAGTGAATATCTCCGAAAATATTCATTTTATCAAAAAATGGTTTTCGCAAACCCATATTAATTTTCAAACACCTATCCGACAATACCCCACAACATAGGGTGGAACTGAAAAAAAAAAACATCCTCTCTTTACTTGTAGGTATGGGAGGTACTTACCCAAAAAAAAATTTTTTTTATATACCTATTTCCGCGTAAATTATATGTATATTGAATATACTCACGCTAAAGGCCAAAGTGGTTTCTCTAATAAGTCGGCCCTTACATCAATTGGGCTTGGTTTTTTTTTAAAGTACTTCTTATAGTGAAGAATATTTATGTTGAATATGAACACCCTACTTATAACAGGAGCATTTTTGATAGGAAGTACTGCCTGGAAAGTTTTGATATTTAGGCAAGTAGTAGACCAATATATAAAATCTGAGAAAAAAATTTGGAGGTGTCACTACACACAATCGTACATTTAACTCACACCATGGACCTAACATATTTATAAGTAATATTAACAACTGATGGATCCTAGTTATCTGAATAAATAAATTTTATTATTATTATTATTACTACTTCACAATCACATATTCTTTTTATTTTTTTATTTGGTCTTTTATAGTAGTTAACTTTTTGCAAATCTATACATATAAAGAACACCATTTCAAAATTTTAAGTAAATCGCTTGAATATATCCAGAAAAAAAATACATTAAAAGAAATCTTAAAAAAAATCTTAAGTCAAAAACCGTCACAAGTATAATGTCATACTCAGCATAAAAATTCTTCGGTACTCACAAAAAAAAACCCAAATCCATTTGATGTAAGGGCCGATGACTTACTACGAAAACCCGACTATGGCCTTACAGCTTTCTAGTACTAACGGTCTCTGAACTTGGCCCCAGACAGACAGACAGACAGGCAGATTGACGGACAGACATGGCGAAACTATAGGGGTTCCTGGTTGACTACAAAACCCTAATAATGGATGAAGGATTCAAAAAAAGGACAATGGGATGATCTATCTAAAGTAGATAGACTCATGGTGCTCATTATTTAGTGATTTTGACATCCATTGGATCGAGAAAAACAACTTTTTTGGCGCACTGATAACAGGTATTTGTACATTTTAGCACAACACATGATTTTCTAGTATTAGGATTGAATTTTTTTTTTTTAATATTCATAAATTAATGAAACGTAACGCAACTGTACGGAAGAGCGCGACCAGACTGAGCGCGAGTGTTGTACTATGACGTCACGCGCATCGGGCGCGGGCTGAACGTCGCGCACTCATTTTAAAATTCAATATCTTCGAAACTAATTGACGTATCAAAATAATTCTTTCACATATATTTTTTATTTTCAACAGAGAATACCGAAAGCCAAAATTCAAAATTAGTGAACATTCTCTATTGCAATGCCTACTGGAGAAATAAGAAATAAATATCAATTACTTACCGATTGCGTGCGACGCTTAGCGACACAGTACTAATACATTAATTTCTTCATTAACTCATCTATTCGTCTACTTACATAATTTTCTTCATTATGGTAAAGAGGAAAGCGAAATCTCTTTTCATTTTCAAAACTTTGACGTATTTGTACTAGTTTCTGAATCTAAATGTTTTTTTTTATTCGACTGGAAGGCAAACGAGCAAGTGGGTCTCCTGGTGGTTTAATAGATGAGATCGCTTTTAAGCTATAAGACCGCCTATTGTCCGCATTTTTTCTCCGTGAAAAATTATTGTATTGTATTGTAACGCAATGAACTCGCTCATACAACTACATACCCCATCGCCGAATAAAAACCGGTACGATAAAACAGGCACCAGTGTGAAGGTATCCTTATGCAACTTGCGTGATTTTTATTGTAGGCCTAAATTGGGTTTAAAACAAGTTTGACATTATTTGCACATACACTGTTACAACTAAACAACAGAGACGCGCTCCCATTAAGATCTGTAATCTCACTACATCTGGCAATAAGCTCGGTATTTCGGTGGCACTATATTTTGCGTCCAGTACCCTCAGTGTAAGTTTTCGGTTACAAAATACGTCTCGGTTGCGTTCGCGTTAAAATCTTAATTTGTATGGAAACACGAACAGCGCCTCTTGCGGAACGTTTGCGATCTTCGTGTTTCCATACGAATTGAGATTTTAACGCGAAAGCGATCGAGACGTATTTTGTAACCGAAAACTTACACTAAGGGTACAGTAGTCAATGACATTTGATCATCAAAGACAGTAGTATTCCACTCTTTGAATCTCCGGGGTTTTTGTTGTAAAGTCAAGTAGTATTTTGTTAATGTGATTGTACACAATAAGAGTTTTTTTTAACACTTTTCCTGTCCGGGTGACTTCAATGTGGGGTCTCGAAACTTTTTTTCAATAGTCCGTCCTTTTACTATAGAATAGATTCACAACTTTACTACTCCAAAGTGGAAGCACTCAATTGCCATTTATATATATATATAAAATTCAAAGTCCTGACTGACTGACTGATACATCAACGCACAGCCCAAACCGCTGCAGCTAAACGCTTGAAATTTGGCATACATATACCATAAGTGACATAAAGGTACACTAAGAAGGGATTTTTCGAAATTCCCACGGGATAGGGAATAAATGGGATGTGTACATTTTTTTTCACTTTAAAATGGCTCTATTTCCGTAACTATAATTATCAAAGACTTTAAATTCGGCATGCAAGTAGGTGCACTGCTAAAAACCGCTTTCAGGATTGTTCGAAATTCCCACGGGATAGGGGATATCAGCGAGTCTTGTTCATGTTCATGTGTCATTTCTTTTTAATTTTATATTTATTCTTAGATTTCAAATTAGGTAGCTAATACTGCGCCATCTTTGGTTACAGACCAGTTGAAATTGCTTGAAGAAGTTTTAAACAGATATGGCCAGTATGTCAAGTTTTGGATGGGTCCTGACCTCAATATACTTGTCAAGAATGCAGAAGATATCAAGGTTAGAAGGTATTACTATCGTGATCAGAATAATGATCATTAGAGAGCGGATTTGAAGTAGCGATTACAAGTTTAATATGGATAAGACTAGTACCAGTTAGTATATTTTTGTCAAAAAGGTGCGTAATAAATAGGATCTCTTATGTTTGAGGTGTACTCCTTTAATTAGAAAGGATTTTTTTTTTTACATAAAAGTTTGTTGCAAGAATGACATTTATTGAATATCTATAAGATTGCATTGCGGTATTTGCGGTAAGTAAATAAGTAAGTAATAAGATATATAAGAATAAACCTATCTATCTATGTAATCCACATTATAGTCATATCCACATTAAACTTGTAATCAGATCCGCTCTATACTGATCATTTATTATCATATTTATCTTATCATCTATCACGAGTTACCCTTGGTTACCCTCAGACACTATATTGACTGAGGATGCCTTGAGTAAAATTAAACACAAAAAAGTGTAGGTATTTTATTTTATTGTATTGTGTATTGTGTAACTCTATTTGTACCTACATAATACATTAAAATAACAGTTAAGTAACAAGAGAAAGAGATTTACAAGGGCGAACTTACCCCTGAAAGAGAAGGGAAGGGGAAGTGTTTTTTTTTCTTTCTAATAATTTAGATCGCTAAACTTAGAAGCAGTTTGCTAGTGAACGCCCTTTTATTTTTAAAACATATTTTAATACTCGTTTTACCACTTTATCCTGTTAATGCCAATGAAAATACTCACTCGTAATCGATTTTGGTCGAGATTACTGGCGCACATAGTACTGAAACAAACTTATGTGTAAAGAGTAAGAGTAAAGATAGAAAAATAATGTAATCAGATTTATGTCTTTTTAGTTACTTTTGTCAAGCAACAAAGTGAACGAAAAAGGACCAGTCTACCGGTACATTAAAGAAATTCTTGGCCCAGGAATATTTACCGGAGGTAAGCACTCGTCGAGTTTAGACTTGCAAGAAAAATCGAGCAATTGCATTACATTGCGAGGCCGTAAAGCGAACGAGTTTGTAGTAGTTAATCGAGTAATGCAACTGGCACGATTTTTCTGGCAAGTCTAAACTCATGACTGCCATTTAATTTTATTATGTTCAGGAGCGGGACTTCCTGACATAAGTATCACTACCTATTTTAATTAGATATGCGCGTATTTCCAGAGCACTACCGCTGAATATGCTCGTAGGCTAGAGCTTTTTCAGATTACCCGATCCGATATCGGTATCGGAAACCGATGCGAAATCGGGGCAAGTAAAATGTATGAAATACTCGTCGTATGATCCGACATTGGATCGGATAATCTGAAAGACAGGTACATTATTTACCTGAAAACGCTCTAAGAATTGTCCAGGAAGTGAGTAAGAGCGAGAGGCAAAAATGTACCAATAGGCAGCGAAGCGATGCTGGGATGTTTAGTAATCCTATTGATGCCGCCCTCGACCTATTGAAGTTTATGAAGGCAAAATCCCGAATTTTTCCAGGAAAAGTATGGCGGAATCACCGCAAAATCGTGACTCCAGCGTACGACAAGAAATCTGTTCGTGAATTTGAAAGAGTTTTCAATGTGGAGGCAGCTTCGTTGGTCCAAACTCTCTCCGAAAAGGACCCTAAGCAAACGTTCAACATTTATTGGGATGTCGTGTACTGTACTACGCAATGCGTTTGTCGTAAGTTGAATAGAGAGCATTAAATGAAAAGCTTCTTTTTGCTCTCGATTGTAAATATTTTTGCGAATGTCCCTAAATTAATAAATGTTACCAAAATTATATTGTGCACCACGGGCACTACACCTATGATTTATCTTTTGTAGAGACTCTTATGGGACTTTCTAAACAAGAGTCGCAAAATTTAAAGTATCTGGATGAAGTGATGAAGAATACACAAAGGTAGGACTGGTTTTGTACACCCTCTTGTTGTAATGGTTAGACCAGGTTTTCTTTTTAAACCATCACTATGTTTTAAGAGTAATCACTCTGGCGGAAAATACGTCATCCCGTTTGTTTCAAGCTTTTATTTAACTGGACCTCAAATCATGGAAGCTACATTTGACCTACTTCCAGTGGTCGGATTGACTTGATATTTGGCATACTTTTGTAAATATGGCGGCAATACAATTATCTAGTAGTGACATCCTAGTGGTCCAATCAGATCGTTACCGCGAATGTTTACGTCACACACGCAAAACTTTCCATGATTATTCGTTGTTAAATGCAATTTTAATACTTAGTTACCAAATTATTTTCTGTTTTTCATCAGCTGGTACGGCTCAGTGTATTCAAAAACCACAAACTGGTATCTACAAATACCCCCTATATATTGGTTGACGGGAACCAAAAAAAGAATAGACAAATGCGTGAAGCTGACTCATAAATTGACTGATGAGATAATAGAGGCGAGACGCAAAGCTCTGGCAAGAACTAGAGTACGGCATGCCAGATGCGCGGTCGACAGATTTCTCATGAGTGGCGAGCTGACGGATGAAGAAATTAGGCAAGAAACCTTTACCGTATTTACCACAGTAAGCTTGATTTTTTAAAGTATTTACCATTAGCATATTAAATTTAATAACGAGTTTATTCTAATGAAAAAAAATCGGTCGTTTTGGCACATTCGCGGCGCTATCCTACCGGTGTCCAATCCAAGTTATAAATGATCTCCATTCTGAAATAAATGCATAAATAAATTATTCGAGCGTTTCAACCGTCTAATTTTTCTGGACACTTTTCTGTAAAAATGGCCAAATATTTCATACAGTTTTTTAGTTACCTGATAGAAATACAAGAACATTAACAAATAATTAAATAAATTAAATTAAAACTTAAATGAATAATTAATAAAGAAAAAAAAACAACAACAAATAATTGAAAATGCAATCAAAATTTACAACCATTTCGTAAATAATGTGACCAGAAAAATAATAAGGAAACGCTTAAATACTTAATCGTCTGGGAACACGTTGAGAACATGCCGTCCATGTAAATATTGAACAAAGTTGGGCCGAGCACACTTCCCAGTGGAAACCCGGAGCAAGTTGTCCATTGTTTGGTCACAAAGTCATCGATCCTCAAGCTTTGGTATAATTATAAAATTAAGTCACCACGAGAAGCACAGGCGCGTTGCAAATTGTATAGTTAATTCATTATCAATGTTTAGTTAGTTAATCATCACCCGAATAAATGTAGCCGTGGTCCACGTTTTTAGCTAAAAATCAAAATAAAGTAGTGCAATTTATTGGTATTTTATAGATGTCCGCAAAGTAACACTAAAATCAATAAATTACCTATTGAAAATCTAGCATCCCGTTCTACCTAAGTGTTTTTTACATTCCTTGGTTCATAAGTAAAACTCTACATTGTGATTTTTTCAGAGTCAAGAAGCTTCAGCTAAAATACTTTCAGCTGTTTTGGTATTTTTCGCGCATTTACCGGAATGGCAGGTATGTAATCCTGATTTAATAAGAAGCAAATAACTCACGCGCCATAAGATTGACGTGTGAATTTACTAAGTGCCAAGTATGGTGAAGAGCAAAATAACGGGTACATTATCCAATTACCTACATTGCCCTACGTAAAAGCCGTAGTAGCCTAGTGATTTAATAAGGAGAGAATTAACAAGCAGAGAATCGTGGATTCAGAATTCATGAGCAAAATTTCATTTGATATTACCTACCATGATTTTTACGATGAAAGGACGTTATGAAAAACTGCACGCACCAAAGCAATTCAATGGTGTATGTGAAATTCCCGATCCACGCTGTGCCCGCGTGAGAACAATAGCCGCAGAAATCGTTGCTATTGCAATTACCCTGACTAATAGCAGTCTTGTGCAATATCACTAACTGAACTGAAGTACAAACGGCACTACGTCTGATTTCCTTGTGAATTCTATTTTTCAGGATAAAGTGTTCAATGAGATACAAGAGTGTCTAGGCCCCGATGGTGACTTTGTGACTGCAGATCAGCTGAAACGTCTGCAGTCCTTAGACATGGTATTCAAGGAAGCACTTAGATACATGTCGATAGGACCTCTGATTCAGAGGACTGTGGAAAAAGAAGTCATTATCGATAATGGTAGGTAAATAAGATAAAATGAACTTGACTCTAAATTTAACATTTTTTTCCGTTGATTAGAATGAACTTTAAAAAATTCAGATGGTCTATAGTAGAAAATTTGCCATTAGAATTAATATAGATAGATTAGTCGTCATACACAACGGCTGTTATACTGAATCTGTGAGGCACACCTTTGGGCTCATCTACACTTATCATGAGATAGGGCTCAATCACGGGTCAGTTCATGGGCATCGGTAGAATTCTTTTCAAAAGGGTGTACTGCATCTTGCATCTGGATATAGAGAGGTGCATTTATAGGTTTCATTCTGTATTTTAGTCTCGTTCTATTTATTATCTTTTACGCCAGGGGTGCAAGTGCATCCCCTTGCACCCCCATCCTGGCGTCCAAGGTTTTATGAAAAAAAAGTAGTAGTAGTTAAACCTTGTGACATTATGTATCAGCTGTTGCACGCCAAGAATAACGCTCTGTCACTCTCTAGATTTTCCAACGAAAATGTTCACTATTTCGTTACAGAGAGTAAGTAACATTTTTTCCCTCGTGAGCTTCTCGTGAGCAAAAATAGTTATTACGAAATCTTGCATATCGAAGACCGCCGTATATTTTCTTGGAAATCTGCTCAGGGCTGAGGAGGAAGGTATAGGTCACTCCGTCACTGACATTCCACTGACTTCGCTTTTCTATTTCCAGGTAGAATAACCTTACCTGTGGGTACGTCACTGGTTTTCCCCATACACATTCTCCACCGGGATCCTCAGTACTGGGACGAGCCTAACAAAGTGAAGCCGGATCGGTTCCTCCCTGAACACGTTAAGCGAAGGAAGCCTAGCGCATTCATCCCATTCAGCTCTGGGCCTATGGATTGTTTAGGTACCTACCTAAGTTACTGCTAGTGGAAATTTTATTCGATCTTAAACTGGGTCCGTTAATCTACAACTGGATCCATTGCGAGATCTATTTTGGGGGCGTGCATTTTTCAAATAGTGGGGGGACGATCTCGACAAAAAGTCATAAAGCATTATGGGAGGGAGAGGGAGCCTTTTCGCAGAATTATTGTTTCCCAAATGTTTCATTTCCCAACTATCAATTTCCCCGAAACTAAATTTTTTTCTCAGTGTATTTTCTTATGCTTTTTTATACAGTAAAAAATAGTAGGTTAGGTTCTAGGTTTCTTTCATGAAAGTCCCGAAAAAAAATAATTTCATAGAAAATCCCGACTTGGAAATGAAACAGTTTGTGCAAATGAAATATTTGGGTATCGTGAGTTGGGAAAAGGCAGAAAATACCCGAAAAGCATTTAAATCGTTTCATAAGCCGTGGCAAGATTTTACGACAAAAAATTTACCGACTTAATTTAGAGTAACTATAACAAAGCAAAAGTCTGGTTCAGTTTCAGTTCATTACAATGTGTTTTTTTTGCATTCATTGTATTTTTTTTATTCGACTGTATGGAAAACGAGCAAGTGGGTCTCCTCATGGTAAGGGATCACCACCGCCCCAACACCAACACCAGGATCAACACCAGGGGCAATTGCAGATGCGTTGCTAACCTAGAGGCCTAAGATGAGATACCTCAAGTGCCGGTAATTTCACCGGCTGTCATTCTCCACGCTGAAACACAACAGTGCAAGCATTTATTTATTAGCGAGCAAGATGGTGGCAGCAAATCGGGCGGAGCTTACACAAGGTCCTATCATCTACAAAATATCGTAAATTATACTCGTCTACTATATTGTATATTGTATATTGTTGTCGTATCTGCTTCATCCATCGAACTCATCTTACCCATCACTTTCTGGACCATCCTCAATGAAATTAACAAACGAAACTGTTTTATTTTCAAGGTCGAGTCTTCGCCACGGCCATAATAAAGACGAGTGTCGTCCACGTGCTGAGGCATCTGAGGCTGGAAGCCGACGGACGTCTCGAAGACCTGGACATCCAAATAGCCATCTCAGTCAGGTTCACGGCTGGATACAACCTGAGGGTTACTCCGAGGAAATTAAAAAGTGCTTAAGATCTATTAAAGTATGGAAAATTTGCTGGTCTGGTCAAGATCTGCGGGACGGAACTCCTCAAGGCCATTAGGACTTGAAATTTGATACGAAAACGTAGTTTGGATGACAATGCAACTATAGTAAACAAAAAGTATAGTCAGTAAAAAAAAGCGGCCAATTGCGAATCGGAATCGCGCACGAAGGGTTCCGTATCATATATACAACATTTTGGACATTAGCAAAAAACGAGCAAAACTGATAGACTAACTAAAAAGCCTCGAAAAAGCTGAATAAAAAAGCTAAAAGCTGCGCTGTATGAGACTGCATGTTTCTTACATCAAAAAGTGGCAGAAAAATTGTTCACAGCGCGGATTTGTGAACCTTTCACTATAGTTTGCTGACGTCCGTGACAGGAGTTGATGCGCCGCGCGTTGCGTTCGAAACAACCACTTTACAGTATCGGAAGGCGTAGCAGTTAAAAACAAAATAGTCTCTTCCTGGTCTGTTGTGAAAGAGACGTGATTATATTATGTATATTTTGCTAGGCCTTATGATTTCGCTATATGCAAAGTAAGTAGAGCGAAAAAATAAGAAATTTGCGAGGCATGAAGTTCCTTAAGCTGCGAGGCCTTAGGCGGTGGCCTAACCCCCCCCCCCCCCCCCCATACTCTCCGACGCCTCTGTCTCATAAAGGACCCAAGCTTCAGTTGTATTATTTGTAAACGACACGCTTAAGAGTAAAATTATGTAGATAATATTGTTTTTGTATCTGGGCCAATCAACTTTTTTACCGACACTAATCAGTCCGCGACTTTTTTCAAACAATGAGGGCTATCGTTTTTTCTCTCACTAGATGGCGCCACTGTTGCGTGAGGTTTTTAAAAGTCTGTTATAACGGCCGTGAAAACAAAGTTTAGATTAAAATCATATTTAATACACCGTAAAACAGTACCATAAACATATTGAGCAACCACAGTATTGCATAATCCCGTTTTGTTCGGAAAAAAGGGAGGGCAAAAGTTTTCGAAAGACAAAACTGTCTCAAATTACAGACGTTCATTGCCCTTTATAGCATAATTGCCATAATTAATTTCAGGTAATGCGAAATATTCACAAAATTATTCTAATTATAAATAAACCCGCATTCGCATAGCTCACCAAAAAACTATGAGATTTGACATTTCGTTGACCTCACGCTACACTAGCGCCTCTAGCGGAAAATTCATTCGCGATAGCCCCCATTGCAGATTTTTGTAAGTAAACATGTTTTTCTGTAATTTAATAGATTGTGTACCTACATGAATACATGCCATGCTACGTAAGTTCAACCTATTAAACCGGGAAATATCTTGTTGGAAGTACGATTTTTTGGTAACGCCAGAGACAATTTAGGTAACGCAGGAGACGCCCAAAGTGTCGGTAAAATAGTTGATTGGCCCATCTACTATGTTTTGTTTCCGCCACCTACTTTGACGTATTTGTATTAGTTTCTGTGTCCAAATGGTTGTCTCTAAGAGATCGCTTTTAAGCGATAAGACCGCCTATTGACGACTCTACATTTCATCTGTATAAAATTATTGAACTGATTTGTGGTGTGCAATAAAGAATATTTGTATTGTACTGTAAGATACTTATAAGTAGGTATTTAAGTATACATTGTTGTGATGGCGTGATGATGAACTACCTAACATATTTCTTTATTTTAGTTCTGAATAAAATCTGAAAGTATAAATCTATTACTTTTTATTTATTTATTAAAATTAGCTCCGGATGAAAACTGTACTTACTAGTTTTTAGGGTTCCGTAGCCAAAATGGCAAAACGGAACCCTTATAGTTTCGCCATGTCTGTCTGTCTGTCTGTCTGTCTGTCCGTCCGCGGCTTTGCTCAGCGACTATCAATGCTAGAAAGCTGTAATTTTACACGAATGTATATGTAAACTATGCCGAAAAAATGCTACAATAAAAAATAAAAAATAAATTTTTTTGGGGTACCTCCCATAGTCGTAAAGTGGGGGTGATTTTTTTCTCATCCAATCTTATAGTGAGGGGTATCCTTGGATAGGTCGTTTTTCATTTTGGGTGTGTCCGACACGCTCTTGGCCGGTTTTTTCAACAGCCGTTCGCATTTATTATGACAGGAAATGAGCAGAAATGAACAAGACAAGTGATCTCTGTCACGGATGACGCGGGTGACGCCATCTGTTGTATTATTTCCATACCTCTCGACCCAATAATGGAAGCTTTAAACATACTAGATTTCGTCAGATGGCGCCACCTTGTGAGACCCGAGAATGCAAGATGGCGCCTCTTCCCAGTAAAATCGAACACGAAACAAGATCGCTGCCTCAATCATTCCACCTTTCTTTTTTTATCAGCCTATTTTTGTGTCCCACTGCTGGGCAAAAGCCTCTCCTAACCTGCTCCACTCCTGCCTATCTAAGGCGAGCTCCCGCCATCCCACATTGTAGGCATCTAAGTCGTCCCTCCATTTCCTCTTCGGTCTGCCTCTATTACGGTATCCGTCACTTGGGACCCATTCCGTAACAATTTTGGCCAACGTTCTGGGTTCATTCGACAGACATGTCCAGCCCAGTCCCACTTCAACTTGGCCGTCTTTACGCCCACGTCAGCAATTCGAGTCTTTGAGCGCAGCTCAGTGTTTTTAATCCGGTCCGTTCTTCGGACACCAAGAATGCATCGCTCCATTGTCCGCTGGCAAACCTTGATTTTATACTTTTGAGCTTCTGTAAGTGACCACGTTTGCGCGCCGAAGGTTAGGATGGGCAGAACACACATGTCGACGAGTTTACGCTTTAGCGACATTGGAAGGTTTCCTTTTATTAACGATTTCATAGACCACCTCTTCCAGGCGTTTTCGATACGTCTATCGATTTCTGTCTCGCCTGTTTCCGAAGGATGCTATCTGGCCTAAGTAAATATACTCGTCGACGTAATGTATGTCCTGTCCATCCTTTACGATTTTACGTTTAACACTATTAGTGATGACCTTAGTCTTAGCTCGGTTCATGATGAGTCCAACCTCAAGGCTCGCAGTGCTGAGGTCTTGAAGCATTTGTTCAAGTTCTAATGCTGTGTTTAGAGAACAAGACAATGTCATCGGCGAATCGAAGGTTTGTTAAACTTTTATCGCCAATTTCCACTCCCCTGTTCTCCCATGAGGTGGCTAATTTTTTTAAGATCTCTTTCCAAGTGCCAAGAAGGGACCGTTAGTACGAGAAAGTTGTAATTTGGCATGAATATACATATCAGTCACGCGAACAAAGTAGCAAAATAAAAAAACTTTAGTACCTACCGTAGACCTATAATGGGGGTGATTTTTTATCGACTAACCCTTTAGTGTGGGGTATTTTTGGATAGGTTGTTATTAATAAATAACAATAATAGGTAATAACAAAAATTGAAACATAATTTACGACAAACAGACTATGACACTTCCGTGAGACTCACTCGTGTTAAATTATGTTGTAACGGATTACTCACGTCTTAAATCGAGTTTAGCTCTACATGTTTCGGGCTATTTCGTAGCCTTTCTTCAAAGGAGCACGCGACCCGGCGGCTGCCGCAACACGCGCACTTCGCGCCACCGCTCTGTTCGCGCGACTGTCGGACGAAACTAACACAGGCGCACAACTGACCTAGGTACTTCACCCGTGGACTAATACGCACTAAACCTAAATCTCAATTCGCCTATTTATTATTATTCTATTAACTCCCCTTGCCCTTGCACGCACTAAACCAAAATCTCAATTAGCCTACTTCGCTCAGGAACTAATACGCGATGGCTCTAAATATATCAATATTCCGATCTCCTATTAGGTCTAGGTATAACTCGAATTAGTCAGGCTGCGTTTTAGGTAGTGAGCGACTAAAGGCCCTGCTAAGTAACAGACCAATCAAACCTCAATTAAGGATTTAAATGAATATATTATTTATTTTTTAAATAATTTATATTCGAAACATCGGTTGTCACGTGATTGGTTTAGCAATATGTTTGTTTCTTATATTTATGTAAAACAGTACAAACTGTATGTTTTTCCTCTTTGAGGAAAACACTGTGTTCCGAGCATAATACACTCGAGACTTGGTTTCCAATTACCGCATTTCATATTCCTTAACCAAATTTCTCTCAGTTTTTGGTACTTCGGAAATCTGCAAGAAAATGAATAGAATTAATGATTATTTAGGAAATTCTCTGCCTATATTCCTTTTTTCTGTAATACAAAAATATAGAGCAATAAAATATAAAGCAGACGGGAAAAGATATATTATTAAATACGACAAAGTAATGCCTATTTCTCTGGCTACAACCTTGGCCAAAGTGCTTGGCAGTGTGCTCAACTCACGGTTGGAGGAGTATTTGCAACTCCACGATGCCCAGCTTAGCTTTTGACCTGGGTTATCCAAATAGTGCATGCAAAAAGAAAACTAATAAAAGGTTCATTCATTCATATTTCTTTTTAGCAAGCCTCGCATAAAATATTCCACACGTATTAACACCGTACGTTTTGGCTTGGCCTTCCACTTTCTGAACAAATCGTCCCCCTACGTTCTATCATGCAAAGATCATGCATTTTAGAGTATTATTTACCGAGGGTTGACTCTTACGTTTACTATTACTATTAGATGTCGTTTTACATAATTTATATATATATTTGAAAGTATTACAAATGCGTTCATACAGTATTAGAGAACAGTCCAATATTAAAAACTTTACCCAATCTATTTTTTGTAATTCGTCTTTGGCCTTGTTGTTGCGAATTTTTTTAACATAAACAGTATTTTGTTGTTTTTCCTCTTCACCCATCTCCGTGACATTACGAACTGTGCACCTGACTAGGTATCTTCCTTTCAACAGCACGCACAATAGGATTTTTTAATTATTGGCTGGTCGTTGGGCTCGCATCACGCGTCGCGCTCTGTCAACACGCAGTCATAATATTGTTACTTACTTGGTACGGTAAATAATTCTAAGTAGGTACTTACATTCATCTTCCGGAGTAAAAAGCCATACGTATAAAGTCGAAGATGCTGCGGGCGGTTTTGGACGCGTTTTGGGATGAAAGGTTCTGGTTGCCGCCCAACACGACGTGGGCCGATGTAGCGCCTGGGCCGCATAAGGCGGTTGCGTACACCAACCACTGGCATGTTCTCTACCCCATACCAATGGCCTTGGCGCTCACAGTGATTCGCTTTACGATGGAGAAGTAAGTTACGGTTTTTTTACCCCTATCTAAGGCTGCGTTTCCACTGCTGTGTGAGGATGTGTTGCATCATTTACCTATCCTCGCACGCTCTGGTGGAAACAGCTGAGCGGAGCGATGCTAGTTAAATGAAGCTTTTTTATTGGTTCATGAAACACCCAATCCTCGCTACACATCCCCGAAAATCTCTGGTTGAAACATGCATAGCCTTAAATAATGAATAAATAATAATAATAATATTTATTCATCTTTCATAAAAATACAATGAATACAAACTTATGGGCTGCACTTATTATAAGAGCTTTTCAACAAACAAACGAAAGTGCTATGGATACTTTTTCCGTAAGCTTTTCACGACGTACCTATTTTTGAATAACGGCCACGTAACCCCCTAGTGAGCATGGTCCGATATGCTCTTGGCTGTTTTTTTCTAGGAATTGGAAAATTTTCTAACTTTCTCACACGGGCTGTTTAAATTTAGCCTGAGATTGAGCAGCCAGGATATTCATTAAGTATATAATATTTTCTTGCAGTTACGTCTTCGCTCCATTTGGCCGCTCGCTCGGAATTAAAGAGGGAAGGAGGAAAAATGTCCCGAATAATCCTAAGCTTGAAGCTGCTTACAGAGCCGACCCTAAATCTACTAAGGTAGGTACCTACCTAAGAGGTTTATTTTCAATCACGTGGTTCCTACAGGTAATACTGACTAAAAGATTAAACCTTCCTGGCTTAATGGCTGCGTTTTAACTAGAGATGTGTAAGGATGTGTTGTGAGGAATAAAAAAAAATAAAAAAAAAAACATGGGACAACTGACACCAATTGACCAATGTGTTTTCATGAACCACTGCTGTGGTTTTTCCATCTACTTAGCTAAGATTGGGTACCTTCAAAAGGCGAGTATATCGCCTATTGCAAGGCCGGCAATGCACCCATAGTCCTAATAATGCTGCAGGTGTCCATGGAAGGTGGTGATCACTTACCATCAGGTGACTGGCCTGCTCGTTTGATAAAGACACGCTTCATTTACCTAGCCTCGTTCCGCTCTGCTGTTTCCACCAGACGGTTTTTTTTTTATACGACTGGAAGGCAAACGAGCAAGTGGGTCTCCTGGTGGTAAGAGATCACCACCGCCCATAAACTACAACACCAGGGGTATTGCGTTGCCAACCTAGAGGCCTAAATTGGAATACCTCAAGTGCCAGTAATTTCACCACCGGCTGTCTTACTCTCCGCGCCGAAACACAACAGTGCAAGCACTGCTGCTTCACGGCAGGATTAGCGAGCAAGATGGTGGTAGCAATCCGGGCGGACCTTGCACAAGGTCCTACCACCTGCTGTAAGGAAGGATAGCGCTGCGGTGCTGTGCAAGGAAGGATAGGTCAATGAGAAGCGTTTCATTAACCTATTGGTTCATGAAAAACACATTCCTCGCAACACATCTTTGCACATCTCTGGTGGAAATGCAGCCTAACTCTGGGCCCTAGTGAAAAAGGGGTTAATTCCGCAGAAGTTGAACAGCTGATTTCGACTTAAACCCCTTTACACATAACCTAACCAACAAAAAGTTGGAAAACCCCCGATTTTATCACTTTAAAGTTCAATATCTCAAAAATGGCCAAACAGATTTTGATGAAACATTTCTAAGAACCATCACTAGAAAACCTGCTATCAAATAAAAAAAACTGCATTCAAATCGGTCCACCCGTTTAAGAGTTACGGCGCCACAGACAGACACACATAGCGGTCAAACTTATAACACCCCTCTTTTAGCGTCGACGGTTAATAAAATAGAAAATAGCTGTGTAATTTCTTCAGACTTAACCCCTTTTTCACTAGGGTCCCAGAACTGTTTATCAGAGACTGTTGAACACGACTCAGTAAGAAGTTTCTCAATTGGAATGCATATAACTTCCGACGCTCTTCCTTCAGACTTCGGTCCCCAGGTATAACACCTACCTGGAGAGATATCCTCTATTGTAGCCATGTCCCGCACAAGATAAACGTGTGTCAGTGTCAGTGTCCACGTCCTATTTTAGCATACTGATAGGTGCGACTATTACTTCCATATAGAGCCATATTTGAAGGGTCCACGGAAAGAACATGTCTAGTCACCTTTTTTTAAAATTGAGATTTTAATCTCGAAATGTAGAGCTCACAAAGTACTAATAAGGTAAGTACCATTGAATTAAGTAATCTGAAAACATTATAAATTGTATTTTTTTAACTTTTAAAGAAATGGTAACCATAAAATACCGAAATTAGTTTCTTAAAATAGTCTATATTTATCAAATAAGTTATAATAACCATCCAAAAAAAAAATGAAGCAGTCGTGATGACTAACTTTGAAACCGCTATAACTCAAAAAGTTGCTTAGGTAACTAGACATGTTCTTTCCGTGGACCCTTCAAATATGGCTCTATATGGAAGTAATAGTCGCACCTATCAGTATGCTAAAATAGGACCCTGTTAAAGATTCCTCAGATAAATGGGCTGGCGAAACAGCTGGATATGACGGAGCGGCAGGTGGAGCGGTGGTGGCGCCTGCGCCGATCCCAGGACAAGCCGTCAAAGCTCGTCAAGTTCTGCGAGAACATGTGGAAAAGTACATTCTTAACGTACAACTTCTTATACGGTGTTTACATACTATGGGACAAGGAATGGCTGTGGAACATTGATCATTGCTACATCGGACACCCACATCAGGCAAGTTTTTTATAAGATTTATTTTTATATACAGAACCCACCTATCTACAAAAAGTTGGAACGAAAAAGAAGGAACGGCGTCTACTTTAAAATGGCTATTTTGTGGCAAATATCAAGTAATTATAAGACAAAATTAAACGTACACTAGTATAACTAATCAGTCATAACAAATTATCATATAATGGAATTAAGGAAAGCCTCGATATTTATTCATGTTCGCTGGCCTCTGCTAAAGTTAGAGTAAGGCAAATGTAAAGGTTTATCTAGCGTAAATGTAGTTACTTTACTCTGCTCGTGAATTTAATATGTAAACATATTTTATTTTATTTTATTGAATTCACAAGTAGGTATTGTCAAATATTCTGTCTCCCTTTGGTTTTATTTTATTTTATTTTATTTTATTTTTATTTTAGTTTATTCTTTTCTCTGTTATGTTCGAATTAGTTTTATAAATGGTTGTTTACCATTTGTGCATGTTGTGTCTACTATTTTAGGATATACATGAGATGTATGCTAATATGAAGAAGTGTAAATTGTGTAGGAATGATGTACTATCCAGTTTGTAGACCAAATAAAAAAAAAAAAAAAAAAAAAAATTAAACACAAAACATTGTAATAACTAAGATGTTAGATAAGGAGGAAAAAAACTTTCGAAAAAATGGCATTACCTACTTCTTCCTACGGGTAATGCCGTTCGGACACTAACATTAACGCAAATATTTTTTTTGTAAGATGAGCTTTCGTTAATTAACAAAAAAATTAATTGAACCGACTACAAAACAGTTACAGTGGGAGAGCCATGCTTCTCCCTCTGGACCGCATACAACGGAGTGCGAATCGAATAGTCGGCTGCCAATAAGCTTCTGATCGACTTGACTCTTTGGCGCTGTGTAGAGATGTAACTTCACTGTGCATCCTCTATCGTATGTACCACGGGGAGTGCTCCGAGGAGTTATTCGGGTTGATTCCTGCCGCATCCTTTCGCCACCGACCTACGCGACAAGCTTTCAAGAAAAGAGCGTACTCCTACCTTAAAGGGTGGCAACGCAATAATTGTCTACCAGTGTGAAGTCGGTACCTCAGCACAAGCCAGCAAGAGTGGACCTATAGTCGCCTACCTCACCTACGCACTACATCTGGGCTTCAATCACTCCTACTGGCTCGTGCTGAGGCACCGACTTCAGAGTGGTAGAAAATTATTTTCATGTTTCTTTATAGTCGGTTCAATTTTTTGTTATAAAATTTTTTTTCAGCCTTTGTAGTGTAAATAATCTAAGATACAATAGTTTCATGTCAATTGCTCGTCACCTTTTACAAAAGATTGCTTTTTCCGATGCAGAGACTTTTTTTATTGAGGAGCGCTGGTGCTTCACCACCAATTCCATTTCACCATATGCATTACGAGGAGCATAAATTGCTTAGCAACTGTGTTAAAGTAATTGAAATTCAACCCATGAAATACTTGTTATTGACTACCTAGTAACTCCGATGGTCAACTGTGGTCTTCATCATCAGGTCCACTTCACCAAATGATGATTTTGAAGAGCAAATGGACGAGTTACTACTAAACTAAATATACCAAAATTACCATAGGTATCCCTACAACATTTGAAGAGTTCCCTCGATTTCCTTAGGATCCAATCATCATATTATCCTGATTTGATGCTTATGGGACCTAATTGAAAGCATTCCTAGACGAACGCAAAAAATAATTTTGAAATCGGTTCATAAAATATGACAGAGTTCTAAGGTAACAAACATAAAAAAACCGGCCAAGAGCGTGTCGGACACGCCCAAAATAGGGTTCCGTAGCCATTACGAAAAAATAAAGTAATATTTGTCTAAGGATTTCGCATTTTGTACGGAATATTCCAAGTTTAGGTATATTTTATACCTTAGGCTGCTATTTAATCTTAAACTACTAATAATTCTCAAGAAAACTTAACCGTCATAGTACCTACCATCCTGAATTTTTTCAAATTTTTCCACCCACCGGTTTAGATTTTAAAGGGGTGGGGGGGGGGGATGCTCGATTTTAATGAAAATTTGCACTTTAAAGTTGAATATTTTTCAAATGAATCACTAAATCGAAAAATCGAAGTAGCAACCCCGTAATGGTTTTAAAAGACCTATCCAATGATACCTACCCCACACTACAAGGTTGGATAAGAAAAAAAAATCACCCCCATTTTACGTCTATGGGAAGTACCCTAAAAAATTTTTTTTTGAATTTTGATTGTAAGTACCAATTTGTCGGCATAGGTAGTTCACATATTATATATTCATGCAGAATTACAGCTTTCTAGCATTGATAGTCCCTGGCTGGGCAAAGCCGCGGACGGACGGACAGACAAACACACAGACAGACAGACATGGCGAAACTATAAGGGTTCCGTTTTTGCCATTTTGCTACGGAACCCTAAAACCCTAGAACCCTAAAAATCAACCGAATAGGTAACCTCCTCCTTTTTTGAAGTCTGTTAACAAAAATTCAGCCTTTAACATTTAAATTAACGTCATACCTAGTCATTTGAAAATTTTACATGGCAACGAGGATTTTTTTTATAAAATGAGCGTGCTCATATTAACAACTAGGATCAAAAGTCAGGTAGGTATATCGTCATTATTTGAAAAAAACTCGTACCTCAAAATAGATAATTTTTCTAAGTGAACTTTATGAACATCATGTCAAGGTTTACCTAATTTAAATGAAAATGAAATAGTAAGTACATTACTGTAGAGGCCGGGAAGTAGGGGGTTGTCAGCCAAGCAGATATAGACGGCCGAGCGTAGCAAGGCCAGATAGGATGCGAGGCCGGCAACCCCACGTTCCGGCCCAGGCTTGTATAATACTTTTATCGAACATGACATGAAATAAAATAAAAAAACAAGAATTCAAGCATGGCGGGACGCTAATCTGGTCGCCCTGTTGAGTTCGCGCGTGTCGCGCTGGCTGCTGGCGCCATTGCTGGCTTGTATCCCACCAAAAATATAAAAGTAAAAAAGGAGAGCCAAGTTCAATACAAAAATTATGCTTGGCTGTGGGCTTCGCCGCAAAAAGAATGGAGATCTAAATGAATGCCAAGTTTTATGCAAAATCCAAATATGTGTTTATAGGAACAAAATAACATTATGAACATGTATTAAACTCTATTTCTTTGCTTTATTGGATACCTATACCAATTGCTGTTATTTAGAAATGTGAGATCTTAAAGTAGGTTAGATTTGACTTGGCCAGTTTTATTACATCAGTCATTTTATAAAGTTACTAGCTTTTGCCTGCGGCTTCGCCCACGTGGAATTCGGTTATGCGCGCTTTTTTACCCGTTTAGAGGGAAATTTTACCCATTTCACCTACACAGATAATTTTTAATTGTAATCGAGAACTTATACACCTATTTCCATACTTCTAAGTCCAGAAATTAGAAAATTTCCATACAAACTTTACCCTCCATTTTACCCCTTTAGAGGAAAATTTTATACATTTCACCTACACAGATAATTTTTAATGATAATCGAGAACTTATACACTGTAATGTATTAGTATATTTTTTATCGAGAGACTAAAATAAGCCAATATATACCCGAGGTGGTTAGCCACCCGAGCTTTAGCGAGGGTGTCTATGTATCCGAGGGTTTATATTGACTTTTAGTCTCGCGGTGAAAACTCTATTTTTCACTTCGATTGCGAGAAAAAATAGTCAATTAAGTATAAAAAGATTTAACAAAAAATAAAAATAAATCTTTCTAGATTTCGGCGGCAAAAGATTATCAATTATGTCTATTACTCTTTGGTCAACATCATAATTTTCACTATCACTTGATGACATTGTGAGAATAATCAATTTATTTTAATCGTTTACGATTTACGCTCTACAACAATTTCAAAGTTTTCACGGTAAGTATTTTTTACATCCAAACACAGATACTACCAATACAGATACTAACAAAATAGCACCGGCGAAATGGTCCATACACAAACGGAAAAATAGAGTGGCGCCACCTTCTATGCGGAAAAAGCATAGAACTAAGACCACGTAGACTAAGAACGTAACATTTTCGTCATTAAAATGGTCCACACACAAACTTATTTTTTGCATGTAACTGGCTGTTTGAGTTTATCTAAGTCGCTCGAAGTAAATTAAAAAATTAATTACTTTTACTCCCTAGGGAGTAAAGTGCTCACTTTACTCCCGTCTCGTAAGGCTATATTGACCCATTTTTAGAGCATGAGAAGTGAAAAATTATTTTTAACGTCCAAACACTTACCGGATCGTTCCTGCATTGCTATAACTACGCTACACCGCCATCTAGTGTGGAGTAGAAGTGACGTTTAATTCATTGATCCGTCCACACAATATCTATTTGTTTATGGCAATTGTATCGGCTATGTTGGCGGACCTGTCATTTAGTTTGACATTCATGACAGGTTTGAGGCATTGTAACACCCGTTATACACAAATATTCATAAATTTGCGTAATCTGTGGTAAGTGTTGCCAGACGTATATTCGAGTTTTCTGATTGATGAGTGAAGTCGGGTTGTAACATTAGTATGTTATTAAATATTAGTTACCAAAATTAAAGTATTATTGTTTCCCTAGTCGTTATTGACCATTTATTAATCGTTTCAGGGTTCCAGCACGCATTGTTATGGCCAAATTTCCTCTTTTTATTATTTCCTAAGAATACAAATTGCTAGGGCGAAGTGATACCTTGATTTCCCTAATTTCCGGCATTTGTAAACTTGCAACTCTCTCATCGAATTTATGATAGAAAGGAATTTTATGCTATAAAAACCAAAGATCACGCCATTACGAGGCATTTTATTTCCGAATTTCGAGATTTCGAGACAATTACATTGTTCAGTGCCGGAATTCAAAATTCCCTTGTAAGTATCTCGGCGATTGACTGCGTGGCTAGCAATTTTCTTAATCGTTGTCGGTTTTTAACAGTTTTTTACTTTGTATTTCAGCACCCGTAAAAAGTTACTATCCACGCCTCATAGTACCATATTTTTAACAAAATCAGTGTCGATCGGCACATAAAACCTGGTAAGTACCTTACATTACACGTTACATCGAAATTTATTTGCCGCCGACCGTGTATTAAATAGTTTCTTTCTTGCAATATTACAGCATCCGTAAATTGCGTCCGGCGACTGTGGCAAACGCGAGAACCCTTTTGCCCGGCACCAGGAGTTGACAATCGTCAAATTGGAACACCCGGCAGGACGTTTTTCCTCTAAAAAGTAAGTATTCTTGCATTTACTTTTTTTCCAAAATGCGAGGGTAGGGTTTCGGTTGCCACCTGGTCAAATTATATTATATTCTTTCTTTGCATAGCTAATGCAGCTGCCTTGTTGTTTTTAAACCTAGCACAGCACACCGTTGCACTTATTTCATATTAATTAAATATCTAATTTCTTTAAATATTTCCCCGAACCCCGGCAGGGCTCCCCGGACAGATTTGTTTTACTCATTATCTTATGTGAAATGTTTGTGGATGCTTATCATCGCATTCTAGTAACATTATTGTTATAATTTATCTTATTTTTCTATAAACTTTTGGTACCGACCCCGTCGGTCAGTCTCGGCATGTTTCCGGAGACCCTGTCTTTCGTTCATTGTTAGTTGAAAATAATAACTAGGTACATTTCTATTTAATTGCCTTATTAGCTTTTGCAAATCAAAATGCATTTGCAGCACCTGGAATATTCCATGTACTCATGAAATCTTGTCTACCCTCATTTTATTTTACCATTAATTACTGAAACACTTTATTTCCTTTTGGCTATTTAAATGCATTTGCAATGCTTTGGATTAATATTTCTTATACTCTGAGACCTTGCATACCTTTATTTTCTGTTGTGGTATATCCTCTAATCATTTAGTGCATTCTAGCAATTTAAATGCAATTATAATGCTTTTGTGTCAATGTTTGATGTACTTTGCAACTTTGCCCAACCTCTATTAATTTAAATTGAAATACTGAGCGGCTTTATTACTTTATACCCGTTGCAATGCATGTACAGAGCATTTGTTCTAGTATTTTCTGCACTCTGCAACTTTGCCCACCCTACTTTTATTTCATAATAAACTACATATTATTATTTTAGTTTGCAATAAACTACTGAGTAGCCTAATTACTTCCTGCCTGGTTTACGCCTTGATTTTTAATATTTTCTTTGCCATGCAACTTTGCCCACCCTCATTTTATTTTGCAACAAGCTACTCAGTGTTATATTTATTACTACGCGTTTATGGTAATGCAATCTATTCCCACTTCAACTGCTATGCGTACACCTGCTTCTGGGGCTTACTTGAACGGAGGTCCTGACCAATTTCAGGAGGTGTATGGTACGGGTTAAGACTAACCGCGTCGCCCGTCCGTGTCTGCTTACCTGAGCAACGCTGCGGGAACGAGCCAGCGAAAGCTAAGCCGACTTTAACAACTTTAAGAATTTAAACAGATACCATAAAACGTGATCAGCCAAACCTCAACACCAACTACCCACCTTTGGGTAAAAATTATTGTACCCACTACATAATTAAGTTGCCCTACTGCTAAGGTACGATAAGTAACTCTGTGGTTGAAAACGGAATTTAATAAATTACGTTACTAGTTAATTTCGGATTTTCCTTGGGGTTTACCCCGTATCCTAGTAGGGTGGCCAAAAAATATTATCATTACAACACCTATTTTCATACTTCAAAGTCCATAAATGAGAAAATTGCATATAAACTTTACCCCCCTATTTCACCCCCTTAGGGTAAGAATTTCCAAAAATCCTTTCTTAGTGCTCACTTACATCATAAAAGGAACCCCTGTACCAAATTTCAAGTTTCTAGGCCCAGCGGTTTGGGCTGTGCGTTGATATATAACCCAGTCAGGTTTGCCTTTTATATATATAGATTCAACATAGGTATATATATTTTTTTAATTCTGATAAAAACTGGCCAAGTCAAATCTAACCTACTTTAAGATCTCACATTTTTAAATAACAGCAATTGTTATAGGTATCCAATAAAGGAAATAAATAGAGTTTAATACTTGTTCTTGCTGGAATTTTATGTTTTTTGTGGGTAGAAATTATTCAGTTAAATATTACCTTTTAACCTTTTCGCCGCCACGTCTAATACAAAAGACATCACCCATACGCCAGGCTTATACAGGGTGGCCCATTTATATCGGTCAGTATGGGAAAGTCTGAAACTATACGACATACGGAAATTTCTTCTTAGGAACCATGACATCGATTTTAGCAGCAAAGAGGTACAAACAACCATAGAGACAATTTTACATGCCAGAATTTGTTGAATATTGTAACGGTGGACACTTCAAACACCTACTAAAGTAAATTAAGGTAGGTATGTGAAAACAATGCATTTTATTCATTTTAGACATAATGTTTCATGGAGACATTTACTGCTTAAGACGTACACAGTCGATATCTAAATAGAAATAGTGTAAGTTTTTTTTTTCAAAACAACCGGGTTCGATTCCCGAGCTGAGTACAGGTTTTTTTTAAATGCGTGAATGCAGTTTATCTTGTTATCGAAACCGATGTCATGGTTCCTAAGACGAAATTTTCGTATATCGTATAGTTTCAGACTTTCCCATACTGACCGATATAAATGGGCCACCCTGTATATTGCAAAGTCTAAAATTGAACCTTAACACAATTACGCGAGGATTGCTTTTGCATTGAAGTAATGGGCGTATATTTAAGTATAGGTCGTTGGTGTGGAACCTGCGGTGCGTATATGAAAAGGTTAAATCATGTCCATATCTTTGCTGGTAATGACGACGCTCATAAACATAATAGGACCCCTGATTAATGCCAAAGGATTCGTTGCAGGGTTATACGACTGATATGTGGTGGTACTACATGGTGACATGTACGTTTTACTGGTCCCTGATGGTCTCGCAGTTCAGGGACGTCCGCCGCAAAGACTTCTGGGAGAACTTCTTGCACCATCTCGCCACTATCTCACTGATTTCCTTCAGCTGGGTCTTAAACGCACACCGCAGCGGATCACTCGTGATACTGTGCCACGATACTGCAGAAATGGTCTTGGAGGTAAACTTTTTAATACCTACTTTTATAAGACGAAGAATAAACTTAAACTCTCGAGAGACATAGTAAAATACCACAAAGAGTGCCCTTAGTGTAAGTTTTCGGTTACAAAATAACGTCTCGATCGCGTTCGGGTTAAAATCTCAATTTGTATGGAAACGCGAACATCACAAACGTTCCGCTGCAGGCGCTGTTCGTGTTTCCATACAAATTGAGATTTTAACAAGACGAGACTATTTTGTAACCGAAAATTTACACTAAGGGTACAGGACTTTTGAACATAAAACTACTGTGAGACTCACTCATACGAGTATTAATTATACTGACCCGGATAACTCACGTCTTCTGCAACACGCGCACTGAGTAGCTGCCGAGTCGCGTTGCTCCGAGGAGGAAGGGCTCCGGATTAGCCCGAAACATGTCGAGCTAAACTCGATTTCAGACGTGAGTTATCCGGGTCAATATATTTGATAAAAACAGGACTTATCACGCTAAACACATATCAGTGGCGTATATCGTCAGATATTTTCGTGGTAAAGCCGAAGCAAAGATCGCATATCCATACAATACTAATTATACTTAGGTACTAATTAATACTAACGCTAATTATACTAATCCATACTAATATTATAAATGCACACTTTCGCATTTTGTATGTGTGTATGTTTGGTTTGTGTGTTTGTGTTTTTGTCCGTCTTTCACGCCGTAATAGATCGGATCGACGTGATTTTTAGCATAGAGATAGTTTATGGGCCCGAGAGTGACATAGGCTATTTTTTATTCCGGAAAAATGCACAGTTCCCGAGGGAACAGCGCGCGATAACCGAATTCCACACGGGCGAAGCCGCGGGCAAAAGCTAGTAGTTTCATAAATCACGTATATCCTGTGTAGTTTAAATATTGCGAATAGGGTTCTATGAACGCTTCACCACTGACACATAATGTCTCATGAGACACATTGATAAAATTTCTAAATTAAGAAATTATATTTGCAAGTTGTGCTGCGTATTTGCAACTGGCTCTAATTATTTAAAGTAATATTTGCTAAAATGATTTTGTCAGGCGTCTATTTGAACTATTTAGGAATATCTGGTAGGGGGCTGCACCCCTGCGAAGTATCTGGCAATGAAGAAAATGAATTCTAATATTCCGAACAAAATACATAAAAATTTAGTTTTACGGCATAATGAAATCGGGGTGAAATTTTATGACGTTTGATACGTGATATTTTCATAATACACCTACTTATGAATAAAATACTTTCAGCCTTTACCAACTATAACGACTACAACTGGCTCTAACTTACCAGTACTGTACAGTTGTATGTATGTATGTTTGTAACTACGAATAAATATTATCTGGAAACGTAATTGCTAGCAATGAACGCTTCAATTGTGATTCCATTTGTAGCATTTACGCAAACAAACTAACAGCAATGACAACGTAACACTCACACTCTCTCATACACAACGCTGGCCCGCGATTGGTCCGCGTAAGAGTCGGCGCCGCCCTCTTGCGACAAGCGTGGGGGCGATCTTACAATGCGTATGCATAACACTTTCCAGGATCGCCAAGTAGGTATGGTGTTTTAAATATTATTTACTTACATATGAAATATGAGTCCTGTGTTTTTCATATTTGAGTGGCTTCTACACCACTTCACACAACACAACGGCATATTTTTTAAATTGATTCGAGCATAAACACAATCACAAACTTGATCGAAATTTTCCACGGAGCGACTGCACGACTCAAGTTCTACGGCCCGCGACACACGGTAGATATTTTAAACCCCGCCCGTCGCGGTAGACATTCCGCGGAGTGGCTTTTCAGGCTTAGTTACGTTTCCAGAGAATATTTATTCGTAGGTTTGTAAATACTTTATTGTACATAAAACACAAAATAATACAAATAATAGTTGTGATTGCCTAACTTATTTTGTTTGTCTGGTATTTAATCAGTGATTGTTAATTGCTCTTTGTTTGTTTCAGGCGGCAAAGGCTTTGAAGTACGCTGGGTACCATAAGGTGTGCGACTGTATATTTGCGCTGTTTGTGGTGCTATGGTTCGTGACTCGGCTGGGAATATATCCCTTTCATATCATCTGGAGGTGAGATACAACTTATCATAATCTGGGCCTATACAGGGTGGCTCGTTTAGATCGATCAGTATGTGAAAGTCTAACCCCTTTATTCATAAAACTTAACTAGCCTATGTTAACTAACAATTGCTTTGTCCCTTTCTAACAAATACAAATGTCGAAGTGACAGATAAGGACAAACGAATTTTAGCGGCATTTTAACCCTTTACCAGGCCCCGAAGAACCAGCGTGTTTTAATACGTACATTATATGCTGTTGCAACCGTATTGAACGCCTTGTAAAAAATGTATTTATGAAAGTCGGAGATCTTCCTTTAAACCAGAAATAAAAATGTGGGTTACGGTTATCCCATCGCCTGTCTAAGTAATGAACTGTCATACTAGATTTTGTCTTATTATATTCTTGATCAGGCCAAGGGATATATTCCACCCACATCTTATATCGGTTATAACAGTCAAGGTTTAACTCCAAATTTCCTACGAAACATTATATCAATCGCTGAAAACATTATTTTATGATTTTCATTCATGACACGCTTTTAAATCCAATAATATATCTTTAGCAGCCGTTTAAATCCACTTGACCAGTGATGTTAGTGGTCTGTTTACAAATTCGACCACTTTTTACTGAATTTAAGAAAAACACAAGCAGATATATCGAACCATTTTTTGCTATTTCATGATTTTAATGATTGTAAGGTAATATAATCATGTATCCCTAGTCTTTATGACATGACAAGACAATTTACCGGGCCATGGGAAAAATAGCTCCCACACAGTTAAACTCTAATAAGTCCATGGGATAATGTTAACCCACATCCTAATTCTGGTCATACACAATAATTCATGAATATTTAGCAATGTTTACGATTACATTAGCTTTCAATACTCAAAATCTACAAAATATCAAAAAATTGTTCGACCTATGTACTTCTGTTTCATAGAAATTATGGAAAGTGTGCGAATTTCTCCGTAGTTTACTGAAATTAGCGTTCAAGTGAATTTAAATGGCTGCCAAGGATATATTACGCAATTTAGAAGCGTGTTGTGAATGAAGATCATAAAATAATATTTTCAGGGATTGACAAAATATTTTGTAGGTGGTTCGGAGTTAAAACCTGACTACGGTAACCGATATAAGATGTGGGTGGAATATATCCCTAGGCCTGGTAAAGGGTTAACTAAAATAGTTTTGATTGTCGTTTATGAATAAGGGAGTAAAGCTATAAGACGTACCAAGATCTGTTCTTAAGAACTATGTCCAAGAAAAACTGCATTCATACATTAAAAAAAAAAAACTTGTATTCAGGTCGGGAATCGAACCCGGACGTTTTGAAAAATGAAAGTTACCTACATTATTAAAGAATATGAAATACAATGCATTTCATGTCTTCTAGATAAGTACCATGTTTCATATAGTAACATTTATTGCTTACTAGCTTTTACCCGCGGCTTCGCACGCGTAAACTAATCGGTCTGGTAGTTGCACTTTAAATTTTCGGGATTTTACCAAATTTCCCTGGCAATTTCCAAAATGTATATCGTGGTCTTCCTTCATTGAGGTTGTGTTGTGAATAGCTGTACAAAATTCAAGACTCTAAACCCAGTGTTGAAATTTCAAAAATGTTCCCTATCCAAATTCAAATCATTTATTCAGTAAATAGGCCGCAATGGGCACTTTTACACGTCATTTTTTAAACTACCAGCGCTTTCGGAAAGACCATCATTGCCAAGAAGAATGCGCAGCAAGATACTTGGCAGAAAGTCATTTGTTTTCAAAATAGTTCAAAACTATCCTGTGAGGATATCCGGATAAAAAGTAGCGTATGTGTTATTCTAGACATCGAGTTACCTTCATACCAAATTTCATGACTCTAAGCCCAGCGGTTATTATATTTCAAGATTATATCCCTATCCCGTGGGAATATCGAGATAAAAAGTAGCCTATCTATTATTCCAGAGGTCCAGCTACCTACATACTAAATTTCATGGCTCTAAGCACAGCGGCGGTTGTTATTTCTAGATTTTATCCCAAGGTATCCCGTGGGAATATTGAGCCAAAAAGTGGCCAACTACCTACATACCAAATTTCATGACTCTAAGCCCAGCGGTTATTATTTCAAGATTTTATCCCTATCCCATGGGAATATCGAGATAAAAAATAGCCTATGTGTTATTTCAAAGGTCCAGCTACCTACACACTGAATTTCATGACTCTAAGCCCAGTGGTTGTTGTTTCGAGATTTCATCCCTAGGTATCCCGTGGGAATATCGGGTCAAACCTCCGGACCGGACCTCCGGCTACCTACATTCCAAATTTTATGACTCTAAGCCCAGCGGTTATTATTTCAAGATTTTATCCCTATCCCGTGGGAATGTCGAGATAAAAAGTAGCCTATCTATTATTCCAGAGGTCCAGCTACCTACATACTAAATTTCATGGCTCTAAGCACAGCGGTTGTAATTTCTAGATTTTATCCCTAAGTATCCCGTGGGAATATTGGGCCAAAAAGTAGCCTATGTGTTATTCCAGACGGCCAACTACCTACATACTAAATTTCATGGCACTAAGCACAGCGGTTGTTATTTCGAGATTTTATCCCTATCCCGTGGGAATATCGGGATAAAAAGTATCCTATGTTTTAATCCAGGTTATAAACTAACTTTTTGTCAAATTTCATCCAAATCCGTCCAGCCGTTTTAGCGTGAAGAAGTAACAATAGTAGATTGATAACCAAGGGTGGAAAGTGACCTATTTCACCCGCGATATTTCTGGCGCTCGAACGAAGTGAGAGCGCCAATAGTTCGAGGGGAAATGGGTTATTTCACCCGAGTTAGACACTCTACTTTTCATTTCGACTGTGAGGAAACTAAAATACTACAAAAAAACGAGAATAATAATAAATTTAATTTACTTATACCTATCCAACCTCCAACGGCACCTTTTCGACTGGCCACTTGCCATGGCTGACTATAAAAAAAATCGAGTTGGTCACGACGTGCATCTAGATGACATGCCGAAACGTGAAAAAAAAATGTCATTGACGTAACTCAATTATCTTCGATGTCGTGGCTAGCCGAAAAATTAAAAAAAAAAATACTTTCCACCCTAGAGGAGAAAACGCAATTTTCCACCCGGCTATCTACCCATGAAAATTAAACTTTCCGAACAGGAGAGATGAAAACATACTCACTCACATCCTCACTCACAAACTTTCACATTTATAATATTAGTAGGATTAGTAGGATGACCTACACTACCGATATCCAAATGAAAATAATCCATACTTCCATACTAATATAATATATCCATACTAATGTAACTCTGTCTGTCTGTATGTTACGCTTTCACGCCAAAACCGCAAAACCGATTTGGATGAAATTTGGTAAAGAGATAGAATAGACCTTGGGAAAGGACATAAGCAAACTCAAACTCAAACTCACAATATTTATTGACAAACGAAAAACACACTACATCACAGCAAAAACAGTAAAAAACATAAATAGGAGAAGAGAGAACAATTTGAGACGTTGTGCTGTAGTGTGATGCCAAAAGGACTCAGCTCAGCATAAGCTACTTTTTATCCCGATATTCCCACGGGATAGGGATAAAATCTCGAAATAAGAACCTCTGGGCTTAGAGTCATGAAATTTGGTATGTAGGTAGTTGGACGTATGGAATAACACATAGGTGACTTTTTGACCCGATATTCCTACGGGATAACTAGGGATAAGATCTCGAAATAACAACCGCTGGGCTAAGAGCCATAAAATTTAGTATGTAGGTATCTAGACCTCTGGAATAACACGAAGGCTACTTTTTATCCTGATATTCCCACGGGATAGGGATAAAATTTCGAAATAATAACCGCTGGGCTTAGAGTCATGAAATTTGATATGTAGGGAGCTGCACGTCTGAAATAATACATAAGCGTTTTTTTGACCCGAAATTCCCACGGGATATCAAAGGATAAAATCTCGAAGTAACAACCACTGGGCTTAGAGCCATGAAATTTAGTGTGTAGGTAGCTGAACCTCTGGAATAACACATAGGCTATTTTTTACCCCGATATTCCCACGGGATAGAAATAAAATTTTGAAATAATAACCGCTGGGCTAAAAGTCATGAAATTTGGTATGTAGGTAGCTGCACGTCTGGAATAACACATACGCTATTTTTTATCCCTATACTCCCACAGGATATTTCAATTGCCACTACCAGACCGATTAGTTTACGCGTGCGAAGCCGCGGGTAAAAGCTAGTACCTAATAAAAATAATAGAAATAATGTATGCGTTTGTATGTCGATTCCCGAAATGCAGTATTTCTTGTCACATTACATTTATCCGTCTGTTAAAATTAATCAATGGATGGTGAAACAGCCCCTTAAAATTGATCAGCGCTATAAGCTGTGTTTCCAACGTCTTTTTACCCGACTGCGAGAGTGTGTTAGTGTTTGACGTTGTGTTTGACGCGCATGTATGTAAGTATGTATGTATGTCTATTCCTATGTCCTCTCGTAACTACCTACTCAACGGCTGAACCGATTTTGATAAATGATACGTCATTAGATTCGATACGTGAGTGACACTGGGTACATGAAATTCTTAAAAAAATGAAAATGGCGGATTTTTGGCGCCAAATCGTAAGTTTTCAAAAAAAGTTTTTGATTCCAGCTTTATATTCCGAGCGCCGAAATTTTGGTCACCAATCCCGGCGTTCGACTTGATGACATTTCTGTCTTGTGTACTGTTCGCTCTGCATGTGATGTGGACCTGGCTCATTCTACAGGTCCTCTATAAAACAATCAAAGCTGGCCAGGTACGACCTGATATTATTATTATATTCTTAACTTTTACAACCACCAACCACCGACGAGATGAGATGGACGGGTGACCTACCTTTAGTGTAAGCTTTCGGTTACAAAATACGTCTCGATCGCGTTCGCGTTAAAATCTCGATATGTATGGAAACACGAACAGCGCCTCCAGCGGTACGTCCGCGTTATCGATCGAGACGTATTCTAAAATATATGCTGATATGATGATGATGAACTATTACAAAACCTGGGGCTTATCACACTTAAAGGAGCGAGTACCTCGACGAATTACCTCAACGTTTCAGCCCCGTTGCAGTATCCGTGATCATGAGTAGTCTGAAGTGTAGGGTATACGCTGCTTAGCAGCGCGGATCTTTCGAACAACCCGCATATGATCGCGACACTTGACACTGACAAACCCGACGGTCTCCGAACGTGTCCGAACATTCATTCGGGTTTTGTAATAGTTATGAATGTGTGAGCAAAAATCACGAAAGTTTCTCTCTCATCTCGTCGAAAGTATCTCTGATGTTTTTTTTTTCTTACCAATCGTTGAGACGTTGACTCGCCATTAATTTAATGCTGATTTCAAGTGTTTTTCCGTACAGTAGAGTTACTTATGTAGGTACACATTATAAATCCCTGGTAATCCTTACGGAAAATTACAAAACCACTAAATATTTCTATTAAACCAGTGGTTAAAGCTAGCAAATGTAAGGGTAAAGGTTGATCAGAAATTTAGAATATACTTAATGTTATGGTTCTCTCTCACTGGACCGCGCCATAGTAAGCCCCTCAAGTAGTAGATATACACAATATCGATACCTCCTACGTATACTGATACAACTGACAATTTTGAGATTTTCGGTTTTTTGCAGATTTATTACTAAAATACTAAAATCTACCTGCCACAGAAATTTCGTACGAATATTCCTATTAGTTTCGGAAATAAAGTAACGTATATGATTGCATCTAACACCCTTTTGTCAATCGGTACGACGTATACTGAGGCAGGTCGCTTGCACCTATATACGCGGCACAGATATTGTGGAAGGGCGGTGCTCGTGTGGTGTAGCGGGCAGTTGCCTCAGTATGCATGCTCGCCATCGATGCATTTGGACGTTGTCACAGTGAGCTTAAACGATAGTTGATGAGGCTACATGCACAATTAAGTCTATATTATGTTAACTAAATGATTGTTATTGTATTTTACTTAAAATGTAAAATAAGTAATAATGTAAAATAAGTAATATCATTGCAAAATGAAGCAGGAGAGAGGGAGAAATATAGTTTTAATGGTTTTAAATGAACCGTGAACAAGGCCGTGATTCGAGCAGTAAAATAAGGCAGTTTAATAAGGCTTATCATATAATTGTACACTTAAATTTACGTTAAAATTCAAAATTCTCATTCATAAAATGTTATTTACCCGCATGTACTGGTTTACGTGAATAAATCTTTAATTAAAATGTATAATTATGTTTAGTTTCACCGCTGCCGCCAAGAGCCGAATCTTTACGGAATGGAGTTTTGTTCAGTGTATCAATAATGTCAACTTATTGAAGTAAATTAAGGGCCAGTGCTATTACCTATTGTGATCAAAGATTAAATCTTTATAGATAGCACGGTGTCATTTATACATTTTTTAATAGTTGTTAGATACAGTCAACGTTAAAAATAAGTGATCACTTTTGTACCTTGTCGCTTTCAGTCGTTACATAATTTCGTATGGCTTTTCAAACATGACGTTAAAGTGACAAGGTACAAAAGTAAGTAATCAATAAGACTATTCTTAACATGTCATCATCATCAGCCGAAAGACGTCCACTGCTGGACAAAAGCCTCCCCCATAGAACGCCACAATGAACGACAACTCGCCACTTGCATCCACCGGTTTCCCGTAACTCTTACGATATGGTCAGCCCACCCGGTGGAAGGCCTGCCAACGCTTCGTCTTCCGGTTCGTGGTCGCTACTCAACGAATTTTCTCCCCCAACGGTTAACTGTTCTTCGAGCGATGTGGCTATGTTTGTGGCTTGTGGCTATTTTTCCAGCTATGTCAGTGACTTTAGTTCCGCATTCCGGATTCCATCGCGCAAAGAAACTCCAAGCATAGCTCTCTCCATAGCTCGTTGCGTGACTCTGAGCCTCTCTAAGAGGCCAACAGCCAAGGACCACGTCTCAGCGCCATAAGTCATCACTGGCAACACACACTGGTCGAAGACTCTAGTCTTCAGGCACTGTGGATTATTGGACGAGAAGACATCACGAAGTTTTTCGAACGCTGCCCATCCGAGTTGGATTCTTCGGGCGACCTCTTTTTCAAAGTTGGATCTACCCAATTGGACAACTTGTCCAAGGTAAATATAGTGGTCAACAACTTCGAGTGCATCGTTCCCAACGATAACCGGCACGGGTGTGACATGGACATTTGACATGATTTTAGTCTTGTCCATGTTCATCTTAAGACCCACCTGTTGGGAGGCAATACTGAGGTCACTAAGCATAGTACTGAGCTCCTCCAGCGACTCCGCCATTATGATTATATTATCGGCACCACATCATCATTCTTAACATGTATTGTTACTTAATAACAATTTTCTTATTATGTTACTAACTTGTTTTCAATTACTTACCATGGTTCAATATTTTTTTATTTTATTACTCGACATAAGGAAAAGCAAAGTGTGTGATTATTATAAAACTGTATACAATTTTCTAGCAGAATTAATGAATTGCATAAATCATTCAAATTCACACTTCTTTTTTATTCCATTTCAAGCATTTTTGCACAGCAAACTTAAAATATAATAAACTGTATAGTGGTACGAGTGATAATTAATTCAAGTGTATATTGGTACAAGTGACATATATGTCAATAAAGTAATGATGACGGGCAAAAAAACAAGTATTTCCTTTTTCTTTTCAATCCTTATGACTACGTCATGTAATTATCTATGTATAAAACAAAAATATATTACATTTTAATAATTAATTACTTTCGCCGTATACTGGGGCAAGTGGTACTTAGCTCAGTATACCACACAACTACAACATGTCAAATACGCGTACACAAGTGCATCTACCATTTTCTCAAAAACTACCATTAATTTCAAAGTTCCATTAATGTAGACTATTGTAGACTAAAGTAAAGCACTTTCCTTACTACCAATCCAAAATTTTGTAAAATTATCTGTAAAGACAAGAAAGTTACGAACTAAGGAACCTTTGTACAGCTCTCCTGTAAAATCACAATTTTGCACTTATACCAGTATACGTAGGAGGTGTCGATATTATGTGCAGAAGTACCAGTTATGGCCAGTTGATATTTGAAATTATATATAAAAAGTTATAGTATCAAAATAATATGTTTAATGAGTTTTCAAAAGTTTATAGTGAAACGAATAAAGTTTGTTATGATTTATTACTATAAATTTATTTTAAACATAATTTAAACAATAAATGGCCACAAACGGTACTTCTGCCCTACTAATAGGGATAACGACTGGGTTAAAAATATATCATTCTATTTAGTCCGACAGTTAGATTATGGAAAAATATGGGACACGTATTTTTTGGTTTATCTATTTTATTAAAAATCGACAAAAGTAGGTATAGATCATCAAACTTCCGGAGCGGGGGCTTGTGACGTCACTATAAGGTAAAAATCGTACCATAATAGTGGCGTCACTCGAAACTTTTAAGCACTGTATCCTCGTCATTTTTTGTTTGTCAAACAAAAGAAAAAATATGTGCACAATATTTTTAAATTATCCACTTGACGGACTAAATAGTTTTTTTTAGTCGTCTAGCCTATTGTAGCTGTTTTATCTATTACATGTTCTTGTGATACAGTCCTGTGGCTGACAGTAAGACGGGCAGCATAGCAACACTAGTAATGTTTCAATACATTAAAATTTATAATTATGTTTCTAGGTGGAGGGTGACATAAGGAGCTCCAATTCCGAAGTCAGTGACAGCGACAGTTCCCACGACTGCAACCATAATAAGTCTAATCGTGTTAGCAATAATATGTCAGACAAAAGAGAGAAACCACAGGAAGCCGAAGAGATGGTAGCTTCCTCGCTCAACGCATCAGTCTTACAATCGAGCGAAGAAATGCTGCCAGCGACTTCGGTACCACGCCGCAGAAGCCCTTTTTAGAATTACTGTAGTTTTAGTTTATGTAATTTAATCTAGTTTTAGTTTAGTGAACAAGGTGTAGGTTTTATTTTGATTTAGAAATTAATTTACATAAGATTACAAGTAAAAGACTTAAGGTAATCTGCATTTTAAGAAAAAAAAAGTGAATCTTGGGTAGAGCAAGAGGAGCGGCCGCTCTAGGCGCCAGTGGCAAGGGGCGCCATTTTGAATTGTGTCGGTTTCATTCTAAAGCTATGTGCTCAGTGCTCACAGCGCTCCTGGGTAGAGTAAGAGGAGCGACCGTCCTAGGCGACAAATGGCAAGGGGCGTCATTTTTCAGTAAGGTACCCAAAGTAAAATGAAAAAAAAAATGGAAAAATATTTATTTTTGTTAATTAAGACATCTTATGTACTAACATGTGAGGTGAGATCTCCTATTAAGTTTACAAAGAAACCTACAAATAAAATACTTATAACGCCTTTTGAAAGCCGTGAAAATGGTTAGACAGTCTCGTTCTACCTTGATAAAAAGGCTAGAGCGGGCGCTACATGCACATAACATACACACAATGGGGTGTACTGTAGGGACTAGGCTGTATACCGCTAGCAGGTGGTAAAACTGACCACCTGTCAGGTTAGTTTGACCTTATTACGTATAATAATAGCATTTTTATATTGTGTGATTCTAGAGAGAAAGGTAGAGCCAAAACCAACGTACCACGATCAAATCGGGGACATTCTGGAGAAAGGTCGGGTCAGGAGTACTCTAAACCGACGTGTATGGATGAAAAGATTGATGAATGTAGAGGAAGCAAGAGTTGTAGGCCAGAATCGTAGCAAGTGGAAGGATATATATATATAGTCTCTTGTAAAGTATAATTATAACAGGAATAAAACAACATACTGAAGAAATATACTTTTTATTTAATTAAGTTCCTCGCCTACTTAGCTTCACTCCCCACAGTACGTTGTTTTGCACACATTTTAATAGAATTTCGTTTAACATATATTTTTTCTCATATTACAGTATAATCAATACGCAGAACACTTACTTTGAAGAAATTTAAATCTTTGTAACAAATAAAATTTATTGTTCAGATCTTAGATGAATGATTGGTCTCGCGCGCTCGCTCGACTAGATACCCCCCTACCTAAAATTTTAAGTTCCGTGAATGAGGCAACTCAATATTGTAGTGTGTGTAAGAACGGTGTAAGACAATTTGCAAGGACGCTAGTGTGCGTGACGAATTGTGTTGCCAGCTGCTCCACTGTTACCCGAAGTATTGGGAAAATATATTATGCTGTGGTCTATTAATTAAGTTACTGGTTATAAAATGTATCTTGGGAAATACTTTGAAATTAACAAGTAATTAAAAGTGAATGTTTTAATATGTTGTTCGTTTTGGCATAGGTTTTTTCTTTAGAAAAGTGGTAGGTATGTAGGTATATCAATGATCAGGCCTCACTTTTAATAATAATATGTGGCGTTATCTGGGCAAAGGTACCTTGTTGTCGGTATTGAGATATTGATATGATAACATACATACATACGCTCTAAAAACATAACCCTCCTTCGGGCAGTCAGGTAAAAAGTTAACATTTCAGGAAAATGGGTAGAAAAACATTTTTCAATACCAAAATTTTTTTGTCGAATAATTCACTTTCAAAGGATGTATATGTCGGCGGCCGATCGTAAAATCCGCCAGATCACGAAATTCCTAGGCATATCGTGAAATGGCGCCATTTCATGAATTGGCTAAGGGGCATCCGCCATATCATTCAAAACTCACCGTTTGACGATTTGCCTGGTGACGTGTAGGCAGATCATGAAATTCCTAGGCATATCATGAAACGCCGCCATTTCATGATTTGGCTAGGTTAGACAGGTCATGAAATTCCTAGGCATATCATGAAACGCCGCCATTTCGTGATTTGGCTAGTTTAGGCAGATCATGAAATTCCTAGGCATATCATGAAATGCCGGCAAATCGTTTCTGGCACTTCGCCGGCCGCTGCCGCGGCAAGCTCGCTTCGCTCGATGGCGCCATTTCATGATATGCCTAAAAGTTGTCTAGGCATATCACGATGTGCCTGAGAAACAATACGGCAGATCGATTAGAGCAACGCATTCGACGATATTCCTAGCTTTATACCGGGCATATCGTGATATGCTGAAAAAAAGAAAAAAATAGGTACGACGAGCGAAGCGAGGAGTGGTTAGTATGAATTGTGATTAGTACGCACGAGCCGAGCGAGCGAAGCGAGCTTGCCGCGGCAGCGGCCGGCGAAGTGCCAGAAACGATTTGCCGGCATTTCATGATATGCCTAGGAATTTCATGATCTGCCTAAACTAGCCAAATCACGAAATGGCGGCGTTTCATGATATGCCTAGGAATTTCATGACCTGTCTAACCTAGCCAAATCATGAAATGGCGGCGTTTCATGATATGCCTAGGAATTTCATGATCTGCCTACACGTCACCAGGCAAATCGTCAAACGGTGAGTTTTGAATGATATGGCGGATGCCCCTTAGCCAATTCATGAAATGGCGCCATTTCACGATATGCCTAGGAATTTCGTGATCTGGCGGATTTTACGATCGGCCGCCGACATATACATCCTTTGAAAGTGAATTATTCGACAAAAAAATTTTGGTATTGAAAAATGTTTTTCTACCCATTTTCCTGAAATGTTAACTTTTTACCTTTTTTACTTTTTTACTTTACTTTTGCCCGAAGGAGGGTTATGTTTTTAGAGCGTATGTATGTATGTTATCATATCAATATCTCAATACCGACAACAAGGTACCTTTGCCCAGATAACGCCACATATTATTATTAAAAGTGAGGCCTGATCATTGATATACCTACATACCTACCACTTTTCTAAAGAAAAAACCTATGCCAAAACGAACAACATATTAAAACATTCACTTTTAATTACTTGTTAATTTCAAAGTATTTCCCAAGATACATTTTATAACCAGTAACTTAATTAATAGACCACAGCATAATATATTTTCCCAATACTTCGGGTAACAGTGGAGCAGCTGGCAACACAATTCGTCACGCACACTAGCGTCCTTGCAAATTGTCTTACACCGTTCTTACACACACTACAATATTGAGTTGCCTCATTCACGGAACTTAAAATTTTAGGTAGGGGGTATCTAGTCGAGCGAGCGCGCGAGACCAATCATTCATCTAAGATCTGAACAATAAATTTTATTTGTTACAAAGATTTAAATTTCTTCAAAGTAAGTGTTCTGCGTATTGATTATACTGTAATATGAGAAAAAATATATGTTAAACGAAATTCTATTAAAATGTGTGCAAAACAACGTACTGTGGGGAGTGAAGCTAAGTAGGCGAGGAACTTAATTAAATAAAAAGTATATTTCTTCAGTATGTTGTTTTATTCCTGTTATAATTATACTTTACAAGAGACTATATATATATATCCTTCCACTTGCTACGATTCTGGCCTACAACTCTTGCTTCCTCTACATTCATCAATCTTTTCATCCATACACGTCGGTTTAGAGTACTCCTGACCCGACCTTTCTCCAGAATGTCCCCGATTTGATCGTGGTACGTTGGTTTTGGCTCTACCTTTCTCTCTAGAATCACACAATATAAAAATGCTATTATTATACGTAATAAGGTCAAACTAACCTGACAGGTGGTCAGTTTTACCACCTGCTAGCGGTATACAGCCTAGTCCCTACAGTACACCCCATTGTGTGTATGTTATGTGCATGTAGCGCCCGCTCTAGCCTTTTTATCAAGGTAGAACGAGACTGTCTAACCATTTTCACGGCTTTCAAAAGGCGTTATAAGTATTTTATTTGTAGGTTTCTTTGTAAACTTAATAGGAGATCTCACCTCACATGTTAGTACATAAGATGTCTTAATTAACAAAAATAAATATTTTTCCATTTTTTTTTTCATTTTACTTTGGGTACCTTACTGAAAAATGACGCCATTTCATGATGTGCCTAGGAATTTCGTGATCTGGCTGATTTTACGATCGGCCGCCGACATATATAATAATTACGTTAGATAAATGAAATAAGTTATTAAATAATGATAATAATAAAATTCAATTGATTAAAATCTCAACCACGGGGATTTGATTTTTGTGTACGCGGCAACACTGAATGGCGTTTCGGGTTCATGTTATTTTATTTTGTAATTTCGAAATTATACGATATTTACGGATTGTATGTGATTCCAGTGTCCTTCTTATTTTTGGAAGTATTATTTTTACACAGTTTCACTGCGCAAACTGGCATTTTAATTCGGTTTATGACCAAAATTTAGCAAAACATTCGGAGACGCACCTTACGCACAGTCTGCAACGCGACTGAGCCGGGTTGGAGCCAAGTACGCCGAATTCGGCGTACTATTTGTTGCCTCATTTGACAAGTACGCCGGCGGTATCTAGTCGAGCGAGAGCGAGACCAATCATTCATCTAAGGTTCAGATATTCATATCACAGAAAAAAAATCAAATATTCTGTTGTTGTTGTCGGGTGTTGAGTAGTTTTTAGTTTAGTTTATTTTATGATTTATTCCTTTTGTTTTTTAATTTTATTTTTTTTTGGTTTTTGATATTTTGTTTTTTTTTCCTTTATTAATTTTTCATTTAGGTTTTAATTTTATTTGTAATTTATTAATTGATTGTACCATTTTGATTTTGATTGAATAAAAATTTATTTATTAAATATAATATTCTTTATTCTTATTTTATTTAGTTACTTAATATAAAACTTATTACCAAGAAAAATATTGAATTTGTTTTCTGTTGAGGTCGTAGTTCTAACCTAACCAGACCAACTTTTCTAGTAGCGATATCTAACCTATTCTAATATATTTTACCGAACAAACAATTTTTGTTAAAAGTAATTCACAATTTGATGAGTTTGTTAAAAAAAAAATTATGAAATTCATGGAATTATTTTTCTATTAATCATGTTTCATTTAAGTAAATAGTTGTTAGAACAATAGTATATTACTGCAGAGGGCGGGAAAAGTCATTTCGTGGATGAGTATGGTTTTGATTCGATTTGTGGCATTCGAAAATGGAGGATGTGAACAATGTTTAATTTTGCTATTTCTGTTTCTTTGGCTAGTTGAAGTATAATTTTGATAGTGTTTTATGCGGCGATTAACCTTAACAGTGAACAGTGATCACAATATTCAATATTGCTCTCGTGTCTGACATTTTTTAATGCGCAAGTTGTCTCCACGTGGTTTCTGGAATTTTGCTATCAAGTTGCAAAAACTACAATCACCGTACAACGTTGCCTCTCGAAAGAGAATACTTTGACATTGGCGAAATTGTCTTATTAATTAGGACAGAAGCCATATATAAAAAAAAGAATAAGAATAAGAAGAGTATGGTTTTGAAGGACGAGGCGTAGCCGAGTCCTTCAATAGAAACGAATCCACGAAATGACATTCCTACCGAGGCCTGTATACTGCTTTCTCCAAATATGCGAGGAAAGAAACCGAAAACATTATATTTATGCGGCACAATATATTTATGTAACAATCTACCTACAATCTAAACAAAATTAACACTTTTATAGTAATAAAAATAAACCTTACTGATAAAAGATGCTGCGTGCCCATTAGGATATTTTCATCACTAATTATAGAATTAATTTTATTTTCGTAAAAATAACACGGCAGAAAATCTTTGACAGAATGAAATTCACGTTCCCGCCTCGATTTCGATATTAAAGATTTGGGTCCGAATCGTATGTTTGGTTCCACATAAAATATAGTAATCAAAATAAATTAAAAGAAAAACTTATCCACTCACTTGCTTTCGGTAACTAGAGCTACCAACTTTGACAACCTACAAATTGCTTCTGGTAGCCAGAGCTACCAGACGACCTTTATACAATTTTTGATTTTTAATCTGTGAAAAGCACTTTCGGAGCGGTTTAAACTGTGTCCTAAACATACCCAAATAAGATAGCAACACATTAAAAAATTGGCAGCCAACATTATAGAACAAAAATATTTTTAAATAGCTGTCGTTCTCAACTTGGTGAAAGAGTGAAGTTGCGGAAAAGTGAACAGTGATTTAAAAATGCCGTAAGTATTCAAATTTATATTTTACTATGAAAAGTATACATAAAACGATTCTGTGTTTATCTGTCTATCAGATTATAGCTATATTTCAGTCCCAATTAATAATTATGAATTATAATCTCACTTCAAAGTAGTTAAGACAGAGATTTTTTCGGTGACTTGCGATTGAAATGGCCAACATTATGAAGGAAATAGGATATTTCTTGTAATATTCTAGTGATTAAAACAGCTTAAGTATTAAGTTTCATAAATAAACATAAAATCATTAACATCTATGACTTATTTATACAGGATTAGCGAATAAAACAAGTAACGGTCCATGTAAGTACGGGCACGGGTGATGGTAGCTGTAGCTGCCAAAAGCAATTTAGCCAACTGCTCGTTTTGAATTTGTAAGGCATGGAGTACACCAGACGCGCTGCGACCGCGTTTGGTACATTTTGTGATTTGTTCCTACTAATGTTAACAATGGTGTCAGACTAATCCCGGTGTTTCGCTTTTTTAATATATGTATGTTTTATGTATTAAATATGTGGTCCTATCAAATCTCGAATGTTCAAAGAATAAGTATAAGTATAAGTATTTTGTAGGGATAAAAAAAAAACTTAATTCTTTAATAAAATAAACTAAAATTACAACCAACCTTTTACAGATTAAAGAATATTATATATATATAAAAAAGTGGTGTTACATTATAATTCGAATACTGCTGGATTGATTTTCATGGCTTTTAATTTATTATATTATTCTCCGCCTAGAATAGTGGAATAAATATATATTTCTTACTAGCTGACCCGGCAAACGTCGTACCGCCTAATTTTTTTTTTTCATATTTACTCACCTTTTAAACATTCCCTGGACTTCCACAAATAATTCAAAACATAAATTAAACAAATCGGTCCACCCGTTCTAGAGTTTTAGCGAGACTAACGAACAGCAATTGATATATATATATATATATATATATATATATATATATATATATATATATATTTTATTATATATAAATTGGGTAAATAGTAAAAAGACTGTTATTTACTCTTCTGCTATATGAATCAAGTACTGCTCTTCGGGTTCTTCATTTATATCTATGACGACTGCGGGGCTCTTAACAAATTTTACATTTGCTCGGAAAACAGTTAAGATTGCATTTAAAGCATCTTTTGATTGGCGGAAAAGCAGTGCATGAGGTGTGTTTTTGTGCATGGGGTTTTATTTTTATGTAGGCTATTTTATATGATTTAAACAGACCAGTTAAGTCAAAAAATAGCGAAGAACAAAGACCATGCGGTCGTGGACGAGGACGTGCGCGAGGGCGAGGACGCGGGCGAGGACAGGGAAAGGGCTCAGCTCAGCCCAGAGAACTATTTCCTCCTGAGCAAAGTTCATCTCCAAGCCCACCATCACCGGTTCCGGGTCCTAGTTCCAGGTTAATTTAATTATTTACTTATACTTACCTACAGATTATCATGTCGTCACTACTTTCGAAAAACCTTGTAGCAACCTGATTTCAATAAATTAGACACGGCGGGAATTTGTATGTAAATAATATTTACAAATATATTTTTTTAGATCATATGAAGAAGAAAAGGCGGTGATTTTAAAACGGATCGCCGAAACAAAAAAAAGGTTAAACGCTATTCCGACGGAGACCCGTAATACCTATGTAGCCAAGAAAAGGGAGAAGCAGCTGGAGAGGTTCTTGCTGCCAGACGCCCCTCCTCGCAAGCAGACTAGGTGAGACATCTAAAACCACAGTTGTACATATGTATTACCATTGCGGTATACACTGAAGTAACTGTATTAAAATATAACAATTATGTTTTAGGAAACAGTCGCCCAATAGAACCGAATGCCGGTTAATGCCTGGGTCTCCGGCGACACCTCCAGCTCGGAAGCTTATGCCGTGGGAGATAATGTAAGATGTTTGTATATGACACCGTATAATTGTAACTCCGCGAGAATATAAATCGCGCGCGAGATTATAAACTGACGGATTGGTTAGCTTACGTTAGATTACAATCTCGCGCGTTAGATTATGGGTATGTTTCGGTTTGTATTTTCAATTTATAAACCTATGGGTGTTTACAATCTTATGGTGACATAAGGTATGTATACAATGGGCTGCAGAATTGGTTGACCAATTTATTACTGAATTTATTTATAAATAATTGATCATGCATTTGTGCAGCCCATAATTAATTAATTAAATTGATTTCATAATGCTTTTTACGTCACCCTAGGCCGTAATTGGAATTTTCTGCACACTAGGAGAAAATCTCACTTCCTGGCCGAGGCAAGACGCAACTTTAGATCAACCGCGGGCGGTAACTAGTAAAGAATCCGATCCGAAGGGAGCCACAAACACCTGCGATCCGGGACATATACTAATTCACCGCCCTAAGTATGGTAATGTACTATAATCAATTCACGTTTACATATTTTGCCTACAGAGAAGATGACCCTGCCTGCGATGGATTGGCGACTACGCCTCGCCATCAAAAGCTCGAGCCAGAATGTGATACCCCAACTAGGTGATTTCAGTTTTTAGATGCTGTTTTATTGTTTTGTTAACAACTTTTCAAAAATACAAACTTCATGCGTTTTTTAACTTTTGCAGCGTTTTAAGTTTCGATAGTGCCGTGGAAGTCCCGGGCTTCTCACCCCTGCGAGTTGACTGGACTACAGGCAATCTGAGTATGTTGTGTTTACTCTGACCCTAGTGAACGATTCTCGATTTTTTATGATCAATGCTAATTTTGATTTATATTTCAGGGAAACAAACACCCGTCACACCGGCAACACACAGGTCCCAAAAACCGGCCCCTTCAAAGGCAAATTCAAATGCAAGTAAGTGCACGCAAATACACGAGTATTATTTCCTTGACATATCGATTTCTTATGATTTTTCTCATTTTAAATTGTATTTCAGGGAACAAAACGCCCGTCAAACTCCCACCGTCCACGCTAAAGACACAAAAACCTGGCCCTTCAAAAGAAAATGTTATTCCAAGTAAGTGTCAATTTCCTTTGCATATTCACTGATTTAGGGAGATGGGGTGAACAATATTAAAATAATACCCAGCTAAAAAAACTAATTATTTAATAATATTATTTTCTGTTTCAGATATTATTAAAAAGGACACCAAAACTAAACATAACAAAAAAGAAGTGATTACTGGACCAGGTATGTTACAAACATAATTTATTCATCAGACGGTTTATGTGATATTTTTCATCATTATTATTTCCTTTATTCATGTTCAATTTGATACTCGGTTTTTTTACTAAAATCACAATCACACAGTGACGGATACATAATACAAAAGAAACATTATTAAAGGTAAACCAAAAATATATGACTATTGTCAAGAGGGCGCTATTGTTCTTATTTATATGGCAATAGTTCAGTATAGTTGGAATAATGACATCTTGACTTGTCTACAACGTTTACCTGTTATTAGCTCTGATGTTGATTTGGAAAGGTTTTGTAGTTCATTACCCAAACTTTTTTTTAGTAGATTATTATAAACATTATTCGTAGTCAACAATGGAACATTGTAAGTTCCGTTGTTGACTACGAATCGTTTTGGGCATTTTTGTTATTGTTCAAAGAAATCGCCAAAGTGACACTGACAATAATTAAAATTATTGACAGTCAAAGAAATGAGTTCCAATGAAATTCCGCAACATGGCGAGTAGTCATATATTTCTGGTCAGGCTTTAAAAGCGAAATATAAGATACATACATATGTTAAATACATACATACATAAAATCACGCCTCTTTCCCAGCGGGGTACGCAAAGACTACATCCTTCCACTTGCTATGATTCTAGCATACAACTCTCGCTTCCTCTACATTCATCAATCTTTTCATGCATGAACGTCGGTTTAGAGTACTCCTGACCCGACCTTTCTTCAGAATGTCCCCGATTTGATCATGATACTTTCGTCTAGGCCTTCCTGTCCCAACGTTCCCATTCACGCTCGTCTTATAGATCTGCTTAGTTAATCTGTTTTCATTCATTTTCTCAACATGCCCAAACCATCCAAGCATACCCTTCTCAATCCGTGTGACTATACTATACACAGCATTCCCTTATCGCACTATTTCTAATGTTGTCACTCAATTTCACTCCTAACATACTTCTTAACGCTCTCATTTCTACCGCATTTATTGTACTCTGATGCCTTTCCTGCCACACCCAACTTTCACTTCCATACATGAGTGTTGGTACTAGCACCCCTCTATGCACAGCCAGACGAGCTCTTTTGGAGATTTTCTGGCTATTCATAAAGGTGTGTAATGCTCTATTCACTATGTTATCAGCCTTTACTCTCCTTTCAATATCACTTTCACTCCTTCGATCCCTAGTAAACATCGATCCCAGGTACACAAATTCATTCACTTGCTCCAAGTTTTCGTCACCAATCCGGACACACACTTCCGTTACGTTTTCTTCCTTTTCAAATACCATAACTTTCGTCTTTTTTACGTCGTGTTTGTTTCGTCTTTTTGTCGAAATATAAAATTATTTGTAAAAACACATTTGAAGTTCATAATGGTGTTTTGTTTTTTATCATTTATTGTTATATTTGTTATTGAACATAATCAAGTAGCTTGTTTAATTTTTAGATTACGGAACCAAGAGAGCGGAGGAGATTTTTGAGGGTTGGTGCCAAACATTGCAGGGCGAAAGTGATGAAGACGAGGAAGATGATGTTGGTGATATTGATGATAAGCAAACTCCCGTCGACATCACATGCGAAGAGTCCGCTATATTGCCACCAAATTTAGCCGAAGACGTTCGCCAATGGCTGGAAGACGAAGACGCAGACGCTGACAAGACCATAACGACCATGCTACCGATCGACCATCTGACATTTGACTGGACATGCGACCATACATCATTTAAAGGACAGCGTGAGATATTTACAGCCACACCTGGACCCACATTTGATTTAGATGACACCACGACCCCACTTGATATATTCCGAAAAATCTTCGACGATCACCTCCTAGATCTAATAGTAACACAGACGAACAAGCACTCCAACTTACTAATTGACCAGATAACAACTGAACACTCATTTTTCTCATATTACAGTATAATTTTTAAAAATTTGGAATTGAAATAAAAAATACAAAAAGATTCCAAAAAACCAATCATAATTTGATTGCTTAGTAGCGACATCTCTTGTGCGGGTGAACGGTTAGTTCCGAAGCAGATATTGAAGGCTTCTCGTTGAGAGTTAAAACAATATAGATGGCGCTAGGTAACTGCTTAAGTTACAAAGTAAAGTATAAACAAGCTGAGGTATGTGATGCATAGGGAAAAATTCGTGTTTGTGCCGTTGACCAGCAGTGGTGTAGCGGTATAGCACGCGGCACGGAATGCCGAGGACCTGGGTTCGATTCCCAGTGTTGGTCTTATTTTTCTGGTTTTTCTGTGCATCTATGTTTCGGTTTGTATTTTCAATTTAGGTTTCACGGGATGACCGTAAAAGTAAAAATTTGGAATTGAAATAAAAAATACAAAAAGATTCCAAAAAACCAATCATAGAATAATTGACTTAAAAAACAACGTGTTGCTATGACGTCAAAATTAGAAATTAAAAGTAAAATATTGTCTTTGACAATAGGTATATAAGTTCTCAATTACAATTAAACATTATCTATGTAAGTGAAATAGATAAAGTTCCCCCCTAAAAGGGTAAAATGGGGGGGTAAAGTTTGTATGGAAATTTTCTCATTTCTGGACTTAGAACTATGAAAATAGGTATATAAGTTCTCGATTACAATCAAAAATTATCTGCGTAAATGAAATGGATCAAATTCCCCCTAAAGGGGTAAAATGGGGGGGTAAAGATTGTATGGAAATTTTCTCATTTCTGGACTTAGAACTATGAAAATAGGTATATAAGTTTTCGATTACAATCAAAAACAACGTGTTGCTATGACGTCAAAATTAGAAATTAAAAGTAAAATATTGTCTTTGACAATAGGTATATAAGTTCTCAATTACAATTAAACATTATCTGTGTAAGTGAAATAGATAAAGTTCCCCCCTAAAAGGGTAAAATGGGGGGGTAAAGTTTGTATGGAAATTTTCTCATTTCTGGACTTAGAACTATGAAAATAGGTATATAAGTTCTCGATTACAATCAAAAATTATCTGCGTATATGAAATGGATCAAATTCCCCCTAAATGGGTAAAATGGGGGGATAAAGATTGTATGGAAATTTTCTCATTTCTGGACTTAGAAGTATGAAAATAGGTACACAAGTTCTTGATTACCATTAAAAATTATCTGTGTAGGTGAAATTGATAAAATTCCCCCCTAAAAGGGTAAAACGGTGGATTAAGTTTGTATGGAAATTTTCTCATTTCTGGACTTAGAACTATGAAAATAGGTATATAAGTTCTCGATTACGATCAAAAATTATCTGCGTATATGGAATGGATAAAATTCCCCCCCAAAGGGGTAAAATGGGAGGGTAAAGATTGTATGTAATGTTTCTAATTTCAGTATGAAAATCGGTATATTTACAGGGTACTGATAACAAATAAATATGATCTGTGTAGGCAAAGATAAAGAAAGAAGAAGTAGCGTTCGACTTATTAGGGGTGAGTTTCTATGAGACTTCCTTAATTCTAAACTGAAAATATGGCTGGTCACAATATAAATTGATCCAAATGGTGTTGGCGACTTCAATAGGGGAGGGGTTTTTTTATACAAAATGTACAACTAAAATGTGGAAATTAAATTGATATTTAAAATGATGTGTTAAATATATTTAAAGAACGTAAAAATTAATCATCGGGTTGTGCATTATAAAATCAATAATATTAAGGAAGCGTAATTTATGTGTGATTATCCATTCTTATTTATCTTTTGCCTAATTTACAAAATGTTATGTAAAGTGCAATTTCGAATATATATTTCGGATTCTCGCCGGAAGCATACGAAATAATTACTTTACTCTCGCGCTTTGCATAGAACTTTTCATAAACTAGCTTCAAAACTGGTAAAAAATATTGTTTACACCGAAGTAAGTAGTATAGTAAACTGTCACTGTCACCTATCGTTTACGGCAGTACTTCGCTATACAAACAGATATACAGATGTCACAATTATAAAAGGGGTTAGTTAAAAAATTATGCCCTGATAACTAAAGGATACGCGGACGAAGTCGCGGGCAAAAGCTAGTTTGAAGTATAAATACAAGGGTCAAATATTACACATACGAAACAATTTCTGCGAAAAGAAATCTTCTCTAGAAATCTATTGAAGTTTAGGGCACAGAATATATAATAGTACTAACGTACAGAATGGCCACGCTCCGCCTCGCACCGGTTCGAGTTACCCCACCCCTCAAGCGCAGATTGCAGGAAAACCGCAGGAAAGCAGTCGGGTGCGCGACGCGATGTATGTCGGCCGCACGGCACTAAGTTCGGGAGCAATAATTTTGCGAAATGGTAAATAGTGATTTCTGAAATTAACGCGCTTAATACATGAAATAACTACCTACAGAATAATTCGTTTAAGTTTGTAGACGTACCTATATCTATTGTAATTGAAAATAATAATGCTTAAAATTCGCAGCCAGACAAATTTCAAGTAGGTTTTAATAAATCGAGGATATTCTGGCAGAACCGGATAAGTGCATAATATTTATTTTTTATACGGTTTTGCTAAATAAATAAAGCAGAAAACATTGAGTATGCATATGTACGTAACTATAAAAAAAAACACTTTTTCTGTTTTGCCAAAATACCCTCGAAATAGGTAAGATTAGCGATTAAATTTATTTGCACATATCTAAGCCATACCTACAATGTGCTGGTGTCTATACTTACTTAATCCATACTAATATTATGAATGCGAAAGTGTGTTTGTAGGTTTGTGTGTTTTTCCGTCTTTCACGCCGTAACGGAGAAAAATCGACGTGATTTTTGGCATAGAGATAGTTTATGGGCCCGAGAATGACATAGGCTACTTTGCATTCCGAAAAAATGCACAGTTCCGGAGGGAACAGCGCGTGATAATACCCGAATACCACGCGGGCGGAGCCGCGAGCAAAAGCTAGTTGTTCTTAAATAAAATTCACTGATTATGGACCTCTGCAAAGTAACGCCTGATTCAATGAAATATTTAAGACACTTAACAGAGATTTGAACGTGAATTGTTTTGTCGTTACGAGTAGGTATATAGATATAATTTACCATTTTCAACGACGATTATTTTTTTATATTTTATATAGTGTAGTAGTTTGACCTATCGCCTCTCATGGGATCAATCCATACACGTGGCACCTGAAATTACTATTTATTATTCAAATTAATTGTTTTTATGAAAATTTATGCGAGTAAAGTTTTTATAATAAACACCGCGGAATTATTTAATTTCGGTTTGACAGACGTTTTTTACTACTTACAAGGAATAAACTAGAATCTTTGAAATATAAAATCTTGTTTTTTTCCACTATTTCATTTTTAATGTATATTACAATATTCATGAATCATGACTAAATGTGACAGAGAAAATTTCCGGAATTCACGTAACTAATTTTGCAAGTACAGTCACCAGCACCAATATCTGACACAACAAGCGTGCATAAATATCTGATACGACTCTATTTCTAGGGCTGGAAGGACGTATCAGATATTTTTGCATGCTCCGGTATGGCAAGATATTAATGCTGGTGACTGTACATATAATTATTATATCTAATAGTACCTAATAGTAGTTATTATTATATCCAACTAGCTTTTACCCGCGGCTTCGCACGCGTAAACTAATCGGTCTGGTAGTTGCACTTGAAATTTTCGGGATTTTACCAAATTCCCCTGGCAATTTCCAAAATTTATATCGTGGTCTTCCTTCATTGAGGTTGTGTTGTGAATAGCTGTACAAAATTCATGACTCTAAACCCAGTGCTGAAATTTCAAAAATGTTCCCTATCTAAATTCAAATCATTTATTCAGTAAATAGGCCGCAATGGGCACTTTTACACGTCATTTTTTAAACTACCACTTGTTATTTCTAGATTTTATCCCAATATCCCGTGGGAATATTAGGCCAAAAAGTGGCCTATGTGTTATTCCAAACGGCCAACTACGTACATACCAAATTTCATGACTCTAGGCCCAGCGGTTATTATTTCAAGATTTTATCCCTATCCCATGGGAATATCGAGATAAAAAATAGCCTATGTGGGACTCTAAGCCCAGTGGTTGTTGTTTCGAGATTTCATCCCTAAGTATCCCGTGGGAATATCGGGTCAAAAAGTCGCTTATGTGTTATTCTAGACCTCCGGCTACCTACATTCCAAATTTTATGACTCTAAGCCCAGCGGTTATTATTTCAAGATTTTATCCCTAACCCGTGGGAATATCGAGATAAAAGGTAGCCTATCTATTATTCCAGAGGTCCAGCTACCTAGATACTAAATTTTATGGCTCTAACACAGCGGTTGTTATTTCTAGATTTTATCCCTAAGTATCCCGTGGGAATATTGGGCCAAAAAATGGCTTATGTGTTATTCCAGACGGCCAACTACCTACATACCAAATTTCATAACTCTAAGCCCAGCGGTTATTATTTCAAGATTTCATTCCTATCCCGTGGGAATATCGGGTTAAAAGTAGAATATGTATTATTTTAGAGGTCCAGCTACCTACATACCGAATTTCATGGCTCTAGTTCCAGTGGTTGTTATTTCGAGATTTCATCCCTAGGTTTCCCGTGGGAATATCGGGTCAAAAAGTCGCCTATGAGTAATTCCAGTGGTCCAAATACCTACATACCAAATTTCATGACTCCAAGCACAGCGGTTGTTATTTCGAGATTTTATCACTATCCCGTGGGAATATCGGGATAAAAAGTATCCTATGTCTTAATCCAGGTTATAAACTAACTTTCTGTCAAATTTCATCCAAATCCGTCCAGCCGTTTTAGCGTGAAGAAGTAACAAACATACTTACTCACTCACATCCTCACTCACTCACTCACAAACTTTCACATCCATACAATCCGTGAGCTTTTAGAAAACCCTTCGGGTTTCGGGGGAAATCGGAAGGATTCGTTAGTAAAAAATGACAATTGTCTTTTTGACTCAGTAGCAATCCATCACGCGTAGAGTGCACTCGTTTTGTTTTCATTGATTTATATAGAGCAGTTAAAACCACCACTTACATATATTTATTTAGGTAGTTTGTTATTTTTCGGAAATTGATTTCCATGGCGAGTCAACTTAAGCAGGGTATTTCTGTAAATAGCCAATCACTGGAAATTGTTTACAATGCATTTATAAATATTTTGTATATAATTTGAAATTTTTAAGAAAAAAGTTGGTCGTAAATATTTTAATAAGGTACAAGATCGAGTTATAGAAGCAACGGGGATTTCGAAAAGTACATTAAAAAATATATAAAAGGAAAGTAGACCATAAAAATTCATTTGACATACCCAAGAGAAGTAGATACAGTATAACAACAGCTCTATATATTTCCAAACAAAAGTAGAGTGTTGAGGCGGGGTGTTCTCAATTTAAATTGACGATGGAAGAATTCGAAAACGCTGATTTTGTTTTATTTGTATCATGACAAAAAGTCATATTGTATTAAAATTAGAAAAAGATAAAGAAGCGTAATATTATTAAAGTAAGGTTTATTTTGTGCTGATGGTTATTCTTTACATAACTTTTTATGGTAACTTTGAAAAGTTTTGCAAGTTGATAACAGAACAGAACCGCATATCACGATCGCGTGTCATCGTCTATACCCGAAGCATGCTTCTAAAATGCGAAGGTTTTTTTAAGATCTCACGGACTGTACTTAATATTATAAATGCGAAAGTAACTCTGTCTGTCTGTCTGTCTGTCTGTCTGTATGTTACGCTTTCACGCCAAAACCGCTGAACCGATTTGGATGAAATTTGGTACAGAAATAGAATAGACCTTGGGAAAGGACATAGGCTACTTTTTATCTCGATATTCCCACGGGATAGGGATAAAATCTCGAAATAAGAACCTCTGGACTTAGAGTCATGAAATTTGGTCTGTAGGTAGTTGGACGTATGAAATAACACATAGGTGATTTTTTGACCCGATATTCCCACGGGATAACTAGGGATAATATCTCGAAGTAACAACCGCTGGGCTTAGAGCCATAAAATTTAGTATGTAGGTATCTGGACCTCTGGAATAACACGAAGTCTACTTTTTATCCTGATATTCCCACGGGATAGGGATAAAATTTCGAAATAAGAACTTCTGGGCTTAAGAGTCATGAAATTTAGTATATAGGTAGTTGGACGTATGGAATAACACATAGGTGACTTTTTGACCCAATATTACCACGGGATAACTAGGGATAAGATCTCGAAATAACAACCGCTGGGCCTAAGCCATAAAATTTAGTATATAGGTAGCTGGACCTCTGGAATAACACGAAGGCTACTTTTTATCCTGATATTCCCACGGGATATGGATAAAATTTCGAAATAATAACCGCTGGGCTTAGAGTCATGAAATTTGATATGTAGGGAGCTGCACGTCTGAAATAATACATAAGCGACTTTTTGACCCGAAATTCCCACGTGATATCAAAGGATAAAATCTCGAAGTAACAACCACTGGGCTTAGAGCCATGAAATTTGGTGGGTAGGTAGCTGAACCTCTGGAATAACACATACGCTATTTTTTATCCCTATACTCCCACGGGATATTTCAATTGCCACTACCAGACCGATTAGTTTACGCGTGCGAAGCCGCGGGTAAAAGCTAGTTTATAATATTAGTAGGATAGTAGGATAAGTAGGATAGTACCTATGGGTAAACAAGAAGATTTACATACAAAGTAGTACTCGTAGTATAGTCACATAATGGGGGCTATCGTTTTTTGTCTTTCTAGATGGCGCCACTGTTGCGTGAGTTTTTTTTAGCTTTCAATGTCTGTTATTACGGGCGTGAAAACAAAGTTTAGATTAAACTCATATCTAATACACCTTAAAACCGTGCCATACAAATATCGAGCAATCAGAGTGTTGCGTAGTCCCGTTTTGTTCGGGAAAAGGGGAGGACAAAAGTTTCCGAAAGACAAAACTGTCTCAAAACACTGATATTCATTGAGCAGTAACGCATAATTGCCTTAATTAATTTCAGGTAATGCAAAATATTCACAAAATTGTTCTTATTTATTATAAATAAACCCGCGTATCTCACTCAAAAACTATGAAATTTGACATTTCGGAGACCTCACGCTACACTAGCGCCTCTAGCGGCGAATTCATCCGCGATAGCCCTCATTGATATGGGACGTAATTTTTCGAATATGGAACGTCGACTTACTCGTATCTACACCGACCGTTACACAACGTTTGCGATTTTCGTGTTTCCATATAAATTGAGATTTTAACGCGAACGCGATCGAGACGTACCTATTTTGTAACCGAAAACTTACACTAAGGACTTACACCCCCGACGCAAAAAGAGGGGTGTTATAAGTTTGACCGCTATGTGTGTCTGTGTCTGTCTGTGGCACCGTAGCTCTTATACGGGTGGACCGATTTGAATGCAGTTTTTTTTTATTTTAAAGCAGGTTTTTTAGCAATGGTTCTTAGATATGTTTTATCAAAATCGGTTCAGCCGTTTCAAGATCATCAGCTCTTGTTTACTGCGGCAGGAATCTTAGGCGCATAACGGGTATTTACTTTCATCATCATCATCTCAGCCGCAGGACGTCCACTGCTGGACATAGGCCTCCCCCATAGACCTCCAGTTGCTTCGGTTGGCAGCGGCCTGCATCCATCGTGAACCCGCGGCTTTAACCAGGTCATCCGTCCATCTCGTTGGTGGACGTCCTATGCTGCGCTTGCCGATCCGTGGCCTCCACTCGAGAACTTTTCGGCCCCAACGGCCATCTGCTCTCCGTGCTATATGGTATTTACTTTACTTCCAAATATATTTGGAACTAAAATTTGAAACACCCATGTATGCTATATAAATATGCAAGATTATGGAATTCTCGTGCTGATGCTGCAGTCAGGATATTCAGAACACTAGTAGGTAAACTCTTGATAAAACCATAGCAAATATATCGCGTTTGGATTCATTTCGATCAGTATTTGATTCTTCATATAATGCAATGGTGGCAACAGGATGAGCTGATGCTGCAACCATGATATCCAGCACACTAGTACACTCTATAAAAAATAATAGCACATTGACGTGTTAGGATTCCTTTTGATCAGTAATTGATTCTACATACAATGAAATGGTGGCAACAGGATGAGCTGATGCTGCAGCCAGGATATCCAACACACTAGTACACTCTGTAAAAAATAATAGCACAATATGTCGTGTTTGGATTCGTTTTGATCAGTAATTGATTCTACATACAATGCAGTGGTGGCAATACGACGAGCTGATGCTGCAGCCAGGATACCTAGCACACCAGTATACTCTTGAAAAAATTATAGAGATATGTCGTGTTTGATTCCTTTTGATCAGTATCTGATTGTGAATACAATATAATGGTGGCAACGGGATGAGTTTATGCTGCAGCCAGGATATCCAACTCGCTAGTACACTTTAAAAAAAATTATATATCGAAGTTTAAAAAACATGAAATAAAAAAACTTAAATTTAAAATTTAAAGAACCCCCGACTTAAAAAAAAACGAAAAAAAACGCTGACAAAAAAACTGCCAAAAAAGACAGTTAAAAAGTAATGCACTACCTAGCTGTTACACGCGACTTCATCTGCGAAGAATTCGTTTATCCATATCCCGCGGGACTATGCTGATTTCCCGCAAAATTTGCCCAAGTTAATTTAGTATAAGTACCTAGTATTTATAATATTTTTTTTTTATCTAAGCGGGGGACCGCTAAGGTTAATACTTAAAAAAAAAACCGGCCAAGAGCGTATCGGACACGCCCAAAATAGGGTTCCGTAGCCATTGCGAAATAAATTAAGTAATATTTTTCAAGGGATTTCGTATTTCATACGGAATCTTCCAAGTTTAGGTATATTTTATACCTTACGCAGCTATTTACTCATAAACTACTAATAATTCTCAAGCAAACTTAGCCGTTATAGTTTTTCTTGGAAGTTTGATATACTGACTACCATCCTGAATTTTTTCAAATTTTTCCACCCACCCGTTTAGATTTTAGAGGGGGGGGGCGCTCGATTTTAATGAAAATTTGCACTTTAAAGTTGAATATTTCGCAAACAAATTACTGAATCGAGAAATCGTTTTAGCAAACCCCTAATAGTTTTAAAATACCTATCCAACGATACCCCACACTATAAGGTTGGATGACAAAAAAAAAATCACCGCCACTTTACGTCAATGGGAGATACCCTAAAAAAAATTGTTTTTGAATTTTTAATTGTACTATTTTGTCGGCATAGTTTACCTATATATCCGTGCAAAATTACAACTTTCTAGCATTGATAGTCCCTGAGCAAAGCCGCGGACGGACAGACAGACAGACATGGCGAAACTGTAAGGGTTCCGTTTTTGCCATTTTGGCTCCGGAACCCTAAAAATACAACATATAATATACATTAGTCTCCTGTTAACCTTAGCGGTGCTCCGAAACCAAAACTAAACACACGTTTTGAATAAATTTTCTTACCTCATTTAATTTTAATGACCAAAAATTAATTCACATCCAATGAATTTGTCCAATCTAATCACGGTATCACAGTAATTTTGTATTATGTTTAATACATGATAGGTTTGATTTTTGTCACAATGTCCCAATGAAATTTCAAAACGTCAGAACCTCAAAGCAGACAAACTCGCGGACGATAGGTGGCGCTGATGTCGTACACAGAGCCAATATAAGGCATATTTTATGGGCTAAGAGGCGGTGATACGTATATTTCTCAAGTGGCATTGAAAAGAGATACAGTGTAGTCAGTGTTGTGTGTTCGCGACCACATCAACAGGTACGTATGTGACCGCGTATACTTAACGGTTATTTATTTATATTTTCCGAGATTTGAATTAGATCTCTCGGTGATCTCACGCTTTCTTCATTAGATTTTTAGTAACACAATAATTAAAATTAGACTAACTTAAAAATATTTATAAAAGTAAAATAAATAATAGCTAAATTATGACTAGAAAAAAATCAAATAGTGTACTTCCGTGGCATGGACCCAAAGATGCTGGCAGTGTTTCCTCGCTGTATAGCAATGCTGATACGTTGTGCGAGGAAGCTGCCAGCTCTTCGGTCCCCTGTGGTATCCGAAAGACGTTTGGATAATTCTTGCATTATTTTTTTATTATGAGAAGGATCAAAACTGGGTGGGTGATGTGATCACAAATGATCACCAGTGCCCATGAGTGTTAAGAACTCAAGAAGAGTCAGCCTTTTAAAGAAAGTATACCTAAGCCCTTTTATTATAGTACGTATAGGACATAAGCACGATAAATATATTGTTCAAAAAAAGGAGCTTTCATCCGCACATATTTAAATAAAAAATGTTCGCGATTTCATCCGAAAACATTTAAAACTACTTATTTGTATTTGATTGATTCTTAAATTGGAAAAGAAGTTCTATAAATAAAAATATTTATTTTACCAAAACACTTAAGTTTCAGTCATTTTTTTATTTTCTTTTGAGTTTTTTAATAAGTTACCTAACTATTGATTTTACGTTTATAAATACATTATTAAGGATTTTATAATTACTTATAGGTAATGAATTTTTGATTGTCAACTTCTACACTTTTTTTAAACATTAAAAACCGGCCAAGAGCGTGTCGGACACACCCAAGATAGGGTTCCGTAGCCATTACGAAAAAAATCAAGGAGTATTATGTGCGTTATAACACAATTAAAACACCTACTACAGTCTTAAAATCTATTACCAAAAAAAAGCGTGTCTTCACGGCACTTACGTCCTTTTGTTTAGAAGCGAAGTTTTTCGGCAATAACTTAAAAACGGTATATACGATCATGTTGAAACTAATTTTCGTTGAAAGTATTTATAAAGCTTATTTTTTATTGGTTTACAAGATAGAGTAGGGGGGCACAATTTTTGCTATTTTGCGAGCGATTATTTCCGGAAATCACCACTTGCTGCTTGCTGTGACCTATTTTTCAAAAGTGTTTTTCAATAAAAAGACACGCTTACCTTCTTTCTAATTCTAAAAGGAGCCATGAGTATTATCCAAGCCCTGTAAACGTCCCACTGCAGGGAACTGAGGGGCTACTACGAAACTCGAACTTCATGTCGTTCGGTCCCTATGACACTTGTACTATTTAATACGAGAGCGAGAAGGACGATATAACTCGAACTTCGAGTTTCGAGTTTCGTAGTAGCCTTGCAGGCCTTTCAGAACGAGTAATTCTTGCGAAAACGATCTTGCGGAAACGGCTTTATTGATCACGTTGTAATAGTATTTTCCAGAATAATCGCAACCTAGATCGATCTATCGATTATCGTCCCGAAAACCCCCATACTTCGATCGATGTAGGTTGCGATTATTCTGGAAAACGCATGTTTTCGAGCTGTAGCCCGTGTTAAGCTTAGATACTTAGTGCTGTTTCAAACAAACGTGTTTTTATCGTATTGCAAAACAAAAACAATATGTAAATAGATAGACGTTCTAAGGTTTCTATTATGCCTCTTTTTTTCAAATTGACGATATCTTTCTACTTCATATATAGTGTTTTGTTTTATTGAAAACTAATTCGACCAATTGTTATCTAATCTAGGCGCAATAATGTTTTAATGAAAATATCAGATTTTGTTTTGAAAGTAAACCATCTAAATATTGGTCAATATTGTTCAACATTGTTACAATTTTATCACACTTTTCAACGGCAAAAGCCAGTTTTAGCTTGTATTTCACAAGTCTCTTAAACTATTTTAAAGGCGAAAGGTCACGTTCAATTGCAATAACGAATATTGTCGAGATATATATTCGTTTTGAAAGTACGAATTATTTTTAACACTAACTCACTGCATCGTAATAATTTCACTTCAGTGCTGTATGTATCTTGTAAATTGTAACTTGCAGCTTCCTGAAATAGAACACCTGTAAATTCTGCTAATGTAAAAAAGTACAGAACCAACTCCACACGAATTAAACTCGCATTTGAAACTGGTTTCTTCGACTTACAAACGTCGTGTGACGTAAATTTATTTATTGCCACGTATCGTATATTTATTGTTATATAACGCAAAAAAAAACAACAAAAGATGTTTCTGGAATTTACGAACTTTATCTATAGTTAAAGCAGAGGGAACTAACACCCCAATCGATTTACTGTAATTTGTTGCAAATGGAAAATGGACAACTCGAAATTATACCACAGAATAAGTAATAAATAGTACAAGCACAGAAGGCATAATTCTTATGCCTAAACGTCACTTTTGTACGGCGAGTGAAGGTTCCGTACTTGTACTATTTATTCCGTAGTATAATTTCGTATTGTTCATTTTCCATCTGCACCAAGTGCACCAATGACAGTAAATTCTTCAATATACTCGTGACCACGGCCACTGTAATGTGTTCGAAACGTCGTATACATTACTCGTGTGTTTTGCGAAGATTTTCCGTGATAGGTCCTGCTTTAGGTCCTGTTTGTGGTATTTTAGCTACTGAATCAGTACCTACCAGGATGACTCCTTTTCATAATCAATTTCATTGTGATTTCTTTGACTTCAACATGACATTAGTAGCACAAAAGTTCCACGGTGCTTGATTCAGTTTCCTGCAGCTGAACAGCTGTTTATAACAGGTGTTTTCAAAGTGGGGGGCGCGCCTCCCCTACGGGGGCGCGACAACATTTTAAGGGGGGCACGGGGCCTCAGGAAATTTGAACACGATTACCTAATTATTAGGTAATGAGAACTATTAGGACCTAATAGTTCTCATTAAACTACGTACAATAAATGCATATTACATTTACAATTAGGTACACTTTCGCAAAAACTAGTGCCTCTTCGATTCTTACGATTAGGTACCCAGCTGACCCTAGACTCCTAAGAGCCGTGGCGCTAACGGCAACGCTAGGAAGATGATGATGATTTGGCTAGCTAGCCCATTCACTTTCGTTTCCTTGCATCGAAGCGAAGGGGGGCGTGGGAATTTTATTTTTGGCAGCAGGGGGGCGTGCCTAAAAAAAGTTTGGGAGCCCCTGGTTTATAAAAATGGAGCCATTGCCCGAAAGATCTCTTAAATATTTCATTGTGAAATGAACTAAGCATTGACATTTATGTACCTACTAGACTGCATGTTTCTTAATCCAAATAGCGCAAAAAAATTAGTTCACAGTGCGATTTTGTGAACAGGTCGCTATACATAGTCGTTAGTACTATTATATATTCTGTGACATAGTTTGTTGACGTCCGTGACAGGGGTTGTGTGAAAGCACAATGTTTTTTTTTTATTCAACTGGATGGCAAACGAGCAAGTGAGTTTCTTGATGATAAGAGATTACCACCACCCAAAGACACCTGCAACACCAGGAGGATTGAAGATGCGTTGCTAACTTAGAGGCCTAAGCTGGGATACCTCAAGTGCCAGTAATTTCACCGGCTGTCTTATCTTCACGCCGAAACACAACAGTGCAAGCACTGCTATTTCACGGCAGGATTAGCGAGCAAGATGGTGGTAGCAATCCGGGCGGACCTTGCACTAGGTTCTACCACCTCCAAAATGTGAAAGTAATATTGACGATTGATGCGCCGCGCGTTTTGTTCCAAACAGCCAGTCTAGTGCCGTGAGGTACATAGATGTCAATGGAACTAAGACCCACTTGCAGGTAAAAATAAATCTAGATTTAGTTGTTAAGCCTGACTTAAGCTTGACAGTTCCATACATTTTGACACTACTAAACTAAGCGCTAACTCGAGATTTATGTGTTTCCAGCATGTGGCCATAAGTATGCGAAAGCGTTTAGATTCAACATGGCTGAACTGCTACTTCGGCTTTTAAATTCGACAGCAATTAATACAACTAGAAAGAAAGAAAGAAAATAATGAATTGATTATTATAAATACCTAAATTATTTTCTTTCTATTTAAATTATTTTCTTTTTTTTCGGTTAGTAAAATACACACTTAGTTGCCGTTATAAAAAGATAAGTACCATTTGTGAAGTTACGTAATGATCAGCATATCTCTTCGATATGGCATTTCGTCTTCTTTCGTCTGTACCGTGATCTTAATAAGTAATTAACAATTATAGATACAGTGATACGGAAATCTTCCTATGCGAGCTTAACTTGCATCTGGCCGAAAAAACATGGTAGTTAGATTTATTTTTACTATTGTTTACGATCAAACTGACCGGTTGTTACAAAACTATCCGGTTTTTACTGGTCACGGACATAATCTTGTATTTTGTATGCAACAGCGGACCGTGGTTATTTACTCGTGCTCAGAATGTAAGTTACTTAAAACAGAGAGGCCCAAGTTCACAACCTTGTGGAAAAATACATTTTAAACTGATGTCATGAGGGCCTATGAATGAGCTATCGTGGTCTATTTATTCGGAACAATTACCTGCATTAATATCTGCTACAACGGAGCGTGCGAAAATATCTGACACGTCCGTCCGGCCCTAGAATATATAGAGTCGTATCAGATAGTTATGCACGCTTTGTCTGTCACATATTGGTGCTGGTGACTGTACTAATGGTGAGTATAACGGACGACTTTCCGTGTTTATTAGAACTTTGGCACGCGTTTTAATGAAACTGACCTAATACGAGTAGCGTATCAACTTCTTATTTCTGAAAATTTCATAGCAAAAAATTGAACCGCCTACAAAAAACCATGAAAATATTTTTTTCCAGTCTGAAGTCGGTGCCTCAGCACGAGCCAGCAGGAGTTGACCTATAGTCGCCTACCTCACCTACGCAATTCATATTGGGCTTCGGCTTCAATCACTGCTGGCTCGTGCTGAGGCACCGACTTCAGAGTAGTAGAAAATTATTTTCATGCTTTTTTGTAGGCGGTTCAATTTTTTTTTATAATTTTTTTTTTCACTCTTTTTAAAGTAAGTAATCTAAGATAGGTAGGTACAATAGTTTTATGTCAACTGCTCGTCACCTTTTACAAAATATTGATTTTTCCGATGCAGAGACTTTATTTATTGAGGAGTCCTGATGCTTCAACCACCCATTCCATTTCACCAAATGCATTACGATGAGTTCCATAAGTAATATATAACCATAATAATATAATTATATTCATCCGTTGCTTAGTACCCATAACACAAGCTTTGTTAAGCTTACTTTGGGACTAGGTCAATTGGTGTGAATTGTCCCGTAATATTAATATTTATATTAATAAGCATTCCTAGACGAACGCATAAAAAAAATTCAAATCGGTTCATATCTACGAATAAATATTCGTAGGTTAATTTGTTCTCAGGTAACAAACATAAAAAAAAAATGCAACCGAATAGATAACCTCCTCCTTTTTTTTAAGTCGGTTAAATACGAGTCGCGCATCGACTTCTATTTCTCAAAAGAGGGCAATTACTTTAAGCAATTTATAATTTGGAGACGTGTGTATCTTTAAGAGTCTTTCCACACTGCAATTTTGCAATCGCGCTGTCGACGTTCGTTTTTAACCGACTTCAAAAAAAGGAGGAGGTTATCAATTCGGTTGTATGTTTTTTTTTTTTTTTTTTTTTTTATTTTTTTTTATGTTTGTTACCTCAGAACTCCGTCGTTTGTGAACCGATTTCAAAATTTTTTTTTGCGATCGTCTAGGAATGCTTTCAATTAGGTCCCATAAGCACCAAATCAGGATCTGATGATTGGATCCTAAGGAAATCGAGGGAACTCTTCAAATGTTGTAGGGACACCTGTGGTAATTTGGATATATTTTGCAGTAACTCGTGCATTTGCTCTTGAAAATCATAATTTGGTGAAGTGGAACTGATGATGAAGACCACATTTGACCAACAGAGCTACTACTCAATAACAAGTACTTCACGGGTTGAATTTCAATTACTTTAACACAGTTGATAAGCAATTTATGCTCGTCGTAATGCATATGGTAAAATGGAATGGGTGGTGAAGCACCAGGACTCCTCAATAATGAACGTCTCTGCATCAGAAAAAGCAATCTTTCGTAAAAGGTGTCAAGCAGTTGACATTAAGCTATTGTATTTTAGATTATTAACACTAAAAAGCGTGAAAAAAAAATTTTATAACAAAAAATTGAACCGACTACAAAAAAACATGAAAATAATTTTCTACCAGTCTGAAGAGGGAACTATGGCCCAAGCCCTCTCATTCTGAGTGGAGGCCTGTGCCCAGCAGTGGGACGTATATAGGCTGGGACGAAACTGAAGTCGGTGCCTCAGTACGAGACAGCAGGAGTGATTGAAGTCTAATATATAAAGTATGGGTATGTATATGGGTATGTATAAGGTATGTAGGTGAAGAAGACGACTATAGGTCCACTCCTGCTGGCTCGTGCTGAGGCACCGACTTCAGTTTCGTCCCAGCCTATATACGTCCCACTGCTGGGCACAGGCCTCCACTCAGAATGAGAGGGCTTGGGCCATAGTTCCCTCTTCAGACTGGTAGAAAATTATTTTCATGTTTTTTTGTAGTCGGTTCAATTTTTTGTTATAAAATTTTTAGATACGCGTGAAGGTGCGGTGTTCCACCGCTGTAGGGAACAAAGATCTAAAGGAATCCTAAAATGTATCTTTTTTAGGGTTCCGGAGCCAAAATGGCAAAAACGGAACCCTTATAGTTTCGCCATGTCTGTCTGTCTGTCTGTCTGTCTGTCCGTCCGTCCGCGGCTTTGCTCAGGGACTATCAATGCTAGAAAGCTGTAATTTTGCACGGATATATAGGTAAACTATGCCGACAAAATAGTATAATTAAAAATTCAAAAACATTTTTTTTTTGGGTACTTCCCATAGACGTAAAGTGGAGGTGATATTTTTTTTCTCATCCAACCCTATAGTGTGGGGTGTCGTTGGATAGGTATTTTAAAACCATTAGGGGTTTGCTAAAACGATTTTTCGATTCAGTAATTTATTCAACTTTAAAGTGCAAATTTTCGTTAAAATGGAGCGTCCCCCCCCCCTCCTCTAAAATCTAAACCGGTAGGTGGAAAAATTTGAAAAAGTTCAGGATGGTAGTCAGTATATCAAACTTTCAAGGAAAACTATAACGGCTAAGTTTGCTTGAGAATTATTAGTAGTTTATGAGTAAATAGCTTGTAAATTAAAATAAATTGTATTACCTACTCCTTTTGTTCATCCTGTGTATACTGGGTGGGCCCTGTAAAAGGAGCAAAAAATTAAAACATGGGTTATGCAGCTTTCAAAAATTAAGTAATTTTGACAATAATAATAATAATAATAATAATTTAACGTTTATTTCAGGCTCTAGTCCCATACACTTCATGTTAGTTACAGTCTTATAATGTTAGTAATTTAATTAATTAATTAATTGCGATTTAATTACTTTTATCAGAAATAGGATGTCAGAGTTCTAAAATTTAAAATAATACAATAATAATAATATCAACAATAGTTAAAATTACAGAAAATTAAAGTTATTTAATTTAAGACAGTAAACAACGTTATTTTTATGTCCTTGGAACATCGTGCGAACTGCGAGCTATCATATTTCGATTTGATAATGTTTATTCCAAAAAAAATTAAGTGATATCTAATGTACGGTACGGCATCCAATAGCCTAAATGATATCGCCTGTCACGTAACAAAATGACGAATTTCGCAATACATTGCTTGTCCAATTAAACTTTCAAGTTAATAAAAATCATAATACTAGTTACTTTCGAAAGTTGTAGGAATAAATTAGCTCAAGATTAAGAGTGGAAGCTGTGGCGTAATTTTTTTTTAAATAACCGTTTATTGAACCACCATTTGCATTTATTTCCAGAATGTTTCTGTTCGTGTCGCTGGTGCTGACGGCGGTAGTGGCCTCCTGGGTGGCCTGGCGGGTCAAGAACAGGTCTCTGCTGCGGAAGTCCCGGGACATCCCTGGCCCACCCACGTTGCCCGGGCTCGGCAATGCCTTGCGTTTCATGGGCCCACCTGAACGTATGTATCTTCAATGTTTATTTTATTTTTATTTTATTTTATTTATTTATTTATTCATAATAAAGTTTCATAAATTTTACCTACTATCTCCTATAAGGTCAACCGGTACACTTATTAGTGTAAGTTTTCGGTTACAAAATACGCCTCGATCGCGTTCGCGTTCGAATCTCAATTTGTATGGAAACACGAACATCGCAAACGTTCCACTAGAGGCGCTGTTTGTGTTTCTATACAAATTGAAATTTTAACGCGAACGCGATCGAGACGTATTGTATTTTGTAACCGAAAACTTACACTAAGGGTGCGGGGCTATGTCTGGGGCTATTGTTGAGACTTGGTTTACAACCGTCTAACACGCGCTTTATTCTTCGTTACGTTGTCGGAAATAATAACTTATCAAACACCCACAATCCGGAATAATCAAACCCGTAAACCTTTATTAGAACCTTGGTTTACAAGCAATTAGTCTATCACTTTGTCTTATAAATAATAACCGTGTAAAATAGCCTTGATTTCACTACTGTGTAACTTCTACCAGGAAAAATCATGTAGGGCACGCTGTATCCGACATAACTCAGTAATTGTCGTGAACATTATTTTTATTGGTTTAGTACCTGGGCGACCGAGGTTCGCTCGAGCTAACCTCTATATCACGCGTTTTCTCATGAGACCAATCGATTGTTCGCCCCCTGAAAACCTTGATATAGCAAATTTTAGAGAAATTATTAGAACATTCTTAGTGATTCCTAAAATATTATATAATACTGTGTTTGACAACTCCTGAATTTACCATGTCTTATATATTGTTATGAAAATATAGATATACAGACAGTGTTTAGCGAAGAGAAAATTGGATCTATACCCATGATCTATACTTATACCTAATGTTTTTTTGTAAAATCTGTATCTTTGTTATCTTTCTGTGTACCTGTCTCTTTCTCAAACTTTTTTCTCTATGCAGCAAGTATGCCGCTAATGCAAGTATGTCTTTCTCTGTCTAATCTGAAATTTCAAACCTTTATAGGTAAAAAACTTAAGTAAAGGACCTGTTGTATGTAGTGGTGCACAGAATTGATATGGAGCTTAAGTCATTTTGCGAATTTGAACGTCAATTTGTTTATATGGACAAGTTACTACTACATACAACAGGTCCTTTACTTAAGTTTTTCACCTATACAACTTTGTTATTTCTAAAGGTAACTTAAAAATTATTTCTATTCTATAACAGATAGGTATTGTAAAATTTTAATGTATAAAACATATAAAAAACAGTCATGTACCGCATTAAGTCCTGGTATGACTTAAAAAATAAATTATTATGATGGCCCTTCATTAATGCCTCAACCATGCGAAATAGGAGCTCTGCTTGTGAACTCGGACAACTTTTTCTTACTCGTTTACTTTTCAATGTTATGTAAAATTTACATTATTCTATACCAGCTTTTGCCCGCGGCTCCGCCCGCGTGGTATTCGGTTATCACGCGCTGTTCCCTCGGAAACTGTGCATTTTTCTGCGATAAAAAGCAGCCTATGTTACACTCGGACTCATAAACTATCTCTATGCCAAAAATCACGTCGATACGACGGTCCGTTACGGCGTGAAAGACGGACAAACATACAAACATACAAACACACTTTCGCATTTATAATATCAAGTAAGGATGTGATTGCTAGATTCTTATACCTAATATAGGAACACTGCTTATGGAGAATAACAATTACCTTTTGTGATTAACGTATTTTCCAAGATTTTTTAACCCAACCAATAATTACACAATAATTATTTTACTAACTAGACATACCTATGTCTGTACGTTAATCAGAAAAGGTAATTGCTATTATTCTCCATAAGCAGTGTTCCTGTATTACAAGAATCTGGCAATTACATATAAATACTGATACGCTGTAATTACTATGTCTGTTCTTGTAACTAGTTTGTATAGTCTGGCTTGTCAAGAGTAAATAAATATTTATACTTAATCAGGGTTTCTCAGTCAGTACTTATAAATAATGACTCTATAGTTATTTTTACTTATTAATAAAACCAATAATTAACCGTATAAGTACATTAAACCGGCCAAGAGCGTGTCGGACACGCCCAAAATAGGGTTCCGTAGCCATTACGAAAAAATTAAGTATAATTTTTCGAAGGATTTCGTATTTTATACGGAATCTTCCAAGTTTAGGTATATTTTATACTTTACGCTGCTATTTACTCATAAACTACTAAAAATTCTCAAGCAAACTTAGCGGCTGTGTGAAGTTAGCACCCGACATTGGAAAAATATTTTTTTTATATTTTATTCTCATAGATTTTGGTATGTAGTTGATTGTAGTACAATTTTTTTTGTTTGTAGTAGCTCTAAAAAAAAATTACAGGACTTTGAAAAAAACTCATCCCCCCATTTCATCGACCCTCAAATTGAGTCATTGATTCTGAAAGAGAATCGTTTGTAGTTGATTGTAGTAGAAATCATTTCGTTTGTAGTTGAAAAAAAAAATTTTTTTTTTCTCAAGTAAACTTTGCACCTGTACTTGTAGCACCCGACTTTGGAAAATCTCATTGTTTTTTCATGATTCTCATAGATATCGGTATGTAGTTGTTTGTAGTAACAATGCTTTCGTTTGTAGTAACTCTAAAAAAAAATTAGAGCACATTGAAAAAAAAAAAAAAACAAAAAAATTTTTTTTTTGTTTCTACGCAATGATTCCGGTATGTAGTTGATTGTAGTATCAATTTTTTCGTTTGTAGAAGCTCTAAAAAAGAATACGAGAAGTTTGAAGAGGCCCTAAAGCTTAATAGTTTGATTCTTGAACCGAATCATTTGAATTATGCTATACTAGAAAATTTGGCATACAATCGTAATAATACTAACACTATTAACAACATTACCACTGCTACAAACTAAAAAAGGTCACAACAAAGGTAATAACCACTATTACAAACAAAACAAATTTACTACAAACGCCGTTAGCACAGCTAAAAAAGAAATAAAGTTAATATGACCTAAATTAGTGCTACTACAAACAAAATACAGTTAGTACAAACGAAAGGAACGGTAGTACAAACGAAATAAAGACACTACAAACGTAATGATTGTCACAACAAACAAAATTAAGCTATTACTTTTTAGTAACCTAATACCGTTTGGTCGTGTATTTATGTACATTAACAAGAGCAATGCTACTTCAAGCGAAATAAAAAAAATACAAACGTAAATAAATTACTACAAACAAAATTACATTACTATAAACTAAATAACTGTTACTACAAACGAAACCAAGTTACTACAAACGTAAAAAAAGCTACTACAATACGATATTAAGTTATTACAAACGAAATTACTGCTACTACAAACAAAATCAAGCTACTACAAACGATATTTAGTCACTACAAACGAAATTACTGCTACTACAAACAAAATCAAGCTACTACAAACGATATTTAGTACTACAAACGAAATTACTGCTACTACAAACAAAATCAAGCTACTACAAACGTAAAAAAAGCTACTACAAACGATTTTAAGTTACTATAAACGAAATTACTGTTACTACAAACGAAATCAAGCTACTACAAACGTAAATAAAGCTACTACAAACGATTTTAAGTTACTACAAACGAAATTATTGTTACTACAAACAAAATCAAGCTACTACAAACGTAAAGAAAGCTACTACAAACGATATTAAGTTACTACAAACGAAATTACTGCTACTACAAACAATATCAAGTTACTACAAACGTAAAAAAGCTACTACAAACGATATTAAGTTACTACAAACGAAATTACTGCTACTACAAACAAAATCAAGCTGCTACAAACGTAAAGAAATCTACTACAAACGATATTAAGTTACTACAAACGAAATTACTGCTACTACAAACAAAATCAAGCTACTACAAACGTAAATAAAGCTACTACAAACGATATGTAGTTACTACAAACGAAATTACTGCTACAACAAATAAAATCAAGCTACTACAAACGATATTTAGTCACTACAAACGAAATTACTGCTACTACAAACAAAATCAAGCTACTACAAACGTAAATAAAGCTACTACAAACGATTTTAAGTTACTACAAACGAAATTACTGTTACTACAAACGAAATCAAGCTACTAAAAACGTAAATAAAGCTACTACAAACGATTTTAAGTTACTACAAACGAAATTATTGTTACTACAAACAAAATCAAGCTACTACAAACGTAAAGAAAGCTAACACACAAACGATATTAAGTTACTACAAACGAAATTACTGCTACTACAAACAAAATCAAGTTACTACAAACGTAAAAAAGCTACTACAAACGATATTAAGTTACTACAAACGAAATTACTGCTACTACAAACAAAATCAAGCTACTACAAACGTAAAGAAATCTACTACAAACGATATTAAGTTACTACAAACGAAATTACTGCTACTACAAACAAAATCAAGCTACTACAAACGTAAATAAAGCTACTACAAACGATGTTTAGTTACTACAAACAAAATTACTGCTACTACAAACAAAATCAAGTTACTACAAACGTAAAAAAGCTACTACAAACGATATTTAGTTACTACAAACGAAATTACTGCTACTACAAACAAAATCAAGCTACTACAAACGTAAATAAAGGTACTACAAACGAAATAAAGTTACTACAAACGAAATTACTAATACTACAAACAAAATCAAGCTACTACAAACGTAAAGAAAGCTACTACAAACGATATTAAGTTACTACAAACGAAATTACTGCTACTACAAACAACATCAAGTTACTACAAACGTAAAAAAAGCTACTACAAACGATATTCAGTTACTACAAACGAAATTACTGCTACTACAAACAAAATCAAGCTACTACAAACGTAAATAAAGCTACTACAAACGATATGTAGTTACTACAAACGAAATTACTGCTACAACAAACAAAATCAAGCTACTACAAACGATATTTAGTCACTACAAACGAAATTACTGCTACTTCAAACAAAATCAAGCTACTACAAACGTAAAGAAAGCTACTACAAACGATATTTAGTACTACAAACGAAATTACTGCTACTACAAACAAAATCAAGCTACTACAAACGTAAAAAAAGCTACTACAAACGATTTTAAGTTACTACAAACGAAATTACTGTTACTACAAACAAAATGAAGTTACTACAAACGTAAAAAAGCTACTACAAACGATATTTAGTTACTACAAACGAAATTACTGCTACTACAAACAAAATCAAGCTACTACAAACGTAAATAAAGCTACTACAAACGAAATTACCGTTACTACAAGTCTGTAAGTTGTGGTGTTAAGCAGGGATGCGTGCTTGCACCCACCTTGTTTGCCTTGTACTTTGCAGTAGTAGTTCGGGATGCATTGCAAACTTTGTCTGAAGGTATCCGTATTCGCTGGCGCATCGATGGTGGCTTGTTTAACTTAGCCAGATTTAAGGCCAAAGTGTTGCACGACCTGATCACGGAGATGATGTATGCAGATGATTTGTGTTTTGTGACGGAATCCCAGGAAGCTCTACAACAGCTTATGTTGAGTCTGAATGAGTCGTGTCGAAGATTTGGTCTTAAGATAAGTGTGAAAAAGACGGAAGTAATGGCCTTAGACACTATGACCAATCCAAGAATCGACATCAAGCTTGGTCAAAGTTCACTAAAGCAGGTAGAGCAATTCAAATATCTGGGAAGCACGATATCGTCAAAGTGCCACCTTGACAGCGAAGTCAACTGCAGAGTGGGAGCAGCTGCAGCAGCTTTTGGCAAACTTTGCTCCAGGGTGTTCCGTTCACACGACATAAAGCTCTCCACCAAGATAGCTGTGTACATGGCGATAATTCTGCCAAATCTTCTCTATGCCTCCGAGACATGGTGCCTGTACCGCAAGCATATCCGCCTATTGGATAGGTTCCATCTGAGATGCCTCCGTGACATTATGGGTATCAAGTGGTCCGATCGCGTTAGGAACACGGAGATCCTAAAGCGTGCTGGTGTCGCGGGGATGGAGGCTTATTTGATGCGGCGGCAGTTGAGATGGTGTGGGCACGTCTTTCGTATGTCAGATGAAAGAATCGCAAAGCGCATCTTTTATTCCGAACTGCAAGATGGCAAGCGGAAACAAGGCGGTCAGATCTTGCGATACAAAGATGTGCTAAAGCGACATATGAAGAGAGTCGACATAGACCCGTCACAATGGGAGAAATTGGCAGGGAATCGCTCTCAGTGGAGGCGAGCCGTGCATGCAAGGGTGAGCGAGTTTGAGGCAAGGCGACGAAGTGAGCTCGATGCGAAGCGAGACGAGCTCAAGGCCAGACCACCTGCGGCCATTTTCTACAATTACGTCGGAGGGGTGCTGACGTGCAGTGAGTGCAGTCGCACATTCACTGCCAAGATCGGATACGTCAGTCACCTGAGAGCACACCAGCGTCGCTCTCAACAGTAGAAAGCAGTCACTGTGGTCGAATACGGCCGGGAGATTATTATTACTACAAACGAAATCAAGCTACTACAAACGTAAATAAAGCTACTACAAACGATTTTAAGTTACTACAAACGAAATTATTGTTACTACAAACGAAATTATTGTTACTACAAACAAAATCAAGCTACTACAAACGTAAAGAAAGCTACTACAAACGATATTTAGTTACTACAAACGAAATTACTGCTACTACAAACAAAATCAAGCTACTACAAACGTAAATAAAGCTACTACAAACGATATGTAGTTACTACAAACGAAATTACTGCTACAACAAACAAAATCAAGCTACTACAAACGATATTTAGTCACTACAAACGAAATTACTGCTACTACAAACAAAATCAAGCTACTACAAACGTAAAGAAAGCTACTACAAACGATATTTAGTACTACAAACGAAATTACTGCTACTACAAACAAAATCAAGCTACTACAAACGTAAAAAAAGCTACTACAAACGATTTTAAGTTACTACAAACGAAATTACTGTTACTACAAACGAAATCAAGCTACTACAAACGTAAATAAAGCTACTACAAACGATTTTAAGTTACTACAAACGAAATTACTGTTACTACAAACAAAATCAAGCTACTACAAACGTAAAGAAAGCTACTACAAACGATATTAAGTTACTACAAACGAAATTACTGCTACTACAAACAAAATCAAGTTACTACAAACGTAAAAAAGCTACTACAAACGATATTTAGTTACTACAAACGAAATTACTGCTGCTACAAACAAAATCAAGCTACTACAAACGTAAATAAAGCTACTACAAACGATTTTAAGTTACTACAAACGAAATTACTGTTACTACAAACGAAATCAAGCTACTACAAACGTAAATAAAGCTACTACAAACGATTTTAAGTTACTACAAACGAAATTATTGTTACTACAAACAAAATCAAGCTACTACAAACGTAAAGAAAGCTACTACAAACGATATTAAGTTACTACAAACGAAATTACTGCTACTACAAACAAAATCAAGCTACTACAAACGTAAATAAAGCTACTACAAACGATATGTAGTTACTACAAACGAAATTACTGCTACAACAAACAAAATCAAGCTACTACAAACGATATTTAGTCACTACAAACGAAATCACTGTTACTACAAACAAAATCAAGCTACTACAAACGTAAAGAAAGCTACTACAAACGATATTAAGTTACTACAAACGAAATTACTGCTACTACAAACAAAATCAAGTTACTACAAACGTAAAAAAGCTACTGCAAACGATATTTAGTTACTACAAACGAAATTACTGCTACTACAAACAAAATCAAGCTACTACAAACGTAAATAAAGCTACTACAAACGAAATTACTGTTACTACAAACGAAATCAAGCTACTACAAACAAAATCAAGCTACTACAAACGTAAATAAAGCTACTACAAACGAAATTACTGTTACTACAAACGAAATCAAGCTACTACAAACGTAAATAAAGCTACTACAAACGATTTTAAGTTACTACAAACGAAATTATTGTTACTACAAACAAAATCAAGCTACTACAAACGTAAAGAAAGCTACTATAAACGATATTTAGTTACTACAAACGAAATTACTGCTACTACAAACAAAATCAAGCTACTACAAACGTAAATAAAGCTACTACAAACGATATGTAGTTACTACAAACGAAATTACTGCTACAACAAACAAAATCAAGCTACTACAAACGATATTTAGTCACTACAAACGAAATTACTGCTACTACAAACAAAATCAAGCTACTACAAACGTAAAGAAAGCTACTACAAACGATATTTAGTACTACAAACGAAATTACTGCTATTACAAACAAAATCAAGCTACTACAAACGTAAAAAAAGCTACTACAAACGATTTTAAGTTACTACAAACGAAATTACTGTTACTACAAACGAAATCAAGCTACTACAAACGTAAATAAAGCTACTACAAACGATTTTAAGTTACTACAAACGAAATTACTGTTACTACAAACAAAATCAAGCTACTACAAACGTAAAGAAAGCTACAACAAACGATATTAAGTTACTACAAACGAAATTACTGCTACTACAAACAAAATCAAGCTACTACAAACGTAAATAAAGCTACTACAAACGATATTTAGTTACTACAAACGAAATTACTGCTACTAAAAACAAAATCAAGTTACTACAAACGTAAAAAAGCTACTACAAACGATATTTAGTTACTACAAACGAAATTACTGCTACTACGAACAAAATCAAGCTACTACAAACGTAAATAAACTACTACATACGATATTTAGTTACTACAAACGAAATAATTGCTACTACAAACCAAATCAAGCTACTACAAACCTAAAGAAAGCTACTACAAACGAAATTTTGTTACTACAAACGAAATTACTGCTACTACAAACAAAATCGAGTCTACAAACGTAAATAAAGTACAACAAAAGAAATAACGTTACTACAAACGAGATAACTGCTATTACAAACAAAATCAAATTACTACAAACGTAAAGAAAGCTACTACAAACGATATTTAGTTACTACAAACGAAATAATTGCTACTACAAACTAAATCAAGCTACTACAAACGTAAATAAAGCTACTACAAACGATTTTAAGTTACTACAAACGAAATTATTGTTACTACAAACAAAATCAAGCTACTACAAACGTAAAGAAAGCTACTATAAACGATATTTAGTTACTACAAACGAAATTACTGCTACTACAAACAAAATCAAGCTACTACAAACGTAAATAAAGCTACTACAAACGATATGTAGTTACTACAAACGAAATTACTGCTACAACAAACAAAATCAAGCTACTACAAACGATATTTAGTCACTACAAACGAAATTACTGCTACTACAAACAAAATCAAGCTACTACAAACGTAAAGAAAGCTACTACAAACGATATTTAGTTACTACAAACGAAATAATTGCTACTACAAACTAAATCAAGCTACTACAAACGTAAATAAAGCTACTACAAACGATTTTAAGTTACTACAAACGAAATTATTGTTACTACAAACAAAATCAAGCTACTACAAACGTAAAGAAAGCTACTATAAACGATATTTAGTTACTACAAACGAAATTACTGCTACTACAAACAAAATCAAGCTACTACAAACGTAAATAAAGCTACTACAAACGATATGTAGTTACTACAAACGAAATTACTGCTACAACAAACAAAATCAAGCTACTACAAACGATATTTAGTCACTACAAACGAAATTACTGCTACTACAAACAAAATCAAGCTACTACAAACGTAAAGAAAGCTACTACAAACGATATTTAGTACTACAAACGAAATTACTGCTATTACAAACAAAATCAAGCTACTACAAACGTAAAAAAAGCTACTACAAACGATTTTAAGTTACTACAAACGAAATTACTGTTACTACAAACGAAATCAAGCTACTACAAACGTAAATAAAGCTACTACAAACGATTTTAAGTTACTACAAACGAAATTACTGTTACTACAAACAAAATCAAGCTACTACAAACGTAAAGAAAGCTACAACAAACGATATTAAGTTACTACAAACGAAATTACTGCTACTACAAACAAAATCAAGCTACTACAAACGTAAATAAAGCTACTACAAACGATATTTAGTTACTACAAACGAAATTACTGCTACTAAAAACAAAATCAAGTTACTACAAACGTAAAAAAGCTACTACAAACGATATTTAGTTACTACAAACGAAATTACTGCTACTACGAACAAAATCAAGCTACTACAAACGTAAATAAACTACTACATACGATATTTAGTTACTACAAACGAAATAATTGCTACTACAAACCAAATCAAGCTACTACAAACCTAAAGAAAGCTACTACAAACGAAATTTTGTTACTACAAACGAAATTACTGCTACTACAAACAAAATCGAGTCTACAAACGTAAATAAAGTACAACAAAAGAAATAACGTTACTACAAACGAGATAACTGCTATTACAAACAAAATCAAATTACTACAAACGTAAAGAAAGCTACTACAAACGATATTTAGTTACTACAAACGAAATAATTGCTACTACAAACTAAATCAAGCTACTACAAACGTAAATAAACTACTACATACGATATTTAGTTACTACAAACGAAATAATTGCTACTACAAACCAAATCAAGCTACTACAAACCTAAAGAAAGCTACTACAAACGAAATTTTGTTACTACAAACGAAATTACTGCTACTACAAACAAAATCGAGTCTACAAACGTAAATAAAGTACAACAAAAGAAATAACGTTACTACAAACGAGATAACTGCTATTACAAACAAAATCAAATTACTACAAACGTAAAGAAAGCTACTACAAACGATATTTAGTTACTACAAACGAAATAATTGCTACTACAAACTAAATCAAGCTACTACAAACGTAAATAAAGCTACTACAAACGATATTTAGTTACTACAAACGAAATTACTGCTACAACAAACAAAATCAATCTATTGTCATATATCTTTTAGGGCCATTTTTTATTTTGTTGTATTTTTTTTTCATTTTGAGTTTTTTTTTATTCGACTGGAAGGCAAACGAGCAAGTGGGTCTCCTAGTGGTAAGAAATCACCACCGCCCATAAACATCTGCAACACCAGGGGTATTGCAGATGCGTTGCCAACCTAGAGGCCTAAGTTGGAATACCTCAAGTGCCAGTAATTTCACCGGCTGTCTCCTCATTTTATAATTAATTTTCATTTTAATACGAAATTTGCATACATTTTGTATGACTCAATGGAAAAAATTGTAGGACATAGTGTGAAATTGGGCTTACTATAGTCAGAGTAAGCAACTTTACCAATTCACCAAATTGCATTGAAATCTGAGAAAAGAAAGATTATCGATCGACAACAAAATAAAAAACCGGCCAAGAGCGTTTCGGACACGCCCAAGATAGGGTTCCTTAGCCATTAAGATAAAAATCAAGTAATATTATGTGCGTTATAATACAATTAAAACACTTACTACAGTCTTAAAATCTAAACAAAAAAAGAGCGTATCTTCACGGCACTTACGTCCTTTTGTTGAGACGCGCAGTTTTTCGGCAATAACTCTAAAACGGTATATCTTATCATGTTGAAACCAATTTACGTTGAAAGTATTTATTTAGTTACCTTTCCATATTTTTTGCATATTTTTTGGACAAACGGTTCACAAGATAGAGGGCGGGGGGATAAAATTTTTGCTACTTTGGAAGCGATTATTTCCGGAAATCTTCACTTAATCAAAAAAGTTTTTGAGAAACCTTACTATCTTTTCAAAAGAGCTGTCGAGTCGAAGTATGTGACACGTTGATGCCAGTTAATTTTTTTTTTTCAATTTCTGTTACGTGTATGCGCCCCACTATAAATTAGTTATTTGTGCAACAAGAGAGCAAAGTCGTTTTTTGGTGCGAGTGTTGATTTTGAATCCTGAGTAAGCGAAGGATTCTACAATTGAATCACGAGCGATAGCGAGTGATTCTAGGTTAGAATCCTGAGATCAGCGAGGGATTCAAACACACGAGATCCAAAAAAACTTTGGTCTCGTATGGCACATACAATTTTTCACCTCAGCAGCGAGAACATAATTTAAATGTAACATAAGAATAAAACCACTTATACACCTACCTGTTTTCTACCACGTATAAATAATAATAATCACATTTAAAACTTTACTCAAAAAATGATACGAACAGACAGTCGCAATTACATCTAAAAATATGATAAAAAGTCACCAGAAAGTTAAGAATGCCAAACATTGTTCAAAAGCGGTGAGTAGAGTAGCGGTAAATATGATTTTATTAAGATTTCTTTCTTACATAAAAATAAATAGATTTGTTACAAATTCATTCAATTCAACAAATATTTATTCCAACTGTAGAGGCAGTATACGGAATTATTTTGTAAAAAAAAAAACAAGAAAAGCGGCTTTCGTGCAACGATACTTTATTAAAAAAGCGGGCAAATATTTCGTTATCATGTGATTTATTATTCGATATATTTTTAATACCATAAATTTGACATTTGATCCTATCTCTCGCTTTTTTCGTGTTGAAGTGAAAGAATTCAGTAAGTAGACCCAACACTGTCCTCAGCATTAAATTTTTTTATTAAAAAGTTACTTTGTCTCACGGAGTGAGCAAAATCGCATTTTGCAATTTGATTTTGATTTTTGATTTCTCATAGCAAAACCTATCTGTGAAAATTTATTTTTGTAATATAACTACAAAACTAAATAGCGGCTTTGCCAGGACTTAGGATAGGAGTAGGTGGTACATTTTGATCAAACATGACGAAATACGAAACAGATGAACATCGCACAACCCATTTGTAGTAAATTTTTTGGTAAAGTCACGGATTTTAACTGTTAGGCCACTGTGAAGTTCTTTAAATTTGAATTTAGGGTGTTTTGAGATTAGTGCGTTTTGAAACTATAGTTTATTTGGAGAACGGTGTGTTTTATGACTAGTGTATTATGGAATTAATTCGTTATGTAACATTGTACGCAGGTACCGAACCCTCCTTGTATGAGTCCAACTCGCACTTGACCGATTTTTTAAAACTGGCTTTGCAACACAATCATTGAATAAGTATATGAAAATACTTGTCAGGAAGTTATGTAACGCCAGTATTATACCATTTGTACTTTTTGGTAAAATACGCAAAATACCGTATTATACCATCATACACATAGTTCTAGAGTTCTTGATCCATTTTGTACATAGTTCTAATAAGTTTTCGAAAAAGAAAAAACTGAAATAAAAATGAGATGTCAACTTCGCGTTGCAGCTATAATTTGACATCTCAGCCGTTCTCAATCGCTAGACCACGACTGCTTAAGAAAATAGATAGTTCTACAGCTCTCGGTCCATTTTATACATAGTTCTGCTAAGTTTAAAAAAAAACTACAACTAGAGCAAAAATAGGTACACGAATTAGATAGTAAGAAAAATCGAAAACACGAACATACAGCGCTATGTTATGCTATGCTATGTTCTACACAGCATCTCAACAGTTTACGTATGCTAGAGTATAAATACGTAACAAAATGCATTGACTTTAATTTTTTTATACAATACTAGCTTTTGCCCGCGGCTCCGCTCGCGTGATATTCGGTTATCGCGCGCTGTTCCTTCGGGAACTGTGCATTTTTCCGGGATAAAAAGTAGCCTATGTCACTCTCGGGCCCATAAACTATCTCTATGCCAAAAATCACGTCGACCCGTCGCTCCGTTACGGCTTGAAAGACGGACAAACATACAAACACACTTTCGCATTTATAATATTAGTATGGATGTAAATGTACTACCTAAAATAGTGGATTGTACAACAAGAGCATAAAAAGAGCCATTTAATCCAAGAAGTTCATATAGCCACCCGAGGCGGTACGGCGAGGGTGGATAGACGCGTTGAGAGGAAAATGGGTTCAATGCTCGAGTTTTACACTCTTGCAACAGTGAGAACAATAATAATTGTTCAGTTACTATGCAAGGACAATCAACGGAGTCGCTGTCGCCGGATTTTTTATTTTTTATTCGACTGGATGACAAACGAGCAGGTGGGTCTCCTGATGGTAAGAGTTCGCCACCGCCCATAAACATCTGCAACACCAGGAATATTGCAGATCCGTTGCCAACCTAGAGGCCTAAGATGGGATACCTCAATTGCCAACAAGTAGTGACAAAAATATCCTAATGGGCACACAACAAACTATCCTTACTCGTAGCAAAGCATCTTTTATCAGTAAGGTTTATTTTTATAGGTTGTAATTATCGCAGCTTCTTTAAACGTTCATTTCTGTCCTCAAATTTAATTATTTGTCTTCTAACTTAATAAATCAGCGACTAATTTTAAGCGCCAAATAAATACTTTTCAAGCGACCATAAATTATGCGACATTAATGTAATATTGATTATAATTTAATTATTTCCTATTTTTTATTGTATAATTATTCAAATTCATAAATTCATAAGTAAAAATTTGTATGTTGAAAGGCAAGACATGAAGAACAGGACATCAAATTATTTTACATCTATGTCATATAAAATGCTTTGTCCTGAATGACTGACTGACGGATCAACGCACAGCCTAAACCGCTGATCGTAGAGACCTGAAACTTGGAGGGTGTGTTCTTTGTATGACGTAGGCATCCGATAAGAAATGATTTTCCGAAATTCTATCCCTAAGGAGGTGAAAAAGGGGGCAAAGTTTGTATGGGACAACGTGATTCCTTGGTCCAATCTACTTCAAATTTTGCATAAACATTCTTCACGGAATCAATGGAAGACCTGTTTCATATTTTATTGAAATTTAACCCTTAACGGGTCTAAAAAGGGGTAAAAAATTATTCTGTCGGTGATTTGCTTCGAAGTTGATATCAATGCTCCTTAGTACATACTTTTGATTTAAATTACATTTTATTCTGACACGTTTGAAAACTCAGTCCGATTTTATTCAAAAAAAGGTTGAACTCGCATAAAAGCTTGGTGCAATGCAAATATTTAAAAAAAATATATTTCGAGTGTCACCGTACTATATTAGTACCGCATTTAAAAGTTTCTACGCTTTAGAGAAGTCATGTTATTCATGTACTTTTAGGACACGACCACTGTCTCATAGGGACGTAGAGTTCGAAATCTTAACTAATAAAACTAGGGACTGGGGATTTGGCAAACTCATGTAAATCTCGTGACAATCCAATCATTTGGCAGTAACATCCTGCTCATTCTGGCCGGGATCGTCTCCGCAGAAAGGAACTCCTCAAAAGTTAATGGAACAAACAAAAAAACTCTACATGATTGTTCAGTTTCAATGACAATGCGTTTATAATATGTAGACACCACTTGATGCTGAATCCAAGGTCTTCTACTCATGACGGAACTCCTCAAGGGTTGATAGCACAGAAAAGAAATTTAACTTTTACGTTCAGTTTGAAGTACACATGACTCGATGAGATAAAATATATAGCTAAAAGATGAAAATAAAATAAAATAATAAAAAAAAGGTTTTTCAATTTCAATTCAATTCAAATCATTTATTCAGCAAATAGGCCGCAATGGGCACTTTTACACGTCATTTTTTTAATCTACCACCGGTTCGGAAAAAAACCTCTGTTGAGAAGAATCCGGCAAGAAACTCAACGAGGTATTTTTTTTTTATAAACAGATTCACAATATTTATAAATGATATCTATGTACTATTTCTCAAAAAGAAGCTATATCACTATTACTTATTCTGTGCTATAATTTAAGTGCTCTAAAAAACGAAAAAAAAAAACATTAAATACCTACGTCAAACCTATCAACTCATTAAGTAACATAATAATTTGTATATTGATAACTAACCTAACCTAAACCCCACCATGATTGACTGACTGACAGACAACGCGTAGCCTAAACTATTTGGCATACATGTATCTTACTTATTATGGGGGTGCATTAAGGAAAGATTTTTAGAAAAGTTCACGGGATAGGAAATATTTAAACTTTGTTTTTTTTTCTGTGTTTATCAGGGGTATTAGTCTGTGACTCTGTGACACTACTGAGCTGATTTAAATTTTATTTCTTTTACAAATAGAAAGCTACACTATCCCTGATTGATACTACTTTTCTTCGGAAAAATGCAATATATCCGCGGAATAAAAATAAGTGAATTCAATTTCGGGCCAGATTTTCAAAATTATTTCAATAATAAGAAGCTACAACTACAATGTCTTTTATTGAAAATTAAGAATGTTAAAATAGATCAAATAAATCCGGCGGGAACTTTACAATTTGTTGGGATAAAAGTAAATTATTATGTCAATCAATACGTCTACAAATGTTTAGCTTCTAATAAGTGTCTTTATTGCATCTAATTAACAATTTTATCAGACTCTAATTTAATTTGATCACCTCTATTTTTATAAGATTTATACAGAAACTAGCTTCTGCCCGCGGCTTCGCTCGCGTTAAATTTGGGGTAATACGGATTTACTTTCTACGATCTTTATTTTCGTGTTTAATTGATTTTTCAGTGGCTTATATAAAATGACAAAAAAATCCTTACTTAGTGCACTTCTATGATCCTTTATCCACTTACTTACATGTGTGCCAGATTCAGGTCTGTAAAATCCGTAGTTTAAGCTACGCGTTGTCTGTCAGTCAGTCAGCCAGTCATGGTATTTCGTTACGTAGGTAATGAGTTGATTCTTTCATAGGTAAGGTACTTCTTAATGTGTCCTAGCCGTTAAGGAGTTATACCTTCCAGCATCAGCTCACCTGAATAACCAGAATGAAAACAACTAATACAAGTATCGGTCTATACCTATGTACCATCAGCCAAATATGTGGTGTACCACTCTAAAGTTGATAATCGTTTGTATGTGATAAAACAGTAGTGCCAATAGAGTGTCTGTCAACTTGAAAGTTCGACTTTAGCGACGTATTCATTTGATAGGAACTTGTTTAAAAATTGATAGACCACTTATTTGGCTGATGGTACCTATGATATAAAAAAATATCCTAAACTCCTAACCTGTAAGGAGTTCTCCTTTCCATCATCAGCTCATGATGTGACGTGATGATGTCTATCAGACGCAAATGGGTGGATCAACTGTTCCTTGCTGTTATTCTGTTCCGTCAGCCAGGGGACAAAAGTAGTACAGTTTAATAGAAAAAATGTTGTGTCGTCACATTATACTAACATGCTTATTAGATGATCAGTAACAGAAGGGGCTTAAAACGACCACAAACATACATGTTTGGTAAATTTTAATCCCATAAACTTACGTTTTAAAGAGTGACTCAGGAGACCGTAACTATAGCAACGAGTGGAAAGAAAAAGTTGATTGACCCAAATAATTAAATAGCTTGAGAAAATGTATAAAAAACGTAATATTTGAGGGTTGGCCTCGATTTCCCTGTGATCTTGTCATCAGATCTTGATTTGGTAAAAGTGGGACCACCTCGGGAGTATACTATTTCGAATAAAAAAATAATTCTTAAAAAAACAACCCGTTTTTCCCGTTACCGTAACAATTTTCGGGAAATTCTCTCTTAAAGCTCCCCTACTCTCCCTAAGGAACCCACTTGCCAAATTTCAACTTTCTACGACCAGTAAAACGAAAAATCCCGTTTTTCCCGTTCCTGTGGGAATTTTTTAAAGTCCTCTCTCAACACTACTCTACACCCCAAGCAATCTACATGCCAAATTTCAGCTTTCTACGACCAGTAAAACGAAAAATCCCGGTTTTTTCCCGTTCACGTCAGAATTTAGGGAAATCCTTTTGTAGTGCTCCCCTACACCCCCCAGGGAACCTAAATGCTAAATTTCAGTTTTCTACGACCAGTCAAACGAAAAATCCATCCCGTTGAACTGAATATAAATCCCGTTTTTTCCGTATACCGTTGGAATTTCCAAAAATCCTTAAAATTGTTTTTTTACTATAATAATCACCAACTTCTATGCCAAACTAGCTTTTGCCTGCGGCTTCGCCCGCGTGGAATTCGGTTATCACGCGCTATTCCCTCGGGAACTATTAAATTTTCCGGGATAAAAAGTAGCCTATGTCACTCTCGGGCCCATTAACACACACACTTTCGCATTCGTATGGATTTTCATACTTCTAAGTCCAGAAGTGAGAAAATTTCCATACAAACTTTACCCCCCATTTTACCCCTTTAGAGGTAAATTTTATCCAATTTACTTACACAGATAATTTTTAATTTTAATCGAGAACTTATACACCTATTTTCATACTCCTAAGTCCAAAAATGAGAAAATTGCATATAAGCTTCACCCCCCCTATTTCACCCCCTTAGGGGACGAATTTCCAAAAATCCTTTCTTAGTGCTCAATTACATTATAAAAGGAATTTCTGTACAAAATTTCAAGTTTCTAGGCCCAGCGGTTTGGGCTGTGCGTTGATATATAACCCAGTGAGTCAGGTTTGCCTTTTATATATATAGATTTGAAGAGTCTAGTAAATATTGTTCATGGGATTCCGTTGAACTGAATATATAAATCCTGTTTTTTCCTTATCCCGTGGGAATTTCCAGAAATCCAGAAATTAACATTTTAATTAATGTAATACCTACTTGTGTATCAAATTTGAAGAGTTGTTATTATTGTTACTGAGATAGGACCATTCGGAATCGAATATATGAGTCCCGATTATTCCCGTTCCCGTGGGAATTTCCAAAAATCTTTCCTTAGTGGATGCCTACATTGTATATAAGGTATCTATGTGCAAAATTTCAAGTCTCTAGGTCCAGTGGTTTGGGCTGTGCGTTGATATATCAGTCAGTCAGTCAGTCAGGTCTTTGAATTTTATATATATATACATAATTTATGACTGACAAAATCGGGTTTTGGAGTAGGATTTTTTTTCCTTGTACAAAACCGACGTCATGGCCGGTAATGTACAAGGAAAAATAATTCGTAGTACAATACCCGGTTTTGGAAAATTATCAGTCATCAAAAAATTTATAGTGGTAGGTCAAATTTTATATTATGAGATTATGACCAATATCTTTGTACGTGTGTTACAATTTATGTAATAAGCAGCGTTGCCAACCATGCGATAATTATCGTAAAAAATATACGATAGTTTTACTTATGTCTTATACGATATAAAATAATAACAGGGTATCGCACGATAACTTTACTGTTTTATACGATAATTTATTAAATATTACGATATTTTTGAGAACTTAATGTAGAGTGAACGAACAATCCTACTAATCCTACTAATATTATAAATGTGAAAGTTTGTGAGTGAGTGAGGATGTGAGTGAGTAAGTATGTTTGTTACTTCTTCACGCTAAAACGGCTGGACGGATTTGGATGAAATTTGGCAAAAAGTTAGTTTATAACCTGGATTAAAACATCCTACTAATATTATAAATGTGAAAGTTGTGAGTGAGTGAGGATGTGAGTGAGTGAGGATGTGAGTGAGTAAGTATGTTTGTTACTTCTTCACGCTAAAACGGCTGGACGGATTTGGATGAAATTTGGCAAAAAGTTAGTTTATAACCTGGATTAAAACATAGGATACTTTTTATCCCGATATCCCCACGGGATAGGGATAAAATCTTGAAATAATAACCCCTGGGCTTATGAGTCATGAATTTTTGTATGTAGGTAGCTGGACGTCTGGAATAACACATAGGCTACCTTTTATTTCGATATTTCCACGGGATAGGAATAAAATCTTAAAATAATAACCACTGGGCATAGAGTCATGAAATTTGGTACGTAGGTAGTTGGACACCTGTAATAACACATAGGCGACTTTTTGACCCAATATTCCCACGGGATACTTAGGGATAAAATCTCAAAATAACAACCACTGGGTTTAGAGCCATGAAATTTGGTATGTAGGTAGCTGAATTTCTGGAATAACACATAGGCTACTTTTTATTTCGATATTCCCACGGGATAGGGATAAAATCTTGAAATAATAACCCCTGGGCTTATGAGTCATGAATTTTTGTATGTAGGTAGCTGGACGTCTGGAATAACACACAAGCGACTTCTTGACCCGATATTCCCACGGGATACCTAGAGATAAAATCTCGAAATAACAACCACTGGGCTTAGAGCCATGTAATTTGGTATGTAGGTAGCTGGATTTCTGGAATAAAGCATAGGCTATTTTTCATCCCGATATTCCCACGGGATAGGGATAAAATCTTGAAATAATAACCGCTAGGCTCAGAGACATGAAATTTGGTATGAAGGTAGCTGCATGTCTAGAATAACACATAAGCTACTTTTAAGCCGGGTATTCCCACGGGATAGTTTTGTAACTAAGGGACGGCATACATCCCTGTGTTATTACTACTGTACACTGAGTTATTACTGTAACTTTTAAGTATTTTATTTATAATTATTTTATGTTGAAAAAAAATGACTTTCTGTTAAGTTTCTTGCGGCGCATTCTTCTTGGCAATGATGGTCTTTCCGAAAGAGCTGGTAATTTAAAAATGACGTGTAAAAGTGCCCATTGCGGCCTATTTACTGAATAAATGATTTGAATTTGGATAGGGAAAAATTTTGAAGTTTCAACACTGGGTTTAGAGTCTTGAATTTTGTACAGCTATTCACAACACAACCTCAATAAAGGAAGACCAAAATATAAATTTTGGAAATTTTCAGTGGAATTTCGTTAAATCCCGAAAATTTCATTTGCAACTAACAGACCGATTAGTTGACGCGTGCGAAGCCGCGGGTAAAAGCTAGTGTGAGCATAAAAGGGAACGCAGCTGCAGCATCCATCGATTACTACGAATTAAGCTACGAAATTACGAATTCAATCAACATGAACGCCACCACCAACGTAATCAACAAAAAAAGAAGAACAAGGGCACAGTATATAAATTTATATACTGTGACAAGAGGACTTAGTAGTCTGAGGAGTATCGAGTTTCGTAGTAGCCCTGCTGTGCAAGACTTATACGTACCTACAAATTTAAGTAGAAATTCTTAAAAAAAGTTTATTTTTAATAATAATACTAGCTTTTGCCCGCGGCTTCGCCCGCGTGATATTCGGTTATCGCGCGCTGTTCCCTTAGGGAACTATATGCATTTTTCCGGGATAAAAAGTAGCCTATGTCACTCTCGGGCCCATAAACTATCTTTTTGCCAAAAATCACGTCGATCCGTCGCTCCGTTACGGCGTGAAAGACGGACAATCACACAAACATGCAAACACACTTTCGCATTTATAATATTAGTATGGATTTTAGACATACCATACTTCGCTCCTCCTTTTTACATACTCAAAATAATAGATTATCTTAAGGCACTGGTCCCACCGCGAGCTAGTAAGCTATGAGCTATCGGCTATTTTCTAGCCCAAGAAACGAACAAAAGATAATCGCTTCCGTGTACATAAAAGAGAGAGTTATATTTTTATAGTTCATAGCTGGCTGTTCACACTGCCGGCGAGGATACTCTCCCACCGCCCGGCGAGTGAGCGATAATTCCATAGAATTGTTTACTAGCCGCCCACCGATTGTCAACTGTTTCTAGTACAGAATTTTACTAGTTGACCGCCGAGCTCGCCGATAGCTGGCGGTGGGACTACTGTCTACTAGTTGACCGCAGCGATAAGCTATCGACTATAAAACTAGCTCAACGGTACTCGCCGAAGCGAATAGCCCCCCGGCTGAGCTGCGAGTAATCGCCCGTCGCACGCAAACACTCGCTTATAGCCGAGCGTCTAAACTAGCAAATCTATACTCGCTTCTCGCCTCTCGCCCACTCGTTTGTAGTTTATAGTTTTACTCGCTAATAGTTTGTAGCCGCCGGTGGGACCAGTGCCTATGCGACTCGTTGCGGTATTCTGAATGCAGCATGTTCACGGGCGGGCCGGCCGGTTATTTCAATTTCGGGGCAGATTTTCAAAATTATTTCAATAACTAGCTTTTGCCCGCGGCTCCGCCCGCGTGGAATTCGGTTATCGGCTATCGCGCGCTGTTCCCTCGGGAACTATGCATTTTTCCGGGGATAAAAAGTAGCCTATGTCACTCTCGGGCCCATAAACTATCTCTATGCCAAAAATCACGTCGATCCGTCGCTCCGTTACGGCGTGAAAGAGGGACAAACATACAAACACACTTTCGCATTTATAATATTAGTATGGATAGAAAGCTACAATGTGTCTAACCGACACTTAGAATATTAAAATAGATCATAATAGTAATTCATGTCCCGCGCGAACTTTACAATATTTCTCAGGATATAATCCTATAGTGATATGATATGAATATTGATATATGATTTTGTGCAGAGTTCTGGTTGGCATTTTAGCAGTTTTCGGCGGCAGCACTACCAACACGAATGAAAACATAGTTCCACTATATCTTAGCATCCTTAGCATGCGTTGCACCTATATCTTAGCATCTCAGCCGTTCTTGATTGCTATTTGCTAGACTACGAATGTACGTAGTAACGACTAACCTAAACGACAAACAGATGGAAAACCACGACTTTGTCACTTCGAAGTTCAATATCTCAAAAACGGCTAAGGCGATTTTGATGAAACATGTTTAAGAACCGTCGCTAAAACACCGACTTAAAATAAACATAAAAACGCATTAAAATAGATCCACCCGTTCAAGAGTTACGGTGCCACAGACAGATACACATAGCAGTCAACCTTATAACACCCTCTTTTTGCGTCGGGGTTTAAAAAGGAGGATGGGCAGATTTGTATATATTATATATATTTTTTTTTTTTATTCGACTGGAAGGCAAACGAGCAAGTGGGTCTCCTGATGGTAAGAGATCACCACCGCCCATAAACATCTGCAATACCAGGGGTAAATAATAATAATACCAGGGGTAATATATATTTGGAAAGTGTATTTTGGAAAGTTTTTTCATATGTTATAACTTTTTGCATGGTGGGAAATCTCGAATAGCTGCGTTAAAAAAAGTTATGGCAAGATAATAAAAAACAAACTTTTCAAACGACTCCGTACATTCTAGAACCACGGCGAGCATCCAAAAGTTCCAATCCTACATATCACTATATGTTGTATGTTTTGGTTTGGTGCCAAGAACTGTTGCTCTTTTGCATCTAGATAGAGGATCTCTATGTTTTCATTCGTATTGGTAGTGCTGCAGCCGATAACTGCTGAGATACTGACCAGAACGCTGCACAGAGTCATACGAGTATCATATCACTATATGTTGTATGTTTTGGTTTGGTGCCTAGAACTGTTGCTGTTTTGCATCTAGATAGAGGATCTCTACGTTTTCATTCGTATTGGTAGTGCTGCAGCCGATAACTGCTGAGATGCTGACCAGAACGCTGCACAGAGTCATATCATATCAATTATGTTGTATGTTTTGGTTTGGTGCCTAGAACTGTTGCTGTTTTGCATCCAGATAAAGGATCTCTACGTTTTCATTCGTATTGGTAGTGCTGCAGCCGATAACTGCTGAGATGCTGACCAGAACGCTGCACAGAGTCATATCATATCAATTATGTTGTATGTTTTGGTTTGGTGCCTAGAACTGTTGCTGTTTTGCATCCAGATAAAGGATCTCTACGTTTTCATTCGTATTGGTAGTGCTGCAGCCGATAACTGCTGAGATGCTGACCAGAACGCTGCACAGAGTCATATCATATCAATTATGTTGTATGTTTTGGTTTGGTGCCTAGAACTGTTGCTGTTTTGCATCCAGATAGAGGATCTCTACGTGTTCAATACTAATCGTTACATTAGCGAAATTCACGATGTAATTTTTAGGAAGTAAATTATACTAATATTATTAATCTGGGGGCACGGTAGTACCCCCACCAAGACGATTTAATTATTATTATCAATTGCGCGATTTTGTTGTATGAAGATTTTATCTTTTGCATTATATTGATTTTATTTTATTTTATCTTTTCAAAGCAAAGCCCAAACCGCTCGAATTTCCAAAAAAGCTTGAACAGATATCTATTTATTTCTTATTAACTGCCTAAATATCAAGTTTCATAGTTTTATGTTTAAAAATAACAAACTTCCATATAAACTTTCATCCCCTATTTCACCCCCTCACTGGTCGAATTTTAAAAAACGCTCGGACAAATATCTACTTATTTCTTATTAACTGCGTAAATGCCAAGTTTCATGGTTTTATCTTTAAAAACGATGAACTTCCATATAAACTTTCATCCCCTATTTCACCCCCTCACAGGACGAATTTTCAAAAACGCTTAAACAAAAATATCTACTTATTTCTTATTAACTGCCTAAATGCCAAGTTTCATGGTTTTATCTTTAAAAATGACGAACTTCCATATAAAATTTCATCCCCTATTTCAACCCCTTCAAGCCTTTTTTAACCGACTTCAAAAAAAGGAGGAGGTTATCAATTCGGTTGTATTTTTTTTTTTTTTTATGTTTGTTACCTCAGAACTCCGTCATTTATGAACCGATATGAATTTTTTTTTTGCGTTAGTCTAGGAATGCTTTCAATTAGGTCCCATAAGCACCAAATCAGGATCTGATGATTGGATCCTAAGGAAATCGAGGGAACTCTTCAAATGTTGTAGGGACACCTATGGTAATTTTGATATATTTAGTAGTAACTCGACCATTTGCTCTTGAAAATCATCATTTGGTGAAGTGGAACTGATGATGAAGACCACAGTTGACCATCGGAGTTACTACTCAATAATAAGTATTTCATGGGTTGAATTTCAATTGCTTTAACACAGTTGCTAAGCAATTTATGCTCCTAGGAACGGATATGGTGAAATGGAATGGGTGGTGAAGCACCAGGACTCCTCAATAATGAACGTCTCTGCATCGGAAAAAGCAATTTTTCGTAAAAGGTGACGAGCAGTTGACATTAAACTATTGTATCTTAGATGTTTTACACTAAAAAGCGTGAAAAAAAAAATTTATAACAAAAAATAGAACCGACTACAAAAAACCATGAAAATAATTTTCTACCAGCCTGAAGTTGGTGCCTCAGCACGAGCCAGTAGGAGTGATTGAAGCCATTTACTCGTATAGTTGTAGGTGAGGTAGACGATTATAGGTCCACTCCTGCTGGCTCGTGCTGAGGCACCGACTTCAGGCTGGTAGAAAATTATTTTCATGGTTTTTTGTAGTCGGTTCTATTTTTTGTTATAAATTTTTTTTAGAATAAAAAATAGCCTATGTTCTTTCCCAAGGTCTAGTCTATCTCTGTACCAAATTTCATCAAAATCGGTTCAGCGGTTTTGGCGTGAAAGCGTAACAGACAGACAGACAGACAGTTACTTTCGCATTTATAATATTAGTATGGATTATAGAATTTATAAGTATATTTATTTTGTACAATTATAAGTTTACATACATAAAGATGAACCCAAGATATCTTAACTAACTATAACAATAAAAATTATTATAAAAAAAGTACCCCGTCTAAAAGATCTGCCTGTGGCAGGGTTCCCATGACGCTGGCCGCATTACCCCTTTGGACCGCAAGTGAGATCCGCTGGGACAAGTACGCGCCAGCTCTTGGGTCCCCAGAAGCGTCCACCAACCGGGACGACAGGAACTTTATAAAAAACTTCATGTCGGCTGACCAGGGCCCTAAGGTCTGAACAGCAAGCGCCGCAAACTCGTAATTCTTTAGTAAGAAGGAGTACTTGCGGCGCTTGACTGCTTGAGTATTTGAGCCTGATCAGCCGCAGCGCCAGCTTGTGAGTTAGTTGCCTGGATGTGGGACAGAGTGAGAGGACAGAGTTTGTTGTTATAGCTGCCTCAGTAAACATAATCTGTAAAAATTTCAATTGTCTAGCTATTACGGCTCAAGAGGCGGAGCCCTGTGAGACGGACAGGATAGAGAGACAGACAGCGGAGTCTCAGTAATAATTAAGGTGTCGTTGGCACCCTTTGGGTTCGGAACCCTGGTGTTGCATCGAACTGTGTAAAAAAAAAGTGATCCAGACATCCTGACGTCAAAATGTCTGGACCACTTCATTACTCTTTAGTTTGTGTCTATAGAGGTACTAATAATTAGAAGTTAGGTATCAAATAGTCATAATCAAATAGTAGCAAGAAGGTAGTAAAATTTGGTATGTATTTTCTAAACATCAAGTATCTCCATTGGTCTAGGGATTCTGACGTTTACGAGACGCCCTCAAAGAGCAAAAGAGATCAGCTAGGCTGACAAAATTACGTCTCCAAACTACCTACTGGAACCTTACAATTTTCAATTCAATTTTTAGAAAAAATATAGCTCCATCGATACTATCGATGATCCCACCAATGTCAAGGTTGAAAAAAACACTATCGGTTGGCCGCTGTACGGTAGCATTTTCATCTAAATTTTTAACAAAATTATCAACTCTATTATCTATGTAGAGCAGCATCTACAATGACTTCCCTACCAAACATCAGAAAATTAGAAGTAAACTCCGCAGCTAAGTTTTCGTTACAATTTGAAGCTAATGAACATAAGTTAAAAATTATGACCAAGTTCTAAGATCGTCTTTTAAAAAACAAGACAAAGAGTCTGAATACTCTATCTATAACATTATCAAGAACAACAGAACTAACGGAACTACGATGATATTTTGAGATTTTAGAAATTGATATGCCTAGTTTGTATTAATTAATTTGATTTTGTTTGTAATAGCAGTTTGTAGCAGTTTGTAGTTTCGTTTGTAGTAACGTTATTTCATTTGTAGTACTTCATTTACGTTTGTAGACTTGATTTTGTTTGTAGTAGCAGTAATTTCGTTTGTAGTAACTTGATTTTGTTTGTAGTAGCAGTAATTTCGTTTGTAGTAACTTTATTTCGTTAGTAGTACCTTCATTAACGTTTGTAGTAGCTTGATTTTGTTTGTAGTAGCAGTAATTTCGTTTGTAGTAACTTAATATCGTTTGTAGTAGATTTCTTTACGTTTGTAGTAGCTTGATTTTGTTTGTAGTAGCAGTAATTTCGTTTGTAGTAACTTAATATCGTTTGTAGTAGCTTTCTTTACGTTTGTAGTAGCTTGATTTTGTTTGTTGTAGCAGTAATTTCGTTTGTAATAACTAAATATCGTTTGTAGTAGCTTTATTTACGTTTGTAGTAGCTTGATTTTGTTTGTAGTAACAGTAATTTCGTTTGTAGTAACTTAAAATCGTTTGTAGTAGCTTTTTTTACGTTTGTAGTAGCTTGATTTTGTTTGTAGTAGCAGTAATTTCGTTAATAGTGACTAAATATCGTTTGTAGTAGCTTAATTTTGTTTATACTAGCAGTAATTTCGTTTCTAGTAACTAAATATCGTTTGTAGTAGCTTTCTTTACGTTTGTAGTAGCTTGATTTTGTTTGTAGTAGCAGTAATTTCGTTTGTAGTGACTAAATATCGTTTGTAGTAGCTTAATTTTGTTTATACTAGCAGTAATTTCGTTTCTAGTAACTAAATATCGTTTGTAGTAGCTTTCTTTACGTTTGTAGTAGCTTGATTTTGTTTGTAGTAGCAGTAATTTCGTTTGTAGTAACTTAATATCGTTTGTAGTAGCTTTTTTACGTTTGTAGTAACTTGATTTTGTTTGTAGTAGCAGTAATTTCGTTTGTAGTAACTTAATATCGTTTGTAGTAGCTTTCTTTACGTTTGTAATAGCTTGATTTTGTTTGTAGTAACAATAATTTCGTTTGTAGTAACTTAAAATCGTTTGTAGTAGCTTTATTTACGTTTGTAGTGGCTTGATTTTGTTTGTTGTAGGAGTAATTTCGTTTGTAGTGACTACATATCGTTTGTAGTAGCTTTATTTACGTTTGTAGTAGCTTGATTTTGTTTGTAGTAGCAGTAATTTCGTTTGTAGTAACTAAATATCGTTTGTAGTAGCTTTTTTACGTTTGTAGTAACTTGATTTTGTTTGTAGTAGCAGTAATTTCGTTTGTAGTAACTTAATATCGTTTGTAGTAGCTTTCTTTACGTTTGTAGTAGCTTGATTTTGTTTGTAGTAACAGTAATTTCGTTTGTAGTAACTTAAAATCGTTTGTAGTAGCTTTATTTACGTTTGTAGTAGCTTGATTTCGTTTGTAGTAACAGTAATTTCGTTTGTAGTAACTTAAAATCGTTTGTAGTAGCTTTTTTTACGTTTGTAGTAGCTTGATTTTGTTTGTAGTAGCAGTAATTTCGTTTGTAGTGACTATATATCGTTTGTAGTAGCTTGATTTTGTTTGTTGTAGCAGTAATTTCGTTTGTAGTAACTACATATCGTTTGTAGTAGCTTTATTTACGTTTGTAGTAGCTTGATTTTGTTTGTAGTAGCAGTAATTTCGTTTGTAGTAACTGCATATCGTTTGTAGTAGCTTTTTTTACGTTTGTAGTAACTTGATGTTGTTTGTAGTAGCAGTAATTTCGTTTGTAGTAACTATATAGCGTTTGTAGTAGCTTTCTTTACGTTTGTAGTAGCTTGATTTTGTTTGTAGTATTAGTAATTTCGTTTGTAGTAACTTTATTTCGTTTGTAGTACCTTTATTTACGTTTGTAGTAGCTTGATTTTGTTTGTAGTTGCAGTAATTTCGTTTGTAGTAACTAAATATCGCATGTAGTAGTTTATTTACGTTTGTAGTAGCTTGATTTTGTTTGTAGTAGCAGTAATTTCGTTTGTAGTAACTAAATATCGTTTGTAGTAGCTTTTTTACGTTTGTAGTAACTTGATTTTGTTTGTAGTAGCAGTAATTTCGTTTGTAGTAACTAAATATCGTTTGTAGTAGCTTTATTTACGTTTGTAGTAGCTTGATTTGGTTTGTAGTAGCAGTAATTTCGTTTGTAGTAACTTAATATCGTTTGTAGTAGATTTCTTTACGTTTGTAGTAGCTTGATTTTGTTTGTAGTAGCAGTAATTTCGTTTGTAGTAACTTAATATCGTTTGTAGTAGCTTTTTTACGTTTGTAGTAACTTGATTTTGTTTGTAGTAGCAGTAATTTCGTTTGTAGTAACTTAATATCGTTTGTAGTAGCTTTCTTTACGTTTGTAATAGCTTGATTTTGTTTGTAGTAACAATAATTTCGTTTGTAGTAACTTAAAATCGTTTGTAGTAGCTTTATTTACGTTTGTAGTAGCTTGATTTCGTTTGTAGTAACAGTAATTTCGTTTGTTGTAACTTAAAATCGTTTGTAGTAGCTTTTTTTACGTTTTTAGTAGCTTGATTTTGTTTGTTGTAGCAGTAATTTCGTTTGTAGTACTAAATATCGTTTGTAGTAGCTTTCTTTACGTTTGTAGTAGCTTGATTTTGTTTGTAGTAGCAGAAATTTCGTTTGTAGTGACTAAATATCGTTTGTAGTAGCTTGATTTTGTTTGTTGTAGCAGTAATTTCGTTTGTAGTAACTACATATCGTTTGTAGTAGCTTTATTTACGTTTGTAGTAGCTTGATTTTGTTTGTAGTAGCAGTAATTTCGTTTGTAGTAACTTTATTTCGTTTGTAGTACCTTTATTTACGTTTGTAGTAGCTTGATTTTGTTTGTAGTTGCAGTAATTTCGTTTGTAGTAACTGAATATCGTATGTAGTAGTTTATTTACGTTTGTAGTAGCTTGATTTTGTTTGTAGTAGCAGTAATTTCGTTTGTAGTAACTAAATATCGTTTGTAGTAGCTTTTTTACGTTTGTAGTAACTTGATTTTGTTTGTAGTAGCAGTAATTTTGTTTGTAGTAACTAAATATCGTTTGTAGTAGCTTTATTTACGTTTGTAGTAGCTTGATTTTGTTTGTAGTAGCAGTAATTTCGTTTGTAGTAACTTAATATCGTTTGTAGTAGATTTCTTTACGTTTGTAGTAGCTTTATTTTGTTTGTAGTAGCAGTAATTTCGTTTGTAGTAACTTAATATCGTTTGTAGTAGCTTTTTTACGTTTGTAGTAACTTGATTTTGTTTGTAGTAGCAGTAATTTCGTTTGTAGTAACTTAATATCGTTTGTAGTAGCTTTCTTTACGTTTGTAGTAGCTTGATTTTGTTTGTAGTAACAATAATTTCGTTTGTAGTAGCTTTATTTACGTTTGTAGTAGCTTGATTTCGTTTGTAGTAACAGTAATTTCGTTTGTAGTAACTTAAAATCGTTTGTAGTAGCTTTATTTACGTTTGTAGTAGCTTGATTTTGTTTGTAGTAGCAGTAATTTCGTTTGTAGTAACTAAATATCGTTTGTAGTAGCTTTTTTACGTTTGTAGTAACTTGATTTTGTTTGTAGTAGCAGTAATTTCGTTTGTAGTAACTAAATATCGTTTGTAGTAGCTTTATTTACGTTTGTAGTAGCTTGATTTTGTTTGTAGTAGCAGTAATTTCGTTTGTAGTAACTTAATATCGTTTGTAGTAGCTTTTTTACGTTTGTAGTAACTTGATTTTGTTTGTAGTAGCAGTAATTTCGTTTGTAGTAACTTAATATCGTTTGTAGTAGCTTTCTTTACGTTTGTAGTAGCTTGATTTTGTTTGTAGTAACAATAATTTCGTTTGTAGTAACTTAAAATCGTTTGTAGTAGCTTTATTTACGTTTGTAGTAGCTTGATTTCGTTTGTAGTAACAGTAATTTCGTTTGTAGTAACTTAAAATCGTTTGTAGTAGCTTTTTTTACGTTTGTAGTAGCTTGATTTTGTTTGTAGTAGCAGTAATTTCGTTTGTAGTACTAAATATCGTTTGTAGTAGCTTTCTTTACGTTTGTAGTAGCTTGATTTTGTTTGTAGTAGCCGTAATTTCGTTTGTAGTGACTAAATATCGTTTGTAGTAGCTTGATTTTGTTTGTAGTAGCAGTAATTTCGTTTGTAATAACTTAATATCGTATTGTAGTAGCTTTTTTTACGTTTGTAGTAACTTGGTTTCGTTTGTAGTAACAGTTATTTAGTTTATAGTAATGTAATTTTGTTTGTAGTAATTTATTTACGTTTGTATTTTTTTTATTTCGCTTGAAGTAGCATTGCTCTTGTTTGTAACTGTGACATAAATACATGACCAAACGGTATTAGGTTACTAAAAAGTAATAGCTTAATTTTGTTTGTTGTGACAATCATTACGTTTGTAGTGTCTTTATTTCGTTTGTACTACCGTTCCTTTCGTTTGTACTAACTGTATTTTGTTTGTAGTAGCACTAATTTAGGTCATATTAACTTTATTTCTTTTTAGCTGTGCTAACGGCGTTTGTAGTAAATTTGTTTTGTTTGTAATAGTGGTTATTACCTTTGTTGTGACCTTTTTTAGTTTGTAGCAGTGGTAATGTTGCTAATAGTGTTAGTATTATTACGATTGTATGCCAAATTTTCTAGTATAGCATAATTCAAATGATTCGGTTCAAGAATCAAACTATTAAGCTTTAGGGCCTCTTCAAACTTCTCGTATTCTTTTTTAGAGCTTCTACAAACGAAAAAATTGATACTACAATCAACTACATACCGGAATCATTGCGTAGAAACAAAAAAAAATTTTTTTTGATTTTTTCTTTTTTCAATGTGCTCTAATTTTTTTTTAGAGTTACTACAAACGAAAGCATTGTTACTACAAACAACTACATACCGATATCTATGAGAATCATGAAAAAACAATGAGATTTTCCAAAGTCGGGTGCTACAAGTACAGGTGCAAAGTTTACTTGAGAAAAAAAAAATTTTTTTTTTCAACTACAAACGAAATGATTTCTACTACAATCAACTACAAACGATTCTCTTTCAGAATCAATGACTCAATTTGAGGGTCGATGAAATGGGGGGATGAGTTTTTTTCAAAGTCCTGTAATTTTTTTTTAGAGCTACTACAAACAAAAAAAATTGTACTACAATCAACTACATACCAAAATCTATGAGAATAAAATATAAAAAAAATATTTTTCCAATGTCGGGTGCTAACTTCACAGAGCCAAACTTAGCCGTTATAGTTTTCCTTGAAAGTTTGATATACTGACGATCATCCTGAATTTTTTCAAATTTTTCCACCCACCGGTTTAGATTTTAGAGGGGGGGGGACGCTCGATTTTTATGAAAATTAGGACTTTAAAGCTTAATATTTCGCAAACAAATTACTGAATCGAAAAATCGTTTTTGCAAACCCCTAATGGTTTTAAAATACCTATCCAACGATACCCCACACTATAGGGTTGGATGAGAAAAAAAAATCACCGCCACTTTACGTCTATCGGAGGTACCCTAAAAAAAATTGTTTTTGAATTTTTAATTGTACTATTTTGTCGTATTTTGCTATTTTGGCTCCGGAACCCTAAAAACTGGGTATTTAGAGTTAGTCGAGAAAAAAAATCACCCTAATTTACGTCTGTGGGAGGTACCGTAAACATTTTTTTTTAACATTTTTTATTGTACTTACCACTTTGTCGGTATGACTGATATGTATACTCATGTCAAATTACAGCTTTCTAGTACTAACGATCGCTGAGCTTACCCGCGGACAGACAGACAGACGGACAGACATGACGAAACTATAAGGGTTCCTAGTTGACTACGGAACCCTAAAAAGGCATGGTAATGTTAGACGTACCTAGGTTTCCCATTAAAAATTAATCTTTGAACTTTATTTTAAATCCACTGCCTATTTACTAAGCGTAGTTCCGATGACAATGAATGCAAATAATGCAATGAATGCGGTGCTGATGATGAAACCGGAAGCTATGCGCCGGAACTCCAAGACAAAAAAACGTACCTTCCTTGGGCTTGGGCTTGGTTGAGCGGTCAAACAGGTTCACCATCAAAGAGTATTTTTATTATTGACGTTTTATAACCGTTTATTTATACTACTCATACCTAAGACAAGTTATAAAAACAAGTTATGCATGGTTATACTAAAAACTGACCAAGACGTGTTGGCGCGTAAAGGGTAAAACCAAGAGATTGTCATAAGATCGTGTCGGTCGATTCCCATTCGTCTCTAGACGTCAAATTGATTGCCGTATTGTCAACTTTTAAAGTTGGTTTGTACTCTGTCCATTTCTCGACAATATAAAAAATAAATAATAAAGTTTGATATATTTACCATTTACAGACATTTGGACCTTAATGTTGCTTACATAATCCATTTAAGTTAAAAAAAATCGGGCATTAACTTAGATAAAATTTAATGAAAGAAAAAATATTTTATACCTTTTTAGTTTATAGAAAATCTGTGCCATTTTAAGGTTACTATTTGCTAAAATAGCATATTATATCTGGGCAACACCTAAAATCGGCAAAACGGCAACAATTTGACGTCTAGGACCGATTCCACGGACCGATTTCACACTTACGAGTACATGGTTGGTATGGATTACTAATGTATGGCCAAAAAACTTTTCCCAAAGTATCACATCCCAAAAAATTTTACCCAAATTATCATGGCAAAAAATCATTTGGCAAAAAAACTTTTCGCAAATTTACAGTTAATAAATTTTTATTTGGCAAATTATTGTTTCGCAAATAATTACTTAGTTATATTTCATATTGCCAAGTAATATTTGGTAAAATGTATCGTTTGGCAAAATGTACTCTTCCCAAAATATCGCATGATATAATAACCTACTTTTCTGGGAACAGTTCGTTTCTGTGGAGGGGCGCAGTTCTAACCTAACCTAACCTACTTTTCTGGTAGCAATCCGTTTTCTGTGGGGGACGCAGTCTAACCTCATCTACTTTTCTGATAGCAGTCCGTTTCTGTGGAAGACGCAGTTCTAACATAAGCTACTTTTCTGGTAGCAGTTGGTTTTTGTGGTTGGTTTGTGCGAAATGTCATTTTGAACAAACATTTTTTTGGAATACAATATTTGCCAATATAAAACGTTTGCTTAATAAACGTTTGTCGTAATAAAATTTGACAAACTAAAATTATACCAAATGATAATTTGACCAAATGAATAAAATGCGAAATGTAAATATGCCAAAGATTCGTTTGGGAAATGAAACTATTGCGATAAGTTTTTTGGGAAGTGAAATTTGGCGAAAAATAATTTGGCGAAACGGCAGTACACCGGTTGGTATACCCTGTACCTAAGTACGAAAATTTATTTTTTGTGCGAGGCGATACCAATCCAGTACCCTTAGTGTAAGTTTTCGGTTACAAAATACGTCTCGATCGCGTTCGCGTTAAAATCTCAATTTGTATGGAAACACGAACAGCGCCTCTAGCGGAACGTTTGCGAACGTCGGCAACGCACCTGTGATACCCCTCGTATTGACAGGTGTCCATGGGCGGCGGTGATTGCTTTCCATCAGCTGAACTTCATGCTCGTTTGCCCTCAATTATATTAAAAAAAAAGATTCGAACGCGAACGCGATCAAGACGTATTTTGTAACCGAAAACTTACACTAAGGGCACTGTCCGTGAATAACCAATCAACCTGATTTGAATATAAATATACTATAAAAAATCAAGTTATAGTTTGATTACAGCTAAAAAATTTTCGCGGAACCTGTTCTTGGAATACATTATGAGGTCGAATTCTAGCTGAGTATTAGGTAAGGGTCATAAGTTAGGTATACAAGCAAGTTTGCGATTTTGTTGCTTGACGAGCTTTATCGATCATAATGAGTCACTTAAATTCTCGAACATAGCCGCAAAAAGCCGGCCAGCGAAAATGCTGGAAAGCCATATGTTGGTATCTGCTAGACCTGACTTTCCCCATACATCATGTCTGTATTTTTAATGTAATTTTTATCTTATCTATATTTTTAATTTAATTTTTATGCTAGCTTTCATATTTTAAAATTATTGTAATTACAATATTATTTTGTTATGAAAAAAGTATTTTTGCCAAGTATCTTGTGGCGCATACTTCTTCGCAATAATAGTCTTCCCGAAAACACATGTAGCATAAAAAACCGGCCAAGAGCGTGTCGGACACGCCCAAAATAGGGTTCCGGAGCCATTACGAAAAAATTAAGTAATATTTTTCTAAGGATTTCGTACTTTATACGGAATCTTCGAAGTATAGGTATATTTTATACCTTACGCTGCTATTTACTCATAAACTACTAATAATTCTCAAGCAAACTTAGCCGCTATAGTTTTCCTTGAAAGTTTAATATACTGACTACCATCCTGAATTTTTTCAAATTTTTCCACCCACCAGTTTAGATTTTAAAGGGGGGGGACGCTCGATTTTAATGAAAATTTGCACTTTAAAGTTGAATATTTCGCAAACAAATGACTGAATCGAAAAATCGTTTTAGCAAACCCCTAATGGTTTTAAAATACCTATCCAACGATACCCCACACTATAGGGTTGGATGAGAAAAAAAAAATTACCGCCACTTTACGTGTATGGGAGGTACCCTAAAAAAAATTGTTTTTGAATTTTTAATTGTACTGTTTTGTCGGCAAAGTTTACTTATATATTCGTGCAAAATTACAGCTTTCTAACATTGATAGTCTCTGAGCAAAGCCGCGGACGGACAGACAGACAGACAGACGGACAGACAGACAGACAGACAGACAGACATGGCGAAACTATAAGGGTTCCGTTTTTGCCATTTTGGCTCCGGAACCCTAAAAAGTGACACTTTTGCGGCCTACTTGCAGAATAAACGTTTCGAAATTTATTTTTACATGTGGATGGTTTTGGTTGTAGGTTTTAGTTAGGGTTGCGTTCCATAGTTATTATAAATAATACCTCTAAGCGAAACAAGGATGGGAAAAAGAGCTGTTGGTACATGACCTCTACCTTTGACACCACTTACTTATATGACGTAGTCATGATTAACCAAAGTGGGTAGTCAAATAACAAGTCCATAACAAGTCTAGCTTATTTTAATATTTTAGAATGATGATGATGATCACCAATAAATCTTCTTCTGTGACGTCTAACTTGCCTTGACCTACATTTCTTATTGCTACTTTGTTCCACCAATACAACACGGCGAGGGGCCTCAAACTATGGAGCACATTGTACAGCGCTGCCCTTTACACTCATACTCGGGCTCCCCTGGAGATCTGTGCCGCTAGTGCAGTGTGTGTGGCGTTTTCACAAAACATTCGTTTACTATTCGAAGACGTAAATCGAGCGTTCGATCGTCGATACGTAGCCGCCACATGTCCACGGTGCGGCGTCGTCGCCCGTTTTCGTCCCGATACGCGGACGAAATAGTATACGTAGCAAACCTACACTCATAAAAGTTAACAATCTAACTGATGACGGCCTAAATAGAATAATTTTTTCACTTCTCATGCTCGTAAAGTTGGTATTATGCTGGATCTGAGCGACATAAAATTACTTTTTATGCTCTAGCTAGTACATAAAGTAAAATCTTCGTCTACGACCAAGCCACGAATAAAAAAAAAAGAAAGAAAATACATTTATTTAACGCCATAAAACAAACATAGAACAAATAAAGACGTACATAAATAATGTATAAAGGTTAACTTATCCCTTTGCAGAATCTCCTTCAGACGGCTAATAATGTATAACATATATGTATAACAAGATGTCAAATAGGCATGCACCATTTGTTTTTTCTTTCCTTTCTTTATTTGGCTGCAGCTGAAAACCAGCCAGCAACCACAGGTTCCGTACCTCAGCATAGCTGAGCTGCCAGCCCTTTCGGCTATAAGTTACCTTAACTAAGTTAAGTTATGTTATGCACCTTAAGTTAAGTTATGTTTGTACCTGATTGACATAGGTATGTTTCGTACAAAGTGAATGTAGCTAAATTGCCGAATAAACTTTTTCTTTCTTTCTTATATGACACTAAGTAAATAGGCCCCCACTCATATAAAACTATAAACCAATTAAATCAATCAAAATAAATAAATAAAGCTAAAGAAGGTACCTAGTAAGGGTTTGTTTCTACTGTTGCCATTTAATTTCCTCTCAATTATCTCTTAATTTTCTCTCGACGTGTCTTTTCTGAACTATAACTATGAACGTCTCTGTTAAAATGGCTCGTTTTATGCTCGTGTTGTACAATCTACTATTTTTATACCTGGAAAAATACTCAATTATCATGTTTGTAATATAATACCGTTCTCATCACACCAGGTATAACACACGTGATTGAAGAAATGAGACAGCAATATGGGGACGTGTTTCGGTTTTGGCTCGGCCCTGATTTAAACGTCATCGTCAGTGATCCTGATGATGCCAAGGTAAGAAGAAACATTATAATCATAAAAATAGAGTAGCTTAACTTGTTTTGGCAGCAAGTTGTTATTGAATGAAAACTTTTGTTGTACAATCGTCCTTGGTTGTACCTAACTGTTGTTGCTTAATAGTAGAGCATATAATTGGTTCCCTAACTTTTTCATACTAGTTGCATAAAAAACTGGATACTTATACTCATACTCATACTCGTAGTATGAAAAAGTGAATACATATGTTAGAGAAACGACCTTATTTAGAAGATATTTTATGTGCCGGTGCTGGAAAAAGTCCGAAAGAGCGCTTTTAAAAGTTTTTGTGGATCATATTATAATATTATATAACCATAAAGGAAGGCCAACATCATGTTGGGTTGGGTGGAACCATTTTGTGACAATGGGTTTCTGTTGCCGTTTTTCGTTTTTTTTTAAAACCTTATAAAATGTGTCACGTATAAATGTTTTTCTTTCTCATAAATAATATTTTCACTTCTCATGCTCTAAAAGTAGGTCAATATAGCCTTACGAGGCGGGAGTGAGTAAAGTGAGTACTTTAGTCCCTAGGGAGTTAAAGTAATTAATTTTTTAATTTACTTCGTGTGACTTGGATAAACTCAAACAGCCAGTTACCTACTTGCAAAAAATAAGATTCAGTGTGGACCATTTTCATGACGAAAATGTTACGTTCTTAGCCTACGTGGTCTTAGTTCTATGCTTTTTCCGCATAGAAGGTGGCGCCATTCTATTTTTCCATTATTTTGTGTATGGACCATTTTTCCGATGCAAATTTGTTATATCTGTGTTTGGTTGGAAAAAAAAAATACCGCGAAAACTTTGAAATTGTTGTAGAGCGTAAATCGTAAACGATTAAAATAAATTGATTATTCTCACAATGTCGTCGAGTGATACCTAGGTAGTGGAAATTATGATGTCGAGCAAAGAGCATAAGATATAATCAATAATCTTTTGGCGCCGAAATGTAGAAAGATTTATTTTTATTTTTCGATTAAATCTTATTGTACTAAACTGCCTATTTTTTACTCACAATCGAAGTGAAAAATAGAGTTTTCACCGCGAGACTAAAAGTCAATACAAACCCTCGGATAAATAGACACCCTCGTTAAAGCTCGGGTGGCTAACCACCTAGGGTATATATTGGCTTATTTTAGTCCCTCGATAAAAATATACTAATGTACCTACATTAACAAGGCGTCAAAAATATATATCATAACTATGCACCTCTACGCCACTAACCATGAGGTTGGTTTCTTTTTTTTTTATTCGACTGAATGGCAAACGAGCAAGTGGGTCTCCTGGTGGTAAGAGATCACCACCGCCAATAAACACCTGCAACACCAGGGGTATTGCAGATGCGTTGCCAACCTAGAGGCCTAAGATGGGATACCTCAAGTGCCAGTAATCCGGCTGTCTTACTCTCCACACCGAAACATGATCTTCTTGCCTTTGTTTAATATTTTGTTTTTTCAGAATCTTCTTTCAAATAATAAAACCAGTACAAAGGGGCCACAGTACAAGTACATGACCGACTATTGTGGACAGGGCATTCTCAGTGGTTCAGGTTAGTTAATTAGTTGGTATAAGTCCAATTGGTATTGGTAAAAGGTTGCTTGGAAGAGATCGCTCTTAAGCGATAAGGCCGCCTATTGCTTACCTTGCAATTTTCTCTGTGTACAATAAAGAGTATTTGTATTGTATTGTATTGTATCAAGACTAAGGGACTGTTTCACCATCCATTGATTAGTGTTAACTGACGGTTCAATGTGATGCCGTCTCCGTCTATTCGAACAAAAACAATAGAGACGGTATCACATTTACCCATCAGTTAACACTAATCAATGGATGGTGAAACAGCCCACGCCTCATGATATTTATTATTATTTTATTTAGTATTTATAATCAGCGCCAGCTGACGCGGTTTGCACGAAGCGGGTGGACGCCCGGTGAGAAATAATGAGCAGCGCTAACTGCACGCGTCGCGAGCAGCAGATTTTATCTGAAAACTTACACTAAGGGCCATAAGTTTTCGGTTACAAAATACGTCTCGATCGTGTTCGCGTTAAAATCTCAATTAGTATGGAAACACAAACATGGCAAACGTTCCGCTAGAGGCGCTGTTCGTGTTTCCATATAAATTAAGATTTTAACGCGAACGCGATCGAGACGTATTTTGTAACCGAAAACTTACACTAAGGACACTGCACTGTTTTATATATATAGAGGTTGATTTGCGTGCTAATTACGGCGTCACTTTAATCACGCTTCATTGACGCTGTGATGAAGTGGGGCGTGGATAATAGGTTACTATTCAACAGCAGCAAGTGTGAGATAATATCATTTTCATTTGTCGTCGCCTGTCCTCTGGGATTATAGCATTGGTGAGCAAACGGAGCAAAGTTCGTGTCGAGCGGTCCCTCTGACACTTGTACTATTTACTACGAGAGCGAGAGGGATGGTACGACACGAACTTCGAGTTACGAGTTTCGTAGTAGCCCTGCAGGTGAAATCCGGCGCACGTGTCGCATACAGTTAACTCTGCTTATACCTACTATTTTTCAATAGGTGTCCACCCGTTCCGTGCAAACCCGCTTCAACTATCGTAGGCCCTTACGACGAGCTATCCTAGAAAACCAGCAAGGCTACCACGAAATTCGAAAATCGAAGTTCGTATCGGTACCGTCCCGCCTACGCTTATGTTATTCAATACGAGAGTGAGAGGGACGGTACGATACGAACTTCGAATTTCGTGTTTCGGAGTAGCCCTTCAGATCTTTAGCCATATTGCTATACTGCTTCTGTTCAAGCGCCATCTAAGTGACGCTTTCATAACTATCTCGCTAGATCATTTTACCTAAGCAAGAAAGCAATGAGCTTTAAGACACGACCCACAGAGGGCGTGATTATAAATAATTTTAGTCTATAAGTATTGTAAAGGACGCTGCTTGACTTTACATAAGCGCATGCGCAATTACGCAACTCAGCCCTTCTTTTTTTTCGCTTCATTTTCTAAACTAAAATAAATTCAGTTAACTTAAGTAGGTACAAGCTGTTTGACTCCATTCCCACCTGCGCAGGCTGGAACAGCTTCAAAGTCAATGGGTCGATCAACTTTTTCTTGTTTGTTCTTCTGCCCCGTTGTCCAAGAGACAACAGTGACAGAGTTTCCTAAAAAAACTTAGGAGACTTGCTTAGGAGATTGTCCATTAAATAATGAGCTTCTAACTACGACAAAAATCTACGCTCTATGAATTATAACCACAGAAAACATTTCGAAACTCATGGTTTTAAAGAGTTGTCCAGGGACGTAACCAGTATTGATACTGTTCTCAGGCCCGGTATGGCGCAAGCGCAGGAAGGTGGTTATCCCGAACTATGGCCGACGTGCGGTGCAGAGCTACGAGGTGGTCTTCAACCAGGAAGCCGACGTGACTCTAGAGAGGCTGAGGAAGGTGCCGGAGGGAAAGACCTTTCACATTTACGACGACATCGTGAGGGGCACCACTTATACTGTTTGCCGTTAGTTACACCTTTTACTAAACTAGACTACGGGGCTGTTTAACCCATTGATTAATCTTATTTAACGTATAATAAGATGCCATCTCCGTCTATTCAAACAAAACCAACAGAGACAAATAAATTTAATCAATGGATGGTGAAACGGGGGGTAAAACATCAGAATTCTACTGAAATCACAACATAATTTATAATATAAACTAGCTTTTGCCCGCGACTTCGCCCGCGTAGAATTCGGTTATCGCGCGCTGTTCCCTTGGGAACTGTGCATTTTTTTGGGATAAAAACTCTCGGGCCCATAACCTACAACTATACCAAAAACAAACAAGACAAACATACACACTTTCGCATTTATAATATTAAGTATGGATATTGAACTTGGCTCTCATTTCACATTTGTATTTTTGATGGGATGTTTCTTTCCTCAGTAGCAGTCTCTAATTGAATAATTATTTTCGATTTCAGAAACTCTAATGGGATTAACAAGAGAACAAACCTTAAAATTACCTTACTTGGAAGCTGTCATCACTGAATCTCATGAGTAAGTACACAAAAAATACGTTATTTTACCTTAAGACAAGTGACTCAGTACAGTCACCAGCACCAATATCTAACATAACGGGAGCGCCAAAGTTTCAAAGTCGAGCGTTTTGCCCGCGCGGTCAAACGTCATTAGTGTCTTACGTTTATATAGCTCAACGGAAAGACAAGTCACAAGAATTTTAATCACGCTAAATTCAGCATCGGTCTTGTCTTAAATTTTCATAAAAAATAACCCTGGGTACTACCTCTTTTAATAACACCTGCGAAGACACTAATGACAAAAAACGCTGAATATTCGCCCGCATACTCTCATATCGTAGTTTTTGTCCGAATCATCGTTTGTCATAATTTTTTCCCCTTAAAACCTTTTTTTTTTCATTTTTTTTTAAATATTGATCCTATCCTCGTGCGGCCCAATGTGCAATAGAATGTACACAATAAGTTCGAGTTGAACTATGAATCTATTGCCGGATTCTTCTCAGCAGAGGTTTTTCCGAACCGGTGGTATATTTTTTTGATATTCATAAGTGCTTGTTATAGCCTAAATTGAATAGAGATATTTTGACTTTGACTTATGACAATGTAACAAAGTTAAATATTTTTTTTTATTTTTTTCTCCATGGCAGTTTGACTTTATTCTCGAAACAATTACTTTTTTTCAAAATATTTACATAGGTAGGCTAGGTTAGGTTTGTTTAATAACAATTCTGAACAATTATTGGATTCAGAGAAAAAAGAGTTATGACAAACGATCGTTCTGACAAACATTATATTCGAGCTTTCAACAACTGACACAACAAAGCGTGCATAAATATCTGATACGACTCTATTTCTAGGGCCGGTAGGACGTGTCAGAGATTTTTGCACGCTCCGCTGTCGCAGATATTAATGCAGGTGACTGTACAGTCAAGGAAACAGAATCACGTGCCAGGGTAGAACCTTCTCAAAGTGTCTAGGGAGGATGGGGGGTGACCGGGCCGGCTTCCTGTGGCGCCAGGTACTAGGGGAAACCGAGGAGAGTTGTGACAGAGGAGAGTAGTGTCATTAACGATTTTTGGGAACTTATTTACTGCTAGCAAGCTCGTAACAGCGCTTGTTTGATAGCTCGAGACTTAAACTAAAATTTACGTGCTACAGTTCGCTCGCTAACAGTTAATAAATTCTAAAAATCGACGTTGTCACTACTCACCTCTGTAACAACTCTCCTCGGTCTCTCCTACAGGGCGTCGAGCGCGCCAGTTCAACTTAACCACTTAATTTGTAATACAAAAAGACTCCAAATAGTAATCTTGATTTGATTGCTTAATAGCGACATCTCTTGTCCCTGGTGAGTGGATAGTTCCGAAGGGAGTGAAAAATGTTTCTCGTTGAGAACGTAGATCATAGATGGCGTTAGTGTCGCTGCTAAAGTGACTATGAAAAGAATTCAAGTTGAAATATTGGTGCATAGGAAAAATTCGTGTCTAGTCTCCTGTCCAGTGGTGGTGTAGGGGAATAGCACGCAGCACGGAATGCTGAGGACCTGGGTTCGATTCCCAGCGCTGGTCTATTTTTCTGGTTTTTCTGTGCATTCATGTTTCGGCTTGTGTTTTCGTGTGAAATATATAAACTTAATTTGTATACTTATTTTTATCGATCTCAATAAAAACTAGACTCATCGTAATAAAATAACTTTTATAGACTTGCCTCGTAGGATGCGTTAAGTATGTATAAGTATTCTATGTCTAAAAAAACTACCTAGTTTGTTGTGTCATCTGAAAAGGCGCGAAAGGCATGACTCGCTCTGTTTAACCACGTTTAACCTATGATTTTATTATTAGCATGGTTTGCTCTTTACACATTCTGTTTGTTCAAATTCCAGCCAGTACTTGATCGTTTTCAAGAGGATGACGAAGTGGTACCTCCAAATTGACCCATTATTTTACTTGACAAAGTTCTATAATCAGCAACAAGTGTTTATCAAGAAGATGCTCGACTTAGGAGACTCAATAGTTCGACTCCGGCTAAAAATTCTTGAAACTATGACCGATGAGAGAAAAAGAGAGCTTATGGACTCAAAAAGTGACGAAAAAAGCAACACAGAACTCAGCGTCGTGGACAGATTGGTTCTTTCCAACCAAATACCGGAGTACGATGAAATCTTGAAGGAATTATTCACTGCGTTCACTTCTGTATGTATATTTTTATCTAATTACCCTTAAATAATCAATCTTACTAGGTACTTTGAAACGTTAAATTTATGTACACGGAAAAAAAGGATGTCTTCGATTAAGACAACTTACCCTTGGTCAAGACAATAATATTTCGTATAGGCACTGGTCCCACCGCGAGCTAGTAAGCTATGAGCTGTCGGCTATTTTCTAGCCCAAGAAACGAACAAAAGATAATCGGTTCCGTGTACATAAAAGAGAGAGTTATATTTTTATAGTTCATAGCTGGCTGTTCACACTACCGGCGAGGATACTCTCCCACCGCCCGGCGAGTAAGCGATAATTCCATAGAATTGTTTACTAGCCGCCCGCCGATTGTCAACTGTTTCTAGTACAGAATTTTACTAGTTGACCGCCGAGCTCGCCGATAGCTGGCGGTGGGACTACTGTCTACTAGTTGACCGCAGCGATAAGCTATCGACTATAAAACTAGCTCAACGGTACTCGAGCTGAGCTAGTGCAGCGAGTAATCGCCCGTCGCACGCAAACACTCGCTTATAGCCGAGCGTCTAAACTAGCAAAACTATACTCGCTTCTCGCCTCTCGCCCACTCGTTTGTAGTTTATAGTTTTACTCGCTAATAGTTTGTAGCCGCCGGTGGGACCAGTGCCATAGAGCCGGACGCCATTTTGTATTGGATGAAGACAAATATAGTCGTAGGTTAAAACTATTATCTTCCTTAAAGAAAATAATTACTTGGATTTAAACAATATTCTGAGACTATGAATATTCGTGGTCAAAGATTTTTTTTCCGTGTACATGTAGCCGAATTCTAGATACAATGTTAGAGGATCTTAATAATAGCTCGAATAATTTTAATGAAGTTTGAAACATTCGCCCGGATTGACCACCATCTTGCTCGCTAATCCTGCCGTGAAGCAGCAGTGCTTGCACGGTTGTGTTTCGGCGTGGAGAGTAAGACAGCCGGTGAAATTAATGGCACTTGAGGTATTCCATCTTAGGCCTCTAGGTTGGCAGTTCTGTGTTCGCATCTGGAATACCCCTGGTGTTGCAGACGTTTATGGGCGGCGGTGATCTCTTACCACCAGGAGACCCACTTGCTCGTTTGCCTTCCAGTCGAATAAAAAAAAAAAACACTGAGCAAAGTTCTGTTGCGTTGCCCACGAAATAATCATTCGAATCAGCTGATCGTTAGAGACATTATCTATCTATAAATCGAAATTAAACTGACAGACAGACGCAGCACCGGTCAAAGTGATAAGAACGGGCGAGTCAAAAAATTTTTTCGCTGTCAGCTTAATTTCTGTTCGGCATTCTGTTATTTAATGGCAATACTTACTTCTGCATCACCTATTCTGTTTAATGTTTTCAGAGTCAGGAAGCTACGGCCAAAATAACGTCCTATTTACTACAGATGATGGCGTATCATCCAGAATGCCAGGTAAGCCGAGATTATTTAAAAAATAATACAGTTTAAATTACTTTCAAAATTATGTAAAACTCTTACAAACATTTTTCCTAATGCAAGACGCGAGAGAATAGACAAACGAACTGAAATAGAGAACCATTGATTTGAGAGTGTCGGATTAGATCACTGGTTCCTGATCTTATTTTGGAATTAACCCTCAAAAATCGTAGTAAATTGTTAATTTAGGTACTTAAGTGCCTCTAAAAAACCCTGCAGTGCGACTTTTCTGTTGTATGTACCCAATATGTCCGATGGCATCTTGTTCCTTTCCCTCACAAAACACGGTTTTGCCCGTTGAGGGTAGGTACTCCCGAACTGGTTCTCGAGCGTTGGTTAACGAAGATTTTAAGCACCTTTTTTATGGTGCCTCAAATCACTTAATAATCAATTCTGATGAAAAGCCAGCACTAAAATTGTTGACTCCTTTCATTGCCATCTTAACACAGCTCTGCTTTTTTTAACAGGAAAAACTGTACGCAGAAATACAAGACGTCCTTGACGCCAACGAGAAAGATGTAACGGACGAACATATCAAACAGATGACGTATCTGGATATGGTATTCAAAGAAGTTATCCGACTCTTCCCCATCGGAGTGATGCTGCAAAGGACGCTCACTGAAGACATCAAGTTACGTAAGTGAACAAAATATGTAGTTATTATTGTATTGTATTTAATTATTCTTCTTCTAGTGCCTCATCAATGCTGACGAAGGTTGGCCGTCAATTTCTTGTACTCTTCTCTATTGCTAACTCTTCGAAGGAGATGCCTGTTCACTCCAGATGATATCAACTGGTAATAATCATGGAAAAAGTGAAGGAAAAGAGACGCTCTGCGCGAAAGGCGACATAGTGATTGCAGAACACATGGAAGTGAACAGGCATCGAGAGTACAAGAGAGTAAAAGAAACTGACGGCCAAGATAACCATGAAAAAAGAGGAAAGATATTCGCTGCTGCAGTTCTGCAGCTACCGTTCCTAAGCACGTGATTGAGATACTTTAACTTGAGCCTTAAAATTATGTAGCGATTTTGTATTGAAATTCAGTAATACTTACCTACAATTTGCTTGTAATTTGTTATGCCAATTGGGCCCTGGTAATGGTACTCTTCCTAAAAGATGCAGCTTAAGATGGGAATTCATTGTTTTATCACAGTCTCTTGAAATAATTAGTCATATTACTTTTGTTTGTTGAACGTAGATGAGCCAGTCAGTAACATCGGTCTTTACAGGAAACCTGACCCTGCCAGCAGGCTGCTCGCTTGTCATCCCTATATTCCACATGCAGCGTGACGAGAGGTATTGGGAGAATCCGAACGCATTTAACCCAGAGCGGTTTGACCCTTGTAAACCTATTCCCAACGCCTATTTACCATTTAGCCACGGACCAATGGATTGTTTAGGTAAGAAAGAGTTTTACCAATAAACTAGCCTTTAGCCTTTAGCATCCTTAGATCTACCCATCCATCCATCCCAGCCTATATACGTCCCACTGCTGGGCACAGGCCTCCTCTCAGAACAAGAGGGATCTACCCGTCTTAGATCTACCCGTTGAATCAAAATTCCGTTACTTAATTCCCTTGCAAATCATGAAAACGTTCACTAACTTTTTATGAAGAACACATGGTTACGGTTACCGGCTTTAATATTATCTGACACAGCGGAGTGTGCAAAAATAGCTGACACATCCTACCGGCACTAGAAATAGAGTCGTATTAGATACTTGTTCATTGGGAAAAACGTTGATCTACGATCTAATGATCCACTACGAAACTTTCCATTAACCAATATCGGATGAAGGAGCATTCGGGTAAAAAGCGAATGCTTTTATGTGCCTACACCATAAATTTAGATAAAGGCTTGGATTTAAAGCTAACAGTAGGTACAACGGAACTTGATCAACATAAGTTTTGACAAACTCTACAACGTGTTTCTCTTTCTGGACAATGAGCGAAATCCCGAGTAGAGTACTTACCTTCTCAGAAATGTTCTTATATTGTAAATTATTAAATTAGTTACGACGGCGACGAGGTAGGTATGTACTAAACTGGAAAGATATATTTGACCTTCACTGTACAGTCAAATACGAGTAAACTGAAACACTTACCATCAGCCAATTATAATGTGGTCTACCACCCTGAAGTCGATAGTCGTTTGCATGCATCGACTTTCTTATAAAGTCGATGTTTGCATGTCACAAAACAATAATGCAAATAGACGGGTCTGTCAACTTTAAATTTCGACTTTAGCGACATATTCATTTGAAAGGAACTTGTTTGAAAATTGATAGACCACTTATTGGGCTTTTGGTACCAGGGTGGAACCTTCTCATAACCAATTTCGCTATGATTTCTTTGGCAGATGTATGGGATGTTAACATGACACTAGTAGGCACAATGGTACGGTCCACCCTGGTGTGATCCAGTTTCCTTGACTCTACATAGGTTAGAAATGCCCTACCTTATCAACACGTTATATTCGTCTCTATCAGAGATACGTTGAACTTCACTTTGCTTCTCCACTACTAATTTGTAAGCCAGGCCAAAGGTATTCTCGCAAAATGTAGACATCAACCAGACCTTGCTCGTTTGCCTTCCAGTCGAATAAAAAAAAACCTTTGGATTAGCATCAAAGAGAATATAACCACTACGTTTTAATTAGCATCTTCATCTTTTTTCAGGAAGGTATTTCGGCACGAAACTGGTGAAGACCGTCAGTGTAAAGATCCTGCGTGAGTTCAGACTAACGTCTCCAGAGAGATATGAGGACATGAAGCTTGTGATGGCCGTTTCAGTCGCCTCCGTCAACGGTTACCCAGTCCAGCTGCATCCAAGAAATGTTATACAAAATTGATTATCATGTGTTACGTTTACAGACAGTAGGTACATGGGTATTGAGTGGAGTGAACTTTTTTGCCGGGAAACCAGAAGAGTGAAGAGATGCGTGGTTTATTTAGCTGTGTAACACCTCACTGTGTACGTACAGTGTATTATAAGTTATAGCCTTCGAAATAAGACTTGTTATTAATGGCGGCCGGTTAAAAAAATAAAGGGTTTTTACTTGGCAAGTTACCTATTCCTAGTGTTGTATTATTTCATAGTTATAGAATCCTGACCACGATGAAATAGTCAAAGTTCAATAATAAAATACCTTTATTCAATTTAAAGTTCGATTTTTTTATTTATAAATATAAATTATTACAGTTTGTTAGATTTATATTATTAGCGAAGAGCGGAATTTTGTCGTGCATTTTTTGACCTGTGTTTAAGTGACTTCTCACTTATCGACTCTACATAAATGATGTCGACAATATAAGACTTTAAATTAGATTGTTGTAAACTTATCATGTTACGTATAACGTTCTTTTCCGCATACAAATGGATATTTGACTCTAAAAGAAATAGTTTAAAACCAGACAATATTATGAAAAAAATCATCTTAGTATTTTCTTTTACAGAGACATTAATGGAACACTTGTTAACATTACGACAGCAGAATTACAACATGAAATTGAAAAAAAAACTGAAATGAAATTATTAAATTAGAAATTGTTATTCATTCGTTGTTCAATGCATATTTATATCTATTTTACATTTTCAACTGCTCGAAAGTTAACAGGTAACATTAGTGCAATTTTCTGCCATCAGAGTGCAGCACTAGCATAAACCGTAAAGAGTTCTTTGAATATCTTAAATGTTATGGTATTTGTCTATTGTCTACCTTGAATTTAAGTGTTTATATTATAAGTTTTTTGTACTGATTGGTAGTTGTGCAATAATAGTACATTGTGCATTAAGGGGCGTAAGTAGGGGATTACTAACGTGAGTCTATTAGAAGCCCGACGCTGGATTGCAAAACAATTTGATATAAATTTAAAATATAAAAATAAAGAAGTTTCATGATGCGTGGAACATTTTTATGGTGTAAAATTGGGTCATATTATACCTAGACCTAGCTAAGTTTTAAAGACGTAAGTAAATAAAACGTTGGCTGACTTGAAACCTCTTTAGTCTGAAATGACGTACCTACTTCCTTTTTAAAACTAAAGTCATAACTCCCTTAAGAAAAAAAATTGTACGTAAATTCATAATTCCCGCGGGAGCAATTGGGGCCATTAACATCATTGACGAGCAAGTGAATAAAGTGAAGAAAAGAATATTTGTAGGTATTTGGATTTGTTCGTAGGATGCCACAATGACATAAGTAAGAGGTAGGTATTATTTCAATTAATTTTTTGGATACCTAGCTCTATCCTTAGACTGTCGATGTTAATATCATGTTATTTTGTTACAAATAAATATGTGATTTATATCAATTCGGTTGTATTTTTTTTTATTGTTATCATCATTACCATTAGGTACTATAGCTTTTTCCCACGACCTTGTCCGCGTGGAGTGGAATAGTAACTTTGGGAAGTATTTAATTTATTTAGGATACCTACCCTGCCAATAATAGTACATAGAAACTTCTACGGTTTACCGAAAATAACTTATTTTAATAGATTGCTATAAATACAAACTATTTTTTTTTGTTCTTCCATCCATCCGATGTTCTTTGGTAAAACATAAATATTTTGCGGGTTGCCACATTTTTACTATAAGCATAGCTACCTACACATATTTCCGATAAATATACTTACAGTAAATTTGTTTGGAGTTCCTTAAGAACTTTTATTCCCATATTTTCAAGTAAATAAGTCGAAATTTGAAGAGCGCCGGAACAAAATGTTTTTTAAGATTCCGTAAAAAAAAATAGAAGCCTTATAGGATTACTTTGTCTGTCAAGACCCTTTATCTTGTAAACGCGCGGAGTACCTATAGGTATCGAGTTGAAATTAAAACCCTAAACCACGCCCTAAACTCAGGTCAATAGTCCCGAAAGCTGTGAATATCAAAAATCAAAATCATTTATTCAGTAAAAGGCCACAATGGGCACTTTTACACGTCATTTTTTAAACTACCAGCGCTTTCGGAAAGACCATCCATTTGTATTCTTTTGATTTGTTGTTTTTTTTCTCTTTGTATTGCTTTGTGTTTTATGTACAATAAAGTATTTACATACATACATACATACATACCATCATTACCAAGAAGAATGCGCCGCAAGAAACTTGGCAGAAAGTCATTTTTTCAAAATAAAATACTTAAAAACTACAGTATACAATTAAAGAAAAAATTAGAAAAAAAATCAAACCTCTAAATAATTTATTGAATCAGGCATTACTTTGCGGAGGTCCATATCAATGAACTAAAATAATTTCTTTGCTCACCCGCGACCTTACGATAGCTGAGCTTATGCGAAATAGCGCGTTCATGCAGTTCCTCCACCTCCACAGTGTAAGAACACACACAAATTACACAAATCCATCCATAACCACCACCACAACACACTGACGCGTTTTGAACTCAACCAGAGCTCATCTTCAGAGTGACACAACCGTACACCATGCTACCATTATGCATATTTTGCATAAGCTCAGCTATCTTAAGGTCACGGGTGAGCAAAGAAATTATTTTAGTTCATTCAAACCTCTAAGTCAATCAAAAGCTACAGTCATTAAAAAGGTGTTTCCATACAAATCGCCTTAACAGAAAAAGTTATAGGGTACCTACTTCCGGCTGTCCTAGAAACTTAGAATTTTGCATAAAGGTAGCTCTTACACAAAAAATAAGAAAAATCTGAAAATCATAATTTTTCATATCTGACTCCGTGGTAGGGTTGCCACCTTTTTTTAGGGCGAATAAAGTATTTTTCACTTCTCATGCTCTAAAAGTGGGTCAATATAGCCTTACGAGACGGGAGTAAAGTGAGCATTTTACTCCCTAGGGAGTAAAAGTAATTAATTTTTTAATTTACTTCGACTGACTTAGATAAACTCAAACAGCCAGTTACTTGCAAAAAATAAGTTTGTGTGTGGACCATTTTAATGACGAAAATGTTACGTTCTTAGTCTACGTGGTCTTAGTTCTTGCTTATTCCGCATAGAAGGTGGCGCCATTCTATTTTTCCGTTTGTGTATGGACCATTTCATCGAAGCAATTTTGCTATGTCTGTGTCTTGGAAATAAATACTTACCGCGAAAACTTTGACATTGTTGTAGAGCGTAAATCGTAATCGATTAAAATAAATTGATTATTCTCACAATGTCGTCAAGTGATAGCGAAAATTATGATGTCGAGCAATCAAGGGAAATAATAATAAGAGCAAAAGATATAATTGATAATTTTCTGTCGCCGAAATCTAGAAAGATTTATTTCTATTTTTTTGATTTAATATTTTTATACCAAACTGACTATTTTTTTCTCGCAATCGAAGTGAAAAATAGAGTTTTCACCACGAGACTAAAAGTCAATACAAACCCTCGGATAAATAGCCACCCTCGCTAAAGCTCGGGTGGCTAACAGCCTCGGGTATGTATTGGCTTGTTTTAGTCTCTCGATAAAAAATATACTATTTTTCATTTTGGAAGGACAAAAATAAAGTACACAGAATAAAAAAAGAGTATCGCCAAAATTTGGTGGCTGTGGATACCAGTTTATTTAGTCTCATAAGTACTCATAACCAGTAACGAGCCAGTAAGAATAAGTTTTACGTAAATAGAGTATTTTAGCGTACTTTATTGGTGTCGTAGATTATAAAGTACGCCTACATGAAACAGAGGACAATACTCTATTTTAGAGTACGGGTGGTAACCCTACTCCGTGGTCTGACTGTCTCGGTCAACAAACCATCTTGACCCCATATTGCGTACATTTTGCTTATGCTTATGAGCTTAGAAGGGTCTGCTAACCTTGCAAATTTTCAAAAACACTTGAACAATATCTATCTCTTTCTTATAACTACCCAAATGCCAAGTTTCATAAAGAATCATCGATTTATCTTCGACAATAACGATCTTCCAAATGAACTATCATCCCCTATTTCACCCCCGCACAGGAAGGATTAAAGAAAAACGTGCGAACAAGTAGCTATTTATCTCGTTTCACGTGCCGAAATGGCAAGTTTAATAAAGTTTCATCGATTTATTTTCGATAATGACGACCTTCCATATAAACTTTCATCCCCTATTTCATCCCCTCACAGGTCGAATTTTCAAAAAACTCAAACAAATATCGACTTATTTCTTTTAGTGCCTAAATGCATTGTCATGGTTTTATCTTCGACAACGGCGAACTGCCATCATATAAACTTTCATCCCCTATTTCAACCCTTAAAGCCTCTTTTTCGCGATAAAAGATAGCCTATGTTCTTTCCCAAGGTCTATTCTATTTCTATACCCAAACTTCATCAAAATCGGTTCAGCGGTTTAGACGTGAAAGCGTAACAGACAGACATACAGAGTTACTTTCAAATTTATAATATTAGTATGGAAGTATGGATTTTTTAGGGTTCCGGAGCCAAAATGGAACCCTTATAGTTTCGTCAAGTTCGTCTGTCTCTCCGTCCGTCCGTAGGTATGTCACAGGCATTTTACTCGAAAACTACCTACAAGATGTATATATCAATTATATTTGGAGTACAGATATTGTTTAAAACACGAGAAAATAATTTTAATTAACTTTATTGCAAGTTATTTTAATTACATAGTGATATTGACACTGTAAAGTATTTTTTTTAGGGCCAGCAAATTAGAAGGCCGTTGACTGACAGCAGTCTATATAGAAGAGAGAGAAAACATAGACAACAGTTTCTAGACATAGATAAAATTAGATTAATGTTACCTGTGATAAATATTTTTCTTTATGTTTACATTTTTATTATTTTATTTTAATATTAACAAAATAACCTTATTTATTTAAATATTCAAATTATTAATATTTATTTTATTTTATGTTCGTGTATTGAACATAAGTTGGCCGGGCAAGGCTGACAAGAAATAAAATTATTTACTAAATGAAATTAATAAAATCTATTAGTTATTTTTTACCATTAGCTACTCATTGAAAGGTAATGGACAAATATTTTTGTAAGAACGGGTATAAGTTTTATTATTTGCCATCCTTATTTCTGCCACTCTGACTTTACTGTCAGAACCAGGAAAGGTTTTTACAATGCGCCCCATGGGCCAGCTCAATGAAGGGACATTGGGTTGCTTTACAATTACTAAGTCACCTTCTTTTAAGTTGGTAGAAGCAACTTTCCATTTAGGTCTATTTTGTAATTGAGTTAAATAGTCACTGCTCCAGACCTTCCAGAACTGTTGTTTGAGTTTTATGCAAATTTGCCAAAATTTCAATCTGTTAATATTTGTGTCTGCAAGGTCTGGTTCAGGAATACTAGTTAATGGAGCACCAACAAGAAAATGCCCAGGTGTTAAATAAGAAAGATCAGATACATCTGTGCTCATAGGAAGTAGGGGTCTAGAGTTTAAAATGGCCTCAATCTGTGTTATGACTGTATAGAGCTCTTCAAATGTTAGACATGTTTTTCCAACTACCCTTTTAAGATGATATTTTACGCTCTTGACTCCTGCCTCCCATAGACCTCCAAATTCTGGAGAATAGCTGGGTATATATTTGAAGTTTATCATTTTGTCACAGCAAAAATGATCAACTGTATCGAGGTGACTTTTTGAAGAATGAAGTTTATACAAACTTTTTAAGTAATTATCCGCCCCTTTAAATGTCTGTGCATTGTCACAATATATTTTTGTTGGTACTCCCCGCCTAGATATGAATCTGCGAAGACATCCTAAAAATGTGTCAGTGGTCAGGTCACTGACTAATTCCACATGTATTGCCTTCGTAGAAAAGCAAACAAACAAAGCAATGTAACACTTTGTTACTAATGGCTTACGAATTCTAGCGATTTTCATCTCAAATGGACCACAGAAGTCAATACCAGTGACATCAAAAGGTCTAGAAGGAGTAATCCTATCAGATGGTAGTGATCCCATAAGTTGTGTAGCAGCCTCGGCTTTGGTTTGAAAGCATCTAATACATTTGTTTACAACCTTTTTTACCTCACGAATGCCACCAACAAGCCAGAACCGCTGCGACAATGAGCTGAGAACTAATTTAGGACCAGCATGTAAAAGTCTTAAATGCTCTGTCCTTATAAGCAACTGAGTCAAATTATTTGACTTTGGTAGGATTATGGGATGCTTTTTAGCATAAGAAATGTTGGTAGCATTGTGGAGTCGACCACCAACCCTGAGAATCCCATTATGATCTAAGAAAATGTGTAACCCAGTCAAGTTTGATTTAATAGGTTTATTTAAGGTAAGTGATTCAATTTCTTTTTTAAAATGTATATTTTGTATGTGACGCATTATCAAAGTTTGGGATTCATGCAATTCTTTGGGCGTAATGGAACCCTGTAATTTATTGTTAGCATTTAAGCAATTATTTTTAAATCTCAAAATTAGTGCAATAATCCTCTTTAATTTATAGAAATTAGAATATTTTTGAAAAATGTCATTGTCTGTGTGTAAGAGTCCTGTATTACAAATCTCATCAATTGGTTCCTCAACAACTTTACTATCTATTTGTATAGTAGTATATGCAGATTTACTATCTTGTGTGTGTAAATATTCTGGCCCATGCCACCATAATTTCTGCTCCTGCAATAGATGAGGCACAGTTCCCCTTGACAGTATGTCAGCTGGGTTATCAGCACTTTTGACATAGGTCCAGGAAAAATCTTTAGTGAGTTCAATAATTTGCTTAACTCTATTAGAGACATAGGCTCCTTTCTTTATATTTTTAGCACTCAACCAAGCCAAAACTATTTGAGAATCAGAATGTAGAGTCATGTTAAGAGGAAATCGAGGTTTTAATGTGTTATGCACTCTGTGCGCCAACTGTGAGAGAAGGACAGCACTATTTAGCTCTAGATTTGGTATTGTGAGTGTCTTATTTAAAGGTGCAACTCGAGATTTGGAACACAACAAATTGACAGTAATTTTGCCATTTGAGTGTAAAACTCTTAAGTAGAGACAGCAGGCAATTGCTTTAAATGAGGCATCACAAAATCCAAGAAGCTCAATTTTTTGTGCACTGCTATCTACTATACCCCGTGGAATATTAATTTGTTGCATTTTGTCTAAGCTTTCTACAAATTTTTTCCAACAGTCTAACTCTTTAGGCGGTAACACTGTGTCCCAACCAATTTTTAAATTCCACAAGTTCTGCATGAACAGCTTGGCTGTTACAATGATAGGCCCAATCAAACCTAAAGGATCAAACATTTTGCCAATGAAACTCAAAATTTCCCGTTTAGTGCGAAGACCTTTGAAGTCTGCATTTGGACTTGTGAACATCAGTGTATCGGTGAGTATATTATATTTTAATCCTAATGTTTTTATAATATTATCTTTATTTAGGTCAATTTCCTCAAAATACCTTTGTTTTTCCTCAATATTTTTTAAAATTTCAGTATTATTTGAACACCATTTGTGTAAGGTAAAGCTACCCAACTTTAATAAATTTATTAGTTGCTGTTTCAGGTCCTGCAGCTGATCTATGGAGTCGGAGCCACAGATGACATCATCAACGTAAGTATTTTTTAATATAGCGTCTGCAGCCAGTGGATACTTGTCCTTATAGAGGAGAGCCAACTCTATCAAACACCTAGTACTAAGGTAAGTAGATGCTTTCAGACCATAAGTCACTGTTTGCAGTTGGAGACAAACTATGGGTTTGTTTGGATCATCCCGCCACAAGATGTTCTGAAGAGGTGTGTGATGACTGTTTATATAAACTTGTCGAAACATTTTTTCGATATCGCACATTAAAGTGTAACGGTAAGTCCTGAATGTGGTAAGTACATCAAACAGCTCACTCTGAACTAAGGTCCGACCGAGATCTCGGTCTCGGTCTCGGTCTCGGCAAATCTCGGCCAAAAATCGAGCCGAGATCTCGGTCTCGGTCTCGGCCAAAAACAGCCGAGATTCTCGGCTGCGGCCGAGATTCCACGGCGGCACTGAATATTAGCGCGCGGTTTACCACGGTGTTCGCGGTGGCACGAGCTTTATTTGGGATTTTGATTGGTCGCCTCACCCAGGCTCGCGCGTGTGGTACCTAACCTACTTGCTCACTGGCACCCGCTAGCAAGAGTAACAAGTGACAGCTCGTTCATTTCTTTTCGATAACGATTGTTATTGTTAATATAATACTTTAGTTTGATTTACGTGATAATTAAGTTTGTTTGTAGGACCCGGTGGAACGTTTAATTAAACCACAATGAAAAAAAAATGCCATTCATAACGCGTATTTTTAGGGTTCCGTAGTCAACTAGGAACCCTTATAGTTTCGTCACGTCTGTCCGTCCGTCTGTCTGTCTGTCTGTATGTCTGTCCGCGGCTAAGCTCAGAGACCATTAGTACTAGAAAGCTGTCATTTGGCATGAATATACATATTATTAGGTACATATCAGTCACGCCGAGTGGTTAAATAAAAAATATTTTTTTTAGGTTACCTCCCATAGACGTAAAGTGGGGGTGATTTTTATTCTATACTAACCGTATAGTAAGTATCGTTGGATAGGCCTTTTAAAATCATTTTTGGTCGCTAGGACGATTTTTCGATTCAGTGATCTGTTTGCGAAATATTCAACTTGAAAATCAAGCGTCGGGTGGAAAAAATTGTTGTTGTTGATTTTTAGAAATATATGGCGTTGTCCATTGGAGGACAATTTTGCCAGTGTCTAGTACGTTTTGCCGTTGAACGGTAAATAAAATTCTAGAAAACGAAATATGAGACGTAATGGTGGAAAAATTTGAAAAAAATCAAGATCGTATAGGTAGAGTCATACACGATGACGCGTGCCGTGGTTCTTATTACAATGTCATTAGGTACCTAATGTCTAACTTTGTTAAAAAAAGATTGCTTTAGAAATAGCAGTAGTTTAAGAGTAAATAGAAGCCTAAGATATAAAACATACTTAAACTTAGAAAATTCCGTACACAATACGAAATTCTTACAATAATACTTCTTGGTTTTTTCGTAACGGCTACGGAACCCTATCTTGGACGTGTCCGATATGCTTTGGTCGGTTTTTTAGATACTAAAATGAAAATATAGAAAAAAACACTTAATTTTTGTGTCTCGGTCTCGGTCTCGGTCTCGGCCGAGAATATATTTTTTTCTCGGTCTCGGTCTCGGTCTCGGCCGAGATTAAAAAAGCAGTCTCGGTCGGACCTTACTCTGAACTATAGGTCCATTCAACATGAGATCATTAAGCGATACATCATTTCGCGTTTTCATGCTACCATTGAATACTACTCGCAACTTTGTTGTTTTGCTATCTTCGTTTAATACGGCATGATGCGCGAGAAAGTAAACGGGGTCATTATAGACATCATAATCATCTATGTCAACTATTTTAGCATGTCCCAGCGATATATACTCGTTTATGAATTTCTTATACTGTTGAAAGTAGTATGGATGAGATTTAAACTTTTTTTCTAATGCATAAAATCTCTGAAGTGCAGCTGAGAATGAATCCCCAATTTGAATCTCATGTAATGGCTCTTTCAGGGGCATATCCACATGAAACCTATTGTCTTTTAAGTTCATTGAACTTTTGAAAATTTTTTCTGCCTCCTGAAATTCACAATTTGTTTTATTTTGCACTTCAGGGACTTTTTCGGACAGCCAAAACTGTTGCATGATGTCATCCAAACTACTCTCACATTGAACAACATGATTTGAAACTAAGTTGGTATTGTCATTAATACCATTTCTACTATTATTGCATACAAATGAGCCACCTACTATATAGCCAAACAAGGTGTTTTGCAAAACCAACCCATTGCTCAATGATATATGACCATCCAACAATGCTTTGAAATACAAGTCGGCGCCCAATAATAATGGGATCTCAGATGGGACATTAAAGCTGACATCTGCCAGCTGTACATGAGTAGGTATTTTAATGTTATTGACATCAAAGTAAGTTTGTGGCAAATTTGTTGTAATTGAGTCCACAACATGGCATTTTACTTGAAATTTGACATTGTGAACCTGAGAGTTCAATGACACATTGACAGACTGACTAATCTGATTGTTATTGTTGCCTATTCCAATAATGTTGGTTTTTATTGTGGTTGGGCTCAACTGCAACTGATCAACAAGTGACCTTTTTATTATTGAAGCTTGACTGCCACTGTCCAATAGTGCTTTTACACAAATATCATGTCCAAATTTGTCAGTTATTTTGACCTGCACAGTGGGTAGCAATATATTGTTATGCGAGTGGTTGTTAGAATGCAATGTAACAACCTGCTCTTCATTTAAATCCTCATGTAAAAGTGAATTATGGCTCTGACTACATTGTTTACATTTAAAATTGAATTTGCACTTACTTGTGTGAGCTTTTAGGCATATTTTGCACAAATTATTTGAATTGACAAAGGTCACTCTTTCAGCTGTAGAGGCAGTTTTAAATTTAGGGCACAAATATATAGGATGAGTTTGTTTGCAATAGGTACATACAATTTGTTTTATTGTTTCTTTTGTTACAGCATTGCTGACTTTACAAGGAATGGACTTGCCCCGAGTACTGTCATAGTAAGTACTTTTTTGTGCAGGACTGTCCTCTAATGCTATAGCGCGACGCTCCAAAAATGAAATGAATTCTGCAATGGTAGGTAAATTTTCAGGGTTTTCCCTATCAAGATGGTATGCTCTACATGTATAAGAGTCCAATTTTCGGCTCAATACTGAAATAAGTAACATATCCCATTGCTCAATTGGCTGTTCCAGGTTTTTCAATGCATATATTTGTTGCTGAACTTCTGAAATGAATGCTCTTATGGAGCTTGCGGTACCTTTCTGCATTTGAGGTAAGTCTAAAATGAGGTTGATGTGGTTTGATATGACACGAGCTTTATTATCAAACCGTTTCTTAAGAAGTGCCAAGGCTTCGGGATATGACTCATTTACCATAGGCAGGTTTATTATGACTGACAATGCATCTCCTAATAGATATTTTCGCAAGTAGAACAATTTTTGAATGTCTGACAAACTTTTATTTTTATCAATAACTGCCATAAACAGGTCCATGAAGGGTCGGTATTTGGTGAAATCTTTACCATCATAGGATGATATTTCAATATTAGGCAGCTTTACGCTGCAATTGTTATTTCTAGAACTAGAGGAACTTTGCTCAACCGTTTGGCGACCCGCCATGGCCTGCTTTAACATGGCTGTTCCATGAAAATACTTATGTTCCACCAGTGAAATGTCCTCACTATCATTTTCATCAAGGCACAAAATTTCTAAATTAATGTTCTCATAATCTTTAAAGTCACTTACAAGTTGTTGTAGCCTTGCCTCTAACATTTCGTAGCTGGATTCCGCAACCGACTCTGTATTGTTGACGAAAGTCTCATTGCGCGTAAACTTCGCCTTTATTTGACCACGCTGCACCCTTAAACGCTTAAGGTCTTCCATTTTTTATGATAAAATGCACAATTTTCACCAAAAGATTCGCGAAAACATTACGAAAACACTTCACTTTTCACTTGACGAGTTCGCGCGCGGATAGGATACGTCGAGCTGTCACTGTCAAACGTCAGTGGGAATCGAAGTGACGTTACGTCAACGTCAAGACGAATTGCCGCGAAAACTCCTTTTGCCTTCTTGGCTTTTGGATATCTATAGGTATACACCTAGTTGTAGTTATTGATATACAGAAACTTGTATTGTTGTTTCTTTTGATTGATGGTGAATTATGATGGGTTCAAATATATGGAATCTGAACACCGGCACCGTTTCTTCTCAGGATTAATACGACGATTGTTGTATAAACACCGTAAATACCGCTATGGCCGGCCGGCACTTTGCACTTTCGCACTGGTTGTATTCTGCTCGAAGGACCACTTTCACATGTTTAAAACACGAGAAAATAATTTTAATTAACTTTATTGCAAGTTATTTTAATTACATAGTGATATTGACACTGTAAAGTATTTTTTTTAGGGCCAGCAAATTAGAAGGCCGTTGACTGACAGCAGTCTATATAGAAGAGAGAGAAAACATAGACAACAGTTTCTAGACATAGATAAAATTAGATTAATGTTACCTGTGATAAATATTTTTCTTTATGTTTACATTTTTATTATTTTATTTTAATATTAACAAAATAACCTTATTTATTTAAATATTCAAATTATTAATATTTATTTTATTTTATGTTCGTGTATTGAACAGATATCTTGTCAAAGCCGCTATTTAGTTTTGTAGTTAAATAACAAAAATAAATATTTATAGGGTGGGCACTCCATAGGTACACCCTACCTAACCATTGTTTCAAATACAGAACAGAATACCTACACAAAATCGTTTCAAAGCTTTCTATTGCCGTTCGTCTCCACAGAGTACCTACATTGAATATGTATAGAAAATAGTCTCGGTAGTTGCAAGCGAAGTTTTTGTATGCGAAAACTGTCACTCATTTTGATTGTGATCGCGAGTGTCAGAAACGTTACACAATACGCAATAGACCTTCATATCGCGTAACGCACTCAGAATTACACAATCGCTTTCGCCATCTGTCAAACGAAGAGTTTGGTTTTTGCAAGTAGTATTTATTGATCGGATGGCTTAAATTAAATTAATAGGCTTTAACTGTAGCGTATTTAGTAGAAAAATAACTGTTTTAGATCTATTTATTTTTTTATTGAAATTGTAGTATTTAAGCTGTACAATACTACCACTAATTAACAAAAATATGTTAAAGTTCTGAATTAAACTAAACGCAATGTTGAGAAGTTTCGTCAAACGTCATTGCTTTCGTGCTCGTACTCAACTCAAGTCAAGTCAAACTAAATAATATATACTTAGAGATACTGTCCTACTTCAAACAAACAAACGCAGAAAAATATTTTTAATTTACTTTTTTGTTCGTGTGCGTATTTTTATCTAGATAACTTATAACGGGAAATAATACATTTACTACTTCGAAGTGATTTTCAAAGTGAAAATATTGGAGTCAATACAGAAAGAGATCGCATCAATTTACTGGAAAGTAGTTGAGGTAACTTTTATTACAAGCCTATCTATTTAACTAGTTACTTGATGTATAATTATTATTGTCTTTAATTTTGGAAATCGAATTAACGCTTGCATAATATATGTAGATTGGATAACAATGCAAGTACTGTCAAAAAAAATTGTTTTTAGATCTAATTGTCAAAAAAAATTACTTAAATAAACTGATTACATTTATTAAAAAGTTTCTAAAGAGCTTCCTATGAATAGTTCAAGTTATATTCAAGTTCAAGTTCTGTTATTAACAATGTGTTAACTTGTACGATTGTTTAGGATGCCTGCAAGGCCTATTGTATCTGATGCCCAGTGGGAGATAATGCTGAAATATATGCAGAAGCATCCTAATATAGCGAGGGGTTCCTTGGCTAGTGAAGGAAACACACAAAAAAAAATTACGTCTGAGCACTGGGGGATACTCGCATCAAAATTGAATTCTGTGGGCTCAGGCACTACTAAATCTGTGGAGAAATGGAGAGAGGTAACTAAATTTTAAATTGTATTAATATTTAATTTAACTACTAAGTACTACTACTTTTTAGACTACTGAATAGCCCAGTGGTTTGAGTACCTGACTACGAAGCTTGATGTCCTGGGTTCGATCCCCAGTCGGGGCAGTTTTGGTGTGAAAAATAAGAATGTTTGTTCTGGAGTCCTGGGCGTTTCATTGTGCATTTAAGTATGTTTATCGGTTGCCTAGTATACATAAAACAAGCTTTGCTTACTTTGGGACTAGGTTGATCAGTGTCAAGTGTCCTGCGATATTTACTTATTTCTTTCATTAATTTATTTAAATCACTATGTGACTTCAGATATAATTAATTACTTTATAAGAATTCAACATAGTAAAGTTATTAAAGTTCACAGCAAAACTATGGTCCATCCAGTTATGAGGTTCACGGCTCATATTTCTTGTGATTTCAAATGAACACAAATAGTCCTTTTTTTTCTTCTTTGTGTTGAGGCTTTGGACACTCCAGGACATCATGTCAGCCTCATAAAAATAGTCCTTAAAATACTGCTTTATTACTCAGCGAAAATGTAGTGTTTAATTATTTAATATAGAACTTATTTTTAATTCAATTTAAATTAATTAAATTTATGTTATTTGTTTGAGTTGTGTTGATTTAACAAATCAATATCCAAACCATACACTACTATACTTCTACTGTACCATATCCTATTATAGTTTACAAGAATAACTATTATTATATTATCCCTTTTTTTGTAGGTATTTTATTATGATACTACATCAAAGTAGATTCAGAAGAAGAGTCAGCCAAAAGTCACTGTTACAAAAACCTTGTAATTGTAATTTAGTTAATACTAGCTTTTGCCCGCGACTCAGTCCGCGTTGAATAGTTATTTTGGGAAGTATTTTTCCTTCCTTCCATATAAAATTTCATCCCCTATTTCATCTCCTCACAGGCCGAATTTTCAAAAATGCTCGAACTAATATCTAATTACTTCTTATTAAATGCCTAGATGCCAAGTTTTATAAAGATTCTTCAATTTATATTCCATAATGACGACTATCAATATAACTTTTCATCCCCTATTTCACCCCGTCACAGGTCGAATTTTCAAAAGCGCTCGAACAGATATCTACTTATTTCTTATTAACTGCCTAAATGTCAAGTTTCATGGTTTTATCTTAAAAAATGTCGAACTTACATATAAACTTTCATCCCCTATTTCAACCCCTTCAAGCCTTTTTTTCGGAATAAAAGGTAGCCTATGTTCTTTCTCAAGGTCTAGTCTATCTCTGTACCTAATTTCATCAAAATCGGTTCGGCGGTTTTGGCGTGAAAGCGTAACAGACAGACAGAGTTACTTTCGCATTTATAATATTAGTATGGATTAATATTCCATAGTATATATACATCAAAATGTTACCTACAATCCGTACTAATATTATAAATGCGAAAATAACTGTCTATCTGTCTGTTACGCTTTCACGTCGATACCACAGAACCGATTTTAATGAAATTTGCTATATAAGTAGTTTGAACCCCAAAGATCAACATAGGATAACTTTTATTCCGGTAGAAGGCGCCACCGTGCGATAACCTAGATCCGCGCAGACGAAGTCGCGGGCATATGCTAGTAAGCTATATTTTATTTGTGGCATGGTGTTGTAATGCGCACTTGTAACAACTCAATTCCCATTCCACCGGGTTCCTTAATTTTTTATGTAACTTCAACGATGAATGATAGTCTTATTATTAATTTTATGATTTCTTTCTGATTTTATTTACTGACTACATTTTCAGTAAAAAAATCTAATAAGAAACCTTTACAGTGCTGGTCACATGTTTTCTTTTAATATTCTTTATTAATTTTAAGACACGTTGTATACTCGCCTTAACACCATTAATGCAATTTTTAATTACTATCCTATTAGTACTGGAACAATATCAAATACGCCGTACGAAAGAAATCTTTTGCGCTAATGCGGAACCAGCAGGCCAAGAAGACGGGGGGCTTGTGCGTCAAGAGGCTGGCCTCGCTGAAGGAACGAGAGGAGATGATCCTTGCACTCGTCGGGAAAGGGACAGAAGATGGTGAAGAGAGCGTGAGTATACTATTCATTCATTGGCGTGCAGGAAAGGCAGCGCCAGAGGGGCTACTACGAAATTGAAATTCGTATCGTACCGTTCCTCTCACTCTCATATTAAATAAAATTAGCTTCAGTGGGACGGCAAGAGACGAACTTCGATTAGTACAATTGTATGGGCCCGTAGCTGCACCCACACACACCCACCAGCAACAGGGTATGGAACACTAATGCTGCCTGTCATCACTGCACGCCACTGCCCATGTTATTTTTTTTAATCTCCGACGCAAAAAGTGGGGTGTTATAAATGTGTCCGCTTCAGTCTTGTGACATCATAGCTTTCAAATGGATGGACAAAATTTTCATGTGATTTTTATTTAATCGAGAAGGTTCTTGGCTAAGTATCATCACAATCGGTTCACGCGTTTCTGTGGTAGGTAGTTATTGAACTTTCAAATGACAATGTCGGGATTTTCAACCTATTTAAGTTGTGATTGGTTTTTTGGAATCTTTTTGTATTTTTTATTTCAATTTTTACTTTTACGGTCATCCCGTGAAACCTAAATTGAAAATACAAACCGAAACATAGATGCACAGAAAAACCAGAAAAATAAGACCAACACTGGGAATCGAACCCAGGTCCTCGGCATCCCAGTTCGATTCTCAGTGTTGGTCTTATTTTTCTGGTTTTTCTGTGCATCTATGTTTCGGTTTGTATTTTCAATCTATTTAAGTTGATTATGTAGGTTATTATACTTATTATTTTCTATATTATATTTGATTATTGCTTTTATTTTATATATTTTTTTGCGATTTAACTTGCTTAAATCGTACAGTGAAATTCAATTAATGTGCGACTAAATGTCAATGCTAACTCAGTCGACATTCCCGTCGATGTTAGATTTTTTGTGAATTTTAAAAATAAAGATAGTGTATTATCACTGTTTTTCTTATTACAGGTTGACGAGACTCAGACTACAGCACCAATACCACTGACACCGCATAAGCCATCAGTATCAGTATCACCTCTGAAACCAACATTATCACCAAAGATTCCATTAAAACCATCTGATTTTTCTGTTCCTACGATGCAGCAAAATCTTGGTGGACAGGTTCTACCTGTCTTATCAAACCCAACCTCATCTTCAATAGGTTCTCTCACACCAAAAGCAACTTCTAGTACAAATACATCAGATGTCATAGACCAAGAGCGAACACGGCAAGTAGCAGTTGTAGACTCAAATATGTCAAGAATGTCCCTGGATGACATCAACTCCATTCAAAATCAACTCCAGAAAAGTCTTTGGAATCACATGATTGACCCAAAAACATCAACGCGTCCAACTTTTAAGTACTGTTTGGTTTTAGAACCGTTTGGATTGATTTTCATATGCTGCAATCTAGATGCAGTGGAGTGGTTAACTTTGACTACTGAAAATACCCCCTTTGCTGGTCGTAATCTGATAGTTATCTTAGACGACTTAGAAAATAAACTACCTAAAACAGTGGACATGTGTGTGAATATCACCACTGATTTGGTACATGACAATATAGAATCTGTTTTCAATGTTTTGGTGCGCACAAATCAGTCTTGGCTCAATACACGTCAGTGGAGGCTCGTGCCTAATAAATGTGTATCTGTGACCTCATTTAGCCCCTCAGATGTTACATGTTTGTGTGTTGTATTCAGTGTTCCTTTGAATGATATACGGAGGTTACGGAGGGAAGGGTTCAAGCTACATTTTTTATTTGGAGTAGTTCCAGTTGACTATCATGAAGAAACCAAAAAGGAAGTAATTGATGATTAAGAAGATAATTTTTGACACAAATACAAACACATTGGTAAAGCTTTGATGGTCATTTATAATTTTAACATTATTTTTCTAATATGGCTAATTTATCTTTAAATACAGAGGCCGTATTGCCTAACGTTTCTGACGCTCGCGATCGCAATCAAATGACAGACTTCGCATACAAAAACTGTCATTTGATTGCGATCATGAGCGTCAGAAACGTTAGACATTACGGCCTCGCGAGGTTCTAGCTAGAGTCGATTCACAAGAACTAACACGAATAGTTTGAATGAGTGAATTAGTTTTACCTATTTGAATACAATTTCAAACAAATGTGAAAAATGTCATGCATCTGTCATTTTCCTATAAAAATGTCTATACTTGGTTTGGATTTTGGATAGGTATTTAACGGATTCGATTTGTGGCATTCGACAATGGCGGATGTGGAACATGTCTAATTTTGGTATTTCTGCTTCTTTGGCTAGTTGAAGTATAATTTTGATAGTGTTTTATGCGGCGATTAACCTTAATAGTGAACAGTGATCACAAAATTCGATATCGCTCTCGTGTCTGACATTTTTTAATGCGCAAGTTGTCTCCGCGTGGTTTTTGGAATTTTGCTATCAAGTTGCAAAAACTACAATCACCGTACTACGTGAAGAAGAATATATTTATCTTTATATAACTGACATTGGCCCAAGCCTTGAAGGCCGCCATTGAGGAGAATAAATAAAAAATAAAATAGGTATTTAACTAGATGTAAACAAAACAACTCAAATGGTGTCGTAAATATTGAAAGTCACATTAAATACAAGAAACATTTACATTTCTCTATTGAAATACACTAGTCTACTTTGTCGTAGCAAGTGGAAGGATGTAGTCTCTGCCTACCCCATTGGGAAAGAGGCGTGATTTTATGTATGTATGTAGTCTACTTTGTATTAAAATGATAGATACCACGTCGGTGGCAAACAGGCACGCGGTCCGCCTGATGTTAAGCGGTTACCGCCGCCTAGGAACGCTTGCAACACCCGAAGTATCACTCGCGCGTTGCCGACCCTGCATAAACCTTTTTATACCCCTTTTGAAGGCCTCCATACTGAAACTCGCTGGGAAAACCACGGCAGGTAAAATAGGTAAGTATATAAAAAACCTTAAATGTACCAAGTCTGACAGCTGAAGTTTAAGTATAGTGATATTACTTTTGTTCAATCAATTCCTGCCAGTTCTTGTAAATCGATCTTTAAGTAAAGGATAGTTAAATTCAAAATTGTATTGTACTGTAAAACTCTTTATTGTACATGAAAATAACAGAACACAGCAAATTTCTTAGTACTCCGTGTGTAAAACCAATTACAATAAGTATTAAAATGTTTTAACTTTGTTTACCAAGTAACTACAAACTTTTTTGTACATAATGTATATAATTTAATTTTATGATAACGAACCAGCTATGTAGGCATATAAGTTGTAAATAAAATGATTATTTAGAAATACCAAACCAGATGTCGTCCATTTTATTTTTTATTTTTTTAGCCCTCTCCAGACCTTAATTTTAAACTAACAACTCCGTGTCACGGGAATCGCGTATGCTAAAAAAATAGTACATTACTGTAGAGGCCGTGAAGTAAGGGATTGATGGACGAGTCATCGTGGTCATCTCGCCATCTCCACCTCAGCCTGCCTCGCCGTCGGTGCCCGTCTTGCGGTACCCACCATGTGACTGTGCGTCCATCTTTAAGGGTGCATCCGGCAGATATGCCCAGCCCAGTCCCACCAAAGTCCCACTTAAGTTTGGCAGTCACTTTTCCAACATCAGCTTTCTGAGTCATGGAGCCATGGAGCGCAATGTGGTGTTCCGGATTCGATCAGTCCTTTTCAGACTTAATATGCTGCGCTCCAAAGCTTTGCCGAGATGGTGGTAAACAGTTATTGGCTAAATATAAAAATCCCTATTAATATTATAAATGCGAAAGTAACTCTGTCTGTCTGTTACGCTTTCACGTCGAAACCGCTGAACCGATTTTGATGAAATTTGGTATAGATATAGTTCAAGCCCCAAGGATCAACATAGTGTTACGTTCGTGGGGTGGGTTCGTGATTGAAAAGCACTTTTAACACCGATGAATAAGAGTAGGATTTATTTTCACACTGTTACTTAACTTTACAAAACACTTAAAAACAGTTCACAGTAATTTCGCACTCAAAAACTCACTTACAAGTCGCTTTGATTCTCTTCGATGTTTATCGCTCGGTATCGCATTCGAAAACTGTCTCCGCCGCAACCTCGCCCGGCTTATATACCCCCGGTGAATCGGTCCACAAAGTTCGAGAACAGTCCAGATAGGACGTCATACCTACATCTCGAATGTTCCTGAAACGAGTAGAGTGTCTGTCTCTTTCATGTGCTATCTCTCTCACACAGTTACTAGAATGTTCCGGAAACAGGATCATCAGTCTGTTTCTCTCACACATATAGGCTATCCTTGTCACACACCTTCTCGAATGTTCTCAGTATAGCTGTCTCTTTCTAATCGTGCTATCTCTTTCACTCCTATTGAAAATTTCGCCATATACTGAATTGTAGTTCAAAGGCCCATAAGGGGTCCTGAAAACGCCTGAAAACGGGTTTTCAGGTTATGGCGTCATCGGATAGAGGGTGGCCTGAAACGGACTGAAAACATGTTTCAGGCGCCTGAAAACGACGGTAACTTGGGTGAAATTTTGATAAACTAATATGTGATAGAGCGTCCTCTGAAACGGCCTGAAACAGTATTCCAGCCTACTGAAAACGCCTCCAATGGGTCGAAAAGCACGATTAAAGTTTCCACCTAACCCACCGCCGTAACACTGCCCCCTCCTAAGACATGCTCGTCCCGAGCATCATTAGATCCATGGTATTTGGCCAGTCGATCAACATGAACAATCTTACAGGGGCTACGCGCGTTACGCTGTATTCTGTATGTGACATCGTTGATCCTAGTGACTACTTTGTACGGCCCTTCCCAACTCGGTGATAATTTCGGGGACTTCCCTTTTTTTCGCATAGGGTTATGTAGCCACACCAACGATCCTTCCTCAAATCTCGTCTGGTTAGACTTCCGGTCATATCTGGTCTTCATCTTTTCGCTGGCCTGCAGTCCGTGTTCACGAACATGATTGTGAACACCATCAATCCGGTTTCGCAGTTCACTTGCATATTCTGAAATCGTCTTTGGTGCATCTGGAGGTCGTCCTGTCAGTAGATCCGCAGGTAACCGCAGTTCTCTTCCAAAATTAGCACACGCAGGTGTCACGGCCGTGCTTTCGTGAACTGCGGTCCGATACGACATTAAAAAGAGTGGAATATGCCTGTCCCAATCTTTTTGATGGCTGTCAACTACTTTGGCCAAATGTCGTTCCAGAGTCTGATTGAACCTCTCGACCATCCCGTCTGACTGTGGATGATAGGACGTAGTCCGAGTTTTATGAATTCCCATGACTCGGCAAGTCTCCTGAAACACCAGAGATTCAAAGTTTCTTCCCTGATCGCTATGGATCTCAAGAGGTACTCCATACCGACAAAATACTTCAGCCACTACCGTTTCCGCTACTGTGACTGCCTCTTGATTTGGAATGGCAAACACTTCAGGCCATTTGGTGAAATAGTCCATGACCACAAGGATGTACTTGTTTCCGCGGTCAGAGATCGGGAACGGCCCTGCGACGTCCAAAGCAATTCTTTCCCAAGGTGCCCCCACATTATAAACTTTAAGCGCACCTCTACTGCGTGTATGTGGCCCATGAAGAGGTACCATCAAATGGTGGTAACTTTAACTTTTCACCTCCTGTGGCTGGTGCACCCGATAAACTGGTGGTGCCGTTGGCCACTTTAATTTCCAACTTCTGGAGGCGATTCTCGTGGCCTTCTACCTTTTCGTTGACACCGTTGAGGCGCTGTTCGTGATTTCCGACTTTAATGTCAACTGCCACAATTTTATCCTGGACCTCAGCCATCTCCTTTTTCCATTCTGCGGTTGCGTCGTGTACCTCACGGAGGAGTTCGAACTGGTTCTTTTGTTCCTCCTGTAGAATCCTAGCTTGTTCCTCCTGCTTTCTAGCATGTTCCTCCTGCCTTCTAGCTTGTTCCTCCTGCCTTCTAGCTTGTTCTTCCTGCTTTCTAGCATGTTCCTCCTGCCTTCTAGCTTGTTCTTTCAGGAGGACCAGAATCGCGTTGATGTCTATTTCCGGCTTTGGGGATACTGCCGCCGCTGTATCTGACGCTGCGGCGGTGTCTGTAGGGTCCCCAGCTGCGGCGCGGCTTCGGGTCTGCATCCTCTCCTTCTCTTCTTCTCGCGGAGTAAGCGGCATTTTCAATCCCACTTCTGACACCAAATGTTACGTTCGTGGGGTGGGTTCGTGATTGAAAAGCACTTTTAACACCGATGAATAAGAGTAGGATTTATTTTCACACTGTTACTTAACTTTACAAAACACTTAAAAACAGTTCACAGTAATTTCGCACTCAAAAACTCACTTACAAGTCGCTTTGATTCTCTTCGATGTTTATCGCTCGGTATCGCATTCGAAAACTGTCTCCGCCGCAACCTCGCCCGGCTTATATACCCCCGGTGAATCGGTCCACAAAGTTCGAGAACAGTCCAGATAGGACGTCATACCTACATCTCGAATGTTCCTGAAACGAGTAGAGTGTCTGTCTCTTTCATGTGCTATCTCTCTCACACAGTTACTAGAATGTTCCGGAAACAGGATCATCAGTCTGTTTCTCTCACACATATAGGCTATCCTTGTCACACACCTTCTCGAATGTTCTCAGTATAGCTGTCTCTTTCTAATCGTGCTATCTCTTTCACTCCTATTGAAAATTTCGCCATATACTGAATTGTAGTTCAAAGGCCCATAAGGGGTCCTGAAAACGCCTGAAAACGGGTTTTCAGGTTATGGCGTCATCGGATAGAGGGTGGCCTGAAACGGACTGAAAACATGTTTCAGGCGCCTGAAAACGACGGTAACTTGGGTGAAATTTTGATAAACTAATATGTGATAGAGCGTCCTCTGAAACGGCCTGAAACAGTATTCCAGCCTACTGAAAACGCCTCCAATGGGTCGAAAAGCACGATTAAAGTTTCCACCTAACCCACCGCCGTAACACTAGGATACTTTTTATTCCGGTAGAGGGCGCCACTGCGTGATAACCTAGACCCGCGCAGACGAAGTCGCGGGCATAATCTAGTATTATATAATAACAGACTAGTTACTGCATGGGTCAAGTTATCTTTGTCTTTCTGAAATAAAGAACAAAAAAAAATAATTTATTGAATCAGGCGTTACTTTGCGGAGGTCCATATCAATGAACTATACCCTGTCCCATAATTCTAGATAATAAAATGACGTTTCATGTGTTACCTGTTTTTTGCGTCTCATAAATAGTGATGTGCCGCAACCGGTAATCACCGAAAGATTTTCTAGGTACCTGTGTACCAATATATGTATGTCATAAAATATTAAGATAGGAACGGATCCGTGGTATACTAACATGTAGGACACTTAGGACATTCTAGAAAAGGCAAAATAGGTCTAATAAAAATGCGACAGTTTTGAAGATAATTTCGACTTTTTATAGATGTTGATGTTTAAGTTTCAATTAAATTCTAAGTAAGATCATTGCCATAAGAAGCTGAAAATACACTTAATAGGTGTTCCCTTCTTTCACAGACAGAATTTTCGTAGAATTTCGTTTCGCAGAAAATATTTCATATAATATTGGCTCTTCGTATGTTTACTTGGAATATAATTCAATACTCGAGTAAAAGGGACGCTGCCATACGGACTTCGTTTTTCTAGTTTTGTAGTAGCCCCTCTGTATTATATTTTTTTACGTTGGCACTAAGTGATGAACACTGTATTTTACCTGTTTTGTACCTGTGCTTAGATTTTATCACTTTATCGTAAAAGTGTATTTATATTTTTAAAATGAGAAGTAGTATATTATTGAATACTTTAATGTTATTTTTGCTATCGTAAAATATACATTTTTATCGGTTATTTAGGAAACCGGAATCATGGAGCCGCACTGTTCGTTTTATGCTGGCCACATTATTTTTACGTTTGACATTTCAGACTGTCATTTTATTATCTAGAATTATGGGACAGACCATAAAATAATTTCTTTGCTCACCCGCGACCTTAAGATAGCTAAGTCTATGCAAATTATGCGTGTTCATGCAGTTCCTCCACCTCCACACTGTACGAACACACACACATTACACAAACCCATCTATCACCACCACCACAACTCACTGACGCGTTTCGAACTCAACCAGAGCTCATCCTCAGAGTGACACAACCGTACACCATGCTACCAGTTGTTAGACTAACAAACCACCACCACTGTTTTAATTTGTCAAACAAAACAAAAAACTACCCGCAAAATATTAATAAATTTTAAAAATGATACAAAACTACCTTGATTTTTTAATTTTATTTATTTATTGTCAAGGCATGTTTAAAAACTACCGTTGCTAAAATTAGACCCAAGCCGTAGCAAGGGAGATGACACTAAATTTATTTGCTCATTAATAATAGACCCCATACTATTGTACCTAATTATCTCCATACATTCTAACACATCAAGACGAAACCCCTTGTCACAGTAATGTAACACTTCATACGAATCTGAGTCCGATATAGAATGATTTAATTCCAACAGATGCTTGGCAAAATTAGATCTATCAGGATGCCCGTTCCTATATGCCGATACATGCTCCTTAAACCTAGTATTAAAACTGCGCCCGGTCTGACCTACATATACTTTACTGCAATCATTACAAGTGAGCTTGTATACACCCGATTTAGTTCCTTTATCCATCTTCTCTTTGTGGTTACAAAGTTTAGAGTACAAAGAGTTGTTAGTTTTAAAGGCTACATTAACATTGTTAGATTTTAAAATGTCATAAATTCTATCAGACAAACAACCAACATATGAAATACTACACCTATATTTGTTAGAAGACTGAGGAGGCAACCCGGCGTGAAGCATGCTATTCACTATCCGTGCTTGCTTCCTCCTAACCAAACCATCTACCATCGATTTCGTATAGCCATTTGACGTTGCTATCTGATAAATAGTATTTAACTCTGAATCAAAATTTACCCTATACTCGGGGCCATAATTCGAGAGACAACTTTGACAAGTCAATGACAGGTAAAGGGTTACCAGGGTTCGACGAAATTAAATAGTGATGTAGCCGATATCGATATTTATTGTCGATTCGACTAAATGGTTTGCTAAGAAGATTTTTTTTTGTACCAATTCAAAGTAACAAAGATGTAACACAACGAAAATTCAACTAAACAAAACAAAAACGTAACAGATAAAATGCGCACAGTGAGCGAGAGATGCAGAAAACCACGAAACACATTTAAACACTCCGGGAAATGGAAGCCGAATGGGTTACAAAAGTTTGTTACACGAATTAGGGATGCACGTTACGATTCGATTTTTATGAAGATTGATTTAGCGATATTCATTTCAATATAATCTTCAACCGATTCGATTCGTAAATAAAGTGAATCGTATCCTTTAAATCGTATTTACAGACAATTTATTAATTTGTTATGATATAATAAGTAAGTAAAATTTCGATAATCGAAGTTCATATCGTACCTTCCCTCTCGCTCTCGTATTAAATAGTATAAAAGGGTAAAAGGGACCGCACGACACGAACTTCGAGTTTTGAGTTTCATAGTAGCCCTGCTGAGGTTTACGATCCATTACGATTCAAAGTGAAAAATCGACGAATGCCCCGCACCGGCCCTATATACTACGAAGTGTAAAATTCGAACTCCGTATCTTGCTATCCTGCGGGCGTTAATATTATTTAAAATGAAAGTGAGAGGGACGGTACGATAAAAACTTCGAATTTCGTAGTAGTCCCCCTGCCCCCGCCAATCGCTACATTATCGTTGACAAAATGGCCCCTCTTTTGAAGGTAATAATGAAACAATAAAAGAAATAATTGTCGTTGGTTTGTATTTGCACTTCTTTCAATAATCTTACATTGCAAAGTAAATTATTAAACTAATTTGGTATTGTCACCATAAATAATGGATAAATATCGATAGAAGCCAATGCCGTGATATTTTTTAATATCGACACGAACAGCACTACCCTGTCTGTGGCAACACTTGTGCACAATGAATTGTCAAAGTTGTCTCTCGAATTATGGCCCCGAGTGTAGAAAGAGGTACAGTTAATAATCTATGTACATAACAATGAAAGGCTGCTAACTTATGCTGCCACGGATGATTAGATGATGCTGGTATCACAGCATCTGTGTATGTGGTTTTACGATAAAATCGTTATCGTGTGTGTTTGTCTGATAGAATTTATGACATTTTAAAATCTAACAATGTTAATGTAGCCTTTAAAACTAACAACTCTTTGTACTCTAAACTTTGTAACCACAAAGAGAAGATGGATAAAGGAACTAAATCGGGTGTATACAAGCTCACTTGTAATGATTGCAGTAAAGTATATGTAGGTCAGACCGGGCGCAGTTTTAATACTAGGTTTAAGGAGCATGTATCGGCATATAGGAACGGGCATCCTGATAGATCTAATTTTGCCAAGCATCTGTTGGAATTAAATCATTCTATATCGGACTCAGATTCGTATGAAGTGTTACATTACTGTGACAAGGGGTTTCGTCTTGATGTGTTAGAATGTATGGAGATAATTAGGTACAATAGTATGGGGTCTATTATTAATGAGCAAATAAATTTAGTGTCATCTCCCTTGCTACGGCTTGGGTCTAATTTTAGCAACGGTAGTTTTTAAACATGCCTTGACAATAAATAAATAAAATTAAAAAATCAAGGTAGTTTTGTATCACATTTAAAATTTATTAATATTTTGCGGGTAGTTTTTTGTTTTGTTTGACAAATTAAAACAGTGGTGGTGGTTTGTTAGTCTAACAACTGGTAGCATGGTGTACGGTTGTGTCACTCTGAGGATGAGCTCTGGTTGAGTTCGAAACGCGTCAGTGAGTTGTGGTGGTGGTGATAGATGGGTTTGTGTAATTTGTGTGTGTTCGTACAGTGTGGAGGTGGAGGAACTGCATGAACACGCATAATTTGCATAGACTTAGCTATCTTAAGGTCGCGGGTGAGCAAAGAAATTATTTTAGTTCAACAAAAAAAAAAGCAAAATAATGTGATGGGATCACACTCTTTCCCTCCTCGCATAATACCGACATGGAAATACCGACCATGTTTTTCGTGTACACGCCCATAAAAGTTCATGTCAGAGGGGTACTACGAAACTCGCAAATCGAAATTCGTATCGCACCGTCCCTTTTAGTCGCGTTTTAAATGACATAAGCGTCAGCGGGACGGCCACATACAAAGTTTGAGTTATGCACTTCGTGGTTTATAGGGCCAGCAAGCAAGGCTACTATTAAACTCGAAATTCGTATCGTACAGTTCCTCTTGCTCTCGTATTAAATAGTATAAAGTGTCAAAAGGACCGCGTGACAAGAACTTCGAGTTTCATATACTCCATTTAATGATTTGAATTAACGGCCAATTTGTCACATCATGTTTCTTCTCGGTAAGTATTTCAGACACAAATTATATGTATCATATTTTTAGTATGGAAGTTAATACACTTACTTATAAATAGTTTCATTATTTCATTCAAAAACTATTGAAGTTTGTTGTTTCTTAGCAACAAGAGACCTAAGACTTTGTTTATTCTGTCAAGAGAAAATTATTAAAAACACGTATCTTGTCTCATATTGTTTGTACTTATTGTATGGTTGTGTAATTTGGTTTAAAAGCTTATTCAACTACTTTCTGCAACTGCATCTACCACCTCCAATTGGTTACGGGCCCAGACCCGGAAGTTTAAGTGAAATGGAGCTTTCTAAAATACAAATTGCCAAACTTGATGGCCACAATTGGATTTCATGGAAGTACCGGATGGCAGCCTTACTGAGAGGTATGGACGGGCTCATGGATATTGTGGAAGGCAAAATACAAGGGCCAGCTAGACCCGCAGAAGGAAGCGGTTGACGCTGCAATTGAGTTGTACAACAAAAATATACGTGATTTTGTGAAGTTAGAGAGTACAGCCTTGCTCTTGATAACTAATAATGTGACAGATGAGACGCTTGGCAAAGTAATAAGATTGTCCACTCCGAAAGAAGTTTGGGACGAACTCCATAGATTATATGAGGGACCTAATGAGGGACGACTCTATGATATATGTTTGGACTTCTTCAAGCTTAAGAGAGATCCGTTAGATGACATGTCGACTCATGTATCGAAACTGAAAAACCTGTGGCACAGTCTGAAGGAAGAGTTACTCAAAGAAGAGAATGTAGAGTTACCTGAAGTTCTCTTGATTTGTAAGATCCTTGACACACTGCCGGAAACTTATTTTTCGTTCAAGTCGAGTTGGCTGTTAATGTCAAAAAAGGACAGGACAGTAGAGAACATTACAGGCCAGTTGTGTGCACATGAAAAAGCGCTTAATGCTAAGATGGCTGATTCTGAATCAAGTGAGACAGCGCTTTATGTGAAGGCAAACAAAAAGGTTGCTAAGGGATATGACCAAAGAGATCAAGTGACAAAGAAAAAGTACAAATGAAGCATTTGCAAGGAACTTGGTCATCTCAAAAAGGATTGCCCAAGAGTTGGGACAAAAGAGAAGGAAAACAAAGCTCAAAGTTCTAACATGATGTTATTGATGGTGAATTCAACAGATTCTGAGAATGATCGTGATTTTTGGTATGTGGATAACGGGGCCACTCACCATGTGACCATGCGAGGAGATCTGGTTCAAGACTTTGAACGTTTTGATGAAGCTCACACAGTAACTACGGCTGATGGGAACGTGATTCAGGCTGTTGGTAAAGGCACAGTCCATCTAGAAGCCAAGTTTAAAGGACGGATTGAGAACCTCTTTTTGAGAGACGTTTGGTATGTTCCCCAGATTAGTAAGAACTTGTTTTCTGTGCTTAGTTCACAAGACAAAAACCCTACGAGCGTATTTGAGTCGCGGGTTACAAATTGTTCCATGAAGATCAATGGTAGAGTTGTTATAACAGGAACGAGGCAAAAATATGGCGGTTTGTATAAAATTGATTGCAAAGTCATACGCCCTGCTGTTTCAGTCAACTTAATTGAGCATGGAGATATGTTACAATTGTACCATGAACGTATGGGGCATCAAGATAAGAAACATGTCAAACGATTGATAGAGAAGGAGCTAGGAGTAAAGACGACAAACAGTGGAGAACTATGCGAAGGTTGTATTTTCGGGAAAGCGCACAGGCAACCATTTGGTGTTCGCGAGAAAGCAACGAAACCTGGTGAGCGCATACACTCGGACGTCTGTGGTCCCTTCCCTGCAAGTGTATCAGGATATCGGTACTTCGTGTTGTTTAAGGATGAGTACACACGATACAGATATGTGTATTTCCTCAAAAATAAGTCAGATTTGTATGAAAAGCTAAAATTTATGTTGTCTGAAGCAAGAAATGCTGGACATAATATTAAAGAGCTTTTAAGCGACAATGGAGGCGAATACGACAACAAGAGAGTCCGAGATTTACTTGAACAAACAGGAATAAAGCAAAGGCTCATTATGCCGTACACCCCAGAGCAAAATGGATGTAGCGAAAGGGAAAACAGGACCCTGGTCGAATCTGCAAGAGCAATGATGCACGCGCATGAAGAGATTCCTCAGAAATTGTGGGCAGAGATGGTAAACACTGCTGTGTACATATTAAACAGAACAGGACCAACTTTAGTGGAACACAAGTCGCCTTATGAACTTTGGCTAAACAAAAAGCCTCAGATAAAGCACTTGAGGATAATTGGCTCGCCTTGCTATGCGCATGTACCAAAGCAGAGGAGAAAGAAACTGCAAAAGAAAGCTACACGTTGCATTTTGATTGGATACGACAATGATGACGGGTATAGACTTTAGGACCGAGAGAGAAATTCGCTGATCAGGTCTAGAGACGTCATTTTTAATAAGAAAACGCTGGAGTCTTCAATGAATGAACGAAACCTTGAGACGGTTTGCGATCAGGATAATGTGATTGAAGTGATTCCTGTAACAAAGAGTTTGGCGGATAATGAGCAAACTGTTCCTCTTGAGCCCAATAACGAAAGGGTCGAAGAATCAGACAATGCTGATGTTAGCATTGATGAAGGGCATGTAAGTGTTGGAGAAGAGTTCCACGATGCTCAGAATATTCTACCTGAACAGTCTATTGAATCAGAGGGGAATATTACGGAAGAAGATAATGATGATGGTTTAGATGATGTTATAGATGAAAGTCAAGACTATGATGATCACGAAGATATGTTCCCGGAACAGAGGGTACTTCGAGACCGTTCTTGGTTACGCCCTCCAGATCGATTCAAAGACTTTATCATGAATACTATAATGGGATACAACGAACCAACGTCGCATAAGGATGCGATTAGAAGCCCGGAGAAAAATCTATGGGAAGAAGCCATGGACAGCGAGATGAACTCTTTACAGGAAAATGACACGTGGAAGCTTGTAAGTCTACCTAAGGGACGAAAAGCAATACCATGCAAGTGGGTATTTCGAGTAAAAATGAATGCTGATGGCTCTATAGATAAATACAAAGCGAAACTGGTCATAAAAGGCTTTCATCAGAAAAAGGGGATTGACTATGAGCAAACATTTAGCCCGGTCACCAGAATGGGGACTGTTCGTTCTGTGCTGAGTGTAGCAGCTAACGAAGGAATGGCTATGCTACAGTTTGATGTATCGACTGCCTTTCTGTATGGCTCCCTAGATGAAGAAATCTTTATGAAACAACCGGAAGGCTACGATGATGGCTCTGGTAGAGTTTGCCTTTTACAGAAGAGTCTTTATGGTTTAAAGCAAGCACCTCGATGCTGGAACCGGTGCATTTTAGACTTCTTCAAAGAGATTGGCTTCAAGACAAGTGAGGCAGATCCTTGACTTTTGATAAGGGAGAACGGATGTGGAAAAGTCATAGTAGCGTTGTACGTAGATGACGGTCTCGTCGCTGGCTCCAGTCAGCAGCTGATAGACGAGTTTATCAAGGAGCTTAACGGTCGGTTCAAGATTACGACAAAACCGGCTTCCTATTTCCTTGGAATAGAGATAGAAAGCAGAGGAGACGGAATTAAAATAATTCAGACGTCTTATATAAAAAAGATCTTGCAAACCAGTTTCTACACCGATTGTAAAAGATGGTACATGGAACGAGAAAGTGGATATGAGTTACATGAAGAGTAACTACAGGCAAATCGTTGGAGCCCTAGCTTACTTGATGGTATGCACTAGACCTGACATTGCATATGCTCTTAGTGTAGTCTCACGAAGTCTGGAGAAACCTGAAGAAGCAGACTGTGTTCGACTGAAGCGCATAATGCGGTATTTGCAATATACGCCAGACCTCGGTATTATGTACAAGAAGCATTACAAGGAAGGCATTCTGGAATGCTACAGCGATGCCGATCATGCAGGTGATGTTAGCACTGGGAGATCCACCAGTGGAGTCCTGTGCATGTGTGCAGGAGGAGCGATCTCATGGCTAAGTCAAAGACAAGCAAGTGTTGCAATTTCAACTACAGAGGCTGAAATTGTCGCCGCAAGTGAAGCAGCCAGAGAAACTGTATGGCTGTCCCGGCTATTGAGCAATCTTGTTGTTTTAAAGAAGATCCCATGCTTAAGAGCTGCTATAAGGCTAGCTGAAAATCCCGAGTTCCATCGACGGACTAAGCATATTCGGGTACGGCACTTCTTTGTTAGAGAGTTGGTTACTAGCAATGCGCTAGCTGTAAACAAGGTAGCCAGTGAAGAGCAGCTGGCTGATATATTTACGAAGCCACTCACAAGAGCCAGAATTCTCAAGATCTCAAAGCTTATAGGTCTTTGCTGAGAGGAGATATTGAAGTTTGTTGTTTCTTAGCAACAAGAGACCTAAGACTTTGTTTATTCTGTCAAGAGAAAATTATTAAAAACACGTATCTTGTCTCATATTGTTTGTACTTATTGTATGGTTGTGTAATTTGGTTTAAAAGCTTATTCAACTACTTTCTGCAACTGCATCTACCACCTCCAATTAAAACGTATGAAAATTTCAGCGTTAAGTTTCAAATGTTAAAATAAATGGAATATACTAGCCCAGCAGTTTCTATGGGCGTATACACAAAAAACAGAGTCTGTATTTCCATGTCGGTATTTATTTATCCGGGCCGGGAAAGTGTCACCCACGTGAGTGATGTGACATTGACAGTTTACTCTGTCTTTGCTTTTCATTTCAAACAAACGGAAAACAAACGGCTACTTTCATTTCATCTTTCATCGATAGTTTAATTTATCCGTTTCATTGATTCAAATTTAACTTGAGAAACGTGATTTTTGTATGAATAAAAATCTCAACAACTCTGCTTTAAAAATAACGTGTGTACTTAGAGAATTATCAAACGTGTTAATAAATTGTTGTAAAGATGATGTCGGTATATACGTTTAACCGGAGTGACAATGAGATCCTGCAGGAGATGGTGCGTGTTTTTAGCTCGGGCCGTGGCACTGCCCGCGAGCAGTGGAGCGCCCAGGCCGAGTTGATCGTAGAGCCAGTGGGGTGGGATGCATTGTGGAAACTATCCAAGGAGTTTTGTAAGAAGTTCGGTAAGTTAGACTTCGGTTCCTTAAAGTCCTGACCAAGTTAGACTCGAGCTATAAATGTAATACAATACAAAACAAGGGTGATTAAACAACCCATCAAATTTAGAAAATAAAGTCATTTTCGTTATCGAAAATACAAACTGAAATATAGATGCACAAAAAACCAGACAAATAAGACCAGCGCTGGGAATCGAACCCAGGTCCTCGGCATCCTGTGCCGCATGCTATACCGCTACACCATCGCTGGACAACAGTACAGACATGAATTTCGCCTATGCACCACATATCTCAGTTTGTTTGTCTTTATTCGGCCACTTAAGCAGCGACACTAGCGACATCAATACCTTAGCCCTCATCGAGAAACTTCGGTTTTACGAGATGACCGTAAAAATAACAAAAATTTGGAATTGAAATAAAGAATACAAAAAGATTCCAAAAACCAATCTTAATGTCATTTTCGTTTCCAGAAGTGAGATTCCCCTGCATCGCTTATGTGACTGTCACAGCAGTGGACTTTGAGAACTTGACGGCTTGCGTGGATATCCTCAGTGTTCAGCATGAAACTGTCACTCTACCCGAGTCCGTTGAAGATATTCCACTCTATGAACTATGGCCAACCACAGAGCAACGAGAAAAGTGCATTAATGATGCTACTACTGCAGAATTTATTGATTTGTTAAGGTAAGATAAGCTTTAATCAATTGATAGTGATTTTATTTGACACTAGCTTTTGCCCGCAGCTCCGCCTATGTAGTATTCGGTTATCGCGCGCTGTTCCCTCGGGAACTGTGCATTTTTCCAGGATAAAAAGTAGGGATGCATCCGATACCGATACCGATACCGATATATCGGCGATACTTCGGGTTAGCCGATATATCGGTATCGACGATATTTTTATGACCGATTCAACGATACTTTTTAATTTAAAAATGTAGTGTAAACAAGCGTGTTGTCTCGTCTATTTCGTTGCAAAAGAGGCATGAACTATGCTCGGGGAAATCCCGCGCTTGTGAGTGTGTTGTTTCTCCCGCCCGCTTTGGCCTCCCAATATATCGAGAGATGCAGATCCATTCGTTTTCTGGCGCAATGACGTTTTATACCCAAACTTGAAAAAAATTGCGCAGAAGTACTTTAGTTTCCAAATGAGTTCTATTGCATCTGAGAGACTATTTTCCAGTGCAGGTCTTATTCAAACAGACTTGCAAAATCGCCTTTCTCCGCAAAACTTAAGATTACTTTGCTTTTTAAACAAAAATCTTATCAATGTTAATTTTAATTACTAAAATTTTTAATTGCCTAATTATTAACCTATGTCTCTACTTTCTATATTAATAAAAGAAAAATCTGACTTGTGATTTATTTATTATACCTTCATTTTTGAATTCACAGTAAGCGTATCGGTATCGCCGATATTTTTATAAGAGTATCGGTATCGGTATCGTATCGGCGAAAAGGCGTATCGATGCATCCCTAATAAAAAGTAACCTATGTCACTCTTAGTACCATAAACTATCTCTATGCCAAAAATCACGACGATCCGACGCTCCGTTACGGCGTGAAAGCGTAAATAAACAAACAAACTCACTTTCCCCTTTATAATAGTAAGGATCTCTTTTTGCGTCTGGGGTTAATAAACACAAATTATAATACATAAAGCAAAGTTTTGTCAATACAATACTGATACTCTTTCGCATTTATAAATTTTATAATATTAGTCACAATCTTTCTTCAACAGATTCTACTATTCAAATATCTGGATGCCATGGGATGACCAGGATGACAAAGTGGTGCTACCTAACACAATCGAGGACCGCATGCAACTCTGGCTGGATGTCCAAAATGGCGCCATACCTAACAGCATCGCTCGCAACATTGTTCTGTTAAGGACAAGTGCCATTGATGCTCACCGCAAACTAAAGGATTTGGACTCCTCCCTTTGTGAAGGAGTACTTACTGATGAGGATGGTAAGATTTCTGGAGTCAGCCAAATGAGTAGTACAAGAGCGAGAAGGACGGTACGATACGAACTTCGAGTTCCGAGTTTCGTATTAGCCCTGCAGCTTCGGGGGTTTCTGTGACATTTTGTTCACCAGCTGATTTGGGCGTAAGTCGCGACTTACGCCTTATAAGCGTGTCGGAACCTGTTTGTTTTATTTAATTCGTATTATTTTATTTCTAGATTTTTGCTTTTGTACCTGTCAAAACAGTGTTTTTGTATTTGTATTTGAAATATACATACAAAGTAAGAAGCCGGATAGTCGGCGCTTTTCGCCGACTATTCGCCGACTACGATTGTAGCCGGATAGTCGGCTTTACCGACTAGTCGGCACATCTCTACAAAATTTTTATCCTCACAAATCCGTCTTCTCCAGACTCGCTGCTGCCCCCATCCTACATATCTCTGTGTGCCGAGATGAACGCCCGTTTGGATGGGCTTATGTCCAAATGGACACTGTATGAGAACCCTCTCGTCAGAGAGCAGTATCTCGCGAAGGTGCGGAGCAAGTGGAGGAAACTGAAGAGCCAGAGAAATGTGAGTGACTGGTCTATTTAATTTTATGTAGGCTATATGTGGGTTGGTCAAGCGTTGATCGCGACTATTGGTTTTAGTTGATCATGGCAAAGCATAAAAATGAATATTAATCTTTTATTGTATCCAATCATTTGGCAACAAATGTTTCAACAAATATTCATTTAACAAACAAAGAGTCACAAATTTTGTTTCACAAATTAAATGGTTAGTAACACCATATTTCACAAACTCTTTATTTGACAAACCATGATAAATCATTTGGCAAACTATACATTTATTATTTTCGCCATTTGTCAAAACCACGTTTGTCAAACGACGTTTGGCCAAAAAAAAAAACGTTTAATAAAGTGTATCATTTGATAAGAAGCTGTGGTGGCCTAGTGGTTTGATCTATCGCCTCTCAAGCAGAGTGTCGTGGGTTCCAACCCAGGCTTGCACGTATTTATAGTATAAGTGTCAGAGGGACCGCACGACACGAACTTCGAGTTTCGTAGTAGCCCTGCTGCAAAGTAAATGCCAGCAGTTTACAGTATTTTTTTTTAATTCAACCGGATGGCAGACGAGCAAGTGGGTCTCCTGATGGTAAGAGATCACCACCGCCCATAAACATCTGCAACACCAGGGGTATTGCAGATACATTGCCAACCTAGAGGCCTAAGATGGGATACCTCAAGGGCCAGTAATTTCGCCGGCTGTCTTACTCTCCACGCCGAAACACAAACACAGCAATGCAAGCACTGCTGCTTCATGGCAGGATTAGCGAGCAAGATGGTGGTAGCAATCCGGGCGGACCTTACACAAGGTCCTACCACCTGCAAAAAATACTAATTTTACATTCCAGGTGGCAGTGCTCTGGCAAGGTGGTTCTATTTTCGAGCTCCAAGAGATATCCCAATTCCTGGTCTCTCGGGTATCAAGGGAACAGTCGCTCACCATGATGGTGTCTGCAGAAGAGGCCCTGGCCATGGAGCCAGAAGAAGTAGTTATCTGCAGCGATGGTTATGAGATACCCGAGATGCCTCTGTCGCAAATATCGTTGTGCAGCTTTAAAGGTAACCAGAGACCTTATTATCTGACTCATTCTGAATGAGAATCGTTTTCACCACTTCTTTCTGCCACATGGTGAATAAAACACTATTCTATGAATATTTCAAGCATCTACCTGTTGCCGTTATTATTATAGAGCCAAAAACCGGCCAAGAGCGTGTCGGACACGCCCAAAATAGGGTTCCGTAGCCATTACGAAAAAATTAAGTAATATTTTTTTAAGGATTTCGTATTTTATACGGAATCTTCCAAGTTTAGGTATATTTTATACCCTACGCTGCTATTTACTATAAACTACTAATAGTTCTCAAGCAAACTTAGCCGTTATAGTTTTCCTTGGAAGTTTGATATGCTTACTACCATCCTGAATCTTTTCAAATTTTTCGACCCACCGGTTTAAATTTTAGAGGGGGGGGGACGCTCGATTTTTATGAAAATTTGCACTTTAAAGTTGAATATTTCGCAAACAAATGACTGAATCGAAAAATCGTTTGAGCAAACCCCTAATGGTTTTACAATACCTATCCAACGATACCCCACACCATAGGGTTGGATGAGAAAAAAAAAATCACCGCCACTTTACGTCTATGGGAGGTACCCTTAAAAAAATTGTTTTTGAATTTTTAATTGTACTATTTTGTCGGCATAATTTACCTATATATCCGTGCAAAATTACAGCTTTCTAGCACTGATAGTCTCTGAGCAAAGCCGCGGACGGACAGACAGACAGACAGACAGACAGACAGACGGACAGACAGACAGACAGACAGACAGACAGACAGACAGACATGGCGAAACTATAAGGGTTCCGTTTTTGCCATTTTGGCTCCGGAACCCTAAAAACGGCAAAAAAATCACGTTTGTTATATGGGAAGCCCTTTAATATTTACAAGTCTGTTCACTCACGAAGGCGCGCCCCTCCACAGGCCCTGGTGATGCCATTGCCTTAAAACAAATTGTATGAACAACAACGACTTTATTGTTTTTACAGAAGGCGCCACACTGAAAGCTACCGACATGCGCACCTGTCTTTTTATGCTGAGTGACCAGTGTCGGATAAACGGGCTAGTGTTGCACTGTGCACTGGTCAGCACGGTGATATTCATGCGCCCGGGCACACTGCATCTCGCCAGCTGCTCGCTACTGGACGACGCCAGTAGCTGCCAGGTACAGTCACTAATCACTTGACTCATGTTTCATGAGACGCCACGCGTATGCTATGCAAATATCGTCGCTACTTAAAAAAACTCGTCAAAAAAAAACAAAAATCAAATATTTTATTCATATAACATCGTACCTCAAAATAGGTAATTTTTATTACTGAACTTTGTGAACATTATGTCAAGGTTCAATTTTGTTGACATTTTGATTATAGATAAGAGTTTTTTTCAAAGTAGTGACGATATGAATCTAATAATAATAAAGATTAATAACCTAATTTTCACCCACTTTGTTTAAGTAGTTATTTAAGTTTGCATTGTGTTTTTTTTTTGTCATTATTATTTTATTTTATTTGTTAATAGTTTTGTATTTTGATTTTATTGCTCTTTATTTCTTTACAAAAATTTTTGTCGCCTTCCGTGAAGTCGCCAAGCGGTCGCGGCAGAAGACCAGCGTTGGCCTACACGGCCAACACTATGCTGAGCTGCGACCGTTTCGTGCTTTCGCATATTGTTTTTTGTTGTTTTTATGTGTTTTTATTATTTTTTTTATTTAATGTGAGTAAAATATTTCTGTTTCTATTTTTTCTTTTGAAACTTAATTATAACTTATATATTAATTTTAACTTTAGCTTAACAGACTACTTTATTTTACAGAGTGACTTCGCACAAGGCGTCATAGCCACGGCCGGTTCAAAGATCCTCATAGAAGACTGCACATTTGACAACTTCTATTCCGGCGTTGTTGTTCACAAGGGCGCTGAGGTAATTATATTTATAATCCATACTAATATTATAAATGCGAAAGCGTGTTTGTATGTTTGTGTGTTTGTCCGTCTTTCACGCCGTGACGGAGCGACGGATCGACGTGATTTTTGGCATAGAGATAGTTTATGGGCCCGAGAGTGACATAGGCTATAAATATTTAAGGGGGGCCACATACTTTAATTTTAAGTATATTATTGTTTTCCATTTAATTATTACTATTGAATTGAACTCTAATTAAACGTCTTTATTAAATAACACACACATTACAAAATAATTACTAAATGAACTAAATACTACTAACTACTCTAATTTGAGATTTTAAATTCTATTTTTAATTTTGGCTGACAATTTATTGTACTTAATAATATTTATTTTTTGTATAATTATGACGATATTTTTGTGAATTTCTTGTAATTAACTGACATGTGTTTATAATTTATTTTTTCAAAAGGTAATAAATAAATCTAATCTGATCTAATCATACAACAAACGTTTTTTTTTGCCATTTTTGCTAGTCTCACGAATGAGTATAGATGGTACGGAACCCATCGCGAGCAAGTCCGACTCGCACTTGGCCGGTTTTTAAAATTATACTTTATGTTTAGATCTAACTTATTGTATTTATTTTTTAAGGTTGAGCTGAGAAACTGCGTCGTAAGAAACTGTGGCGTGGGCATCCAGATATACTCTGGATCGCAAGTGGTACTCAATAACACTACTATAGCGAACTGTACCGAGCAAAGCATTCGCTGTGAAGTCGATCGAGATGGCAGCAAGGATTTGAACAAGTAATTTTTATCTTTACTTCACCGTTAACAATAGATAGGCCAATCAACTTTTTTACCGACGCACAGTATTTTATTTGCCCTCAAAAAGTGACATCCCCTTTTTATTGCATAGTTAGATAAAGCTTTTAATTGTGAATCCACGAGTGGTAATACCGCGCGTCGATTCCAAGTAGTTTCGATAAAAAAATTTTTTTTAACTTTGACCCACATAAATCGAAAATGACAAAAAAAATATTTTTATGGAAATCTATGTACGACAGAATTAATCGATTCTTCTTATGTTGTTGTGCTATATTGCCGCTACATATTCCTATTTTCAGCTCCGCTAAAAGTAAATAGTATCGAAGTTAACTGGACTTTTTACAAATTTTTGTTTTTATTTAATTTCTTTTTTTTTAGGCCGAAGTAGATTCTCTATCCTATATAGACACACGCCACAAGATGTTAGGAATAAGCTACCAAAGCGGTATTATCTAACTCCGCCTAACTTTTGAATTAAGTGTATTTCAAATTATACCGTCAGGGTTGTCACATTTTGACCCACCAAGGGCCCCCATTAAAAAAAATCCTCCGATCGCATTCAAAATTAGGAGTCATCGTATTTAGCCAAATCTAATCACAACCCTGAGGTTCTAATCGCAATATTATAGTATATACAATTTTTTTATCCATCTGTATTAAAATAAAACCGTCTCAGTGCTATTCCTGTTCATGAAATAATTTAGAAAGAATATATTTATGAATTTTTTGTACTAATAATATAACCTAAAACACTAATAATTAGAAATGTCTGTCTGTCTGTTTGTCCGTGCACAAATAGTTTACAATTATATACCGACCTAGTTTATTACTATTTAAAATTATATACAGACCTAGTTTACTACTATTTACAATTATGTACACACCTAGTTTACTACTATTTACAATAATTTACAAAAGGGTCAAATATTGTGTTTTAAATATCCGTTTCCAGATTTAAAAGAGATGTATTGTCGTTGTCATTGCCCTCTAAGCATTGTTGTTCTGCATCACTCTTCTTCTGTGTCTGTATCGTACGGATCAACGGAATCGACAGGCTTTAGTAATTCCAAATACAAACCGAAACATAGATGCACAGAAAAACCAGAAAAATAAGACCAACACTGGGAATCGAACCCAGGTCCTCGGCATTACGTGCCGCGTGCTATACCCCTACACCACTGCTGGTCAAGGGCACAGACACGAATTTCCCTATGCATCACATATCTCAGCTTGTTTTTACTTTACTTTGTAACTTAAGCAGTTACCTAGCGCCATCTATATTGTCTAACTCTCAACGAGAAGCCTTCAATATCTCCTTCGGAACCAACCGTTCACCCGGACAAGAGATGTCGCTATTAAGCAACCAAATTATGATTGGTTTTTTGGAATCTTTTTGTATTTTTTAAGCTGCTTAAGTTACAAAGTAAAGTAAAAACAAGCCGAGATATGTGATGCATAGGGAAATTCGTGTCTGTGCCCTTGACCAGCAGTGGTGTAGGGGTATAGCACGCGGCACGGAATGCCGAGGACCTGGGTTCGATTCCCAGTGTTGGTCTTATTTTTCTGGTTTTTCTGTGCATCTATGTTTCGGTTTGTATTTTCAATTTAGGTTTCACGGGATGACCGTAAAAGTAAAAATTTGGAATTGAAATAAAAAATACAAAAAGATTCCAAAAAACCAATCATAATTTAGTAATTCCCTTACCGCGATAGGCAAAGGTAAACGTTTTGAAAATCTTTGGCGCTGCCGTAGTCGCACCGCTGATACTATTATGGGGTCAGAAGACTCTTAGAGTACGGCGAAAGAAAAGAAAGAAAAGAAAAGAAAAATTTATTTTGGCTCCATGAGTACCACCTAAGACTAAGATTAAAACTAGCACTATAACTATATTAAATACATAGTGACACGACAGGACACCAAAAAGGGTCTCCACTCAGCATGTGTTGCCGCACATTATGTACAGCAACGCTGGTTTTCTGTGGAGCCCAGACGATAAATATGTATGCATGAGCCAGTTCCTTTGCCCCAGTCAGACGAAGAAATATTAAAAAAGAAAAAAATTAAAAAATTAAAATCTATTTTTTTAAACCATAGACAAGGAAGAGGTGACGTGGTGAAAGAGATCAGCCATCGTCGTTTCTCTGTCCTTCTTTCGGCAATGGTGCTCACGACCACAACGATAGAATTCATTTCTGGACTCTGCAGCCTTTTGGACATTTGGACATTTCTGCCGCGGCACAGCTGAGAAATATGTCTAGTCATACAAGTTAAAATAAAGCGTTTTTTTACTGGAGTTGTGCCTTCGAATTATTTTTTAATGGCGTCATCATCCCTATTGTTTCAGTTTCAAGGAGCTTCAAATCATGCCGAACTGCAAACTTGGATCTGGTAACCTTCGCAAAGAGGTGCTTCTGGTTCAGCAAGACCACAACCTGAATTAGCAATAACGTAGTTTTATGATCCATGGCACCACTAAAGTGTACAGATAATCTTTTTCCTTTACTGTTCCTAGATCGTGATAACTTTTAAAACAAAAAAATATGGTTTTTATCTACTATATGAGTTCTCCAACTCTGAGGAGGCTGGGGCCCAAGGCTCGGAACCGGTTTATAAATAAAATAGCGGTAAATACCGGTTTATTTCGGTTTAACTCCGAACTTGCATATGAACGCGAACGTTTTTAAGAACATAACTGTAACCTAAATAAACCGGTTTATTCGACGAGTGACAGCTGGCCGGCCGGCGGCGGGCTGCGACGTTTATCTTGCGCCGGAATAAATCGGTTTTTATTGTTCTAAACCGGTTAATCTGACAGAAACTATGGAAATGTTCCTTTAAAAACCGGTTTAAAAATAACGTTTTCGCGAACGAAACCAAAATGAAAAGGTTTTGCGCCAAGTACGTGATAACGGTTTGGAAATTTAACCGGTATCCGAGCCTTGCTGAGGCCATACTGCTAAAGATAAGAGTGTCGTTCAGAAAAGACATTCGACCGACATATCGAGATTCCTGTTGAAAAGCTACCACACTCAAACTTGTCAGTTAACATTTAATGATTATAAGCCATGAATTGCTATACATATACAAAATGATTTATTTCCTGTTTACATACTTGTTACAGCAATTAAATGAAAACGTGCCATAAGCAAGCAATATTTTTGTATTTTTATTATTAGAAAAGTAGAGCAGAATAAAATAAGAAATGTAAGAAACTTATTGTTTAAATAAACACTCGTTATTTATTGATAATATTGAATTAAGTAATTGATCCATGCATGACTTCCAGAATTGCATGGAAGCTTGCGTCTATTTAACGTCAACTGGATTCCTTTTTTTTTTAATGAATTGCTTAAGCAAGCACTGCAAGAAGCCTCTTTCTTTTTCCAAATTTCTATTTAAATTGGAAGTGTGGTAAAAAAAATAAAAATTATGCATTTTTTTGTTTGACTTTAAGCGATATTTCATTATCAATTCTATAAACATAATACCGTGCTGATTTGTAATAATAAATGTTGTCATGTTATTTCGAATTAAGTGTTTTAATAAGAAGTTTGAAGTCGGTTAATAAAAGATCTGTTTTCTTTTTCTTTCTCATTTGAATCTTCACGAAAACGAAGAATACCGACCAGTCCCGAGCGATACGTTAACATTCTAGTTTTACTGTACTTTATGTTGTAGTAAAGTACAACAGTGCCTTAAAACACATCACAGAGCAGCTTTAATACTTTAAATAAATGGACTAACATGGTTTCGATTATATTGTCCTGTTGAATACAAGGAACTTTCTTTTAAATGTTGTTTTATTTTGAAAGATATACAGTCAGCAACAGAAGAAAATGAGCAGTTGAGGTGCTTAAAATTATCTAAACACTATTACCTTGGCAGTATTACTGTAACCGCTCATCTACTTCTGCTGCCGACGGTAAAAACTTCCTTCTCAGCACTCCTTCTTCTATTTTATTTTATTTATTTATTTTTGTATAAGAGGGGGCAGACGAGCATGCGTGCGTGAAAAAATCTCGTATCTCAAATTAATAGGTCAACAAAATTGGCTCTTAAAATAATGTACATAAAGTTCACTCAGTAAAATTATCGATTTTAAGATACGAGCTTTTTTCAAAGTAGTGACGAAATTAAGTCTTTTATGGTAACTATTATAACTGCACCATTTCAGACCATAGATTCTTGTTGTCCATTACTGCTTGATTGGTCCCGTCATCCTATTGAATCGAATGAGCCATCGTTGCCAACTTATGGCCTATCGCAAGCCTATCGCAGTGGTTGTCAAACTTTAATGATCAAGGGCCACATTAGACAAAGTGAGGGCTACTGTTGGCCGCACAGTTATGAATTGGCAACTATTCGACACGCATAATATAGTTAGATATTCAGTTAACTTTTTTATGTATTCGTTTTAGGGTTCCCTACCCAAAGGGCAAAAACTCCTTTTTACTAAGATTCCACTGTCCGTCTGTCTGTCACCAGGCTGTATCTCATCTATAACAATAAATACTAAAAACAGAATAAAAGAAAATAAATATTGAAGGGGGGCTCCATGCAGTAAACTTTTTTACCGTTTTTTTGCGCGATATAATAATAATAAATTCATTACATTATACATATTAATAACGGGAACAAATAGACGCTTGCAATATTTTTCACAGAATATTTAGTTGTATTGAACAATACAACTAACTATACCTAGATATAAATATACTATAAAGATATAAATATGTAAAGTATTGACTATAGTGAATACTTTAAAAATTAATAATTAAAATAAAATAAAGTAAGTATAGAGAATGGTACGGAACCCTTCGTGCCCAATCCGACTTGCATTTGGCCGGTTTTTTTAAAGCCTATTACTACTAAAGTCGTTGGAGTCGCAGGCCGCAGTTTGACGACCACTGCCATATTTAATCTACCATAGTCTTACCGCAATACATCATTCGTATATATCTAATTAAGCGATCACGACTGACCGGTTCTGTACATGTTTTGCCGGTGACGTTACACTAGTTACTGAGGCTGTGGTGCTGGCAAGATGTGGTCGTCAACGCTCTCTTTGTTTTTGATCGGAGTTCATGTGAGTTTTCAATCAATAACATTATAAAATCCTTATTTTTAATAAGGTTTTTTTGGAGATTATGGCGTGGTAACGAGACCTTTAAGCCAATTTAATTAACTTATGATTGTGTCCCACCCACTGCAAGGCAAAAGCCTCACTATAAATAAAAACATTAAATTAATATAATCCTTTTGAAGTTAAGCTGAATATTTTTTTGTCCGTTTTGTTACTACAACGTGTTATAGGCCAATTTATTGTAAATTATGCTTATCCATACTTAATATTATAAATGCGAAAGGTGTGTTTGTGTGTTTGTATGTTTGTCCCTCTTTCACGCCGTAACGGAGCGACGGATCGACGTGATTTTTGGCATATAGATAAGTTTATGGGCCCGAGAGTGACATAGGCTACTTTTTATCCCGGAAAAATGCACAGTTCCCGAGGGAACAGCGCGCGATAACCGAATACTGCGCGGGCGGAGCCGCGGGCAAAAGCTAGTAATATATACATAACTAGCTTTTGCCCGCGGCTCCGCCCGCTTTTTTTTTTTTTTTTTATGATTTGGCTAGTTTAGGCAGGTCATGAAATTCCTAGGCATATCATGAAACGCCGCCATTTCGTGATTTTACTAGTTTAGGCAGATCACGAAATTCCTAGGCATATCGTAAAATGGCGCCATTTCATGAATTGGCTAAAGGACATCCGCCATATCGTTCAAAACTCACCGTTTGACGATTTGCCTAGTGACGTTTAGGCTGATCATGAAATTCCTAGGCATATCATGAAACGCCGCCATTTCATGATTTGGCTAGTTTAGGCAGGTCATGAAATTCCTAGGCATATCATGAAAAGCCGCCATTTCGTGATTTGACTAGTTTAGGCAGATCACGAAATTCCTAGGCATATCGTGAAATGGCGCCATTTCATGATTTGGTTAGTTTAGGCAGGTCATGAAATTCCTAGGCATATCATGAAACTTCGCCATTTCGTGATTTGGCTAGTTTAGGCAGATCACGAAATTCCTAGGCATATCGTGAAATGGCGCCATTTCATGAATTGGCTAAGGGACATCCGCCATATCGTTCAAAACTCACCGTTTGACGATTTGCTTAGTGACGTTTAGGCAGATCATAAAATTCCTAGGCATACCATGAAACGCCGCCATTTCATGATTTGGCTAGTTTAGGCAGGTCATGAAATTCCTAGGCATGACATGAAACGCCGCCATTTCGTGATTTGGCTAGATTAGGCAGATCATGAAATTCCTAGGCATATCATGAAACGCCACCAAATCGTTTCTGGCACTTCGCCGGCCGTTGCCGCGGCGCGCTCGCTTCGCTCGCTCGGCTCGTGCGTAGTGGTCACAATTCATACCTCGCTTCGCTCGTCGTACCTATTTTTTTCTTTTTTTCAGCATATCACGATATGCCCAGTATAAAGCTAGGAATATCGTCAAATGCGTTGGTCTAATCGATCTGCCGTATTGTTTCTCAGGCACATCGTGATATGCCTGGACAACTTTTAGGCATATCATTTAATGGCACCATTTCATGATGTGCCTAGGAATTTCGTGATCTGGCGGATTTTACGATCGGCCGCCGACATAATACATCCTTTGAAAGTGAATTATACGACCAAAAATGTAGATATTGAAAAATGTTTTTTTACCCATTTTCCTGAAATGTTAACTTTTTACCTGACTGCCCGAAGGAAAGAAAGAAAGAAAGAAATAAATCATTTATTCCTGACAAAAGTATATACAAAGCAAGCAAGGAGGGTTATGTTTTTCGAGCGTATGTATGTATGTCATCATATCAATAACTCAATACCGACAACAAGGTACCTTTTTCCAGATAACGCCACGTATTATTATTAAAAGTGAGGCCTAATCATTGATATACCTACATACCTACCATTTTTCTAAAGAAAAAACCTATGCCAAAACGAACAACATATTAAAACATTCACTTTTAATTACTTGTTAATTTCTAAGTATTTCCCAAGATACATTTTATAACCAGTAACTTAATAGACCACAGCATAATAATAATATATTTTCCCAATACTTCGGGTAACAGTGGAGCAGCTGGCAACACGATTCGTCACGCACACTAGCATCCTTGCAAATTGTCTTACACCGTTCTTACACACACTACAATATTGAGTTGCCTCATTCAGGGAACTTTAAATGTTAGGTAGGGGGGTATCTAGTCGAGCGAGCGCGCGAGACCAATCATTCATCTAAGGTAACTACTAAGAAACTTGTTTTTGCACTTTTTAATATTTTTGCTTGGATCTCGGATTTTAATTTGCCTAACGATTTTGATTTCGGTACTGTCGAGTTTTGTGTGCTGTTTTCCTGTGAGTTTGATTTTCTTCGAAAAACGGCAAATCGCAACCTAAAAATACATATTAGTAGTGTCTAGAAACTAAGTAGCCTTGCAAATTGGTGTACCTAATACGTAAAGGGACTAATTCGCGTTGACTAGTCATAGGGCGAAGTAAACATATAGGGTGGAAAGTTGAGATGGGGCAGCAATGTACTGGGTTACCTAAGACTCTAACTTTAGTTATTATTTTCAGTTTTTAGTTGTCTTCATACTGTTTAATTTTCTTTAAGCATAAAGGATTCATATTCGTAAATAAAAAACAACATATGAAAGTTTCACTTTGCAAATTAGTGCCCTACGAACTGTATGGAACATTTTTTTGGTGGTCTAGCACTCACCTTAGTTGGTCTCAGAGTGTTTTAATCCTTGATAGAAATGAGACCGATTGGCATTACAAAAAAAAAAAGTCAAATCTGTCGATTTTCTCGCTGGCTGTACATTTTATCAAAAATCTGTGAATGTCGATTGTCATCACTCAAAAGTTAGTAAAGGTCTCCTAAGAGCATTTTCGCGTAGCAGCAAGGGATCTAGTAGCTGACCTTGCTTCCCCATCTCAACTTTCCACCCTGTATAAATAGTTAGACCTACTGCGATATAGGTTAGAAGCAGGTTAGGTTAGAAGGTTAGAAGCGAGGAAGGCAACGAGTATCATAGACAGACTGCCTTTTAGTTCAAAAGCGGTGAAGACGCGTTTTAACTAGTCACAGTGTGAAGTAGATTAAGTATGATATAATATGTAGTCCGGTTTGTTAGATATATTTGACTCGAAATCATTATTCTAACTAACGAATCTGTATCCTTAGTGTTCGTCCACATTATTACAAAATAATAGGTAGGTTAGGTTCATTAGATATTCTCAGATGCCCGAAGGGTAGGCCGCCACAAGAGCCCCGCTAAGCGGGGCTCCGTCGATATATAAGGCGTAAAATATATGCCACTGGTAAAATAAGCATAATAAGTATTTGTGTTATGACAATTAGGCATAACGCGATTTAGGCTGATGAATAGTTGTTCTCATAAAGATATAGCTTTAAAAAGAAGTAAGCAGTCTGTCAAAAAGGCTAACGTCGTCCTAGACTTAAAGCTAATCCAATGAAGTTTAGGCATACTTGGTCCGTTACGCATTAGGTGCGCCAATTTGAAAGGCTGATTCAATAAATAAAATCAAACTAAAAAATTACTCAAAATAAAAAATTGGTTATCCAGACTAATATATTATAATTGCGAAAGTGTGTGTCTTTGTGTGTATGTTTGTCCGTCTTTCACGTCGAAACGGAGCAATGGATTGACGTGATTTTTCGCATAGAGATATAGTTTATGGGCCATAGAGTGATATTAGGCTACTTTTTATACCGAAAAAATCCACAGTTCCCGAGGGAATTTTTCACGGGCGAAGCCACGGGCAAAAGCTTATTAAAGCTGGTATTATTAGATTTTTCTTTGTTTCAGTCGATAATGGCGACGCAAGCGCCAGTGCTGGAACTTAATGATGGAAACAAGATACCTGTTGTAGCCCTCGGTACCGGCAGAGGTACTGCAAAAGGGGTAAGTTGTAGAAAACATTAATAAATCTTGCAATGTTAATAATATTGTGTAATTTTAAGGAGCATATCGTCACTACTTAAAAAAAAACTCTTACCTCAAAATAGTAAATTTTTCTGAGTGAACTTTACGTCAAGGTTCGATTTTGTTGACATATTGATTTTAGATACAAGATTTTTTCAAAGAAGTGACGATATGTTATTAGTGCACCGAAAAAGAAGCATAGGTAATTCAAAATACATAGTATAAAAACCCGATTACCTTGAAAACACTTTGATTAAAAACTAAAAAGAATAATACAAATCTAGTTTTTATAGCTCTGTTACCTAACTTTAACAGTCCGGACTCATTCGAAATCCTTTATTTCTCTATTTATGTATAAAGCCCCATTTAGACTATGCGAGAACTTGCATGCAAGTTTCACTGCATTGCGGTATTTGTTTGATCAACTGACATTGACCCTCAATAGTCTGCGATGTAATGCAACTTGCATGCAAGTTCTTGCATGTTCTAATAAGGCTTAACACAATTTCCACAGGCAGCAATAGATGAGGTCCGCCACGCTGTGTACCAAGCTATAAAAGCTGGGTACCGCCACATTGACACAGCGGCTATCTACCAAGATGAGCCCCAAGTGGGTCAAGGCATCGCAGACGCACTTGCCGAGGGTTTGGTGAAGAGGGAAGATCTTTTCGTCACCACCAAGGTTTTTTTTTTTTTTTTTTTTTTTTTTTTTTTTTTATACTACTGGAAGGCAAACGAGCAAGTGGGTCTCCTGGTGGTAAGAGATCACCACCGCCCATAAACATTTGCAACACCAGGGGTATTGCAGATGCGTTGCCAACCTAGAGGCCTAAGTTCGAATACCTCAAGTGCCAGTCATTTCACCGGCTGTCTTACTCTCCGCGCCGAAACACAACAGTGCAAGCACTGCTGCTTCACGGCAGGATTAGCGAGCAAGATGGTGGTAGCAATCCGGGCGGACCTTGCACAAGGTCCTACCACCTGCAAAACCTGCACCTGCTTTCTGGTATTAGGCGATTATTCCTATACCCCTGTCTAGGTTAAAAACCGTTAGAAATAGAAGTTTATGTTAAAAAAAATAATTGATACAAGCTTTTTTTGCTGACTGTACTTTTTGTTGACTGTTCTTGCATTGCCATCTAAATTTGTATTTCCATACTAAACAAATAATTTCCATCAATTAACCATTGAGGAGTTCCGTCTGCCAAATTATTGTTTTGTTTTGTCACTAGATTTACATAAAGTAAAAGCAATATGACCACTGGAAACTGAACTGAACTGGCTGGCATATTATTATGCTGTGCATGTGCATAGCGGCGACTTGCGCTAACAACAGTGTTCAACAGTTCGCAAAAATGGAGCCATTACCACATTACGGCACCTTTCCTTTATTGTTCTAGTCTTTTTATTATCCCGATGCTTCCCGTTACTTTGCCCGGGATGAAAACTATCACATTGATCTGGAACAGTGTATCTTTCCAAGTATAGAAAGCATTTCCTTAGGGTCTTCCCACATCTATCTACGCGGGTCGAAAATTAGCCGATAGAAAAAAAACTTTATGTGTACGTAGGCAATAAGATCGAAAAAGACATCGACGCGACGGCAGGCGTCGCCAAGCCAATCTGAATCCTGCCTTTTTAGCTCTTATTACGTGGACATAAAGGTTTTTCTATCGGCCCTTAAATTAGTAGCTACGTTCTCAGACCTCATAATAGTGTTCCCTTCATAATCGACCTTAATCACAGACCTTATTTGGTGATACGACTTTTCCCAAGACAGTGAAATCTACTCTACTATGGGATATACCTACTATGATACTTATGGCCGGCAGTGCTGTTAGTTAGTAGTGAAGTAAACTGTTTGGTTTCAGTTGTGGAACGACAAACATGCCCAGGATGAGGTTGTGCCGGCTCTGAGGGAGTCGCTGGGACGACTTGGCCTGGACTACGTCGACCTTTATCTCATACACTTCCCAATTGCTTTGAAGGTGAGTGCCAGTCAAGTAAAGAATGCCAGCTCCTCTTACTCTACATTAGTAGACCAAGAAATAGATGTAGAACAACAAACTAAGGTGGGTATCATGGGGTAGCGCTGCGGCTTGCCGTGGCAACACGCTGAGTATGGCCCTTTTTGCTTCTTTCGGTACAATGTATTTTTCTTTTTCGATTTTTTTTATTATTATTTAAGAGTATGTAATATGGTTGTCTTATTTTTAACTGTGATTTTTTTTGCTGTGTCGAATTTTGGCAAATAAATTTATTCTTTCTTTCTTGTCTAACGCGTAGCGCTAGTGGTCGCATCCATTGTCTCTTTCTACCCTCATGCTTATACCGTTTGAGAGTGCGAAGTGATGAAAACGATTGTCGATGTGATCAAATAAAGATCTGGGCGTTTTGCGACCTAGTCATTATGCAATGTGGTCAAATAAAGATTTGGGCATTTTGCGACACGGTCATTATGTAGTGTGGTCAATCAACCTATGTCGTCATTTTGCGACCTGGATAACCTGAGATCCCTTGATTTCACGTGCGTTTAACAATAATGCCTCTGCTTGCTTCTATTTTCATGACAAAATTACTATTTTTTTTTCAGGCTGATGGCTCCCCTTCAGATATAGACTACGTAGAAACCTGGAGAGGCATGGAAGAGGCCAAAAAGCAAGGTCTTGCAAAGTCCATTGGTGTGTCTAACTTCAACAGCGCGCAGATAGATAGACTAATTTCCAACAGCCAAATAAAACCAACAGTAAATCAAATAGAGGTAAATAAATGATTTATTATAGTTACCTATATATTGAGTTATTGTACTGAGGGGAGAGGCTCCAATAGAGAGCGACCTCTCTTCAGGCAGCTGATATGCCTGGGGACCGAAGTCCGAAGGAAGAGCGTCGTAAGTTGTATATATGCGTTGTGTTGTTTCATGATCAAAATATGCGTCCGAGTTGAGAAACTTCGATAGCGCGATGTAGAACATGGTCGGAGTTTCTATTGTTGCTCACTAGATGGCGCTAGGAGTTGCTACAGTCATGGCTACAGTACTGAGAACCGTCTAAGACCGAGTGTACCTTCACGGTTCTTTAAATTTTAATACGTTGCGTGGGTTGCAGCTTGCAGCCATTAATGCTGAAATAAAACATTAGGGACCATGAAGTAAAATTTTTGGTAAAAACCATATATTATATTCGAAATGCCTTTCATGGCTTCGGCCATAAATATCCCGAAATACAGGTGACTTTACTACACTGACAATCGAATATGGTATCTACCTACTAGGTACCTATTTGTCAGAAAACCTGTATTCTATCAAACTACAGTAGGGTAACTACTCTTCATTCGAAGATGTGTCTTTTAGAAAACATATATATTTTGAATCGAGTCAACGTTTGGAGAAACCATATAAACAGTTCTCGCCAGACCAAAACGCTACTGGTGGTACCTTTTCAATAGATCACTTCTCGACATTTCATCAAAATTCGAAGAAGTAACCTTAATATGGAGGGCTTACAATATTATTAATTTACTCAAACTTAGAACTGCACAGTTGTTTAAGTTTTTCAATGTTGTTAAGGACTTTTATCACAAAATGGCCTCACTTACTCAATACTCAATATTTTATGGCTTTTCCACAATGTATGGTTACAGATTTTACAAGAAATTATGTGATCATCATGGACTTAGTTTGTGTTAACGTTAAAAATTTCAGGTGAATCCATCTCTAACGCAAGAACCTCTGGTGTACCATTGCCAAGAGCTCGGTATTGCTGTGATGGCTTATAGTCCGTTCGGTTTCCTTGTGACCCGAAAAGTTAATACCGCACCACCGCCACGCATCGACGACCCTTCTCTCGTTGCCATGGGGAAGAAGTATGGAAAGAGCACGGGACAAATCGTTTTGCGATACCTGGTGAGTATATAGCTGAGCAGTGCCGGGTTTATATTTTTTATGAGTGTAGCCAACTTTATTTCCGCCCTATACCTTACCTACCATACCATACCTCATACCCTTCTAAAACCTCATACCTTTCTAAAATAATTATTTTCCATTTGTAGTGAGGAAGGCACTAAAGTTAAAGGGTATAGCCGTGTAAGGATGGCGAAACTGCCTTTGACGAGAAAGTGGTTTTCCTTTGGCTCGGATAATTGTCTTTACATACGTTGTAATTTGACCAAATTTTAGCCCCAAAATGGGCGTGGTTTTTGAGATAATTAAAAAAAAAGGAAAATCGTTTTTATTTTTTATTTACCAAACTAGTGGCCCGATTTTCACGAAATTTTTATATATTGTGTAGAAAATTAAGAGCGTTTTTTTCTAAAAAAAAAATCCAAATAATTTTATATTTAAGTAAAAAAAAATCATTTTTTTAATATTCATAATTTTTTTTTTTTTACTTGCGAGGTGGCGACACCTACCAATATCAGATATATTATGACCCATTTAATACTCTAATACATATATTTTTTTCAAAAACATTCATTTGGATCATCAGGTTAAAATAAGCGAATTTGTAACATCTCATACAATACATAGCCTTCCCTTTACTACGTACATGGGCGTTTTCAAAAAAAGTTGTTGAAATGACTTTTTTTTAGAAGTGGATGAAATTTGGTATTCCTGCTCAGAATCAGGAGCACTTTCGATTATAATAGGAGAAAAAAAATGTCTCAATATTTTTTATTCCATTACGTTACCGTTTTCATACGCGTATCTGTGGCGGTAGTGTAATGGGAACACAAAATTATATGAAAAACCTGGGACACTTTTTTTCCCATTGCAATCGAAAGCGCTCCTGATTCTGATTAGGAATACCAAATTTCATCCACATCTGACAAAAAAGTCATTTCAACATCTTTTTTTTTAAAAAGCCCACCTACGTAACATAGGATTCAATAGTAGGGTGGGTTGAAAAAAAATTTTTTTTTTATTTTCTTAGCATGGGGGTAGAATTTGTACCTTATGAAAAAAGAAAAATTTTCAAAAAAAAAATTTTACTTAATATTTTGAGGTGGCCCACTCCCTTTTAAAATTAATAATCTATTAAATGAAGTAGTACCAAAAAAAATATATGAAAGGTGTTCTAGAACCTGTAGGGTCTCCCCTCGAAAGCCAATTGGAAATCAAAAGTAAAAAAAAATAATTTTCTATTATTTTTGTAATTAATGTAAAAAATCAAAAAATGACTTCTTTCTTTTGTATTAAAATGAAAGTTATAAGTAAAAAAAATCACAATCGACAATTTTTAGACGTCTTCCACGATGTTTGACCGAAAAAATTTTTTTTTGTTGGAACTACCTCATTTGATAAATTATTAATTTTAAAAGCGAGTGGGCCACCTCAAAATATTAGATAAAAAAAATTTTTTTTTGAAAAATTTTCTGTTTTCATAAGGTACAAATTTTACCCCCATGCTAAGAAAATAAAAAATTTTTTTTTTCAACCCACCCTACTATTGAATCCTATGTTACGTAGGTGGGCGTTTTCAAAAAAAAGATATTGAAATGACTTTTTTGTCAGATGTGGATGAAATTTGGTATTCCTAATCAGAATCAGGAGCACTTTCGATTGCAATAGGAAAAAAAAGTGTCCCAGGTTTTTCATATAATTATGTGTTATCCATTACACTACCGCCACAGATACGCGTATGAAAACGGTAACGTAATGGAATAAAAAATATTGAGACATTTTTTTTCTCCTATTATAATCGAAAGTGCTCCTGATTCTGAGCAGGAATACCAAATTTCATCCACTTCTAAAAAAAAGTCATTTCAACAACTTTTTTTGAAAACGCCCATGTACGTAGTAAAGGGAAGGCTATGTATTGTATGAGATGTTACAAATTCGCTTATTTTAACCTGATGATCCAAATGAATGTTTTTGAAAAAAATATATGTATTAGAGTATTAAATGGGTCATAATATATCTGATATTGGTAGGTGTCGCCACCTCGCAAGTAAAAAAAAAAAAATTATGAATATTAAAAAAATGATTTTTTTTTACTTAAATATAAAATTATTTGGATTTTTTTTTTAGAAAAAAACGCTCTTAATTTTCTACACAATATATAAAAATTTCGTGAAAATCGGGCCACTAGTTTGGTAAATAAAAAATAAAAACGATTTTCCTTTTTTTTTAATTATCTCAAAAACCACGCCCATTTTGGGGCTAAAATTTGGTCAAATTACAACGTATGTAAAGACAATTATCCGAGCCAAAGGAAAACCACTTTCTCGTCAAAGGCAGTTTCGCCATCCTTACACGGCTATACCCTTTATAAACGAATTAATTCCTCTGAAATCTGCTGCCCCTAGGCCGCAGCCTATACGGACTTGACAAATCCAGGTCTGGAGCTGAGTGCCCCAGGACTTGGTGTTTGAAATGATACTAAACAAACTTCCAGGCGGGGGGAGCGTCTTCACCCTTAGGTAGTTAGTGTACCATTGGTCCGCACGAAGCGGTTTGCTTCTTCTTTCATAATGCGAACTGCTAAGGAATGGAATTCGTTCCCACCGTCTGTATTTTCGGATAAATACAATCTAGGGCTCTTCAAGACTAGAGATAATGAACTTTGGCCTCACCTGCACTTCATATCAGATGAGTGGGTCGATCACAGTCAGTTTAAGGTAAAAAAAATAGAGGGCTGGTTAATTAAACTCAACACAAAGAATGATATCGCGACTATATCCAGAAGAAATATGTGTCTGACGTTAGATATAGCCATGATACACGACATGAATTTTAACATGACTATGATATTTTCAGATCGACCGAGGCCTAATCATCATTCCAAAATCGACAAATGAGCAGCGCATAGCAGAAAACATAGACTTATTTGACTTCAGCCTGACGAAGGAGGAGATAGCTACAATTGGCCAATTCAACAAAAATATAAGAGTCATTGAACCTAGCGGATGGAAGGATTATCCCAACTATCCTTTTGAAAAATAAATAAAAATTAAGTGACCCTTAAAACGCGTGTTCCTAAATGGGTTGAAAACTAGGTGCTTAAAGGCTTAGATGTGAATATGCCGTATCTTAGAGGTTGAATAAGAAAACTTGCAATGTAGAAAAGGTTAATCTAAGGTTAATCTCATTTACTTTATTTCACTTTATAATAAATTTAAGTACAAAACAAACAGTTTAATATATTATGCTTTATTCTTAATCCTTACGGTATTACTATTGGCTGATTTTGTTCATTGTTGTCAATGTTGCTTCCCCCTCTCTTCCCGTGGGCGCCGTAGAAACCGGCTGAGGGATAATACCAGAAGATGGGCAGCAGCGTCTTCTTGGCGACTCTTACATCCTATACTGCGCTCGCCAACCCGCTTGCCAAGCGTGGCGAGTATTGGCAACCCCCCCCCCCCCCCCCCTTATGGGGGAGGCCTATGTCCAGCAGTGGACGTCCTACGGCTGAGATGATGAAACACTAGAAGTTCTATAGTAGCGAAAAATGTTCCTATTATTTGACTTTAAGTAACATGAGAGAGTTTTGTACCTCTTTAAACATTTTGGTGTCTACGCCCATCACTACCAATTTCGATGTGGGCAACACTAGCGATTCATCTACGGCGGTCGCTTGAGAGCAACGGACCTTTTTTTTAAACATTTTTTAACTGCCGAAATATTGTATATTTTACACCGATCTACATTAAATATTAAGAAGAAAAGCTGGATTTATTTATAAAGTCAAAAACCCTTGAAGCATCGAACATTTGGGTCTATAAAAGATTTTATGAGAACCATTGTAGAGCTGGTATTTAGTATTTTAGTATTTATTTAGTATTTATTTATTTGGCAAAAAACATAAAAATACATAAGGCCTTAATCTAATAAGTCTTACAATAATTATGCACCCTGGAAGGGTATAGCCACATTTATAATTATGATATCTAATACAAGCAGTAGCGGTAATTAATGGTTTTGTGCAACTTTTGGCACTTGGCCAGAATTTACTATAGATTGCATAGCACTTTGCGATGTTTCAATGCTTACTTCTTATACATCTTGTAGTTGTAAGATTCACTTAAAGCCATAACACAAGATTCTTTGCCCGTATTGTTCTGTTGAAAATTGCTACTCTACGTTTTGGACCCTTAAACTCACCCAGTTATTGCCCTTACAAATTTGTAGTATAGCTATAAGTGATATATTTTGCTCTCTACACTCTTTTGTCGCCAAAAGTTGTAAGTGCTGCGGCTGTAGAGCCTTTATATCTCGTTAATTTCTAGAACAAGCTCTAATTGACGATTATGTGTTAGTTGGGCATGACCAAAAATGGTTCGAGACTCTCGGAAAATCGAGAGTCTCGATTCCCGGGATGGAAGCCCTAGTCGCGCGGCCGCGGCCGGCAGGGAAACTTCTCTTAAGAGCAATTGTTGACGCCACAACAACATTCGCTGCGGCTCATCGCGCTTTACAGTGACGTCACGACTACGTCACGATTCATCGCCGGAGCGCAGCGGGTTTTTTAAGACTGCATCGCACCGCCAAAGCGACAATACATTATTTACTTTTATCGAATCACTGTACCTAGTTATATTAAAGTTATTGTGCATCATCCTGAGTTCTTCTTCTACGAACCTTATGCCTGGAGAGAGATACAAGAAAGAGGAGTGCCCTTACAGCAATTATTGAATATTCGCAAAGAAGCATAGTGTCCCGACAATATTTGAAGAGTTCCCTCGATTTTCATAGGATCAACTCATCTGATTTTGATTTGGTAAGTATGTGAAGTAAACTAATTGGATGTATTCCCACACCAAGGAAAAAAAAATTCAAATCATTCATAAATGAAGGAGTTCTGATGTAACAAATATAAAAAAAAATACAACCGAATTGATAAAGCGATTCGAATAAAATTATTCTAAGTACTTGTATCAAATGTAGGTCAATTCGGGACACCTATTATTTTTTTCTTGTGGAAGTATTTTGCATGTGTTATTCGTTTAAAAAATTGTTTCATCGTATGTCAAAATAATGCAATAAAGCGTAAAACAGAGCCAGGATGGAAAGGAGATTTTTATGATATAAAAAAAAGGTACACGTTTTGATCTCAACACCGTGTATTCCAATTAGGTAAGTAAGCATAAACATAGTCTAATTACGTATTAATAAAATAAAAGTAGAAAATTATTGATAGATACTTATGGTACCTACCTAACCAGCTTATTTTAGGTACGACCGAAAGATAGAGAAATTAATTTATTGGTTTTATCTACACCCATATACTAAATCCTCGGCTACACCAGGCTACACCTCGTTTCATAAAACCACACTCGTGTTTTAAGGACCCTCTGATTTACGAATCTGTCCTGGCACGCCTAAAGGCCTTATTACGGTACTGTTGCATAAATAAATATTTCTCAAAAATGTCCGTAAAAGTTGACATTATTCTTTACATATCAGAAGGTAAAGTGCATAGTTTATGGTCAAAATTAAAAAGTTAAAACACATCGCAGGCTCGCTAGCTCGACAGTAAATAATGTCGCATACAAATTCCATTATTTTCGAGTCGCAAACTTTTTAAAAAGTTAAAATGGCCATGGTAATGAGTTGGCACAAGTCGTATACAGCCAACTTAAATGGCCGGTATCAATTATTTGATGGAACCCCGGACTTTTATTGTGTCTTAAACAGCTTGTTGTTGCACAAATAATAATATGACATTTAATTTTAAATGATTTGTACAGTCAGCTGCAGAGAAAAGGTACCACCCTGTAACGGCGGTATCCATACTTACCGCCATTACAGGGGGGTACCCTTTCTCTGTACCTACCTAACTATTTAATAAAAGTTTATTCTGATGTAGTTTTTTCCTTCACCATTTTTGAGAAAAGCTATATATTAGCCTCGGCCGGAATAGCAATTGCTGGCTTCGTATTAGTTAAACGGACTCGCAAGCTCGTCCGTTTAATACTCATACTCAGCCAGCAATTGCCTACTTCCCGGCCACGACAATAATCTACTATTGTTTGTTTGGGGGTTTGAGTAAATAAATTCTTTTAGGTCATTGACAGATAAATTATTATTTTTTTGATTGATCTTGATTTAAAAAAGTAAGAGGATCCAGGATGTAAGTGTGTAATAAGTTTTTGTTCTGGAACTCGTCTAGTGTTTGCTGATCGAGGTTCTGGTTGATGAAGGCGGCGACGCGCAAGTCTTCGGTGGCGGTGGTGAGCGGCGCGCGCAGGCGGTGCACGCGGAGCGGCTGCCGCGAGTAGCGCTGCAGCGGGTGCGGGGTGGCGGGCTCGGCGGGCGGCGGGGAACGCAGCAGCACCACGCGCGAGCGCAGCGCGCGCGGCTCGTAGGGCTGTAAAAGTAACGAAAACCTTGGTACGCGTATGTATTCGTTACTTTATCAACCAGTACTCGTTACTCGTATCGTTACTTTTGATGCGACCATGAAGCAGAAACACCGCATCCCGTCACCGTATGGTATGAACGAACGTACTTTGTATAAAACAAAACCGAACTGTATCGTTATCGTATCGTCGGTATAGATGTGACAGTAACTGATTTTTTTAATGCGGTTCGTAATGTTATGCTATATATTTGAAGTGATTTTTGTAATAAATCTAAACTAATATTTAATTTATAACAATATTATAAAGCTGAAGAGTTATTTTATTTGGTTGAATGCGCTTCTCTTAGTAAAATAATTAAAGAATGACAGTTGAATCAGAACATAGTAAGACCGATAAGGGTTATACGGGTAACGAGACGTATTCGTGAGTAACGATTCGTTACTTCAAATCAGGTGAAGTACTCGTTACTGTGGGCGAGTGGACGCCGGTTCGTACTGATTCTAGTGTAAATTAAGGGAAACTAACTTTGGAGATACAAAAACAGCCATGAGGTGAGCAGTATAGGAAGTATATTGAACTGAAAAGAACGACCGGAAAAAGACCGGAATTTGCGTATATATTACCAACACGATAGCAGTACTTTGTTGGTGTTGCCAACAGTTACTTAATTATTAATTAGTAAGGAATACATACGGTTTGGCACAGGCCTAGCGGCTCGCGCTGCGCCTGCGCGCGCGCGTGCTGGCGCGCCTGCGTCACGCGCGCGTACGCCGCCTCGATGAGCGCGCGCGCGTACTGCGCCGAGTGCGCCACGCGGCCGCGCAGCGCGCGCACGCTCGCCTCCACCTTCTCGCGCCAGCCGGACGCGTCGCGCAGCGCCGCCTCGAGCTGCGCGGAGCCGCCGCCGCCCATGAGCGCGCACATGTGACGCGCCACCGCGTCCTGCAGCGCCTGCTCCGAGCACGACGCCGAGCACGACGCCACGGCCGCGGCCAGCTGCTGCTCCAGCTCCGACAGGTACTCCTCCGGCCCGCCGCCCAGACAGAACACTGTGCCGCTCATGCCTGGACAAAAAACACGCGTTTTATATCATGCTCATCATGTATAGTATAGATTGATAACCAAGGGTGGAAAGTGACCCATTTCACAGAGATATTTCTCACTTCGTTGGAAATAAAAATTGAGATTTTAACGCAAATGTGATCGAGACGTATTTTGTAACCGAAAACTTACACTAAGGGCACTGGACGCAAGACCGGAACTTGCCTACGCAGGCCGGACGTTCAAGCGGATACGAAGACTGTCATTTGCTGGTAATCGCGAGTGTCAAATACTTTAAGCAATCTGTACTCAGAGGCCGTATGGTCCAACGCAGGGTTTCCCAACCTTTATTTCGCCGAGCCTCCCCGAGCCAAAAATAATATTTTCATGCCCCCGTTAGGTAAATTCACTTTGAATCACATGCATATTCCTTATTTACCTACTCGTTAATTTTTTTTTTGAAAATGTAATCTTACATATTACGTACGACGCCCCCCTAACATTTCTTTAATTACGCCTCCCTAGGGGGGCGTGCCCCCCTGGTTGGGAAGTCCTGGTCTTTTTTATTTATTTATTTCAACAAAAAGAAATACATTAATTTTTTTGACAAATACTTCTAACTTTCTAACGTTTCGTGTATGAAAAATACGAATGTTTGTTCTCGGGCCTTGGGTGTTTAATATGTATTTTAAGTATGTATCTATTTATATAATTACTAGCTTTTGCCCGCGACTTCGTCCGCGTTATTTTAGTTATCAGGGCATATAATGTTAACTTTATGCTAACTTTACGCCCACATTTTACTCCTTTAGGGGGAAATTTTATGATTGGTTTTTTGGAATCTTTTTGTATTTTTTATTTCAATTCCAAATTTTTACTTTTACGGTCATCCCGTGGAAATTTTATTAATTTCACCTACACAAATATTGTTCATTGTAATCGAGAACTTATATACCTATTTTCATACTTCTAAGTCCAGAAATGAGAAAATTTCCATACAGACTTTACCCCCTCATTTTACCCCTTTAGGGGGGAATTTTATCCATTTCACCTAGACAGATAATTTTTAATTATAATCGAGAACTCATACACCTATTTTCATAGTTCTAAGTCCAGAAATAAGAAAAATTCCATACAAACTTTACCCCCCCATTTTACCCCTTTAGGGGAAAATTTTATCCATTTCACTTACACAGATAATTTTTAATTGTAATCGAGAACTCATACACCTATTTTCATAGTTCTAAGTCCAGAAATAAGAAAATTTCCATACAAACTTTACCCCCCCATTTCACCCCTTTAGAGGGGTATTTTATCCATTTCACCTAGACAGATCATTTCCAATTATGATCAAGAACTTATACACCTATTTTCATACTTCTAAGTCCAAAAATGACAAAATTGCATATAAGCTTCACCCCCCCATTTCACCCCCTTAGGGGATGAATTTCTAAAAATCCTTTCTTAGTGCTCACTTACATCATAAAAGGAACCTCTGTACCAAATTTCAAGTTTCTAGGCCCAGCGGTTTGGGCTGTGTGTTGATATATAACCCAGTGAGTCAGGTTTGCCTTTTATATATATATATAGATGTTTATCCGTTGCTTAGTACCCATAACACAAGCTTTAGGTGCTAAGCTTACTTTGGGGCTAAGGTCAATTGGTGTGAATTGTCCCGTGATATTTATTATTTATAACCTATTTATGATTCTGAATGTTGCCAGAAGATCCGGTGGTCCATTTTATTTATACCCTATCCCTTAAAACATCATGTAAATACACTCAAAAATTGCTTTTGGAACATTTTAATCACTAATTTCGTGGTCATATTCATTTTTTACTTTTATTTTTAGTAATAAGGAAAAGTATTTAATTATTTATTTTTTATTTTTAACACATGCTTTTTTGCTGACTGTACTTTTTGATTGTACTTTTATCGTCATCTAAACTACTTACATTTCCGTGCCAAATTTCAAGTCGATGCCATTAACTTTTGAAGAGTTCCGTCATTTAGAGACGATCCTAGTTAGACCACCAAGATGTGACTATTGCCTTCATAACAAATTTTATCTCAATCGATTCAGCAGTTTAAGCATGGATAGGCGTCAGACAGACTGACCAAGTTACTTTCGTATTTATAATATTAGCAATGATGAACTTGTTACCATTATCTTCCAATATAGAAGCCATCGCTAGAGCCATCGGTACACCCATTTCGTACCCCAAGAGATAGAATTTCTTGGAATCGATCGTCTTCAAATAAATCTGTAAATTTTAGAATAATAATTAATAGTTTTGTTATAAAGTTACATAACACCAGAAATAGCGTCAAGACAAGTACGAGTAGGTACTACAACCATCAATTATTATACCTAAGTTGAAGCACAGAATACTGTACTCAGGTTGGTCGAAGTGCTTACTGGGTCCGAACGCACTCTGAATTCAACATCTATTCAAACCTAAATAAAAATAAATTAAAATCATAATTCCGTTCATTTTATTTCAAAAAAATATTTAAAACTATTAGTTTCCAAAGAATGAAATACTAGCTACTAAGACTTCGAATACCTCCAATTTGAAATAAGAAATAAAAAATGTCCTTTATTTTTTCACATTTGAATCCAATCTTACACCGTTCATTCGTTTATGTGATTTGTGGTTTGCTTTAATTGTTTTTCTCACAAAATCGTTTTCGTAATTACTATTTTGTTTGGATCTCGCGGAATCTGATATGCCTAACTCTTCGATCTAACTTTTTGATTTTGATACGTCAACCCATTTGTTCTAAAAGTGAAAAACACGATTTTTCTCGCACCGCCTAATTAAAGCTTTAGAACTGCAACATACCCTTGCAAACCTCTCAGTAATTTCTTGAACTGTCTCATTGGGATTGTCGAGACCCGGCTGCAGCACGATCGCTGGCAATTTCAACCGCTCACACATTAAGCGGAAGCGGCCGTGGTGGCCTTCGAGCCCCGGTAATATGCAGAGTAACGTTTGCTTAGCATCAAACTCTTCCTCTCTCTACAATGAAATATTTATCTCATTTATTGATTTAACAATTTAAATTTGAATTTATTAAATAATAAAATTATATTATCGTTATTTAAGCCATTAACCAACCTGTTCATTGTTGGAGTATTGCGTTCGCATGGATACCATATTAGCCGTGGCCAGTAGTTCATCGGGATCGACATACGAGAATATCGCATCTAGACCTTTTCTAGGCGAGTAATTGGATTCTGTTAACGTTTTTTCAATATCTTTTATTCTGTAACACAGTATCAACAACGTTATTGCATTATTAAAACAAAATCTAGAGTTATTATTGCCATTGCCGTTAAATACTTACTTCTGTACAGTCAGAAAAGGTACTTGTTCCTTATTGATTTCTATATTTTGCGTGAGCCTCAACAAGGAGGATACAACAAATGCATTATCAATGGTTATGCCCAGATCTTGTAAGGTGGAATTTTCAGTGACATCATTCACACATACTTTTATCGCTGGAAGGAAAAATTGGGTAAAATATTTGAGATACTCAGCTTAGCTTAATTTTGTCTCAGCATCTTAGTAAATCTAAAATTTTGCTAACGCTATGTTATACCCACCGGCTGCTGTGAATATTTGTTCTAAAAGTGAACTCTTTTCCTTGGCCACAAGATGAGCTAAAAGCACAGTTTGTGATGACCGTAAACCATGCTCTATTACGTTTGCGAGTTCGCGATAATTAACTGGACGTGACGATGGTACGCTGGCATCAACCTAATAAAATAAGGGTATGATTTAACAATTAGGTACCTAATAAATGTGCTCAGTGACCTAGTAAATAATAATTGTGCCTAAAATAATAGATCTGTCATCAAAATTGAATCATCTTAATCTATCATTGTAACATCTTAATCTATATGAAAACCAACCAGCCGTTTGCCAATCATTTGCTAAAATTACAGATTAGGTAATCCAGCGTAGCGCTCTTGTGTGTGGGATGTGTGTAATGTTTATATTTATATCTTGTTTCCTTAAAATTAAATCTATTGTATGTCTTAATTTAATTTACACATAAGTTTAGTATATTTATGTATCATTCCGTGAGTCACAGACGGTACTGACAGAATACCAGCGCTGCAGGCGTCTAACGCCTCAGCATTATGCTGAGTCAGCGGCCGTTTCACTTTTGCGGGGACACACGAAATCGTATATTTTTATTTTTGAATTTCCTTTATGTTTTGTTTGTGTTTGCTGTCTATTGTTTTTTTGTTGTTGTTGTATTTGTGTGTCTTTGTGAATGTGAATAAATGTCTTTCTTTCTTTCTTTCTTTCTTTCTTTAATGTGTGGATGTGCCTTGGTGTTATGGTATGACAGCAGGAGATAAGACTTTGTGGTATGATGCTATTTGGGGACGTTCGGCAGTAGCGGGTAACCAACAGCATTATCTATCTGTGAGTTTTCTTTTTTACCCGACTGCAAAGAGAGGTATATGTTTTTTTACTTTAATTTTTTTAGTAGGGCTGCGTTGCGCGGCGCTTTGTGCAGTTCCGTATCGCATGCCAACTAGGATCCACATAATATCAGCGTCGAGTCGCGCCACGGATGACCTGACAATGCTGAGTGGACTCCTTTTTCATAACAAAAGTATTTAGATAGTTATTGGAATATTTGTTACTTCCTAATTGATTATGTTAGTTATGAAATAAAATTTTCTTATTCTTATTCTTAACCGTGTCACTTTTTTCTATCTATTGTGATGTCTCAAGTGCGAATTAGCGTTGTGGATTTCCTAATGTCCACGCAAAATAGATTCAAATGAGGCCGCGAGGCGTGAGGCTCGAGTCCGTCACTAATCATGATTAGTCAGTTAGCGGTCAGTCTTTGTATGGGGCTAACCCCGACGTTTGGTCGGGGTTCGGACACGCGAAGTAGACGCATTTGCGTAATCTAGTGTAATCTATATCTGTGGTCTTAAGTTACTTTTATCGTAGAGATCGTTTTTAAGTAACTTGTGTCAACTGGCATCCTGATCATTGCCCGAGAAATGCGTTTATTTACCTTAGTTAGCGCTGGCACTGAAAGCAACATTGCTGGTAGTCCGTTTATTGAACGTGTGAGGCATACTTGTTCTCCGACAGAGATGCCGGAATTTATCACTGCAAAATATCTGAAATTTGGGAAAAAGTACCTAAGTTACGCACAGCACCAATAATTATCTTATTAATTAGGTTATGGCAAAAACATACTTAAGTGATGAACATAATTTTCTTGAGGCTTCGTCCAGGTTCGCAACCAGAGACTGGTAAACGTGTTTTTTCTGGTGAGTGCCGCCGCAAGGAATCAATATAAATATTCCCTCTACGGGACCCATCTCCAAACTTTTATTTAGCATATTAAATGCGGTTATACTATCGGAAAGATCTTCTGACGATATTTGCACTTTTACGTTGAGTTTTTCCCATGACCTGTGTGAAAAATGTCGTTATAATTATGCGATTTTTCTTTCGCATGTATAAAACTAGATATTTAGTAAATTATATATTATTAGTAGTTACTTGATTGCATGGCTTAAGCTTGTAGATGCTGTGGAATGCAGATGTAGGGTCCTAGCTCCTCGCTGGACCAGTCTATCAGCTAGCTTTAGTGCCAGCCCTTCGTCGTCACATAGTACAGTCTGACAATTGTCAGGAGAGCAAACGATCCTGTAATAAAAAAAATGGTCATTAAGTAATATACTGTAACAGTTTTTAAGTGGCACCAACCAGGTTGTGAAGCTGTGGACAGGATTACCAGGCCTCGGGATGAGAAAAAGGACACCTAATTACTATTATCTCAAAAAAGTTGACGTTATCCTTACTAATATTATAAATGCGAAAGTAACTCTGTCTGTCTGTCTGTTACGCTTTCACGTCGAAACCACTGAACCGAATTTGATGAAATTTAGTATATAGGTAGTTTGAATCCCAAGGATAAACATAAGATACTTTTTATTCCGGTAGAGGGCGCCACCGCACGATAACCTAGATCCGCGCAGACGAAGTCGCGGGCATAAAGCTAGTAAATAATATGACATTGCCTTTTCTACAGTTGACTGTAACAAGAGTGGCCGGAAGGTATGCCACCGTGGGCGTGGGCGATGTTTGACGCACCTGGGTTGCGCCGGCAGCGGCGGGTTGGGATGCAGGCGCAGCAGCACGCGGCCGCGGTGGCGGCTGGCGCCCAGCAGGCGGAACGCGCGCGGCGCCTCGTGCGGCGCGTACGAGAGTGGCCGGAAGGTATGCCACCGTGGGCGTGGGCGATGTTTGACGCACCTGGGTTGCGCCGGCAGCGGCGGGTTGGGATGCAGGCGCAGCAGCACGCGGCCGCGGTGGCGGCTGGCGCCCAGCAGGCGGAACGCGCGCGGCGCCTCGTGCGACGCGTACGAGAGTGGCCGGAAGGTATGCCACCGTGGGCGTGGGCGATGTTTGACGCACCTGGGTTGCGCCGGCAGCGGCGGGTTGGGATGCAGGCGCAGCAGCACGCGGCCGCGGTGGCGGCTGGCGCCCAGCAGGCGGAACGCGCGCGGCGCCTCGTGCGACGCGTACGAGAGTGGCCGGAAGGTATGCCACCGTGGGCGTGGGCGATGTTTGACGCACCTGGGTTGCGCCGGCAGCGGCGGGCTGGGATGCAGGCGCAGCAGCACGCGGCCGCGGTGGCGGCTGGCGCCCAGCAGGCGGAACGCGCGCGGCGCCTCGTGCGGCGCGTACGAGAGTGGCCGGAAGGTATGCCACCGTGGGCGTGGGCGATGTTTGACGCACCTGGGTTGCGCCGGCAGCGGCGGGTTGGGATGCAGGCGCAGCAGCACGCGGCCGCGGTGGCGGCTGGCGCCCAGCAGGCGGAACGCGCGCGGCGCCTCGTGCGGCGCGTACGAGAGTGGCCGGAAGGTATGCCACCGTGGGCGTGGGCGATGTTTGACGCACCTGGGTTGCGCCGGCAGCGGCGGGTTGGGATGCAGGCGCAGCAGCACGCGGCCGCGGTGGCGGCTGGCGCCCAGCAGGCGGAACGCGCGCGGCGCCTCGTGCGGCGCGTACGAGAGTGGCCGGAAGGTATGCCACCGTGGGCGTGGGCGATGTTTGACGCACCTGGGTTGCGCCGGCAGCGGCGGGTTGGGATGCAGGCGCAGCAGCACGCGGCCGCGGTGGCGGCTGGCGCCCAGCAGGCGGAACGCGCGCGGCGCCTCGTGCGGCGCGTAGGCCACGCGGGACAGCGGACGCACCACGCCGCGGCTTATACCCTCCGATATCAGCGCCTGAAGCTCCTGACATCGTAATGGTACTAATTAACTTCCAGTTAACTTATGTCTTTCCACGCTACCGTCGTACAAGGTCGTACATAAAGCTTCTTAAATGTCGCTACACGCTCTGCCCGTGTGTCTGCCGCAAGTTAGTATCTCAAAAACTGTAATAAGTATAGATATATACTAGCTTTTGCCCGCGGCTCCGCCCCCGTGGTATTCGGTTATCGCGCGCTGTTCCCTCGGGAACTGTGTATTATTCCGGGATAAAAGTAGCCTATGTCACTAAACCATCTCTATGCCAAAATGTCGATCCGTCGCTCCGTTACGGCGTGAAAGATGGACAAACATACACACATACAAACACACAAACATACTATAACACTTTCGCATTTATAATATTAGTATGGATAGGTAGATAGACTACTGAAAATATATAATGTGTTATTACCGCTATAAAACAAATAATACGAATAAAATAAAAGAATCATTATCAAATTTACGTTACTAGGTATTTGTATGGAGCTACCACTTTATTACAGTCAGCGTCAAAAAGTACGTTGCTGTCAAGATCACTATATCTCTGTTGGAAAAAATAAAAAAAATCGGTCAAGTGCGAGTGCGAGCGACTCGCGCATGAAGGGTTCCGCACCTTTGTACAATGTTATACAAGCTTTTTTTGCTGGCGGTATTTTTGTCCCTGGGTACCAATGTAGGTAGTCGTCAAGATGAATCAAATGAGAATTTATCGATGCGGTCATGTCGTTTTATTACAGAGTTCCTATGGCCAACATCTAACATCATCAACAGATGAACTCTATGTCATAATAATATTGCATTGTCATCGGATTTATACATGCGTGTAAAATTTCAGCTCAATCGGTTGAAGATATCCACTTCAAATTTGTGTTGAAAGATTCCACCCGAGCAAACATACCTAGTTACATCACACTGCAAATAAATATAATGCTTGTAATAAGTTTTTGTTATAAATTTCATTTTTAGTACTAGCTTTTTTTGCTGAATGTACTTTTTGTTGACTGTACTTGCATTGTCATCTAAATTACATTTTTGTACCAAATTTCAAGTCAGTACTATTAACTATTGAGGAGTTCCCTCCTGCAGAGGCGATCCTGGCAGGACCACCAAGATGTCACTACCAGATTATTATATTGTCATCAAATTCACATAAGTATACCAAATTTCAAGTTAATCGGACCACTGGAAGTGGATTAAATTTAGCTTCCAAGATCTGACCCAAACAAACGATAAATAAATAAACAAACAGATAATAATAGATATAAACAAATAAATAAGGGAAATCTTCTAAAATTATCGCCGAAATGTAACCACTTGTTCAAGTATTTCGAATAAAAAAACAATTTGAATTCTCAACCTCTTTGGTTCTGACTGTTTATTCCTGAAATCTTTGCGCAGCGCGCGGCTCGAAAAAAATTTTTGCTTGTCACTTGTGTAATTAAATAATAAGAAGTTCGACTAGAGTGAATAAATTTTAAAACATTTTTTAAACCTTGTAAATATCGTTAAATACTTAGTATGATTTTTTTTAGTGTAAAAAACAATAGGTAAACAGTGATTAGTACAGAGCGGATTTGACAAGCGCTTTATCAAAGTTGGCTTAATTGAGGTTTGTGGTTCATAAATTGCTTCATTAATTTTGCACAAAAAAGAATAAATCAGATAGTCACTAATTATAGTATCGAAACTTTTATAAAACATCATTAAAATCACAAACCTAAAGGTAAATATTCAAACGATATAGCTAGCCGTTGCTAGGCGATTCGGCCGCCTTAGCAACGGCTAATAACGCCTAGCAACCAAAAAACGCAAAAAAAAACACGTTTCTTGTATGACGACCCCCCTTTAATTTGTAACTTTATTTAATTTTTAGTATTTGTTGTTATAGCGGCCACAATAACACACAGTCTGTGAAAATTTCAAGTGCCTAACTTTTACGGCTTAAGAGATAGAGCCCTGTGACAGACGGACAGACAGACAGACAGACAGAGAGCGGAGTCTCAGTAATAGGTTCCCGTTGGCACCCTTTGGGTACGGAACCCTAAAAATGAGTTACCGTCTCACAAAGTTACACAATCATCATGTGTCATTAGAATCATCTTAGGACAAATAAAGTATACTCGTTCTTAATTTTGTTTCACGAATTTCGGCAGTAGAACGAGATTGAAGATTATAGGCATTCTAGGCAAGTCTGAAAGGCTTTAATTTCATTTGGCGCTTTGGAATCGTAGGTATCTATAAGTAGATATTTATGCCCTTGACTGTACCTACCTCTCTACTAGGCACAACTCTATCATCCCAGCATATTTACGTCCCAATGCTGAGCACAGACCTCCTCTCGGAATGAGAGGGCTACAACTCTACATATAAGATAATAATTATTTGATTATTATTATTATTATTATTTATAGATAATTATTATTAGATTATTGATAATTTCCTTGTAACATCTGTAACCATACATTGTGAAAAAGCAATAAAATATTGAGTATTGAGTATTGAAGATGATAAAAACACGAATTTTGAATCACGGCTGTCCCGAGCTATCGCGTGGAAGTAGGCGAAGTACAGTTCAATAGAATCTAACAATTTTCTACACATTTAACACACCCTAACGTGGGCACGCTTGATTATTATATGTCCCTATTGTTGCAATTATCACCTAAAAGGAATCAAAAAAGAATAATAGTCACATCACAAAGCCTTAGGCAGCCCGGTGTTCATATTAGAAGGCTGGAAATGTCTACAGGATTGTTAGATTCTATTGAATTGGAGTATACTAGACTTGTTTGTACATAGCTTGTTGCTTACCTTTAACGTTCCAGCGTCGGACTCTTCGAAAATTGAAGAAAAATCAAGGAATACGTATGATCTGGAACAACAGTGCTTCATTCCAAACGAGAAGTTTTCGTTTCGTTTCACTTGATCAATATCTAACGTAACTCCGTCGGATGCACAGCATGTTAAATACGACTGGAAAGAAACCTTTTGTAAGTAATCATCATCATCATCATCATGTCAGCCGAAAGACGTCCACTGCTGGACATAGGCCTCCCCCAAGGCTCTCCACTCAGACCGGTCTTGTGCTTTTCGCATCCACCGCGATCCCGCGATTGTAAGTAATTGAAATGTTAAAATTTAAATATGATAATGTAAGAGAATTACAACCAAAGCGCGGCGTAGATCTTCCACCAACGAAATGGACGGATTTATTTACTTATTTCGGATTTATTTATTTATTTACTGTTCCTTAATAAATAAATAAATAAATTTATTCAGGAAACCAACCAGCCTTAATTAACAACAATTGTACACTTAACTAAGATGTTACATGGCCAATAATAGGTTATCACAGTAGATAGGTACGTAATAATATGATAATAGTAACTAGAACATTCGTTTATGACAATACTAGCGACCCGCCCCGGCTTCGCACGGGTGCAATGCTGATACTAAATATGATGATGGATGTTATTATACATATAAACCACTTTAGTGATAGTGTAGTGATAAGTAGATATATAGTAGCTATGGATTCACAAGAAATAGAAAAACATACGAGTCTCAATCACTAATTATCTATGAGTGAAGCAAATACGATTGTGTGTGTGTGATGACTGGGTTAAAGCCGCAGGTTGATGGTAGACGGCAGTAGACGCGTAGACGCAGGCCGCTTCATCCGAAGCAACTGGAGGTTTATGGAGGAGTCCTATGTCCTACGACTGATATGATGACGATGAAGAGAATAATAACAGTTTAACAAAACAAAACAACAATTCTTACATTTTTAGATTCTCCTTTCCCACAAATGACTATCTGGCACCCTAGGCCATGAGTCGCACTCAGTACTACATCCGTAAAAGTGTCATCTCTGCTGCATATTACATTATTAGCTAAAATAAGAAAATAAAATTGATTGAAAAACATACTATTATTTAAAGAGTCAAAATAAATGACCGTGATACGTATATATTCATTTGTTTGTTTTAGGTCACGTCACGATTTTTTTTCTTTCTTTCTTAAAAAGACTAATTTGCAAGACATCAAAAATTGCTTCGATACATTTGCATTTACGTACCATTTAACTGTGGAAATAATTTCAGCAAAAAACGTTTTTTTAGCATATCACTGACAACCACGAAAATTTGGCAATTAATATGAAGTGCTAACGCTATAAGGGCTTGTCCTAATCCGCCTGCACCTCCGCTGATCAGAATTGACATACCAGCCATCGGTTGGGTTTTTATAGCCTGTAATAATGATAAAATCAGAAAACAACAACAGTAATAGTTGAGCATTTCTCAAAAAAAGTGCCGATTTTATTTTACACTCCGATTCGTAAAAAAACGCAGCCAGGTAGGGTAAAGGATACTGAGCTTAACACGTTCGCGCGTACGCCCAAAATTTTCGGTCAATGCGATTTCGCACAACTTTTTCCATACAGTGAGACGTCACGTCATTACAAGTTGAGCTTTGACTTTAAACAGAAATAATTAGCGTTACGGCGCATGCGGAATTAACCGTCACCGTTTATAGACGTTCTACCATACAACTGATATTGTGTTATACATTATTCGTAACAACGTCATATCACGACAATATTATCGAGTCGTCAAGTGACGTTGTGTCACACAGTGATGTAACAAAATACTACAATATCGTAGCAACGTCATATTACGGCAACATGATCGAGACGTCAATTGACGTTGTGTCACAATGTGATGTAACGTTATACTAAAAGAATAAAGCAACGTCATATTACGGCAACATGATCGAACCGTTAAATGACGTTGTGTCACAATATCACGCTACATTATAAAATAAGAATATATCAACGTCACATTACGGCAGCTATTATATGGCTTTTTCTTGTTTGAGATGGATAAAAAACTACAAGCACCTAATAATTGCTTCTATGCATGTCTTTGAGGGAGTTCAATCATCGCGAGAAACATTACATGACCCTTATATTGATGACGGGTAGTTTGGATCAGATGCAGACTACAGCCCAGGAGGAGACGAAGGTTCCAGTGCGAGCAGTGTTAGTAATATCTCCGTAGGTACGTGCACCAATCACAGCAACGTCTTTCCAGAAAGTCGGCCACAAACTACCAAAGCAGCGAAGACTCTGACTCGGCTAATGTTATATATATGCATGCATCTTCCAGTTTGGACAGTACTTTTGAAACTCGTTTGGCACTGAAGCCTAACAAATATTAAAATAAACAATAACCCAAGAAGCCAAGGCCAAGGCATTACGTGCTCAGTAAGTGTGATGATGATACACTAACTATATCGGTATTATCTGAGATTGAAGTTAGAGTCTAATAAGGAAATGACTTTACCTCAAAGATTATCTCACTACCACAAGACCCGACTAAACTGCAACATAGATTTGGAAAAGCTCTTACACAATAACTTTGCTACCTGAACAGGAATCAAACTGAAAATACCCTAACAGCGTCATTTTTACTCCTTGAACAAGAAACTAGCTCGGAAATGATTGATGATAGTGAGGTTTCACATCCAACACCACCATATCCTAGAAATATAGAGGGTAACCAGCTCTCTAATTTTTATCATCGAGAGATCATCCTAGACATCTTCTTTTACCGGTTACTGAGAGCATGATGCTACAGTATCTAGCTGTAGCATCATGCTCTCATCAACCGGTAATGAACGGTAACGAACTGATACTACGAGATGTATGTTGTAATTGTAGCTTAGCCAATTTTTCTTGTATTAATGAAATATAAAGAGAAATTGAGCTCGGTCCTTCCGCCGGAGCTTGTGCCTGTGGAGATCCTTGATCTGTTTCCATCATTTCAGGGTGCGCATGATTCTGCAGTATCTAGTAAAAGAAGATGGTTAGAATGACCGATAATAAAAATATATAGAGCTGGCTACCTTCTATATTTCCAGTATATGGTGGTGTTCAATGTGAAACCTCACTACCATCAATAATTTCGGAACTTGTTCTTGTTCAGGGAATAAGAATGAAGCTGTTAGGGTATTTTCAGAGTTTGATTCCTGTTCAGGTAGCAAAGTTATTCTGTAAGAGCTTTTTCGAAATCTATGTCTGGTTGCAGTTCAGCTGGGTCTTGTGGTAGTGAGATAGACTCTGAGGTAAAGTCATTTCCTAAGACTCAATCTAAAATATCAGATGATACCGATATAGTTAGCTCATCCTCACACTTACCGAGCACTTCATGCCTTGGCTTCTTGGGCTGTTGTTTATTTTGATATTTAGTTCGGCTTCAGCGCCAAAAGAGTGTCAAAAATACTGTCCGAACTGGAAGATGCATATACAGTCTCAACTATGACATTCTAGCTGAGTCAGAGTTTTTGCTGCTTTGGTAGTTTGTGGCTGACTTGCTGGAAAGTTGTTGCTGTGATTGGTGCACCTACGGAGTTATTACCAACGCTGCTCACGCTGGAACCTTCGTCTCCTCTTGGGTTGTAGTCTGCATCTAAGCTAAAACTACCCGTCATCACTATAGGGGTCAGGTAATTTTTCTCGAGATGATTGGACTTCCTCGAAGACTTGCATAGAAGCATTTTTACATGCTCGTAGTTTTTTATCAATCTAAAAAAGAAAAAGCTCTCAAATCGATCGAGGATAATAATATCTAGCAGTATTATTCATAATATGATTACAGCAAGAACTACCCACAGATACTCCAAGCAATTACTCGTTTAGACGTGAGAAATAAGTCGGTAATTGAGTTAGAACCATGGCATCTAAATTCCCTAAAAACTCACTAAATACAAAAAAAAACCATCCGAGTAAAAGTTTATAATACTAAGAATGTAACATAATAACAAAAATATACTATTTTTCATACAAAAATATTGAAATAACACTAACGATGTGTGGACAAATTCGTTCCTGAATCAATCTGCCGCGACCAGGGCGAGCGCGTCCTCTGTCACGTGAACAGGATAACTGAATGTATGGACGCGGGAACAAAATACAGCGTCTATCGACGTTGTGCGTCTGTGAGTAGTCACATTTAAGAGTGTGTGCGTCGCCTCTTTTGGAGTCAAAAAATGTTATACGATGTGGCGCATGATTTTTGGTAATTTAATGTGATACGGCGCAAGGATGGAACTACTGCAATTTATTATGGACAGCGAGCGTCCGACCACGTAGTTCCTTTAACATTTTCATAAAGTCTGCCGTGATTAGACGATGTACCACAACGCATAGTGCTCTATTTGTCGGCTATAGACGGTGGTCACGCGAACGTGTTAATCAATATAGCCTCCTGCCTACCAGAGGTACTTTTTTTGGAATATCCTTTTGAAACTTTCAAATTATATTGCTTAGAGCTTAAGATGTTCAGAAAAAATAGAGAGAAAAATCTTCGGTTTTTCCTACTAGTTTTTCACTATGTACTTTACAAAGGACATCAGTGTCCAATTAAGTTGTCCCTTGCAAAGAACATAAAGCTTTCTAAGCCTTCAAAACTGAAAAATCTTGGGTAATATAAAAAGAGAACAAGACAAGCCTTAGAGGAACATTCAACTTTTATTAAAAATAAAAAAATAATCACAAGATAAAGTGAGTACACGATAAAATCTGGCCATGCATGATCTGGTGTAACTTTGCAATGAATGCTAATTTTCAATCAGGACTTTATTGAAGTAATTAGTGATTATGAAAATACATAGTATAAAAAAAACATTTATAATTTAAAAAAATATAAAAAAATGTAAAAAAATGATATATTTATAATCTATTTATAAAAAAATGCTGATAAACAGCCTTTCCGACTAACTTAGTAGGTACTATGGTTTTTAATTGGATTTAATAAAATCTGTAAATATTAAGATTAATTAGAGTCTAAAGGGAACATTTTTTGTTATTATTGAAATAAACAGATTTAATTTAATTTAATTCAAAAATAGGGCGTGCGTCATTAAGTTTTAGATTTATATATTTCATAGTGCCTAAATTATGTTGAACAACGTCTTCTGACGGTCTTTGCTAGGTTTTTATGTAAAAAATACATATATTTCTTAAACTGGACATTCTACTTTATAGCTTATTACACTGTATTTGTTTGGAAGTGTTTTAACTTTGGCGAATTTGCCTTTTTGACAGAAAAGTGCCTCCCATATAAAACTACTTTAGGTGCTTGGATTAGAAATTTTTCCCGACTCCCCCAACAGGAAAGCAGTTACATCATGTTTTTTTTGGAAAAATGATATCCTGTTGAGCTTAAAACAGCTTGTGAAAATATAAAAACATTGTGACATTGAAGTTGGAAGCGAGTGAAGAATACCAAAAAATGCTGTTCAAAGTAATTTAGCCACAGTGAAATACATAAAGGTAAAACTCTCAGACGCTCTAACATTGTATTATGATTGTATTTTTATTATGTAGTTTCATAACTACTAATTACTTAAAAAAAGCGCTAATCTACGTATTCGATGATTTTCGATTTTCGCGCAATTTATGTTTCTCTTCACTAAATGTCACTCGTGACGTCAAAATAACCTACGCAAAGTGTTACACACTCGGTCTCCATACAAATTGCTGAACTCTTTCCTTCTATCTCGATATTACTTCTGTGATCTCCTCTATCTAGGTCAGATAATGCTGAAAAAGGTGGAAAACTCATTAGTATTATGTCCTTTTTTCCTTATGTCCTGTACAAAGTACATATATAGTCTGAATTTCACATACTCAATAACCTCCTTTTGTACTTTGCAAAGGACATAAAACATTAGGGCATCATGAAACGAAATATTATGGTTAATTTTCAAAAATAACCATCTAGAAAGTAAATATGTTAACTTATTTTTGATATATTACACATATATAATGTTAACTGTGATTAAAAAACGAGATTAATTGAGATTAAACTTACCTTTGCGCGGGCACAGGCACAAACGTCCACTCTTCACCGCCATTTTTGGAAAGTGACAGATTTCTGTTGACGTTTCAATTTTAGACTATGAACTTTGACAGCTAAATAACACGTTATAATAAACACGTTGGGGTTGCCAGTAAAAAATACTTCGCTAGAATTTTTTATTTCTTATGTCCTACCCAAAGGATGAATGTAGGTACGAGGATAGATTTCAAAATGTCCCAAATAATTTGTACGGAAATGTTCCTTTTTGTTACCAAAATTGTATCATATGCGTTACACAAAAGGATATTTTCATACAAATTATTTAGGTAATTTTGGAAATCTATATCAATTAATTTACCTTTGAAGGTATCTTTTTTAGTTTTTGCTCATATCTCAAATTTTGCTCAAATAGCATTATGATTACTTCGGACAAAAGTTTTTACATATAATTTTCTACAAATTTGCTCATATTCATTTTTTCTCTACGATTTACGCTTTAGCAGCTTGAGGTTATGTAAGTAATTTTTAACTGATTCAAAAAGTAGATGATTTAAGAATAACGAAATGTGTTTAAATTTTTATTTAAGAATAGAAAAAGCAAATCAGTTTGTCTATTATCTTATTCGTCGTCTTCTACATCAACATCTTCATCTTCTACTTCTATATAATATCTACATGTACCTACATCGTTTGTACATGAGCCTAAGCAGCGGAAGCATACTAGACTAGGATCAGTGGTGACCAAATTTGTCGAAAATTTTATGTAGAAACTTTTGTGTGAAGTAATCATAATTCTAAGTATTCGAAAAAATATTCGAGATATGAGCAAAAACCTAAAAAAAGTTACCTTCAACCCCCCCTTACACCGTCAGCACACCCCCCACCCTTGAGGACTTATAGTATCTTTATCTGGATACTGCAAGGTATAACTGTACCAATTTTCAAAACTACACAATTTTTCCCCTGATTGCCCATATTCGGCTTTATTAGCTCCTATTACTAATCTAATACTTTAACCCCCGTGTTTCACTATCTATTGATAAATTTATTTGACGGATAAATGTGATGCCGTCTCTGTTTGTTTTGTTCCAATAGACGGAGATGGCATCATATTTATCCGTCAAATAAAATTTATCAGTGGATGGTGAAACAGGGGGTAAAACGAGCAATTCTTGTATATATCTATCTCGGGATCTCGGAAACGGCTCCAACGATTTCAATGAAATTTGGTGTGTGTATCGGAAATACGAAAATAACAAAATCAGTTAAGGTGGATTTTGTTTGTAACTGACGTTTTTACTTGCCAGTGACGATGTTAAAAATATGTGTTATTTATGATGGAAGTTAGCGGTTGCAGTAACTTATCGTTTTAGCAACATTACGATACAAAGTGCTGTTATGGGGAATTGACAATAGGTATATGTATACTTCATATACTTCCAGCCTACTAATATGAACACCGGGCTGCCTAAGGCTTTGTGATGCGACTATTATTCTTTTTTCATTCCCTTTAGATGATAATTGCAACATATATATATATATATATAGTTGTTTGAAGCATCTGCTTACGAGGCAGTAATAGGCGTGCGCGTAGGGCAGCGGCACGGTGGCGGCGTCCTCGAGGCTCCAGTGCTCCGGCACCGGCCACAGCAGCTCCGGCCGCGCCGCCACGCGGTCGCTCAGCGCGCCGCCGCGCACCAGCCCCATCACGCGCTCGCCGCTGCACACACAACACACCACCACCTTAGAGTATACATAAGCAAGCTGTATATACTCTAACCCCCTTATTCATAAAACTTAACAAGCCTATGTTAACTAACAAATGCCTATGAACTAAAATAATTTCTTTGCTCACCCGCGACCTTAAGATAGCTAAGTCTATGCAAATTATGCGTGTTCATGCAGTTCCTCCACCTCCACACTGTACGAACACACACAAATTACACAAACCCATCTATCACCACCACCACAACTCACTGACGCGTTTCGAACTCAACCAGAGCTCATCCTCAGAGTGACACAACCGTACACCATGCTACCAGTTGTTAGACTAACAAACCACCACCACTGTTTTAATTTGTCAAACAAAACAAAAAACTACCCGCAAAATATTAATAAATTTTAAATGTGATACAAAACTACCTTGATTTTTTAATTTTATTTATTTATTGTCAAGGCATGTTTAATAACTACCGTTGCTAAAATTAGACCCAAGCCGTAGCAAGGGAGATGACACTAAATTTATTTGCTCATTAATAATAGACCCCATACTATTGTACCTAATTATCTCCATACATTCTAACACATCAAGACGAATATAAATATACGACGAATATATATATTTATATATATATATATATATATATATATATATATTTTTCATTGATATGGACCTCCGCAAAGTAACGCCTGATTCAATAAATTAACAAATGCCTTGCTAACAAATACAAATGTCGAAGTGACAGATAAGGACAAACGAATTTTAGCGGCATTTTAACTAAAATAGGTTTGATTGTCGTTTATGAATAAGGGGTTTTTTTCTTTCTATAATTAACTAACCAACACAGCCTTTATTTTCAAACAGCCATGCTGAAAAAAAAAGTATGGCACCCCGGGTGTCAAAATACTTCATGTTCTTCCCAGGGGTTGAGATCTATTTCCAAACCAAATTTCATACAAAAAGTTAGCTAGGTATCTCGAATATAGGTGATTTTTCCTAAACCTAAAAAAAATAAGTTTATGTATACACTAATTCAAATTTAAATAAAGTCCAACGAAGGAATTTATAAACACAAACAACCTGAATAAAACATAGTTTAATCGATTCTGAGCAAACTACTTTCTGGTTTTCAGTTATTTAATTAACACATTGAAATCCACTGCTTGACGGGCATCCTGAAAAATAGATGTCTTAAAATTAATCTGGAATATTTCGGCAAGTGCGAGATGATTGAGTTAGTGTAACTGAACAGGATATTTTTATTTTGTGGTTGACAATTGTTTTCATTTATACCGAGCGGCAAAAAATCTGGCCCTCAGATGTTTGCAGAAATATGTAATTTTATATGTAAGATGGGGCAAATTTTTGTGCCGCTGAGCATATATTAGGCGACGTTGAAAGCGAGTCGAGTCAAAGGTGTGACTTAATTTTGAATGAAAAATTCCGATGAAAAATCTTTATACTTACCTAAGGATGTTCAATCAAACGAACCCTACCATCTGCTGGAACATTCCTAATTTTTAGGAGGCCTTATAATATATATGTACAGATATACAATATTTATAGAGTACTTACTTATTAGTCATACCACTGAAATCCATCCCGAAAGAGCTTTCATCACTAATGCTATCACTTTGGAAATACCCGTGAGCTCTCTGAACGTCACTCGCATTTACTCCAGCGAAATGAACCTGTCAACAATTTATCACGTTGTTATTATTAGCTTTACTTACCTACTGTAATCCTTATTTGTTACATGGCTTTTGCAGAACTCTTTTGGATTATTCTATAGCAAATTTTGCGCTGAACATTGTTACTAGTTGTATGGAGCTACCACTCTGTTAAAAACTTTTTTCCGCGGTTTTTTACCGCGTACCTTAAATAGAGTGCATGCACCGATATTTTTTACCACCTTGGCCGCTCGGAAATATCTGATGGCGACTGTACCTACATGAAAACCTAAGAATTGTATGATCATATAAAATACAAATTAATAGTTTCTCAGGCATAGAACTACGAGTACCGATGTGCGAGTCCAATTCGCATGTGGTCGGGGTTTTTAAACAATCCATTTGCGGCAAATCCTTGGCCGTTATTTTGCACACACACGTACCTTGATGGGTACTCCGGCACCAGCGGTGTCTACACAAGATGCTTCCACCCAATGCAATGATCCCAGGTCTCCAACTCGAGTGCTCTTTAATGTTACTCCACTAGTTGAGTTCAGATTTTGTTGAAGATCAACAAAGTATTCTCCTCCCAATTCCCCCTAAAACAAAATTACCTTTACAGTTAAATGAAGGTTTGCAACTGCTTATAATCCATTTTTATATATATCCAAGTGAATTAATTAGCTACACTTATTGAGAATTATACGACTATCACTGTGACACTTCAAATAATGATGACTCTAATATTGGTAGAGTAATGTCACAAAGTCGGTAGGTAATGTTTTAGATACATACTTATTAACGAACGCTACATAGTGGTCCTTGTAATAAATCTAATAAATGAGACGCTCGACAGATAGGTAACTTACTTGATAGACAATGTTGTACACTAAGTCTAAATCAGGTAGTTGGTCTAAAGTCAGATTTTCAGATAGTTCATCTTTGTATGATAATAAGTGAACTTGGTTTCGCTCTGAATCTAGTCTCCATTGCTTGATCAGGTCTTTGAGCACCGGTACCATTGGATAACTTGCGAATATGATCATCCTTTGTCGAGGCGGAAGGTTGTCTCTCGCCGTGCGCAACGGCGCCAAGTCTGAGTTTGTGTGAACAGAAAACGCACTTGTTCCTGTAGTGGGCTTAGGTCTCCACTGGATCAGTTCGAAGCGTGTACTTTCAGTGTTATGTGATGAAACTATTTTATAGAGTACTTTAGGACGAACGTGGTGTAAATCTTCGTTTCTTTTCTCAGCTGTGATGATAAAGGTGTTTTGCTTCAGTGTTTCAAACAGATTTTGGCACTTCTGTAGTAAAGAAAAAATATTTAATTGAAAATCAGTCATTATTTGCAAATAATGATTTGCATTAGGTGTTAAATGGTACATTCCTTGCGGCATTCTTAGTAAAATGAGCTGAGACTTACATTGTCATCAGTTGATAGATTGTGAATCAAAACTAAATCAGCATCTTTAACTGAATCGCTTCTCGCGTTGTCTCTGTATACTTTGGTATTATTCCCTATAATTTGGGATAATTCATCGGTATATGTTTTGAAGTCACGGAAAATTGAAGTCTCACCGTTATCATCATAAATTTCTACAATATTTATGACATTTTTGCTAATATGTTCATGAACTATTTGCGCAAACACTTGTAAGATTTGTTTCACCTGAAAATTGTTAATAAATGTTAAGTGCTTACCTTATAACCTTAAAAAGTAGAGTTGGTTTGAGTGAAATTAATCTACATCTTCAAGCTTGATCATCATCATCAGCCGAAAGACGTTCACGGGTGTCCAAAGGCCTAGCCCTTAGAACGCCACAATAAACGGCAACTCGCCACTTACATCCACCGGCATCCACAAGATTGAGTGTTAAGTGCAATTCTTGCAAATTTAATGTCTCGCGACTCTACAAGCCTACGGTACTACAAATTGATATCTAATATGAAGGACGAAGCGGGCAATATATTTCGATTTGTTGCACCATCCATTAATTAGTGTTAACTGATGGTTAAATATGATGCCGTCTCTATTTGTTTTGTTCGAATAGACGGAGACGGCACTACATTTAACCGTCAGTTAACACTAATCAATGGATGGCGAAACAGCCCCTTATGTTATGACCTATTTAAAATTTACCTCTCAGCACCGTCGGTTTTTATGAATAGACCATTATACATGCTTTACAGTATTTAGTTGCTCGTTTACTGTGTCGCATATTTGTCCATAATATTTTTTACGTATCTGGGATTGGCATTTGCTTATCCTGCTTCTACTGTTAATTGAAAATATTTGCATAGTTTGTAAAACGGAGCGTTTCTTGATGATTTTTAAATCATGTTCTTTTAAGCACCGAGCGCGTACCTGACAGAGCTTCTGTGACCTGGCATGATGTAATGTGCTTAAAGCTACCTACCCCTCTCTCAGTACATAAATACATAACATAAATATTTTATGGGAACGTAATAACGCATTTTGTAATGAGCACCAATAAGTACCTACATATAAATTGCTCGCCGGACTTCTGGTAATTTTGATATTGACGCATTGTAAGTACTCACATTTAAATCATTTCGTTCCGGAAATCGTGAAATAAATTTCAGAACTTTTAATGATAGTGTATTTTTATCGGAATCAGCTATATCTTCCAATTTTAGACTTTCCAGTAGAACGCCTCCGCACCTGCAATAAGGAAGCAAGAATTCTGTGCACTTAACTATAGTTTTTAATGATTCGCGATGAAGTTGCTTGAAGTTGTTTGAAGTTGCTTCCATCATGATCACAGGTAGACTGAAGACTATGCGGGTGCATGTTCAATTTTTTATTATACCATTTTGTGGGCATCGTTTACATATATATTCGTGCAAAATTGCAGCTTTCTAGCACTGATAGTCACTGCGCAAAGCCACAGACGGAAGGACAGACAGACAGACATGGCGAAACTATAAGGGTTCCATTTTTGCCATTTTTGGGTACGGAACCGTAATAATCACGTAACAAATAAATATATCTAATTATGGCTTATTATGGTTTTCACTATCCCGCGGGAACTATGCAATTTTCCGGGATAAAACCTATCCTATACATGTATGTCCCGGGACGCAAACCACCTGTATACAGAATTTCATCTAAATCGGTTCAGCGGTTTAGACGTGTTGAAGTAACAAACAAACGGACTCACAACAATTTTGCATTTATATTATTAGTGGGATTATTTAATGCAATGAAGTGGACTACTCAATATTTAGGTACTTAATTTATATATCGGCTAATTGTCTTGTAGTTTCGAATCTACCTAAAGTTCTTAGTATGAGGATATTATTTAACTAGCTTTTGCCCGCGGCTCTGCCCGCGTGGTATTCGGTTATCTCCCGCTGTTCCCTCGGGAAATGTGCATTTTTCCGGGATAAAAAGTAGCCTATGTCACTTTCGGACCCATGAACTATCTCTCTATGCCAAAAATCACGTCGATCCGTCGCTCCGTTACGGCGTGAAAGGAGGACAAACATAGAAAAACACACAAACACACTTTCGCATTTATAATATTAGTATGGATACTAGAGTTTACCCGCGGCTTCGCACGCGTAAACTATTCGAGCTGGTACAATTGAAATTCCGGGATTTTATAAAATTTCCCTGGGAACTCCGAAAATTTATATCGTGATCTTCATTGAGGTTGTGTTATGAACAAATGTCCAAAATTTCAAGACTCTAAACCCAGCGGTTGAAATTTTAAAAAAATTATCCCTATCCTGTAAGAATATCGGGACAAAAAGTAGCCAATGTATTATTCCAGACGTGCAGCTACATACATACATACCAAATTCATGACTCTATGCTCAGCGGTTGTTATTTTGAGATTTTATCCCTATCCCGTGGGAATATCGGGATAAAAAGTAGCCTTTGTGTTTTTCACAAATACTGTCATTACTTTATACTTGTTTATTTTGTGTATTTATTTATGTAATTTGTGAAATGTGAATAAAAGTTTCTATTTCTATTTCCTTTGTGTTATTTCAGATGTCCAGCTATCTACATACCAAATTTCATCCAAACCCTTCCAGCCGTTTTAGCGTGAAGGAGTAACAAACACAAACACACAAACTTTCGAATTTAAAATATTAGTAGAATTTACGTGATTAATGTATATAAACACTTTATTGTAAGTACACAAAACACAAAAAAACTGGTATGTTTCTGTTATTTGTGTGTAAGACTGTGAATAGTTAATAGCTAACTTTAGATTGTAACAAATTTTTTAAATGGATTTCATCTTACTTTGTGTAGTCTTGCAGTGGACACGTGTTAATTGTTACAACGTTCGAATTTTCTGCTATGGCTTTAGTAATTTCTTCAACGTTTATTTCGAGATTGCGAATGTAAACTGGCTGAGAAATGCCGTCGTGAGGCTGCCGTAGAGTGTTGAACTGAAGTATGCCGTCAATGAAAGTCACCCAGTTGTCATCCCACTGTAAGTGCCCTTCGGTGAACTCCACATTCGTATCCCTGATGCTTTGGAATTCACCGCTGTGAGTAAAACAATACAGATTTTTATTACAACTATTGAAATATATTTTTTTAATATACAATTTAATGATACCATCGGCGACTTCGCTAACGCCGAGGTTTTTATTTTCCTAATTTTCGATATCTAATTTAACCTAACCTAAGGCACTGGTCCCACCGCGAGCTAGTAAGCTATGACCTATTGGCTATTTTCTAGCCCAAGAAACGAACAAAAGATAATCGCTTCCGTGTACATAAAAGAGAGAGTTATATTATTATTTCTATAGTTCATAGCTGGCTGTTCACACTGCCGGCGAGGATACTCTCCCACCGCCCGGCGAGTAAGCGATAATTCCATAGAATTGTTTACTAGCCGCCCGCCGATTGTCAACTGTTTCTAGTACAGAATTTTACTAGTTGACCGCCGAGCTCGCCGATAGCTGGCGGTGGGACCACTGTCTACTAGTTGACCGCAGCGATAAGCTATCGACTATAAAACTAGCTCAACGGTACTCGAGCTGAGCTAGTGCAGCGAGTAATCGCCCGTCGCACGCAAACACTCGCTTATAGCCGAGCGTGTAAAAACTAGTAAAACTATACTCGCTTCTCGCCTCTCGCCCACTCGTTTGTAGTTTATAGTTTTACTCGCTAATAGTTTGCAGCCGCCGGTGGGACCAGTGCCTAAACCTGCAGAGGCTCGTAGTAGGCTTATAGATTAGAAATGAACTTCGTCAGCAATAAATGGAAGTTCAAGCCCTTATTTCACTCTAAGAGCTAGAAAATCCAAAAATCAGCCCTTAGCATTCATGTACATTATAAAGAAAGGAAACTCGAAGCAAAATTTCTAGCTTTTAGGCCCGGTAGTTGGGCTTTCCGTTGATACATCAATCAAATAGTCAGTCTGTTACCAGTCAGTCAGCCACTCAATCATTTAGTAAGGTCCTTCTTTCATTATTACATTATTTATTATATATGTTGTAATTTTTTACCTGTACATATAGCTTCTATCGCTGAAAATCTTATACACATCCTCTCTTTTAAGATTTGTAACATCATTTGCTGCTGTGTCCGCTGTTGTCTCTACTCTTTTATAATCCCGTACTTTATGAACATTAATTGTCCCCGTTGCTACTCGTGAGCCACTCTCTAAGACCTTTAAAAAAAAATGTTATCTTGACGATGATGTCAAGAGAAACAAACTTTCTGAAATCACTAGCAGCAATAGTAAATAGAATGGAAGCCAGTTAGTTCAGGAATTTATTTTATTAAGAGAGTCTATACCTGCTGAGCAGGCAACGATACATTTTTGTTAGTTCTTTTCGATTATTCCATAAAATAATAATATAAGTTACTGTGTCTATTCCAATAATTCTTAAAAACGAACAAATTTATTTTATTAACGGTTTCAAGGGAGTTAGGAGTTTCTGAGGGAGAAAGACTATCTGAACGGAAAACCTCGAAGTGTCCTGTCCCGCGCTGCAGCGTGACGGCGAGCCTGAGCTGGCGCGAGTCGTGCAGCGCGGGCTGCGCGAACAGCCGCACGTCGCGGAACTGCACCGACGACAGCTGCTTGCGCGTCGCGCCCAGCGTCATCGCCAGCGTGTCCCACGCCAGCACGAGCGCGCCCGCGAACGGATACACAATCGAGCCTGACCAAAGCGACAAGCGTTTTAATGACTGTTGGGAGTTTCAAGGGTTCTAAATACTTAAGTGGGTATCCGTTCATATCGCAACTAACGTTTGGCAAATTACTTTTCATTTCGCAAACTCTAAAACTGTAATTATTTCAGGATTTATTTCAGGGCCACCTTTAGGTTATGTTAGGTTAGTTTTATAATAATCCTGAAAAAATTACAGTTTCAGAATTTTTTTAACAGTTGGGAAATAAAAAGTTGCGGAATGAAACAGTTTACCAAACGTTATTCGCTGAAACATTAGTAAACCATTTAAGTGATAATTCACTTACACTCTCACTCAAATCTTATGATTTAAATAGGTACCTACAGGTAAAATCTATAATGAATGATAACATAAAACATGGCGTTGTTTTATTTTATCAAATCATGTCACTTGTAAATTCTTATTAACCGTTTGAGGCCACGGTGGGCAATCTGGCAATACGCGACAGGTGAAAATCGTGCCATAGGTACCATGCCTATGGAACGATTTCAGTTTTTTTTTGTCGTGGCCGACCGTGGCGTCCAAAGGGTTAGTAATAAGCCTTGACATCTTATACAGATGATTCTAGTAGCATCACGATGACACTTGCGCTCGGAATAAAAAGGCCAATTCGGGATAGGATCCCCCGGTCACACTCGTGATAAGTGTACTCACCCCCAGACGATCGGGGGTTGGTGGCCTGCCGGGCTACTACGAAACTCGAAACTCGAAGTTCGTGTCGTGCGGTCCCTCTGACACTTATACTATTTAATACGAGAGTGAGAGGGACGGTACGATACGAACTTCGAGTTTCGTAGTAGCCCTGGTGCACTTGACGCCTTATGCGCTTTTCCCTGAGCGTGTGAAACCTGCAGTCATCATCAGGCATTGCTTGACGTTTGTGAACAAGGCTCCGCCAGTAAACACCGGACTGTAGACGGGACTGGACCCGACTGGCTGGACACTGGAGTGGTCAGCAAGTTTTGCTATTTGGGTTCGCTAGTTTTTTTTGTTTTATTCGACTGGAAGGCAAACAAGCAAGTGGGTCTCCTGGTGGTAAGAGATCACCACCGCCCATAAACATCTGCAACATCAGGGGTATTGCAGATCATAATAATCCGGGCGGACCTTGCACAAGGTCCTACCACCTGCAAAAGCTAGTGTCGAGTTATCTTTCACTTGATGCAGAGATCGACCCCGTACCGGAAATGTTTAGGTACATACCTACATGAGAAATAACCGTTCTATTTATAGATAATAATATATCGTAAGCATCCATTTCTTTAAAAAAAAAACTGCACAGATGTAATATAAATATGAACAACCAGCTTTTGCCCGCGGCTCTGCCCGCGTGGTATTCGGTTATCGCGCGCTGTTCTCTCGGGAACTGTGCATTTTTCCGGGATAAAAAGTAGCCTATGTCACTTTCGGACCCATAAACTATCTCTATGCCAAAAATCACGTCGATCCGTCGCTCCGTTACGGCGTGAAAGACGGACAAACATACAAACACACAAACATATAAACACACTTTCGCATTTATAATATTAGTATGGATATAATTTTTGTACCTTGGTTAGGTATCATACAAAAATACAGAAACAAATGTAATAAGTTCACCGTAAACATCGTTCATGGTAGGTACCTATTTGTAAAATTATTCAACTAAAAAACATTTTTTTTTATCCTAAAACTGTTTTTTTTTTAGTTGTGAGGGACGCACCTAGACGGGGTAGCTATCATTATCGAAATTTACGTCGACTTTCATTTCATCGAAAACTAAACTTAAACAGATTTTACCAATCGCGCGATCATATAAATAAAACCGATGTCATTTCTTTTACATTACGGATACTTAGGTAACTATTTAGTAAAAATGCTTTTTTTACCATTGATTATATTTCCTTGCAAGTAAATATTTTCTGAGTCGTGTACCGACACCACAAAAGTGCATGAAGCAGTCATTGTTTTTCGTGCGCCTGTGTAAAGTGGCAGTACCCTGAAATATTTAAAACATTTATCGAGCTAGCAAAAATCAAACTATCAACATGAAATTACGTCCGACTATCGGCAAAAATGGATAATCAATAATGCTTAGGTAATGGTTTAAACAGACTTTATAATAACAACTCGATTAAGTATTTACCAGATTTCATTGTGAGCCCACTCCACCAATTGCGACAAATGTGGTGTGCCAGTCGAGACTGGAAATTTTACTTTCGGGTACAAGACACGAACATCTGGGTAATATCCTTCCATGAAAAGTCTGTAAAGAAATACACGGGCGTATTAGCACATGGCGGCCACGACGTCGAAGTGTAAAATCGTTACTTTACAGGACGGGCTTTCAAAGTCGAAAACTGTCGCAACTCAGAGATGGTGTATACGAGACTTCTAAAATTTGTCACACTAGCTAATAGTACTCTGTCCTTCAACCAGAATGAATAAATTTTAGTTAAATATTTTTTTATCAAAATTTATTGTACATACACCCATATACGTGAATTTCCGGGAAATAAACTTGTGTTCAAAAAAGACAGTATAAAGATGTATACCTATGGTACTTTGGCTCATATACGCGTTCAACTTTAAAATCTTTGGTAAAAAATACGTTACTTACCAAAGATACTTGGAGAAATATTAAAAAAGTAATACAATCACATTACGATGTAGCATCGGGGTAGTAGTGTTCCGCTTGACGTACAAGGTCCTAAATGGTTGTTATGCCCACAGCTTAAAAAAAATAATTACCGCGTAAAAGTATCAAACGTACGTTTAGCACTTTTACGTTAAAATTGCATCTAGTTCGGCCATTTTACGTCAATGAAAACTCGAAAAATAATTAAATTTAAATAACAGTGTTTTTTTTAATCCACTATCTAAATATATAGTTTATAGATACCTATGATGTACAAAACTCAAAATTGAAAAAAATCACTTTGGCCCTTATACTTAGGACCCATCGACGTACAAAATACGCATTCTTGAATCTACATAAGCACGACGACGTCTGTACAGAAATACATATGTAGGTGAGGTAGACGACTAGTTCCACTCCTGCTGGCTCGTGCTGAGGCACCGACTTCAAACTAGTAGAAAATTATTTTCAAGGTTTTTGAAGTCGGTTCCATTTTTTGTTAAAATTTTTGTACAATCAGTTCTTTTTGTAGCTGTGCTAACTCGGGTGAAATTACCCATTTCCCCTCGAACTATTGGCGCTCGAAATCTCGGGTGAAATGGGTCAGTTTCCACCCTTGGTTCTGATTGATAACCAAGGGTGGAAAGTGACCCATTTATTATATTTACTATTCAAATCTGGTAGAACGACTTATAGCGTGTCTGTCTAACGTACTTGCCGATGGCTTCGAGCAGGAAGCGCGCGTTGTCGGGGTGGGCGCGCCTGGTGAGCGGCACGTGCGCGCAGGAGGGGGGCAGGGAGCGCTTGAGGATGGCCTGCAGCAGCCCGTGCGGCGCCACCTCCACCAGCACGGCCGTCGCCGGCACCAGCCGCGACGTCTCCTCGAACAGCACCGGGCTCTGCACACACACAAAATCACCGACATTACATCTTACACATACATCCATTCCGTATATTATATTCTCTGTGATTCCGTACACATCTTATACATACTCGTAGAGTCAAGAAAACGACGAATAATATGTTAAGATTGGTTTTTTGGAATCTTTTTGTATTTTTTTTTATTTCAATTCCAAATTTTTACTTTTACGGTCATCCCGTAAAACCTAAATTGAAAATACAAACTGAAATATAGATGCACAGAAAAATCAGAAAAATAAGACCAGCACTGGGAATCGAACCCAGGTCCTCGGCTTCCGTGCCGCGTGCTATACCGCGAAAGTTTCTCGATGAGGGCTACGGTATAGATGTCGCTAGCGTCACTTCTTAAGTGGCTATATATCTATATCTGATATTTCAGTTTGTATTTTCAATTTTTGAATAATATGTTATTACCAAAAGATTATTTGTGTGGTACTCGGCTGAGGAAAATTTAGCGGATTCCTCATCCCATCTACTCTGCGGCACAGAAGTTGACAGCCAACGTTGGCTACGGGCTTTGGGTGTTTTAATAACATCAGTTAAATATGTAAGCAGGCCAGGTCCTAAAACAAGTTTTAAAGTTCAGCTACAAATTCACATTTTAATTTATCACGTTTTCGGTCCTAATTTCAGAAAATAACTACGTACCTGCTTCGGCAATGTATCGTGAATGGTACGCTATGTTGGAACAAGGGACCTCCTTTGCAAAGATTCCTTTCACAGTCAGCTGAGCCACGAATTCTGTCATGATTTCGGCCGGGCCTGATATAGTGCTGGAGTCTGGCCCGTTGTGGCAGGCCACTTCGATCTCTGGCGGGCACATCTTGGAAATCTGTTTGTGACAGTGATATAATAAATAAATAAATATGGGTGCCCCTTGAAACGTCGACAAACTATTTATCGAATTTAATTTCATCGGAAACAATTCATAGAATATTCAATACCAACATTTTCTCTTGGAGTAGTTTCACATCAGTCGGTGTCTCAACACGAGACAGCAGTAGTGATTAAAGTCTAATATATAAAGTAGGTAAGTGTGTAGGTAAAGAAGACGAGTATAGGTCCACTCCTGCTGGCTCGTGCTGAGGCACCGACTTCAGTTTCGTCCCAGCCTATATACGTCCCACTGCTGGGCACAGGCCTCCACTCAGAATGAGAGGTCTTGGACCATAGTTCCCACTTCAGACTGGTAGAAAATTATTTTCATGGTTTTTGTATAGTTGGTTCAATTTTTTGTTATAAAATTTTCATACTGGAAGATTTTGCAACTTACAAAACAGCCAGGTAAAACAAAGAAGTATGGTAATGCTGATTGATAACAAACAAGTAATTAGGCATACGTACCTCTTCAAATCCAATGCCGACTGCAGCCATGGAACCACGAATGAAAGGAGTCTGTATGGAGACGAGTCCGCGACTGTACGCCGAGAGAATCATTTCCTCTGCCGTCAAACAGCCGTCAGCGTATGCGCATCCCAGTTCACCCACGCTGTGACCTGTAGGAATACGAGTAGATCGCAATCAAGTTCCAGTGAGTCAATAAATAGGTACAGTGAATGACAAAGATATGTATACACTTTAGTACCTTGACACTTTAACCACTGTGACAATTCATATTTTCGATTCCCGTGTCGGGGCAGATATTTGTATGAAAAATACGAATGTTTGTTTTCGGGTCTTGGGTGTTTAATATGTATTCAAGTATGTATCTATCTATATAATTATATTTGTCCGTTGCTTTAGTGTATACATATTTTTGCCCTTGACTGTACTAATAATAATAATAATAATAAAAGATTTATTTGTCGACCAACTTGGATCAAATTGTTAGTATTTTATTTACATGTCACAGACTTATAGCTAAGGTCAAAAAATATAAAATTCTTATTCATAAATATTTTTTTCTACTCTCAAGTTAACTAACGATACAAATAGTAGAATAACCATTAAGGGCTTCACATATTATGTACGACGGACCCTCCCCAAAGAAAATAAATAAACGAATCTAATGTCTTTAGCTACCTACCAATGATTTTATCTGGAACTAGTCCCAATGCGTGCAAAATGTCAGTCAGGCCAATTTGGACAGCGGCTATTCCAACAAACGAATGCAAGATGTTGTCGTAGATCGCCTTGTCAGGTGACGTTATTATATGCACTATGTCGATCCCTTTTGGCTCCAAAACTTTACGGCATCTGTTTAAAGAAAAATAAAGAAACATTTTTTTTTTTAAACTCGTCTAGTACTAGTTCTAAGAATAGAAGAAAGTAACAGAAATATACTAAACCGTTCAATAGCAGCTGAAAAAATAGGTATGCGCATGAGTTGCGCGCCCATGCCGGCCCACTGCGAGCCCATCCCGCTGTACACGAACCACAGCGGCCGGTCGCCGCCATCGAAGTAGTCTGCCTTTTCACTTAGGCTTATTGTTTCACTTTCCTTGTTCTTGTCTGTGTCTGCAAATTGGAAAAAATCTATTCATTGTTTTTGATATTAGGACCTCGTATTCATATTTAGTAAAATTGTGCTACCTTAAATCTAAACTAGACCTAAAACTAAAACCTAGACGTAATTTCAGTGCTTACTAACCTTTTTACTTGTAAACAAATATTTTATTTTCAATAAACAATTTCAATTTCAATGAAAGTGTGTTGGTAAAATCCCTGTTACGCGTCAGTGAGTTGACGAAACGAAACAAAGTCAACTCGTTTTATCATTTCACTAGACATGTTGAGTGATACGATAAAAAATTTAATAAAAATGACGCCTCACTCGCCGCCCTCGCTTTTCAATCTAACCTGACGAGAGTCGCGTCCGCTCCACCTACATCGATCTCGCTCGCTTGATGTTGTTGGTGGCCCGCCGTCGTCCTTCGTCAAGTGTTTTTTTTTTGAGATTTTTCACTAAAAGTGTGTTAGTGAAATGATAAAACGAGTCGATTTTACGAGTTCGTTTCGTCAACTCACTGATGCGTAACAGGGATTTCATCAAATCGCTAAACAAATCTAGTGAAATGAAAAAACGAGTTGCCTTTTTATCTCATTTTGTCATTTCACTGAAAAGGGTTAGGTGTTTGAATAAATGACTGATGTTTTCTAGGGAAATCATAAAACAAATTCCCGATTTAGGTAACATCCTGCGCGATTTGATACATGCCTTAGAGATTTGTTAAAATTTCTGATTATATACAATATATGTGACAATGCCAAGTCGGCCCTCGTGTTTTGAACGAGGTGGACGTCAGACCTACGCGCGGCGTATCCTACAAATGCGTTTGTTTTGGAAGCGGCAGCATTGTCCACCGAAAAAGGAGCAATAATATTGATACAGATTATAGAAATGTACCGAGAAATGCCTTATCTATACAACAAAAGTAATAAATAATATTTTAAGAAGTCCATGCGGAATGAGGGACTTAAAAAAAAATACCATACCAACGCAACTCTGAACACATTAAAGAAAAAAAAATACTTACAACCTAAAAAGCATTGATCAAAACGTGCATCAACAAAATACGATACTTTTGAAAGACTAATATAGATTGTATACAATTTAGGGTTCAATTTAGTGTGGTGTGATCACTAGCTTCCAATTTAGGATCCTAACTGTTCCTATAGTTAGTTTCAAAAAATTGGATAATGTAATAAACGCATGTGATCGCCTATGCGGATCGGATTAATTTCCAAATATCCCTGGTAGGTACTTACACTATAGGTACATCAGGTATTTACCTAATATAACGTATCCCCTTCCTAAATGCCCACTTATTTTAGCTTTGTGTATATTGTGCAACAGTGCTAGCTCTTCAGGGTCAATGGGTCGAGATTTGAGGTCATCGATAACTTTTTGTACTGCTGAATCCTGTCTGCCAGTGAGCATTACTAAACGGGGAAGATTGCACTGGTATTTCCTTATATCCTACAAATTATATTTTGTGTTAGTACTTATATTATAACTTCTTTTACGCGTGAACAATTTTACATTTACGGTATATATACTATAGACGTGTTTATATACTCCAATTCAATAGAATCTAACAATCCTGTAGACACTTCCAGCCTACTAATATGAATACCGGGCTGCCTAAGACTTTGTGATGTGACTATTATTCTTTTTTGATTGCTTTTAGATGATAATTGCAACAACAGGGACATACTTATATAATCAAGCGTGCCCACGTTAGGGTGTATTAAATGTGTAGAAAATTATAATTGGTTTTTGGAATCTTTTTGTATTTTTTATTTCAATTCCAATTTTTTATTTTTACGGTCATCCCGTGAAACCTAAATTGAAAACACAAACCGAAACATAGATGCACAGAAAAACCAGAAAAATAAGACCAACACTGGGAATCGAATCCAGGTCCTCGGCATTCCGTGCCGCGTGCTATACCGCTACACCACTGCTGGTCAACGGCACAGACACGAATTTCCCTATGCATCGCATATCTCAATCTGTTTATTTCGCCACTTAAGCAGTGACCTAGCGCCATCTATATTGTCTAACTCTCAACGAGAAGCCTTCAATATCTCCTTCGGAACTAACCGTTCACCCGGACAAGAGATGTCGCTATTAAGCAATCAAATTATGATTGGTTTTTTGGAATCTTTTTGTATTTTTTATTTCAATTCCAAATTTTTACTTTTACGGTCATCCCCTGAAACCTAAATTGAAAACACAAACCGAAACATAGATGCACAGAAAAACCAGAAAAATAAGACCAACACTGGGAATCGAACCCAGGTCCTCGGCATTCCGTGCCGCGTGCTATACCGCTACACCACTGCTGGTCAACGGCACAGACACGAATTTCCTTATGCATCACATATCTCAATCTGTTTACTTCGCCACAGTGACCTAGCGCCATTTTAAAGTAAAGTAAACAATGTACAGTTCTACGTGGCATCCTAGACAAGAATAGTACATTGAGATTGTACTATACAACCTATTTATAAGTAATACACATATTTCGTATTGGTCTTGTCATTATCGATGCCATATAGAACTATACTAAGTTTACTTAAAATAAAATGTTTGCTGAAGCTAAGCTGGAGAAAATTGTCAGATTCTATTGAATTGTACTTTAATCATCTTTATTACAGACTTTTGGTATATAATGTCCATCCAGAAGAACATGAGCGTTGAGACCGGTGAGTGATGAACCGTTGATTGCGATGTAAGTTCTCTTAATGGGTTTATTGTCCGACAAAATCTCGATGCGTCCTTCGCGTATTCCTGCCACGTCATCTCGTGGATTAGTGTAATGAAGGTTGCGAGCCAACTCGCCTTTGTGATAACCTAAGAGGACCTGCAAATTATAATACACTTTCGTCTATCGGTAAGCCTTTTAAAAAAAATAGGTTATATAAATAAATCACTTCTGTTTTTTTTTTACTTCCTTATTTTTATGAGTTTCCGGTTAAGTTCTATCGTTTACGTTTAAGGGTTACGGCTTTATAGTAGGTAAGTATTTGTAATACATGGTACTTAATAGTTGTTTGACAACATAGTTAATTCTTTCATATTAAGTATTATGATGTACCTAGATTAAAATTAAGTAGGTACCTGATGTACTTACCTGTGCTTAAAATAATGATGAATGTTTACCAATTGTTTCTATTTTTTTTTGGCTTTAACTACATTTCAAACGGTAATTTTTAACAGTTGTGGTTTTTACAACATAAATTGGCATCGGTCTTTGATAAATCTTTAATTAAAAAATTGTCGTATAGGCCAATTTGAAAAATAAATAAATGTATCTTACGACTAAAATGTCTTTAATTTATTACGTTATGATTCCATCACATTATGCAGCATAAGCCATGTCAAGAAAAAAAATATTATTTTACTTATAACATCAATTTTAAAACTTTGCTCGCCAAATTGATTATTACGACATAAAAATAAAAATAAAAACTGGGTTTTGAACGACGTCGTAAAAGACATTTTATGCGAATTTAAACATTTTAAATATACAGATCGATAGAGCTCGCGAAACTGATTACAGAGGTGGTAAAACTCATTTTAGCCAAAATGGCTCTTACGACATTTCATACTGGAAGGGTCAATTTGTCTCCCATTCAATCACAAACATCACTGATGCATGCAGCACACGTTTCTTATACAATAAATTATTAGTTTGTAAGAATACCTATCTTATGTATAAAATTCTCGTGGCAGGGTTTCTCACAAATTATTTTATTTTTTTATTATTTTTTATTCGATAGGTCTGAAAATAGGACGTAGGTAAGCTATTTTTCATACTTTCGACTGAATCTATATATATAAAAGGCAAACCTGACTCACTGGGTTATATATCAACGCACAGCCTAAACCGCTGGGCCTAGAAACTTGAAATTTGGTAGAGGGGTTCCTTTTGTGATGTAAGTGAGCACTAAGAAAGGATTTTTCGAAATTCATCCCCTAAGGGGATGAAATGGGGGGTGAAGCTTATATGGAACAGCGCGCGATAACCGAATTCCACGCGGGCGAAGCCGCAGACAAAAGCTAGTCAAAATATATAGTTCGAAAAAAAAAAACTAAAATACTCGCTTTTATGGCACTTCGAATTAAAAAGTGAAAATAATTCGTACCTAAAATAGGCAGAAAATAGTAATGAAATGTGCCATATTATAATTTTTTTGTACATCGAGAAACCCACGCTTTTTTCACAACAATACTAATATTTTTCGTTCGTTATTATTTTCTGCAAAAACTATATTTACTTTCTTTTGGTTCAATTTATTGTAAAAAAAAATTAAGTTACCGTTTAAAGTGGGTCAAAATCGAGTTCAAACTAGTGTCCGTTACAACACAAACAAAGGTACAACGTGGTAAAAATTATTTGTCTGTAACTTAAATGTGTAAAATCTTCTAGAAATCCTCTTCTTGTTCTTATATTAAACTACATAAGAAAGTGATACCAATTTAACATTACTATTTATATAAATGATATAACATGCCTTGGTGACAGCAGTCAATCCTGCAGCTGCCTCGCAGTAGCCGACGTTGGAAACTACGCTGCCAACTCTCAACGGCTCATTCCGGTCTTTACAAAATACGGTATCAAACGCTTCGAGTTCTACTTTGTCTGATTCTTCATCGGCTGAAATGAGTTTTCAAATATTTTAATAAACCTTATTCAACCACACCACTGTGTCTGTGTTTGTGTCTGTGTCTGTGTGCGTATGCGTGTACGTATGTGTGTGTGTGCGTGCGCGCGCGCGCGCGCGCGCGCGCGTGTGTGTGTGTGTGTGTGTGTGTGTGTGTGTGTGTGTGTGTGTGTGTGTGTGTGTGTGCGTGCGTGCGTGCGTGCGTGCGTGCGTGCGTGCGTGCGTGCGTGTGTGTGCGTGCGTGCGTGCGTGCGTGCGTGCGTGCGTGCGTGCGTGCGTGCGTGCGTGCGTGCGTGCGTGCGTGCGTGTGTGTGTGTGTGTGTGTGTGTGTGTGTGTGTGTGTGTGTGTGTGTGTGTGTGGTTTTTAACGCAACGTTAAAGAAGACCGGGTGAATGAGCGTTTCAACCGGTCGGTTGAACGTCATTACCATCCCACGTTTATTAGCACAACCCAAGAACAAGTAAATAACCAAAATAATTTCTTTGCTCACCCGCAACCTAATGATAGTTAAGCTTATGAAAATATGCGCTTTCGTGCAGTTCCTCCGCCTCCATACTGTAAGAACGATGCATGACCTGTCGTTTCGCCGAGTTTCATTACGCAGATTTTCGTTTCGCAGACAACTATTGGCAGATTTTTCTTTTGGTCGAGCAACGTTTGGTATAATTTAGTTACGCCTATTATTCGTTTCGCTGAGTAGTCGGTAGGAAGAATAGCGATATGCAGATTTACTTTTAGTCGATTGTTTGTTTCGTAATTGTTTCAGTTGATTGAACAACTGTTCGCCGAAATACGATAAGCAAAGTTATCGCATGACATCAAAATGTGTGGTTAGGTGCGACGACGAGCGTTAGCGAGGAGGAGTGTTAGAATTGTGTGTGACCAACACGCAAAGCTAGCGTGCTGCGGCAGGGGCCGGCGAGTGCCAGAACCGAACTTAGTTTGTTTTGACTTTAATGTGAAATAAACACAAATTAGAAAGCGAAAAGTTGTTCAAGCAAACGTTGAAAATGTGTAGTGATTCAGCGGCTAACGAATTTCTGTTAATAGTTGTTCGGCTTACTGATTCACAAGCCAACTGAATAGTCTACTGAAGGTTGAGTTACGAAACGTTAGTCTGTGAAACAATACATCCGCGTACAAATTTGTCGGCGTACCGTTACTCGGCGAAACGTGGTCTACCAATCAATAATCTGCGTAAAAATTGTCGGCGAAATATAAGGTTACCTGTAAGAATACACACACATCACAGAAACCCATCTATCACCACGCTACACTACACTGACGCGTTTCAAACTCAACCAGAGCGCATCTTCCAGAGCAACACAACCGTACACCATGCTACCAAATGTTAGACTAAGGGTTATGCAGGCGCACACGAGCAACTTTTGTCTCCGCGACTATTTTGTCTCTCACATCAAGTCTCTGTGTAGTCGCGTCGCTACGTGTGCTCACTTTCATACTAACCAATAGATTTGATGTAAGAGACAAAATAGTCGCGGAGACAAAAGTTGCTCGTGCGCGCATACCTTAACAAACCACAAAAACCATTTTAATGGGTGCGTCCCAAGTTATATAGAAACATTACACATAATTATTATAAACGTTCATTATATATAATTACATTATGTATAACACGAAACACTATAATTTAATTAAGTACCTAAGTATAACGTTTGATTAGTATATTATATACTTTCATAAGGAATAACATGTTTATGGCCTACATTCATATTACATAACATACATAAGGTATACCGCTTATAATACGTAATAACTTCTTATATAACATTAATATGATATAATATCAAGTGATATACTTTGTTTCTAAAATACTTGGTAAATTTAAAAATTTTAAAACAAGAAAATTAAGTGTTTATCACCTTTTAATTTTTGTATTGCAAAGTTTTACTTTAAAATTTGTGCGAGTGAGCGAAGCGAGCGAGCAAGACGGTTCGGAGTAGAGCGACTTGGATAGTGTAGGACCAGAAGGCTAAGGCGGAAGCTACGCTCCGATTCGCTCCCGCTTTAGCCTTCGATGTTAGGTTTTTTTGTTATAGCAGCCAGGAAACCGTAAAAGTGATTTTATTTATTTATATTTTTGAGCGTTATGTTTTCCGTTGTAAGATTAAATGAATGTGATATGTTTTGGTCATTAGAGGTTGCAAATATTATATTTAATCGTCATACTCAATGTATTTATGTCCATAACTCATTATAATAATGAAATTATATATTTTATCAGTATATGTTATGAGCATTATAGCAAACGTATGTTATATTTAAAAAATATATAGAAAGTGAAGTTATACGTAATGAATATTATATGTTTTGTTTTTATATATTCTATTACTTACGTAGCAAGGCAGATTATTCTAAACTTACCTGCTCATTAATAATATACCCCATACAATTGTACCTAATTATTTCCATGCATTCTAGAACATCAAGACAAACGAGAAAGGGAAATCGATATATACCACTACCTACACACTATAGTAATAGTATGTAGTGGTATGTGTATATAAATCTACTTTTAAGGAAGAGTGGAGGCTCTTATCACGGGTATATTTTTACGTAAAAAGAGGCTTCAGTCACTAATTAATGTAATTAATACACAATGGTGAATAAACTATTATTATTATTATTATACCTGCACCGGTGCCTTCGACATATTCAACTTTTTCAGGTGATATTTTTGCTTCATCATAAAAGCTACGAAGAAAGCTAGTGACAGCATCCAAGTCACGATCAAATCCAAATTTTGGACCTGTCTCTGTTTTCTTTAACGAAACGTATGAGTTTTTAACATGTATGACTTCGGCGTAAATCCTGAAATAATATAACGAAATGCGGACTCATTGTCTTTATGTATTTATTAGATTACTAGCGAACCGCCCCGGCTTCGCACGGGCAAAGTAAAAAAAAAAAAAACGGCCTAGTGCGAATCGGACTCTCCTACGAAGGGTTCTGTACCTCTAAAACATTAGACATTAGCATAAAACGGCGAAATAAAACACGTTTGCTGTATGGGAGCCCACCTTAAAATGATTTACTTTATTTTAATAAAATTATTTATTTTTAAAGTACATTTATACAAATAAATATTCTGTGAATATTCCAAGCACATACTTGTTGCGGTTATTAATATCCGGCCAAAAATTATCACGTTTGTTGTATGGGAGCCCGCCTTAAACATTTATTTTGTTCTGTTTTTAGTATTTGATGTTATAGCGGCAATAGAAATACATCATCTGTGAAACTTAACAGAACTGTCTAGCTATCACGATTCATGAGATACTGCCTAGTGACAGACAGACAGACGGAAGTGGAGTCTTAGTAATAGGGTCCCGTTTTTATTACCCTTTTTGGGCACTGAACTCTCAAAAGGTCTCTAATCAAGGGCATTATATCCTATAAAGTCCTACGTCCCTACGTATGGACGTAGGGTTTCTCTACGAGATTGTATCAAACATGAGGAGATACCCACGTAGAAGAACGAGGGTCACCGACATAGCAAAGCGAATTGGCTCTTTGAAATGGCAAGGGCGGGCCGTATAGCACGGAAACAGATGGCCATTGGAGCCGAAATTTCTCAAATGGAGCCAAGCACAGTGTAGGACGTCCTCCAACGAAATGGACAGATGATTATGATGATGCTTAGTTGTATAAGTAGCCGTTAAAAGGTTCAAGAAACGACGTTTTTGCATAATTAAATATAGAATTATCGTAGCCGTTACGTTCTAACTCGTTTTAAGATGTCAACAAGATACGTAGCGCTATGCGAGATGGTCATTTAATGAAGCGCTAATATGAATTGTAATCTATAAGTCACTGCTAATGACCAATGTCACAATTTTCTGTTAAACTAACAAGACTTAAAAATAGACAGTTAAAAGTCTTTTTCAATTAGCACATTCTTTCAGGTTTTGCTCTATTGGCGAGAGAAACGTTTTGGGTATGTCGTGTGCATTATGTTTGTTCTCTCTTATATACCTATGTTAAGATAAGAGTGAGTGAGCAAGATGTAACAAGTGTTTAGCGATTCTGGGAAGCGATTTTTCGAAAGCATATTCGTAGAAATACTATTCGATGATGGAGTAAATTGTATAAATAAAATTGTAAAACAGTGTCATAAGGGCGGTAAATAAAGAATTACGTATGAAAATATTTTAAGAGTAGAAGCCTAAGGTCGAACACTTTCCAAAGAGGGGAATTAATTGAACTACATATAAACCTACGTCCATCTCTGTCCTTTTAGACTCTAATGACCACTATAATAATATATAACTTATTGAACATATTTATAAATAATAATGATATTAAAATTTAAATATGTATTCCTCATGGATCTAACTAAATTTAATTTATCATGTGTACAAAAAATTTTCTTTATTTGATTCGCTTTAATCCCATGTAATCTTTTGTTGAATTCCGTATTCCAAAATCCAGTATTTTATATTGATTTCGTTTCCTTATCTTCATGCATCTGTGGCGGAAAGTATAATAGAATATAGAACAATATTACAGATTATAACAATAGGTATATAGGTAGAACTCATTCACGATGACGCGTGCCGAGGTCCTTATTACAATGTCATTATAGTACTTTTCGGATAGGATGGGTACGGTAACACTTGCGTTTTTTCCATTCCACGCCATGAATGTTTCAGGCAAATAATTTATAAAAAAATATACTTGAATCCTAAAAGAACAAAAAAAACTCTATAACTTAAAAGATTACGTAATAATAAACAAAAATCACTTAAAAATATATAATTATGTTTTAAAACTAAAAAGATAAATTATAATCTCGTCAACTTTCATCGTATAAAACGGAACTCTGTTTCAATAGAGCTTGACTTTGCTTACCGACCGAATCGATTCCACAATCTTTGTCAAATCGTTTGACTCGCATCATCTGTCAATTAGTAGTACGAGAGCGAAGCTCCTTAAATGCGTCTTTGTATCGAGTGTTTCGTATTGTTTGATGTTTTTAACTGTTACTTTGTTATTCAATTTTGTTATTACAGTTTTTTTTTTTTTTTCTGTTATTAGTTTTGATATAGTGCCAAAAAAGACCGCATGGTTTGTGAGATCCCCATTGACAAGCAAAAACAATTGCTACGCAGGTGAAGCCGCTGGCAAAAACTAGTTAAAAATATAAGCTATCACTAATAAAATCGATTACATACCCTTAGCATATTTAATCGAGAACCGCAATAAATCGATTCGAATTTACATTGTCACAACGCTTTAATTGCTTAATGACATGTGTCACCGTTCCCATCCTATCCGAAAAGTACTATAATGGCTAATTTTGACAAAATCACGCGTCTTCGTGGATGGCACTAGGTATAATAACAATAACGTTTGGCCTTACCTTAGAGCATCACAAGCTTTTTGCAGGAACAAAATACTAATGGCTTCGGATCTCACGCAGCCATTTGCGCCTTTGTCATAACATTTCGTTATACCGTCCTTGCACAATTTTATAGTTCTATAACAAATTATACATATTAAGCAACAATTACCTGTTCCTGTATCGCTATGGTAGACAATAAAGACTCATTATATTGTATTTGTATTACTTATAAGATATATATTTTTTGTTATTGGTTGTAACTTGCATAGTACGCAGTAAGTATTGTATTTTCGAAATCGCGAAGCGGTCTCAGCTCAGCATAGTATTAGCCATAAATTATGGATGCTTGCATATTTGTTACTCTATCAACAAAAACAGCTCAATTATTTTATCATAAAGAGAGTTGTGGGCAACGTGATCCCTTAGGGCCTATTACAAAAGAAGGCTGTTGATCTCTTTTTCCCACTATCTAACTTAATATTATAAATGCGAAAGTTTGTAAGTCTGTTTGTTAGTTCATTCATCACGTCTAAACCGCTGAACCAATTTAGATGAAATTCGGTACACAGATAGTTTAGTCCCGGAAAACGAGATAGGATAGTTTTGTCCCGGAAAATAGCATTGTTTCCGCGGGATAGGGATAAATGCATTCTGTGACGACCTGCGTTGTGTACGTTATTTCGAAATTGTCACATCAATTTGTAAATACAAGCAATAGCGTAGGTACACTTTAATGCGATCCACTCGATTTGATGTTGTTTTTATTAGAAATAATTGTGTCAATATCTTTTGATAACACTTTTTTGGATAGGTACATTAATGACAAATCTATCTAGCTTGATCTTTTCTCGGAGAAAACATTCACTATCGAGTTTTTGCCCGAGCAAAGCTCGGTCGCCCAGGTACTTATTATGATATTTCGTACTAAATTAGTTAGATATTAATTGAAAGCTGTATTCAGTATGAACCTAGCCTTTTATTCATTCGTATGGCTTATTATTACATACAACCGTTCAAATTCACAATATAATAATATCTAGATTCTGTATCCATTGGATTGCGTCAATCTAGTTAGCCTTCGAGTTAGACCCACTTGCAGGTAAAAATAAATCTAGATTTAGTTGTTAAGCCTGGCTTAAGCTTGACAGTTCCATACATTTTGACACTACTAAACTAAGCTTAACGCTAACTCGAGATTTATGTGTTTCCTGCAAGCGGCCATTAGTGTATTAAATAAATAGTAATAAATTTAATTTATATGAAATAAATGAGTGACCTTCCAGTGTGAAAAGAAGTATGCGGATGAAAGCATACGTTGGCTCCACCGACGATGGCCGCCTCGCAGTCTCCACGCGAAATGGCCAGGTAGGCCTGTTCCAGAGCCACAGTCGAGCTGCAGCAGGCCGCGTCTATAGCATGCGACGGCCCCTTAGCATTCAACCAGTAGGAGATTCGGTTGGCGAACATGGATTTGCTACATCTACAAATTTTCAGTTATAGTTAAAACTCAATCGCATGAATATGGGGTTCTGCGTTGTCTGCGCTACTAATTTGTGTTGCTCTAATTCCATATTTTTTACGTGACTTATATAAAATGCACCATTATTTCGTTAAAACTTTTTCAATGACGTACATACCCTGCAATCCCAAGACCAGTTTTTAGGCCGGGGACGTAGAAAGCTTTCTTTTCCGTTTCTGACACACCACTTCCAATAAATACACCGACTTTCTTTCCAGAAAGCTGTTCTGGATTCAATCCTGTTAAATCAAATGCTCGTAATTAAGCTAGTGGGGTTAGGTACGTTCCTTGTAATAAGTTCGTATGAAAGTGACATATATTTCCCTTTGATTATATACAACACTAGATGGACCTTAGGCGGCATAAAAACGTCCAAAAAAATATAAGCCAATTGTTGGCTTATAAGCCATTTCCCCTCCCCCCCCACCCCTCAGTCTGCATTGTGACATCGTAGGCAACGTATGCGGAGCGCGCAATTTTAAAGTGCCTCAAAGTGACGAAATGCGCCGTAAAAGTGTGCCGAAATTATAAAGGGAGGATAAAAAAACCCTAATGAAGTGACTTTCCATCGGTAAGTACTCCAGAATCCATAACATTTCGTAAGAAAAGATTAAATTATTTTGGTTAGTATTGTTTGAGATTTTTTATAGGTGATACCAGTTTTCAGTGCAAAATTCACCAGAATACAGTCAAAATCGTATTGAAAAGTTTGTATTGGGCACAAAGCGGAAATATGTATATCGATTTTAGGCATCAACCTGAACAGTTTTTATTTTTAATCGACTTGAGAAAATGACGAATTTAATGAATGTTCTTTGATATTTTAATGAATATTTGTATCATCTGATTGTTGAGTTTTCTTTTTTTCTGTATTTATTTGAGATTGATAAGTAAGCTGTAAACAAATACATATAATGTGGGAGGTCATAAAACTGGAATTTAATAATGTAATCAATACTGAATTCGCAAAAAAGTCAATTGTTTCGTACAGAGATTCATAGACCAATATAAATAAATTCAAGATTATGAAAGATTATTATCTTTTTACTTTAAATTAGAAAAAGATTTAGGGCTAGTGAAATTAGGTAAAACGTAAATTCGGAATGCTAAAATTAGATTTAATAAATAGTCAGGAAAATTAAAATTCGGCTTTTTGATTTTAGGGCTAGTGAAATTAGCTAAAACGTAAATTCGGAATGCTAAAATTAGGGCTAGTGAATAGTTAGGAAAATTAAAAATTCGGCTTTTTCATTTTAGGGTTAGTAAAATTAGTGGTAGTGGAAAAAGGATTAAAAATTTTCGGGCTACCATAGGAGAACCCCTACCGGGTGGTAGGGGAGTAGGGGTCTACTCAAGGAAGTTTGTCGTGTAACTTACGTGACACCCGTATACGTACGTACATTTAGGACCACATTACGGGTGCCTCGTAAGGTATTATTAGTATTTATATAAAGTTTCACTTTACCCAACGTGACATGCTACATCATTCATTGATACGTCATTTCATTATCATTTTATTTTCTTTCTCTCTTTTATCTCTTCTCGTTGGCTTTGCTTTAAATACGAAGATACTCATACCAACTTAAAATTTTACGTTTATAACAACATTACCTGCATCATAAATGGCTTGATAGGATTGTTCCAGAGCTTTCCGCCCCATACTATCCATGTTATTGGAGAGAACGTAATGGACTTTGAAGAACTGAGCGTCGAACGTATCCAACTTCGGAACAAGGCCGACATATTGTGGTATCTCTGGATTATCAAAAGTCCAACGACTGTCTGGTTCCGCGAAGAAATTTACCTGAAATCCATACTAATATTATTATAAATGTGAAGGTGTGTGTGTTTGTATGTTTGTCCGACTTTCACGTCGAAACGGAGCAACGGATCGACGTATTTGGCATAGAGACAGTTTAGGGACCAGAGAATAAGATAGACTACTTTTTATCCCCGAAAAATGCACACTTTCTGAGGGAATAACCGAATCCCACGCAGGGGAAGCCCCGGGCAAAAGCTAGTTGTGTATATTTACCTAAAAGTAATTCGTACTCGTATTCCTGTAAGGGGTTTCACTACTTTGATCGTAAACTGCTTTTTACGTTTATTATGGATAAAATGCGGACCAGTTAAAACTAAGACAGTGATTTTTAGGATTCCGTACCCAAAGGGTGCCAACGGGACCCTATTACTGAGACTCCGCTGTCTTTCTGTCTGTCTGTCCGTCTGTCACAGGGCTTTATCTCTTAAGCCGTAAAAGTTAGACACTTGAAATTTTCACAGATTATGTACCTATTACTGTGGCCGCTATAACAACAAATACAAAAAATAAAATAAAGTTACAAATTAAAGGGGGTCGTCATACAAGAAACGTGTTTTTATGAGCGTTTTTGGGTAGCTAGGCGTTATTAGGCGTTTTGCCAAGGCGGCCGAGTCGCCTAGCAACGGCTAGATATGTCGTTTGAATATATATACACTTAGGTTTGCGATTTTAATGATGTTTTATAAAAGTTTCGATATTATTATAATTAGTCTGATTTACGATAAGGTTTCGTTTTTGTGCAAAATTAATGAAGCAATTTATGAACTCAATGAAGCCAATATGTTTACCTATTGTTTTTTACACTAATAAAATCATCCTAAGTAGTTAACACTATTTACAAGGTTTATAATACAGTTTAAAATTTATTCACACTATAATAATAATATAATAATAATAATAATGCGAATGAACTGCGCTGACAGTTTTTTTTGCAGCTTGCGGCAATAGCTTCAGAAGCAAACAGCCAGACCAGAACCAAAGAGGATGAGAATTTAATTTATTTTTTATTCGAAACACTTGCACAAGTGGTTATATTTCGGAATTTTTTTAGAAGCTTTTCTTTAGCTTAACCTGTTTGTTTATTTTTCATCTCTCCTGTTTGGAAAGTTTAATTTTCATGGGTAGATAGCCGGGTGGAAAATTGCGTTTTCATCTCTAGGGTGGAAAGTATTTTTTTTTTTAAATTTTTCGATTAACCACGGAGTCGAAGATAGTTGAGTTACGTCAATGACACTTTTATTTTCACATTTCGGCATGGCCATCTAGATGCACGTCGAGACCAAGGAGCTTATATAAACACTGGAGGTTGAAAACCGAACATCCGTTTGGAACAAGAAATTTGATCTTTATTACGTCGCGAACATATTCCATCTTTTTCTTTAGTTAGGTTAAGAAAGAGATGAAAGTCATTCGTCAAATAAAAAAACCTTCGGATTTTAGAAGCATGCTTCGGGTATTGACGATGACATGCGATCGTGATATGCTGTTCTGTTCTGATATCTACTTGCAAAACTTTTCAAAATTACCGTAAAAAGTAATGTAAAGAATAACCACCAGTACAAAATAAACCTTCTGTAATAATATTACGTTTCTTTATCTTTTTCTAGTTTTAACACAATAGGACTTTTTGTCATGATACAAAATAAAAAAAAAATCAGGATTTTCGAATTCTGCCATCGTTAATTTAAATATAGAACACCCCGCCCGAGCACACTACTTTTATTTGGAAGTATAAAGAGCTGTTGTTACTCTATCTACTTCTCTTAAATAAATAAATAATAAATAAATAATAAATAAATAAATAAATAAATATCACAGGACAATTCACACCAATTGACCTAGCCCCAAAGTAAGCTTAGCAAAGCTTGTGTTATGGGTACTAAGCAACGGATAAACATACTTATATAGATAAATATATACTTAAATACATATTAAACATCCAAGACCCGAGAACAAACATTCGTATTCATCATACAAATATTTGCCCCGGCCGGGATTCGAACCCGGGACCTCTTGGGTATGTCAAATGAATATTTTTGGTTTGTTTTCGTTTAATATTTTTTTAATGTACTTTTCGAAATTCCTATTGCTTCTATAACTCTTTCATGAACCTTATTAAAATATTTACGATCAATTTTTTTTTTCAAACTGAGCTTCTTTACAAAATATTTATATCTACACATTATAAACAATTTCCCGTGATTGCCCATTTACAGAAATACCCTGTTTAAATTGAATCCCCATGGAAATCAGTGTTTGAAAAATAACAAACTAAATGGATAAGTGGTGGTTTTAACTGCAATATATAAATCAATGAAAACACAACGAGTACCTACACTCCTCGCGTGATGGATTGCTACTAAGTCAAAAAGACAACTTACTGTCATTTTCTACTACACGAATCCTTCCAATTTCCCCAGAAACCCGAAGGTTTTTCTAAGAGCTCACGGATTGTATATATATTTAATGCATGATATATGTATTATCCTGACTACTTCCAAAAATATATAATCCTACTAATATTACAAAATGCAAAAGTTTGAGAGTGAGTGAGACACTACGTTTGTTATTCCTTCACGCTGAAACGGCTGGACGGATTTGGATGAAATTTGTTACACAAACATTAGTTTAAAAACGATATCATTGCGAAACCTTGAGTTAGGAAACATTTCGTTTAAATAAAATATGGGATAAATAGTTTAATAATTTTCGCCAAAACATTAGGAAACCGTTGTTTTTAATGCGACGGCAACGAAAAATACGATGATGTTGTTTTGAAAAACTGCCACGGGAGAATTTTATTGTTACTTTTTCGCGCCAGACCGGCTGGCCGGATTTAAATGAAACTTGGTACAAAGATAGCTAGAGATAAGGAATGATACTGTTTTATGATTTAAACTGGGGTTTTTGTTCCGCGTACTTACCTTAATTTTAGATAAGCTCGATATTTCCGCACAGTTGCATGCACCAATTATGAGATAACTCATAAAATTAGTAGGTAATGACCTCGATAGTCTAAAACATTAGGATACTTTTTATCCTGGTATTCCCACGGTATCAGGATACAATAGGCATTAAATTTCACGCTGTAGATGTTACGTCGGTAAAATCTAGAGTGTAATTCTTCTAAATTCCCATTAAAAATATCAAAATCCTCTAATTTCAATTGATCTACCATCAATCTAATAATCTAATGGATTAGGCAAGCGTCCGAAGCCGCGGGAATGTCTAGTATATTTCAAATACCAAGAGCTTTACGGTCACCTAAAAAATCGTTAGGAACTCATATTAAATGATATTGTAACGGATAACTCACGTCTTAAATCGAGTTTAGCTCGACATGTTTCGGTCTATTTCGACAGACTACAGCTACAGGCTACAGGCAGACTGCCGTCGGATAGTCGCGTGAGCAGATGAGAGCGGCAGCCGCAGAGTCGCGTGCTCCATAAAAGAAGGGTTTCGAAATAACCCGAAACATGTCCAGCTAAACTCTATTTAAGTCGTGAGTTATCCGTCACAATATCATTTAATATGAGTGAGTGACACGGTAGTTTCATAAAAAAAACATCGTTAGGAAGCCTGTACACGTCTATGACGAAATCCAATGGTGTTTGTGAACTTCCTAATTTACACATTTCCCAAAATGGGGCTTGGGCCTGTGCCCAGCGGTGGGACGTAATTAGCTTACCTTGTTGTACAGAGAATCCGAGAGCTCTTTGACGTCGTGAGAATTCGGATAAAGACCAGACATGCCCGAAATAACGATTCTTTGGCCGTTCAGCGATGAGCTGTCCGTAGTGTCTGCCTCTCCATCTGACGGGAGTACTGGTTCTTGTGCAAGCTCTTGCGGAATCGGCGCCATGCTAGACTTATCAATTAGTTTTGGATGTTTACCAAGAAATACGGTTACTATCGAGCTCCGCGAACTCGAAAATGACTGACAAAATTTTTAGCATACGTTTAAGTACTGTATTGTCGAGGTCAAGAATTCTTAAGTACTTAGCTAATTTAAAATTCAACAGTCGGGACTCATTTAACCTTTTAACGCCCAGGACATTTTTTTATATTTTTCTTTAACTTATGCCGATATACGGGTTGTTTGACGTTTCTTAATTCTTCTTGCGGTGCCTCTCCACTACCTACTGGAGGTTGGCTGTCAGCTCCGCATATCTATCCTTATCTCTCGCCAGAGAAAACAGTTCTTCCACACTAGCAATACCGGTCCACTCTCTTAATGTTTCGGAGCCACGATTTCTTTCTTCTTCCGACGTGTCTTCAATTTTTCCCATCATTATTGTTTGGAGTAAATGATAACGCTCATGCCTTAATACATATCCTAGATATGCTACCTTTCTCCTCTTGCTCTTGATGATCAACATGAGTTCTCGGGATTTGACGACCGGATGGCTAAGTGGTTAGAGAACCTGACTACGAAGCTTGAGGTCCCGGGTTCGAATCCCGGCCGGGGCAGATATTTGTATGAATAATACGAATGTTTGTTCTCGGGTCTTGGATGTTTAATATGTATTTAAGTATTTATTTATCTATATAAGTATGTTTATCCGTTGCCTAGTACCCATAGTACAAGCTTTGCTTAGTTTGGGACTAGGTCAATTGGTGTCAAGTGTCCCATGATATTTATTTATTTATTTATTTATTTTTTGACTCGCTGGAGTACCTCGTCAACCTGCCCTGTTTGACGTTTGACGTTTAAATGTCCCAAAAAAATGTAGAAAAAAAATCTCAAATCTTTATATAGGTACATAGGAAACATATGTTGAAAAATACTCAACATTGTCCAACATTGTACGTAGCGGCTGTGGAAACGTATGTTAAATATACTCAACATTGCTCGTTGTCACGACGCAGCTGTTATGATGATTGTGAGTCAGTGAGTAGATATGTCAGTGACAAAACTGAGGAACATGTGATAGTTCTTAATCTACGTGTTCAAACTGAATGTTATTGATAATTATCTCTAAGTCCCATTAGGCTCTATAGGTAACTGAAAATTCAGTTTTCTAGCTTTAGCCATAACAAAAATATAGTATGTTGAAAATAGCCTGAATGGCTTCGAGAAAAGTATGGTACGGCCGTGCCTTTGTTTTTTTTGCTCGACTTGGCGGGGGCACTGCCGTGCCCCCAGATAAAGATATTTTGACTTTGACTTTGACAACGCGACAAAATCAAACGATTGAGGACTGAATAATTAATAGATGAATACACTAACATTCAATTACCCTCAAGCGCGAAGGTCGATTACAAGATCGATCGATCGATTAAGGTCGATTAGGTACTAGCTAGACAAACAAAAATATGTATGACTAGGAGGAGGATTATGTTTTTCAAGCGTACGTATGACATGACAATGTACCTACATATATCTATTTCTTTGATTTCTCTGCAACGGAAATGGCTGGCCAGCAGGGCTACTACGAAACTCGGAACTCGAAGTTCGAATCGTACCGTCCCTCTCGGTCTCGTATTAAATAGGATAAGTGTAAGAGGGGACCGCACGACACGAACTTCGGGTTTAGAGTTTCGTAGTAGCCCTGCCGATTTGAAATATAATAATGTTAGGTTCATCGGCGGACTCCAAACTAGACTCTGGGTACGTTAGTACTATTATGTATTCTGTGCTCTGGGCCCGTATATCGCGGAGACCAGGGACAATTTACCTACAATAAAACAGTAGCTCAAGTACGTAATTGAACTTATACTAAATACTATATATTTTAACATAGGTATATTTCGAATTACTTCCCATTTGGTTTCAAATTCGAAGACAAAAAATTCAACACAAAGCACTTTGATGTAATTTTTATGTTCAAATAATGGTGTTTTTAAAAAAAAAACAATATCACTTTTAAATACATAATATTATTCATTGCACCTGTGTAAATAAAGTTTTTAACTTGTATACTTATTATAATGACCCTATGAACGTTCAATTGTTACTTAACAACACTGTAATGACCGGACAAGTACTTGCGCGGTAAATACATAATTTTCAATCGTGACTTTATATTTTAAAATCCGCCGAACTATAGTAAAAATCTTTATTTTTAGCTGTCTGTGTGTTTTAGGTGTTAAAATATCATCCATCCATACTAATCCTTGCTAATATTATAAATGCGAAATTAACTCTGTAAGAGAAGATCTTTTTTATTGTTCTGTGTGCAAACATCAAGCATTTTGCTTTAAATTAGTTCTTCGAATTGGTTCACTTTAAAGTGTAATAAAAATAATAAAACTAATTAAGTATTTTAAAAGTAGCTGAACTAATGTTGCTCAGTTTGACGAGTACGATCTATGTTTTGACTATTTGCTCGTATTACAGGCCACACCCGGTATAGGTAGATATTTTCCGAGGTAAGCAATGGCTCTGTGCATATCAGCGCACCTAGCGTCCGCAAGTTTGGCGGCTCTGAGGTTCTGACGTTTTGAAATTTCATTGCGACATTGTGAAAAAAATCAAACCTATCACATATTCATTTATAATACAAAATTACTTTGATACTTACCGTGATTTGGGTGGACAAATAGCTGTGAATTCATTTTTGGTCATTAAAATTAAATGAGTTAGGTAAGTATAAAATTTATTCAAAAAGTGTGTTTTATTTTGGTTATGTCAGGATTTGTTTACTTCGTGTTTAGTCGTATTTTTATTGTAAAACAAAGAGATATAGCTACTTTAATGGTTTCTTTAAATAATAGTAAATATATTATTACATAATTACTGTTCCTGTACCGCTAGTAATAAATTAAATATCGTTTTCAGATCAAAATACGTATTATTTTGATGACCAGTTTTGTGTGTTCTCAATAGTTCTCAATATAAAATTTCAATAACAAACCATTTCAAAAGAAAAATTGTGATAATTCAGGAAGAGAAACATAGCTAAACTAAAATAAAATTAGGCAGAGTTATTATTATTATTCCCCTTGATGGCGGCCTTAAGGCTTGGGCCAATGTCAGTTGCGATGACAGGGTTGCGGTTGATTCTGCAGAACGCCAAAAGTTTGACAGCAGCAAGAAAATAATTTTGAAAATAAAAATAAATCCTTTTCCGCCGAACGCTGTTGCAGGAGTCACGTCACACTACGACAAAGACAAATCATGTTATTAGGAACTATTTACAACTATAGTCTTATGTTGTTAGAGGAAATAAAATCACACAGGATGATAATAAAAGGAGAATATACATAACGAAGGAGGGATTTAAAGTTAACAGGACGAGGAATGTAAGGGGGGAGGAGGTCATACAAAGAGGATGACAGTTTCGAACATTCGAAAAATAAATGATCCAAGCAGCCTTCGTCTAAACCACATTCACACAAAGAGTTGTCTTTCACACGAATCTTGTGAAGGAAAACAGGGGTACAAGAGTGGCCCAGTCTCAGTCTGCATATTGTTGACGTAGTTGCTTTATTAGCGGCACGGAATTTAAAGAACCAGGGCTTGACGGGAACATTATCTTGAACATCAGAGTAGTGAAGTCCTTTCAACTGACTAGATCTTGTCCAGTGAGCAAGCCAATCCGAGTCCAGTCGCTCCTTAGCAAGGGAGGTCAAATCGTGGGAATAGCACTTGAACTGATCTAGGCAGCCTGAACGGGTCGCATCCTTAGCAAGCTGGTATTTAGGCAGAGTTAAGTCTACACAAAGTGCTTTGTTGACACATTCATGTGATTATGACAGATGACAGAACCTACGAGTACATTATTTCTGCTTTTGGCCACTATTAGCACTGCGAAAGATTTCATTACCCCCCACCTAGTACTTCGCACCCTCCCAATAGGCGGCCTTATCGCTTCAGAGAGTTATAAAAATTAACGAAAATTGTTTTTTTTTTGTCTTGAGCTACCTCGGTGCCTCATCTCCGTGACTATAATTGTTAGAAGCTTTAAATTTGACATGGTAATAAATACAGAGAACAAAATAGTTTTTTTTTTTTCATTTATCATGGTATAAGGAATAAAGATGCAAAAAGGCCGTGCGCTACGCATTCTCCCGCTGTGTTTCAAAAATGTTTTAGCGTTTAAAAATGCATGTCTTAGAAAAAAATTAGGATTTAATAAAACAATGATTCTTCTACGAGATAGGAAGCTGTACGGAAAACAGTGGACCATAGAAAGTTTCTAAGGTAAGCAATTTACACATAATTTTGTCAAATGAAATGCAAATGTGGTCAAAAACCATAGGAAGCAAGATAGTTGCAAAAATCCATCTTAGTGACAATGTATTAAAACAGCCAGCTTTTACGGAAGCAGACAGCTTTTACCCCCTGTTTCATTATCCATTGATTTATTTATTTGAGATAAATGTGATGCCATGTCTGTTTGTTGTGTTCGGATAGACTGAGCATCACATCCGTCAATAAAACTAATCGATGAGTGGTGAAACCTTTCGGTGAAACAGCCCCTTAGAATACTAAATGATACACAAGTTTCTAGCTTATTATTATCCCCTCTTTCATTCTGAGGTGAGGTACGACCAGGACCCATAAACTGATAAGCAAGCAATTCCATGGGACACAGTAGGTAAAGTAAAAATAAAATTCATTAAAACGTTTCAGTATCAAACGATTATTTTGTCATCATCATTTTAAAGATGAGATCTGCACCGCTTCGGCTATAAAATGCACGTTTTCGAGACGCATTGCATGAGTGTTGCTATTTTTGTTCATCGAGCAACATTTCTCTAAAACTCAGTCAAAATGTTTAAGTGTTTCCTCGTCCTGTTTATTGCCGTTCTGCTGGTTGGCAGTGTGAGAAATTTTATTTACATTTTTCTAGCTTTCGCGGCATGTATATGTCGGCGGCCGGTCGTAAAATCCGCCAGATCACGAAATTCCTATAAAATATCATGAAACGCACCAGCGCTTGTTATAAGAACTTTTTGTAGGTACGCTTAAGGACTTTAATTCATGAGATCATGAGCCACGATGGAACCTTTTCAAAGGAAAAGTCATTCCGATTTTCCTTGTTAATTAATGCGATGTTACTATGACGTTTAATGTGAAATGGTTCCATGGTGGCTCATGAATTAAAGTCCTTGACTTGAGCGTACCTGGTAGTAATTGAATTCTCTTTTTTTTCCAGAGCACCCAAAAATCTTCAGGTCGGTAATTTGATGTTTTTAGCGTTATTTCGTTGATTATTTTTGGCTTTTTCGGTATAAGTCGCTCATTGAATGCAAAAGGGCCACAAATCAAAAAAATCAGAAAATTGTTTTATTGCAAAATCGTGGTCTAATTGACCATAACTTTATACTAAATTGAAGACACCCGTATTTTTTGCGTTATTTATTGTCGAATCGTTCAACCGCCTTTTTTGCATTTGGCGGGTTTGCAAGGTAACTACAGTGCAAAACCGCCATTTTGTCAGTTGCGACCCAGAACTCGGAGCAAAACGCACATCAGTTTCGTATAAAACGGCCACATTCCAAAAAAATACCGCATAACGAGTTCACTGTTCTGTGTAAAAGTGCCATATTTCGGAATGCGTCCATTTTGCATTCCAAAATCAAGTGTGTATAATCATAATTTGTAATACAACAGAGCCATTTTTAAAAACACGTCCATTTTGCATTGAAATATTATATAAACCAGTGCCATATTTAGAAATGTGTCCGTTTTGTAAAGAACTATATACTATGTTATCTAAAATTTATTTCAATCTAAAACGCAGTTTTAGTTATTGCGTTCGTTTTGTAGGAAAATTATTGTTACGAATGTTCAAATATTTAAAAACAAAATAGACGTATTTGACATATCACGCTTTTACGGTGAAGGAAAATATAAAGAGGAAACCCTTATATTAAAAGATGAGGCCACCTAGAGGCGATGGGTTCACCACCTACCATATTAAATCACTTGGGTGTACGCGTATGTGTATTTCTGCTTGCTTGTGTGTTTTTGTGTAATGACATGTGGAGAGGATTTCTTTAAAAGGGTTCTTTTGTATATATCCTACTTAAATATACACTCCTTTTTTAGCTATGGCATCGATTGAACAGTTTAATTCTAAAGTCAAAAAGTGTTGAGCATAATAATAGATAACCCACTGCTGGGCAAAGGTTTCCCGTTTTTCTTTTCGCCCCTCTTTGCTTCTACCGCATATCATGCATTTAAATTCAAAAATTAACGACTTAGTTTTGTCCATCCCAACATGACATGCATGTCCATTCTTCAAAAGGAATGAACAGTTTTTAAGCCAAGTTTAGCGGTCTGGCTAAGCAGCGAGGGAGTGAATGAGTAGTAAGTGAGTGGATGAGCAGTGTTAGAGTAGTCAGAAGATAAAACTTCATGGAACCCTGTCAGCACATACCAAGTAAACGCACGATGACTGGGCAGCCGTGGGTCATAAGCAATATTAGCACTATAATATTGTAAGAGCCTGCAACCATGTATTAATTCATAAAGAACGAACTTAGTACGCAATTATTGTACGCTACCTCATAATCACTGTACGCACAGTATAGGCAAGAAACAGATGCGTATCTTCTTCAAATAATAGGCGTAAGATGGGCTTAAAAATAAATTGAAATTTTAAGAAGTGGCTCTATTGGTGTGAGATTTAATCTAAATTTAAATCGCTGCCCAATCAAATCCGTTTTAAAGTATCCAAAAAACCCGACATCAGGTTAAATTTTAGAAATTATGCCCGTGAAAATATTAAAAAGTAAATATTTATTAAAGTTTCTTAATAGTTTTTGAGTTTTTTGTTAGCTATTTTAAGTGATTTTTAAAACTATTTAAATGTGATTAATGTTTGGCAAAATAATACCCATGTAGTATTCGATGGGACTGAACATTGATCTCATGTTTCACCCGAATTTAATAGTTTATAAGAATGTGAAGTTTTGATTTATTTTTGTTAATTTTTTTAATTTTGGTACTTATTTGCTATTTGTATGTATGATCACAGTTCCTCTAAGTTTAGCCTACACTTTTTTTATTAGTTTAAATAAAGAAAACAGTAAATAAAGCGTGTTTTCTATTAAAATCAGTTTTATTTTTGACATAATTTTTATAACATTTCTTAAAATTTTGAATGCAAAAGGGACGTTTATGTTGTTTTCTCTGCGTGGGTGACAGCTATTACAACTGTTTTTTTTTATAAGATAGAGTAAAAAATTACGAACACGATGATATATTAACATAATAATAATAAGCAAAAAAAATCTTTAAATATTAAAAAAAAAACAGGTTTTAAATTTCGTTTTGGCTTTCCTGTAAAAAATGGTGTTTCTCGTTTGTGGCCCTTTTGCATTCAGTGAGCGAAGTATCGATTTGTATTCACCAAAATACATTAAGTATGTTAAATACAATTAGGGTACTTAACATTCTCTTTAAATATAGTTACCTAGTTACCAGCCTTATGGGCACCCTCCCCAATAGCAGCGACTTGGGAGATATTTGTAAATACAGATTTTTAGGTTTAGAGTAAGTTAGTTATAGTTTTTTTTTTTTTCTTTTAATTATTTATTTCTGTTAATTATTGTTACATATTATTTGTTTGTTTATAAATAAATACTTTAAAAAGTTACCTAATTATCTTATTTTGCATTTAAATATATATCCATATTTTCAGGGGGTAGTTCGGATGGCGGAGCGGGAGGTATGTATTTTTTTTACATTTGGTTAGTCAAAGGTTACAAAGGTTATAAACGTTCGCTAAATTCTGAAGTATTTTACATTTTACCTAATCTGATAAAAAAAAAATTGACACGATTCATTAATTTTCTTTAGGAAAAGTACCTAAATAAATGAAATACACTAAAATGGGATTTTTAGAAATCCTCATGAAATTTTCGTAAACTTTGTAAAATTCCAGAGTTTTATTTATGTGCATCACATAAGTATATGTATTTTTTAATATGGATTAGGTAGTTCATTGTATTTATTACACTAGTTGTGTACCTACCTGAATATGTATGTGCATTCGTAATGTTCTTTTTATTTGGGTTAATGTCAAGATTCAGCTGTTTTAACTTTTACGTAATGGCGAGCCTACCCTTGTTTCTAATTCAGTCAGTCGTTAACTACATAGAAGAGATCCTTTCACGGTATGACCTCGCCTTATAATATAAATAAATACATACTTAAATACATATTAAACATCCTGGATCCGAGAACAAACATTCCTATTATTTATACAATATTTTTTTTGCAGGTGGTAGGACCATGTGCAAGGTCCGCCCGGATTGCTACCACCATCTTGCTCGCTAATCCAGCCGTGAAGCAGCAGTACTTGCACTGTTGTGTTTCGGCGTGCAGAGTAAGACAGCCGGTGAAATTACTGGCACTTGAGGTATTCCATCTTAGGCCTCTAGGTTGGCAACGCATCTGCAATAACCCTGGTGTTGCAGATGTTTAAGGGCGGTGGTGATCTCTTACCACCAGGAGACCCACTTGCTCGTTTGCCTTCCAGTCGAATAAAAAAAAAAACAAAATGTCTGCACCAGCCGGGAATCCAACGGAAATGGAATGTCAGGTTCTCTAACCATTTGGCCATCCAGTCGTCAACATGTTATAGTCTTATTTAGGAACGAAAAATGCCCGTTGAAGCATACAAAAATGAGACTGAATCTAGCTTGAATTGTTTCATATATTTTCGGTTGATTAACGCGTCTGCACTTAAAATATGCCGTATGCAAGCTCTACTCGTAAATAACTTAACGTGAGCAAAATCATGGGTAAAATCTAGTGTTTTTTCGTACCTAGGTGGTGCAGGCATGAGCGGTGGCTTTGGAGGTGGTTTCGGCGCTGGAGGCGGGGCTAACGGCGGTGCTGGTTCTAGCGCTGGCGGTCAAGGTAAGGTTATCAACCCTTTAAATTAGTCCCCTCCGTAACCAGCTTCCAAACGGGAAAAAATCTCGATTCGAAGCTGGTTTCAAAACCGTTAGTCAGTATAATTGTAACTTAGTTTAGCTACATTTACATCCAAATTCGAAGCTGGCTGAACAGAAAACTGTTAGTCAGATGTTTATGGTAGATTTAGTAGCCAGCTTCTATATAAATAGGATGGGATATTATTTTGGAATGGGATGCTGAATGATTAAGTACATTATAATAAAAATCGCCATGATGAATCGGCATCTTAGTTTAAAATAATGCTTCACACTCCAGTAATTTATTTTTCAATACTTTCGGAAAGTAATCAGATTATATTTAGGCCCAGTTTCAAATATTAAGTAAATCTTGCGACATTACGAAGCCATGAAGTGAACCAGCTTGAAGTGGTGAACCGAGCGCCGTAATGTAATGCAATTTGAACTGTATTTTTTTGCAGATCTAAACTGGGTTTTAAATGGTTTTGTTCCAGGGTAATATTAACTGAGGGAAAACAACGGTATGCGTTAATCGCCGTGACCAACACTGTCTTACTAACCAATTATACTAACTCAAAAATAAAAGCATGAGAAAATAGTCCAATGTTTTATTTTTCTTCGCTTATAATATTATTAGAAATAAAGAAGACCGGCAACACTGTGACTTTGATTTAATAGACAGCTAGTTGACTTCCGCCGCTATGACATCCGTTTTGTGGCCGCTGGAGCTCATTCCGAACCGGCATTCCTCTCGGGCACTCGGTATAGAACGGACGTATCAGATTAGGACTCCGGTTTTATGATTAGAAAGTGCTTTCTCCATATTCGTTATATCTAAGTGTGAAATAATTTGTTAATTTAATCATCTTATTAAAAATAATTTAGTTGTGACTACGTGTTTGTTTCCTCTTCCCTAATATCAGAAGTGGGATCAAACTACGCGCTTCGCTTTCCATCCAGTTTTGTTTTAATCGCATTATTTAGCTTCACTTTTGTTTCGTTACAAGTTTAACGTAATATGGAGAACACTTGTACTCGAGGTCGTAGTCGTAGCCGCAAGCGACATAGGCGTGAACATAGGGCCAGGCGTCGTAGTGGTTCGTCTAAATCAAATAGTGTTCGCGAGTCCTTACAGGTAATAGTGTCGCGTTTGAATGCGTTAGAAAACCGGGACTCGTCTGCGTTGCGTTCCGAAGCGTCCCCTTTACCTAACCCTCAGGTTTCGACGGTTGAAAATTCGACAGATAAAATAGTCGATGCTATAAATTCTTTAAAATCTGTGCATACGCAACGGTATTATGTGTCGAACTTTGATCCTAACTTGCATGACGTTGATTCATGGTTTGAGGAGGTAGACAGGGCTCAGGCGTGTAACAAATGGGACGATAGTGAGTGTTTGTCACGCGTTGGGAATTGCCTCAAAGGTGACGCGAGTACGTGGTTAAGCGACTGGGTCACAACCGATCGCACGTGGTCCAATTTTAAAAGAGATTTCAAATCTTTGTGCTTAAAAAAAATTGATATTGCGGGTATACTTTATAACGTGATGAGCACTGATTCAGACGAATACGCGACTTATGCAGATTACGCTAGGCGTTCGCTATTGCGTTTAAAGGTCGTAAAAGGTTTAAGCGATGATTTAACATCGGCAATCGTAGTCAGGGGAATCAAAAACCCTTACGTAAAGGCGTGCGCGACCAATGCAAATTTGTCTCCTAACGAACTTGTCTCGTTTTTATCGACATTTGTTAAACCAGTTCATAGGTCACGATCAATTCGTCCTACAAATAATAGACAGGATAGACATACCAATTTAAAAAATAACCTTAAACGACCAGCAGGTATCACGCAAAAAGACTTAAAATGCTTTACATGTGGTGAATCGGGTCATAAGGCGCCGGGCTGTCCAAAACGTGTTAAGAACGAGCAAAACGAGGAATCTAAGGATATTTCCACAAAAAAGACTGACCGTTGTTCTTTTTGTAAAAAAATCGGTCATGACGCGAGCCATTGTTTTGCTAAGCAGCGATCGGAAGCACGAAATCCTAAGAACGTTAGCTTTTGTTCAGCTCCAAATGAACGCCAAAATAGCGACGTGATAACTGCGGTCATTCAAGGTATACCTACAGATGTTCTAATTGACACCGGAGCTTTAGACGTTTCGTTAATATCATCCTCTGTCGTAAATCATTTTTCATGTGTTAGAAAACCCATATTTTGCGAAATTAAGGGGGTAGGCACGTCAATTACCAAGGTGTCGTCCTATGTAACACTACCTGTCGAGTTTAGTGAAATAACTTTAGAGGTAGATTTGCTCGTTGTACCCAGCGAGAGTATGAACGCCCCAATTATCATAGGAACTGACGTTTTAAATCGAGATGGTGTTACTTTTGTGCGGACCAAAAATCAGCAGCTACTTACACGTACTAAATCGGTTTCTAACGTTGGGACAGTAGATTTAAACGAGAAATCTTTGTCTGTGAAAACCTCTTTGACAGGAAAAGATCACGAAAGACTCTTACAAATAGTTAACAGTTTTTCCGAGTCTATGATATCCGGTACCGCCACTTCAACTGTTACCACGGGTAGTATGCAGATACGAATTAATAATGAGGCACCAGTTTTTTATCGCCCCTATAAAATGTCGTTCGACGAAAAGCAGAAGGTTCGCGAAATTGTTCAAGACCTTAAGTCGAAGGGTATAATTCGGGACTCCGAATCTGAGTACGCCAGTCCCGTACTACTCGTCAAAAAAAAGAACGGGTCAGACCGTATGTGCGTTGATTTCCGTGCATTAAATAAGGTCACAGTTAAGGATCGATTCCCCTTGCCCTTAATCGATGACCATATAGACCGCCTGGGCAAAAGCAAGTTTTTCACGGTGTTAGATATGGCCAGCGGGTTTCACCAAATTCCTTTAAGTGAGGATTCTATTAAGTACACGGGGTTCGTGACCAGCGAGGGCCATTACGAATATCTTAAAATGCCGTATGGTTTAGCTAACGCGCCCGTAGTATTTCAGCGGATTATATCAAATACCTTGCGAAAATTTATCGAATTAGGCAGGGTAGTGGTCTATATTGATGACGTTCTCCTCTTAAGTTCGAGTGTAGACGAAGGTCTCGAACTTTTACGCGATGTACTCGATACTCTTACACGGGCAGGATTTTCTATAAATGTGCAGAAGTGCTCTTTTCTTTGTACAGAAGTAGAGTACTTAGGACGTATAATTTCCAACGGTGTAGTAAAACCATCTAAAAGTAAAATCGAGGCCCTGATTAAGGCTCCTACCCCTCAAAACGTGAAACAAATTCGACAGTTTCTCGGCCTAGCAGGGTATTTTAGGCGCTATATTCCTAACTTTGCTAGGAAAACCGCGTGTATAGCACGCTTAACACGAAAGAATGTAGATTTCGTTTGGGGTCCCGAGCAAGAGCAAGCTCGTACCGAGATTATTAGTTGTCTTACTAATGAGCCTATCCTAGCAATTTTTGATCCTGAGCTACAAACTGAGGTACATACAGACGCCAGTAGCGCTGGTTACGGAGCGTTGCTTTTGCAAACTCATAAAGATGGTCAAAAGCGGGTAGTTGCGTATTTTAGTAAAGTTACTCAGGGTGCCGAATCGCGCTATCATTCTTATGAGCTTGAAACATTAGCTGTTGTGAAAGCCCTCCAACACTTTCGGCATTACCTGTTAGGACTTAAGTTCAAAATTATTACCGATTGTAATGCGTTAAAGGCTACCCAGTTTAAAAAGGATCTCCTACCAAGGGTTGCTAGGTGGTGGATCTATCTCCAAGATTTCAATTTCGAGATTGAGTATCGCAAGGGTTTGTTACTGTCGCACGCTGACTATTTAAGTCGCAATCCAGTTGTTAATAATGTAACCAAACCTCGCAACTGGGCTCAAATTGCACAATCTGCCGATGACGAAACCAACAAACTTTTAGATTTACTCAATGAGGGTAAATTAGACGCTAATCGATACGTAAAGCGTAATGACATTCTTTATTACAATTATACTCCGGTTGGTGAAGAATCGCGTTTACTGTGCTTCGTACCAAAGGGGCATCGTTTAAGCTTACTTAGAGTATTTCACGATGAACACAGCCATATTAATGCCGATAAAACAATAGACCTCATTTTGAAACATTTCTGGTTTCCTGGTCTCAGGCAGTTTGTTGTCAAATACATTTCTCATTGCATTATCTGCTTGTCTTGTAAACGTGTACCACGTGCCCCGCTTCAACCGATTGCTTCTTGGTTCAAACCAGATGACCCGTTTCATACCATTCATCTCGATGTGCTTGGGCCTTTGCCAGAGTCAAAAGGGTATAAGCACGTTCTTGTATTAGTTGACGCTTTTACTAAGTACGCCCTGCTGTACGCTATTTACCGTCAAGATACAGCGGAACTTATACGGGTCTTTAACAATGTTATTTCACTATTTGGGACTCCGAAATTGTTGGTTGTGGATCGTGGTCGCATGTTTGAATCTAGTGAATTTACTAGTTGGATTTCAAAGCTAGGCTGTGAAATCTATCACATTACCCCAGAAATGCACCACTCGAACGCTCAGGTAGAGCGATATGTGCGTACGGTTCTTAACATGTTACGTATAGAGGCAAATCACACTAAGTCGGAGTGGTCAGATGAGCTTTGGAGGTTACAGTTAATTTTGAACATAACCAAACAAAAAACTACTCAAGTATCCCCATTAAATTTGCTCATTGGTTCAGAAACGACGACTCCTATCATTCGTGCTCTTATACGCGATATTGCGGTAGAAGTACCTCGTAAGAATCGAGAATCATTCAGGACTATGACAAGACAGAGGACAGCCGAACGGTTACGACAGAACCAGGAAGCACAAGACGAATATGTCAACAAAGACCGACGACCACCTCGAAAGTTTAAAGTCAACGACTTTGTTTTCGTGATTAAATACTCGCAGTCTCAAGGCAAGCTAGACCCCGGTATGCGTGGACCATATCGTGTTGAAAAAGTGTTGAAGAACGACCGTTATGAGCTGAAGCTGCTGGCTGGGTCTTATGGGAAGACCACTTGCGCCGCTGCCCAGTTTATGGTGCCGTGGCGAGGAGAATGGACTCCGGAGACGTGTTCTGCATTGTTTGAATGTAAGTTTTTTTTTTTCAACATTATTGGGTGGTACGCTAACATTGTGCCTATGCCAACAATATGTTGAGTTTTTTTGTGTGGTATGCAAACATTGTGCCTATGCCAACAATATGAGATTTTTTGTGTGGTATGCAAACTTTGTGCCTATGCCTGCATTGTAAAGTAGAAGATGCTTTAATTTACTGTGTGGTATGCTAACTTTGTGCCTATGCCAGCAGTGTGAGTAGAGAAATTGCTTGTGAACTGCGTGATATGCTAACACTGTGCCTAGGTCAGCAGTTATAATTTTGACAAGTGTGGTAAGCTAACAATGAGCCTATGCCAGCTTGTCGATGGGAATCCAAACTTTCAAACTCTTATTCTTAAACTCTTCTTTGTGCTTTGGATCCTGATTCAGATAACTTATGTACTGCGATGTCGAGTCTTGCCCCTGTAATATCTAAGCTTTTAGTGTCTTTATTACTTTCCTGTTACCTGCTTGCATTTGGATATTGCAATTGTTTAAGCAAGATTAGTAATTTTTCAGCCTTCACCCTCATAATATTTGCATAGATGTATTAGGATAGCAATTTATACTTGGTTTCTTATGTTCTAGCCTCCGAAGAAACTGACACGCTATGTAGTCAGTCACCAGCCTCCGAACCATCAGCTGGACCTGGCGACGAGTCTGCAGTTGTCGAACCCGCTAGCGACGTGTTGGTGAATCGCGTCTAGAAACCTGCCGAGGACGACAGGACGTCAGGGTTGGCCGTATTAGAAATAAAGAAGACCGGCAACACTGTGACTTTGATTTAATAGACAGCTAGTTGACTTCCGCCGCTATGACATCCGTTTTGTGGCCGCTGGAGCTCATTCCGAACCGGCATTCCTCTCGGGCACTCGGTATAGAACGGACGTATCAGATTAGGACTCCGGTTTTATGATTAGAAAGTGCTTTCTCCATATTCGTTATATCTAAGTGTGAAATAATTTGTTAATTTAATCATCTTATTAAAAATAATTTAGTTGTGACTACGTGTTTGTTTCCTCTTCCCTAATAATATATTTTATATGTATATGTTAGCTTTTGCCCGCGGCTCCGCCCGCGTGGTATTCGGTTATCGCGCGCTGTTCCCTCGGGAACTGTGCATTTTTCCGGGATAAAAAGTAGCCTATGTCACTCTCGGGCCCATAAACTATCTCTATGCCATAAATCATGTCGATCCGTCGCTCCATTACGGCGTGAAAGACGGACAAACATACAAACACACAAACATACTTTCGCATTTATAATATTAGTATGGATATTTAGGTACCTACGCTAGCTGGCGCGGGTGCACTGCGCGGGCGCACGCCTGTGGGTGCGCGTGCAGTACAATCCGTCGCACGCGACGCGCGTTTTAACTCTGCTCATACTATTTTTAAACAGGCGTCCACCAGCCACCAAACAGCCACAAACAAAGAAGTTTCTACATAATATTTTTAAATACGTATATTTTAATTTATATAAAACTATAAATCAATCAAATCAATAATAATATATATCAATAAAACTGAAAAAAAAAATACCGATAATGATGCATAAATATATTTTTCACTTCTCACGCTCGTAAGTAAAGTTCGTGTTTATGCTGTACATAAACGACATAAAAATGACTTTTTATACTTTAGTGCTTAAAATAAAATCTCTTCGACTAAGACCAACTTAAGACAAAGGTAGATGTCATAATCAGGTGTCAACAGCCACAAACAAAAAAGTATGTATGGGTATATTTATTTAATAAGCTTTAATTAACATTAAAAGCTAAAAATCAATCAAATAAATAAATGGAATTTAATCTAATCTAATCAATCATAGTAAATCAGTTAAATAATTAAAATATGTATACTAAATAATGAATAAAAAATAAAAGATAAGTACATAGTAAGTGAACAATTGTTTCCACTGTTGATATTTGATTTCCTCGGTGGCTATATAAACGCCTCGGGTAAAATGGCTCGTTTTGTGCTCTTGTACAATCTAATACTTAATCGTTTTTATTTTTATTTTGTACAACACTGTCATTTTCGATAAGCAACAGTGCTTGGCGTCTAATAACGTCATTAAAATATGAAATGTTCGAAACGTAAGCTGCCAGTTTGACTGGCATAAAATATGAAAACTTGGTCTATCTTCAAGCTAATGCTATTACAATTTTATTTTCTCATCTTTAACTCGACTTAATGGTTATTCTATTTTAGCAGTCAGAACAATTTTTTTCACTTTATTACGATCGATCTTGCCAGTTGACGTAATCGGTAATACATCAAAAAATGCTACGCCACCGTGCAAGTGCTTGTACACCGACAGCTGACCTGTAAAATAAAATTTTGTTTAAAATATCATTTTCACTTCTCATGCTCGTAAAGTTCTTATTTATGCTGTAGCTAGGCGACATAAAATGACTTTTTATGCTCTAGTGCATAAAATAAAATCTTCGTCTAATACCAATTCAAGACCAGGGTAATCAGGTGTCAACAGCCACAAACAAATAGTTTCTGTATATTTTTAAATAATATTTAATTTATTTAAAACTAAAAATCAATCTAATCAATCATAATAATTCAGTAAAATTAATATAATGGAATTATTATAATAATGCATAAAAATAAAAGGTACATAGAAAGTGAATCATTGTTTCCACTGTTGCTATTTCATTTCCTCGCCATCGAAGTGAAAAGCAGAGTGTAAAACTCGAGCATTAAACCCATTTTCCCCTCGACATGTCTATCCATCCTCGCCGTACCGGCTCGGGTGGCTATATGAACGCCTCGGGTAAAATGGTTCATTTTATGCTCTAGTTGTACAATCTACTATTTTAATACAAGCTGCTTTTTTAACTGTTCACACAGAATACCACGCAGGAAACAAGCGTGCAGTATTCTGTGTGGTTTCTTTCACGTTAGCTCGAATATTATAACCGGTTACCGTCGTCAAAATGATCTACATACGACTCCATTGACAAGGGAATAAGAGAATGTTTAGACCTATTTGAACACAACTGCTCATCTACTTCTGTTGCTGACGGTACACCCGGGGGAACCGGGGGCAGGTCGCAAGTAGGTTTTGTATGAGGCTGCTTAATCGCCAGATGTGCGAGAAGTGTTCCGAGGAATGTGTTTTTCATGAACCAATAGAAACGTTTCATTTACCTCGCCTTGCTCCGCTCAGCTGTTTCCACCAGAAATATGCTGTAAAAGGATAGGTAACTCAAGCGTTTCTATTGGTTTAATGAAAGACACATTCCTGGCAACACATTCTCGCACATCTTTGGTTAAAACGCAGCCTGCGCGGTGAGCGTGTTTGCAGTCGAAGTGCTCTGCGCACAGTGGTTACCTGGCAGCACACGCAATGAATATAGAACTCGCTTGCCGCGCCGCCGCCCGCGCTGCTGCCAGATACCATCGATCCCGCGGCCTGAGTTGTAATTTAACTTACTGGCAACGAGTTCCTTAATCTCCTGGGCAGTGACCTTCGCCCCAGGCTTCCGTACTACACACGCTACTACGCGCTCCCCGTCGTCAGGATGCGGCAGGCCTGTCACGCACACGTCCTCCACGCCTTTGTGCGTCATGATCACGTGTTCAATCTCAGGAGGGATGACCTAGTAAACGAAGAGTGAAGGATCTTTTAAGTTTTTCAGAACTCTTAATTTGGAAAAGAAGTTAATGTGACATAGGGGAACTAGTATACCAGTAGGTACTACCTATCTATGAGATATGTATGTATGTATGTATGTAAACTCTTTATTGTCCAAAAGAAAAGAAACAAAACACAATTAACAAACTTTGAGATACCTGTACAAAGGCGGACTTATATAACATTTTGTAAGAGTTGTTGATTACCATTCAATCCAGGCCTTCGTCCATCTATTGCAATATATTGGGCTGGTTAGTTTATTGATAAAAATATATAATAGCATTTTGGAGTAAATACATAAGTAGGTGACGTTCAGTGGTACAAGTTCTGGAGGTGAAGAATTAAAAGCAGAAAGTAAACAGGATTACGAAAAAAAAACATGTTAAATACTACTACTTTAACAAATTTTTGTTGTGAAATCCTCAGAACAAAATCAGAATCACCTCAGACAAAATTTTCAAAATTTTGATTCTATTGCCAATTTAGCTGAAAATTAAACTGACCTACTTTTTAAATAACATAGTCTTTCACTAACTGATTAAAGTAGTAATGAAATCATCATCATCATCATTAAATTGTCAACTGAAAGATGTCGGCCTTGTAGAAGTAATTACAAAGAGTCATATTTTGACTGCCAGATTCTAGCACTCAACTTACTTGATAATTCCTGTACTTAAGCAGCATCTTCAGTCTGTCCACGAAGAAATAGTAGTTGTTCTCATCTCTGTACATCAGATCTCCTGTTGTTAGATAACCATCCTCCGAGTATGCCTCAGCTGTTGCTTTGGGGTTATTATAGTAACACTGTGATAAAATAAATAATTGTTATTTTTTACATAAAACTGACCCGTGACTGACTCTAATTGTATGATCTAGAAAATGAAAAAAATCCAGGCACCAATAAGTGCTTAAAATAAAAATGTACAAAGGTACTATATATCGTTACCTCCATTCTAAGGCCTTTAACCCATAACTCTCCTGTCACGTTTGGCTCAGTTATGGTTCTTCCAGTATCGGGATCCACCAACTATAAAGATTAAGAGGATTGCTATGAAACTCTATTTTATCCAAGCTCAAGGCTGCTATGCTCAACTCAGTGCAGTGGTCCGAGGACGACGCACTTTGAATGGCCGACGCAAGCAAGATTTATCTTAATAAGCACCAAGCTTTGTAACGCTGGATGTTTTTATATAGCCCAACTCTTAAAGCTATGAAATATTTGACGGTTTCCTGATGACTTTATTTCATTAGTTAGTCGCTAGGGCCCGCTAAAAATTTCTGAATCATCCGTTTGTCTCGACCAGCTGGGCTACTACGAAACTCGAAACTCGAAGTTCGTATCGTACCGTCGCTCTCGCTCTCATATTAAATAGTATGAGTGTCAGAGGGACCGCACGACACGAACTTCGAGTTTCGAGTTTCGTAGTTCACAGGGCTCGAACTTTGAGTGTGGATGACATCAAATCACACGGGATGATTTCTAATGGTATTTTAAAATTCAAATTCAACTGCCAATTCTAATATTTTTATTTGCAATTGCAAAATTTATTTAAACACGTATCAACCTCGCCACTTGAAAAGCTGGACCCGCGTGGGAACTATAGCCCAAGCCATCTCATTCTGAGATGAGGCCTGTGCCCAGCAGTGAGACGTATATAGGCTGGGATGACAATAAATATCTAATTTTGCTATTTCTGTTTTTTTGGTTAGTTGAAGTATAATTTTGATAGTGTTTTATACGGCGATTAACCTTAACAGTGAACAGTGATCACAAAATTCTATATTTCTCTCGTGTCTGAAATTTTTTAATGCGCAAGTTGTCTCCACGTAGTTTTTGGAATTTTACTATCAAGTTGCAAAAACTACAACTACCGGACAACGTCCCTCTCAAAGAGAGTACTTTGGCACTGGCGAAATTGTCCTAATAAGGGCAGAAAGCCATATTTTAAAAGAAGAAGACGTTGTGATTGTTTAGTTGTTGTATTTTGGCAAATGTCGATTACCAAAATTACATATTTACAAGAATATTGTTAAAAAAATCTGTTTTTGGAGGTACGTGACAAAAACGTATACCTATTGCTCTCTTACTGCGACCAAAATATAATACCGAAAATCAGCAACATCAAAAGACATTTGGCAACAACCAAACATGCCCTGAATTTTAATAACACTTGCTTTTATTTATTATGATTATTATACAACGCTGAAAAATTGCAATGCAACACATTTGACAACATCAATTTATTATGATTTTAAATACATCTAATTTTATTATAAATAATCGTATCCCACAGTAACAAATCGTAAATCTTATTCACATTTTATGCAAAATCACCTAATTTTTACGTCACACTGACGCAATGTTCGAGCCCTGCTCCCGACTGTTAAAAAGCTTGATCAGTCTCTTGATCTAGCTGAACACACATGCCACTGCATAAATTTATTTTATTTTCTAAATTTGGCATAAAAAATATTCCGATAGTTAGTGAACTGAAAATGTAGAAAATAAATAAATTACAATCTAAAATACATAATAATTATTAGGTACATAATTATGAAATTTAAGAAAATGCTACATAATTATTGGACTGAATAACTGACCTTAACGTCATACTCTGGTTTTGGTTCTCCTAGGTTACCTAAAGGACCATTAGGACATGGCTCCAGCACCACTCCTCCACTCTCAGTTTGTCCGTACCCTTGGATTAACACAGTGTCTTTACGCACTCTTTTCTGAAAAATCATTAATCTTTTTAACCAGTTTTTGTTTATTTATAACGGGCATGCGTTTGACCACAATCACGCCGGATCCATCGGGCTATATAATACTTTAGTGACTAGCTTAACTCATTTATAAATACATATTATCATCTTACCCGGAGATTATTGAGGAATTCAAGATGAATTTTGGAGCCAGCCATCTTGATGACGTCGAAACACGTCAGGTCACAGTGTTTCTCGTGATGCAAGATGGGAGCAAGCAGTGTCGCCGTGGTGAATGTCGTTACAGGCTAAAGAGGGAAAAATAACAATGAAACCACGCATCTGCTCAAAAACGTAGTATGGACCTATGACCTCTCAAACAGAGGGTCGTAGTTTTTTTTAGTAATTAGGGTAATTTATTAATTACTGACAATTTATGTAGAAATTATAATGTAATCAAAATCGAATATTGATCTTGACTTATACTTGAAACGTTTGTTTCAGTTTGTCGCCAGAATTGTTGCATTAAAGGTTTTAAAACATTTTACTTATCTATCTATTAAATAGTATAAGTGTCAGAAGGAACTTCGAGTTTCGAGTTACGTAGTAGCCCTGTTGAACTCGTACAATTTAAAACGCGTTACATTTTGTGTGGTTTTTGTGGTAGTAGGACATGTGCTACGTATTCTTTGACAAGGAAGAATTTACCTTATACTTATTGATGAGGTCAATAACATGTTCTGTTGTAGCTGGGGCGGAGGTTTGCAGTTTTATGTGATTGATCGGCATTAAGAGAACGTTGTAACAAGCCGATATCCACTGTATGGAAGACAGGTTCATAGCGCATCTACGCTCCCTGAAAATAATTCAAATTTCACTATAATATTAGAGAAGCGAAAAGTTATTAACTTAAACTTCAATAACTGGGATCTTTGTTGGGATTTTTTGGGCTGGTCTTGATTTAGAATGGGACTCGACTGTTGAAGTTTAAATTAATAAAGTTCCCCTTACCCGTAGTCTTACCCCTTTTTTATTTGAAATTTTTTAAGGCATTATGGTTTTTCATTTTTTTATTTATTTGTTTATTCCATCCAAAAAACCGTATATCCCGTTGGATAGTGTCATATCGTCACTACTTTAAAAAAAACTCGTACTTAGCTCAAAATAGATAATTTTTGTGAGTAAACTTTATAGACATGGAATCAAGGTTCAATTTTGTTGCCATATTGATTTTAGATACTTTGATTGAAGATAGATAGTGACGATATGTTTTTAAGTAAGTAAATAATTGAACTTTTACCAAGATTCAACAGATTGACTGTGTCAATTTAAAAACGCTCTTTCGTTTGGGTTTCATCAATATCTTGTGTCAAAAAATTTCAAAGAAAAAAGACGATGATCTGAGTATAAGGCACTGGTCCCACCGCGAGCTAGTAAGCTATGAGCTATCGGCTATTTTCTAGCCCAAGAAACGAACAAAAGATAATCGCTTCCGTGTACATAAAAGAGAGAGTTATATTTTTATAGTTCATAGCTGGCTGTTCACACTGCCGGCGAGTATACTCTCCCACCGCCCGGCGAGTAAGCGATAATTCCATAGAATTGTTTACTAGCCGCCCGCCGATTGTCAACTGTTTCTAGTACAGAATTTTACTAGTTGACCGCCGAGCTCGCCGATAGCTGGCGGTGGGACCACTGTCTACTAGTTGACCGCAGCGATAAGCTATCGACTATAAAACTAGCTCAACGGTACTCGAGCTGAGCTAGTGCAGCGAGTAATCGCCCGTCGCACGCAAACACTCGCTTATAGCCGAGCGTCTAAACTAGCAAAACTATACTCGCTTCTCGCCTCTCGCCCACTCGTTTGTAGTTTATAGTTTTACTCGTTAATAGTTTGTAGCCGCCGGTGGGACCAGTGCCTAACGCGAGGAAAAGCTATATCCATCTGGGGGCACGGTAGTGCCCCCGCCAAGTCGAGCATTATAGATTAGTTATTAACCCTTTTCCAGGCATAGTGCATATAGCAACCACATAAATGTACACAAATATTCGACCTTATTATGGTACAAAATCATTTGAATTCGTTAAAAATATTATTAGTGTTTAAATTAATCCCTCAATAGGTAAAAACATAAAACTATGATTTATTTAATTATAATATTAAGATAGAATTAGATCAAAATAATACTAAATATTACAAACTAAATTAAAAACTAAAAGTAAAATAAAAGTACCTAACTAATAACTAAACATTAAACTAGAAAAAAATAGTAAATGGAACCCCCCGCGGCATGGACCCAAAGATGCTGGCAGCATTTCCTCGCTGTATAGCTATGCTGAAACGTTGTGCGAGGAAACTGCCAGCTCTTCAGTCCCCTGTGATATCAATAAGTCGTTTACACAATTCTTTAAAATTTTTTTTTGCGCTGGTCCCCCACGGACCTAAGGTCTCAACCCTGATTTATTTTGTGATCCCCATCCTTCCAAAAAAATGTCAGTGTTGCGACGTTTTTTCCATACACTCAGCAGGGCTACTACGAAACTCGAAACTCGAAGTTCGAGTCATTCGGTCCCTCTGACACTTTATACTATTTAATACGAGAGCAAGCGGGACGATGCGACACGAAATTCGAGTTTCGTAGTAGCGCTGCAGAATGGGCGTGATAAAACTGACTCGCAGAATTTTGTATGAAAAAATGGGGACAATTTTTTAAACGGTCGAAATCGATTGCGCTCTTGATTCTGAAAAAAACATATTTAAAAAAAAAGAACACGTAATCTTTTTTTTTAAAGCCCGATAGCACGTCTAAACTCGCGGGGATTGCAAAAAGGTTATTTTATTATTTTATAGGTAGATTAGTAGAAAGGTAGATGAGTAGACAAGGATTATTATCTGAAAATATTTAGACACGGAGCGCCAAAGTTCACATACTCTTCGTTAGTCATAAGGTAATTTTTAATCGAATCATCGTTTGTCATAATTTGTTTCCCACTGAACCCATACATTTTTCTGAAATTTTTAATTGATCATCCTATAGGAAACCATAGGTTAGGTTAGGTTTGTTTTATAACAATTCTGAATTATTGGATTTAGAGAAAAAAGAGTTATGACAAAAAATTATTCTGACAAATATTACATTCGGACTTTCAACAGTTAAGATATCTTAGGTTAGTTCTTTTTTAAGTATGTAAACTTATAATTATTGTACAAAATAATGTAAATTACTGATTATTAGTGAGTAATTGAAGAAAATTATAAGGATAAGTAAGTAACTAGTTGCTTGAAATGAAGAATCAATCTATAGGTAATCAAACTTAAACTCACCTTTTTCCGTTTACGTTTTCGTGCCGGAAGAATGACATGTTTTGAAGCACATTTGTGTGTGATAAAGCTACCACTTTGGGGAAGCCAGTTGAGCCACTAGTGCTCAGGAGCCAGCAGTAAACTTTGGTGACGTCAAACTCCGCAATCCTGAAAATGATAATTATTTCGGTTACAGTTTCTCGCCGCGAAGTACTCGTATACCACCACCTTCAATATTTCATATGGTTTTACTGATTTTATTTATTGAATCGTATGGCATATTACAAATATAGGCATTAGAGCAAAACACTTAAACTATTAAGCCACGCGACTGCATTAGGCGTTAGTGCATCCAAGTCTTCGGCGGGTCCAGGATAGGAGTGAGGGAAGATAGCACACTATTATGTGATGGTTTACTCACTTAAACTGGTCTTCGGTTTCAGTATCTTTATAGGTCTCCATGAAATCAGTCATACTGTTGCCGTCGTTGTCAAAAGTCACTATTTTAGTTTTTAAACCTAGGTCTTCTGCTGCACGGCGGTAGTCTTCGTACATTTCATGTTGACAGAATGCTATCTTTGGTTCCGTTATTTTGAAGAGGTGTTTTATTTCAGCTGTAAGAAAAAACTGCTTTATCCCCTTCTGTAGTCAATTAAGAACCCTTAGAGTTTCGTCATGTCTGTCCGCGGCTAAGCTCACCGTTAGTACTAGAAAGCTGTAATTTGGCATGAACATACATATAGTCAAGTCACGCCAGATGGGAGGGGGGGGTGGGTTTTTTTTCTCGTCTAACCCTATAGTGTGATAGTGTGAGGTATCTGGGGTATCATTGGATAGGCCTTTAAAAATCATTAGGATGTTGTTAAGACGACTTTTCGGTTTAGTAATCTGTTTGTGAAATATTAAACTTTAAAGAGAAACATCTCATTAAAATCGAGCGTCCCTGCTCGATTTTACGATTTTACGATTGCTCGACACAGACAGGACGGCAGCGGGTCAGAGCGGGTCGGGTCGGTAGTGCGGCGGGCCTGTTTACGTGGCTGTATATAAACAACATTACCCGACCCGCTCCCGACCCGCACCAGTCCTGTGTGTGGTACTTTGCGTTTAAAAAAGCTCATGGAAAGTTTAAAATAGAAAATTGGACTCTTACTGTATTTAAAAAAAGGATCAACTCCAGCTAGTGGTAGACCGTTCAGCAAAGCAGCGTAAAAAGGTATGTGTACGTCGAGGTGGTTTCTGCCGCCCAGCACCAGCACGTCTCCTGGCTGCAGCCCCATCTTCCTGAAGCTTTGCGCCAGCCGGATGCTTCGGGAGAGTACAGATCTCCTCGTCTCTTGCTCGCCAGTTGATGCATCTATCTGATAGGTTTAAGCAAAATAAGTAACTAATTTAATAAGAATTCGTTTCACTTTGAGAAAGTTTGCGAACGGATTGCTGCAGGTGGTAGGACCTTGTGCAAGGTCCGCCCGGATTGCTACCACCATCTTGCTCGCTAATCCTGCCGTGAAGCAGCAGTGCTTGCACTGTTATGTTTCGGCGCGGAGAGTAAGACAGCCGGTGAAATTACTGGCACTTGAGGTATTCCAACTTAGGCCTCTAGGTTGGCAACGCATCTGCAATACCCCTGGTGTTGCAGATGTTTATGGGCGGTGGTGATCTCTTACCATCAGGAGACCCACTTGCTCGTTTGCCTTCCAGTCGTATAAAAAAAAAGTGGCTCTAAAATAGGACAGGCAAATATTGGCAGCATGAAATGGCGCCAAATTAAAAGAATTAAATTAAGTATAAATAAAAAAAACACTTCATTCGAATTAAGAAGTTATACCTAATAAATCATCCCCTCTTAAATACGACGACGCGTAGTTGTTTTTTGGCAGTTCAATTTCGTAATAAAAAGCTTAAGAAAAACGTTAATTCGGTATTAGAGTATCGTATACTAAACGGGGTTCAACAGCATGTAGATCTTGGAAAGTTATACATAACTCAGTTTTGCCCAAAAGTGACTTAAATAAATAAATAAATAAAGCGATTCTGGTTGTAAGGGGACGAAATATTGGAGATAAGCGGTATTTAAGTACGTAAGGCAGGCACATAAGTGGTTTTATTTAATCTATTCTTTGGTTTAGATAATTCCAATGTCATGATAATTAACATCTAGGAGCCGTTTATCTAGCATCAGTTAATTAAGCAACAGCTGGGAAAAACCGGAACCGATAACATTTGATAAAGCTGTTTGATTTACAGTGTTTATGACAATGACATGACACATTACAACGCTGCATGAGTGTTACTTGGTCTATTTCCATGCGTTTTACTGGTCTATTACGACTAGTTCCATCCTCTTCGTTGAATGTAACTACTGAGAAAAAAAGTCCAACTAGTTCCATCAATGGAACTAGTAATGGAACTAGTCAAAATAGACCGTTTCACTGACCGGGTTTTCCTGGCTTTTACTCTATTAATGCTACGTAATTGGACTTTTTTTTTTAATTTTATTTTTTACTTCTGGGATTCGATGGATTCGATAGTTCGGTAGGCGTTTTGTTTCGAGCCGATTCTTTTATCACACGTTGTCGTGCGTTGAACTTTGATCTCGTTTCTGGATTTTTTACGGAAGGCCTCTGAAGAAAGTTCTTAGTGCCCCAATTTCTTTAATACACAAGTACCACGTAATTTCCGCCACATCTTTAAAAGAAACTTATTATTTTTGCGATTATTCGCAGTACTTTGTGAGTACCTTTTGTACATTAATAGTCGCAAGCGACGCTGCTTGCAAGGTTTTTTTTTTGCAGTTTTTATGTATTTCTCAAATTCCAAACGAAGCTTACGAAGCTTGCGAAGCGATCTATAATGTACTTTTCGGTTCCAATTCGGTCTAAATTACTTATTTGTATTTTAACCTTCTAAATTCCAAACTTATTCAATGTTTGAAAACCTACATGTTCTTCAATTATAGCGTGTAAACTAAATTTTTTTTATATTTTTTTCAGTGTTTTGTTAATCATATTTTTATGTTTTGTTAATATTTGTTTTATGTGCGTCCTATTTTAAATACATAAAAATTTTCATCATCATCATCATCATCAGCCGGAAGACGTCCACAGCTAGACAAAGGCCTCCCCCTTAGAACGCCATAATGAACGACAACTCGCCACTTGCATCCACCGGTTTCCCGCAACTCTCACGATATCGTCAGTCCACCTGGTGGGAGGCCTGCCAACGCTTCGTCTTCCGGTTCGTGGTCGCCACTCGAGAACTTTTCTCCCCCAACGGTTATCTGTTCTTCGAGCGATGTGGCCCGCCTATTGCCACTTCAATCTGCATATTTTTCCAGCTATGTCAGCAGCTATGTCATATAAAAATTTCGTTTCAACGAAATTCTTCGTCTTTGATTTATGTTAGCATGTTTAGGGGTCTACGCGCAAACTAATTGCCCTTAGATCAATTTTCATGCTACAATTGGTACCTACTGTGATGTAGCTGCGGCTTCGCTTCATTGAATTAAATTTCAGCAATAAGTACACTTATTTCCCATGGGAATTCCCTAATCCGAAATTCCCAAAAATTTCAGTGTACAAAAATATGTTATTTTTTTTTTAATTTTTGTAATATTTTTGTGTAGGTTTCTTCTGTGTTCTATACAGAGTCTTTAGTCATGGGCCTTTAAAACCAAAGCTCAATTGCTCGATTCTAATGACATAAATAACTGAGCTACATACTGTTTTTTTTTTTTTTCATACTGATCAAATGTAGGTAATTTTCAATGTATGCAATACAATAGGTACTAAAATGACAGCACATTGATAAATGTTTATCTTAAAGATTATATAACGCATCTCCGATGCACTGATATGCACTGATTTGATGATTAAACTTTAGGGTTCAATAAATCTAAATTCAAGTTATTTGAAAATGCAATGTAACTAATGGTGCTCCCACTTTGGCTGTTATAAATGTTATATATCGTTATAAAACACAATAACACTATATAACTTTTGTGACAACTTGTTAGATTTTCTAAACGCTCCCACGTTGGTATAAAATAATGATAAGTAACACCATAATTATAAGTATCAGTGTTAGCGGCACGCCAAAAAAATCCCAAACACAAAAAATAGCGGAAAGATTGATAAAGCCATATTAATCAATTTGACCCGTAGATGATTTGACGAGTAGAATCGAACCTTTCATTGAAAGCCCCATAATCAGAGACGCCTTGTAAATATAATAAATATAACCAATCGGTGATATTTATGTACCTACTCATCATCATCATCATCAAGTCAGCCGAAAGACGTCCACTGCTGGACATAGGCCTCCCCCAAGGCTCTCCACTCAGACCGGTCTTGTGCTTTTCGCATCCACCGCGATCCCGCGATCTTAATCAGGTCGTCGCTCCATCTTGTTGGAGGCCTACCGACAGCTCGTCTCCCGGTCCGTGGACGCCATTCGAGAACTTTTTGACCCCATCGGACATCAGTCCTGCGAGCAATGTGCCCGCCCACTGCTACTTCAGTCACTTCAGTCAGTCAGTTCACTTCTTCACTTCACTTATTTATGTACTATCCGAAAATAATTTATTCACAAAAAAATAACATCCTAACGAAAATAAGCTGTACAAACGGGCCAAGTCTCGATTGAGATGATTTGCCCATAAAAAGTAGCGAAATCTCATAAACAACAGCAACCATGTCCAGAATATAAGTAAAAAAAAAAGTAGGTAGCTCTGGATAGTGGTCTGAAACTTGCTTTCAGGTATAAACAAACTGCAGGGCTACTACGAGTACGAAACTCGAAACTCACAAGTTCGTTTCGTGCGGTTCCTCTCGCTCTCGTTTTAATATTAGTATTAAGTGTGACCGCATGACACGAACTTCGAGTTTTGAGTTTCGTAGTAGCCATCGTGCATCGAAATCGTTTATACTCGTATGCTAGGATGCCAAATTACAGAAAAAACATGTTTACTTACAAAATTCTGTTTGAAAAATGTCGCGGACAGATTAGTGTCGGTAAAAAAGTTGACTGGCCCAGTTTCGTTCTAATTTACAAGAAGCACTACAGATCAAAATGCAACTTTACAACTATAATGGGAGCAGCCATTACGCTGCTTATAATTAGGTTTGGTTAAGATAAAATGTAACGAAAAAAAAACAACAACTAATTTCCATTTGTCATACCTACAGAACTTAAAATGTATGTGATTTTTTTACACTGAATATGAACGAAAACTAATTATAAGCATCAAAATAGCTGCTCCCTTTACAGTCGCAAAGTTTTATTTTGTTTCAGTTTGTTGTTTGTAAATTTAATTTAATTTAATATATTCTAATAGAACGAAACTACTTTTGTATGAAAATGCGACCAGCGACGAGCGTACTGGCGACTCTTAAAAGGACGTTTTCAGAAAAAGTTGTTGAAATGACATTTTTTTTAAATGCATGAAATTTCGTTCTCCTACTCAGAATCAGGAGCACTTTTGATTGCAATAGGAAAAAAAAGTGTCCCCGGTTTTTCATATAATGTTGTATTATCCATTACACTACCGCCACAGAGACGTGTATGAAAACGGTAACATAATGGAATAAAAAATCTTGGGACCCTTTTTCTCCTATTACAATCAAAAGTGCTCCTGATTCTGAGTAGCAAAATGAATTTTCATCCAAATCTATAGAAAAAGTAATTTCAAAAACTTATTCTGAAAACGTCCAAAAATCAAAAATTGCTTAGACTACATGATATAGACCCCACCTGACATATTCCATCGGGATCCTTCCTCATGTAATTCATTAAAAAATGCCCCACGTGGTTGTCATCTCTAGCTTTTATCGTCGAATCACTTCCCATTTTGTAAATTATTGATCAAAATCCAATTACTAACTGTACCTAAATTTTGCCACTACCCGACTGTGCTTCTGCCACCGTTTTTATACTACCTAGTGAAATTTACAACTGTCATTGTTTACTCGTTAATGAGATACACTTATCTATCCAACGATCTTTAGGGCGGTTTCAGACTAGCGTTTTGTTTGCGCGTATAAGCTTGTTTTTGGAGGCGTGTGAAAAAACTACCATATACGCGTAGAAAAAAACGTTAGTCTGAAATCGCCCTTAGTGTCAGTTGAATATAGGTAGGTACAGGACATGTAAAATTTTAGGTAGTGCTAACGTCAAAACGACCAAAAAAGAAGACGAGGCACTAACTACTTTTTCTCGAACCGTTTCATCACATTTTAACCCTCGTACACCCTCGTAACCCTTGTAGCTTTGGCGCAAATAACACCAGAGAGGACATAATAATATACTAAACGGCAAAAAAAACTGGCCCTCTAATGTACGCAGTTATAGGCAATTTTGTATTGAGAGTCGGCCAAATTTTGAGCCACTCGGTATATATATTCACGGGATAACATGTACCTTCATATCTCGCAAAATATTGATCCTATAATGAAGAATATGCTCTCATTCGTTTCAGCGCAAAAGAATGCATAGAAAATTATACCTCACTGCCAGGAAGTATGGGTAGGGGAGGGGGGAATTTTAAAAATGCAAATTTTAGCAACTAGGCGAGTCCTACGCTCGCCTAGTTTGTAAAAATTGCATTTTTAAACGGTGGCCCTGCCCATGCCCCTGAGAGAGGGTAGGACGCCTAAATTTTGGTAGGACTCGGCAAATCCTCATTTCTAGTGCCAAGATAAAAGTTAAAAACAAAGTTTCATTGATGTTACCATCAGCCAAATAAGTGGTCTCCTCCTTCTTTAACTTAAGTGTTATAATCTTGTCGGTGGAGTATCTTCCACATATCCCTCCTTTAAGCCATCCTTTTGACCTCTTGATACGACGCGACGCCATCTTTCTCCCAATCAATTCTTCATCATTCTTTCATTCTTCTTCATTTCTTCTTGGTCTATCAATTTTTAAACAAGTTCCTATCAATTTTGACCATGAAACTACCGTGAAACTCACTCATATTAAACGATATTATAACGGATAACTCACGCCTTAAATCGAGTTTAGCTCAACATGTTTCGGGCTATTTCGTATAGCCCTTCTTCTCAGGAGCATGCGACCGGCGGCTGCCGCAAAATGCCCGAAACATGTCGAGCTAAACTCGGTTTAAGACGAGAGTTATCCGTTATAATATTATTTAATATACGTTCCTATCAAACGAATATGTCGCTTAAAGTCGAACTTCCAAGTTGAAAGACATGTCTATTCGCATTATTTATTGTTTTATGACGTGCAAATGATCATCATCTTTTTTTTTTATTTAACTCAAAACAATTATTATATTTGTATAAAAAATACGAATGTTTGTTCTCGGGCTTTGGTTGTTTAATAAGTATTAAAGTATATATCTATCTATACATATAGTAATTATATTTATCCGTTGCTTGGTTATTATTATTAAACGAAAAGTACCTACCGCTTATATCGATGAATTTCCTATAGATTTTAGTTCATTAATAGTGTTTGACTTTAGGAAAAATCTTAGCCGATTTATAATATAATAATTACCTACAAATATTGATAAGATTACCCCTAGGAAATGTTTTATCAAAATTAGTAAACAAGAATATTAACGTCATATTGTTTAAACATGACTGTGCAGTGTGATAACGAAATTGGTTGCACACGAAACTAACACGACCAAAGTCTGAATACAATGGTGACGTTCTTTTTTAGCGTGAAGGGATCTTGTTGTCGGTATGGACCCATTGGCACAGTATTTTATAAGGTAAAGCAGTATTGAAGCTACGAACAAATCGATCGAAACGAACACACTCACACAGACGCGCGCTCTACATGGCCTCGCCTCTGCACGGAGCTCTGTAGAGCGCGCGTCTGTGTGTGTTCGTTTTGATCGATTTGTTCGTAGCTTCCATACTGCTTTATCTTATTATATACTGTGCCATTGGTTTCCAAAATGTACATACATTTAGCTAACTAACCATGTAAATATCAGGTACTATAGTTATTTAAAAAAATATGAAACTCAAAAGTGATAACAAACGATTACGAAAAAATGTAATACTCGTATGGTACAGCCGTGCCTTTGTTTTTTTTTTTTGCTCGACTTGGCGGGGGCACTGCCGTGCCCCCAAATTTAAACTAACACACTCCACAAAAATATTCGAACTAAACCTAACCGTCTATTCGAAATTCGAACAAAACAAATAGAGACAGCATCACATTTAACCGTCAGTTAACACTTCTAATTAATGGACGGTAAAACAGCCCCTAAATATTATGTATATTGCGGTGCGCTGTACGCCCGCTCCTCAAAAGTTCCCAGATACATTTTAAGGTCTCTATCCACTACAGCGTATGATACCATGACTGTAATAGGAACGTATCAGGCACGGAATGTAACGCGACACGAACTACAAGATGTCAACGGCGTGCCATACCCATAAGAAGCGTATGGGCAATGTTTTTGAATGTTTTGTTGCTCTGGTGCTAACACCTATTGGGTAATATTTACACATTATGGCTCTGAACGAGAGATTGTGCAATTTAAAATACGATATTTGTAAAGTTTCTTATCTTTTTAGAGTAATTACTTTATTTTAATGAGATATTACGTGTATTTGATCTCAAATATTTGTTAAATAGGTGTGAATAGGCACCGGGGGAGATAGTAAAAAAACCCTTGTCATTATCATTTATTTGTCAAAATCTCTAACTACAAATAAGTAGGTATTTGCATTACATCGCTTATTTCGTTTTCTAGATTTTTTTACCGCACAGCGACAAAATCTACTAGACACTGGCAAAATTGTCCTCCAATGGATAGCGCCATATGTTTCAAAAAAAACAACAAGTAGGTATTTATTTAGTGAAACACAGCAAACTGTTCATTATTTTTCCAAATGTTAATAATACTTTTTTTTGCCCGCGGCTCCGCCCGCGTGTTATTCGGCTATCGCGCGCTGTTCCCTCAGGAACTGTGCATTTTTCCAGGATAAAAGGTAGCCTATGTCACTCTCGGGCCCATAAACTATATGCCCAAAAATCACGTCAATCCGCAGCTCCGTTACGGCGTGAAAGACCGACAAACACACAAACATATGAACACACTTTCGCATTTATAATATTAGTATGTATAAGTGCATAGAAAAGTGAATTCTGGCAAATAAAATAATTCTATTATAATACTTATTTTAAAGTCTTGGAAAATTTGTAAACTATGGGTTGAAGGTTACCCGACCGCTGGTTATAGTAGAATGACAAAGCTGTCTTTCGATATTTAAGACTATCTACGTTAGGTAACAATATAACTACTCTAAAAACTGTTTGTCATATTTGATAATACTATTATCTTACATTTTTGATAAGTATAAAAGTATAAAGTCCTAAAGACGTAACTACTGTTGTTTTTGTTGTCATGTGAACAAATTGACTATCTAAACAAAAATAAAAAATAATAAGTAATTAATAATAAATTAAATTTGGAAAAAAAGGACAAGTACAGTTGAGCAAACTGAATCACGTACAGTCGAACCAATTGAATCAACCCAGGGTGGCACCTTTGTGTTACCTATGTCATATTGACATCTCATACTTTTGTCGAGAAAACCATAGTGAAATTGATTATTAAAAGGTTCCATCCTAAGTCATGATTTAATTTGTTCGACCACCAGCGTGGACCTTTTCATAATCAATTTCACTATGATTTATATTTAGCAAATGTATGAGATATCAACATGACATTCGTAGCACAAAGGCTCCACTTTGTGATTCAGTTTCCTCTACTGTACATCCTTTACCTCTCTAATTGTCTATAAGTAGGAGTCATCAGAACCTGTATCTTAAATTATAGTTTGATCATCAAAATTCAATCACCAAAATAATAGACATATTATTCCGTAATTAAATGCTTCTGTCTATTCTACTACAAGTCTGGTTATGTACGACGACAAGCGAAGCGATGAGGAGTGTTAGGTGGAACTGCAACCCTCAGCGCGCGAGCCGAGTGAGCGAAGCGAGCGTGCCGCAGTAGTGGCCGGTGAAGTGCAAAAACCGACCATTTTTTGCTATCTTATGGGATGAAACTTCATTACTTATTTTTAATTTATATTTTTCTAAGGATTTCGTATTTTGTATGGAATATTGAAGTTTAGGTAATTTTATACCTTAGGCTGCTTTTACTTTTAAACTACTAATAGTTCTCATGAAAACTTAACCGCTATAGTTTTCTTTGTAAGTTTGATATACTTACTACCATCCTGAATTTTTTCAATTTTTTTTCTACCCACCTGCTTAGTTTTTAAGGTAACGGCGCCTATTACCGTGGTAGTTAAGGAAGTTTTCAGATGAGTCCCAAAAATTAAGGGTATCAAAGCTCCTTAACAAACGAGAATATTTTTTTTATTTAAGAGCGTTTATTGAACTTTCAGTGTCGTAACTTTTTGGGCTCGTTTTAGTTATTAGTATTTGATAAAATAATTATTGAAATCAAAATACCCAAATCTTCTATTACCGTGGTAATGGACAGGCTATGATGCTATTACCGCGAATTGAGCTTTTATTACCGAGGGTATAAAAGAACAGCAATTTTCTACCATCGGTAAAAGGATCCCGACTCATGATTTGGAACTTAATACCGAGGAATTAAAAAAGGTAAGGTAAAGGCGCCTATTACCGGGGGTATCAAAATCGGCGGCCATCACCGCGGCAATTTAAAATACGCATTTTATAATCAAACCCATCGATTTCTTCGAAAAAATAATATTTCACGATAAAAGCTTATTTAGTCAACTCACGGATCTATGAGCGCTAGTGTATGTGAATGAACCAAAGATCTCGCAATTCGTGATTTTCCGAAACTGCACCGAAGGAAGAGGATCTGCCATACTAACGCGTGACACCACATACAAGCAGACTCCGATCTTATTTAGTGTTTTACATAATAGTTATGGCAATTGAACTAATGTTATGGTTTTTAAATGGATTTTTATAGTTTTTTGTATGATTTCTGAATATTTTTTGTATATTTTTTGACCTGGAAATACTATTAAAATGGAAAATAAAATACAGCGGCGATAGGCGCCATTTTTAACTGTTGATTGTAATGCCGTGGTATACCATGGTAATAGTTAAAGTGGTGATTATGGTTCCTCATGCTTTATTTTTGGTATAAATGACCGTTTATATAATTTGTTACGGTTATTCCAATCTTGATCTATTCACGCTTTTAAAGAACTATTTCCGTGGTATGAAAAGTATTAACAAACTCTTAATTTTTAACAAAAACTTCAATACTGAACTTGTAGTTTCTATAGAAACCGTTATTTTGCCAAGTTGTTTTAATATTGCGATACAATTTTATGTTTACTTACCAGTTACGTAATTTTGGTTATATGCCAAGGTTGTAATAAGTATTTTTGATTTGTAATGCAAACACAACTCTATCCTATTGTTTTTATGGGTCGGAATTAGATTTTACAATACTTCAAATTAAGCCAATTAACGATGGTATGATCGCATAACCCTCGGTAATAGAATGTATGAGAATCTATTACCGACCCATTCCATTGTATTTGGGTCGGTGATAGGTTCTTAAAGAAGTATCTATTACCGAGTGACATTATATTTTTCCGTTAAAATAATTCACATTTAGGGTACCGTAAGCGCAGATTTTTTTAATAATGTTGTGACTTTTATTCGGCATACGTATATCACACTATTTATTGTGGCACAAGCTTAAAAAAATACAGTGGGGTGGAAACACTATTCGAATCATATTTTAGTTTTTTATTTAGTTTTCTCCAAAAACAACTTGGTGTTGCAATATAATATACAGAACCAAAGCTATTACCTTTTTTAATTCCTCGGTATTAAGTTCCAAATCATGAGTCGGGTTCCTTTTACCGATGGTAGAAAATTGCTGTTTTTATATACCCTCGATAATAAAAGCTCAATTCGCGGTAATAGCATCACAGCCTGTCCATTACCACGGTAATAGAAGATTCGGGTATTTTAATTTCAATAATTATTTTATCAAATACTAATAACTAAAACGAGCCCAAAAAGTTACGACACTGAAAGTTCAATAAACGCTCTTAAATAAAAAAAATATTCTCGTTTGTTGAGGAGCTTTGATACCCTTAATTTTTGGAACTCATCTGAAAACTTCCTTAACTACCACGGTAATAGGCGCCGTTACCTTAATAGCTTTGGTTCTGTATATTATATTGCACACCAAGTTGTTTTCGGAGAAAACTAAATAAAAAACTAAAATATGATTCGAATAGTGTTTCCACCGCACTGCGCCACTGCATTTTTTTAAGCTTATGCCACATTAAATAGTGCTGCGTAAAAGTCAAAATATTATTAAAAAAATCTGCGCTTACGGTACCCTAAATGTGAATTATTTGTCACTCGGTAATAGATACTTCTTTAAAAACCTATCACCGACCCAAATACAATGGAATGGGTCGGTAATAGATTCTCATACATTCTATTACCGAGGGTTATGCGATCATACCATCGTTAATTGGCTTAATTTGGAGTATTATAAAATCTAATTCCGACCCATAAAAACAATAGGATAGAGTTGTGTTTGCATTACAAATCAAAAATACTTATTACAACCTTGGCACATAACCAAAATTACGTAACTGGTAAGTAAACATAAAATTGTATCGCAATATTTAAACAACTTGGCAAAATAACGGTTTCTATAGAAACTACAAGTTCAGTATTGAAGTTATTGTTAAAAATTAAGAGTTTGTTAATACTTTTCATACCACGGAAATAGTTCTTTAAAAGCGTGAATAGATCAAGATTGGAATAACCGTAACAAATTATATAAACGGTCATATATACCAAAAATAAAGCATGAAGAACCAAAATCACCACTTTAACTAATACCGTGGTGTACCACGGCATTACAATCAACAGTTAAAAATGGCGCCTATCGCCGCTGTATTTTATTTTCCATTTTAATCGTATTTCCAGGTCAAAAAATATACAAAAAATATTCAGAACTCGTACAAAAAACTATAAAAATCTATTTAAAAACCATAACATTAGTTAAATTGCCATAACTATTATGTAAAACACTAAATAAGATCAGAGTCTGCTTGTATGTGGTGTCACGCGTTAGTATGGCTAATCCTTTTCCTTCGGTGCAGTTTCGGAAAATCACGAATTGCGAGATCCTTGATCCATTCACATATACTAGCGCTCATAGATCCGTGAGTTGAGTAAATAAGCTGTTATCGTGAAATATAATTTTTTCTAAGAAATCTATCGGTTTGATTATAAAATGCGTATTTTAAATTGCCGCGGCGATGGCCGCCGATTTTGATACCCCCGGTAATAGGCGCCTTTACCTTAGAGGGAGGACGCTCGATTTTAATGAAAAATTTTGCACTTTAAAGTTGAATATTTAGCAAACAAATCACTAAATCTCAAAATCGTCTTAGCAACCCCCTAATGGTTTTAAAAGACCTATCCAACGATATATTCCACATTGCAATGTTGGATGAGAAAAGAAAATCACCCCCACTTTTCGTCTATGGGAGATTTTTTATTGTACCATTTTGTCGGTATAGTTTATATTATATAATATAATATATTATAATATAAATATTATAAATTCGAAAGTTACTCTGTCTGTCTGTCTGTTACGCTTTCACGTCGAAACCACCGAACCGATTTCGATGAAATTTGGTAAGTAGGTATATAAGTTTGAACCCCAAGGGTGAACATATGATATCTTTTATTCCGGTAGAGGGCGCCACCGCGTGATAACCTAAATCCGCGCAGACGAAGTCGCGGGCATAAGCTAGTATTATATATTCGTGCAAAATAAAAGCTTTCTAGCATTGATAGTCCTTGAGCAAAGCCGCGGACGGACGGACCGACAGACACACATGGCGAAACTATGAGGGTTCCGTTTTTGCCATTTTACGCATCCTACGGAACCCTAAAAACCATTGTAATTTCGAGTGCGTTAGACGATAAAACCTTTAGTCTTTAGAGGTTGTTCCTACCATAAAGTAATAATGGAAATAAACGTTCTAATTATTTTGTTTATGTTACTGTGCAAATAGCGGTATGAATGAACTATTTCCATATAATAACCGTTATTACTGACCGGATGTATATAACAGCGATGTTTGTGTGAATTTATTTTTAACACGTTTTTTTTTAACCCTTTCTGTGTGATTTATTGTTAGCGTCCTTATTCACTGATGCTTGATAGGGATTTGTTAATCTAAAGCTGCTGAAACATAGGAAATGGACTGTATAAATAAACTTAAAGGCAAACGAAGAAATAATATGATAAAATTGTGTTACGGCGCTCGCCTACTTTGAGACTGGCAGAATCTAGTAAACTGGTGTGACATTGCTGCTACGCTCAATCCAGGCACTTTATCTGTTTTTTGACGGTTTCGGCCTACCGGCCTCACACTTTTACCACATATTACGAGACATTAAGTCGCATCATCTTGTACCTCTCATTTATTTAATTAAAGTATTTTATTTCAATCTGGGTTTTAATCAAGGCTCCGTTGTGTATCAAATACATAATTTGGTGGCCCATGAGGGGATAAACAAAGTAAAATTATAAAAATAAAATAAAAGAAGAAGCAACGAAAACGAAACTCGACTTTTGATGCAATACAAGGCGCGTATGCAGTAAAGGCACGAAGATTGGATCCCTGGAAGAAAACAAATAGAAGTAAACCTTGTCTGGACTACGCTGGCGCAGGCCGTGGTACACGCAAAAGGAATCAGCTCGCGCAGCGCAGTTGCCAAAGATAAGTGCTTCCTTTTATCCTTCCCTTATTACCCTAGTGTAGTCAAAATTGAAAACAATTTTCTATACTTAACTAAGTTAAGTATACTTTCATTTGCGCAATAACGTCAATTTAAATCTTCCGAATAAAGTTAACATTCAATTAAGATCCTAACTTCATAAAGGTGCAATAACCAACAAGTACCTGCCTATCTGTATTTGTCATTGTGTATTTAAATTTATAAGATAATTGGTGGCCCATAATCAAAACATTCATCTTAATACCTACAAATATCTATTACGAAGTTAAATAAGATCTCACTTGTTAAATTAGTAGTTAATTTTAGCCTAACCAAAAGTACCTGGGTGGCAATTAAATCTACCTACACACGTAATTAAATCAATGCGTAATTTCATTAATTGATTGTATTTAAATCCTTTTAACTTCAATAAAACAATTATTATTAATTGTGGTGTTTTAAAGTATTTTGCCGACTATTCCAGGGCATCTGCGGGCGGCACAGCAACTAAGTAATTAGTTGTTCAATACCTAAGCCTGCGCCGATCAGCTGTGCCCTGGAATAGTCGGCAAAATACTTTAAAACACCACAATTAATAATAATTGTTTTATTGAAGTTAAAAGGATTTAAATACAATCAATTAATGAAATTACGCATTGATTTAATTACGTGTGTAGGTAGATTTAATTGCCACCCAGGTACTTTTGGTTAGGCTAAAATTAACTACTAATTTAACAAGTGAGATCTTATTTAACTTCGTAATAGATATTTGTAGGTATTATTACCCTAGTGTAGTCAAAATTGAAAACAATTTTCTATACTTAACTAAGTTAAGTATACTTTCATTTGCGCAATAACGTCAATTTAAATCTTCCGAATAAAGTTAACATTCAATTAAGATCCTAACTTCATAAAGGTGCAATAACCAACAAGTACCTGCCTATCTGTATTTGTCATTGTGTATTTAAATTTATAAGATAATTGGTGGCCCATAATCAAAACATTCATCTTAATACCTACAAATATCTATTACGAAGTTAAATAAGATCTCACTTGTTAAATTAGTAGTTAATTTTAGCCTAACCAAAAGTACCTGGGTGGCAATTAAATCTACCTACACACGTAATTAAATCAATGCGTAATTTCATTAATTGATTGTATTTAAATCCTTTTAACTTCAATAAAACAATTATTATTAATTGTGGTGTTTTAAAGTATTTTGCCGACTATTCCAGGGCATCTGCGGGCGGCACAGCAACTAAGTAATTAGTTGTTCAATACCTAAGCCTGCGCCGATCAGCTGTGCGCGACCGGTTTTTTACGAGCTGCCTAGTGAGGAACGTGAGCATAACAAGTTTATTATTCACTTTAATTGTTTACATTTTCGATCACGGTATTAACATTGTTTTTATTTACTAGTTTAAACTTTAATTACAATGACACCGACTGATAAAACTTCATTGGAGCGATTAAAGGATTTACATGTAACGAGAAGCTCAATTAAAGGGCAAATTACCAAATTTAAGAATTATTTAAGTGCAATGAATGAATTAACACGAATGGAGAGTGTCGAACATGCCGAGTTAAGTCTTAAGCTTAGCAAATTTGAAGGTTTATCATTAAAATTTGATACTTTGCAAAATGAGATCGAGCTTCTAGACTCCGATAATTTATCTACGGAGATTAACGAGCGCGATGCAATTGAGCACAATATTATTGTGAACATTGCTACGGCTAAAACCATACTTGATAGACACAGCATTATTGAAATGGAGCGACGTAATTCTGCTGTTATCGGGGCTCAAGCTCAATGTCACGATCATCAAGAGTTAGGGTTTAAATTGCCACAAATACAAATTTCCAAGTTTGATGGTGCATATTTCCGCTGGCTTGAGTTTCGCGACACGTTCGAAAACTTAATTCATAACAATGAACGTATAAAACCTATACATAAGTTTCATTACCTTATCTCCTATTTGGAGGGGGACGCGGCAAGGATTATTTCAAACCTCGAAGTGTCCTCGGCTAACTATGCAAAGGCCTGGCAGTTACTCAGTGAGCGTTATGATAACAAGCGGTTGTTAATTAACCATCATTTAAGTTCATTGTTTAATATTCAAGCGCACACTCGAGAATCTGAAAGGGCTTTGCGGTTTTTGGTTGATCACGTGACAAAAAATTTGCGAGCGTTGGCTAGTCTAGGTCAGCCTACAGATAAGTGGGATATGTTGATAATATTTATGTTGTCCTCCAAATTAGATAGCCGCACTCTTTTAAAATGGGAAGAGTACCGTAATACACTCGATGATGTACCTACTTTAGATCAATTTCACAAGTTTTTAACCGATCGTGCTGATGTTTTGGAATCTCTTAATCGTAATAAATTCGATAACAATAGTACCAATAGTCAAAAATTCACACCTACGCCGTCGCGCTCAGCTGCTCCCACGACATCTTACAACAATAATAACAACAACAAAAGCGAACGTGTCAATTACACAAAATCATTTTCTAGCATTAATCAAAAATCTAAAAAGTTTACCTACGATAATCAAAGCAAACCAGTAACTTCCGTTTGCATTATATGTGGTAATAATCACAAGGTATTTGAATGCCCTATTTTTATCGGTAAAACTGTTCAAGAGAGGTTGACGGACGTTGCAACTTATAAGTTATGTGAAAATTGTCTTAGACAGGGACATCCCGTCAAGGAATGTCGCGGAGGTCCTTGTCGAGAATGTAAACAAAGGCATAACAGCCTATTGCATCGTGACTCATTTTCAAATCCGTCCGTTATTAATAATTCTGCAACTACAAGCCAAACTTCATCTTTTGTTAACTTTTCTAAACTCAACTATAATCAAGTGATTTTATCTACGGCGTTGATTGAAGTATTAAATCCTAAAACAAATCAAAAGGAACAGGTCCGCGCGCTGCTCGATTGCGGTAGCGAGTCCTCCTTTATCACAAAATCTTTAAAGGAAAGGTTGTCATTGAAATCTAATCCTATAGACTGCCTAAAGGTCATAGGTATTGGCAATAACTGTACTAATAATATTATAGAATGTTGTAACGCTCAAATAAAATCAATTAACAAATCATTTCAAGTTACTTTGTCATGTTTTGTTCTAAACGAATTGACAAGTAACATACCGAAGTATCCAATAGATGTCCAAAGTCTAAAGATACCTAAACATCTGCAATTAGCTGATCCTAAATTCAACCAACCGGCTTCGATTGAGGTTTTAATTGGAGCTGACATATTCTGGGACATCTTAGGTAGTGAACAGTACTCCTTAGGTCCCAGTAATCCTAAACTGCGTAATACTAAATTTGGCTGGGTAATATCCGGTCCTATAAATTCATTAAATCAACAAAATAAAAAACAACATAATAAAAATAAAATTCATTGTAATCAAGCTATAATATGCAAATCGCAAGAACAAAGCATAGAAAATTTACTAACAAAATTCTGGGAAATCGAAGAAGTCCCCAATAAACCTGTTTGGAGTCAAAGGGAACAAGAATGCGAAAAACACTTTTTGACTCACACTGTACGCCTAGATACAGGCCGTTTTGAGGTTAAGTTACCTTTTACCGAATCACCTGATTGTCTCGGGGATTCCTATAATCAAGCTAGAAAACGCTTTCTTAACTTGGAACGAAAATTCAAGCGATATCCTAGCTTGAAATTAGAGTATTCCAAATTTATTAAAGAATATGCAGAATTAGGGCACCTGTCTGAATCTGCAGTAAAAAAGCCATATCCTCATTATTTTTTATGCCATCATGCAGTGTTCAAAAATAGCGAATCCACTTCACTCCGAGTAGTGTTCGATGGCTCAGCTGCTGCCTCTTCTGGAGCATCACTTAACAGCATCTTAATGGTGGGTCCAAATGTCCAGGACTCTCTTTTCTCCATTTTAATAAGAGCAAGGCAATACAAATTTATTTTATGTGGCGACATCGAAAAGATGTATCGCCAGGTTCAGGTATTTAACGATGATCGCAATTTACAGCTCATAATCTGGAGAGAAGATGAGTCTGAACCCCTCAGAACATTGCGATTAAATACTCTCACTTACGGCACCGCAAGTGCGAGCTATTTGAGCACACGGTGTTTGCTACAGATTGGAGAGGAGCAGCATGACCATCTTATCAAAACTATCATTCAACAAGATTTTTATGTGGATGATCTGATCACGGGGTCAAACGATGAAAGTGAATTGCGTTACATTCAAAAATCGGTGTCAGAAGCTTTAAAGGCTGGATGTTTTAATTTACGAAAATATAAAAGTAATCTGCAATCACTGTTTGAAGATCCTAACTTAAATACGCGCGAAAATTTAACTATAAGTGAGTCCTCGAACACTCTCGGACTGGGGTGGAGTCCAGTCGATGACACTTTACATTTTCCAATTTCAAACCTTCCTAAAAGTGACATTATAACAAAAAGATATATTATGTCAAACTCATTTAAAATTTTTGATCCATTGGGTTTGTTGAGCCCATACATAATACAACCAAAAATTCTTTTACAAAAATTGTGGCAGCTAAAAGTTGAATGGGATCAACCCGTTCCAGAAGACATAAGGGTTGAATGGGAAAAAATTGCTAAACAATTTGATATTATTATAAATATAAACATAAACAGGTCAGTGCTATGTGATTCGCCTACATTAATTGAAATGCACGTATTCAGTGACGCATCTCAGGTGGCACTGGGGGCATGTATTTACATAAAGTCGGTTACTAAAAATAATGAAACCACCGTCAGATTGTTGTGTGCCAAGTCTAAGGTGTCGCCCCTCAAGCCCACAACCATACCGCGACTGGAGCTGTGCGCTGCTCTTTTAGCTGCGAGGCTCAGTAAGGCTGTCATTGATTCGTTGCGGTATAAACCGAATCGCGTAATTTATTGGTGCGACTCGAGCATAGTACTGGGCTGGTTAAATAATAATGTTACTCAGCTAAAGGCTTTTGTAGCAAATCGAGTAAGTGAAATATTAGAAATCACCAAAACATCATCATGGCGATATGTACCCACTGCAGCTAACCCAGCTGACCTAGTGTCCCGAGGCGTGGATGCCGTTCATCTGCAGTCAATGGAGCTGTGGTGGTCAGGCCCTAGCTTTTTATCTAAACAAGAAAGTGACTGGCCTACTTTAACTCAAATATCTGTTGAATTACCTGAAATAAGATCAAACGCAGTAACAGTAGCCGAGTCATTCATAAATTTTGAAATATACTCTTCATTAAATAAAATAAAAAGATCTGTCGCATATGTAAAAAGATTTATACATAATGTAAAAAATCCTAATAACAAACGTTTCGGAAACTTAACTGTGGATGAGTTGGCTGAATCATTTAAAATACTTTGTATACAAGCTCAACGCCAATCATTTCCTAATGAGTATGATACATTATTTAAAAATAAAACATTAAGCCCTAAATGTAAAATATTAGCACTTTCACCGTTTATGTGCCAAGAGTTAATTCGCGTTGGTGGTAGAATCGATGCGTCTAGTTACAGTTATGAGAAAAAACATCCAATTCTCCTTCATGCATCGCACCCTCTAACTAAACTTATTTTTTTACACGAACACCTAAAAAATATGCACGCACCCCCTCAGTTATTGCTGGCCACGATTAAAGAAACTATTTGGCCCGTCAATGGAAGGCGGCTAGCTCGGCGCACGGTAAATAATTGTGTGCGCTGCAGACGTGTGTGTGCCAAGACTCTGTGTCCAAAAATGGGTAATCTCCCAGCACAGAGAATAAATCCGGACTTTCCTTTTATTTCTGTAGGTCTAGATTTCGCTGGTCCTTTTTATATTCTCAACCGTAAGGGGCGTGGTAGCCGACTAATTAAATGCTACTTATGCTTGTTCGTTTGTTTACGGTATAAATGTTTACACCTAGAAGCAGTTAGTGATCTAACCAAAAATACTTTCATTATGACACTTCGAAGGTTCGTTTCGCGAAGAGGCAAGCCAGTGGAAATATTTTGCGACAACGGCCGTAATTTTGTCGCCGCTGCTAAAGAATTAGGGCAGTTTTTGAAAGCCAATCAGGAAGCTTTATCTGATTTTGCAAATCAAGAAGGTGTCAAATTTATTTTTACGCCCACTTACGCTCCTCACTTCGGCGGGATCTGGGAAGCCGGCGTAAAATCGGCTAAATACCATTTAAAACGCGTTATAGGTAACAGCCACGTAACTTTTGAGGAAATTTTGACGTTATTTGCGCAAGTGGAGGCGATACTTAACAGTCGCCCCCTATGTCCTCTGTCATCATCCCCCAACGATTTTCTTTCCTTAACTCCCGGGCACTTTTTAATCGGAAGACCGTTGACGGCACTGCCAGCGCCCCCGCTGGAAAACCACAAGGAAAATTCCCTACAACGCTACGCCCGCATTGAAAAGATTCGCCAACACTTCTGGAACAGATGGCAGAAGGAGTATATATCTGAATTGCAACACAGAACAAAATGGAGAACCAATACTGCAAGCTTGAACATCGGTGATTTGGTTCTGATACACGAAGAGCACGTTCCCCCATTGTGCTGGCGTCTTGGACGAGTCACGCGGTTGTTCCCGGGATCTGACGGCATCGCGAGGGTGGCGGACATCACCACTACCAGAGGAATCGTACGACGGCCCCTCGTTCGTCTGTGCCCCTTGCCAGCTGGTGACGACTTCAAGGGTTGAAATGTTGCACCTTTCAACGAGGCGGGAAGATGTTACGGCGCTCGCCTACTTTGAGACTGGCAGAATCTAGTAAACTGGTGTGACATTGCTGCTACGCTCAATCCAGGCACTTTATCTGTTTTTTGACGGTTTCGGCCTACCGGCCTCACACTTTTACCACATATTACGAGACATTAAGTCGCATCATCTTGTACCTCTCATTTATTTAATTAAAGTATTTTATTTCAATCTGGGTTTTAATCAAGGCTCCGTTGTGTATCAAATACAAATTGAAATATAATATCTTCACTTCAAACACAACCGCACAACACACAGCAATAAGACAACTAGAACAATAATAATGACAAGTAACACATAAAAGGAAAATACAGCGTGTATTTTTAATATTACCTCAAACTGTAACCAGACGAAGATTTAAGTGATGTGAACCGATGTCAAAACAAATTGTTAATTTAAAATTAACTAACAGAGCGTAATTAATTTTTGAAATATTTTCGAGCAGCAATGTAATGCGTACAAGAAGAGAGAAGCGTTCTGTGACAGCTGTCACGTCAACAAGTGCGACGTTTTGAATAAAAACAAAGTAGTATCGCGTAACGATACATTGCGTGCTAATTAATTTTAAGGTAGTATTAAAAATACACGCTGTATACAAAAAAAGAACTACCTCAAAAAGTACAAAGCTCCAAGGAGTTTGCTACAGCTGCATTTTCACCAGAGTGCGAGGATGTGTTGCGAGGAATGTGTTTGTGATTAACAAATAAAAACGCTTAATTTACCTATCCACGCTTCGCTCAGCTGTTTCCACTAGAACTATGCTATTTGAGGATAGGCAAATGAAGGGATAATAAGTTCGCATTTGCACATCTTAATGTTTGTCAATTGTGTTTGTTACTTATTTTGTACAATAAAGAGTTTACATACATACATACACGGCCCACCCGCCCCTCCCCCCTCTATATACGCCTATGTCTTCGAATAAATTTAAAAGTGTAATAAAAATTAAAAATCTAAATAATTATTTTTAAAAGACGCTGAACATTGTTTTGTTTAAGGAGTATGATCTGTTTTAATTATTTGCTCATATTACAAGCCACACTCAGTATAATCCATACTTAATATTATATATGCGAAAGTGTGCGTGTTTGTGTGCTTGTCCGTCTTTCATGTCGAAACGGAGCGACGGATCGACGTGATTTTTGGCATAGAGATAGTTTAAGGGCCAGAGAGTGACATAAGCTACTTTTTAGCCCGGAAAAGTACACAGCGTGGCGTCGGGTTTTAACACTTTTAGCTGCCTTTTACGACAACCACGGGAACAAGTGCGTCCGTCCTTTTCTAAAAGCAAACACGGCACGGAATAACATATAATAATAGGTGAGCTATTTATTCACCTTTTTTATCCCGTGATAAAACTGACGCTAGCTAGAGACAAAAAGTTTTGCAAAGGCTTCATATAAAGTTGGCAGGTGGTAGGACCTTGTGCAAGGACCGTCCGGATTGCTATCAACATCTTGCTCGCTAATCCTGCCGTGAAGCAGCGGTGCTTGCACTGTTGTGATTCGACGTGGAGAGTAAGATAGCCAGTGAAATTACTGGTACGTGAGGTATCCCATCTACCAATACCCAGAGGTGTTGCAGATGTTTATGGGCGGTGGTGATTTCTTACCATCAGGACACTTGCTCGTTTGCCATCCAGTCGAATAAAAAAAAGTTAATAAAGAGCGGGGTGTTTTTTTTTTTAATTCGAAAGACCGTATGGTTCATTCGGGCAAAGCTGCGGGTAGAAGCTAGTAGTAAAATAAAACGCAAAACAGCAAGTACCATCAAATTTTCAAGGCAAACCCAAAACGCGTAACAGTCAACAATATTGTTACCGGGTTACAATAGTTTCAATTTCAGGCATTTATATGATCATTACCAGCGGTATATAAGGCTGCGCGCTAGCCGGTTGACGCATCGTTTGGTAAACGTACAGCAAAATGTTCAAGTGTTTCCTGGTTCTGTTCGTTGCTGCGCTGTTGATCGGAGGTGTAAGTTACTAGTTATTTTATATTTATTTATTACTAGTTTATGCCCGCGACTTCGTCTGCGCGGACCTAGTTATCGTGCGAATAAAAAGTATCCTATGTTGATCCTTGGGGCTTAAACTATCTTTATACCAAATTTCATCAAAATCGGTTCAGCGGTTTCGACGTGAAAGCGTAACAGACGGACAGACAGACAGACAGAGTTACTTTCGCATTTATAATATTAGTAGGGATGATACTAGCTTTTGCCCGCGGCCTCGCCCTCGTGGTATCCGGTTATCGCGCGCTTTTCCCTCAGGAACTGTGCTTTTTTCCGGGATAAAAAGTAGCCTATGTCACTCTCAAGTCCATAAACTATTTCTGTGCTAAAAATCACGTCGATCCGTCGCTCCGTTACGGCGTGAAAGATGGACAAACATACAAACACACACTTTTGCATTCATAATATTAATATGGATATTGTCATGATAGGATGCGTACATACGTTATTATAGCATCTATTCATTTTGACCGTACGACCGTTCTATATAAATAGTTTTCCATTTCGTGACACATGACATTTTATTAAATCCTTTTTTTTTTCACGTTGTCAGGAATAAATGTTTTCCTTATGAACTAAATGAAATTCTTTGCTCACCCGCGACCTTATGATAGCTACGTTTATGCAAGATATGCGTGTTCATGCAGTTCCTCCACCTCCACAATGTAAGAACACACACAAATCACACAAACCCATCTATCACCGCCACCACACACACTGACGCGTTACGCACGGATGGGTTTGTGTGATTAGTGTGTGTTCTTACAGTGTGGAGGTGGAGGAACTGAATGATCTCCGAGAAGTAACGCCTGATTCAATAAATTGTTTTCTTTATTTCTTGCTTTAATTAAAAGATAGGAACTGTCGTATTCATAAGCCGTGGTGGCCTAGTGGTTTGACCTATCGCCTCTCAAGCATAGGGTCGTGGGTTCAAACCCCGGTTCGCACCTCTGAGTTTTTCCGAGGAATCACATTTGAAATTTACCACGAGCTTTGCGGTGAAGGAAAACCGTGAGGAAACCTGCACAGACCTGCGAACCAATTCAATGGTGTGTGTGAAGTTCCCTATCCGCACGGGGCCCGCGTGGGAACTATGGCCCAAGCTGTCTTGTTCTGAGAGGAGGCCTGTACCCAGCAGTGGGACGTATATAGGCTGGGATGATGATGATGATGAACTGTCGTATTAATTTGCTATTTGCCTTGTTTCAGAGCCATCAGCAGGCATCATCAGGTCAGTCGATGGACGGTTATCGTTATTACTCCTACTCATACAATCAAAGTTAGTGGATTTGTCTGTCCATTAACGTATGTATTCAAATCTAGACTTAAGCTGCATTTCCATCAGAGATATTGCGAGGAATGTGTTTTTCATGAACCAATAGATACGCTTTATTCGTCTATCCTCGCACAGCATAGCTCAAGTGGAAACAGCTGAGCGGAGCTAGGATAGTTAAATGAGCTTTTCTAATGGTTCATGAAAAGCACATTCCTCGCGCATCTGGTGGGAACGCAGCCTTTTTTTTTTATTCGACTGGAAGGCAAACGAACAAGTGGGTCTTCTTGTGGTAAGAGATCACCACCGCCCATAAACATCTGCAACACCAGGGCTGTTGCAGATGCGTTGCCAACCTAGAGGCCTAAGTTAGAATACCTCAAGTGCCAGTAATTTCACCGGCTATCTTAGGTACTCTCCGCGCCGAAAGACAACAGTATAAGCACTGCTGCTTCACGGCAGGATTAGCGAGCATGATGGTGGTAGCAGTCCGAGCGGACCTTGCACAAGGTCCTACCACCTGCAAAATATACACAAAACCAGAAAACCAGCGAACCCCCCCCCCCCCCCCCCCTTTAACGCTCCCGCAGATGTACAGTCAGCAGCAGAAGTAGATGAGTAGATGAGGCACTTACTTACTATCAGGGCGCAGTGATCCAAAGTGGGTCTTGGTCTTGGCCTCCAACACCAGATTACGTCACGCTTTACGATCTTGAGCCAGAAGGGCTACACCGAAACGCAAAATTCGAAGTTCGTATCGTGCCGCCCCTCTCACTCTCGTATTAAATGACATAAGCGTAGGCGGGACGGTACATACGAACTTCGATTTTCGAATTTCGTGGTAGCCTTGCAGCTCTTGCCAGCCTTCGACCCCGAGGGCCAAAAGGACATACTTTAGTGACTTTTATTTTCGGCTAGTCTCATTTTATTGTGCACCTATCTAATTACCGTACCGCTTTTTTCCTGCACTAGTGACACGGTAATTAGATTGGAGTGTACGGATATATGTAAATGGAAGCCATCCTTTTTCTAGATCTTAGTCTCCGTGCCATGTCGCTTTTGCATGAAATAAAAAGCGGTAGGGTTATTAGACAGGTGCAAGATAAAATGAGAATGACCGTTTTATACATATAGTACCTACTACTTACCTTTTTTAATTTCAGGCAGCACTGGTGCCGGTACTGGAGGTATGTGTTATAATTTATTATGCTTTTTTATAATTGTTATTAATTAGCTTTTTAAATTAAGAGGAGCCCCCAGTAGTGGGAGGTATATAGGCTGGGATGATGATGATGATGATGATGTATATAATCTGCTATTATTGTGTAATGCATAATTATATTGCAAACATTTCAACCAGCAGCTTAATAAGGCACATGAGATTAGTGCGGGTACGCATCTGAATATCAAATGTTAAAATATCGAATATATTAAAATATCGAATGGGTCATAATATCGCATAGTTTATTTTCTGAAACTGAAAAATTTTCAGGATTGATTAAAACGGCATCGTATGTTCAGAACCCCTTAGGTTAGGTTAGGTTAGATTTATAACAATTAAGAAAAAAATACAATCTTAACAGAAATACCTTTTCGATATTATGACCTATTCGATATTTTAATACATTTGGTATTTTAACATTCGATATTCAGATACGTAACCATTAGTGCAGAGTAATAGAATTAATAGAATTGTATGTAACCAGGTAATGTCGGAGGTAGCGCAGGCGCCGGTTTCGGTTTCGGATTCAACGCAGGCGCAGGGGCCAATGCTGGAGCTGGCGCTGGGGGCTCACAGGGTATGATAGCCTCCTAAGGCCCAGCGTAAAAGATTATAAGCGTAATATCTAAGCAAATGTCATCTTTTCCTTGCAGTTTCAATTTATGTTATTAATTTCCGTGTTAGATTGAGTACCATAGACTTCTTTAAGTTTTCTTATTTCGCCTTTTCAAAAACAATGAACAGCGTAATTGTATTTTTTTAGCATCATTTTATAGCTTAAAAAATCTTGATTTTCCATGCAAAATTGCAAAAATGCAAAATTCAAAACGTTGTATGGACGTTTACCCTTAATTTTATTATGGTATGATTGTTTTAGTCAATTACCTCCTGGCTTGTTTCAGGTTGACATGTGGATTCATCTTCAGGGCTTTCCAAAAAACTTGCCAGCTGTTTACGTAGTGTTAGATGCCACCTCAATTTCACGACTTCCTTCAGATAATTCTTTACTTACGTCTATTTGTTCACCAGCAGAAAAATAAACAGCGTCTTTGTCTTACATCGTCTTTTATTTATCATTTTAAATATAAGCTATTTTTTTCGAAAATTATAGTATTAATTAAAAGCGACCAGTCTCATTCATCTGTGCACCCGTCTAATTACGGTTTTACTTTTTTTTCCCCAAAAGCGACATTGTAATTAGACTAAATACACAGATCCGCAAAAAGAATGACGACCGTTCTTAACATTGCTTCGTTCCATTGCACAGACAGTTTACTAAACTTGGCAGTATAAACACAGAATATAGAAAATTCTCACAAAGGCACCAAACATATAACATATACAAGCCAACAGTGAAATAGTATATTTCAAAGTTATTTTCTTTTACTCTCTATGAGCAGTTAGTACTAGTTCCTTGACTTTAACGCGAGCAATTTTTCCGTTAGAAGTGAGTGGTAGAGCATCTACAAACACGACGCCTCCACGCAAGTGCTTTGAGTCAGAAAAATGGTCTGAAAAGGAAAAAAAAATTAAACCTTTCAACTCTTTCATATTTAAATGAAGTGATAAGTCACAAGCGACTGAATAAATATTGTGAATCTCGCTGTGTTCACGACAAGTTAGACTTAGCCATCGTGACCCAATACAGGGATAACATACCGTTATTAACCAAAAGACAAAGTCTAGACAATTAACGGTACCTATCATATCTCCAAACATTCATAATACCTTCAGCTAGCAATGATTACGTGAGGAGAGTGTGGACGCACGCTCTGCAGAGCTACTGCAAAACTCGAATAACGATTCAAAAAGTCGATTTATACTGACTGGCAACGAGATCCTTGATCGCCTGTGCTGAGACCTTCGACCCTGGCTTCCGCACCACGCACGCGGCCACATGGTCTCCATCGTCAGGATCCGGTACACCTGTGACACAGACGTCATCCACGCCGTCGTGCGTTAGAATAACCTCTTCCACGTCTGGTGGGACAATCTGCGAATTCAATTAAACAAACTCAAGATTGAAGTTGATAGTCCTTTCTTTGAGTGACAATACAAAGAAGGTGAGACAGAATAGAACGAAAGAAGCATGTTCATGACCTACGAGTGGTGTAAATAAAAGGAGGCTTTTATAGTATCGGGACACAGGAATAGGCTAAAACAGTACTCTTTATAAATAAAACACTGTATAAGTTGGAAGCACATACTTGATAATTTTTATACTTCAGCAGCATCTTATATCTGTCCACAAAGAAGTAATAGTCATTTTCGTCCCTGTACATCAAATCGCCTGTTTTGTAGTAGCCGTCCTCCGTAAACGCTTCCTCAGTGGATTTTGGGTCTCTATAATAGCACTGAAAATAAAAAAAAATACAATTAACTCTAATTTTTAAAATATTCACGTTCAGAATTGAAATATATACGTACAGCCATTCTTGGCCCCTTCAACAGTAGTTCTCCTGTGATATTGGGCTTCAATATTTCTTCTCCTGTTTCTGGAATCACTAACTGAAATAAGATACGAAATAAATCGACATCATTTTATAAAAAAGAAGGATGGATCTGCAATTTTTTACCATTATTGACCACTGTACCAGCATCGGCACTTGGTGAAGAACTGCGATGAAATTTAGCACACTGTTAACCTAGATATTAGGATGGCTATAAACGAATGCATCACATACGAAATAGTACTTGTATTTTTTTTCTCTGTGTATCTGTTTTCTGTATCGCTTACTATTTCTGGTATACAGTAAAGAGTTTTTGTACTCAGAATCAGAATCAAAATCAGAAAAAATGTTTATTGTAGAACATAAGTAGGCTGTAATGTAATTGTATTGCACTTTATACCTTTGCTAGATATCTTGAATCTAATTTGCCGATTGATCCATTGGGAACATCTGAGGTTGTTGAGAACATGATACCACCGCTCTCAGTCTGTCCATAGCCTTGTAATATGATAGTATCTTTTCTTATTCTTGCCTGAAAAATTCAATTTAGTTTAGTAAAAATAAGGCAACAAATAGATATTATATTATTTTGAAACAGGCCAAGGTAAGACATATCTATAATCTCGCGTCGTGTGGACAATGATCCCTCTCAAGAGTGTAGCTATCAGAACTTTAATAACGAAATTAATATTCAGCATAGAACATTTCAAGTTGAAAAGAAGGAAAAATTGACGATAGTCAAATATAGCAACAATTGAGTGATAAAATGTATAATACCGGATTAAACTTACCCTAATGCCTGCTAGCAAATCCTTGTGTATCTTACTGCCTCCTATTTTGAATTCGTCGAAAGACGTCAGGTCGCAAGGTTTCTCGTGGTGCAGTATCGGCGCTATGAGACTTGGCGTCATAATTGTCCCCACTGGCTGAAATATGGAAAATAATTACTTAATAATAATAATGATAATAATAAATACTTAATAATAAAAGCCTTTACTCTCATATAAAATCCATACTAATATTATAAATGCGAAAGTGTGTTTGTGTGTTTGTATGTTTGTCCCTCTTTCACGCCGTAACGGAGCGACGAATCGACGTGATTTTTGGCATAGAGATAGTTTATGGGCCCGAAAGTGACATAGGCTACTTTTTATCCCGGAAAAATGCATAGTTCCCGAGGGAACAGCGCGCGATAACCGAATTCCACGCGGGCGGAGCCGCGGGCAAAAGCTAGTACCTAAATAAAAATTAAAATAAAACAATTACTTATGTAGGCATAATTTTTAAAAACTTACCATGTCTGCGTGAAAGAACAGTAAGAGAACCTACTCGTATATTTAATAACCGCGTCCGCGTCTTTTCGCTCAACCGAACCGAGGCATAGCATTTGAATTAAAAGTTTGAGATTTCACTAAATTTTACATTATATTAAGCTATTGTTATTCTTATTTAAGAGTTACCTACACTCTTATTATTTATAGCCAATAAATTTCTCAACACGTTTTCTTGCTCAACGTTGTCTTTAGGTACGACATGACGGCTACTTTCTCTTTAATTTATATTGTAACTAACCCTTACTTTGTTTCTTCCTAGTTTCGTCTACAAATAAGCTATTACTCACTTTGTGTTCGTTAATGATATCAATGACGTGGTCAGTGGTGACCTGAGCTGACGTCTGAAGCTTCACGTGGTGGATGGGCATGAGCAGTGCATTGAAGCATCCCGATATCCAGTGTAACGTGGACATGTTCAAAGCTGGTCTGCGAACACTGGAAAATCAACGATTAAGAGCATTTTACATATAGGTACAATTTTGCAGTGACCCGATTATATTTGCTCGTCTGTGCATAAGCATCTGCTGTCACAAATTATATCAGAAAAACATTTTTTTTAAATATTTCCTAGTGAACGTAAATTACCTGTCTTTAGGGTCACTGAACTCGAAGAATGTGGTGTTCTGTAGCACATTTGTGTGCGTAAGCGCAACCACTTTGGGGGGCCCACTGCTGCCGCTAGTGCTGACGAGCCAGCAGTAAGCCTTATCCGGGTTTAAAGTAGCTACCCTGTAATACATATTTCAAACATCTACAGGCTACAGGGTATTCACGAAATGCATCCGAAATGTTTCAGCCTTTCAATTTTTCAAGGATATTTATACGAGGGCGACAACTTTTAGTCGTTATCTAAAGTATAAGTAACTCGTCAAGATATGACGCCACGCTATGTGGAATGTAGGTTTAATATTAGCTAAATAACTGCCACTTTAGGTTTAGCCACCTGTATTAATACCGGTCGCAGCGGAGCGTTCAATAATAATAATATCTGACACGTCGTAATAACGGCTTTAGAAATAAGCGCAGTCGTGTCAGATATTTATGCATAATTTTTTGTGTCAGATATTGGTGCAGATGACTGAACAGTGGCGTGTTAGTTTGACATGTCCTTGAAGCTTGGTTCTTTAAACGTTATTAGGACTGAAAATTGCTTTTTTAGTCACCTGAACGCTTCCTCAGGCTGAGGATCAAGAAAGGTATCCATAAATTTAGCCATTGAGCACTCTCCGTCTTTGAAAGAAACTATCTTGGTGTCGAGGCCTAGCTCCAGCACCGCGCGCCGATTCTCCTCGTACATGGCGTAGTCACAGAAGGCAATCTTCGGCTCCAATATCTTGAAGAAATGCTTTAGCTCGTCTGAAAATTTATTTAGCAATATATACATTCATAGTCTTCCCGTCTCGTCAGGCTAATCAAAGTCACAAGGGGACCGAAAAACTGGCAGGTATCTCCGGCATAGAATTAACACCGCTAATTGCTGCTGAGGTATTCCACTTCGCCAAGAACAAGAAGAAATATTCGGAGTTCATGGCCAACGTTCAGTAACTGAAGGCAGAGGTACCACAAAAAGAAGAAGAATTTGATGGCAGGCTGGCTCTAAAAACTTTGGAACTACACATAATGGGAGTTTTTCTAGAAAAATTTTGATCAACAACACCTCGTTTGATGGTGTTCCTACACCACGTGCAAAATTTGGCATGGCTGAGATTTTTCCAGCATACTCTAACATGGGTATCTATAAAAGGCAAGTGTTCGGATTCAGTTAAGACCGGCAACTTCTCAGCAGTCCCAATAGGAAGCAGTGGTCAGGCAGTGGTCAGGTAAACCAGTTGCCGACGACTTTGTTATGGAAAAAGGCTTTTAACTATTAACACAATCCGGACTTATGGTGCTACCTAACAAGTATTAATTACCTCGAGTCCTTGACTTTTCAACCACGCGGGTGCAGGCAGGTGCGGGTAGTTTGCAAGACTCACGCCGCTAAAAGCAAACATAGTACCCTACCTACAGGTGTCTACTCATGACCACTAATGGATGTTGGGTGAAATGTCGAGGTAATTATTACTCCTTAGCATGATAAGTCCCGATTGTGGTAGTACTGAAAATTACGAAAGTTAAATTGTATTAGTGGCTTTTATTACAAGCTTTTATTTAGTTTCACCTATCCCGTTGTCTGTCTGTCTGTCTCTGTCTGTACTTAATCAAATCTTGCAAGTTAAATTTGACCAACTTTCAGTAGTCGGATTGACTTAAAATTTGGAATACTTAATATTATGTAAATCGCGTGACAATACAAAAATCTTATAGTAACATTCTGACAGTCCAGCCAGGATCGTCTTCGCAGGATAGAAGTCTTCAACGGTTAATAGCATTGACTTGAAATTTGGCATGCAAATGTAGTTTGGGTGACAATGTAAGTACAGTCAACAAAAAGTAGTCAGCAAAAAAATCTTGCATTAAAAATGTTTTTCTTATAGTTGGGCTATTTTACTTTATTTGTCAGCTAGTTTTTTATTTAAATCTTGTTGGTCTCTGGTGTTCCTTACTATGTCTTAAATACGGATCAACTCCAGCGACTGGCAGGCCAGTCATCATGGCTGCGTAGAAGGGAATGTGTACGTCGAGGTGATTTCTTCCTCCTAGCGCCAGCACGTCTCCTGGCTGCAGACCCAACTTTCTGAAGCATTGCGCTAGCCGGATGCTTCGGGAGAGCACAGATCTCCTCGTCTCTTTCTCCCCAGTCAACGCGTCTATCTAAACAAAAAATACAGAATTAGTAAACAAATTGCAAGGAGCGGTTATTTGGACAGTGTCTCATCAAGTGTAGGACACTCTTCGGCCAAGTAGATATTACAAAAGGCTGCTGGCAGAAGTTGGATGCATCTAGCTGAGGACAGGGCGCAATGGCGCTAATTGGGAGACTTTATAGACTGATGATGATGTTGATCATCTGGTCAATCAGGACTCTAATTGTGAACATGACGCCTTTATGATAAAGTACAAGAAAGAAAGAATAAATTTATTTATTTGCCATATTTCGGCACAGCAACAAAATCACAATTAAAAATAAGAAAACATTATTACATACTCTTTCATACTAAAAAAGAAAGAAAAAAGACATTGTGCCAAAGAAGCAAAAAGGGACTGAGAAGTACAAATTATAAGCGTAAAGTTAAGTTAAGCGTAAGTTAATAAAAAAAAAACTAAAAATGCTTTTGTAGGTACATCGATCTGTCATACTAGTAGTATGAAAATTGTATGTTTAAAACGTTAGTGAACACGTGAAATTGATACAGAGGTACATAGTTTTGCAGATGCTATTGGCTCTTTAGCCGTAAGAAAGTTCAAAGTCAAAGTCAAAATCTCTTTATTCAATTTAGGCTATGATAAGCACTTATGAACGTCAAAGAATCTACCACCGGTTCGGAAAAAACCTCTGTTGAGAAGAATCCGGCAAGAAACTCAACGAGGTATTTTTTTTTTTAAAAACAGATTCACAATATTTATAAATGATATCTATGTACTATACATTACAAGTATTTAACACAATTTTATTTTTAACACTTTGAAGGGATCGCTAGTGCGGATCGGAATTATTTCCAAATATCCCTGTCCATGATATAATCGTTAACTTTATAATAAGCCTTAGATATTAACGTCTTTTTGACAGTAGATTTAAATTTTGTATCAGTTTCCTTATCTTTTCGCTGCTAGGATAACGAAATTATGTGTTGAATTTTATTAGAGCGATTACAAACATAATATTTTACTACTTAATCTTGTACTGTAACTAATAGCTACTAGATAATTATATCATATCTTATGTCATTGACCATTTACTGCGATAGGCAATGAGTAGATTAATTGATTTGGTGGCTTTGAAGTAAAATATGTAGATTAATAAATTACCTACACACGCAAACCAAAAAGTACTAAGTGACGCTTTCTTTTAATGTTATTTTGATGGCACTGAAGTTATCATTATTATTATTTACTCTCCCTATGCTGGTGATTGCATTCAATCACATTAGAGACGTCACTTGAATGCGTTACGTTCTGTACCTAATTGATATTTAGAGATTGACGATTGTTGATTTATCGTCATTTTCTTCCATTTCAGAAATCACACTTCGATCGATTCGATCAATGTTTTACACACATGCCAACCATGCACACCATGCGAATATTGGTAGTTAACCATACATAACGACCGATTGGAATAATTTCCGTAGTGATAGGTACGAAAATTACTCCTACAATAGTAAAGTAGGTACGTATAATACAATACTCCTACATGGGTATAACGACCTTTAACCCGCGATTTAGCGACTACATGCATAGACTTGGAAACTTAACCTTATTGTATTAGGTAGGTATAAGTTAAAAAATCCATTTTAATTATTGAAAATACTGCTAGCCTTAAAAACATCCTTTATCAGGAATGTATTCGATAACTCCAATAAATGAGGCCTTATTAAAGTTAAAACAAAGTTTAATTTTGCCAGTATTATTCGGGCACATACAAACAAAGGTTCCCCCTTGCCGGACATGCTATAAATCAACATCATCATACTCCTACATTACGCAACAGTAAACTTTCATAGTAATTTTAATGACAGTCTCTAAATTCTTGAACTCAAAATTTTTGACTTTTTGATTATGTTACCATACCTGGCAGATATCATCTGGTCGGTCTCGCATGTAATTCTCAAAAAAATTACCAACATGTGGTCTGTCACACACAATTTCTAAAGTATTTGCCATATTTTGAAATGTTCCTTTTTATTAATAACTTATGTATTCATTATCTAAAATATTAATAATCAATTAGATCTTGTACACATCGTAATGGTATCGCGCTTGAAATGCTACTAGATAGGGCTGACGCTGACATGGCTAAGTTCTTGTCAAGTTGGACTTGTTTGTTGTCATTATTGAATTATCTCTATAATTATCTATAGTTCTTCAACCTAATATATCAGAGTTACCATGCAATCTGGGTTTATTGACAGAAAAAATATCGCTATTGACGTTAAGTGTACTGTCATGATACGAGCGCAGACGTCCGAGGATGTTTATTTTAAAGATAGGAGGCACCTATAACAATGAAAGCAAAAAGAGACTTTATAAAAAAACTAACAAATTAGGGCGTTGTAAACAAGTTGAAACGGTTATAAATGTTGTAGGACTTACAAAATAAAATGTGTTAGGTAAAACAGGATTCAAGTGTTAGATAAAACTGGTTATAAAAGCACTGATGAGGACTAAGCACGAATTGGTCAGTAGGTTTTAACGTCAAAATATAGGATAATGTGAGATTTAAAATTCCGTCTTGATAGAACCTGAACTAAATGAATTTTGACTTAAAAACAGAGTGCTGAATAGGAAAGTACAATGGATATTCGAAAATTGAAATTTCGAATTGAATTTTTAAACGAACCAAAACATGAATTTGAGGAAAAGGTTGAAAATCAAGAAGGCTTGATAAGCCTTGTTACAAATCTAGCTCGTAGTTCCCTCTCTGAAAATCAACGCAATGAACGAGAACTTGCCAAGCATCCCCCGGTTGCCCGCAATTTTCGCGATGTCTTTAGTCCACCTAGCGCGAGACTCGCCAATGCTTCGCGTTCCGGTTCAAGGTTCAAGATCCTTTCTCCCCCAACAGTTTGCATTAACTCAAAATAAAACTGTATTGAATAATAATTTTAATCTAACCTCTACATAGAACTCATCATGTAATACCGTATTAACAGACAACATAATTGTCTGTTCTTCGAGCAAAGCGGCCTGCCCGTTAACACTTCAACTTGCATAAATAAATGGTTGTAGGTATTATGATAAACTCTTCAAGATATGTGTTCCGTATGCAAGAGTGGCTTAAGTGTTTTTTGGCAAATTTCCATTTTCCGGATTCTATTGAGGTTCATCATCGTCATCAACATTTATGCTATTTGACGTTAATCTTCATGAAGATGATGCTTTCTGTATTGATGGTTTTTAATTTTATGCGTAAAAATACGCGTGATGATGAGTATACACATCGCTAATTCGACTAAAAGCAATTATGCGTAACAATAATAGTCTAAAAAAATTAAGCGATTGAAGGGGATCCCACCAGCCTAAATACTTCCTACTGCTAGACACAGGCCTCCTCTTAGAATGAGGCTTGGGCCGTAGTTCCCACGCGGGTCCAATGAGGATTGGGAACTTCACACACCCATACTTGTGCTGTCTCTCCTGGATAAAGACATAAAATAAAATAAAACCGGACAAGTGCAAGTTTAACACATATAGACATGGTTCCGTCCTTTCATAGAAGATACAAAATATTCAAAAATACTCTAAAGCCTTCTTACTGGTTTTCCAGGAGAATAGATAAATACAGAATTTTATTATTTTTTGTATTTTTGCCGAAATAATTGGCTGTGACTGTGGCACGGAAAAACAGTCTGTGTATCATACCTATAGGGCAGAGTACCGTTTGTTCCTTGAGAGGCATAAAACTCATGTCATGCACACACGATATTATATCTAGTAGGTAGTAGGTAGGTACGCCAATTGTACGTGAGATTTCGTAATGTTTATAAACTTTAACTACTTCTATCTTATCACGTTTATAGTAATTAAATAGTTTGTGTGATATTGGTCTTCCCCACAATAGTTAAACTATCTCATTCGAGGCATCGTTGCGAACCAGTACAGACATTGTGAAATTGACAATTACTGTGTTTTTATAAAAGTGCTTATCAGAAGTTTATTTGGACTTATTATACTTTATTGACAAAAAATGACACTTTTAGGAAGATGCGACGACAATCATGTCGGTCATTTTTTCTTCAGGCACATGCAAAATCGCCCAGATGATATCTTCCATGTAAGTTTTTTTAAGTATTTATTTTACTTACTTAGGCTTCTAGATTGGCAACGCATCTGAAATACCCCTGGTGTTGCAGATGTTTATGAGCGGTGGTGGTCTCTTACCATCAGGAGACCCTCTTGCTCGTTTGCCATCCAGTCGAATAAAAAAATACTTTAGTAAATATATTTTTATTTTTATTCACTTTAGTATTTCTACGTAATTTATTGAATAAGGCGTTCGTTACTTTGCGAAAGTCCGTGTCAGTGAACTAAAACAATTACTTTGCCCACCCACGACCTTATGATAGCTGCGTTTATTATTATATTTGTTTATTCGATTGGATGGCAAACGAGCAAGTGGGTCTCCTGATGGTAAGAGATCACCACCGCCCATAAACATCTGCAACATCAGGGGTATTGCAGACGCATTGCCAACCTAGAGGCATAAGATGGGATATCTCACGTGCCAATAATTTCACCGGCTGTTCACTCTCCACGCCGGAATACAACAGTGCAAGCACTGCTGCTTCACGGCAGGATTAGCGAGCAAGATGGTGGTAGCAATATATTCGTGGTTGCGTGGTTTATACAAGAAAAAATCTGTATTAACGCAGCACCTTCACCTCAACACTGTAAGAACACAACAAATCACACAAACCCATCTATCACAACCACAACACTGCACTGTCGCCTTTCAAACTCAACCAGAGCTCATTTCAGAACAACCAGTTAACATGCTACCAAATGTAATACTTTAACATCTGATCTGGTCGGAGGAACTGCATGAACACACATTTCTACCGACCTATCTAAACGTAGCTATCATGCAGTATCAGGCAAAAAGTTGGAAGCAACTGATATGGGTGCCTGTATCTAGATGTTCATTGGTCAAGTATTTTTTGTTCTGCTAAGGTGTTGGTCTAGGCGTTTTTTAAATTTATTTTCTTTTAGTGCTTTTATTTGTTTTAGTTCATTTTAGGGATCCTTAGTCAACTAAGAACCCTTATTTCGCCATGTATGTCCTCTATCAGTCTGTCTGTTCGTCCGCGGCTAAGCTCAGAGACCGTTAGCACTAGAAAGCTGCAATTTGGCATGCAAACCTTAACTGTTGGATGGAAAAATTAAAAAAAAAATCAGGATGGTATGGATTCAGCACAGAGAAGATAATGGATTCAGGAAGGATGTAGATTGGGTGCCATTTAATCAGTATAAAGCTTTTAGTAGGTACAACAACGTTCTCGACGACACCGTAAATAATAATTAAATTAATTGTTTAGCGTAATAGCAAATATATATATTTTTTATGTAGCCTATATTATGCCCCACTGCTGGGCAAAGGCCTCCCCTTTCCTCCGCCACACTTCCCTGTCCTGGGCATGCACCTGCCAATCGAGCTGAAAAGCGCTCAGGTCGTCCCGCCATCTCCTCTTGGGTCTGCCTCTGCTCCTATGCCCATCCCTCGGATCCCATTCGATTAAGATTCGCGCCCATCGGTCCGGGTGCATGCGGCAGACATGTCCGGCCCAGTCCCACTTCAGCTTGGCGGTCTTGACACCCACATCTGTAATATGAGTTTTGGAGCGCAGTATCGTATTTCTGATTCGGTCTGTTCTTCGAACACCCAGAATACTGCGCTCCATTGTTCGTTGGCAAACCTTGAGCCTGGACTTATAGCAAATATTTGTCAACCGTAAATAAATTTTCATTTATCTCGCGACTATTAGATAGACGCAGCAACTGGCGAGCAAGAGACGAAAAGGTCTGTGCTAGCCCGAACCACGCGGCTAGCACAATGCTTCAGGAACATGGGGCTGCAGCCAGGAGACGTGCTGGTGCTGGGTGGCAGAAACCACCTGGATATGTTTATTCCCTTCTACGCAGCTTTAATGAGCGGTCTTCCTATGGCGGGAGTTGATCCACAGTTTAAGTATAGTAAGTACCTACCTGTAGTATTTGTTAATGTTACCAGAAAAGACCACTACCGGATAATTTAATGGCTGGAGACATAAAATATTTTTTTATCACTTCTTTGATTAATTAATTTTGTTCAAAATGTATTTGGTTTCAACTACCTACTGAGAAACAATTTGTTTTAGATGAAATAAAACTGCTTTTCAAAATCGTTGAACCCAAAATAGCTTTCTGTGAATCCGAGATGTATGAAGTGTATCACAAAGCAGTACAAGACTTGGGTTTGAATACCAAGATTGTCACATTTGGAGGTGGAGAGTGTAATCTGAAGAAATTCATGGAAACATATGACGATCATCAGTCTGAAACAGATTTTAGGTATGTTTTCTTTGTTTCCTTCTTTTTTTTTTTATCTGCACACAGCGTCTTGCTTCAGCCATTTGCTGGAAAGCCGGGAGAGAAACATACTTCTCCTGTTATTTTCTGTGGGGTACTTTGGTCAGTCTTTTTTTGTTGATTAATATTGGTTTCTTCCTTGATCGACCATAACCCCCAAGAGTACTACTTAGACATTTTTAGCTTCTTTTATAGTTGTTGAAGACATCTACTCTAAATAAAAGGAATGTTAATAATATATTTCTGTTTCAGAGTTGCCACTTTTGATACAGACAAGGTCTATTGCTGGCTGCTCAGTACGAGTGGGACAACTGGCTACCCTAAAGTCGTAGCTCTTAGACACTCTCATATTCTGTATTCGATTAATTCTGGGTTTTTCAATCACGATGAAACTAATGTTAGGTAAGTTTTAACACGACTATGAGACCACATCTAATAAGTTGACCGTCATTAATTATAATTTAGAACGTTACAGACTTTATGTCGAACCAAAATTTTAGAAGTAAAGAAAATTACGTCATTATTCTTACAAAACCAAAAGAAAAACAATTCTTATTGCTTTTTTGCTCCCATTAAACGGCATACGGTTGTCCTTTTCTTCGACGTCACGTAAGATAAAAGATTACAACTCTCGAGATTTTTAAGCTTAATTTTCGGCGTGCTAATAATATACATATCTACCTCTTTTAATATATTTATCATAGTTTGAAACAACAAGAATCGAAAAACCAGTGACAAAGTATCATCAAGCTATTTTATTTCCGTAGTCGGGGCTCAGGTTTAAAATTTACTTCCTTAAGTTATAAATTTACTCTTGTCTGCGCTATAATAATATAGGTACCTTTAAATAAGGAGATCCCGAAATGAACTGCAGAACCAAGCGCTATATTTTCTAAGGTATTGCCAGATTGGCCTGTTGTATATTATATCATCGGGGCACATTGTACCGTTCTCTGGGAGAAGAGAAGCCTGTGTCCACCAATAGACGTCATTCATCTGACGGTGACGATGGTGAATTTTGCAGTACTTAAGGTTTTACGTGCCTTGACATCCTGTGTTATTCTGATCGAGTAGGTACGTTCACTTAAAGTCTTGCAAACTAATTTGAACTTACTTCCTACGGTCGAATTTCCTTATTGTTTTGGAGTTCTTATAGTCAATAGTATAAACCTTATTTTAGCCACGTAACTTTTAATTTAAATGAAAGTACCTGTGAATGTTTAAATTTTTCTTTGCATTTTCAGCGAACGTAGAACTGCTTTGAATTTGGCTTCTATCCAGTGGATTTCAGCATGCTACAATGTATTGACGATGCCAGTTTACTTCACCATGGTGCTTACATCGGCACCGCCCACCACAGAACATATCATTGACATTATCAACAAGTATAAGGTAATTATTCTAAACGTCATAAACAGAAAAGAAAGGAAGCTCCCGAAAAGTGTTATTGCAACAAAGTTCAATGTCTCAAAAACGACTAAACCGATTTTAATGAAACATATCTAAAGACCATTGCTAGAAAAGCAGTTTTCAAATAAAAAAAGGCATTCAAATCGGTTCACTCGTTTAAGTGTTAGGTACGGTGCTACAGACAGATACACATAACAGTCAAACTCATAACCCTCTTTTTACGTCGGGGGTTAAAAAAAGAAGATAGACACATTTTAAGTTATATTGTAAATTATAAGTAAGTATTATAACGTAGGTATTTTTTAAACGTATTTCGGATCTTTCTCAGTAACGGAATTTCTGTGTATTATATTTTATGTATTTGTATCTGTTTATTTTAGTTATTTTTGTCAATTGATTGTCACCGGTTTTACATTTATGTCAAATATGTTTAAATTCTATATTGCGATCCTTTTCTGTCCCGCATTGTTGATAAGTCTATTAGGTTAAGTTTAGATTTAGTTACCCTTAAGGTTAAGGTTCTGGCGGAATGTCAGCGTTGCGAAGCAATTTGTGACATCGTGCTGAGCCAGATTTCCTTTTTGTGTTCATTTTGGTCTTTCCACTTTTGCTTTGTTTGTTTTTCGTATGTCTTCCTTTAATATGCAATGATGACAGAAAATGTCCAGAAATGCATTGTTCGTCGATTGGAATGGCATTAAGTACTTAGATATTTTTACGTAGGTAAACGATACTTTTAGCTAACTACAATGTTGCCTCGACAGATACGAAAACTTACGTTGATATTTTTTAATTTTAAGATTTTTTTGTGCAGCCTGCAATTACTCTTACCACACCTTCAGCACTGGCCCCTATACTGCATCATGAGAAACACTGTGACCTGACATGCTTTGACATCATCAAGATTGGGGGTTCGAAACTACACATGGAATTTTTGAAAGCTTTAAAGGTGAGAAAGCTTATGTAGATAGAGAGCCGTAGAAAATGGCAAGTAATTTGAAAGACATATTACAAGTATTAGGAAAAAAATCAGTAGGTACTGGTCATTCAAGACATCCTTGTCAGAACAAATGAAAGGAAACTGTATGCATTATATTTCAGGCCAGAATGAACAAAAGCGCTCAACTATCACAAGGCTATGGTCAAACAGAGAACGGTGGTGCCGTACTAGATCCAGTGCCAGACGGACCTTTTGGCAATCTTGGGAAACCAACACCAACTTACCAAGTTAAGGTATTTAGCTTACCGTATCTCTTCAAGGAAATCAACCTCATACTTTCCAGAACTTCCCTACATTGGCCTCACTTGGTCTGTTGTAAGCTGCCACGGCTAAGAGTAAAACAGTTATTTTATTAACCGACTTCAAAAAAAGGAGGAGGTTCTATGTTCCAATGTTTGTATTTTTTTTTTTTTTTTTTTTTTTTTTATGTATGTTCACCGATTACTCCGGCAATTGTGGACCGATTTTCAAAATTCTTTTTTTATTCGAAAGGGTATTCTTCTGAGGTGGTCCCATTGTTACCAAGTTAAGATCTGATGATGGGATCCTAGGGAAATCGAGGGCAAACCTCAAATGTTATAGGCACACCTATAGCGATTTTGGCATTTTTAGTGTTAAGGTAAGCATTTACATTCAGAAAGTATTATTTGGTAACCTGGACCTGATGAAGAAGACCATAGGTGACCAATGGAACTCGTCGAAGCTAAGTAATACTCGCTCGTCTATAAACGATCATGACTAACATATCTAGATAAGCGAGTAAGAAGAAGCTTTAAGTTAATTATTCTTTCGAACTGATCTGATGCTGAAGCCAGAAGGTAGACAACGGAACTCTGTTATAAAACAACGTAAGTTAGTCGTGTTTGGGCTTAATGGAATCGTTGTGAGACGTACTTTGGCTACAAATCACTAAAAAGTGAGAAATAAAAAATTTTTAACAAAAAAGTAAAACCGACTCCAAAAAAATGAAAAAAATAACAAAAAATGAAACCGACTACAAAACTCTTGGAAATATTTTTATAGGTACCTACTAACTCGAAGTCGGTGACTCAGCACGACCCAGCAGGAGTGATTGAAACCCATTGTATGTAGGTGAAATAGATGCCTATGGCTCCACTCCTGCTGGGTCGTGCTGAGGCACCGACTTCGAGTTAGTAGGTACCTATAAAAATATTTCCAAGAGTTTTGTAGTCGGTTTCATTTTTTGTTATTTTTTTCATTTTTTTGGAGTCGGTTCAGTGTATTCAATAGTTGGTGTGCGTGTGCGTATATTTTAAAGACTTTCTCTCTGAACAGATCGTGGATCCTGAATCGGGTATGGTTATACAGGAACCAAACGTCACTGGGGAATTGTGGACAAAAGGACCCACCATGGCGGTATGGACATTGAAACTTATTATAAAATGGACGAAGGGTCTTTGACGCAAACTGATCGTATTGTGTTTTTAACCTCTTTCCTCTGTGCCTCTTTCAGTGCTATTACAATAATCCCAAAGCAACAGCAGAAGCATTTTCTGAAGACGGTTACTTCAAAACAGGGGATTTGGTCTACAGAGATGAGAACGACTATTACTTTTTTGTAGACAGACTCAAAATGCTATTGAAGTACAGAAACTACCAGGTACGCCATTTTAAACGCCCTGCCCAAACCCTTGGACCTATAAACTTGAAATTCTGCATGAAGGTTCCTTTTACCATGCAGAATACCTAGGTAGGTATGCGATTTTGACTGATGGATAATGAGACATAATAGAAACTTATTTTAGTGTAAACACTGTAAGATGAGATAACCTGATAGTTTAAGTTAGAATGAACAGATAGTTCTGAAGTCGTTTCATCAATTTTACAGGTCATCCCTCCAGAAGTGGAAGAGGTCATATTGACGCATGATGGAGTTGCTGAGGTGTGTGTGACAGGTGTGCCGCATCCTGAAGACGGGGAGCGTGTGGTAGCGTGCGTGGTGCGGAAACCAGGGTCGATGGTTACTGCCCAGGAAATAAAGGATCTCGTTGCTGGTACGTAGACGACTTTACATACATACATACTCGTAGACTAAGGAAAAAAGGGAGGGATCATAATATCAGGTTTTCTATTTGGCAGGATTAGTGAGTAAGATGACGATAGCAATGTAGACGAACCCTGTACAAGGTCTTACCACTCGTAATCAATAGTTGGAATACAATCATTACAAGAATGAATCGCCATGAATGGTAGCGCCTCCGCACTAAATACACATATATTTCCTGTCTTTCTCTGTTTGAAAATAGTATAGGGTAAATTGCCTATGTCTACTTGTGTTACAATGTTTGTTAATAATAATAATACCTAATTTATTTGCCAGAATACACAGAACATAAATACAAGATATTGGTGTATTTCAAGTAGGTACAGTATTCAGTCGTACGAGAACATCATGCAAATCTATTTAATTTTCTTAATATTTTATTTTGTATTTTGAATGAATTTGCTTGATGGTCTCAAGGAAGCATCACTTTTAGATCGGCATTATGCTGATTTGTGACTATGAGTATGACGTGACTAGGTTATAGTAATTTTTATTTGTTCCGTGTTTTCTGTTTCATAATATCACGAAAATCTTTTCTTTATTCTTTTAAATAGGTCTTTTGCAGAACAGAATGATAAAGGAACGAAAAGCTGATATTTATTGATTCTGGTTTCAGGTCAGCTGTCAGTACATAAGCATTTGCATGGCGGTGTGGTCTTCATGGATGCTTTACCACTAACGTCCACTGGCAAGGTAGCAAGACATAAACTTAGAGAAATTGTACTCACTGCAACAAGAGAAGGTTTATAAAGAAGTGGTTCCTTAGTTTTAACAGTTTTCATTGTTTCAAAGCATATAGAATGACGATGACTGGCTATTTGCTTTTAGTTTTAGTCACCACTAGTGGTGTGTGTCTGTAGACTCTCATTCTTTAGCGATTACCTTCTGAGCTTGACAAATTAAAGTAAATTGTCATTTATCTTCCAGTACAGCATAATAGTAAGATTCATGTTCCTTCTTATGAACATAAAACTGAAAACATGTTTGCGTCAGCATATTAACCGTCATCAATAAAAAAAAATATTAGTTAACAGTGAGATTTTTTTCTTTTGTTGGAATATAACTTGAGTGACTAGAAAACTAAGGAAAAGTTAGGTGATGTCTTACAGAATCAGTTTTGCAATATTAGCATTATTTTGGTTCTTAATTAGTAAATTTTGGTTAAACGTCAAGTAGTACGTATTATAAGTCATTCCCTTTATCTATTCTATTGTAGTGGTGGTATTTTTATTATTTTTAAAATTGTTGTTTAAAACATTTGTAAGGGGAGACGGAGTAATTATTATTAATCACGAGTAGACGCACATTGTATATGTACCCGAATTTGATGTGAATAAAATAGTCTTAACCCTATCAAACTAGTTTCACTACAGAAACAGATATCTAAACAAATAGTAATAGTAGCAGCGGGGTAATGCGGCCGGCATTATGGGCACCTTTGAGCCGGGTACAACGCGGAGTGGTGGGTTTTAGGTTAGGTTTTAGTTAGTTAGTTTGTATGTTTACTGTAGTTTTAAGTTTATTTTATTTTATTTGGTTTATATTCTGTAGTTGTATGATTTTGTGATTATAATATTTTTTTTTTATATTATTAAATTATATCAATCTTTTATTTAATAAACAAATAGTTATTATTCAAGCAGAGCTGTCATCAACAGACGTGACTTTGTCAGTCGAGGTGACAGGCAGTTGGTCGATGAACATGATGCCGCCGTAGAGTTGCTTGTGAACCGACAACTTGCCAACAAACTTGACAAATACAAGGAATTTTGTAAATTTGCGCCATTTCCATTAGTACTATAGTGCGATGTAAGTACGATTGTGGGACATTTCTATTGAACGACAATGCATTTCTGGAAAGTGCTAGTTTGCGATGTATGTGTACTGTTCGACAGTACAAATGTACGACAGTATCTATGTGCGAATTTAAATTATGCGACCTAAACTGTTTCACAATAGGTATAATATACGACAGTCGTACCAAGTTAAATTGTACACAAAAGGAACTGCTAGGTACCAGAAAAGTGGCTTAGGTTTAGGTTAGAACCTCGAGTCTTGCACTAGAGGAACTGCTACCAAAAAGTGGGTTAGGTTAGGTTAGAACTGTAACCCTGGCACAAAAGGAACTGCTAAGAACCAACAAGTAACCTAGGTTATATATAACTGGGATCATTACTATTGCACAGCCGTGCATCGCTTGATCGTACTTCGCATGTAATATGCCTCGGACAAATACCAAGTCGCACCGCCGTACATCGCTTAATCATAACTTCGCACCAAGAATGATTCGGTCAAATGACGTGTCGCATTCGCACAGTCGTGCATCGCCTACATAATCGCTTGTCGCACAAACGACACTCCGACCAAACGCGTGTCGCATTCTAGTAGTAAACCCGAATAACCAGAAAGTACTTAATTAAAAAAACACACCAACTACCAGTCACTCATCGGTTTATTGTAATAATTGCTTCTTACATTAAATAACTAATAATACAAAAAATATACTGAACAATAATAACATCAAAAATATTCTAACAATTATAATTAATGTTTTGTAGCAAAATTAGAAACAAATACACTTTGTGCATTTTACTGGTTTTATGTAGTATGTTCTCTCAATTAGCTTCAGTACAGCCATTTTGACATCTTCTCATTTAATGTAGGTAATAAACTTCCAGGTGCATTCGTATTCCGGTGGTATTCCGATTGAAATAAGTTGGAGTCACAATCATTTTCTCCATTTCTTTCTGTCACATGGTATAAGACGAAGACAGACGATGGCGACTGCGACCGGGAATATTAACGAGATAGACAATAATACGGCCTCTGACTTTTCCCGATAGAGATAGGTACATTATGCACTATATCTGTACTACATCCTTATAAGACTATTTAGACCTCTTTGTAATTCTTAAGCACCCATTCACGTACTTTTCCTCTCGCCACTTTTCCTATCGAAGTCATGGGTATTTCGTCGACAAATAATACCCCGCCGTACAATTGCTTGTGAATGGACAATTTACCTGTAAAAAAATAAAAATATTTTATAGTTTTCGTGTATATAACCTGTATCGTTCGCGTTTGCAGGCACATGTTATTTTTGAATTAACTAAACGTAGAATATGATATTCAAAGGGGTTCTCTTAGGAAACCTTCTGAAGATGTTGGCAGCGATTCTTCTCTTTTCTGAGAAAGCTGGCGGCACTTCGGTCCCCTGTGACGTCTTGTTATTTCCTTTAAATAGCTTCAAGTGTTTCAAAATACCACGAACCAAGGTCTCGACAACAAACGGGGCAAAGTCGTATTCGGTGCCTCATCATCATCATATCAACCGCAAGATGTCTAATATTTGACACAGGCCTTTCATAAACCTCCAAAGGTTTAATTGGAAGCAGCATACAATCTACCATTCCATCTGCATTTGGTGCCAAAACCCCTGTCTTTGTATTCTTTCGCTTTTGTACTTATTCTTATTTTTTAAATGAGTACATTGACCTCGATATGCGGATTTAACCAAATAATAATAAACATTTTCTTAACTTCCTGCGACCCAACATACAACAAAAATTTGCATCGAATTAAATCTTAATGTCTCATAGATGAATAATACAGAGAAAATGACACTTTATTCCTTTTTCAAAAGATATAAATTCTATTGCTAACAATTATACTCAGGGACAAATTTAGAGGAACGCACAAAAAAGTTAGCATGAAGCATACTTAATGCTTGACCAGAAAAATAGAAAAAATAAAAAATCGGTCAAGTGCGAGTGCGAACGACTCGCGCATGTAGGGTTCCGCACCTCCGTACGATGCGGTCGTGTCGTTTTATTACAGAGTTCCTATGGCCAACGTCTAATTTCATCATCAGATCAGCTCTACGTCATAATAATATTGCATTACCATCGGATTTATACACATACCTTGTGCAAGGTCCGCCCGGATTGCTACCACCACCTTGCTCGATAATCCTGCCGTGAAGCAGCAGTGCTTGCTTGTTGTGATTCGGCGCGGAGAGTAAGATAGCCGGTGAAATTACTGGCACTTGAGGTATTCCAACTTAGGCCTCTAGGTTGGCAACGCATCTGCAATACCCTTGGTGTTGCAGATGTTTATGGGCGGTGGTGATCTCTTACCACCACTCGTTTGCCCTCCAGTCGAATAAAAAAAAAACATGGATGCAAAAATTTCAGCTCAATCGGTTGTAGATAGCCACTTCAAATTTAAGTTGAAATATTAATTCCACCCCAACAACTAGTTACATTACTAGTTAATAAAAACATGTCACCAAAATTTAAGCACTAGGACTGAATGCAAGTATTTTGAATAAATAATAATTTTAAATTATCATCCTCTTTGGCCGTCGCCCTGTAGTAGGCTGAATAGCGCTTCAGACCCATGCCATGCCCGCGCCAGAAAAAAATAAAAAATTGGCTGGACGCGCGCGGTAATTTCGGCTGACAGCGCGTACTTATTATTATTAGTGAATTAATCATAACCTGATTTTAAATTTTGACCTTGTAAATAAATAGTGTTACTTAGTATAAATTACAACGGACATTTTTTAGTGTAAAAAACATAGCGGCTGTGAGTGCTTTATTGAAGTTGGATTTTGTGAAGTGTGTGTAGTGTGTGTCGGAGGTTTGTGGATCGTAATAAATTGTTATTTAGTCTTAATGCTGCACACAAAAATAAACCACGGTATTAGAGATAATTATTATACTATCGAAGGTTTTATAAAATAGAGCTAATAAAATCACAAATTAATAAGTAGTTAAACATTAAAAACAACATAGGGTCACTCGCGTTGCCCCTAGCAACTGACGGCCGAATCTTAGCAGCCTAGCAACCAAAAACCGCTGAAATGAAACACGTTTCTTGTATGAAGACCCCCTTAATTTTCAACTTTATTTTATTTTTAGTATTTGTTGTTGTAGCGGCCACTGTAATATATAATCTATGAAAATTTCAAGTGCCTAGCTATTATGGCTCAAGAGATAGAGCCCTGTGACAGACGGACAGACAGACAGACAGACAGACAGACAGACAGACAGACAGCAGAGTCTCAGTAATAGGGTCCCGTTGGCACCCTTTGGGTACGGAACCCTAAAAACAAAAGTTACACTTTTTTTGCGTTCCTCTAAATTTGTCCCTGAGTGTACACTAGTATAGTGTAGTACTAGTGTAGTTGTGTGTATACTAGTATTATCACTTTGAACCCCGGGAAGTTAAACTTACTAGCTACAAGGTCTTTGATCTCCTGCTCTGTCAAGCTGGACCCTGGTTTCGTCATGACGCAAGCCACTGCGCGCTCCCCGTCATCCGAGTTAGGGACGCTTGTGACACATACTTCTACCACGTCTTTGTGTTTGAGAATCAGCTCTTCTATCTCTACTGGGTATACCTAAAAAGTCAATAATGTAATGTTAAACTGGATGTTAATAGATGGCTGGCAAAATAAGTCTCCTAATAGAGGTATATTTTATGGTCTTCGACAGAGATGAAGCCGCGGGAAAACCTACAAAGATCATTTGGCTCGAGGAATAGATAACCGTTGAGGGAGATTAGTCCTCGATTAGCGACCACGAATTGGAAGACGAAGAGTTGGCAGACCTCTCAGTAGATGGACGAAGGGTAGTGTAATGTACGAATGGAAGTTTAGAGGGTAGTTTACAAATAGTGATAAATTATGTTTGCGGTCAGTCTCTCTTCCAATATACGTGGATTAACGAACGGACGTGTTTTACTGTTTCCCGAGTCCTGTAAACTCCTTCAGGATAGTGTGTCCCGGATTCTTCAGTGGCGACGAGAAAAAGTGATTTGTGCATTTGAAACTTATACCTAGTAAAAAAAAAATTAGTGTTCGTGAATTTTTGTACAAAAAAATGTCGGTCGGAAAAATGGGGCCGTTTGACATTGAAAAAGACAACTGGAGCTCTTATTGTGATCGGTTAGGCCAATACTTCGTGGCAAATGATGTTAAACCAGCGGTACAGGTGGCTACATTAATAACTGTGATCGGGAGTGAAACTTATGAATTGATGGTCAATTTATGTGCACCAAATAAACCTTCTACCAAAACATATGGGGACTTAGTGCAAATAATGCAAGACCATTTGCAGCCAAAGCCAAGCTTGTTGGCAGAAAGGTTTAAGTTTCGGCAAAAGACACAGCGAAATGACGAAACTATCGCAGAGTACGCGGCCGAGCTCAAGAAACTGTCCAAGAACTGTCAGTTCACGGCGGATAGTTTAGCAGAAAATCTCAGGGATCAATTCGTGTGCGGAATCAGTAACGACAGCATCAGACAGAGGTTATTCACTGAAGACAATATTACGTTTGCAAAAGCGTTTACAGTGGCGGTAGCAATGGAGGCGGCACAGGTGCATGCGGCGCTGGTGGAGGACCGTGCCCGCGGGGGTGACGGCTCGCCGGCGGCCGCGGCGGTGCACCAGCTCAGGGAGGCGCGCCCGCGCCCGCGCCGGGCGCCGGCGCCGGCCGGCGCGAGCCGCGACGTCACGCACATTCCACGGGCCGCCGCAGGCGGTGGCGCAAAGGCCACAAGCGGAGCGGAAACGAGGAATACAGCGATTTATAAACATCGCAGCAGTCATGGAAAGCAGGGGCTTTCGCAATGTTCGGCGTGTGGTGGCAGTCATAGCACTACGACGTGCAGATTTAATGTGTATGTTTGTAAAGTTTGCAACAGAAAGGGTCACTTAAAAAAAATGTGCCCAAACTTGAACGAGTACACGGACAGGTTGAGTACACGGACGGCGAAAGTGAAGCGAGTGACGAGGTAAATCATTTTTCAATAAACATTAATCATAATAAAAACTTTGGACCATACCTCATAACTGTGCAAGTAAATAATGTCGACTTAGCGATGGAGATAGATACGGGCAGCGCTATCGCTTGCATAAGTGACGACTGTTATAAACAATACTTTGCTAATTGTCAATTAAAAAAAAGTGATTTAAGTCTCCGATATTATACGGGCGAAATTGTAAAACCATTGGGTAAAATTTTGTCATTGGTTAAGTATCGAGATAAAAATTGTAAATTGGAATTGTACGTTGTAAGTGAGGGAAAAACCAATTTAATAGGCAGGCAATGGATAGAAAAATTAGGTATTCAGTTGCCATTAGTAGATTGTCAATATGTCAATGATAAAAAGGAAGTTTTCGATTTAAAACGTTTCAGTTCCAGATACTATGAAGTATTTGAGGAAGGCTTGGGGAAGTTCACGGGAGGCACGGTGGGGTTCCGCCTGCGGGGCGACGCGGCGCCGGTGTTAATGCGCGCGCGCCCGCTGGCGTACGCGCTGCGCGAGCCGGTGGAGCGCGCGCTGGACCAGCTGGTGAGGGACGGAGTGATCACGCCCGTGACCTCGAGCGACTGGGCGACGCCTATTGTGCCAGTCATGAAAAAAGACGGGACCATCCGGGTATGTGCCGATTTTAAGCTAACTCTTAATAAATGTTTAGAGGTGGACCGTTTTCCGTTGCCGAGGGTAGATGATCTACTTGCGAAGCTGCACGGGGGTGATAAATTTACCAAACTAGATTTATCCCAAGCATACGCGCAGTTCGAATTAGACGAGTCAAAAAAATTTACCGTCATCAATACACACAAGGGCCTATTTATGTACAATAGATTGATTTACGGTCTGGCATCGAGTCCAGGCATTTTTCAGAGAAAACTCGAACAATTATTTGGTGATTTGCCTCAAGTAGGTATTTTTTTAGACGATTTGATAATTACGGGCAAGGACGACCGCGCGCACTTAGAAACCCTACAAGAAGTTTTTGAACGATTAAAGAAATATGGTCTTAAAATAAAAAAAGATAAGTGTACTTTCTTTGCCGATTCTGTCACATATTTAGGTTACGTAATAAGTAGGTAAGGGGTACACACATGTCCGGACAAGTTGGAAGCCATTAATAAAGTACCGGAACCTAAAAACGTTTCTGAATTGCGTTCTTTTTTGCGCTTAGTCATGTATTATGCGAAATTTGTTCGTAATATCAGCACGATACTCTCACCATTATACAATTTACTCAGAAAGGGTGTTAAATTTTACTGGTGTAAACAATGTGACGAAGCGTTTAAAACTGTAAAATCGGTGTTAATGTCGAGTGAGGTACTGGCCCACTACTCGTTGGAGTTGCCGGTGATCCTCACGGCGGACGCCAGCAGCCGCGGCGTGGGCGCGGTGGTGTCGCACGTGACGGCGGCCGGCGAGCGGCCCGTCGCGTATGCTTCGCGAACGTTGAACGCTGCTGAGAAGGGTTATTCACAAATCGAACGAGAAGCGTTAGGGATAATTTTTGGTGTAAGGAAATTTCACCAGTACTTATACGGCCGAAAGTTCACGCTACGGACCGATCACAAGCCGTTAGTATCCATTTTTGGCGAAAAAAAAGGTATACCGGTAATGGCCGCCAGCAGGTTACAGCGTTGGGCGGTGCTGTTGGCCGGATATCATTTCGAAATAGAGTACGTGCGTAGTGAAAAAAACGCAGCGGATGCTTTGTCTCGTTTGCCGGTAGGTAAGCCTAGCAAACAAATAGATGAAATTACTTACATAAATTTTATCCAGAACTTCATGCCGGTGACTAGAAATATGATTAAAAAAGACTTAGAGCGGGACGAAATTTTGAAAAAGGTGGTATGGTATTTACAAACCGGGTGGCCAGAAAAAAATAACGAGGATAGTATCCAACCGTATCACTCACGTAGACAAGAGCTATATTTGGATAAGGGTTGTATTGTTTGGGGATACCGATTGGTGATTCCGACAGCGTTGCGGTCTCTGCTATTGCAAGAATTGCATGTAGGGCACATGGGAATTGTCAAGATGAAATCTATGGCTCGCAGCGTAATGTGGTGGCCCGGCATCGACGCGGATATCGAGCGCACCTGTAGGAGCTGCGCCACCTGCGCGGCCGACGCCGCGGCGCCACCGCGCGCGCAACCGCAACCGTGGCCCTACATTGCGGAACCCTGGACGCGATTGCACGTGGATTTCTTAGGCCCATATCACAATAAAACGTTTCTAGTGTTGATCGATGCAACCACAAAATGGGTAGAAGCATTCCACATGCAAACAACCACCGCATCGGCAGTTATTAAGGTTTTACGTGAAACATTTGCGAGGTTCGGTATACCTAGAGAAATAGTGTCCGATAATGGTCCACCATTCTCCAGCAAAGAATATAATGACTTTATGTCCCGTAATGGAGTAAAAGTAACATTAATAGCTGCATATCACCCATCGTCCAACGGGGCGGCAGAAGGAGCTGTCAAATTATGTAAACGAGCGGTTAGGAAAGCGTTTCGCGATGGATGTGAGCTAGATGCGGCACTACAATCATACCTAATGGCCTACAGAAATGTGGCTCACAGTACCACGGGGGTATCACCAGCCTCACTGCTGCAGCGCCGAAGTTTGCGTTCTAGGTTAGATTTGTTAAAAGATGACAGACAGGTGGTGGATAAAGCAGAAGAGCAGCAACGGAAACAAGTAGAATATGCCGGTGGAGCTAATAGAGAGTACAAAGTAGGTGACAAAGTATGGTTTAGGAATTACAGTGGAGGTAGGAAATGGATAGACGGCAATATACAACGTAAGATCAGTTCTCGTAATTATGTTGTTTTAACGGAAAACGGTTCACCGGTAAACAGACACATAGACCAAATTAAACGTTGTTGGCAGTATACTGACGAAGGGCCGTCACTGGACAATAGAGCAAACGATGAGGGCGAGGATCACAACGTCCGACACCAAATAGGTACAGAGCGCGCTGCCACTGTGCAAGAGTTAGCGACTGGAACTGAGGTTCTCTAATTTATCGCCGAAAATTGTTTCGCCGAATATTACTTCCCAACCAACTTTTCGCAGAATTTCATTTCGCCGAATGATCACTTGCCAACTTATTAAAATGTATAGTTTTATTTCCCAACCTCACAGTTACCAACTGTACGTTTGGCCTGTTTATTATAAAGTCACTTTTCAAAATGCCGATTTTCGGTTAGTAGAATGTTTTGGTTGGCGTAATATTCCTTTCTGAAAAAGACAAAGAGGACGGCAAAAGAAAAGATGGGTTGATGAAATTGTAAAAACAGCTGGAAATAACTGGATGAGCACTGCTCAAAACAAACAAAAGTGGAAAGAGATGGAGGAGGCTTTTACCCAATAGGGGCCATAACAGTAAACTACTTGTCACTAAAATAATGTATATATAAACTTATTGTACTGTATGGATACATAAAGCTTTAATAATAATATTCCTTTCGTCGTACAATGTTTCCCAACTATTTTATGGAATAAGGGCTTCGTTTAGTAACTAGGTATGTAATATAATAAGTAATGTGGGTAAGCGCAGCATTTCCGTTGTGTTTTTGTTTGTGCACTAATACATAAAGCGTTTGTGACAAACGTCCATTTGACAATGTTTGACTTTTTGATACAATACGGCAATGATCACGGTATCAATCTTGTACCAATTATGTGTGTGTGTTAGATTTCTAAAAACCCCTAATTACTGAATCTTTGGTCAATTTTTGAAAACATTTATTTACTAACAAGGATACCATTTTCAGTTCAATATTTTTATTTATTAGAAATATTAAAAAATAAAAATACGATTCTGGCACTCGCCGGCCGCTGCCGCGGCACGCTCGCTTCGCTCGCTCGGCTTCGTGCGCTTGCTCACCGTTGACCTAACACGCTCCTCCTCGCTTCGCTCGTCGTCGCACCTAACTGGCCTTTGCCACACATTAGATTGCTGTTGCTATAAATATTACAAAACTCTGATTTGTAATTATTACTGCCAATTGATAAAACTCTTACTTTCAATAAAAAGTTGGCTTATGTATAAAAAAGGAACTGTCACACTAACGAAACGTTATTCGTTTAATAGTTGTTTGACATAGTGAAAGATTTGACAAATGATAAGTTTTCCAAACGTTTTGTGTCATTATGATATTCTGCTATATAATAATTCGACGAAATGACACATTGCCATACAAAAAGTTGGTAATAGTTAGTTGTCAAAGTGAATCTTCGGCGAAACGTTGGTTGGCAAGTGATATTCGGCCAAATGAAATTCTGCGAAAAGGCAGAACACCCATCAGCGAATCTAGAGCCCGCTAATGTTCCCTTGAACCTCTCAGGGCCTACTCTTAGACCTAGAGATAAGTTACGACCCGTTAAAAGGTTCGGATTTGATTTCGATTAATTAGGTTAGGTAGTCATTTATATTCCTTCTTGTTTTATACATGAGTATATTTGTTTAGCGATCTCTTTAATTATACCATTACCAGGATAGCTAGACTTATAACTTATGTGTCTCTGAAGAAACTTTCTGTAAGATGTAGATTTAATTTAACGGTGGAGGTGTAATGTACGAATGGAAGTTTAGAGGGTAGTTTACAAATAGTGATAAATTATGTTTGCGGTCAGTCTCTCTTCCAATATACGTGGATTAACGAACGGACGTGTTTTACTGTTTCCCGAGTCCTGTAACCTCCTTACTGGTCGATGCAAGTGGCGAATTGCAATTCATTGTGGCCTTCTAAGGGAGAGGCCTTTGTTCAGCAGTGGACGCCTTCCGTTTGATGATGTATGTGATAAAGATTATAGCTTCGTAAGATAGACAAGTCGTGATGGCCTAGTGGTTGGACCTATGGACCATATTGGTCTCTCAAGCAGAGAGTCGTAGGCTCAGGCTCAGACTGTTAAGTTTTTTGCAATTAATGTGTGAAATTACATTTGAATTTTACCATGAACTTTATTGTCAAGGGAAACGTTATAAGTGAATAAACTTACGTGATATTGTCTGTATTTGATGAGCAACTTAATTCGTTCAACGAAGTAATAATAGTCTTTTTCATCTCTGTACAAAAGATCTCCAGTTTTGTACCAGCCGTCGGCTGAGAAAGCTTTCTTAGTTTCTTCTGGGTTGTTGTAATATTCCTGCAATTGAATTGAGTAATTAGGTATACATTTTATTTCATTGATTTATTGACTGCACCATTTTTGTCTGAATGATAAAAAAGGCCTCGAACTATTCGAATAATTTTCTTTTTAATTTATTTTATTTAAGTACCGAAAAATTTTAATACTAGATTTTTAAAAACAATTATACCTACTTTAAAACTTAAAACACCGGACACTTCGATCAATTAAGCCAAAAAGCAAAAAAAAACAAGGAAACATGACAAAAAAAGAAAGTGAAAAGAAGAGACAAAAAGTAAGGAAAGCTTGTGCGGATACTAGGTATGCAATGGAAATACATAAGTACTTTACGAGTAATAGATAGATACATACATGCTTAAATCTACGATAAACATTTATATCTTGCATAGATACATATTATCTTGCTTCGACCAGGATTCGAACCCGGGGCCTCAAGCTTTGTAGTCAGGTTTTCCAACGGCTTGGACCTACTTACCGAAAATAAAGGACCGCTAACCCATAACTCTCCAGGCTTGTTTGGTTCAGTGATAACTTCACCCGTTGCAGGATCCACCAACTGTAATCGAACCGCGTAATAAATTAGATGCTAATCTATATATAATTGGGTAGTTCCCTGGTCAAAAAAAACTATTTAATTTTAGTCTGTCAAATAGATTAAAAAAAATATTGAACACATATTGAAAAATGAAAACCCCTATTATGGTCACAAAGGGGATTTTTTTTTGTTTTTTAACATCTATCCTAAGTAATTTGAATTTAATCTCCAATGTCACATACTCGTATGTCTTAAATTTTTATATTTTTATTTATACTAATTTTTCTACGTTCAAATCCCCAATGGAAATCTTTTTGTGTTTTCATCTTTTTGTCCGATCAAAAACTTTGTCTTTAAAAATGGTTTAATTTTATTCTGTTTATTACCTTGACATTAATGACCCACGAAAGTATATAAAAAAATCAAATAAAATTTTTTAAGTTATGGAAAATATCATTGTAAAAAAAAATAATTACATAAAATTCCTCTTAATGACACAAATCACACTGGGTACATGAAATTGTAAAAAAATCAAAATGGCGGTTTTTTGGCGCCAAATTGTAAGTTTTCAAAAATGTTTTTTTATTCAAACCCATTGAGTGTGGTATCAAATGAAAGTTAATAATTAGGTAATTCTAGAAATATATGGGTTATAACCGTTTTAGTATACCATTTTCACAGAAAAGTGTGAAATAAAACAATAAATTTAAAAAATCAAAAACCCGACTGCCTGCCTGTTGAACTTTAAGTTAGCTACTTAACAAAGTTCTAGCCCACTAGACTTCTTTTAGTATTTTGGTAAGGCAGTCGGGTTTTTTGATTTTTAAATTTTGTACTTTTTATGTTCACGTTTTGACTACGGTACTTAAGTCAATCTAATCAGCCTGACGATCAAATTCCTTCTACCTTTTGAATCCTAGTCTAAAATTATATTTAGGAAGAAACAGCGTCTTTAAAATTGTCTCGTTTTGTAATATTAGTGGAATAGTACGTCTATAGTTGTTAATTTACCTTCACTGGATGCAACGGCATCGGTTTTCCACAGTTGCCGATGGGCCCTTGGGGTGCAGGTTTAAATACCGGACCCACGCTCTCTGTCTGACCGTAGGCCTCCATTGGCACGTAGGGGTGCTTGGTGAGGGTCTGAAAACCATGATGACCATTGAACATAAACCAAAATCTAATTAAAAAAAAACTTTTATATAAAGTACGACAACGTCTATAACTGCGTCTGCAATAGCTTTAGATTTTGGAAAGAAAATTATTCAATACATTTGAAAATGTCATTGTAAAAAATTTGGCGGATTGTTTTCTTGATACCGTTATAGGAATATAGGTAACAAACTTAAGTAAAGGACCTGTTGTATGTAGTGGTGCACATAATTGATATGGAGCTTAAGTCATTTTGCGAATTTGGAACGTCAATTTGTTTATAAGGACAAGTTACTACTACATACAACAGGTCCTTTACTTAAGTTTTTCACCTATACTATAGTTAAGTATATTTCCATTTCTTTTTAATTGTATCAGTTTTAGGTTTTTATGAAAAACACTATATTCGCCTCGGCTGGAACAACTCGCAAGCTCGTCCATTTAAACCAATCGCAGTCATCTATTGCCTACTTCCAGGGCTAGACATTAATGTACTGTTAACTTTTGATTCACTTAAGTTCTGCGATGAAGCCTGGCTAAGCAAGAGACAAAAACGACACCAAGTCGGTTCTGCACCAACCTCCACAAAGTTCTCTTATCAAGGCCTTTAGACGACCATGTCGCTTTCGCATCGGTCTAGACAGTCACACAACTTTTGATTAAGTACATTCCAGAAAACATTTCAGTACTGACCCGGAGTTTCCCGAGTAAATCCTCGGTAATTTTAGATCCGATTAAGATGATGCTGTCAAAGCATGTCAAGTCACACTTCTTTTCATGCTTCATGATGCGCGAGAGTAGTGTTGGCGTGGTCATCGTTGTTGTAGGCTGTAATAACAATGACTGTATCATTATAAAGAATTAGACAAAACACTTGTCAGTTCATGGAAATCTATTCATCATCATCAGCCGAAAAACGGCCGCTGGTGAACACAGGTTTTTTTTATTCGACTGGATGGCAAACGAGCAAGTGGGTCTTCTGATGGTAAGAAATCACCACCGCCCATAAAAATTTGCAACACCAGTGGTATTGCAGTTGTGTTGCCAACCTAGAGGCCTAAGAAGGGATAAGAAGGATACCTCAAGTACCAGTAATTTCACCGGCTGTGTTACTCTCCACGCTGAAACACAACAGTGCAAGCACTTCTGCTTCACGGTAGGATTAGCGAGCAAGATGATGGTAGCAATCCGGGCGGACGTTGCACAAGGTCTTACCACCTGCAAATCTCCCCTGCAGGTCTCCCCCTTAAAACGCAAAAGTACGATAACTCACCAATTGCATCCACCGCCGGTTCCGATTCGTAGAATTCAAAATTACACATTTTTTCTCATCTCCCTCGATATGAGTATGTGCCTCACGCAAGTACAAGCTTTCTTGTCACTTTTTTTGTTATTCCTGCACACTACACACTTGCAAGTAAAACGGATTGATAGATTTGACGAAATTTACTACGTAGATTGTACTTTTGATCCCAATATTTCCAAGTCACCGGGAACCGAAATGGTATATGAAATACTTTCTTAGATCTTAGATTTCACCAGCAAAGTTTAAAAGACATGAATTGTAATATACTCGTATAATATCTATAGTTGTTTGTCTGGGTCAGGAAATAAACTTACTTTATATTTATTAATGATGTCAATAGCATGCTCGGTAGTGCATACAGCTGAAGTCTGGATTTTGATTTGATTCATGTATGGCATGCTTCCTGCGTTACCTAAAGCTGACACCCATTGGATACCAGATAGGTTCAGCGCGGGTTTTGATATTCTGAAACCAGAAAAAGTGATCAGAATGCCAGAAATCGGAAAGCCGATTCATCATGACCAAAATCAAAACGTTTATTCTGCAAGTAAGCCGCAAAGTTCTCTTTAACGTGATACTTTTCATACTACTAGCTCTTTCGCAAGGACCATCATTGCCAAGAAGAATGCGCAGCAAGAAACTTGGCCGATAGTCATTTTTGCGAAACAAAATAGTCTTATATCACTTAAATTATACACTGGCAAGGGGAAACACAAATTAAAATGAATGAGTTAACCTTTGATTAAGAAATAATGATCTTTCTTTCTATGCTCATTTAGTCTAAAACAAAAACCTGAATGACATATTACAACGCATAATCTTTATAATTATGTCCCTTTTGGTCTTGCCGTTGTCGAGTAAAAAGACCGCTACAAAAGAACTTACTCTGTCTTCTGTGCCAAAAATATGGGCAGTAAGTTTTTCAAAGCTGAGTGCGATATGGCTGCGACCTTCATTTGCCCAGTCGTGCCACTTGTAGGCACCAGCCATCCGTATGTCTTGACCGGGTCGAATACTGCTATTCTACAATTTGAAGAGACTCTGGGTTAGTAGGTAGACATCAAATATTTGTACGATTTTCAAAAACGGAATCGAAAAAATCCATATTATTAACTAGACTAGACGCATTTTTGTCCAAGCTGAAGCGATCGACAGTAAAATCTGGGTTTATCTTTCTGTAATATTTAACTGCAAAAGGCCAAACGTTATCAAAATGGCCTTTATCTATCATTATCTTACTACGTTTAATTCACTGACATAATTACAGTGTCTACGATTATTGAGTTCAAAGTTTATACCTACGCGTTATTATTAGCAATATTTATCAGACGTTTAGGTATATAATAACGAGATAGTTAAGATAAAGTTATTGTTACATACCTAAAGTACCAAGTCCAATAGTACGTAGTACAAAGTATTAAGTTTAATATGGCGAAATTTTTTATAACAGACAAATGGAAAATTACTGGACACGTTTGACTGAGCCAATGGCTCTTTTAGAATGTGATGTGGACGTTTTCAACTAAAGATTTTGAGCGAACTAATAGAAGAATAAGAATTATTTATTCGCTATTGGCAAACACATTTTAGACAAATAAAAATTTGCGAAATCGCAAAGCTGTCCTAAATAATCGGTCCTAATTCTACAAAATATATCTACCGGATGTGGGCTATTATACGAGCAAAAAATTAAAACATAAGTAGATCGTCCTCGTCAAACTGAAAAACATTAGTTCAGCGACTTTTAAAAATAATGGAGTTTTTGAATTTTCCCTTTTTCATACAAATTAAATACTGCTATCAATGTACGTCACAAAGAGAATATAACCACTACGTTTTAAGAGGCGGGACTCCCATACTAGCGAATGGAATCGAGTTTGTATTGAGTCTGCATGGCAAACCATTACCAAAATGTACGCCAAGCCAAAGATCCGTTTAACGCTAAAAAACAATACTACCAACATAACAGATTTAAATAGTGCAGCATGCTAAACGTTTGCGCTTTTTATCGATATCGATAAAATGGTGAGGGTTGAAATACAGGCTTAGGTCAACAATTTTTGTAATCAAATTTAGGTTAAGATCGAGTCCACACTTAAGTCGTATACCTACACATAGTATTGGATTTAGGCGTGGACCCAAAATAAAATACAGTTTTCTATTGATTTCCTTTATTTTTTTCAAAGCCCTGTTTTCAAAGTGATCTTCACGTATGTATTTTAATACATGTAATTTTTTTATGGAAACATTCACCAAATCTTCTTTTCCCACTAGTTTGTGCCCTGCATCTGAAAACATTTTATCGTTAAAACAGAGGTATTTATTTTTTTAATTTACGGTTAAAATGTTATGTAATCACTAAACTCAATAATTTATCCAGGCTGTGTGTGTCTTGTCTACCCATGATCAAGATATTTTCAACTGCATTGAAATATCGGAAGTTTGAAAATGCCTATAATTATGGTCATATTGCATGCAAGTTGTCATAAAGTTCCGATCTTTCTTCTTCTTATGTAAAGTAATATTAGTTGCACTGATAAACAAATAAGCCTACAGTTATCGATAGTTGTAGTACACATCCCTAGTGGACAATGATAAGGGTATTAAATATCTATTTCCCTTTGTTTATTTAACTTGCTGCTACAAAATATAGCTAAAAGTATCTAAGACAATACTTACCGGTTCTCGTCAAAGGGAAATTTTGCCATAAAAATCCTTTTTTCGTGATTATGTCGACTTGTTCGATTTCCACAAATTTCACACGTTATAAATCGTCTTTTCGGTGCCAATTTCACAAAATATGTTTACGTCAGTCACGTGTCACTACTTTAGAAAACAATTAAGACGAACTTAAATAGAAATCTAAAGAAATTAACGAATAAAGTATGCGAGTCACAATCACAAGCTAAGCAACATGCCTGACATGACACTCATGACAGTTGACCTGACAGCTAAACTGTACTGAGGTTTTAGTTTATATTATGGTAATGGTTTGCCATGCAGATTCCATACAAAAGTTTTTTTGTTCTAAGTTGCGCGAGACTGGTACGTCATCCTAGAACACAACTGACATCGTCTGTCACGCTACAAACATCAAGCATTTTGCTTTACATTGTTTCTTCGAATAAAATTAAAATTGTAATTTAATAAAAATTAAAACTATTTATTTTTAAAAGTAGCTGATCTAATGTTGTTCAGTTTGACGAGTATGATGTATGCTATAATTATTGGCTCGTATTACTGGCCACGCCCGGTATACTGACACAATTGAGTTCACAGCTATTTCCACACCATTTCTACACCATTTTAAAGTTGAATAGAGCCTATAGCAGTTTGATGCTATCTTTACCTTTGCTTTCAGTTTCTGTAACTTTATCTATGTGAAGAAAGCGATATTGTGGACGATCAAATTGCATGAAAATACTCAATTTTTGTGTGCTCCAGTTATGTTGTAAATCTGTGGTCTATGTAATTCTCTACTCAAGTATTTCACTGCTTATTTTGGATTAAGGTCAACTGTTATAAAATTATTCTCAAATAGTAATTTATCTTACATTGTATATCTACAAATGATTCTACAGACTTACTTGTAATGTTCTTCAGGTTGATTATCGTCATAGTCTGATATAAATGCTTGCATAGTATATTTTCCTTTTATGAAAGTTATTATATTAACATCCAGTTCCAGTTCTTCTGCAGCTTTCATATAATCTTCATAAGAATCGTGTTCACAAAATGCTACTTTAGGCTTAATTATTTTGAGAATGCTTCTTATTTCATCTGAAAAAAAAAATAGTAGTATAGTATTATTTGTTTGGTTTTACAAATCTAATAACAGTTGTCTTCAACTTCACCTGCGAAGAGGTATTTTTACCCTTTTTGTTGCTATGTAACTTTCAGGATTGGAAAAAAGAAAATACATTTTTTCTTGACATGGACTTACAGACAAATACAGAAACGACAGACAGACGAGGAAAACAGTGTTCCACCTCAGTATAAGCCAGCTCGAAAGCCAGGGCTGGTCTTCCAGTGGGACCGTGAGGCCATCATTGCATAAAAACTGTCCTATATCCTTCCACGGGACTTAAACTACCTTCATAAATAAAACATTTAATTCCGTTTAGCCATTATAGCATGAGTGAGTGACAAATATCTTCATGAACTTATGCATTTATAAATATGAGTCGGATTAGATTCTTCCTAAGCCAGACATTGTATTAACTGCTCAAATTAACTGTTTGCAAAAAATACTACCAATAACGTTCTCTTGATTAAAAGCTTTAATTTACTTGTAACTAATTAAATTTTCATGCAACTAATCCAATTGAGATGAAATTTGGCAACGAAAGAGTACTGACATCTGGTAGCATGGTGAAGGATTATTGTTAAGTTCTAAACACGTCAGTGTAGTATGGTAGTGGTAATAGTTCGGTTTATGTGATTGATTTTTGTGTGTGTGTTTACACTGTTGAGGCAGAGGAGATGCATGGACACATTTTTTGTATGGACATAGCTATCATAGGATCGCGAGTGAGCAAAGTAATTTGTAATTAATTAATATGGACCACCACAAATCTTTCGTATTGATACAGAAAATAATACCGAATTTGAAATAAGGGTCAACTCCAGCAACAGGGTACCCATTCATCAGACCAGCATAATAAGGAATGTGTAGATCCAGATGGTTCATGCCAGCCAAAGCTATGACGTCGCCAGGATTGAGACCCGATCGACTAAGAGCTCTCGCAAGCCGAACGGAACGGATGAATACCGATCTCTTCGTCTCTTCTTTGCATGTTGCTGCGTCAACCTGTAAGAGTAAGATAGTTATACGCTCTCGTTTTTTTTAACCTAGAAAAAGATATTAAACAAAAGTGGCGAAGGAAAACATCGTAGGGAACGTGCTCACACCGGAGAAGAAATTGAATGGTGTGTGTGAAGTTCCCGATCTACACTGGGTCTGCATGGGAACTACAGCCCAAACCAATGCAAGCTAAGGCAATAAGTTTCTGTTAAAAATTTCGTTTTTAATACGAGCTTTTCTTGGTGACTGTACTTTTTGTTAACTGTACTTGTATTGCCATTTAAATCGCATATCCATACCAAATTTCAAGTCGGTACTAGTAACCGTTGAGGAGTTCCCTCCTGCGTAGACGATCCTGGCAGGACTACCAAGAAGTCACCCAGATTATTGTATTGTCACCAAATTTACATAATTTCAAGTCAGTTGGACAGATGGAAGTGGGTCAATTTTAGCTTCCAAGATTTGATCCAAGCGAATAGAACAAACAAATAGATAAATAAACAGGGCAAGCTAAGGAAAAGCTTGTAAAAAATCATAATAAAAACACTTTTTTCTCGCTATACGCCGGCGGTGGAACAAGCGCTTAAATCTATATGAAATTTCATCTAAATCGATTCAGCAATTTAAGCGTTAAGAGGTAACAGACTAATTTTTCCGACAAATAGACAGACAAGCAAACAGAGTTGCCATCACTTAATATTAATAAAGATTGATAAATTGGTCGGTTGTTTTGCTTCCACTGAACCTAAATAAACAGTTTTGACCTTTTTAAGCAATTTTTGCCTTCGCTTAAGCTCAACAGCTACGTTTGATCGACATATATTACCACCATGTTGGGTTGGACCTTTCTTCCTTAACTTCCACTTAAATCAATATAATATTACCTATATGTTCTAGCTTTTAATTTTTACTATACTTAGTAAAAAAACTCTCATATTTTTTACTAACCGCAGCGAAGAGAGTTAAGTACATGTTTATTAAAACCACAGTTAAACTTACCTGGCAAATATCATCAGGTCTTTCCTTGAATGAAGATAAGATTGCGTGTCCCAAATGATATTCTGATGATGATAACTCCATCGTATACAAAAAAATCCTTTTGCAATGGTTCAACAAAATTCCAATCTACTAAATGAACACTAATTTCGAAGTTTTGTTTATGTACGTATAGAACAACCTTTAATTTTCGGCATCCACTCGCTGAGTAATTCAAGACGCGTATGTTTATAAAAGAAGATGAGCCCATGTTTTTATACTAATAGGCTCGATTTGAGATAAACAGAAAATTTGTGTTTCTGTTGGACTTTGGAAGTTGAGCTCAGATAATTGGACTTTGTATTTAGGTAAGACAGATAAGATAAGAACAAATAAAAAAGGGCCTAAATTATAAACAGGACTAGCTATTGCCCGCGGCTCCGCCCGCGCGGTATTCGGTTATCGCACGCTGTTCCCTCGGGAACTGTGCATTTTTCCGGGATAAAAAGTAGCCTATGTCACTCTCGGGCCCATAAACTATCTCTATGCCAAAAATCACGTCGATCCGTCGCTCCGTTACGGCGTGAAAGAGGGACAAACATACAAACATACAAACACACAAACACACAAATACACAAACACACTTTCGCATTTATAATATTAGTATGGATGTCATAATAATTTTGAGAAATTTCACCATTTTGTGAATACAGAAAGATAGTTGGTCCCTATTGTTAGTCATAGATAAGCCTCATAGGTATGTACATTAATAAAAGCACGTACAACAAACAACACGTACTATGTACAACAAACAAACAATAGAAGCACGGTCTTTCACACCAAATTGAGAAAATTTGTACATAGGTAGGCAGATAAGGTCGGGTGAAAGTTCAATATGAATAATCCCTACTAATATTATAAATGCGAAAGTAACTCTGTCTGTCTGTCTGTCTGTCTGTAGCGCTTTCACGTCGAAACCACTGAACCGATTTTGATGAAATTTGGTATATAGGTAGTTTGAGCCCCAAGGATCAACATAGGATAACTTTTATTCCGGTAGCGGGCGCCATCGCGCGATACATAGATCCGCGCAGACGAAGTTGCGGGCATAAGCTAATACACAGTACAATGACTCTTTATTGTACATTCATGGAGTTTTAATAATCATTATCATCATGTCAGCCGAAAGACGTCCACTGCTGGACATAGGCCTCTCCCAAGGTTCTCCACTCAGACCGGTCTTGTGCTTTTCGCATATCCACCGTGATCCCGCGATCTTAACCATGTCGTTCGCTCCATCTTGTTGGAGGCCTACCGACAGCAGCAGCTCGTCTCCCGGTCCGCGCCCGCGGACGCCGTTCCAGAACCTTATCGTGTGTATTAGTATGTATAAATAAATATTTATCTCTCTCTCTCTCTCTCTCTCTCTCATCTGTCTTAGACGGAGCTATATCTCGAGAACGTAACTATAATTCTCTGTGATGCATAGCTAAATTAACAAAATAAAGTGAATTTCTATTGACACTACAGCAAAAGGTAATAAAATAAAATTAAATTAAAAGAAACAGAATAAAATACGTTTATTCATTAACACAGACCCATATACAAGAAATAACACAATTATACACAAGAAAACAAAAAATACAGGAAAACAAAAAATATTTTATAAATGAAAAATTATGAGAATAATATGAATGATAACATATTTATTTATGTATAAAACACAGAAAAAATTACACAAAATATTATATAAAATAAAAAAAAGAAGAAACCAAATAATTAAATTAAAACTAAAATAAAAAGTAGCTTTTAAATCAACACTAGCAGAATTAACTCAAATAAAAAAATAAAAATAGAAATAACTGATACCAATGAAAAATAAATAGGTTTACCTACTTAGAAAACAGTTATACAAAAACTGAATGGATTAAAGATTCCTAAAAGATACGGCTCTTGCATTGGTGACCAAAGAGATAGGAAACAATAAATACCTGTGTCAACTCCGTGTTATAGGTAGGTAGTCATTCACGATGACGCGTGCCGTGGTTCTTATTACAATGTCATTAATGTCTAATTTTGACAAAATCGCGCGTCTTCGTGGATGGCACTAGGTACTAATTATAATAGTTTGGATTATAAATTTGAAGCGGCAAATGGAACTTTTAAAGATTCAACGTAAACAATAAATAAATAAATCTTACATTTTGATTTACCATAAAAAACTAAAAACAACAAACAAATAAGTGCCAAATAACGCCAAAAGCGCCAAATTTGGTTTGATTCCGCGGCATACCACAGCGTTGGTTTTGAGTGTGACCACTGTTTGATAATAATAAAACAAACTGAACTCGAATTAAATCATCGCGATAACATGAACGCCAGAAGTACGTAGCATAATTGAAAGAAATTGTTTATTTGCAAATGGAAAAAAGTAAAGGAGCAATTATAATGTAATTAGGAATATTTTGTACGGCAACACCTGCGTGGTCTAATCATTTAAATGCAATTAAACCCCGCAAGCCGGCCAATTGCTGATTTGGTTATTCGCATTATCAATTCCAGTCATTAAAATTGTTACAATGACAAATAACCTGGGTTTTTACACTATACTATATAGTATATCTATTAACAAAATGGTAGCAAATGAAAATGAAACTAATTCAAAGTAAAATTTCACCATACATTTGTTTTCATTTATTAATTAAAATTATGTCACAATTTCATGGATATATTTTGAGATTAATATATTTTTATCCATATTTGTTTGTGTTTTTTTTTGTCCGTTATTTCTTTTTTTTTCTATTGATTTTTTTATGTGACATCCATTGTTAGTCTACAACTTGTCTTAATTGTAATAGGTACATATGACTTTACATTTAATCTAACTTAATAATTACAACACAAGGAAACAAACAAAACAAAAATAATATATACAAATTAATTGGACAACTACAACTAACTTACTCTAAAACTAACATATTATCTTAATTAAACTTAAATATAATTTACATTTAAATTTTGAAAGCGCCCCTCGTCCTCTGAATCAGAATCAGTTTCAAAGAAGTCACTGACATTTTCGTCTGCTCGTGGATTTTCCACCTCTTCCCCGTAATTGTACATTTCCTCTGGTGGAGGTGCAAACATACTATTACGAGTGGAAGGGGGGTCCAATCTAACGTCCTCGTCCTCAGCCTCTGACCCTGATTCTGTGTCATCATCCTAAAAAAAGGAGATTTATTTAATTGTTGCCATGAGATTGGATAATTAAAACAATATTTGACTGTAGTTAAAAAAATGCATTTACTTCATAGGTACTGTACTTAAGTAATAAAATTGTAAGTTAACAAAGAGTTTAGGCAGATTGATGATAGAAAACTTACAGATATGGAAACGGAGTCGCTTCTCTCCTCCGCCACCATAGATTGCGAGGAGTCCGCAGATACTTCTGGCCGGATTAGCGATGTCTGATAAAACAGAAGAACGATCAATTAACATACATATTATTAATACTTTTTATAAAGGTAAAGCTAACGAATTCCTAGAATAGATCTGGTGAAAAAAAATCAGGAACTTACATAGAATTCCATCAGCTTAAAATGTTCCTCTCCGACCGGCTCGCGAAGAGGGCGTGCCAGGGCCCCGGAGGAGAGCAGCGTCCGCAGTTTGATCAGGAGCCGCGTCCGCTCTCTCAGGCCACGACCTATAGCACAGTACTGGTTTATTGCTGAGTTATATAATATTAATTAAACTTGTATTATTTTTGTAGTACTCGAACATTCGAACAGGAATGTAGGGATATACACATACCTGAGGCCATAATAGAGCGGTAAATATCGCGCCCTTGCCTCTCAATAACCCGTGCCTGGACAGACGCTGCCTTAGTTCGAGCGACCTGTGAAAACATACATACTTCATTACTCAAAAATTATTTTTTTAACTCGTAGATAGGTAAACTGAAATAAATTTTCATCAATGCACTACTTTTATAGTAGTGCGGGATATAATATCATTCAAATAACACTTGAAGAATAGATATGATACATCACCAAATAATAAATTAAATTAAGATTGGTTTTTGGGATCTTTTTTTATTTTTTATTTCAACTCCAAATTTTTATTAATTTTACGGTCATCCTGTTTTTTAAATTTCCGAATAATAAATATATTCTGAAAATATTTTTGTATTTTTTCGTCGAAACTTTAATAAGATACATAATAAATGGGAATAACAACTCACCTCGGCCTCTAAGACTTCCAAGTCCACCATCTCCGAGTCCATATCGCTGTCGCTATCAACAGAGTATCCGAATCGTGACATCTTTAAACTTTTCACAGCACGACAAATCACGACCAGCACAGCAGAAGGTTCGTTCGAAACTGACATAATTTTAAAGTTTCCATAGTCTCTGACCACTTGCCCCGTCATGTAAATACGGGATTAATTGCAAACCATTAGTGCAACTAGACAAACAAGTTTTTAACAATGGATTTAATGAGGTTTCACTTGGGACTGTGGCTGACATTATTAGTGGAAGAGTCATCAGGAACAACTTCCCAAGCATAATTGCAATCGAAATTATAAATTAATAAAAACTAATTACCTAATTACCGATTTTGATGAAACATGTCTAAGAATCATCGTTAAAATCCACACTATCCCTATCCCTACTAATATAAATGCGAAAGTAACTCTGTATGTCTGTCTGTCTGTTACGCTTTCACGTCGAAACCACTGAACCGATTTTGATGAAATTTGGTATATAGGTAGTTTGAGCCCCAAGGATCAACATAGAATACCTTTTATTCCGATAGAGGGTGCTACCGCGCGATAACCTAGATCAGCGCAGACGTAGTCGCAGGCATAAGCTAGTGTTTCTATGTAACAAAAACTTATAACACCCCTTTTTTTGCGTCTGGGGTGAAAAATATTAACCAACAAAAAGTTGGAAAACCCCCGACTTTGTCGCATCAAAAATCAATATCTCAAAAACGGCTGAACCGATTTTGATGAAACATATCTAAGAACCATGTCGATCCGGTTGCAGGACGAGAGTACACAACCAATCCAGCTGCAGCGAGGTGTGAGACAGGGAGACGTTATCTCTCCGAAACTGTTTACAAATGCGTTGGAGGACGTTTTCAAGCTCTTGGACTGGAACAGGTTCGGCATCAATATCAACGGCGAGTACATTACCCATCTTCGTTTTGCCGATGATATAGTTATAATGGCAGAGTCGCTGGAGGAGCTCAATACTATGCTCAGTGACCTCAGTATCGTCTCCCAACAGGTGGGTCTTAAGATGAACATGGACAAGACTAAAATCATGTCAAATGTCCATGTCACACCCGTGCCGGTTATCGTTGGGAACGATGCACTCGAAGTTGTTGACCACTATGTTTACCTTGGACAAGTTGTCCAATTGGGTAGGTCCAACTTCGAAAAAGAGGTCGCCCGAAGAATCCAGCTCGGATGGGCGGCGTTCGGGAAGCTTCGTGATGTCTTCTCGTCCAATATTCCGCAGTGCCTGAAGACTAGAGTCTTCGACCAGTGTGTGTTGCCAGTGATGATTTATGGCGCTGAGACGTGGTCCTTGACTGTTGGCCTCTTAGAGAAGCTCAGAGTCACGCAACGAGCTATGGAGAGAGCTATGCTTGGAGTTTCTTTGCGCGATAGAATCCGGAATACGGAAATTCGTCGAAGAACTAAAGTCACTGACATAGCTGGAAAAATATGCAGGTAGAAGTGGCAATGGGCGGGCCACATCGCTCGAAGAACAGATAACCGTTGGGGGAGAAAAGTTCTCGAGTGGCGACCACGAACCGGAAGACGAAGCGTTGGCAGACCTCCCACCAGGTGGACTGACGATATCGTGAGAGTTGCGGGAAACCGGTGGATGCAAGTGGCGAGTTGTCGTCCATTATGGCGTTCTAAGGGGGAGGCCTTTGTCCAGCAGTGGACGTCTTCCGGCTGATGATGATGATGATGATGATATCTAAGAACCATTGCTAGAAAACTTCAAAATTCAAAATTCAAAATTATTTATTTGTTAAACATAGGTTATGTCCATAGATGTTACATTAGGTAATTAATTGTATCACTATGTCTCGCCACATCGCTTTCAAATAAAAAAAAACCGCATTGAAATAAATCCACCCGCTTAAGAGCTGCGGTGCCACAGACAGACAGACAGATAAATAGACACACATAGCGATCAAACTAATAACACCCCTCTTTTTGCGTCGGGAGTTAAAAATACGAGCGAAGGTTAACAGAGCCTTGTTCTTTTTTTAGGGTTCCGTAACCTAACTTTCGCCATGCTGTTTTTCCGCCTATCCGTGGCTTAACTAAGACGCTACCAATGATAAAAGCTGTAATTTCCACGGATATTATACATATAGCAACTATGGCGATAAAACGGTAAATATTTTTTTTACCTCCCATAGACGTAAAAGTGACGTATTTTTTTTTCTCGTCTCACCCCAAAAGTGCGGGGTATCATTGAATACGTTTCAAAATTAATGCGTGGTTTTGAAGTCGATCTTTTGATCCAGTGACCAGTTTGGGAAATATTTAACTTCAAAGTGAAAATTTTCATTAGTTTAAAAGTAAATAGCAGCCCAAGTCATAAAATATACCTAAACTTGAAAAATTCTGTACTAAATTCAAAACTCTTAGAAAAATATTACTTGATTTCTTCCTAACGACTACGAAACCCTGTCCTGGCCTATCCTAGGGGTGTCCGACACGTTTTTGGCCGGTTTTTATTTGCTGGTTAGTTAGTTGAACTTATTCCAAACAGTTTGCGTTTTCAGAAGTGAATTTTCGATTCGATCTGACTTGATTTTAACGCATTCACTGCCGGCGCCGCACATATGCGTTTCGAGAACTGCGCCCAGTGCCACTGTCATAACTATTGTTCGATACAGCGCCATCTATAATTCATCTGCTGAACTAGATAGCTTGCTAATTAATAAAAATTATCGATGCCCGTTGACATTTTGTAAACTTCATTAGTTCCAAAATAAAACACAAATGTGGTGGCGCTAATATCGCGCATCAATATATTTAAATATTTTTAAGTTTGTTTGTCACTGTTCCATTACAATCGGCTTCGAAGTAAGAAGTCCAAAAATCCCACCGATCTCTCATTTCGGGCACCCAATTTTACAATTATTCATGCATTTTGAACGCACATAGGCGTCGGTGACACCTGTGTAAGTAAGGTGGCAGTAAATGCGTTAATATAAATATTTTTCTTCAGGAAAATGCGCGCAATCGATTTTCATCCCAGATCGCGTTACACTTGACAGAAAACTTTTGTATAGTAAAAATTTAAAAATAATTAGGTACATCAGTTAAGTTTAATTAATTTACGTTTATTTACAATCTTAAAATAATTACAAATATCCATATCACAATTTAATTCACTCGTTTCTTCTAAATATTTCCTACGTATTTTATTATTTACAAAGAACTGTATGGGTAATTGATACATCAATTCAACAAGTTTAGCATTTAGTAGGTACAATCTTAAAATCCTCAGAGCATTTAACTATATAAAAGAAAACGATGTGTACCTATAACCTATATTGCTTTACAGACTTACTTTGAAACAAAAATATAATCAGCAATTGACTTTTGCACCGCATACTTATAATATAATGCTTATAATTATGTAAGCTCATGCACCAGTTTTTATTCTTTACTCAATGAATGACTTCTCCAAAAACAATGCCTGAAACCTACAAAGCCAGAGATTTTGCCATCACAAAGTTTGTCATCTTCAAAAACATCATCAACATAAATAGTTCGTGTCCACGCTGCTCTAGTGGAAAAAGTTTATCATATCAATGTCTCCCTTTAGAAATATTTGTTGAAACATCGTGATTGCTGAGCTGCTGGAAGGTATTTATCAGTTTCTTCACATTTCCCTTATTGGGATAATCATCCTCTTCGATTTTGTGTGTGAGTATCAGTTCTCGGACTTTGGCTGTCGCTATCTTTCCTGTCACTGTTCTTGGAAAGTCGTTCACGAATAAAACTCCTCCGTGGAGGTGTTTGTAGATTGAGAGTTTTTCTGAAAGGATAGAAAATTGAAGATTGAATAAAGCTCATAAAGAAGTCTGACTGAACTCAGAATCCTTACCACACCCCAAAAAATATCATCAAGACTAACCTAACTCAATTGGAGCTATTTATTTGTTAAAAATCTAATTTTACATTCAAGTAATTGAACATTATTTCGGTGTTGCGCCTATTTTCAAAGCTAATAATATATAATATAAATATAAATAAATATAGATAAACTGTTCCATTTTTTTATTAGAGTTGCTTTTTCAAATTAGTGTTTAATATTTTTAACTATTATCACAAAATATATAATAGTACTGTATTATATTAATTACTTGTGCTATTATCGTCAAAATACGTAGTGAAAATTAAATCAAATTGGTATTGAGAATGAACTTGTAAGAGTTCGAAATGCGCTAGCATTTTCCGAGGTCATTCCGGGACTGAGTCGTCAACTTGACAAAATGTCTAATGGACGTATTGTTTACAGATCAACATCTGTCATTTTGTATGATAATTTAAAGGCTTTGGAAATGAGTGCCAAATTAACACTCGTGACCCTACCTACACTTAAACTATTTTGTTTGCTAATATAGTTCGGTTTTCATTTTCTTTCTCATTTATATCTTTAGGAAAACGAAAAAAACCGGTGAGCCCCGAACTAAGTACACCAACAATCTGGTTTGCCATGTATGTATAAAGGTTGGATCTTATTTAATGTGTTTTATGGCAATATTTTTTTTTTTCTTTCTTTCTTTCGTTAGTAATGGTTAATAGTACAAACCGGCAACGAGGTCCTTTATCTCCTGTTCAGTAACCCTGGAGCCAGGAGTCCTCATGACACATGCGATGGCGCGTTTGCCGTCGTCTGGATGCGGGACACCCAGGACACACACGTCAAGCACGCCTGGATGATCTCGGATTACCAGCTCTATTTCCATAGGCATTACCTGAAAATATTATGAAAACTATATTTATACTAAATAATCGTATTTTCAACCGACAAAGAAAAACGGAGGAGGTTCTCGAGTCGACCCGTATTTTTTTTTATGTATGACCATGCATAACTTTTTACGTAGTGGTCCGATTTTGATATTTTTTTTTTATTGAAAAGCGTATACTCCGAGAGTAGTCACATTAAATTTTAGAAAAAATATTCCTCCCCTAAGGGTAGGAAAACAGGGGATGATTGATTGCTCAGTCACTGATCGTACTGTATGACCAGGTATAACTTTTTACAGACTATTCCGATCTTCATAATTATTTTTACTAGCTTTTGCCCGCGGCTCCGCCAGCGTGGTATTCGGTTATCGCGCGCTGTTTCCTCGGGAACTCTGCATTTTTCCGGGATAAAAAGTAGCCTATGTCACTCTCGGGACCATAAACTATATCTATGCCAAAAATCACGACGATCCGTCGCTCCGTTACGGCGTGAAAGACGGACAACACACACAAACATACAAACACACAAACACACTTTCGCATTTATAATATTAGTATGGAAGTATGGATAGTAAGCAGATTGAATACTTTTCCTATTTAAATCTCAGTTCAAGTCAACCAAGCGCCTGCGTTGAATATTGTAAACAAGGTTTCGTATTGGAGTGATAAAGTGCCGGAATGAAATCAAGTGAGTAGCATTTTGGAAAACTCGTGTGATTCAACAAAATCCTATTATGTACTTGTGCCCACTCGCGACCACGGACGCTGCAATGTGGTGGAAACGTCGAGATACTTTTAACAATATTTTGTCGGGTTAAATCCCGGAGTAGTACCTATCTATCCATACTATCCATACTTATTTACTAATATTATAAATGCGAAAGTGTGTTTGTATGTTTGTGTGTTTGGCCGTCTTTCACGCCGTAACGGAGCGACGGATTGACGTGATTTTTGGCATAGAGATAGTTTATGGGCCCGAGAGTGACATAGGCTACTTTTTATCCCGGAAAAATGCACAGTTTCAGAGGGAACAGCGCGCGATAACCGAATATCACGCGGGCGCAGCCGCGGGCAAAAGCTAGTATTTAATAAAATACAGACGTCACAGATATCACACACAAATGTCACAGATGTCACAACTTACATAATAATTTTTGTATCTGAAAGCGCTGGACATCCGTTCCACAAAGTAATGGTACCCATTTTCATCCTTGTACAAGAGGTCTCCTGTCTTGTACCAGCCGTCGGCTGAGAACGCCTTTGCAGTCGCCTCAGGGTTGTTATAATATTCCTGAAAGTATAAAAGAGTAAAGTATCGCAAAATTGTAGCGAGAGATTAAAATATTTAGGCGTTTATTAATTTTAAATGTTAAAACCCATAAAAATAAATCTAACCGTATCCACGATCGTGCTGAAAACAGTGTTGCCACCTCAGATATTTTTTTACCCTAAAGTTACGCGAAATAACCCTAAATCAGGCATTTTTCATTTATTTTCTACCCAAATTTTTTTTATAAAAACAAAAAATATAAATGCGATTTATTAATAAACTAATACGAGTAGCTAAACTACTATACCCTTTCAAAACATTCTCGGAATGCATCCATAATAGTATTGGCTTCTATGTCATCTGCAGTATTGTTTTCTTGAAACCTTCCTTTTTATTCGAAAATTTTTATACTTACCCTAAAAATACCCTAAATTATTTTCTACCCAAAAAAATACCCTGAACGCGTTAAGATACCCTAAATTTAGGGTAAATTACCATTAGGGGGTGTGGACACTGTCTGAAAAATGCTGTCTCCTCTTAGACTTACCTGCAGTAAAGCACCTTCATGATATTTATCGAATCAAGTTTTACTTTGCGGAGTTTTATATCAATGAACAATAAACAAATGCCCACCCGCGAACTTATAATAGCTACGCCTATGCAAAAATGCCTTTCGTTATTGTTCTAATAAGGATGAACTTTGGTAGAGTTCGAAACGTGTCAATGTAGAGTGGTGGTAGCCATAGGTTTGTGTGATTAGATTAGTGTGTGTAAGTGGCAGAGCTGCATAAAGACAGATATTTTTCATAATCTTAGCTATCGTAAGTTCGTGGGTGAGCAAAGTAATAATGATTTAATTTATAGTTCCCTTTTAGGAGAAAGATAGAAAAAGAGTAGAGAAAATAACGTACAGCAAATCACAGTGATAAATACAAAGACAAAGAAAGAAGAAGATAAAACAATATATCGTTGTAACTTACCACAAACCTCGGCCCTTTGGTCCACAGTTCTCCTATCTGATTTGGTTTCGTGATGACCTCTCCTGTTTGTGGATCGACCAGCTGTAAAATGAAATGGTGGTAATTTACAATTTTTGTCTTAAAATCATAAATGCGAAAGTTTGTATGAGCAGTGTTTTTTTCAGAATTGTTATAAAGAGCTTCTATTTATTAAATTAATCTTACGCGACTCAAATGGCGACTGGCCTCGTAAACTACGAATTATTTTGTGTTGAAACTAATCTGGTTTTGTAAAAATAACGATAAATTTTATAATGTAGGTATGTATGGATGACAGACAATGCCAGTACAGTCAACAGAAAAAACATTCGGCAAAAAAGCTTGTATTCATTTTTTTTTAACAAAAACTTATTTCAATGTCTCTAAAACCGCTGAACCTATTTTAATAAAATACATATATTAAATAAGAATCACCGCAAAGAAACTTGCTTTCATAAAAAAACCGCATTGAAATCGGTCTATTTATTTGAGAGCTACGATGCCACAGAGAGACAAATTGGCGTCAAACTTATAACACCCCTCTTTTTAAGTCTGGGCTCTATAAATTAACCTGATATATAACTACTGAAGCCGTGGTGGCCTAGTGGTTTGACCTATCGCCTCTCAAGCAGAGGGTCGTGGGTTCAAACCCCGGCTTGCACCTCTGAGTTTTTCGAAATTCATGTGCGGAATTACATTTGAAATTTACCACGAGCTTTACGGTGAGGAAACCTGCACAAACCTGCGAAGTAATTCAATGGTGCGTGTGAAGTTCCCAATCCGCATTGGGCCCGCGTGGGAACTATGGCCCAAGCCCTCTCGTTCTGAGAGGAGTCCTGTGCCCAGCAGTGGGCCGTATATAGGCTGGGATGATGATGATGATAAAACTACCCACCTGTGTTTTGATCAACTCCACATTCGTTCCAATGTTTCCGAAGGGTCCATGCGGAGCTGGTAGCAATATGGGCCCAATACATTCCGTCTGTCCAAATAAGTTCCACACGACCGCATCTTTTCGCATTCGGGACTAAAATCAAAAAGACGTGGAAATTCGGGTTTCTCTGACAGGCATATTAATGCTAATAAATAAATAAATAATAATAAAACTGTTTATTGTACTCAAAACAAAAATATATAACTTACTTTGACTAGGTTTAGAGTCATCTCATTCGTAGCGAATCCGTACATAACGACCTTATTGAAGCATGTCAAATCGCAATGTTTTGGATGCTTTATAATGCCAGCGAAGAGAGCAGGGCTTCCAGTGCTGACGACGGGCTGGAAAACATTCATTTTGTAAAACAAGATGAACGAACATGTTGATGATGATGATGATGATGATGATGATGGTGGTGGTGGTGATAGAGATGATTGTGATACTCACAACGTTTTCAACCAATACTTTTAAAGTACCTAAGTAATATATTTAAGCATAAGGGATTTTTGCTATCATAGAAAATCATGTGTGATTGAACGATGATAGTGATCTACGAGAATGATTGATGGACTTTTCAGGCTGCGTATATATTACATCATTTGGAATATAATGAGTGATAAAAGTCTATGATAGACGAAAGCGAAAAGATAACAACATAAGGAAAATACAACAAAAAATATGTTAGGAACTTTAGTAACAAAATAATGTAAATATGAATCAGGAAGTGTTTCTGAATTATTTAAAACCTACCTTGTATTTGTTGATGATATCGATAGCGTGATCAATGGTGATCGGTGACGAAGTCTGCACCTTGATGTGGTTTGCTGTGATCATGCTGAGTGAGGCCAGGTACGATGATATCCATTGCACACTTGACAAAGTTAGCGCAGGTTTGATCACTCTGAAAGTTATGATGATACTTATAAAACCTACCTCTCAGTTTGTTACAATAATCAACAACACCTAAGAAAACGTCCTAAGAAAATGATTCTTATGAGTTGTGAGATTGAACAATCTCGCAACATATTTGTTATCGTCAACTCACATTTTCTTATAGGCACTGTTATTGTTGTTATGCATAACATTTTATGTTTCCGTATAAGCATTGGCATTTTTGTCGGTAAGACGCAAATCTAAATGTCTGGACAGACTACCGCATCTTTTAGGTTCCCAGATGCGATGGACTGAGAAATGGCAACTCACTTCTCAGTCACATTTTAGGTAATAACAGATGACGCAGTATTCCACGGTGTATTTTTTTACTATTTAATCTTTCTACCGCTATTTTGTGTTGAAGTGAACAGTAGCATGAAACTTACTTCTCCTTTAACAGCGAGTATAGGTGAAGAACTTTGATGATATCTCGATGTCTAAAAGCAGCTACTTTAGGTAGACCAGTAGTTCCACTAGTGCTTATCAACCAGGCATATATTTTGTTTGTATCAAATGTTGCAAGTCTGTAACAAGTTTATAATTATCATTTCATTATAAGGTTTATTTGCTAATGGTCGATTACAGTTGTATCGTCGAAAGTTCCTTGTACCAATATCAACATCTCTTAAAATTTTTATCAACGTTAGATACATTAGTATACCTGCTTTAAATTTTCATACTATTTAACTAAACTTTCATACTTTTTAGGTATCTTTAACTAAACGAAGATTGTCTTCAATTTTTATTAGTGATTTATCTTACCTGAATTGGTTATCCGGTGTGCAGTCATCGTATTTTTTCATAAACTTTGCAAAAGAGTGGTCACCGTCACCGAATGTGACTATCTTCATGGTCAAACCGAGGTCCTTCGCGGCTCTATTGAAATCAGCATAGTTCTCCACCTCGCAAAAAGCTATCTTTGGTTTGGTGGTATCAAACAGCAACTTTATTTCCTCTGCAGGAGATACAAAATCTTATTTAAGTTGTACGAGTGGGTACATATTATTATCTTCATAAACGTTTAGGTTTTTACATGCAGCTTCGCTGTCGTCAAGCATTAACGGGATGTAGATTGCGATTATCTTTATTTATCGTCTATCTTGATTTTATTTTATCTGGAGCTCATTAAAGGTATTCAAAGTCCAGAAACATCCCGTAACAAATATAATTCATGAAATTACTAACAGCGAATGATAAAAAACTGGTACCTAATATGAATTATAATATCCGGGAGTTGAATTGAGAGGTAGTTGTAAACAAATTATTATTGTTTATTTATTTCCACACTTACACCTATTTATTTATAACTATATCTGTCATTTTGGCCTTAGTTCATTCCATCACAGCCCATCTAGGTATAATTCACAACAGATTGACGAATATTATTGAAAACGTTTCATTTACAGTCTGTCAGTCTGAGATCAGTAACACACACGGTGATTCTGTCATCTTTCTACCCAGAATAATGGATTGAATTATTGATCTCAGAATGAGCATGTAACCGAATTAGATCGTGAAAAGGTTCACTATCGATACAATACAAATACTCTTTATTGTACAACACCAGAAATAGTAAGTGATACAGAAAAGAAATACACAGAGAAAAAAATACACGGTAACCAATAGACGGCCTTATCGCTAAAGAGCGATCTCTTCCAGGCAACCTTGTTTTACAGAAAGAAGGAAGTTTAGTTTACAATAAGTGGATAGATAAATCGTGGAGGACATCATTATTATTGTGTATTTTGATCCGGCCACTGATTGAATTAAAGCACGGCCAGCCACACGCGAGCGTTTTCTCCGGGCGATTATTCTAGCGTTTCAACCGCCTTATTTTACGGATTGTCTGTAGATTTTGAACTCGTTTTCGATTATTTGTTAGAGTCCCTCTATTTTTACCAAATAACTGAAAAACTATAATCGAATATTCAGCCATTTTCACAGAAAAGTGTCGAGATAAATGAGACGCTCGACGCGATTGAAACGAACCATTGCCCGGCCAAAACGCTTACACAAATGGTTATCTGGCAGCTCACGCAATATTAGCGGAGCCGTTATAAATTGAGGAGGAGCATCACAAAACGAGAAGCTCACCATATTTGTACAAAGGATCGACTCCAGCCAAAGGAAGCCCATTCATGAAGGCTGCGTAGAAAGGGATGTGCACGTCCAGGTGGTTCCTCCCTGACACCACGAGCACGTCTCCTGGCTGCAGGCCGGCGTTCCTGAGGCATCGCGCCAGGCGGATGGAGCGAGACTTCACTGATAGTTTGGATTCTGTCTCACCAGTTGCTGCGTCGATCTAATAAAATATAATTATTTTGTAACCTAGATAATGGAAAAAGCCGTGGTGGTCTAGTGGTTTGACCTATCGCCTCTCAAGCAGAGGGTCGTGGGTTTAAACAGCGGGTTCAAGCCCCGGCTCGCACCTCCGAGTTTTTCACATTTAGCGCAATAAATATTTTGAATTTGAATTTGCATTTGGAATTACATTTTAAATTTACCACGTGCCTTACGGTGAAGGAAAACATCGTGAGGAAACCTGCACAAACCTGCGAAGCAATTCAACGGTGTGTGTTAAGTTCCCAATCCGCAATGGGCCCACGTGGGAACTACTGCCCAAACCCTCTTATTCTGAGAGGAGGCCTGTGCCCTGCAGTGGGACGTATATAGGCTGGGATGATGAACCTATGATCGTGCTACCATGCAACTACAAAATAATACAAGACTACGTTTTATGCGATCCATGTAGTTATATTGACGTACAAAATCCTTAAATGATGAATCAGACCTTTGCTAAGTAACACTTGATTTAACTCTAAAAAACTCTCATATTATTTAGCTTGCCCTGTTTGTTTATTTGTTTGGGTTAAATCTAGTGCTTAATTGACGTTCCTGTTGACGAATTGATCTGAAATTTGGTGCGCACCTTTTTTTTTAGATAAAACTGACCGTTATTGACCACTATCTGACCTGATGTTAAGAGCAGATGAGGCCAAAGGTGTATCTCACTGGTTCAGTAACAGCCTATTCACTCTAGCCTGAAGAGACCTACTTACCATCGTAGCAGAAAAAAATCAGAAATTTCTTAGGTTTCTTAAATTGAAAAAAAAAATGAAAAGTAATTTATTGCATAAAAAACTTATAAACAAGAGTCTACGGCTCTGGATCCTGTGCTAGGAGTGTGAATTACTGCAGTAACCTATTGAAGTTCCAAACACTCGTAATTTTGCCGAAACCTACCTGCCAAATATGATCTTCATGAGACTGGTTCATGTAATCCATAAAGAAGTTTCCCAAATGATAAGACTCATCGTGCACTTCCGTAATTGTCTCAATATTCTGTTTAATCTGCATTTTCTTTTAAGTAAGTATTAAACAACAACTCAAAGGTTTTTATATTGATTGTAGTAAAATATTTCAAAGAAAAGAAATTTACTGAAGAGCAGAATAACTTTCCGGTACCACTGTTTATGACCACTTTACTATTAAATTTAAACAAACAAGTCTATTAGTTCGGGTTTTTATTCGGTAATCTTTCCGCAGTGGGTGGTCTTAGATCTTTAGGTAATATATATAAAGGTGATGTGTTATCATTAATTAATTACCAGATTAGCGATTGTTCAAACGGATTAAATTAGGTTGATAAATGTTAAGGACCAAAATAGAGGCCATTAGAATCGCTTTCACCGTCTCTTTCTCTAACATCTTACATTGCTTGGCACAAATATTTGCTATCGTGTCAAAAGAAAAACTTATGACTATAAGTGCGCGACGCACCGTAACAACATAAGACCCTGTACGCACTATGCGGCTAGCCGCGCGGTTTTAGAGTGCCGTCTCTTTCTCAAGCGATATTTTGAAGAGGGACGGCACGCTAAAACCGCGCGGCTAGCCGCATAGTGCGTACTGGGTCTAAGAGAAGTTTCCCTGCCGGCCGCGCGGCCGCGTTAGGAATTCGTTCGGAATATTGCTGTCTTTATCGCTCATGACATAAGCGCTCGCGGCCGTCCCCCCCAAGCACATCCCCTACCGCTTCGCCGCTTCCCGCTAATGTATATCGAGATAGCTGCAGGCTTTTCAAGATTTGGGCGGTTGAATTTTGGGTTTCGTTGTCCTCATATTATACGAAAAGTTATGGCTCTTAGATTGAAAATAGGACAGTTGACAAAATCAAGGAATCAAACTGAAACTTAAGTATACTTTAAATAAAAGTAGTTGCTTTTAATGAAATCTTAACATGGCCGCCATATTTAGCACGGTCCTCAATAGTTTGGCAGCATTTCCTCGTTGAATATCGATGCTAATTCGTTGAAAGAGAACAGGTACTGATCCTTAAGGCTTCAGTGATGCTAACAATTTGACCATAAAGGACGCCCTGGCACAATTCGTACCAACGCTTACGAAAAGACAAGGAAATTTCCCAAAAAAAAAAACTTCTGAGACGTAATACTATTCTAAAGATACTAATTACTACGTATTATGTACTATACTTATTCTGTGGTATTATCGGGTATCTTAGATCTTAATCTAAAGTAAGTACTTCAAGATAAGCTCCTTCCACCTGTCATTATTATCGAATAATCGGCATCACTGAAATAAAGGAGAATGTAGAGCGAGGTTTCTGTAAGGTTATATCTTAATTTTCGGACGATACCTTCAGCCAAGGCCTCCACTTCCTGTTTATTAGTATTTGTTACTAAAAACAATTGCGTGTTGGACAAGATTTACTTTGTACTAGCTTTTCTTTATCTGTGTTGTGTGCGGCCTAACCTTTTGCTAAATGTAAAGACTCTACTGGGCTATTTCACCATCCATTGATTAGTGTTAAATGTGATGCCGTCTCTATTTGTTTTGTTCGAATAGATGGAGACGGCATCACATTTAACCGTTTGTTAACACTAATCAATGGATGGTGAAACAGCCTCTAAGTGAAGGGAGAAGCACCCTACGGTCCGGTGACCACTATCGACACGGCACAATTCAACTTGGAAACCCTCGTTTTGCTTTGACAGCCTTAGGCATGTTCCGACAGTCTTTGGGTTACTTCAGCCACCAAACATACCTAAGGATGCCAAACATACCTAAGAACAACCAATAGGTTATTCTTTTTGATTTCGAGGCGTCCTCAGGCAAGCTGAGGCATCCTTAGGTATGTTTTAGGCGGCTGAAGTAACCCGAAGACTGTCGGGGCATCATTAGGCTTGCCTAAGGCTGTCAAGTTTATCTTTAGGCATGCCTAAGGTGGCCAAGTTGTTCCAATCCAACTTACTAGCGGCGTCCCTAATTTTATTATTTCATTATTATTGTTGAATTTATTGCTACTATTTTATTTTATTTTAAATCATCTTGTACAAATTTTCACGCATGTAGCTTAAATATAGTTTATAGATTATTTATAGATATATTACGTTTATAATTTTTATATACGATTTTTTTTTCTTTTCCCACAGATGTTTATGGGCGGTAGTGATCTCTTACCACCAGGAGACCCACTTGCTCGTTTGCCTTCAAGTCGAATAAAAAAAAAACAATAATTACGCGTTTCGATTACGTGGGTGCCTCACTCGTACTACTCGTACTCACCTGTTTTCAAATGAAAACTGCAGCTCTGGTTACTGTAACCAGTAACAACCCTGTCACAGGACTACGTATGGCACATGCTAAGCAGAAGGGCTACACCGAAACTCGAAACCGAAATTCGTGTCGTGCGGTCCCTCTGACACTTATACTATTTAGTACGAGAGCGAGAGGGACGGTACGATACGAACTTCGAATTTCGAGTTTTGTAGTAGCCCTGCTGAGTCCTTTTGGGGTAAGTAATACGAGATATTATTATATAATATTCATAATATATACTCGTACGCTCACTTTATATAAACTCGTTTAGTATAACTTTCACTGGGTAGGTATTGAACGAAAAATATAATTTTAAAAATTTATTTATTTATTTTAAGAAGTAAAATTTTTTAAAAGTAGTTTATATATGTAATATCAATTGATATAACTGTCAAAGCTTATAATGCTCATAACATAACATCTATGAATTAAAACTTATGTTGAAAATAGTCTGAATGACTTCGAGAAAAGTATGGTACGGCCGTGCCTCTTGTTTTGTTTTGCTTGTCATGGGGGCATGGCGGGGGCAATGCCGTGCCCCCAGATAATTCATTAAAAACTTTGATAAGCAAGTCATTATTTATTTCCGCTCTGTTACAAAAAAACCTAACATCTCCCACCTTAGCCTTCTGAACCTACCCATCCAAGTCGCTTCTGCACAGTTTCGTCTTGCTCGCTTGCTTCACTCGCTCGCCGCCACATAATTTAACATTTACACATATTATTATATATTATGAGAGGTAGACCTAATATATGTTGTGTTAAAAGAAATTAGTCCATATAAATCTTATACAAATAAAAGTTACCTAATTAAAAGTGTTGAGACCAATTGCTGTGGGCTCAACACTGCGTCGTCTGGCCTCCAAAATTGCAGTTCGGCATATTTTACCAAAATTAAATTCGGAATTTGAACCCGTACAATTAGGCTTCGGTGTAAAAGGAGGGTGTGAGGCAGCCGTCCATGCCCTGCGCTCTTTTTTGACTTTTGGCCAGCCTGATGTGTTGATCAAAATTGACGTCAAAAACGCATTTAATTCGGTGAATAGGGATACCTTGTTAACGGAAATTAAACACCAGGTCCCGGAAATATACAATTATCTGCTCCTCAGCTACGCTGACCCAACAAAATTATTGTATCGTTCTAATGAACTATCCTCAGAAGTAGGTTGTCAACAAGGTGATCCCCTTGGGCCTGCAATTTTTAGTTTAGCGATTAATCCAATAATCCAAAATTTAAATTCAAAATTTAACGTATGGTATTTGGACGACGGAACTCTAGGAGGTGATGTGGATACTGTGCTTTCAGACCTTTTCACAATCAAAAATAAATTTGAAAAAATCGGCTTGGAGCTTAATTTTACCAAATGCGAACTCTTTGTAAATAATTGTAATCTAAATATAAATGATATAAAAAATAAATTCAATATTCTGGCTCCAAACATAAAACTAGTAACAGTAATTCCCTTTGCCTCTTAGGTTCCCCAATTTTTGAAGAATCTATTCCGGAATACATTGATAATTCTATTACTAAATTTCAAAATTATACTGACCGTCTCCTTGAAATTAGTCCACATTATGCACTTTGCATTTTAAAATTCTGTCTTTTCGTCCCAAAATTTATGTATGTGCTCCGTTGCTGTCCCTTTTGGAATCACCAAAACGTTTTAGCACCAGTGGACGACTTAATTAAAACAAGTTTAGATGCAATCCTTAATATACAGCTGAAGGAGCAATCTTGGACTCAAGCATCCCTGCCCATCCGTTACGGTGGTTTAGGGATTCGCAAAATTTCTGGCGTCGCTTTACCAGCTTTTCTATCTTCTGTGCATAGTTCAGCAAATCTCATAAGTAAAATTTTAAGGGCATTCCCTTCAAACTTTGAGATTGCTGGCTTGGCAGAAGCTAGAAATGCTTTCTTAATTGCTTGCCCAGGTCAAAATTTTCCGGTTTCTTTAAATTCCCAGAGGAGCTGGGATGACATTTTTTGCAAAATTACATATGACAATCTCTTGAGTTGCAGTACAGGTTCGGAACGTGCCAGGCTTCTGGCTGTGGGAACGCACGAGGCCGGCTACTGGCTTCACGCTTTCCCATCGTCAAATACGGGAACATTTCTTGAGCCTGACACGCTTCGAATTGTAACCTGTCTACGGCTCGGGGTTTCGGTCTGCGTTCCCCATAAGTGCCCCTGTGGCAATGACGTCGACCAGCTAGGACATCACGGACTCTCTTGCCAAAAGAGTGCAGGCCGCTTCTCCAGACATGCTGCACTTAATGATATAATACGCCGGTCCCTTGCCACCGCCAACGTGCCTTCGTTGCTTGAGCCCGCAGGTATTGCAAGAGACGATGGTAAGAGACCGGATGGTATGAGCCTGATTCCATGGAAGATGGGTCGTGTGCTTGTGTGGGACGCCACTTGTTCTGACACGCTGGCTCCTTCCCATCTCCATGGAACCTGCAACAGAGCCGGTGCAGCATCCGAAGCGGCTGAAAAGGCAAAAGTATCCAAATACAGGGGTCTAGGCACCGAATATGACTTTGTCCCATTCGGTGTCGAGACCCTTGGTCCGTGGGGTCCTAGTGCCTTAAAACTTTTTAAGGAAATTTCTAAAAGGTTAGTAGACGTCACAGGTGACCGAAGAGCTGGCAGCTTCCTCGGACAAAGAATTAGCCTAGCTATTCAAAGAGGAAACGCTGCCAGCATCTTCGGGACCTTGCCTAAGGGGTACTCTTTGGACACTTTGTTTTAGTTTTAGGTTAAATTTTTATTTTATTTTAAGTTATTGTTAGAATGTTATGTTTAATATTTATATTATTTAGTTTCTTTTATCAATAAATTAGCACGCAATGTATCATTAAAATAACGTTATATAATTGAAGCGTTATACGTTGAAAAATTTTACTTTTTGTTGTTATAGCTAACTTTCATTATATCTTGTGAACATTATTAATATTAAATTAGATAATTTGTAGTTATAACTCGTGGGATGGACCCTTCCTTTTGGCACCACACTATAGCACAACGGTTCTAATTTTTATTTCTTATCCTAATTATGTTTTTACTGTGTTTTTGCTGTGATGTAGTGTGTTTTTTATTTCAATAATGTTGTGAGTGTTTGAGTTTGATTTTTTTTGGCAGCGTGAGATGCCGGGGCAATCCTCGAATTTCATCGGCAGCTAAAGGCATACTTGGGACCTAGGCTAGTTGGCACGTTTTGCACTTTGAGTATTCATTTAGTTAAATAAATTACTCAAAGGGTTTTCACGGAGCGGGTAGACGTCTATAAAAATAACGAGCTGCGCTCGCTGCGCGCGTCGCGTGCAACAGATTTTACCTGCAGGGCTACTCCGAAACTCGAAACTCGAAGTTCGTGTCGTGCGGTCCCTCTGACACTTATGCTATTTGATACAAGAGCCAGAGGGACCGCTCGACACAAGTTTCGAGTTTCGGAGTAGCCCTGCAGCTTATGAGCATGCCACTAATAAGCATGCTCATGGACTGTTTACATCAAAATTTGCTAGCAATAAGCATGCTAGTTTTAAGTATGCTCCTAAATATGCATGCTCAAAACAAGCACTCCAATGCACATTCCTTTTGATAGCTGCTATGAGTTCAATGTCAGTGTTGCCACGACAATTACCGTGTTCTACGGCGTTCAGGACAAAAATCTCAAAATTCACAACCTACGGCTGCAACCCTGTGGCCGTTACGGCTTTTCGCAAATTCAACGGTAGTAAATTAATTAATTATAACGAATTCAGTTTTAGTCACTTTTATTTTGCTTGCAACTTTCGTGGCACTACCAATACTAGCATGCTCATTAAGCAAACGCGTTCACACTTGCTTTTTACCTTTCCCCCTTCCACCCTGCTTTTTTGTGGCCATGCTATTAGGGAGCATGCTCGATAGTACTTAGCATGTCCTGTTCATACATGCTACTAGGTCGTATTTGCTCGATAGTAGCATGCTCTCGTGCTACTAATGAGCATGTGTAACAGGCGCATTATGGACGCCAAAGAAGCACTCGAGTAGCTTCGGCAGGTTTCGGGAATCGTGCGCACTGCCACTATTCTAAATTAAAGGGCCAGGTTTTTGTGATGCCATATCTAAAGATGTTTCAGCTCTTTAAGCTCGCTTCTTAATGCTTGGATACCTAAAGTGTTACATAATATTATTTTCCATACGAAAATAGTTGTAGGTACATGTGTAAGATAAAAAAATGTTTGTTATTGACTATCTATGTCTTGTACGTAAGTAAGTATAAGTATTAATATTACTATTAGTATAACATCCCGCTGTAAAACTCTGCACCCACCTATCTAACTCTTATTTAATCAAAACTTGTCAATAAAGAGTCAGTTCAAAATTTAAAATATCAAATAATTATGAAAAGTAATATTGCAATTATTGCCCTTTTTTATCCCTACTAATATTATAAATGCGAAAGTAACTCTGTCTGTCTGTCTGTCTGTCTGTCTGTCTGTCTGTTACGCTTTCACGTCGAAACCACTGAACTGATTTTGATGACATTTGGTATATAGGTAGTTTGAGCCCCAATGATCAACATAAGATACCTACCTTTTATTCCGGTAGAGGGCGCCATCGCGCGATAACAAAGATCCGCGCAGACGAAGTTGCGGGCATAAGCTAATACACAGTACAATGACTCTTTATTGTACATTCATGGAGTTTTAATAATCATTATCATCATTTCAGTTGAAAGACGTCCACTTGTGGACATAGGCCTCTCCCAAGGTTCTCCACTCAGACCGGTCTTGTGCTTTTCGCATATCCACCGTGATCCCGCGATTTTAACCATGTCGTTCGCTCCATCTTGTTGGAGGTCTACCGACAGCAGCAGCTCGTCTCCCGTCGTTCCAGAACCTTATCGTGTGTATTAGTATATGTATAAATAAATATTTATATATCTCTCTCTCTCTCTCTCTCTCTCTCTCATCTGTCTTAGACGGAGCTATATCTCGAGAACGTAACTGTAATTCTCTGTGATACATAGCTAAATTAACAAAATAAAGTGAATTTCTATTGACACTACAGCAAAAGGTAATAAAATTAAATTAAATTAAAAGAAACAGAATAAAATACATTTATTCATTAACACAGACCCATAAACAAAAAATAACACAATTATACACAAGAAAACAAAAAATACAGGAAAACAAAAAATATATTATAAATGAAAAATTATGAAAATAATATGAATGATAACATATTTATTTATGTATAAAACACAGAAAAAATTACACAAAATATTATATAAAATAAAAAAAGAAGAAACCAAATAATTAAATTAAAACTAAAATAAAAACTAGCTTTTAAATCAACACTAGAAGAATTAACTCAAATAAAAAAATAAAAATAAAACATAGAAATACCTGATACCAATGAAAAATAAATAGGTTACCTACTTAGAAAACAGTTATAAAAAAAACTGAATGGATCAAAGATTCCTAAAAGATACGGCTCTGGCATTCGTGACCAAAGAGATAGGAAACACAATAAATACCTGTCTCAACTCCGTGTTATAGGTAGTCATTCACGATGACGCGTGCCGTGGTTTTTATTACAATGTCATTAATGTCTAATTTTGACAAAATCGCGCGTCTTCGTGGATGGCACTAGGTACTAATTATAATAGTTTGGAATAAAAATTTGACGCGGCAAATGGAACTTTTAAAGATTCAACGTAAACAATAAATGAATAAATCTTACATTTTGATTTACCATAAAAAACTAAAAACAACAAACAAATGAGTGCCAAATAACGCCAAAAGCGCCAAATTTGGTTTGATTCCGCGGCATACCACAGCGTTGGTTTTGAGTGTGACCACTGTTTGATAATAATAAAACAAACTGAACTCGAATTAAATCATCGCGATAACATGAACGCCAGAAGTACGTAGCATAATTGAAAGAAATTGTTTATTTGCAAATGGAAAAAAGTAAAGGAGCAATTATAATGTAATTAGGAATATTTTGTACGGCAACACCTGCGTGGTCTAATCATTTAAATGCAATTAAACCCCGCAAGCCGGCCAATTGCTGATTTGGTTATTCGCATTATCAATTCCAGTCATTAAAATTGTTACAATGACAAATAACCTGGGTTTTTACACTATACTATATAGTATATCTATTAACAAAATGGTAGCAAATGAAAATGAAACTAATTCAAAGTAAAATTTCACCATACATTTGTTTTCATTTATTAATTAAAATTATGTAACAATTTCATGGATATAATTTTGAGATAAATATATTTTTATCCATATTTGTGTGTTTTTTTGTCCGTTATTTATTTTTTATTCTATTGATTTTTTTATGTGACATCCATTGTCAGTCTACAACTTGTCTTAATTGTAATAGGTACATCTATGACTTTACATTTAATCTAACTTAATATTTACAACACAAGGAAACAAACAAAACAAAAATAATATATACAAATTAATTGGACTACTACAACTAACTTACTCTAAAACTAACATATTATCTTAATTAAACTTAAATATAATTTACATTTAAATTTTGAAAGCGCCCCTCGTCCTCTGAATCAGAATCACTTTCAAAAAAGTCACTGACATTTTCGTCTGCTCGTGGATTTTCCACCTCCTCCCCGTAATTGTACATTTCTTCTGGTGGAGGTGCAAACATACGAGTGGAAGGAGGGTCCAATCTAAAGTGCTCGTCCTCAGTCTCTGACCCTGATTCTGTGCCTTCATCCTAAAAAAAAGGAGATTTATTTAATTGTTGCCATGAGATTGGATAATTAAAACAATATTTGACTTTAGTTAAAAAAATGCATTTACTTCATACTGTACTTAAGTAATAAAATTGTAAGTTAACAAAGAGTTTAGGCAGATTGATGATAGAAAACTTACAGATATGGAAACGGAGTCGCTTCTCTCCTCCGCCACCATAGATTGCGAGGAGTCCGCAGATACTTCTGGCCGGATTACCGATGTCTGATAAAACAGAAGAACGATCAATTAACATACATATTATTAATACTTTTTATAAAGGTAAAGCTAACAAATTCCTAGAGTAGATCTGTTGAAAAAAAATCAGGAACTTACTTACATAGAATTCCATCAGATTAAAATGTTCCTCTCCGACCGGCTCGCGAAGAGGGCGTGCCAGGGCCCCGGAGGAGAGCAGCGTCCGCAGTTTGATCAGGAGCCGCGTCCGCTCTCTCAGGCCACGACCTATAGAGCACAGTACTGTTTTATTGCTGAGTTATATAATATTAATTAAACTTGTATTATTTTTGCAGTACTCGAACATTCGAACGGGAATGTAGGGATATACACATACCTGAGGTCATGATAGCGCGGTAAATATCGCGCCCTTGCCTCTCAATGACCCGCGCCTGGACTGACGCTGCCTTAGTTCGAGCGACCTGTGAAAACATACATATTATGTTATACTTCATTCATTACTCAAAAAATATTTTTTTAACTCGTAGATAGGTAAACTGAAATAAATTTTCATCAATGCACTACTTTTATAGTAGTGCGGGATATAATATCATTCAAATAACACTCAAAGATATGATACATCACCAAATAAAAAATTAAATTAAGATTTTTGAGGTTTTTCGGATCTTTTTGTATTTTTTATTTCAACTCCAAATTTTTATTAATTTTACGGTCATCCTGTTTTTAAATTTCCGAATAATAAATATATTCTGAAAGTATTTTTGTATTTTTTCGTCGAAAACTTTAATAAGATACATAATAAATGGGAATAACAACTCACCTCGGCCTCTAAGACTTCCAAGTCCACCATCTCCGAGTCCATATCGCTGTCGCTATCAACAGAGTATCCGAATCGTGACATCTTTAAACTTTTCACAGCACGACAAATCACGACCAGCACAGCAAAAGGTTCGTCCGAAACTGACATAATTTTAAAATTTCCGTAGTCTCTGACCACTTGCCCCGTCAGGTAAATACGGGATTAATTGCAAACCATTAGTGCAACTAGACAAACAAATTTTTAACAATGGATTTAACGAGGTTTCACTTAGGACTGTGGCTGACATTATTAGTGGAAGAGTCATCAGGAACAACTTCCCAAGCATAATTGCAATCGAAATTATAAAAAAAACTCATTACCTAATTACCGATTTTGATGAAAAATGTCTAAGAATCATCGTTAAAATCCACACTATCCCTATCCCTACTAATATTATAAATGCGAAAGTAACTCTGTCTGTCTGTCTGTCTGTTACGCTTTCACGTCGAAACCACTGAACCGATTTTGATGAAATTTGGTATATAGGTAGTTTGAGCCCCAAGGATCAACATAGAATACCTTTTATTCCGATAGAGGGTGCTACCGCGCGATAACCTAGATCAGCGCAGACGTAGTCGCGGGCATAAGCTAGTAAAATAAATAAAGTATCATAAAAAATACGGACGGTGGCAGGCTGATAGGTAGCTAAGCTATCTAATTTTTTTTGTTATTCAGAACCATGTATTTACCAAGTGTGGTGCTTCATTCACTTTCCAAAGAAACGAGTTACGTAAGTGTTGAAAATAAAAGTACCGAAATTAATTATGAAAAATGAACCTAATACCGAAAAATGTTGCTAGGGAATTTTTCGGCGTTGTATTTTTATACTTTTTAATATTTTCACATTCAGATCAAATAACATATCGTCACTATTCTGAAAAAATCTCGTATCTCAAATCAATACGTCAACAAAATCGACCCTACAAATAATGCGCATAAAGTTTACTTAGAAAAATTATCTATTTTGAGTTACGAACTTTTTTAAAGTTTAGTGACGATGTAGGGTTCTGAACTGTGCAGTGGGATCTTACCCTATATTCTATAATAATAAGTGGCCCCCTAATACGATAAAATCGCAAGATAACTAACGACATTTCGCAAATTGATGTTTAAAAGATATCCATCAGACTATTTATGCAAATAGTAAGATTTATATCTCATAGGTAATTGATTAGTACTCCTGCGGTTATTTGCGTTAAATTATAACATCAGGACGTCACGTAAGCGATAAGAGAGTGAAGGAATTAATGGAAAAGTTTATCTGATGCACATCACTTATATTATATTATTAGTTAGCAAAGAAGGAAAATTTTACTGCGCAAAATCGGCACTATTAAACCAACCAATGTTACCAATATTCATTGACGAATATACAAACGGAAACATGGATGTACATAATAAGTTTACCCGGTAAAAGAGACCAGGGCTGGGAACTGAACCCAGGTCCTCGACACTGGACAGGAGTCTAGACACAAATTTATCCCATGCACCACACATTTTCAGCTTGATTTTTTTTATAGTCACTTAAGCAACGACTCTCAAATTCAATTTATATCGTCAACATAGGTAAATAAAATTAGGTGATAAATAGGTAAACAAAAGAACAATTATGATGTGCCTGTCGGAGTTCGAAATTTAGAGATCACACAGGCAGTAAATTGCACATTAAGATAAGATGTGTTAACAGGACGTGATAAAAATAATAATAAATCAACTTAAATGTCACAAAATGAAATTAAATTAAATTGATAAAGTCGATGCACATTATCACAATTATCATTAACATTTCATCAACCAATTACATGTCTGATACAATTAACCCCAAACTTGGTAAGGTGAGACAAGTGTACTCAAGTCAAGCCCCTTGTTGGATTCTTGTTGAACCAACAAAAAAAAAAAAACTAAAATATGATCTTAAATTATGTATCCTATTACGAGTAGATACGCTGCCAATTTTAGGATAGGTGTGTCACATTTCCTTATTCATAATAGCTGAAATTACACTTTGCGGTCGCCGAATTTGTTTCAAACTACTTCGGCGAACGACTGTCGCCTTTACATTAGTCTGTCCGTCTGCTGCGGCGGCAATATTGAGGCGGTGGCAGCTGTCGCTCGCCGAATGCGGCCGACCACCGTGTTCTTTATACTTTTGCGGTCGCCGCAAAAAAGTCAAAATATCTTTATTCAATTTAGGTTATAACAAGCACTTATGAATGTCAAAAAAAATCTAACATCGGTTCGGAAAAATCTCTGTTGAGAAGAATCCGGCAAGAAACTCAACGAGGTATATATTTTTTGAAACAGATTTACAATATTATTAAATTATACCTATACATCACAAATATTTAACACAACTTTATTTTTAAAACAGTAGGTTCGCTATTTGAAGTAAGGGATCGCCAATGCGGATCGGAATTATTTCCAAATATCCCTGTCCATGATATAATCATTTAACTTTATAATACGACTTAAATATTACTTATTGTCTTCTTGACAATAGATCTAAATTTTGTATCCGTTTAATTGGTAATATTTTGTGGAATTTCAATTTAAAAACGTATGCAATTTCCCAGAAACTTTTTGGTTTTAGCCAGTTCGTAAGATGGAACCTTAAGCTTCCCTGTGTTCCTTTGCCTGTGTTGCCTTTGGCTTATCGTCAATTTTTGTACAAGTCGCTACGTGTAGCCGCGCCTATAGTTCGGGTGACCATACCGTAATAATATATTTTATTTATGACTCGCTGATTCGCTGATGACTCGCTGATGCTATGTGAATCCACAGTTATATGTACTAGTGCAGTAAATAAAGGTAGTGGACCCAACAGTAATTTCTCAGCCCGAAAAAACTTGACAGTATGATAAAGTATCAATAAATAAAGAGTATTGTATAAATATCCAAAAAAAAAAATAAAAAAAAAATGCTCCGTTCAAACTTTCTTCAACATAGACATACGTAACGTATTGGAACAACATATGAAATATATAAAAAAATCCCAGCAGAAATTAAATTAAATTACTAATATAAACAGATTTGTGTTTCGTCACTACTTTGAAAAAATCTCGTATCTCGAAATTTTTATATTTTAGTTACGGCTCATACTATACAATAACCAAGCAAAATTTCATCGACTGAGGAATTAGCTTGGGTCTCCATACAACAACTTCCTTCATTTACTGCACCATACGCCCTATAGGTTAGGTTATTACTGCCATTCCAATCATCATGAGTGGCCATCAAAATATGATTTAACAACAACATTATGAGTTTTTATAAATATAACCTTAGAATTGCGATATTGAATAAAAACATCTTGAAGACGAATTTTTGTAAACTTCTTTATTAGTGGTACAAAATAAATGATCTATAATAATTAGGAAGTGCAATGTGCAATGTTGATTACAAACATTCAGATAAACAATTTTAGGTGAACCAATATAGAATCTGTCAGAAGGTACTAAATCTTCTAGATTTCTTGAACGAGTCTTGGAACGAAACCTGAAATTTAACAGGTCCTCTGTCTCCTGATTCTACTGACTGACTGACTGATTTCTGTGCCTGATTGACTGACTTACAGACGGACAACGTACAGCTAAAGCTAATTATGAAGGGATTCTCGAAATTTTCACTGGATAGAAAGCCAGCCTTTTTGTAGTTTTCCACAGGGACAAATTTTAGTTGCATAATAATATACCTAGTATATGACATTTAAGAACATAATTTTATCCCCGATTTAATAAGAACAGGAAACAAATTTTAACAAATTCAGATATTTCTTGAAAAAAAGTTTTCAATTGCTTGCATAGGTGGTAAGTAAGTATTTATTAATCTTGACTATCCAGCCGATTTTTTTAAACATATATTTGGAAGTAGTAAAAGAGCGGGAAAATTTACATTTTGGTAATATTTCGTTTCCATGTAATTTATTAGGTATCGATTTATTTTTAACATCTACTTACCATAAATTTAATTTAAGATTGTAATCAAAACTTTTTATTTTGGTCCCATCTCTCGCTTTTTTCGTGTTGAAGTGAGTGACAGATCAAATTGAAGTTCAAATATTTGGAATTCAGTGAGTAGACCCAGCGCTGTTCTCAGCATTTAAAAAAAATTGTTAAAAAGCTACTTTGTCTCACGGAGTGAGCAAAATGCTATGTTGCTCACTGATTTCTCATAGCAAAACCTGCCTGTTTGAGGTGCTGAGGTGAAAATCTAATTTATTGGATCAGGCGTTACTTAGCGGAGGTGCATAATAATGAACAAAAACAATTACTTTGCTCACCCGCGACTTTATGATAGCTATCATAAGGTCATATTTTAGTTCATTATTGAAATCTACAAATCAAAAAAGTTAACAACTTCTAAAGCTTAAATACATTTTTTATTCATCAAAAACATTTACACAAATAAGACATATAGGTACACATGAGTAGGTACTTAACTATTTCTAATGTAGACATAATTTTATTATACTATATAGAAAATATGACTAATTATCTCTGAGCTTTACATTCTAATGTTTATTTTAAGAATATATGGAGATCTCTGTAGGTACAGTAGATATATAATAATTAATTAACTTTATAAACTAATCCTTATTTAGGATGTAGGACACACTTGACTAATTCAATACATCTTTTGCATTTTATGCACAACTAAAACTTGCAGTAGAATAGAAATTTCGAGATTTCACAAAATTCTCTTGGAAATTCCCTATAATATCTATGCGTGATTTTCATTCACATTGTAGAAAGAACATCTTAGAGTTAAGTATATTTAAAATATTTTTATTTTTAGGAATATCACGAGACAGCCAAAGGCTATCAACGGAACCCTATTACTGAGACACCGCTGTCTGTCTGTCCGTCCGTCTGTCACAGGGCTTTATCTCTTGAGTGGTAATAGTAAGTTAGACTCTTGAAATTTACACGGATTATGTATTATTGTAGCCGCTATAACAGCAAATACTAACAACAGAATAAAATAAATATTTAAGGGGCTCTCGTACAACAAACGTGATTGTTTTGTTGTTTTTTGCTTGATATTAATAACGGCAACAAGCGGCCGCTTGAAATATTAACAGAATATTTAGTTGTATAATCACTTTAGGTAAACATTTTTTTGCGGTTTTTTTGCTAATGTCTAATGTTGTACAGATAATGGTACGGAACCCTTCGTGCGCGAGTCGGGCTCGCACTTGGCCGGTTTTTATTTATTCTTCGACAAAATTTATTATGCGTTGTTGTGCGTTATGTTGTGCGTTATGTTGTGCGTTATGTTATGCGTTATGCTATGCGTTTTATTATGCGTTTTACTGTCCTCTCGCAGGAACATGCCTCGAATCAATTTTATTAACGCTGATCTGTTGGAAGTTATTTATCAACTTTTTAACATTTCCAGTATCAGTGATGGGCGTCTTCTCTCGTCCTATTTTGAGCATATTTAGCACCATGTCCTTTACTTTCGCTCTTGCTATTTTTCCGGTAACTGTTTTAGGGAACTCGTTTACGAAGATAACACCACCGTAGAGATGCTTGTAGTAGGCGAGTCGGTCTGAAAATAAATGATTAATAAATTAAATATCAGGTAATTAGTTAGTATAGTCTTTATAAATCTGTGAATTACAATACACAAGATGTTAATTAAATAACTGAAAACCAGAAAGTAGTTTGCTCAAAATCGAGAGCAGAATCGATTACACTATGTTTTAAATTAGGCTGTGTTTGTGTTTTTAAACCCCTTTGTTACCTATTGTGCCCGGTCTAAAAGTTACAACGGCAACAGGCGCCAATTAAATATTTTAGCGAAGTTGCATACTATTTCGATAATTTAATACTGGCCGGTTTGCTGCTAATGCGTGATTTTCTTCTAAAAACGTCAAAGTGCAACTGAAAAACAAATCGTGAATGTAGTCAGAAATGAAGTAGAATTACTGACTTAGCAAAACACACGAATATCTTATAAAGGTATTCAAAAGTAAATTCAATCAACTAACTTAAGATGAAAAAAATATTTTTGGGCTGTCTGAGGTTTTCAGTTATTTAATTAACACCTTGTAGAGCTTGTATAAGCTACGTATAAAATGGACGCATCCGTCAACTAAACCAGTTGGTTATGCCTAATGAACGACAGAACAAAAATGTACCAACCAGCTACAAAGTCCTTGATCTCCTGTTCAGTAACTTGGGAGCCAGGTGCCCTTATGATGACCGCAGCAGCGCGTTTACCGTCCACGGGGTCAGGGACACCCAAGACACACACGTCTAGCACGCCTGGATGACCTCGGAGTAATCGCTCGATCTCCATGGGCATGACCTGAAAAAACGTTGAAGGTCAAGATTAGTTACATCAGGGAAATTTAGAAAATAAATAGTAGATTCTTAAGCAAGAGTCTAAAACAAGTCATTATGTTTGTGTGGTCACGCGTTAAATAATCTACTTTTCACTTTGAATGCGAGTAATAAAACGACGTTTTGTTCAAAATTACAATATTACTTTTTTAAAACGTATGCTGAATACAATTAATCGACACTTTGTTCAAAATTCAAATAGCAAAAAATTGTTCCTCGATTTTATTTGTTTTTTTTTTTTTTAAAGTGACGCTCTAAATGCTTGCATATTTAGGTAACAGATTAAAAAAATTGGAATTGTTTCAAAACTAATTGGACTATGCATAATAAAATGAATTCATCCTTAATACAATTAAGTAGATTCATATTCGTAATCATAAACTGTGTTTCACGGTATTTGATATAATCTCGATTCATCCTTGCGTGTCTTATCATGTAAACAAACATTTATCGAAGACACAGACACACTTTTCTCTTGGATTACACAATAACTATCACTTAAAATGTTCCTGTATACTTAAAGAAACTCACAAAGTATTGAAATCAACCGATTATCCACTGAAAAATATCATTTCTAATAAGATTGCCTTCAATAATTGAAGGAACGATTGAATAACTTCAAAAATGTCTGACATTGCAGTGTCAAGATTGTCTTTGGAACTTTGGATTTCAATATTTATTTTAAACGAGGACGGACACGGACAGTGCGTAGGTGTCTATGGTTATGCTAAACGTTATTTCATATTGAGTTGAATCTTAAAAAAGTAGAAAAAATATAATGAAAACTTAGCTGTAATGGTGTTTAACTACTCCACTAGAGGAAAATAAAATAAAATAAAAAGAGTTGAATCTAGAAATATCAATCGTTTCGCTACTTCGCTTGATGTCATAAGTTACTTGTACTCTTTTTGTGATTTTTCTGACGACTTGGCTTGCTTTTGGATTTATTTACGTTAATAGCAAAATATCAGTCACGGTTTATGTACATTTTATCGATTTTTCCAATCACTAGTCATTGTCTATTACCACCTGTGACGTCACGTTTGTATACATGATAAGACACGTAAGGATGAATCGAGTGTACCTACTGCCATCCTGATGATGATGATGATGATGATGATGATGAGATACTTGGATAAAATTTAACTTACGTAAATATTTTGGTATCTGAAATAGCCAGACATTCGATCCACGAAGAAATGGTGGCCGTTTTCATCCTTGTAAAAGAGGTCTCCCGTCTTGTACCAGCCATCAGCTGAGAATGCCTGCGCTGTCGCCTCAGGGTTGTTATAGTATTCCTGTAAACGTCAAAAATAAACAATATTAGTGTCTGTGCGGAAAAAAAAAACCAATGATATTAAGTCTAAGTATACAAAACTACTACTTAAATGAAAAAACTACTTAAATGAAAAAATTAAACTTTGTACTACATAAATGTTTTTTTATATTAAAAAACATTGGTTAAACTCACGAAAGTGGGAAAATAAAAATTAATACAAATATTTTTTTTCGACAAATAACTATTTCATTCTAATTACTAACAACACAAAAACGAATTCACAATTGTACTAGAATTTTTTTATATAAAAAAAATAACAAACTAAAAATAAATATTTACAAACAAGCAGATAGCGCGCAGCGTTTTTGTATTAGATAAAACCGGTCGGCTAAACAATGAACTACGTCACACGGATAAATAATCCTCCCATAGAGGTAAAGTGGGGGTGATTTTTTTTCTCATCCAACCTTATATAGTGTGAGACATCGTTAGATAGGTCTTTCAAAACCATTAGGGGGTCGCTAAAACGATTTTTCGATTCAGTGATTTGTTTGCAAAATATTCAACTTCAAAGTGCAAATTTTCATTAAAAATCGAGCGTCCTAAAATCTAAAATAGGTAGGTGGAAAAATTTGAAAAAATTCAGTATGGTAGTAAATATATTAAACTTACAAGAAAAACTATAACGGTTAAGTTTTCTTGAGAATTATTAGTAGTTTAAGAGTAAATAGCAGCCTAAGGTATAAAATATAGGTACCTAAACTTGGAATATTCCGTACAAAATACGAAATCCTTACAAAAAATATTACTTACTGTTTTCGTAATGACTGCGGAACCCTATTTCGGGCGTGTCCGACACACTCAGGCCGGTTTTTTTTTGTTTTTTCATATTTTGTAGAAGGTTCGTACGGAACAAAATTAGAAAGCTGCGTAGAAAATTGGAAATTACTGGAAAGTTTTAAACTAGTTTGTTTGGAGTGGGTCCCGATATCTGAAGCTTATTTAAGACTAGCTTGTGCCCGCAACTTCGTCTGCGCGGACCTAGTTTATCGCGCGGTGGCGCCCTCTACCGGAATAAAAAGTATCCTATGTTCATCCTTGGGGCTTAAACTATCTCTATACCAAATTTCATCAAAATCGGTTCAGCGGTTTCGACGTGAAAGCGTAACAGACAGACAGACAGACAGACAGAGTTACTTTCACATTTATAATATTAGTAGGGATTAAGTTTTCTTAAACTGTCCTACATGGAAAATCTATACTTAAGTAGTAGGTACAAATCCAGTGGTTGAGTTGTGCAAATTTGTCAGTCTCTTAATCACGTTTCCGTTCTATACATATTTACAAATTGTATTTATAGGGGTTACATTTATGATTTTTTCGATATTCACATGGGATAGGTACAGAGTATGGGGGGGGGGGGGGGGGCAAAGGGGCGCAGCTGCGGACTCTAGCTAGTTTACATATATCTAGTAAAGTAATTAATTGTGCAAACTTACCGCAAATCTCGGGCCTTTCGTCCACAGTTCGCCTGTCTTGTTTGGTTCTGAGACTACCAATCCTGTATCTGGGTCGACGATCTGATAAAAAAAGTTTTTACAAATTAAACAAATAAAAAAAAAACTGATTTCGCTCGGCAGCCGCTTTGTAATACCTTTTATTTCAAAATGTGGTTGGATTGTTTTTGCTCAACCTTCTTTATGGTCATGCCTTTGATGTGGTACCTATATCTTGAACATCAATCAATGAATCTGGGGGCACGGCAGTGCCCCCGCTAAGTCGAGCAAAACAAAGCACGGCCGTACCATACTTTTCTCGAAGCCATTCAGGCTATTTTCAACAGCCTGTATTTTTGTTATAGAATCTTTTTCAATCCATACTATCAATACAAAATCTACAAAATATTAATAAAGGGTCAATAATAATAATAATAATAATAAAATCTTTATTCAATAAGACAAAATTGCACAAAGTAGGATAAACAATTAACAAGAAGGCATAGGTTAAACATAGCACAATTAAATAAGTTGAGTCCTGACTCACAAACTAGGCAAGGCTTGTATCTTGTAAGTCAGTGTTCGTCACGTATGCGAACTAATAGAGTAATGCTAGAGGTATATCCAAGTTGCTACTAAGTAAAATAAAACATTTTTATTGAAAAGGAAAAATTTATTAAATTATCTAATAATTCAGTAATAGTAATAAAGGATGCTTAATCAAACGTAAGTCATTCATTATCAGGTATGTCTTAGATTTTATAAATATAATAAACTAGATTTTGCCCGCGGCTCCGCCCGCGTGGTATTCGGTTATCGCGCGCTGTTCCCTCGGGAACTGTGCATTTTCCGGGATAAAAAGTAGCCTATGTCACTCTCAGGCCCATAAACTATATCTATGCTAAAAATCACGTCGATCCTTCGCTCCGTTACGGCGTGAAAGAGGGATAAACATACAAACATACAAACACACAAACACACTTTCGCATTTATAATATTAGTATGGATTAGTATTAGTATGGATGGATAAACAGCGGCATTTATAGTTGACGTCACAGATTCGAATTTCACATTATGATTGATCGAACTGTTTTAGTTTGTTACTCCTAAAGTAATCAAGTAGGTATGTGTTACATTTTATAAATCCCTACATAACTAAGTAATCGAAACCACTGGACCGATATTGTTAAAATTTGGTATCTAGGTAGTATGAACCCCAAGGATCAACATAGGATACCCTTTATTCCGGTAGAGGGCGCCACCGCACGATAACCTAGATCCGCGCAGACGAAGTCGCGGGCATAAGCTAGTAGTAAATATACAGTTGCATTATAGTTGACGTCACTGCTTCGAATTCCATATTATAATTGATCGAACTGTTTTAGTTCGCTACTCCAAAAGTAATCAAATAGGTGGGTATATCTTAGACTTTATAAATAATAAATAAACAACTGCATTAAAGTTGACGTCACAGATTCGAATTCCATATTATAATTGATCGAACTGTTTTAGTTCGCTACTCCTAAAGTAATCAAATAGGTGGGTATATCTTAGACTTTATAAATAATAAATAAACAACCACATTAAAGTTGACGTCACAGATTCGAATTTCACATTATGATAAGATTGTCGCATGAGATTAATCAGCATAACAATTAAGTAATTGACAGAATTACTTTTGCTATTCCGCATGTTTTAAAACTGATGCTCAAATCGGAAAAGTTTTCCGATAACAAATCAAGCATTTTCATTAATGATCTGTCTTTTTACACCGTAGCATACCATGACCGTATAGCAACGTGTCAGGCAAAAACATATTCTTTGTATCGAAAAGTATGAGACTAGGCCACTAGCTTAGACTATATACAACACTAGACCGAGCCTCAGTAAGAAACAATGCGATTGAAAACGTCCACTCTTTTTCTTGTTTGTGTGCGTGGCGACCACGTGACAGCTTCGTCTTTACACTCGAGTTACGTCAATCCGGTTGTCACTGTGTGCGTGCTAAATGATACCACGTAATGTCAAATCCCCCAAAATTTGGGGGAAAATTATTACGACACGACGAAAATTAGACGCTAGTAAAAGTAATGGCGAATATAATCAAATAAAAAATGAATTAATAAAACTAAAACAGACAGACATGGCGAAACTATAAACTGTTTATCCCTCTGTGTACAAAATTACCTATTTAGGCATACATTTGAGAGCCGAATTTTTTACCGCTCAGACAGTATTATGCTTTATTTGTGAATATTAAACTGCTGCTCACGACAGGATTAGCGAGCAAGATGGTGATAGCAATCCGGGCGGACCTTGCACAAGGTTCTACCACCACATATTTTGATATAGCGTTTTTTTTTTACCCAAGCCTATTACATCAACCTGTATCTATCTGCAGATAAAATACTGTACCATATTTGTATCGACAGATGTTATACGCAGATAATAATCTGTGGCATCTGTCGATATATGTCGGTGCCCGCAGATGCTTGACGATAAAATATAAGTTATCTGCGCAGTGTGTGTTGGCTCATTGAATTGTATAGGGAGCGATATGGACAGATATGCGTGCAGATGCAGATATCTTATCGTATCTGCTTAATGTGTGATGGGCTTTAAAAAATTATCACAACTTATGTAAATGTTCGGAAATTAAAGGCTATTATTATTATTATATCAATCTCATATAAATACAGAATAAAAGAAAGCTCAATAAGATGGTGCAAATATTCATTAAAATATCAAAGAACATTAATTAGATTCGTCATTTTCTCAAATAGATTAAAAATAAAAACTGTTCAGGTTCATGTGAAATCGATATATTTCGACTTTGTGCCCAATACAAACTTTTCAGTACGATTTTGACTGAATTGTGGGGAATTTTGCACTGGAAACTGGTATCACCTATAAAAAATGTCACACAATTCTAACCTAAATAATTTAATCTTTTCTTACGAAATTTTATGGATTCTGGAGTACTTACCGATGGAAAGTCACGTTATTAGGATTTTTAATCCTGCCTTTATAATTGCGGCACACTTTTATAGCACATTTGGTCATATTTCGGCACTTTTGTATTGCGCGCTCCGCATACGTCACCTACGGTGTCACAATGCAGACTGAGGGGGGGAAAATGACTTATAAGCCAACAGTTGGCTTATATTTTTTGGGGACGTTTTCATGCCGCCGACGGTCCATCTAGTGTTGTATATAATCTAAGGCTAGGGCATGGATACCGGTATTCGGTATTACCGAAAAACCGGGATACCGGACATTTTTTCCCCTTTTTTAATACCGGTATTAAAAATCTACAAAACCGGTTTTTCGGTATTTTAACTTGTGTTTAAAATATTAAGTAGTCGACTCTAATTTCAAACAAGCAAGCACTTTTAATAATTTTTGTCTTCAGATTCACGGCTTTTGAAGTTACTTATCGCTTAATCTACTCTCAAATTTCAAATTTACAGTGCACAAGTTTGCTTTGTTTATTTATAGCGTAGACTAGGCGGTGTTTTGCAGAATTTTCTTTGGCCGAATATCACTTACCAACCAACGTTTCGCCGACTTTGACAACTATTACCAAATTTTTATATGACAACGTGACGTGTCATTTGGTCGAATTATTATAAAGCAGAATATCATAATGACTCAAAACGTTTGGAAACTCATCATTTATCAAATCTTTCACTAGGCCAAATAAGTCTGATTCGACGAGTGATCTCTTTTTCGAAGTTGGACCTACCTAACTGGACCGTTTGTCCCTGGTATGCATAGTGGTCAATAACTTCGAGCGCAGAGCCCCCGACTATTACGGGAGTTGGCACAATATGGATATTAGTTAGACATGATTTTCGTTTTTTTCATGATCATTTTTAGGCTAAGTTGGACTACTAGTAAGACTCGTTCAGAAACTCTGCTGAGGTCAGCGAGCATAGTACTGAGGTGCTCCATGGTCTCAACTATGACTACAATATCGTAGGCGAATCAAAGGCGAGTGAATTACCCGCCATTAATGTTGATGCCTTGTCCTTTCCAGTCCAGAACCTTAAGAGCATCCTCAAGCATGGGTTTAGTACCGTAGACCACATACCATACATATGTGATCTAAGGTACTACAGCCTTTTCAGAAGGCGGCTTGTTCGGGAGGCTGGAAAGCATCAAACCTGCGTGCGAGAAGATTTGTGATGACCCTGGAAAATAACTTCTGAAATGGATCTATTCTTTACCAAGGTGTTATTACCTTCTTTGAAGATGAGCACCACCACTGTCTTCTGTTTCATGCTTTCGGCGTTCTCCTCCCTTGGTGAAGAACCCACCTTCAGGAGTTCAGCTGTAATTTCATCGTCACCCGGGGCTTTGTCATTCTTAAGCTGTTTGAGGGCCATACTAATCTCGTACAGGCTGACGTTCGGCCGGGGTGTCTTCGGTATAGTGTCGGGTTAATCAGGCCATCGGGTCTTTAGTTAGATTTCGACGGGTGTTCGGGTTGTCGTGTCGCTATCCATAAAACCTTTCGACTTCCCCTAATAGCTCAGGTTTGGATGAATAATGATTCTGCCGTCGTCGGTCTTCAACTTCATCAGCCGGCTTTGACTAACAGACAGATCCCTGGTAAACACCTTAGAGTCCCTGCTACGCTCAATAAATAGCCTCTTCGATACTATTGGTATTAAATCGGCGTACATCGAATTTCAGAGACTTTGAGATCTGCCTATTGAACTGCCGATAGCGACAAGCGTCACCAGAGGACTGTAGTAGCATCTCACGCCTCACCTCCATGAGCCTAGGCCCAGAGTGCGAGAGCCTATTGGTTCTAGTATGGTGGGTTTTGAAGAAGATAGACCCGACCGTATGGAATGGACAGCTTTCACAAACTCGTCGCTGAAATCGTCCACTTCGCTATACCTAGACATTCAAAACGGTTTTGAAGTTTGAGCTGAATGCTCTCGGGATTTTGGAGCTGAGCAGGTTCTGGGCGGAGCGTAGATTTCATCAGTAGAGACCTTACAAGCTTGAACTGGATAGGTAGGTATTCAATGAGAAGTCGTACAAGCAAAAGAATTATGCGAAAATTTGGTTGAGGACGAATAATCGGCGAAAAAAATTTCAGCGAACTATAGTTTTTATTTTAATACTTTCTTATTAAAAGAGAAGTTTATTAAAAATCTTGCTTTACATTTATAGTGGTTATATTTCAACAAAACAACAGACTTATAAAGAAAGAAAGAAGAATAAGGGCAAAATACCGAAAAAATACCGAAATACCGGGATACCGGTTTTCAAAATTTGAATACCGGAAAAATACCGGTATCGCCATAATACCCAATACCGCACAGCCCTATCTAAGGCCACTAGCACGTTTCGTGACCAACCGTCGCCATCGCGTGTCATGTATGCGTTTGACATTCCGTTTGACACTCCGTCTGACACGTTCCTATTACGGTCATAGCATGATACGAAGTAATGTGTAGAGACCTTTAAACACTATGTTTAACTAAGTAACGAAATGCGTATTATCAAAGTCTGAACTAATTGTTTTGTGATATTTTAATGATTTATTTTATTTTATCGGCAGCACGTTTGCTCATTCATATGTCATCATCATCATCAACATCCCAGCCTATATAGGTACGTCCCACTGCTGGTCACAGGTCTCCTTTTAGAACAAGAGGATATTTTTTTTTAATAATTAATAACTCTTATAAAAAAACAATACATTAAAATATTAAGATTGGGTTTTTGAGTCTTTTTGTATTTTTTATTTCAACGCCAAATTTGTTACTTTTACGGTCATCCCGGAAAATCCAACGAAAATACAAACTGAAACATGGATGTATGGTTGCGGGATGGATGCTAGTGTCACTAGCATCCACACTAGCCTAGTGTCGTTGCTTAAGTGACTAAGAAAAAAGCAGTCTGAAACGTGTGGTGCATGGGAGAAATCTGTGTCTAGACTCCTGTCTAGTGGTGGTGTAGGGGTATGACACGCAGCACGGAATGCTAAGGACCTGGGTTCGATTCCCAGTGCTGGTCTCTTTTTCTGTTTTTTTCTGTGACGTCCACTGCTGGACATAGGCCTCCCCGAAGGCTCTCCACTCAAACCGGTCTTGTGCTTTTCGCAATCCACCGCGATCCCGTGATCTTAACCAGGTCGTCGCTCCATCTTGTTGGAGGCCTACCGACAGCTCATCTCCCAAGCTGATCAACATATGTGTTCTCAATGGAAATTACCTGTGTCGTCACTAATTCAAGGTCTTTTCCAACATTGCCGACCGGGCCATGAGGAGCTGGTAGAAATACGGGCCCGATGCATTCTGTCTGCCCGAACATATTCCACACGTTAGCGTCCTCGCGCATACGAGACTGAAAACAGAAAAGTATTCTGTAAGAAGACTAGATACATTTACACAAATACATACGAGTATAGGTAGTTTAAAAGAGAACATTAATATAACGAAGAATCTTACTCAGAATTTTAATTTTATTGAACTAACAATTATTTTAAAAGAAGTCTTTTCGTACCATTCTCTATACAAACGTAGTACCAGTCTCATTTGAAAACTAGGTACCAGAATTAGATGAAATTTTGTAAGTATGGACTAAACGTAATTATCTATGCCTGTGGTTTTTCATATAAATATTATAAATGCGAAAGTAACTCTGTCTGTCTGTTACGCTTGATTCCCATAAGGTTGCCTACATTTTTGCATGATGTCAGTAAAAAGTTTGGCAAAGTTTGTGTACTCTAACTCCGAGGAGTTGTATCCGAAGATACAGTAATCATTCTCTCTAACTCTCAGGGTTATCTAGCGAATATTTTCACTCCACACTGCTGATACATAAGTATAGTTAATACACTACTTACTTTCATTAGGTTCAGGGTTGCCTCATCAATAGAATATCCGTAGACAACAATTTTGTTGAAGCATGTCAGATCGCAGTACTTTGGGTGTTTTATTATTCCAGCGAAGAGAGCGGGGGTTCCAGTACTCGCAATGGGCTGGAAAAGTATCGGTCTTTTAGAATAGGGATAATGACAACGCCAATCAACTCGCATAGGTACCTACTTTTTATGAGCCATCAAAACACAATTCTTCCGTAGATTTTGTACAGTAATGACGCCACTTATTTGCCAACTCAATGAACTATTTATCTGTGTTAAAGCAATATTCCACAATGGCCTATTCTATTGTTTTTTAATCGTTGTACTACTTAATCGAGGTCATTACTTGCTTCTAAATGATTCCATTTACAAATTCCTATTTTTGTTTTATTCGACTTGAAGGCAAACGAGCAAGTGGGTCTTTAGAAGCAAGTTTATGATATACCCAGATAACTCATTTCTTAAATCGATTTTAGCTGGACACGTTATGAGTTAATCCGTAGCCCTTCCTTTTAGGAGCAACGCGACTTGGCGGCTGCTGCAACACGCGCACTGCGGGCCGCCGCTCTGTAGCACTACCATGAGTTTACAGTGACCGTATTCGATAGCGACGGCGTAAATTATTTGTATGGAGAATTGTGCAGCGCCTCTACAAATAATTTACGCCGTCGCTATCGAGTACGGTCACTGTAAACTCATGGTAGTGGTACTGCTCGCGCGATTACCTAAGCAAGTTATGATCTTGAATATTCATTTTGGGGGCGTTCGCGTTGGAGTGCATTATGTCACTGACGATGCCTTTGTTAATCAGGCGGAAATCTTATCGCATTGCAAAATTATCACAGCGGAAACACTTAGGCACTAAATCAAAATATATTAAATTTATTTATACCTTGTATTTGTTTATGATATCGATCGCGTGATCCAACGTAATAGGTGAAGAAGTCTGCAACTTGATGTGGTTTGCTGTGATGGAACTAAGTGAAACCAAGTACGATGATATCCAGTGAACGCTCGATAAGGTTAGTCCAGGTTTCGGAGTCCTGTGAAATATAAAAGATATAGGTAAAATCATCAATAGAGTACCTAGCCACCGTAAAGCAGGTGCTGCTTTGAATTGGGGTGCTCGCGTGCTGGACCCTAGCCTAAAAATTAGAAATAAAAAAGTAACCTATTTAGTGGTGCCTTGAAACCTTTCTTTAGACGCAAACGATGCCAAGAAATAGAAGATAATATTCAAAAATTTTGGAGCTCGATTAAATTTTTGCACTGGGGTGCTGTTGTTGTACAGTCACCTCCACCAATTTCTGATGCAACAAGCGTGCATAAATATCTGATACGACTCTATTAAATTTCTATGGCCGGATGGACGTGTCAGATATTTTTGCACGCTCGTTACATCAGATATTGGTGCTGGTGACTGTACCTGCTGCTTTTGGTGCTGGTGGCTACGCTACTGACAATTATTAAAATAGTAAAATACCCCTACTTACAAATAAACTACTTATAAATAAATGAACAGATGCAACAACTCTGAATAGGATCATCATATTCAAACGATAACGCTATCGATTAGTGGAGCCGAAATAGTAGATTATACAAAAAGAGCATAAAACAAGCTATTTTACTCAAGACGTTCATATAGCCATGGATAGACACGTCGAGGAGAAAATGGGTTTAATGCTCGAGTTTTACACTCTGCTTTTAACGTCAATGGTGAGGAAATCACATAGCAACAGTGTAAATAATCGTTCATTTACTACCCACCTTTTATTGTTCACGCATTACTATTAAAATTATATATTTTTAGTTTTATTGATCTATTTTGATTGATTTTTAGTTTCATATAAATTAAAAAATATTTAAAAAATATGTAGAGACTTTTTTGCTTGTGGCTGTTTACACCTGATTGCATTGGTCTTAGACGCAGTTTTTACTTTATGCACTAGAGCATAAAAATTAATTTTATGTTGCCTAGATCCAGCATAAACACATACTTTACGAGTATGAGAAGTGAAAAAGAAATTTTAAATTTACCTTGAAGAACGAGTCAACAATGCTAAAGTTCACATGAGTGAAAGAGAAGAAGATGAAAAAACATTTGAAAACAGTGAAACACATCAGTTTATGAGAGCAGACGCATGACAGTCGGTAAGAATAGTTCTGTTGCTGTACTATCAAATAAGTAATAAAGCTTGGACCAGCCTATCCATACCAATAGGTATTATAAATGCGAAAGTGTGTTTGTATGTTTGTGTTTGTCCGTCTTTCACGTCGTAACGGAGCGACGGATCGACGTGATTTTTGGCATAGAGATAGTTTATGGGCCCGAGAGTGACATAGGCTTTTTATCCCGGAAAAATGCACAGATAACCGAATACCACGCGGGCAGAGCCGCGGGCAAAAGCTAGTATAAGGTTTATTGCGGTACTGAAAGAAGCGTTAAAAGGCTCTTTTGTCTTCATAAGCTATCTCACCAGTCATTCTTAAAATATAGCAGCAGGGATAAATGGAGCTATTTTTCTAAATTCGTGTAGTCTTTTGTTATTTTGGTAGCAAATAACACTTACTTTTCCCATAAAACCTTGTTTAAGCGGAGAATTTTCAGACAATCTTGATGCTTGAAAGCAGCTACTTTTGGTCGACCAGTGGTTCCACTAGTGCTGATTAGCCAGGCGTATATCTTATTGGTGTCGAACGTCGCAGCTCTGTTTAAATATGATATAGTAAATTTCAAGGAGCCCTGATACTATTAGAACAACAAAGTGTAAAAACTTTGATGATAGTCAAAATACCACAACGGGACTTATCACGCTATTTTACGCTATTTTATCACGTTATTTTATTTTAAACTCTTGACCACGGCAACTGTAATGTTGCCGAAACGTCGAGGTAAATATTACTTGTGTAAAATAGCGTGATAAGTCCCGTTGTGGTATTTTGACTATGAGTGAGAATCAAGAAATTTTAAAACGTAACATTGATGATGCAAAAAAAAATTTTTTTTGGCTTAAAATAATAAAAATCTACGTGTTTTACTGATAGAATATCGTACTTGAACTCTTCTTCTGGTGTCTGGTCATCATAGTCTTTTATAAATTGATCATATGAGTGGTCGTCGTTGCCGTGAAATGTTACTAGCTTCATGCTCAAACCAACTTCTTTCGCTGCTCTGTCAAAGTCTTCAAGCCTTTCCACTTCGCAAAAAGCCAATTTTGGTTTAATTGTGTCGAATAACAGCTTGACCTCCTCTGCAAAATAAACAGATCCTGTTAAATTTCACTGCATAGTGGCTATGATAATATCGTTATTGTTATTACCATGATTATCATTATCGCCTTATGGAAAACAATAATGATTTACTGTATTGCCAAGCCGGGGGTATGAGATTGAAGCCTAATAGCGGTAGATTGGTTCTTATCTAGTATGATCTGCTTGATATAATCATCAATGTATAGCTCAACCAAATACTCCTAGATACGTTCTTTTTGAGAATGATGAAGCAATAACCAAGAACTAATAAAGTAAACAGATTATAGTATAATCTGTAAGAACTAATAAAGTAAACAGATTATAGTATAATCTATTTACTATATGTTTTGTAATAAAGTAAACAGATTATAGTATAATCTGTTTACTTTATTAGTTCTTGGTTATTGCTTCATCATTCTCAAAAAGAACGTATCTAGGAGTATTTGGTTGAGCTTGGATTAGACAAATTTGATTGGTCATCTAGTTTGTTTGTTTATACTTTATTGTACTTATAAAAAGGAATGATACATCTAGTAACATAATAAATTTTATACAAATCGGTCTAGCTCTTTTGGCGTGAATCAATCAAACGAACCCACAATTTGTCACATTTATATTTATTAGAAGACTGAGAAGGCAACCCGGCGTGAAGCATGCTATTCACAGAGATTGTTTTAGAGGAAGCAGGCACGGACACATTTACATTGTTGGTAGGATCCTCAGGGAGACACTTACCGAATTCGTACAGTGGATCCACTCCAGCCAACGGATGTCCATTCATAAAAGCTGCGTAGAAGGGTATGTGAACATCCAAATGATTCCTCCCTGATACTACAATCACATCTCCTGGACCGAAGCCTGCATTCCTGAGGCATTTCGCCAGCCTGATGGAGCGGGACTTCACTGACAGCTTAGATTCTACTTCACCAGTTCCCGCATCAATCTGAAAAAATCATCTTTTCCAACTTATATACCTCCCAGTGCACTTGCTCTCAGAATGACTTTACTGTAGCTGTAGTTCACACGCGAACTCTACACATGCATGATACTTGCATGATAATTGTATCTGTTGAAAGCAAATAAAAAAACTGAAACTGAACACTATTGAAGTGCTTCGCGGGTGACGATATTTCCTCAGGAAATTTTCAACCACCGTAAGTCTTATGGCAAGTGGTAGGACCAATTGCAGGTAGTAGGACCTCGTGCAAGGTCCGCCCGGATTGCTACCACCATCTTGCTCGCTAATCCTGCCGTGAAGCAGCAGTGCTTGCACTGTTGTGTTTCGGCGTGGCGAGTAAGACAGCCGGTGAAATTACTGGCACTTGAGGAATCCCATCTTAGAGCTCTAGGTTGGCAACGCATCTGCAATCCCCCTGGTGTTGCAGATGTCCATGGGCGGTGGTGAGCTCTCACCATCAGGAGACCCAATTATTCATTTGCCATCCAGTCGAAAAAAAAAAGTTTCAAATGTAAATTGTGCACATAAATTCTGAAAAGTTAGCGGTTTCCTGATTAAGAGGCTATAGGTCAAATCACTATGTACTCGGTTTGAATCGGTACCTATTGAAGAAAATGTAAACAAACTTCAGCTGCCAGATTTGATATTATTTTTTCATGTTTTAGTTTCAGCGATACTGTCCCATCTAAATGTATGACTTTTTATCCTGCTCTTTAAGCTCATGTAGTTTCTGTTTTTCTATTCATCTAATGTTAGTTTTGTGTGTATTTAGCACAGAAGTATAGATTTAAAGAACCCACCTGCCAAATATGGTCTTCAGTAGGCTGGTTCATATAATCCAGAAAGAAGTCTCCCAAATGATAAGAATCGTCATCGACCACCTCATCATTATTTTTTTTCACTTGCATTTTCTTCTCGCTATTTAATTAGCAATTTATTTAATTGAATTATTTTTCAAGTTCGTGCACACTAACTTACGCGTGTGTGTTTTGCTTATTCATGAAATTTGTATGCAATGTGGGGCAATTTATAAGATCAAGACGCATAGGCGTTATCAAGAAGAGTAATTACTGATCAGATTACTAAAGTTTCGATAGTACCTACAGTTTAAGCCGTCGAACGAACTGCAGTAGGTGGGTTCCACAATGAGCTATTAAAAGAAAATTGATATACATTATTTAGGGTACCTCAAAAAAAATCGACCAAAAGAGTGACAGTACCGCACAGTATAGATTTTTTTTTATATAAGAGAGGGCAAACGAGCATGCGGGTCACCTGATGGCAAGCAATCATCGCCGCCCATGGACACCTGTTAACACGAGGGGTATCACAGGGTGCGTTGCTGGCCCTTTGAGAGACTGATATATAGGCTCGTTTTTTAAAAGAATGAGCAATTTAAAGTTAAAAAATTTGCCAACAAATCCCGAATTCGAAAAATGACCGTTGCAAATCTGTAAGGTTTTAACCCTGTCCGAAGATTACCTCCATTACCACTGCACTACTAGCATATCCCGTAGGATTAATTATTATTTATAGACACTTAAAATCGTCCCCACCTCCCATGTAGGGGAGGAACCAAAACTAAACTAGGTGTAACAAGAATACTGATCTCTCTGTAAACCCCCGGTTTTTTTGAGATATTACTCGTATGTATGTACAAATGAGGGACGTGCACAAAAAAATAAATTTCAGGGTTACCGCATTTCAATTATCTTCAAAAACTTTCAATAAATAAATAATATAATTTTATTTTCTGGGTCTTAAATTACGGAACCCTCGGACTATAAGTAAGGCTCACATTTGGTCAAGATGTCTTTTGGAAATCGGGTTATCATTCAGGCCCTAATCAGTTGATATAATTAAAATTCGGGCTATCTGTTATATTACGACTATTAGCCGAGCAGTGATTCTACGAGTATATAAATGTAGATACCATATGGATGCAGTTTTGCAATACTGAGTCAACCCACTGTCATTTTGCAATACAATGTCAACTGTAAAGCAGCCATATAATATTGTGTGTTTTGAGATCTTGAAAACGGAGAAATAGAGATTTCTAAAGGGAGAATAATGAATAATCCATCCAGATAGTATAATTTCTGAGAAATTGCATCCTTCCGATTCTGCATACAACGAGTTCGTCCAAATATTTCTACATACGTATTTAGATGTGGTTGTATCTTGTATTGTAACTGTAACTTACTCAAAGAAGGTAAGCGCTCTTGAAGTGTATTTCCATTTAAAAACACACAGCTAAGTAATACGCAAAATCAGCAAGTGATCAATATTCTTTTGATTCTATAAGTTATATTGATATTATTAATATTGGGCAACCAAGCTTCGCTCAGGCTAAAACTCGATAACGAGCGTTTTCCCAGAAATAAGACCACGCTAACTGGATTTTTCATCCCCGAAAACTCGCCTACATACCAAATTTCATCGAAATCGTTGGAGCTGTTTACGAGAACCCTGATTTTTTTATAATATAAATAAGAATTGCTCGTTTAAAGGTATTAGATTAAGGACGACTTGCAGACTTTTTTAAATCTTAAATTTTTTTTAAATTTTAAATCTCGAGGCTTAAACTGACAGTTCTGGTATGGATCTGACAGGGCTTAAGACCACTTAAACCTAGATTAAAAATCCTGCAAGTGGACGTAAATGTTCTTTAAAAAACGTTTATTAAAGGCTCGTTAAGATTGTTTGCCCTTTTTCTAATGCTAAAAAAACGAAGTACCTATATTAGATAGAAAATCCAGACTTTTGGTGTTCCAATATCCCGAGATACTTGAAGATGCAATATATTCCATCATCATCATCATTGTCGCTGGGCAAGTAGCGATCAAATTTTCATACTAAAAACACTCTCTTGTCGTTACTCGCTGTTGGTGGGCTTAGTGGCTAACCCTGGGACAGATTATCGTGGTGCAGACGCACAAGAAGACCTGGGAGGCTGCTAAGAAATTGGAAAATCGAAGTTCGTATCGTACCGTCCCTCTCACTCTCATATTAAATCTTAATAGCGACAGCGGGACGGCAAGACACGAATTTCGAGTTTTGCACTTCGTAGGGCCTACCCCAGATGAAGCTGGGAAGGGGCAAGACGATGATAACTAAATTATTTCATTACTGATCCACCGCAACACGTTCTTACAATAAGTCCCGTAGTGAATTCCCGTATGCAGGATCACTTTTGTCCGTCCGTCTGCCTGTCTGTCAAGACGCTTTTTCTCGGGAACGCGTGGAGGTAACAAGCTGAAATTTATATAAAATGCTGAAATCTACTGTCCCTTGGAGCTGTGAAAAAAATCAAACTTCTAAGCCAACGCAATCAAAAGACTCGCAAGGGAATCAAAACCTACAGGGTGCTTGCAGTGAACTCAGATTCTTGAAATTTGGTATAAAGGTAGCTAGTATAACACAACCAACTATAGATAAACCGCCTAACTGAGTCCTCGCCTGCGCGGTACAGGGGCGCGGGGGTAGGACGAGAAAGGGGAGTGAAGGCGGTGCGGGCGGCGAGCGTGAATAACGAGATACACAAGTGGCGAAACGTGCACTAGATAGTTCTAAAGATATGTGACGTCATGTTGGTTAACGAATGGTTTTTTCTGATTGCGGCAGAAGGAGGGTTATGAGTTATAGTTAAAACTAATTTTCTTGACCGAATCGAGTAAGGTACTGGTAGGAAGTTCCGGACAAGATAAAGAATTTGGACTATACGACACAATACTACAATAATATGTACCTATGTCTATTTTTTGAAAGTCGTACAGAATTTACGTCCAGTTTTTTTTTCTAAAGTATTCGTATACGTTAAAAACCATTTGTTTGCACTGACTATTAATTTTATGTCCGAAGATAAATCGACTCATCTTATCTCGTGTGTACCTCTCACAAAGCGTCCGTAGCCATTAGCACTTGCGATCGCTAGCCGTGGCGCGACCGGAATGAGCTGTGCGCTAAGAAGCGCCTGCCGCTCGCACCTCTTTCAGTCCCCTTTGTCGTCCTACCCCCGCGCCCCTGTACCGCGCAGGCGAGGACTCAGTTACGCGGTTTGCCTATAGAAAAATCTCAAAATCTTGATTTTTTAATCTGACCCCACACTGCGTACATTTTGCTTAAGAGTAGAGCTCTGCATACACTGGATGTTTAAATCACTCGGAAAAGCGAGATATATATATCGTCAAGACACGATTCCCGCTTACTTACATAGGTACCTATAAATGTGTACGAAACGAGTTCGACTCGCTCTTGTCCAGTTTTTTTTCTGTGAAAAGGTTCTAGTCTAGAGTGTGGCTGATGACACAATACAGGCATACAGCTCGAGCTATATACCTACCTACTACCTAGTAGGCCTGGTTTGATAGTACTTACATCAGTCGCCCTCGATCTAGATAAATTTAAAAGCCTACGGCGCAATAACAAATTTATTCCAGAATGTTGTACTCATAAGATAACTGCTGTTAGTAACAGATTAATATCTAGCTATCGCTTAATTCATATGTGATTAAGTCCTTTTATTTTAACTCAGGAGGTTAACCATCGATATTAAATGAAATGTTGATTTGATAATTATAATGTAGGTAGTAATCCATCGATATTAAATGAAATGTTGATTTGATAATTATAATGTATTTACTAATGTCATGTTAACATCTTATACCTTTGTCAAGAAAATCATAGTGAAATTGATTACCAGGTTTCGGCACTGGTCCCACCGCGAGCTAGTAAGCTATGAGCTATCGGCTATTTTCTAGCCCAAGAAACGAACAAAAGATAATCGCTTCCGTGTACATAAAAGAGAGAGTTATATTTTTATAGTTCATAGCTGGCTGTTCACACTGCAGGCGAGAATACTCTCCCACCGCCCGGCGAGTAAGCGATAATTCCATAGAATTGTTTACTAGCCGCCCGCCGATTGTCAACTGTTTCTAGTACAGAATTTTACTAGTTGACCGCCAAGCTCGCCGATAGCTGGCGGTGGGACCACTGTCTACTAGTTGACCGCAGCGATAAGCTATCGACTATAAAACTAGCTCAACGGTACTCGAGCTGAGCTAGTGCAGCGAGTAATCGCCCGTCGCAAGCAAACACTCGCTTATAGCCGAGCGTCTAAACTAGCAAAACTATACTCGCTTCTCGCCTCTCGCCCACTTGTTTGTAGTTTATAGTTTTACTCGCTAATAGTTTGTAGCCGCCGGTGGACCAGTGCCTTCACTCTGGGACATGATTAAAGACCGTCACAGACTACGCAGATGCGGTAAGATATCTGCATCTGCGCAGATATCTGTCCATATCGCTCCCTATACAATTCAATGAGCCAAAACACACTGCGCAGATAACTTATATTTTATCGTCAAGCATCTGCGGGCACCGACATATATCGACAGATGTCACAGATTATCATCTGTTGATCTGCGTATAACATCTGCCGCTACAAATATGGTACAGATTTTATCTGCAGATAGATACAGGTTGATGTGATAAAATAGGCTTGGGTAAAAAAAATCGATATATCAAAAAATGTGTGCCTTGTGCACGGTCCGCCCGGATTGCTACCACCATCTTGCTCGCTAATCCTGCCGTGAGATGCGATACGATGCGATGCGATGCGGTGCGATACGATGCGATGCGATGCGATACGATGCGATGCGATATGATGCGATGTGATCCAATGCTATGCGATGCGGTGCGATGCGATACGATGCGATGCGATGCGATGCGATGCGGTGCGATGCGATGCGTTGCGATGCGATGCGATGCGATGCGATGCAATGCGATGGATGGATGGATGAAATATTTCTCACATTGTTGCGATGCGATGCGATGCGATACGATGCGATGCGATGCGATACGATGCGATGCGATGCGATGCGATACGAATACGATGCGATGCGATGCGATGCGATACGATGCGATGCGATGCGATACGATGCGATACGATGTGATGCGATACGATGCGATGCGATACGATGCGATGCGATCCAATGCTATGCGATGCGGTGCGATACGATGCGATGCGATGCGATACAATGCGATGCGATGCGATGCGAACCGGTGCCATGCGATACGATCCTATGCTATGCGATGCGGTGCGATGCGATGCGGTGCGATGCAATGCGATGGATGGATGGATGAAATATTTCTCACATTGTTGCGATGCGATGCGATGCGATGCGATACGATGCGATGCGATGCGATGCGATACGATGCGATGCGATGCGATACATAGTCAGAATCGTCATCAGACGAGCTGTCTAGTACATATAAAAGAGATAAACACGAAAACATCCTGTATAAAGAATCCGCACCAAAAAACATGTCTACTCAGTTTGAAGGATTTGGACTGAATGTATGCGTCTCGTATATTATCACATCTGCGTAGTGTGTGATAGCTTCAGATCATTACGTTTTTATCTGCAGATAAAATATTACCGCATCTGCGTAGTCTGTGACAGCCTTAAATTTGTTCGACTCTACATGTAATCCTAAAATAAATGCATTATAAGTAATAAGTAATATTTTACAAAAACCCACTACAAAAAACTTGAAACTAATTTTCTACTAGCTTGAAGTCAGTGCCTCAGCACGAGCCAGAAGGAGTGGAACTACCTCACCTTTCGTCTTCCTCACCTCACCTTCTTACTGTACCTACTCCTTCGTGCTGTGTGTTTCAGTTTAGGGATATGGAATAAGCTCTCGTTGTCTGTATTTCAACAAACATAAAAAAACCGAATTGATAACCTCCTCCTTTTTTGAAGTCGGTTAAAAAATAATATAAATTTGCAAAATGAAGCTTTAAAGTGCTTTTTTTGTAAGGGTTACAATAAACTTTCCTATCACTCTACTAGCTAATCCATTGGCTTTAAAAATCGGAGAAAAATCATGTCTGTAGGTACATCTACATATTAATTAAGCGAAAAACTATCACAGCTTAACAGGTTTTACAAGTTAACTAGTAAAAGTTTGATAAGTTAAAATTTTGTGTCGCAAATTAGCGTGAAAATACACGGCACATATTTGGTCGATTTTTAATCTCTAATATTTACTGGGCTGGTATCTTTAAGTACATACTTATGTCAAGAACGATTAAAATTGGTCTGATTAAAAAATCAAAACAGAGAATCGCCTAGTAATAAAATAATCTACCTATTCTGATGTACCATGAGTTCCCACCAAATTTCACGAAAGAGCCTTTCAATCGTAATAAGAGTTGATACAACGAGAAAGTATTCGAAATCTCTATATTTGTTAATTGTACGAAAACGGATTATTCAGGACACAGACAACAAATAGGTAAAAAAAAACTCGTTTCCGCAGTGGTCCAGCCTGAGCGTCAGCATAAATGCTGACTCCACGGTTTTTTTTCAATTCGAAATTTGTTGCTTTTGGGCGAATATTCAGCGTTTTTGCAGCGTTTTGTTTTGTCATTGGTGTTTTCGCAGGCGTTATGAAAAGGGGTGATGCCCAGTGTTGTTTTTTTATGAAAAATTAAACAACACCGATACTCAATTTAGTGTGATTAAAATTTTTGTGACTTGTCTTTCCGTTGTGCTATAAAAACGTGGGACGCTAACTAATGACATTTGACCGCGTGGACAAACGCTCGAATATTTGCCCTTTTACGGCCATCCCGTGAAATAAAATGAAAGACAAGTTTGTCCAATGGTGGTGTAGGGGTAATGGCACGTAGCACGGAATGCTGAGGACCTAGGTTAGATTTCCAGTGTTAGACTTTTTTTTAGTGTTTTTTCTGTGCATCCATGTTTCATTTTGGATTTTAGTGGACATAATGACAATTTATTTCATATTAAGTGGCTGAAATAATCTCGATACGCTTTGCATGTGGAACGGAAAATAACTAGTGATTGTGATTAAGATCATAATCTTGTGATTTCGGCATTCATTAGATTCTATCAATTATCGGAATGCATTTTGCGATAATACAACCTCATTAATGGTTATTTAAAACTTTTATTTTAACTGTACCTATAAATGACAACTTGAGAAATAGATATGTAACCATTTTGGTAAAAAATAGCATCTGCCTACAGTGAGACATAAGTACATCCATAATTTTAATGAACATCGCAAAAACGGGACTAAATGCGACTACGGCCATTTTTAAATACTTGCATTTTGTGAATGTCGCTGTTTGTATCTTTTGTTCGTGGTTTTTAGCTTTTATTTTGAGATTTAAGTAGGCACTAACCCCCTTATTCATACAACTTTAACAAGCCTATGTTAACTAACAAATGCTTTGTCCCTTTCTAGCAAATACAAATGTCGAAGTGACAGATAAGGACAAACGAATTTTAGCGGCATTTTAACTAAAATAGGTTTGATTGTCGTTTATGAATAAGGGGGTAATAATATAAAGACGGCCAGATAGCTCAGTGACTAGAACCTGACAATGTAGTTTGAGGTCCCGGATTCGACCCCCAGTCGGGGCACACTGTGTGTATGAAAAATACGAATTTTTTTCGAGTCTTGAGTGTTTCATATGTACATGTATCTGTATATTTTATAAGTATAATTGTCTATCTGTTCTTCAAGTACTCATAGCACAAGCTTTGCTTACTTTGAGACAGGGTCAATTGATGTCAAGCGTCCCATGACATAATTTATTTACTTATTTATTTTTATAAATAGGCTCCAGGTTGGCAACGCATCTGCAATACCCCTGGTGTTGCAGATGTTTATGGGCGGTAGTAGACCCACTTACTCGTTTGCCTTCCAGTCGAATTAAAAAAAAACACAAGGATTTATAAAAAAAATGCATATGTGTAAAAAATATTTTAATACTTATTACATACAAATTACAAAATACAAATAACATGTAGATGGGGTTTTTGAAATATAAATACCGAATAATCGTGCAATTCTAATTAAATCATTCCAACACAGCATTTTTCACTAGTGTCCGCACTTTTCCCCTGGCGATTTTCCCTGTAGAAGTCATTGGTAGCTGATCGACGAAGAGTACACCGCCTCTCAGCTGCTTGTGTATTGACAGGGTATCTGTAAACGTGAGGTTAATATAGTTTTGAAGAAGTGAAGGTTTTTTAAAAAAAGGTGTTAATTAATTTACTCAAATCGACAGATATCCATTACATGTAGTATCTGAATTTGTGTTAATGTAATTTTTTTTGTAATGATTTGTAATGTGCAATAAAGAATATTTGTGTTGTATTGTAGTATTTTTATTCAAAGTTAAAGTGATTTTATTTAATATATCAAACTTTTATAGGTTGTTTAGGTTGGTTTTTATCACGTTTTATTCATAGACTGAATTTAATTTTTTTAACCAGACGAACATAATTTTTTTTGGTTGTTTCTCGTATTTTCGTTCACGCATTTTGTGCCGCATTCAGCTTAATACTAAAATCCAGTTTGCCAAACGGCGACAGAACAAGTTGTAAATAGGATTTTTGTATGAAACCAAAATTACGCGACTCAAAACTCAAAAAGTTACGCTCGTCTGGCTTCACCCTCACTAACTTGCAACAAGATATTTAATCTCCTGCGCAGTGACCGCCGCGCCCGCTGCCCTCACCACCACCGCAACTGGCCATTCACCGTCCACTTCATTGGGAATGCTGGTCACACACACGTCGTGGACTCCTTCGTGCTTCAATATCACCTCCTCTAGCTCTAACGGAACCACCTGTCAAGGCAAATTTTGGTGTTCGATGCAGCGCCATCTGTGGTTCATTTGATAAACTATATCGATTGCTATTGTTGAGTTGACAATCATGTATCTCATTAGTTCCAAAATTAGACACAACATGTGGTGGCGCTAGTATCGTTCATCAATATGACAAATAAATAAATAGTTTATTTGTTTGTAGCATTAAGGTGGTCTAGAGGCTGTTTGTCCCCGTTTCATGGACAATCGGCTTCGAAATAAACAGTTTCTCGCATTGTGGGGACCGAAGTTAATATTGTAATTGGAAAAGACGTAATGTGGGCTTCACATAAGGTCAACTGGCATTATCTCTAGTGGGCGAATGACGGATGTATCCGTGATGCAATTTACGTCAAAATCACGTCGAACGATATACATACGTAGTATGGATATGACTACTAATTTAAAAAAGAAAACATAATTGAAAATTGTTTGTTGTCGTAGTAAATATTTTTTTCTATATTAAGTACCTACGTATTTCAGGGCATTCGATTTATTCGGATCCCTTTTATAGTTTACTAATTATCCACTTACGTAGGGAAAATGACCTCTTTACCTACATCTACCGATGTAAGAGGTGCGTATATATTGATAAAGTGATACTTCATCATAATTATCACCGTCACTCAAATTTCTCTACATTTTTATACATTTTTTTTTTTAAATAAAAGCCTTATCCATCACATGCTATCATCTTAATCTCACCATATTGCATCCATCATCCGCCCTTTAATTATCACACAAGTGTGACCCCGAATGTGTTATATACCTATAGTTGAGGACGATTGTACAAAATTCCTATTAAACAATAGATAAATTTTTTCAGCCTTTCCTTGAATGCGGCCGTAAACAGAGACTCCCTCAGGAACTGTAGGTATATTTATTCTTAGTCTAGTTCTAGTACCGATAACGCACAAGCTTTGCTTAGTTTGGGGCTAGGTCAGGCGTTGTAAATATTCCAAAGTATTTATTTGTTTCTTTATCGGTTATGTCCAAAATCATCCGTCTAGACCTAAGTCATTGACATGTAGCTTATGGCACTAGAGACTACAATATTCGCACACCTAGATCAAAAGCGTATCAACTCAAAATGATACACCATTTTAAATTAAATCTTTCAGGAAGTTAATAAAGCCTAAATTAAAATGGTGTATTATTTCGAGTTGATACGAATACGTTGATATGTTTGGAGCAAAACGCACGGCGTATCAGTCATCAGTACCTACTGTGCCATGGCTTGGCTGGCACATGACTTATCTGAATCGTGCCGATAGGAGTGCGTTATTGATCTCACGCGCATTGATTCAGATAGGTTTCCGTAGATTAGTAGCATAGGTAATAGATTAACATTAGGTATATAAGTTTGTAATAAGAGTAGTGAAATTAGTTCAGTTACAATTGGAATTAGAGTTACAGTGAAGTTCTGTTCCCCTAAACCTACCTATTACTTTGACAATACTCCTCTCATGAAAGGATCACTGTCAACAAATTTTGTGCGCCGTTTTGATGTAAAAGAAACATGCAATCTATACAAACATTATTGATGTCGACGATCAAAGTACCACTTATTAGTTACTCGATAGGACCTCCCCTAAAATAGTGCAATATCGATATGCCTGTTATTTTCTACGCACAGCCAATGTGCAGGCGTGCTATTAGTTAAATAATCTTTCACCGTTAAGAGATTTATCTGAGTTCTGGAAAAAAAATAAAAACGTACAGTATATCCTCCAGACTTGATCAACATTTTCAATCTCTCTACGAAATAATAGAATCCGTTCTCGTCCCTCCGTAGCATATCTCCAGCTTTGTGCCATCCATCGTCAGAAAAAGCCTTTGCCGTCTCTTCTGGATTCTTGTAGTATTCCTAAAACAATCGTCAGCTTTTAAATTATAAAGTTAGTTGATACCTACTATTAACTAATAAGTCCGAGACATTCAGGGGTATCTTTGCGGAGATTCAAATATAGTACAGGTACCTACAGCTAAAGTACAGCAGATAAAGTAGGTACTCTTAAAAACTTTGTTTTAACCCCGGACATTAATTTTCAATCAACTACGAAATTAAATTCTTAGGAAAGCCATACAAAATAAATATTATTTAAAAAAGAGCTGAATTAGAACATTTTCTTTTGTATTTCACTACATCTTTCATAACGTAAACACGATACAACTAGCTGTTGCTATACAATAGTCCACAGGAGACTTGCGTTTTAAAAGATTTTAACCTCTTCACCGCCAGTGTCATCCAGTCATTACTGCCAATGTAATGCCTCATACGCCACTGTCACCTATACATGATCAACATTCAACTCGAAATTAATCCTTCTGCAATGAAATTAAAAATCAAGTCGATTTGTCGCTGGTTTTTCTATTGCGTAAGTACAGAGTACGTCACTTCGTTTGTTTTGTGGCGGTGAAGAGGCTAAAAAGACCTGAGGCGTATACTGTGGTATTGTCTAACACGCGGACGTTTGCTTTCTCATTCCTTATTTCTTTCTGTCTAACCTAACGGTGTGAGATGGTGACAGAAAGAGTCGGTGAAAGCGATGACAAGATCCCGCGCGTTTGACAATAAGGCCTCTGCTGAGACTGTCTAATGCACTTGAAATTACAATGGTTTTCACCACTTCATTCTGTCACAAGGTATATAGGATGACTAGCTTTTGCCCGTGACTTCGTCCGCGTGTACTTTAGTTATCAGGGCATATGTTTTAATTATAATTGCTAACTCCACCCCCCATTTTACCCCTTTAGGGGGGAATTGCATCCATTTTACCTACACAAATAACTAAAGTCCAGAAATGAAAAAAATTCCATACAAAATTTACCCCCCCCCCCCCATTTTACCTTTTTAGGGGGAATTTTATCCATTTCACTTACAAAGATAATTTTAAATTGTAATCGAGAACTTATACGCCTATTTTCATACTTCTAAGTCTAGAAATGAGAAAATTTCCATACAAACGTTACCCCCCATTTTACCCCTTTAGGGGGAAATTTTATCTATTTTACTTACACAAATATTTTTTAATTATAATCAAGAACTTATACGCCTATTTTCATACTTCTAAGTCCAGAAATGAGAAAATTTCCATACAAACTTTACCCCCCATTTTACCCTTTTAGGGGGGTATTTTATCCATTTCACCTACACAGATAACTTTTAATGGTAATCAAAAACTTGTATACTTATTTTCATACTTCTAAGTCCAGAAATGAGAAAATTGCATATAAGCTTCACCCCCCTATTTCACCCCCTTAGGGGATGAATTTCCAAAAATCCTTTCTTAGTGCTCACTTACATCATAAAAGGAACCCCTGTACCAAATTTCAAGTTTCTAGGCCCAGCTGTTTGGGCTGTGCGTTGATATATAACCCAGTGAGTCAGGTTTACCTTTTATATATATAGATGATAGATGATAGAAAGAGATGGTTAATGTTAGACAAGACGGCGTCTGTTGGCAATTCCAGTACAGAACCAGCTTTCTCCAGTACTAGTTTAAACATCATCTGGCCTCGTTGACCTCTCCGATACAGGATATTTATATTTACTTACAGTGAAGCCAGGTCCTTTAGTCCATAGTTCACCAGGTACATTGGGCTCCGTTATAGTTTCTCCAGTTACCGGATCCACCAGCTAAAACAGTTATGGTGATTTTCAGTTTCAAAACACAGGTAAAGACATCGTCTTCTATGCTTACAGTATTTATATAACTTTGCTATGTGCAAAAATATCGTAAGTTAGCTTTTAGCTACACTTTATCACCATCTCTTACTCCATCGCCAAACGCCATCTCTTGTGACTTTCGTTCTCGTACAGAGAGTTCGCTAGATAGCGCTTGGGCGACAACATTCGCTTTATAAAAAAATGTTCTAGAACACCTAAGACCAGGTCGTCGCTCCATCTTGTTGGAGGCCTACAGACAGCTCGTCTCCCGGTCCGCGGACGTCATTCGAAAACCTGCCCACTACCACTTCAGTTTCGCAATACTTCGGGCTATGTCAGTAACCTTACTTCTACTGCGATCGCGGGATCACGGTGGATGCGAAAAGCACAAGACCGGTCTGAGTGGAGAGCCTTGGGGGAGGCCTATGTCCAGCAGTGGACGTCTTTCAGCTGATGATGATGATGACACTTAAGACAATTTCATATATCAATCACGCTTGGAACGCAAGGGGAAAACCAGCTCATCAATTACCCAAGAAAGATGTCATCAAGGTTCACTACTGAATCTCAACCACGAGCACACTTGAAGAGTGTAACAACTTAGAAGAAGAAATATATTACCTTGACTTTGACCAGAGGCATTTCCAGTCCGCAGTTGCCTAGCGGGCCTTGAGGTGCTGGACGCAGCACCATGCCAAGGCATTCTGTCTGTCCGTATGCCTCAATCACCAACGCGTCTGGACGGAGGGCAGCCTGGAAACGGTAAGAATATAAAATGACATGGGTCGGCGTCATTGGGGCAGGCTGACTCGTTTTTACAACGGATCTGTAATTAACCAATGAAATACAGATCCTTTGTAAAAACGGGTCATTACTTGAGCGTTTATTTTATTTAATTTACGTGGCCACGTTTTTCTTGACACGGAGAAGATTATGTAACAGTTAACTAAACAATAATTTTGCTCGCCCGCGAATTCAAGCGCTTCTCGCGGATGAGTAAAGTTATTGTTTTAGTTCACTGATTCAATAAATTATTTTTTTACAGTTTCCACGTTATCTAGAAGGACGTCTAAAATATAACCGAAAGCGTCATCAGCCGTTATCATTCTACAGCTCCATTCATAAAAAATGTAACCACGAAAATAGAGACGATTGAAACGCTTGAATAAAGACTCAAACATATGAGAAGATTTCATTTGTAGGGCACACCATGCGATTATCTAATACAGTTCTCACGTGAGCCCAGTGCGCGTTGGGAACTTCACGCACACCATTGCAGTTATAGCTAATACCTAATAAACATACAGTGTAGAACAACTACACATTTAACATATCTGTCTTGGAGAATTGCGGTTGAATGTAACTTAACTTCAGATCAAGAAGGAAACTTTGATGTACGCTGGAACCCCCGAGGTATACGGTGTTGAAGCAGTACAGGTCGCATGGCTTGTCGTGCTTTAGTATACGGTGCATTATCGATGGAGATAATAGTGCTGTTGTTGTTGGCTGAAAAGAACAATCGAACCCATTTATAAAAGTTAAGGGTGAAGCGGGGCGTAATTTTTTGAGTTGTGAGTGGCGTATTTTCGGTCGCGTAATTTTGATTTCATACAAAATTCCTATTGGTCTACAACTCATTTTGAGTCGCCATGTGGCATAAACTGGACTTTTGTATTCTGATCGGTCAGTATGGGAAAGTCTGAAACTATACGACATACGAAGATCTGTTCTTAGGAATCATACATGTCATAAATTTTAGTAACAAGAAAATATGCAACAATTTAGGTGCTAACAATAGTATAATTCAGAAGCAGATTTTTTTATTGAAAATCGTGAGATTACAGTAAGAGTCGTTCTTAAAAAATTACATAATGAGCTTCAAATAATCTTGCATTGTACACAGATAGATATAGTAGTTAATAGTAATAGGCTATTCCCTTTGTTTGCTAAGTAAGAAGGTAAATAAAGTTTTTATACAGCATTCGTTATTAAAGTAGAAATAAAACAATAATAGGATAAGCATTAGAAATACAAACATTTACCCTGTACTTGTTGATTATATGAATCACGTGCTCGATTGAGACCGGGGCGGAGGTCTGAAGCTTGATCTGGTTCATGGTCGGCATGGACAGGGCGTTGACGAACGCTGACACCCACTGCACTGTCGAGAGGTTCAGCGCCAGCGCCGGCGCAGGCCTGAAGGATTTAAGTCATCCATACAATCCGTGAGCTTTTAGAAAACCCTTCGGGTTTCGGGGGAAATCGGAAGGATTCGTTAGTAAAAAATGACAATTTGTCTTTTTGACTCAGTAGCAATCCATCACGCGTAGAGTGCACTCGTTTTGTTTTCATTGATTTATATAGAGCAGTTAAAATCACCACTTAAGGCCGTCACGGACTACGCAGATGCGGTAAGATATCTGCGTCTGCACGCATATCTCTGTCCATATCGCTCCCTATACAATTCAATGAGCCAACACACACTGCGCAGATAACTTATATTTTATAGTCAAGCATCTGCGGGCACCGACATATATCGACAGATGCCACAGATTATTATCTGTTGATCTGCGTATAACATCTGCCGCTACAAATATGGTACAGATTTTATCTGCAGATAGATACAGGTTGATGTGATAAAATAGGCTTGGGTAAAAAAAATTGATATATCAAAAAAAGTGTGCCTTGTCCACGGTCCGTCCGGATTGCTACCACCATCTTGCTCGCTAATCCTGCCGTGAGCAGCAGTGCTTGCACTGTTGTGTTTCGGCGCGGAGAGTAAGACAGCCGGTGAAATTACGCGTGCTTGTGCGCGTGCGCGTGTTCGTGCGCGTGCGCGTGTTCGTGCGCGTGTTTGTGCGCGTGCTTGTACGCGTGCTTGTGCGCGTGCGCGTGCGTGTGCTTATGCGCGTGCTTGAGCGCGTGCGTGTGCGCGTGCGCGTGTTCGTGCGCGTGCTTGTACGCGTGCTTGTGCGTGTGCTTGTGCGCGTGCTTGTGTGCGTGTGCGCGTGCGCGTGTTTGTGAGCGTGCGCGTGCTTGTGCGCGTATGCGTGCGCGTGCGTGTGCTTGTGCGCGTGCTTGTGTCGATATAAATCAGCGATATTCGCAACACGAGCATCAAATTCATAATCAGAATCGTCATCTGACGAGCTGTCTAGTAAATCTAAAAGAGATAAACACGAAAACATCCTGTATAAACAATCCGCACCAAAAAGCACGTCTACTCAGTTTGAAGGATTTGGACTGAATGTATGCGTCTCGTATATTATCACATCTGCGTAGTGTGTGATAGCTTCAGATCATTAAGTTATTATACGCAGATAAAATATTACCGCATCTGCGTAGTCTGTGACAGCCTTTACATTACATTTATTTAGGTAGTTTGTTATTTTTCGGAAATTGATTTCCATGGCGAGTCAACTTAAGCAGGGTATTTCTATAAATAGCCAATCACTGGAAATTGTTTACAATGTATTTATAAATATTTTTTGTATGTAACTAAGTTGAAATCGTTAAGAAAAAAGTTGGTCGTAAATATTTTAATAAGGTACAAGACCGAGTTATAGAAGCAACAGAAATTTCGAAAAGTACATTAAAAATATATAAAAGGAAAGCAGACCAAAAAAATTAATTTGACATACCCAAGAGAAGTAGATACAGTTTATCAACAGCTCTATATACTTCCAAACAAAAGTAGTGTGTTGAGGCGGGGTGTTCTCAATTTAAATTGACGATGGAAGAATTCGAAAATGCTGATTTTGTTTTATTTGTTTCATGACAAAAAGTCATATTGTATTAAAATTTGAAAAAGATAAAGAAGCGTAATATTATTACCGTAAGGTTTATTTTGTGCTGATGGTTATTCTTTACATAACTTTTTACGGTAACTTTGAAAAGTTTAGCAAGTTGATAACAGAACAGAGGCCGTATTGCCTAATGTTTTTGACACTCGTGATCGCAATCAAATGACATATTTCGCATACAAAAGCTGTCATTTTATTGCGATCGCGAGTGTCAGAAACGTTAGGCAATAATTTAAGGCCTTAGAACCGCATATCACGATCGCATGTCATCGTCTATACCCGTACTATGCTTCTAAAATCCGAAGGTTTTTTTAAGATCTCACGGAGTTGTAGCAGATTATAATTAGCGTTTTTATTGAACCTTACTTAAATGCCTGTCTGTCCGTTTGCCTGTCAAACGGCTCTATCTCTTGAGCCGTAATATCTAGGCACTTTAAATGTTCATTTTCAATGATAGTTTAAAACTATTATAAACTATATTATATATTCGTATTTAGAATGGGCTTATTATTTTCTTTCATTTGATACCCTACTCGACAGGATTGAAATTTTTTCTTTTTTGAAAACTCACTATTTGACGTGAAAAATCCACCATTTCGGTATTTTATACCCATTTCTTGTACTCAGTGTCACTCGCGTCATCAAGACGAATCCATTGACGTATCATTCATCAAAATCGGTTTAGCCGTTGAGTAATATTTACGAGAGCACATAGGAATATACATACGGGTCAAACACATAACCCTCTTTCTTCGCAGTCGGGTAAAAAAAAAACTAAAGTAACTTACAAAGTGGAAGCGTCCTTCTCCTTTGTTTTTCTTCTCAAGGTAGCGACGAATCTCATGACTTCTAACACAGGCTGATGCTTCACAGCAGCGACCTTCGGTAACCCTGTGGAGCCACTTGTACTGACAAGCCATGCGTAAACTTTGTCTGTGTCAAATTGGGCTATTCTGAAACGTGAAACCAATATTAAAATTAGCATCGTTATCTTGGCATGTAACATACGTTCTACTGCAGGGCATAAACCTCACAGAATAAGATTGAGAAGACTTGTGACGTCATCTGTCTATTGCTGTCAAAGTTTAACGTCGTTTGCGCGTGGTGTTTTAAAGAGTTATTTGCGCTGGTTATTTGATTCGATTTGTAGCATTCGAACATGGCAGATGTAGACAAAATATCTAATTTTGATATTTCTGTTTCTTTGGCTAGTTGAAGTATAATTTTGATAGTGTTTTATGGGCGATTAACCTTAACAGTGAACAGTGATCGATCACAAAATTCTATATTGCTCTCGTGTCTGAAATTTTTTAATGCGCAAGTTGTCTCCACGTGGTTTCTGGCATTTTACTATCAAGTTACAAAAACTACAATCACCGCACACCGTGCCTCTCAAAGAGAGTATACTTACACAGGCGAAATTGTCCTATTAATTAGGACAGAAAAGCCATATTTTAAAGGAGAAGAAGGAGAAGAAGTGTTATTTTGTGTTTTTTACTTATAACTTTCATTTTAATACAAAAGAAAGAGAAGTCATTTTTTGATTTTTTACATTAATTACAAAAATAATAGGATATTTTTTTTTTAACTTTTGTTTTCCAATTGGCTTTCGAGGGGAGACCCTACAGGTTCTAGAACACCTTTAATATATATTTTTTGGTACTACTTCATTTAATAGATTATTTATTTTAAAAGCGAGTGGGCCACCTCAAAATATTAAGTAAAAAAAAATGAATTGTAGTAAATAATCTATCTGAATATTGTACACCATGAATATGGTAGATTACGGTCATGTACTTAATTAATTATTTTATAATTACCTTCCACCTCTCTGTACCCGTTTTCATGCAATAAATGAATTATGAATATTATGAATTAAAAATGCCGAAGATTATGAATAACCTTGGAAGAAAAAATAATTCACAATGTATAAAACTATATTTGTCATAGAAAAATTTCGGGAGATTATAAAATATGACTTTAAATTAACATCATCGACACCGTTGTCAATATCTAAGTATCTTATAGCAAGTGTAAAGAATGTTGCAATATAAAACGTAGTAGTGCTGCCCTCGCATCAGGTTTTTATATTCCTGATCACTGGCTTGACCATTTCAAAACCTAGTATCGCACAAAACCATTTCAAAAACCTAGTATGGGACATACACTTACTAGGCCTTTTGTGAGTTAGATTTATTTTTATTATTTATTAGCCCATTAATAACGACTAACGTTCAAAACACTACCTCGTCGCTATTTACTCATCTTTGCTTCTACTAACTGAACCAAAAGTGAGCCCCCCATTCCTTCTGAAATATTTCCAGAAGAAAATAAAAGTCAATCTGATTAATATAATGTAAAAAAATTATGACTAACTTGGTGCCGTATTCTATATTTTTTGTAATATTTTTTTTATAATGAATAACTACTTAGCTGACTGTTTTATTTAAATTTAAAGGTCCACGTATTAAAACTTATGATTAGTAGTCTTTTTAATCTCTTGATCATGACAAAGTGACAACACATACTGGGTTTTGAAATTGATCGGTTCACTATAAGTTTTTATTCGAGTTTAATTTCAAAACCTAGTATGGCACATAAAACATGCAATATAGGAAATTAGTTGCATTTGCATATACCTGGATATTCGGCTTAATCTAATAAACTAACAAAGTATCACTTTTGGAACGAATATTGCAAAATTTTGTACGGCTGAGACAAAACATAAACATGTTTTTTCGCTTTCTGTAAAATTAGCTTAATGTCCCTTACTATGTTTTGAAATGATGCAGCCGTATTTTATCACCTACGCAAGAGTTTGTTGAACTTATAAGTGCATGGTAAATACATTTTGGACTGCGCAACAATGTTCTAGTTATATGTTATCTAATATCCATATATGGCATATATACTTAGAATGAATTTTAATTAGCGTGCATAAATGTTTACAAAATGTCAATTAGTCCATGAACTATGTGCATCCATCCACGTGCTGTGTGATACGCAAAACTTAGCTTATAAGCGGATTCTACAATCACAATACTTATAACACATCGGTCAAGGTCATTAATTCATAGAGGATAGTTGTGGGGTCGCCGTCATCGAAACCGATGAGGAGGACTATATATATTGTGAAATAGTTCCATGGTGGCTCATGCATGAATTAAAGTCCTTGATCGGACGTAGCTTGCAGGTACCTAATATATGAAGACAGATGTCATGTCGACGGTGGAGGGTTCACGACGACATTTATCAAGGGAAAGATTTTATTTTTATTTATTTATTTCTAATCCCTGAATCCTCAGAACTTCCATAAATTACGTCTAACTCCCGAGGGCACCGATGACTTCACGGACAAAGTTCGTTTTGAGAAGCACACTTCAAGGTCAGTGGGGTAGCCACTATCTTCTTAAAGACACTTTCCCGACAAAAATCTTGTTCCGCTCACCTGCGAGAGTTGTGCGAGATGAAGATGGGTAAATGAAGCGTTTCTATTGGTTAATAAAAAATACATTCGCATCACAACATTGCACATCTTTGGTCGTAAGGCAGCCTAATAATTAAGCCCAACACACATAGAGGACGGGTTCAGCTCGTATTTACATGGCGGTATAGGTATGAAGGGTCGGGCGCGGGTCGGGTCGTGCGTCTATATAGCGTCTATAGTCTATAGGGCGGTCTATACGCCCGTCGTGGGCCCGCGCACGACCCGCAGCCGTCGTCTGTGTGTGTTGAGCTTCAACTACTCACTCAAAGTCTTCAACAGTTCCAGATTTATCACAGCTATCCATTAGCTCAGCCATTGTGTTTCCATCCCCATCAAACGTTACAAGTCTAGTTTCCAGACCCAACTCTTCAACAGCTCTCTGGTAATCACATAAGGACTCCCGCTGGCAAAATGCTATTTTCGGAGTCACCAGCTTGAATAGTTCCTTTATTTCTTCTGTAAGACAAAACATATTTTAATACGAGGTAAAAGGACAAGTTCACGTAGGAATCTTCTAGTAGAAGTTTTGATTAGATTATTTAGCTTCATTGTTATACAAAATAATATCAATTCATGTGAAGGTAAGTCGTAATTTTCTGGCCTTCGACGCCTTTTGGACCAGCGCGAGTCTGAAGTTAGTACCAGTTCTTATCAGGACAGGGAGTCCTGAATCCAGGAAGATAGAGACAATCATTATATTCGGAAATTATTAGGATCAGTATTTGCCGTTCGTAATGTTTTAAATGTTCGTAATGTTTCAAACGAAAGTCTTTAAAAAATGTGTGTTGCCAGTGATGACATACGGATCCGAGACATGGTGCTTCACTATAGGCCTTATAAATAGGCTCAGAGTTGCTCAGCGAGCTATGGAGAGAGCTATGCTTGGGGTTTCTCTACGGGATCGAATGAGAAATGAGGAGATACGTAGAAGAACAAGGGTCGCCGACATAGCCAAGCGAATTAGCTCGTTGAAGTGGCAATGGGCAGGACATAATACCACGGAGGACAGATGGCAGTTGGGGCTGAGAAGTTCTTGAATGGAGACCGCGGATCGGCAAGCACAGCGTACGACATAAACGAACCGGATGGACAGTAACCTAGTTAAAGTCGCGGGTTCACGGTGGACGCAAGCCGTTACCAACCGAAGGAACTGGGGGAGGCTTATGTCCAACAGTAGACGTCCTACGGCTGAGATAATGATGATGATGAATATTTGAAATGGGATTACCCTTGTCTCTTTGTAGGTAAAGTGGCGTTATTGTTTTGCATACGAACGGAAAATGATTTATATTTCAATTCGCTACTGAACATAATTTTGTCTAATCTAGGCCGTCTTGCAGGCAAAAAGAAATCTAGATTTAGTAGTTGATCCAGGCTTAAGCTGGACAGTTCCATACAATTTGACACTACTAAACTGAGCTTAACGCTAACTCGAGATTTATTTGTTTACTGCAAGTGGGCCTTAATGTTAGGGAATCCTTGAAATTGCGGATACAGAGAGCAGAGGTTAATGAACAATGTTTTCCTTTTATTTTATTTTATTTATTTTAGAATTTGTAGAATATAATGACTTAAAATTTAGGTTTTCCCTGTACGGTCGAAAAATACATACCTACTGGTAAACAAAGTATTGACTTTTGAAATTAAAATTAACTTTTGGTAACGAACATCGCTTGCAAATATTTATCTCCATTGCAACAACTTTGTGATTTCATCAGCACGTAAGTGATTGAGGTAAGTATCCTACCTAGTTTCTTAATATCTCTCCCATTTAAGATACTAGGTACTAAGGTACATACCTAATCATCGTTGGTCAATTTTGTTTGTTTCTTTATTTTGCTACGTACAATACACATATACTTAAATAGATTAAATTATGGATTCCGCTAAATTATAATCGTCATCATCATCATATCATCCGTAGGCTTAGATAATTTAAGACATCAAAAGACGTCCACTGTTGGACAGAAAATATACATTTTGAACACTGATACCTTGTTTTAGCGGCAATAGAAAATATACACAGTATGATAAACATCATCCATCTATCTTACTCCGGTTCTTGAGATACAACTTTATGACAGACAGATGGATACTGGACAGTGTACTAAAATCTATTATCTTTTGGGCACGGAACCCTATAACCTTACCGTATTTAAAAAAAGGATCAACGCCAGTTATTGGATAACCATTCAGTAAAGCAGCGTAGTATGGTATGCAGAGATCTAGGTGATTGTTGCCTCCTAGGACCAGAACGTCACCTGGTTTAAGACCTAGACGTCTCATACATTTTGCGAGCTTGATTGACCGAGTTAGTACTGATCTTCTTGTCTCTTCTTCACCTGTGGCCGCATCTATCTGTATAAACAAGAAAGCATTATTAAATTTCTCTCCTTCTCATCTGGAGGCGGAACTTGAAGTGAAGTTGACAAATGAATACGCTAGAGGACTGTAATCTAGATAAAGGTTGCGAACGGATGTCTTTGGGATCGCAACTGAGACTCGCGCTGGCTTGCCGTTTCAGCCTAAAGCTAAGCTTTAGGCAGAAGCATAGAGATAGTTTATGGGGCTGAGAGTGATATAGGCTACTTTTTATCCCGGAAAAATGCACAGTTCCCGAGGGAACAGCGCGCGATAACCGAATACTACGCGGGCGAACCCGCGGGCAAAAGCTAGTATTTCAATAAAAGTAAAATACTCACCTCCTACTCATATTACCTGATTATCTGTAAGGTCACCAGACCACAATGCACCACTTAAAATGTACTCGTACTTACATATACTCATTGACGATAAGTGACCCGTTCACATACTTATACACACTTATATTTACTCGGTTGACGATTGGATAGCCAAGTGGTTAAAGAACCTGACTACGAAGCTTTAGGTCCCAAGTTCGATCTCCGGTAGAGACGGATATTTTTATGAAAAATTCGAATGCTTGGTCTCAAGTCTTGGGTGTTTGATATGTAGGTATTTAAGTATGACCCGGTTTTGGCTTTATTCTGAGAGGAACCCTGTCCCAGCAGTGGGACATATGTAATAAAGTGATCGTACTTTTTCTAGCATTTTTGGTGCGATGACGTCAATTGACACACGACAGCGACCTAGGGTTGTCGACGTGTATAATATGATTGCCGTTTAAAATTATGTAATATTATGTTGTCATTGAAAATGAAACATTTTGTTTACTTAATCAGTTATTATAATTGTGTATAACATTTATTACTATAACCCAGTTTCTCCCTTGTGTTTAATCAGTCGGACAAACTAATTGGCGTCTCTGGCGACCAAAGAGCAGGCTTTTTCTTCGCCCAAAGACTGAGCCTCGCAGTGCAGCGGGGCAACGCCGCCAGTGTCTTGGGTACAATGCCCCGCGCTACGCTGCCTTTGGAAGAGGAAGCCCATTTTAGTTACTTTATATTATGTGTTTTTATTTTTATGTAAAAATATTGCTTATGTTTTAATTTTAGTTAGTAAACATCCCTTTAACATTTGCATCAAGTAAGTATGCAAAATAGTCAATACAAAGTTGTGTCGTGTTATGAAATTAAATTTAAAAAATTAAATTAAATTATTAATAGCTACATGGGGAAACTAAATCTATTTCATCAGTTAATAATTAATGCTTATTTTCACACACAAAATCAACACAACTATTCTTAACACTTGACGGGACGTCCCAGTGAAGAAACAAAGTCACTTCTATATTTATGCACTGCCATTACTAATATATATAGTATTAGTATATCAATTCCTAATCATAAATATGAACTATAACCTAAGATAAGGATTTATTGCAACTGTGTTATATTTTCTTTAAATTAACCTTTCATGTCATTATGCATATTGGTTTGGGGTTTAGATACATGTTCTAAGAATATTTTCTGTATTTCCGATTTTTTCAATAGAATAGAATAGAATAGAAAATATTTATTTTTGAACAACTAAGAGTAAAACAATACAGTTCAGCTAAACAATAAGTACATATGTAGCTGTCACAAAAAAGGGACACCCCTCAGCATGTGTCATGGCACGCGGTGCCACGACGCTGATTTTCAGTGGGTCCACAGTAACTTGAAACTAAAACAAGTTAGATAAACACAAGATAATGACATACAATTAAACATAAATAACATAAAAAAGAGAATAGTGACAAACATTACGCAGTAGAGCTTACAGGCAAAAACAAAAATAAAATTGAAGCAATACGGTAAGTATTTTATTTTTATTTGATGCTTGGTTCAAACAATTTAATATTGGGCACTACTGATAACCCTAGCATTGCGCCGAAAATGCTAGAGAAAGTACGATCACTGGATGTATATCAACTGGGACGATATCATGAGGGTTTGAAAATACGACGAAACGGTTTGATAAAAGGTAGGTAGTGCTCTGCCTGCTTTTTTTCGTCTTGGCGGAGCACTACCGAGCCCCTTATAGTCCGGGGTGCTTGTGACAGTGTCTTTGCTGGCCTACAAACGGTTGTGTTGGCTGCCATCCAACGATCCATTGCATTGGGAAACTACTTTATTTTTGTAATTGAAGTGATGTAGCGAGCACTTCATCATCATCATCATCGTGTCAGCCGAAAGACGTCCACTGCTGGACATAGGCCTCCTCCAAGGCTCTCCACTCAGACCGGTCTTGTACTTTTCGCATCCACCGCGATCCCGCGAGCTCTTACTTTTTTTAATTTACTACAGATGAATAAGCGTTTATTTCAGTTATATACCTACCTACAGTTAGAGTGTCGGCACAAAAGTTAATAAATGCATGCAATAAATTTATTATTTTGTGCTAGGTATTCCCAAACAATCGTTCCATAATTTTGTTTATTTGTGTATTATGGTTTCCTCTTATTATCACCGTTTAAGTATAGGTAGTGCCACTAGAGTTGAGGTTATGCATACAAGAACATGTCATGGAACAGCAGCGAGATTTTGACATTCACTGGTTCATTTCCTTCATTCTCACGACACGATTTTCTATAGAAATACCCAACAAACAATTTGGCGATAAATATAGAGCATTTATAAGGTAGACTTTATAAGGTCTACAGTAATTGTTTTTGGTGACACTATGGAGCTAATTGAATACATTAGTCAACTGACGATAGTAAAGTGATTTAATAGAAATTAAAAAAATATAATAGCTCGAAGCTGTATACTGGTACTATAAGTTATCACTTTATAGATTGTAGCTGCAGCTATATGTTGATTTTATCACTGACTGAGTGCTCTTTTGGAGTGTCTACTAACGCGTACTAAGTAAAACCCCCACACAATTGCAGAGTGGCCATGCAGCTTAGCAAATAATGTAAAACTTTTTGATTGCAACCTTAAAAAAATACTTTACGTTGAAAATATTGTTACGAAATACTTGTAGTTTTAATGAATAAATAAGGGTTAGCCCTGCTCACGTCACCGGAATCACCCTGTACGTATTTTGACGTTTACTTACAATATTACTGAATCGCAAGTTGAAAATTTTTATCGAATTAAAAATACTCGCAATAGCCATCATACCGACATTTGGAACTTTAGATCTCGAACTAATGGGAAGAGTTCGATGACAATATCTCACTTGGGTCCCACTGAAAAACAGCGTTACGGCTTGCCGTAGCATTATGCTGAGTGGGGCCCACTTTATACTATTCAATGTTTTTTTTCTTTCCATCTAATGTATTTTTAGTGTATCGAATATGTGTAAATAAATGTTTTTCTCTCTTTCTCTCTCTTACTTAACTTTATAAAGAAAGAAAGAAAGAATACAGAAGTCACACATGTTATATACACCAAAATGTACACAAACAAACCAAAAACAAATTACAGAAAAACTGACATGGCATGGTTATCATACCTGCATAATAACATCCGGATTTTCTAGCATACAGTCCTTGAAGAAATGTCCTAGGTGGTAGTCACAGGTTTTTGGCAATATTTCACCGTTGCTTAGAGTCATGTCTTCTTTGTAATAAAGGTCTGCGTGGGAGTGGATCTTTGATATCACGCGACAGTTCCGAACGAGAACTGACGTTAAACTAACTCGTTTAATGATTGATTTGTTCTTGCAATTACTTGGCTCTATAGTTAATGAATGAACGGGGGCTTAGGTTATTGTATTGTGTTGTATTGTAAAACTCTTTATTGTACATAAAAACATATGAAAATAACAGAACACAGGATAATAAGATGTACAAAGGCGGACTTATCTCTTAAAGGGATCTCTTCCAGTTAACCTTTGAACGATTGACAGGATATCAGACACAAGAGTAGACACTACAAGTACTCACCTACAATGAAAAGGTCAAACCCAAATTTAAATTAACTCAAAAATTCAATATGTATAGGTACACACTAATACATAATAATAAATTCAATAAACTAATACATATCAAGACAAATAAACTACATGCAAAGTACATTATAAACATACATAGTATTAAGTGTACCTATCACTTGGTCGCTTTATTTACCTATATTTAGGTCAATTAATGCACACATAATAACTTAGACGACAAAAACAAAAGTATGTAACTAAGTACACAACTTGTTCAGTGTTGAGTTGAGGCCCTTGGTTCGTGGGGTCCTAGCGCTCTGAAACAGCGATTCCAAGAGGGAACGCTGCTAGCATCTTTGGAACCTTGCCACAGAATATGGATACTTGCCTAAGGGGTTGGTTTAAATCATTTGTTTTAGTTTTCATTATTATTATTATTTGTCTTTTTAATGTATGTAGTTATTTTAAGTTTAGGTTAGTTTTATTTTCATTTCTATTATTCTTTTCTTTTCAATGTACTTAAATAAATGGATAATTTTGCTAAATAAATACTTGTAGAATTCTCAAAGTTAACATAATAAAAACTTCAATGAACGCAAGTTTTTTTGTTACTTTTTAAATGAATAAATTCGTAGACTAGAATAGAATAGGTAAGTATTTGATAGCATTAAAAACTAATTCGAAGTCACAGTTGTAATTAAAAACCATTTATTTTTCCAATTAGCGGCTATTACCGGTTGTACGATCTACTATTTCTGATTCTGGTACATTTAAAGATGCAAAGTCCATCTTTATGAAATAAAGCATAATACTCTTAATATAACAAAGGAAGTAATAATGTAAATTAAAAGTAGATTCATCAGTTTTAAAAATGTATTTATAACTATTCAATCACAAGAACATCACAGGGTAATTTTAAAAATGTATAAAACAACATTATACATTATATTATGTGCAATATTTTAACCTATGATCCCAAGATCGAAAACCATGTTGTCTTATGCGCAGATGCTCGTAATTGCTTTCACCATCTCTTTCTTACCCTAGTCATTTACTGTTTGACACAAGGAAATGGTGAAACCAATTGTGATTCCGAGTGCGTCAAACAATATGTTTTCAGATTAAAGGGTTTGAATCTGTGTTCTATTAACAACTATTAATAATTCTAAAATTATCAATGTGTCCTTAAAACGAAACCAAGAAAGCCATACAAAGGTTATTATGAAAAAAACGGCTGGAAACCACCGGTTAAAATAAAATACAATCCAGTCGAACAAAAAAAAATACAAACAGTCGTTGTGTACATAACCTTGCGAAATAACATTAAAAGCATAAGCATAATTATCAGAGTGCATTTTTTATTTTTTACACTGTTTTTTTACAATGCCAAAATAAGTTTTTAACCTAAAAATATTAGATCTAACATCCATGTTGATCTACACATTGTGCATTTTTTTTTAACTATGAGACCAAAATTTTACTACCTTATTAAGTAATATTTATGTCTGCACGAAGAGTAATTGACAATAGGTACGTTTAATTTCCGTGTCAGTAAGTACATGTAGTAACAGAACAAATTCTACAGATGCCCTGAATTTTTTCGTCTTATTTATTTTTATTACTTACCTCAAAACTTTCAACGAATTTTTTTTTTTCAAACGAAAAAGTTGTAATTGATAACACGCTCAGCACGGTTAGGGCTAGCCAATAAGGGATGCGGGCTCTTAGATTCTAGTACCTACTCCGACTTTACTAGAAACTTTTACAAATTAATAAATTTAACGCAAAATAAATAAATTGAACAATCCTAAAAACATTTACTTAACGGTACAGAGGTAAAGATCTATCTTTAGGCTTCATCAACTTAATAATACGACCAATTTCAATCAAACCAGAGGCCGTATTGCCTAACATTTCTAACAAATGACAGTTTTTGTATGCGAAATCTGTCATTTTATTGCGAATGCAGGCGATAGAAACGTTAGGCAATACGACCTCTGGATTCATCTAGTTTGAATTTCAAACAAATTACCACTTATAAGTACGCGTGGCTTGATGACCTTTTAATAGTGAAGAATTGCTATCCCTGGCCTTAGGATAATCACTGAGAAATTTGATGAAAATTTCTTAGATGACGTTATCATCACACGATCGTCATTGCAGAAGTCGGAAAAAGCTGTTTTTATGATTACAATTTTCATCATTATCGTTGTGCTCTTGAGTTGATAGGGGAACTAAGCTGTTGGAACGTATTTATTAGTTTCTTCACGTTTCCCACATTGGGGTATTCTTCGTCGCCAGTTTTACGCATGTTCACGATCATATCCCTGACTTTGGCTCTTGCGATCTTTCCAGATATTGTTCTCGGGAAGTCATTTACGAAGACCAGACCACCATGGAGATGCTTGTGGATAGAGAGTTTGTCTGTAACAAAAAGTAATGTTAACTTAACTACTGTAAAAAATATATCTGGTTCTGGCTGTCCAGATTCCAAAAACATCATTCATCCGCGCAGAAATAAATTTGCATAGTCTAAGGTTAAAAAAATATATTATTTTTTCGGCATATCACGATGTGGCCGGTAGCAAGGAATATCGACGAATGCGTTGCTCTAATCGATCTGCCGTATTGTTTCTCAGGCCTATCGTGATGTGACTGGCCAGCTTCTAGGCATATCATGAAATGGCGCCATTTCACGATATGCCTAGGACTTTCCTGATCTGGCGGATTTTATGATCGGCCACCAACATATAGGTATATAGCTTTCGATAGAAATAAATCGTTAATGCGCTCGTCCGTACTCGTACATGACAGTTTCTAACATTTTGACGCTGCTAACACAAGGGTTTTGTATAAGTAGTTAACTCTTGTCAGCACAAGATCGGCCAAATTCATGGTCCTTGGTTAAGTAAGACCGTAATGTTTTACGACTTTTCATGTGGTACCCAAACTGAAGTAGGTGTATTAAGTAGAAGAGAAAAGCCACGTACCAGCAACAAGAGTTTTGATTTCTTCTTCAGTAACAGTGGAACCAGGAGCTCGCATGACGACGGCAACTGCCTGCTTGCCATCCTCTGGATGTGGGACACCCAAGACACACACATCAAGCACGCCTGGATGAGTTCTGATCAACTGCTCAATCTCCATAGGCATGACCTGCAAATTTCAATTTGACGTCTTAAGGATGGTGATGGAATTGGGACAGTCTTTTACAACCTGAATGACCAACTAAGAATAAAAAAAAATTCGTAACAAAACGAAACAAAATCATCAAAGTTAAAGTTAGAAAAGTTCGAGAGGACAGATAAATGTAGTGGATAATTTTGGCATATTACAAAAACAGCTTTATAATTTACAAGTGCCTACTAAAATACTACCTATTATAGCCGCAGAAACGTATCCCACTAAGTGACTTTTGCTATGTTAAAGAGATTATTACGAGCGTATAATGAAGGGCAAAGATATCGACACGGCCAAAGTTGCAAAAATATGTATACACGTCCTTAATGTTAAGTGCATTAGGTCGTCTATAAGTACATATTTTTGAAACTTTGGCCGTGTCGATATCTTTGCCCTTGACATTTAAGTAATAGTAGAAAAACTTTGTAGGTATCTCTACTTATAATAAAGCTGAAGAGGGTCGAAAGTCTGTACATGGAATATATAAAAAAAAACTGACTAGGAATAGGTACTAAGAATTGATAACAGAACACATTCATTCCAACAGTTTTTAGAATTTTTCAGTTTATCTGTTTGTCTGTTTATTTAACCGTGCATCACGTGAAAATGGCTAAACGGATTTTAATGCAAACTTTACCAATTTATCGAGAAAATCCCCAGCCAGGTTATAGGCTATAAAAATTCAACCCCTAAAAGGAGGCGTAGTCACCACACTCGATTCAGTTTAATTTGTCATCATCATCATCATCATGTCAGCCGAAAGACGTCCAATGCTGGACATAGGCCTCCCCCAAGGCTCTCCACTCAGACCGGTCTTGTGCTTTTCGCATCCACCGCGATCCCGCGATCTTAGCCAGGTCGTCGCTCCATCTTGTTGGAGGCCTACCGACAGCTCGTCTCCCGGTCCGCGGACGCCATTCGAGAACCTTCTGACCCCATCGGCCATCAGTCCTGCGTGCAATGTGCCCCGCCCACTGCCACTTCAGTTTCGCAATAATTAATTAATACCTGAATCTGTTTAATTTGTACAGTCAGCTGCAGAGAAAAGGTACCCCCCTGTAACGGCGGTATCCATACTACCGCCATTACAGGGGGGTACCCTTTCTCTGCAGCTGACTGTACCTGAATCTTATGAAATTGCTTAGGAATGAGGTGCAAACTTTTTTTCAACGACCTTGAGTACCCTGCTAAACTCAGATGGCGCTGAAATTAATATGAGTACGTTAGGTACTAGATACGTAGTGACATGAATACGACACTGAAAAAAGATTTTGCTAAATTAACTCTAAGTAGACTCTAAGTTTAGAAGGAGGGTTACGGATATCAACAAAGATTGAATAATTGATTGAATAATGCGCGAGCACTTTCTGTTACAGTGATCTTTGTGACAAATGTAATGGTGTCTATTCATCGGTTGTTGTTGTCGGTTGTTGAAAAACAAAGAGAGGTTATTCAACTTACGTAATAACGACGGTACTTGAAGGCACTAGACATCCGCTCCACGAAGAAGTGGTATCCATTTTCATCCTTGTACAAAAGGTCACCTGTCTTGTACCAGCCGTCGGCTGAGAACGCCTTAGCAGTCGCCTCAGGATTATTATAGTACTCCTGTAAATAATTTATTATTTCATCATCATCAACAAAACATAGTTCAACCCTTCGTTCAACCATTTGGCTCCTCATTTCATTAGAACGTTCTCATGCTGGTAAGTATTGTAATGATCAGTTACTTCATGGAGGTCCAATCAATGAACACAATCAAGTTCTCAGCATGTTGTGTAATGACAGAGCAGCAAGATCTGTTGTACATTGATTTTCCTTATCAGGCAATGCCAGGTCACTAAGATATTTTGTGTGATAAGGTTCCACAGTGTGACAATTTAGTCTGTTAAATAAATCAATAAAATTCAAGCCTGGTAAGCTTTTTGTGTGGCCCCAAAAATCCACTGGTAAACTAAGTATTATCGTTCTTTTTTTTCTACTGTATTTTGATCGTAAAAACAACGTAAGACTAAGACGTAAGACTAGGCAGCAGCGCTCTCTGTCAACTACAAACTCCGGCTTTCAGCACTCCGGTACAGGAGGCAAGGTGAAACCATCACACTGTTTCTCCAAGATACGAGCAGTTGTCGTGAAGGTTCAGAATTGGTCCTCGACCGACGATCATGACCACTTTTTCCAAAGTGTAGCGACTTAGAAGAGCATTATAGTCGACGGTCGTTATATTAAGTAAATCTTGACACATTGAAAAACTATGAACTTTCTGGTCAACAATATAAATCGAAAATACAAACTGAAATATAGATCCACAGAAAAACCAGAAAAATAAGACCAGCGCTGGGAATTAACAATATGAATCATCGACAAGTAAGGAACTATAGCATTTCAGGAACTTCATAGTTGTGCAATGTGTCAAGATTGACTTCTTAGCGGCCGGGCACTATTAAGTGCTGCTAAGTGCTGTTAAGGTGTCCTCCAATCCCTATGCAAATGCTCACTTAGCTTACGGGCTAATCTGAAACTGCTATAAGACTTGTCTGGTCAACAGTAAAACACTTACCACAAATCTCGGTCCTTTAGACCAGAGCTCTCCTACTTTGTTAGGTTCAGTGATCACCGCACCTGTTTTCGGATCAACCAGCTGCAAAAATAAAACAGGTATTTGATTATGTGGACAACAAGTTAACATCCGAGTTGCATAATTGATAAATATGTGATAATGTGCAATCATGTTATGTACACTTTATATCTAAAACATTGATTCTTTCAACCTCTGTGTATTGGAATGCCTACGTAGTTATTTAATCGACCATTTAAATGATTTTACGATTACGTATCATTAAACAGACGTTTTATCTTGGCTTTCCGGCATGAGATACCAAAACTTTTTAACTTTTGAAGATTAAAAATCGTGATCAACGGAACTGTCAGTAACTCGCATTTGGTCAATTTTTTTGAAATGGAAACGGAAGGCTTCTTTCGAGAACAGTAAAACCGAGTTCATTTTAGTTTAGGGCTGCGATTCTACCGGAAATGTGCGAGGGTGCGGGCTACCTTGCGAGGAATGTGTTTGCGCTGAGCGAGGATACGTAAATGAAGCGTTTCTATTGGTTCTGGTTCATAATAAACGTATGCCTCGCAACACATCCTCGCTCAACTCTGGTAGAAACTGGGGGTCTATGGGGGAGGCCTATGTCCTACGGCTGGGATGATGATGATGACAAAATGTTGCACCCACTGTAATTTAAGTAGTGATAGATAATGTACGACGTGATAATCCGAATCCAATCGATTTGCATGACAATAGATTTGTGTTAAGTTGTGTTAGGTCCTATTGTGACCAAATTATGTAAGTTATTTTCTATTTTTTTTTAATATTCGGTGTACTCCACAAATAACTGTACACAAGCGCGCATTATCAGGCCGTGCATTATTTGAGCGGGCATTAACAAGTCGTACATTAACTACACTCAAGGTACCTACACAAGGTAATTACACTAGGTTTGGGACAATATCAATTTTGATAACGGGTGAATTCGTGTGTTCTATTTATAAAATAAAATTTCTCAATGAAAAATAACAGAAAGACGTCACAAATCGGATGTTGTTTGTATCAATCATTATCTGATGCCATCAAATCTGTTGTCATATCACGTACAAAGCTAATGACATAGATTTGCATGTCCGATTTGTATCAACGTCACAATCATTATCCAAATGACATGAAGATAAGTAATTGATTTTAATCGTATTGTGCGATATTTTTTGCATTAGTTATTTGCAATAATACCCCCTATGGACCTAAAATTGGTAAATGTGCGAATAACAACCGAAGAACAACGAAAACGTTCCTGTTAGTTATGAATATTATGCTTTCTCCGTTTCTTTAGTTTTATTAGACAAAGATAGTATCAGAGATCCGTCACGTAGAATAACAGAAACTTAACAGAGAGTAATCATAACATTAAGGTATAGGCTCGTATTATAAACAATTCCCCGTTATTGACTGATTACAGAAATACCTTCTTTAAGTTGACTCCCAATAGAAATGAATTTTCAAAAAATAAACTAAATAAATAAGTAAGTGGTACTTTTAACTGCTCTATATAAATCAATGTAAACACAACGAGTGTACTCTCCGCGTGATGGATTGCTACTAAGTCAAAGAGACAATTGTCAGTATCTACTAACGAATCATTTCGATTTTCCCCGAAACCAGAAGGGTTTTCTAAGAGCTCACGGATTGTACTACATAACGACGTTACAAAAAGCCCAATTGTCTTGAATTTTTCCGATGAAAATTATCACCCGTTTAGTGGCAAACTTGACGAAATTACAACTACATAGCGATATATATAAGGTATATTACCTGTGTTTTTACCAGATCCAGGTCAGTACCCACGTTACCGACGGGTCCATTCGGCGCCGGAAGGAATATCGGTCCAACGCATTCAGTCTGCGCAAACAAGTTCCACACGGCGGCGTCTTTCCGCATTCGGGACTAAAAGAGAGAGAACATTTTTACCCGACTGCAAGTAGAGGTATTGTTAATCTTTGATCCAAACCTTACTTTTAAAGAAAATAAAATAAAGAAAGAAAGAAAGAAGACATTTATTCATGGCAAATCTATAATTTCTACCCATTGGAGATCTATGATTTACCTTGGCATTGTTGTGAATTCTGTTCTTATAAGATTTAGATGTAGGTACTCGTAATTTACGTAACTAATGTCTGCAATATATCACTATAAGAATTTCACTCGATAATCCGCCGATAAATCGAAAAATCGTGAAGAGTGAGACAGCCGGTCAAATAACATGACACATGAGATATTCTTAGCCCTTCTAATTGACAACTTATATCTATCTAATGCTATTGCGCATGTCTATAGGCAGCGATGCTCGCTTAGCATCAAGTCGTCGACATACTCAATTGCCACTCTTTTTAATAATAATAATCATCACCATCATCATATCAACCGTAGGACGTCCACTGTTAGACATAGGCCTCCCCTATAGACATCCATACCTTCGGTTGGAAGCGGCCTGCAACTAGCGTGAACCTTTTAACCAGATCATCAGTCCATCTCGTTGGTGGATATCCTGCACTCCGTTTGCCGATCCGTGCTCTCCATTTGAGAACTTTTTGGCCCCAACCAACAGCTATCTGTTTTCCGTTCTATATGGCCTGCCCATTGCCAGTTCAACGAGCTAATTCACTTGGAGAGCTAATTTACAATAAAAAGAAAGTGGAAATCTGAATAGCATTCATCACTTACTTTGATTAGGTTTAGGATAGTCTCGTTGATGGAGGAACCAGTGATGACGATCGTGTTAAAGCTAGTCAGGTCGCAGTGTTTGGGATGCTTTATCAGACCAGCGAAGAGGTTTGGGCTTCCAGTACTCACGACGGGCTGGATAGTAAAAAATCTCATCACAATAATTTAAAAAAAAACAAAGTCACATGTCATCTACATATAAACAATCTTAATTTACAGGATGTGTTTGATATTGGTTATGATTAGATTGCGTTACATTTCGACTGTAAATATGATAATTAAATATCAAAAGCTTCTGGAAAATTTCGTAATTGTCATGTAACGTACCCTGTATTTGTTGATGATATCGATAGCGTGTTCGATGGTGACCGGCGATGAAGTCTGCACCTTGATGTGGTTTGCTGTGATCATGCTTAGTGAGGCCAGGTACGATGATATCCATTGGACACTTGATAAATTTAGTGCTGGTTCGATTTTTCTGCAAATTAATAGTGACAAGAATATTTAACAACGGAGCCATAGAACAATCATTACTGTTGAAAAGGATAGTAAAAATTAATATACTACAGATCTCAATGGAATTACATTACAATGTCATAAGTATATACTTAGGATCGGGAAAAATAAGAATTCAGAGCAAATACAAAAAAAACTACATACAAAAAAATTAAACAAAACAAGTGAGTGACGGAAGAAAATTTAAAAAGAACTCGATAAAAACTATTTAAAAGTAATTCAAGTTTTGTAGCTATTCAGAGAAAAAAATCTATGTAAAGTAAAGTAAAAGTAAAATTCTTTATTTGTAAACAAAGTAATGCTACACATACAAACTAATACAAGTTTTAATGCACTACGACTGTAGTTTCAATTTCAACCCAGTACAAGCTTGATAGTTTGATACATTATCATTTTGACGCAGCTAAACGGAGCTCAATATGAAAATGAGATTAATGTCTTCCAGCCACCTTCCAGCAATATGGATCGCTTTTGATGCCACTACCTAATTGATAATACTAAAATGTAATGCATAATATTGACTCACTTTTGCTTCAAGAGCGTGTATAGACGAAGAATTTTGATGATGTGCTGATGCTTGAAAGCCGCCACCTTGGGTAGACCAGTTGTTCCACTAGTACTAATTAGCCAGGCATATACCTTGTCGGTATCGAATGTAGCAACTCTGTAAAATATTTATATCAATTTAGAAGTTTATCTACTTTTCTGGCGGTACGTGTTTATTATTTCGTCACTTTTTACTTTTATATTCATATTTTTTTTTTCTGGTAACTTTTTTTTTGGTACCTACCCATATTGTGTTCCACGTGTTTGCAATAACTATAAAACAAACAGTGTAAGTCTGAGTCTCCATTCATTGACTGAAAATTGTCAACATCCAAAATAAGTTTAACTTTACATTTTTTTAAATTGGTATCTTACTTGAAATCTTCTTCAGGTGTACGGTCATCGTAGTTCTTCATAAATTTTGCGAAAGAGTTTTCGCCACCACCAAATGTGACTAGTTTCACGTTCAAGCCCAGGTCTTTCGCTGCCCTGTCATATTCACCAAAGTTCTCCACTTCACAAAAAGCAATCTTCGGTTTCGTAGTGTTGAATAGCAATTTAATCTCCTCTGCGGAATGAATAATTTCATGAGAAATGCTTATTTTTTTGTAGAAAATTAGCAAGGCAAGATAAGCATCATTTATACTGCAACTTAAATATATTACTGCTGTATGCAACATTTATAATGGAAACATTTTTTTTTTATTATTAGACTGGATGGTAAACGAGCAAGTGGGTCTCCTGATGGTAAGAGATCACCACCGCCCATAAACATCTGCAACACCAAGGGTATTGCAGATGCGTTGCCAACCTAGAGGCCTAAGATGGGATACCTCAAGTGCCAGTAATTTCACCGGCTGTCTTACTCTCCACGCCGAAACACAACAGTGCAAGCACTGCTGCTTCACGGCAGGATTAACGAGCAAGATGGTGGTAGCAATCCGGGCGGACCTTGCACAAGGTCCTACCACCTGCACGACATATGAAAGTAATACATCGATATAAGCAGGTGATTCCGCTATCAAAATAAACGGATGTTAATAAAATACATAAAATAAACATACGTTAAAATCTCAGTTTCATAATGACAGATAGTGATTCATATTATCATAATCATACTCGTAAGCATTGATTTAAAGATAAACAAGTAATTAGCGCGCCTAAAGTAAATTAATCAGTTTTTAGGAACAACTATATTAATTTTATTCCGTCATTATTCATTATCAACAGAGTTTGTCATTTTATTGCAAACTGTACCCACAGCGTATTTATGAATGTAATCTACATCTACTTTTGATTCAATTTGGTACTAGATATATTTCCTCCTTCTTTCTCCTTTAAGTACTTATTCTAGTTCTACAATAGAATAAAGTAGCATCGAGGCCTGTGTGGCTAGAGAAAGTAAGAAATTATTTTTATTTATTGTTATTTATAGGCGTTTATATACCGCAGTACCCGAACAAAAAATGATTTAAGTACTTATAGAATGATCATTATATTTAGTTGTATTTTTCTAAAAGTGACTGGATGACCTACTGTTAGAAGGGTTGTCAATTTACAATTGCTCAAAAATGGCGGCGCTTTTTGCAATTTTTTTAAAGACGAGATGCCAACCAACAGGATATTGTGAGTTTTGTGAGACTAACCATATTTGTACAAAGGATCTACTCCAGCCAGAGGAAGCCCGTTCAAGTAGGCTGCGTAGAAAGGAATGTGCACGTCCAGGTGGTTCCTCCCTGACACCACGACCACGTCTCCTGGCTGCAGGCCGGCGTTCCTGAGGCATCGCGCCAGGCGGATGGAGCGAGACTTCACTGACAGCTTGGATTCTGTCTCACCAGTTGCTGCGTCGATCTAATAAATATAAGTGTACTTTTTTTATTATTTCTCTCATGCCAGTGCTAACGCGCTATCTTTCAGCAGGCAGGTGCTGGACTGGATGAAGGCAGTTGACAATGGATCATCAGGCGTGGAGAAACGGAGAGGAGGCATATATTCGAAAATAGGTAAATTAAAGGCTGCTATTGATGATGATGATGATTTGGTAATCAGTTTTGATTTAGTTCAGATAACAGTAGACATAGTGGCTTTTGATATCGGCTTCACCAATGAGGTTACTAACGTTACTAGGCAGAAAATAAGTAGTGACGCATAACCTTAATCGTAATAAAACTGATTTGTAAATGAAACAGCAGTACCAAGCCGTGCACGTACGGAAGTTAGCAGAGACCCTTAGTGGCAGTGATTGAGGCACATCATAGGGCCAATGTGTGGTGACTAGGTACCGGATGACGCAGTGTCGTTACGTTAGGCCCTTCACCATGTAGACTGGCGACCTGATGAAGGTAGCCGGTGTCCTAATATCTAACCGTTATAATTTAAAAGCCACAAATATTTATGTCAGTACTTTATAGATCGCGCCGGCGGAATACATATGGGCCTGGACACATGTCGCCGGTACGGTGCCGTCTACGGTGTCACGGCGCGGCGCCGTCAAACGGCGTCGTGCCGAAACACGGTGCCGCGTACGGTGCCGTACACGGCGCCGCGAACGGCGTCGTACCACGGCGCGGTGCCGTGTACGACGCCGTGCACGGTGCATCGCTTGGTAGTTTAACTAGTTTTCGTTTTGCTGCTGAACGCATAACACGCAAGTACAACCATCGGTTCAAATATACAAAACAATTGTCGTTTTAAATATATACAAGTATACAGTTTTTGCCTTGACATGGACCAAGAAAAACGTATTCTCCTGCTCCTACTGCTAAGACGACGAATGAAGAAAAAACAGAAACGAAGATATTGGGTGAATCCATACATGTCTTTAATGAACCATGATGGAGGTCATTTTAAGAGAAAATATGAAGCACTGAAAATATGTGGGGATGACAAATTTTACGAGTATTTTAGAATGTCCATATCAACTTTTGAAGAACTGTTATCCAAGATAGCGAGTTTTATGCACTATTTACTTGCGTGTTATGCGTTCAGCAGCAAAACGTAAACTAGTTAAACTACCAAGCGATGCACCGTGCACGGCGTCGTACACGGCACCGCGCCGTGGTACGACGCCGTTCGCGGCGCCGTGTACGGCACCGTACGCGGCACCGTGTTTCGGCACGACGCCGTTTGACGGCGCCGCGCCGTGACACCGTAGACGGCACCGTACCGGCGACATGTGTCCAGGCCCTATGTTCATGATATTATGTTCTGATGCTCCAGTTTTTTTTAATCGCTCTTTTTATACACTCGTTTGTCAGATACGACAGATTGATTTCTATCATAGATGCAAAGTACAGCAAGTCAATTGCAATTGACTTTACCTAGCCAGTGGGTCTAGAGTTAGCCATGTCAAACATGTTTTTGTGCTTCCCAAGTCAATTTAAAAACAACCGCCAGATTTTCAGTAGGTGTCTTCTATGAAAAGGTTTTGCGGCCCATCTAGTCTATAGATAGTCTTCAAGTTTTTGACCAGTGACCAGTGGCTTCAAATTGAACATAGCTGGTCTAGGGTCTAGCTAGTTAATGTTCTATACCTTATGGTGGGCAATTTGGCGTGCATTGGGTCGAATCCAGGGTAGACAGTTGGTAGATTACACCGCAGTAGCGCGCCACCAGCACTACTAGCGCTGGCTACCCTGCTGCCTACTCAATGCACGCCATTAATCCAAAAGTTCGTGTGTGTTTGTGTGTATGTTTGTTACTCCTTCAGGTTAAAACAGCTGGACGGATTTGGATAAAATTTGGTATGTAGATAGCTGGACATCTGTAATAATACATAGGCTACTTTTTAGCCCGATATTCCCACGGGATAGGATAAAATCTTCAAATTTCAACCACTGGGTTCAGAAGAGTCTTGAAATTTTGGATAGTTGTTCTTAACACAATCTCAATGAAGATCACGATAAAAAAATTCGGAATTCCCAGGGGAACTGTATAAAATCTCGGGATTTCAATTGTAGGTACCAGATTGAATAGGTACCTAGTTTAAGCGTGCAAATCCGCGGGTAAACTCTAGTATTCCAATAAAGTACTGCTAGTGGTGTAATATTGTGGGACCGCAATGCTATCAAATTGAGAGATGGATTGAACACAAACAACTGCAATAATAAAAACTCAGCCTTATAAAAATGAACCCACCTGCCATGCATGATCTTCAGGAAACTGGATCATGTAATCCATAAAGAAATTTCCCAAGTGATAGGAATCATCGTTCACTTCTCCATTTGTTGCTGTTTGTTCTTGCTGTTTGATCTGCATCTTTCACTTGTTTATTCTGTGTTTATAAAGAAAAGTAATAAAATAAAATATATAGTCTATAGGGGCTGTGTAAGCTGAGGGCTTACTACATTTGGTTTGACTGAAAAATATCTGCACATTGCCTTTTATTTGTGTTTGAAATCAGTGCGTCGTGGTGAATGGTACAATTCATAAGATACAGCGGCAGCTTATCAATAAGTAATTAGCAGATTACCTACTGGTAATTAAGGGATCAACAACAAGTTTTAGAGCTTCCGCCTTCCGATTGGCATTTTACACTTACACGGCTGTTTAAATGAACCTGAGGACAGAATTTTAAGTCGCCGGTTGAAATACCATTAGAAAGTGACAAAATCTGTGTCTTGTTGCAAAATCATCATCATCGTCATCATGTCAGCTTAAAGACATCCACTGCTGGACAAAGACTTGCTCAAGGCTCTCCACTTCAACCGGTCTTGTGTATTTCCGCATCCACCGCGATTCCACCGTGTCTCCAACCAGCTCAAACTACTACCCGAGAACATATCTTCCTTCTACTTGTCACCACTTTCGATCGAAGTCCCATTTTCCTTCTGTTTGAAAAACAACGGGTGATCGGCAACCACAAACCCGGTAAACCTCGTGTCAATCTTCAGTTATAGGCCTATCATCAGCCTCCTAAATTTTCTGAGGTAGCTCATAGAACGTGTATTAGGTACTCGCTTCATTGTGGCTCAAAAAAAACAAAGAATTAGCACTGGCCGACGAGATCGGATGACCACCCCAAACTACAAATTAACTGGAAACGGTTGCACAGACTGTCGCCGAGCACTCCCTCCACCGACAGGGTAATGCTGTTACAGTGGATATTCGAGTGTTTCAACCATCTCATTTTTCTGGTCATTTTTCTGGTCATTTTTCTATAACAAAATGGCCGAATATTCTGAAACAGTTCTTTAGTTCATCATCTCAGCCTATATACGTCCCACTGCTGGGCACAGGCCTCCTCTCGGAATGAGAGGACTTGGGCCATAGTTCCCACGCGGGCCCAGTGCGGATTGGGAACTTCACACGCACCATTGAATTGCTTCGCAGGTTTGTGCAGGTTTCCTCACGATGTTTTCCTTCACCGCAAAGCTCGTGGTAAATTGCGCACATGAATTTCGAAAAACTCAGAGGTGCGAGCCGGGATTTGAACCCACGACCCTCAGCTTGAGAGGCGATAGGTCAAACCACTAGGCCACCACGGCTATTCAAACCACTAGGCCACCACGGCTATATCTTTAGTTACCTGGCAGAAATACAGAACTCTAAAAAATAATCGTAAACGGCATCAAAACCTACAGCCGTAAAAAATGTGATCAGAAAAATGAGGCGGTTGAAACGCTAGAATAATCGTTCAGCTTATAATTTAGGCCCGTTATATAGCTATCACTAATTCGTACCGAACGGACGCATTTCGTCACTACTTTTAAAAAATCTCGTACCTACCTCAAAATAGATAATTTTCCGGGTGAACTTTGTGAAAACATTAAGTCAAGGTTCAATTTTATTGACATATTGGTTTTAGATACAATATTTTTTCAAAGTAGTGACGATTTATTTCGCTAATTGAATACCTGACCTATTATTCGTTTCTCCGAGTAGTTGGTAGAAAGAATAGCGATATGCAGACTCATGTTTGTTTGTTTCGTAATTGTTTCAGTTACGTTCAATCGATTGTCTGTGAAAAGTTCGCTTACAGGGAAAATGCAATTTTCTGGACTTAAAAGTATTTTATGTACTTATTAAAATTGATGTTGTGTTGCCTTTAAGCCTAATTTCACCCCAATGAGTTCAACAATTTTTAACCGACTTCAAAAAAGAAGGAGGTTCTATATTATAGAATCTATATGTTCCAATGTTTGTATTTTTTTTTTACCTAGGATATGTAAATTTTCATATTCACAGTTAATATTTGTAGGAATTACTAACATAGAACGTAGAATTGGACTCGTCGTCATCATTATCAACCCAGACTACATTCCACAGCCCAGAGGCACTTCTTGGGCTGTAGTTCCCACGCGGACCCAGTGCGAATTGGAAACTTCCACACCATTGAATCGCTTTGCAGTACAGTACCACTACAATTTACGCCGTCTCTATCGAGTAGTCACTGCAAACTCATGGTAATGGAATAGGTTTGTGCAGGGTCGCTCACAATGTTCTTCTTCACCATGATTTAGCTCGTGGTAAACTTCAAACGTAATTTCTCACATGAATTTCGAAAAACTCAGACATTATAGCGTGCCCAGATGTACCCACGATTCTCTGTTTGAAAGATCATAATTCAATAATTCAGACCACCATGGCGACTAGAATAGAAATTTCGCTGTCATCGCTTATGGTTTTCGCATTTAAATTAATAGATAAATCGGTAAATTAAATACATAATCATTCAGGGAATACCTATCTACTTAACTTACGCGTCGCCATTAAGTATCACTTGTACCAAATGGCACACATTTACTATTATTTGTTGTAGGTACCATCCTTTATTTTATCAATTTAATTAGAATCTTATGAAAATTGGTTACTCACTCTATGACTCACATTTATTTCGCAGGAAGTTGTATTGTTACGTATATTTTATAATTATTGCTGTGATTTGAAGTTAGTACTTGTCGGTACACGTTTGTATTGTTGCATGCTTCTGTATCATCATCATCATAATCATATCATATCACCGTAGGACGTCCACGATTGGAAATAGACCTCCTCTATAGATTTTCAGTTGCTTCGGTTAGAAACAGCCTCCATCCACCGTGAACCCGTGGTTTTAACCTAAATTCATATTGTTCCAACGCCTGAGTGCGAATGTAACTATTTTTTTTTCATGACTGACATTTTTAAATGCGACTTTTTTATTGCCAATGTGTTAATTTTTATCCTTAACATTTAGTGTTATTTTAGCTTTTGTTTTTTTGGTCGCTGCTTAAGTGACTAAATAAAAAACAAACAAGCTGAGATATGTGGTGCATAGGAGAAATTTGTGTCTGTACTTCTATCCCGTCCTATGGCGGTGTAGTGGTATAGCATGCATCACGGATGCTGAGGGCCTGGGTTCGATTCCCAGCGCTGGTCTCTTTTTCTGGTGTATCTAATATGTTTCAGTTTGTGTTTTCAATTTTAGCCTTAATATTTTTAATGTTAATTTTAACGTGTTTTTCATTAAGACCATACCAGAGAAGAACAAATCGTATTTTTTTAATACTAAGTGTTGTTTTTATTCATAAACTAAAGTAAACATTCATCAACCATCTTTGTCCGCAGATTATTTTTCGATTTACTGTAAAATTAGATTTTTTGTTGCTTTACAACAAATAAATAGTTAGTTGATTGAGTTGCCGGATAGTGACGTCATAATTCGCTATTGCCATGTAAATTATATGGGAGAATTGTGTTTTGACAGCTCATAAACAGTACGTCAGTTGATTGGTGGTGTCAACATCCCTATTCGCTAGATGTCAGTAACTCTCGTTCTGCTACGCATTCCTTATTTCTGATTCGATATCGTAGATAAACTCCGAGCAAACGAGCACGCGTTTGCTCTAACAACAGCCAACACTCAAGGAGAGTCACTGGTGTTGCCGGCCTTTAAGGAAGTAGGTATAGACCCTATTCTTGAAAACCCCGGTGTTGATACACCGCTGGCAACTCTGACTTTGGCGAGTAAAGTTGCCAGCAAATTAAATTCTAACGTACCTTTACTGAAATGCATTATTACAGTCAGCAGCAGAAGTGGATCAGCGGTTAAGATGCTCAAAATTATCTAGTACACACGACTCTACTGCCAAGATAATAAGAGAGTGTTTAGAACATTATGAGCACCGTCTGCACCTACGTCATTTGGATTGTTAAGGTGATTTTCCACCCGCGAGGCGAGTATAGAGTAGGTATTGAAATTCGTATGGCGGCGCCCGCGGCGGCATTCTCGCCTCGCCGGAGGAAAGTCATCATTAGACAAAGAGACTACGTAAGATTAGCAATCTATAATTTTAATTAATATGAATCATCAGAATTCTATAAATTTCTCCGCCTTTATCGTGATATTTTATTGCGCGTTGGTTTTGAAATAATGACTCAATACATTACATAAACTACCTATAATGTTTTAGCAAAATAAATTAGTACTTATTTGATTTTCGTGATGCAGGTCTACGCGATAAAATAAAGCAATAGCTATTATTCATGTGTTGTAACGTTGTTTTACTAGCTTTTATTTTACTTGCAATATTGTTTTTTACTTGTTGGTTGAACAATGGCGGCAGGGGAGTTCAAATTCAAATTCAAATTCAAATTCAAATCATTTATTCAGTAAATAGGCCGCAATGGGCACTTTTACACGTCATTTTTTTTAAACTACCAGCGCTTTCGGAAAGACCATCATTGCCAAAAAGAATGCGCCGCAAGAAACTTGGCAGAAAGTCATTTTTTCAAAATAAAATAATTGCAAATAAAATACTTAAAAACTACAGTATACGATTAAAGAGAAAATTACAATAATAATAATACAGGGATGTATGGGGTCCCTTAATTGGGGTCCTCCGAGTAAGGAGGTAGTTTATTGAATGGACCTCCATAAAGTAGATATATATTGAATGAATATAAACTAAATTGAACATGCCATTATTGTGCTTCCTACTTCTATATTTTTACGAATATCGAAATTTTAGACCCGGTTGTTTCAGTGATAAAGTGAGAGGAGCATAGTAAATTTTCGCCTACTTTCTAAAAAAACGTCAAAACTATTTACAATTCTAAAATTAAAAAAAAATACTCAGGGTAAATCGTCAATAACTGGCCACCTTACACTAAAAACTAGAAATGAATTTTAGTCACTTACCTATCTACAGCGTGTATTTTTAATACTACCTCAAACTGTAACCAGACGAAGTTTTAAGTGATATGAACCGATATCAAAACAAATTGTTAATTTAGAATTAACTAACAGAGCGTAATTAATTTTTGAAATATTTTCGAGCAGCAATGTAATGCGTACAAGAAGAGAGAAGCGTTCTGTGACAGCTGTCACGTCAACAAGTGCGACGTTTTGAATAAAAACAAAGTAGTATCGCGTAACGATACATTGCGTGCTAATTAATTTTGTAAGGAACATAATAAGTCTTAATTTTTTACTAAAACATAATTAAATGTGATTATTAGGGCCTTCACTAACTGCCCTTAAAGTTTGAGGTAGTATTAAAAATACACGCTGTATACGAGTACCTACTTACACAGAGTTAATTTTTAGTAGGTTTAAGGTGTCGATTATACTGGTCATCCTTCAATAATTGGCCACCTTATACTAGAATTCATTCTGGTCACCTATTCATTTTTAACTGACTGCAACCTCTCGGTAATTGTTTTAATTAAAAAGTGGTCAGTAAGTAACGATTTATCCTATTAGATTCTCACAAGAAGCCTTTTCACTCAATATTAATGTCACTCCATGTTTAAAATTCATTTATTCAAATGTCTGTTTTTGAGTCAGCGATATTCATAAAATACTTAATAATGTGCCCAGTTTTCAACTCTTTTTTTTAAACTTCGTATAGATATTTTCGAAGCAAATTTGCTGTGATAAATGAACAGTACCCTTAGTGTAAGTTTTTGGTTACAAAATAAGTACGTCTCGATTGCGTTCGCGTTAAAATCCCTATTTGTATGGAAACACGAATATCGCAAACGTTCCGCTAGAGGCGCTGTTTGCGTTTCCATACAAATTGAGATTCTAACGCGAACGCGATCGAGACGTATTTTGTAACCGAAAACTTACACTAAGGGTACAGATGACAGACACGCGTGTGATCGTACGAGTATAAGGATCCTCTTGAGGTATATCGACGGAAAAAAATGAAAAATGAAAAATATTTTTTTGTGCTAATTGTTAAATTACTTTTTTAATTATTTAATCATATCCTGCATGTCAGGGCTAACTTATCGTGTAATCTAAAAATCAAAGATAAAAGATTGTACCTACCTACCTACCACATTTTCTTGAAACTTGATAAAAACCTCTAAAGGAAAATTGTATACTCACTTATGTGAATTTGAAATTTATGTGTAACTTAAGAGAAATTAAATACCTAATATCAGCATAACTAAACTCCACTGGGTAATTTAAAAAAGTACCTACCTATGTACGATACAAATAACAAGAAACCAAAGTTGTTTTTTGTGGATGTTGATTTTGAATCCCGAGTAGGGAAGCGAAAGATTCTGTTATTGAATCACGCATGTTGCGAGTGATTCTAGATTAGAAACCTAAGTGCAGCGAAACATGCGAAATGCAAAGACAACTTTGGTCTTATGTGGCACAAAGGTTCCACCAGCAACGAGAATATTATTTAGTACTTAAAGGTAAAAAAATATAACATGGTTCAAATAAAACCACTTCCATTAGTTAAATAATAAATGTCAAAATTTTTAATTATAATTCGATTATTAAGAAAAAAAAAACAACCAATAATCATATTTAAAATCTTCAAATTTCAAATCGTTTATTCTGTAAATTATTATGCCACTATGGGCTCTTTTACATGTCTTTTTTTTTTAACTACAAGCGCTATACTTACCATTTTTAGTGTCAATAGTCTGACTATAAAGTTTTTGTGTTCATACTTTTAAAATCATGCACCGTATTCGTCCTGTAATGAAATAGCATCTTCAATCCTCACTTCCTTACTTTCCTTGGCACGGAGATAGTTTAAGACACTGGGAAAGACATTAAATCCCTGTACCCTTAGTGTAAGTTTCGGTTACAAAATAGGTGTCTCGGTCGAGTTCGCATTAAAATCTCAATTTGTATGGAAACACGAACACCGCTTCCCGTACAGGCGCTGTTCGTGTTTTCATACAAATTGAGATTTTAACGCGAACGCTATCGAGACGTATTTTGTAACCGAAAACTTACACTAAAGGTACTGCTCTGCTAATATTATAAGTGTGAAAGTAACGCTGTCTGTCTGTTACCTTTTCTACGAAAACGGCCGATTTATACGAAATTCAGTATAAAGATAGTTGGAGTCTCGAGGAAGGAAATGTTACTTTATATCCCGGAAAATTGCATAGTTCCTGCCGTATGTACCTACATACATCGATAGACGAATTTTATGCGGACGGAGCCGCGGGTACTAAATCGAAAATACAAACTGAAATATAGCCCAACAAACAATTTGGCGATAAGAATAGACCGTATTGTAGCTTTGAGTGGTAGAGTAGCTTTACAAGGTCTACATTTATAGCTTTTGGTGATACTATGGATCTAATTGGATACATTAGTCAGCTGGCGATAGTAAAGTGATTTAATAGAAATTAGAAAAATATAATAACTTTAAGCTGCACAGTGGAGCTATAAGCTACCACGTTATAGCTTATAGTTGCAGCTGTAGGGTGATTTTATCACTGAAAGCTCTTTTGGAGTGTCTATTAACGCGTCTTAATGCTGTCGCTCTGTAAGAGTGTTATGTTTACCTTCTAGTGCTAAATGTAGCCTTTAGTGTTAAATAAGCTGTAGGAAAATCTTAAAGCTGTATAAAGGTTATAGTGGCAATTCTAATAACTCTCAATGAGTGAGTGATATAACAGAGTTAGGGTATAGCTCTTTAAGAGCTTTAAGTGTTAATAAGATATGTAATAACTCTATTTTAGAGTTATCAGTTCTACAGTAGTAATAAATATGACTTTTTTAGTTAGCCTTGCGCTCCGAAGTGATAGTATAGAGATATCGGAATGTTTAAGAGTTACAGACAACAACGCCATTTTCGTTTACAAATAATAACCTTAAAATGGCAAACATAATCATGAAAATTAATTATAATTTACTGTACAGTCTTCAAAAATATAAGATCTAGTTACTTTACTACACCCGATCTGCAAACCTAACCCGTTAAATTAACTTTTCGAAAAAAAAAAATGCACCGTAGTATTTTATCGTCTAAAATTTTAATCGAAACGTATATATTTCTAAGGCGCTTGAAAATTGAGATGTAAAATATCATATATAATAACAGAAAACTTACAACCGCAATAGTTTTTCACGTATCTACGTAAAAATAACTGATATTAAAATAACGCACTTACCGTTTTCCGTCTTTCCCGTCGCCATTACAATAATATTAGCACTGTTCGCGTTTTATTATTAAAAATGACACATGTTAATTTCCAAATAGAAATATTTCACAAATAGTGTACACTAAGAGCTTTTGTATCACGCAAAGAGTTTATTTTCACCACTGTAGCTCTTTTGTCGCGCTTTAAGTGATATAAGAAAACATTTTACAGGTTTCATAGAACCCTTGGCGCAAGTTACGGCTATTGTAGCTCTTTATTATCTCCTTTATTCGCGGAGAGTTTATTTTCACCACTGTAGCTCTTTTGTAGCGCTTTAAGTGATATAAGAAAACATTTTACAGGTTTTATAGAACCCTTGGTACAAGTTACGGCTGTTGTGGCTCTTTATTATCTCCTTTGGTAATATGCGTCGCTGCTGTAGCACTATTATACCACTTGAAGTGATAAGGTCTGTGCCAAAATCGGACTATAAGAGAGTTATAAGAGAGTTAGAGCGTGCTATATCGCTAATTTTTAGGTCGTGCTAGAGCTAAAGGAGTTTAAAAGAACTAATATACGGCGGTTATAGAGCTTATCTTATCGCCAAATTGTTAGTTGGGAGATGCACAGAAAAATAAGACCAGCACTGGGAATTGAACCCAGGTCCTCGGCATTCCGTGCCGCGAGCTATACCGCTACACCACCGCTGGACAACGGTACAGACACGAATTTCTCCTATACACCACTTATCTCAGCTTGTTTGTTTCTTTATTTAGCTACTTAAGCAGCGACACCAGAGACATTCATGCCGTAGCCCTCATCGAGAAACTTTTCGGCACCCCTTCGGAAATAACCGCTCACCCGGACAAGAGACATCGCTACTAAGCAATCAAATCAAGATTGGTGTTTTTTTCAAATTTGGAATTGAAATAAAAAATATGAAAAGATTCCAAATTCAGAAACTTGGAATCGAAATAAAAAATATAAAAAGATTCCAAAAAACCAATCTTAATTCGCGGGTTACCATAAATGTTGTTTGTTTGTTTCTAATACCGCTACACATTTAATCATTAAAACGAGTGTACATTAGATATAGATCACTAGATAATTTTCTTAGGAAATAATAGCAAAACGGTGCCGATGCCGATAACAATCTGTACCTACTTATCAATTTAACTATTTTAATCTAATTAAAAGTTTACTTTGCGGCAAATAAGATAGCTCTAGTCTAAATTTTTCATTTCAATTCGTTATGTCACTTAGATAGGGTTGCGATGCGTGTATTTGGGTCAATTCCAGGGTATGCAGCGCCAGTTTACGTTTCCACCCCCACTGCAGGGTAGGCGCCTACCCTGCTGCTCACTCCATGCACGCTATTTGTCAGGTGTTCAGTCAGATCCGCTCTTGACAGTTGTGACCGGCGCTATGTTCAGTGCCTCTAGTGTGGCGTTTTCACAAAACATTCGTTTACTATTCGAAGATGTAAATCGAGTGTTCGATCGTCATATAAACTTACAAATGTTCATCATCATCATCATCATCATCCCAGCCTATATACGTCGTCCGTGGCTTGGGCCATAGTTCCCACGCGGGTCTAGTGCGGATCGAGAACTTCACACGCACCATTAAATTGCTTCGCAGGTTTGTGCAGGTTTCCTCACGATGTTTTCCTTCACCGCAAAGCTCGTGGTAAATTTCAAATGTAATTCCGCATATGAATTTCGAAAAACTCAGAGGTGCAAGCCGGGGTTTGAACCCACGTCCCTCTGCCAACAAACACAAATGTTACAACATCGAATTATGTGCATTTTTATCTTTAACTAGCTGGTGCCTACGACTTCGCCCCCGGTGTAGTTTTTTTTTTCTAAATCTTATTTTATAAATACCTTCTCCTGACAATAGAAAACACAATAAGTAGGTAAAAAAAGAATTAGCCAAATCGGTCCAGCCGTTCACGCCTGATGCCGTGACAAATGGGGATTCATTTATATAAAGATTACTATTTGGAGACTTTTTGTTTTGTGTTTTTTCTTCATTTATATAAGTAGTACATTAAGATGATGAAAACTCCTGATACCTACAAGAAACTGTGTACCTATTCGTGAAATTATGTGCAACGATTGCTTCCAATACATCCCTAACCCATTCTCTGAAATCCATTGTAGAACTTTCTCACAATAAATGCCAGTGTGTTGATAACTTAATACTAAGTACAACGATGGCTCAATACGACTGATTGATATAGATAATTTTGATAATGCGATTATACAGTGACGTCTTAATGGAGTATAAGTTGATAAAATTAATAATTTGTGTATTTAAATAGAAAGAAACGTCCCAAAAATAACATTTATTTGATTGATAACTTTACGCGTATATATCCCGGATGTTTAAAGTAATTTAAGTGTCATGATTACGGTGTTATTCCACATTAAATAAAGGTCATAGCACTGTACCACTACCATGAGTTTACAGTGACCGTACTCAATAGCGACGGCGTAAATTATTTGTATGGAGAATTGTAGAGCGCCTGCACAAATAATTTACGCCGTCGTGTTTCCATACAAATTGAGATTTTAACGCGAACGCGATCGAGACGTATTTTGTAACTTAAAACTTACACTAAGGGTACAGGAGTGGACCTATAGTTTCCTACCTACGTAACCTACGCACTACATATTGTAAATTTCTTAGTGTAAATAATCTAAGATACAATAGTTTCATGTGAACTGCTCGTCACCTTTTACAAAAGATTGCTTTTTCCGATGCAGAGACTTTCTTTACATAACAACCGAATAGATAACTTCCTCCTTTTTTTGAAGTCGGTTAAAAATTACTTAATACATAAAATTCTCAGGTGTCGAATAATTTAAAAGGTCGAACCGTAATTATTATAATCAGATAAGTGACAAAAATATTTGCAACATAATCATCAGGCCACCTTTTGATTGATGGGTATAGATACTGATTTTTATGCAACTTGGGGGCATCTACAGCATGTGACAAAAATCTATTAAATCACTGGGATTTATAGACAACTAGCGCTTATGCCCGCGACTTCGTCTGCGCGGACCTAGGTTATTGCGCGTTGGCGCCCTCTACCGGAATAAAAAGTATCCTTTGTTGATCCTTGGGGCTTAAACTATCTCTATACCAAATTTCATCAAAATCGGTTCAGCGGTTTCGACGTGAAAGCGTAACAGACAGAGTTACTTTCGCATTTTTAATATTAATAATAGTAAGGATAAGGCATCTTTGCTCGTGGATGTCCTAAAAGGCAACTAAGGCTGCGGCACCACTGAGGTGGAGACGAGCGGAGCTGAGAGGAGACGTCTAGGGATCGACCAATCCCTACATGTCTGATGACAATGAAACGGAGTGAAAATAAACTCTCCGCGAATAAAGGAGATAATAAAGAGCCACAATAGCCGTAACTTGCGCCAAGGGTTCTATGAAACCTGTAGAATGTTTTCTTATATCACTTAAAGCGCAACAAAAGAGCTACAGTTGTGAAAATAAACTCTTTGCGTGATACACAAGCTCTTAGTGTACACTATTGTATTCAATTTTATAGAAATATTTCTATTTGGAAATTAACATGTGTCATTTTTAATAATAAAACGCGAACAGTGCTATATTATTGTAATGGCGACGGGAAAGACGGAAAACGGTAAGTGCGTTATTTTAATATCAGTTATTTTTACGTAGATACGTGAAAAACTATTGCGGTTGTAAGTTTTCTGTTATTATATATGATATTTTACATCTCAATTTTCAAGCGCCTTAGAATTATATACGTTTTGATTAAAATTTTTGACGATAAAATACTACGGTGCATTTTTTTTTCGAAAAGTTAATTTAACGGGTTAGGTTTGCAAATGGGTGCAGTAAAGTAACTAGATCTTATATTTTTGAAGACTGTACAGTAAATTATACTTAATTTTCATGAATATGTTTGCCATTTTAAGGTTATTATTTGTAAACGAAAATGGCGTTGTTGTCTGTAACTCTTAAACATTCCGATATCTCTATACTATCACTTCGGAGCGCAAGGCTAACTAAAAAAGTCATATTTATTACTACTGTAGAACTGATAACTCTAAAATAGAGTTATTACATATCTTATTAACACTTAAAGCTCTTAAAGAGCTATACCTTCAATTTCTTTTGTAGCACCATAAACGCTAAAACAGCTACACAGTGTTTTAACGGGGTACCCTAACTCCGTTATATCACTCACTCATTGAGAGTTATTAGAATTGCCATTATAACCTTTATACAGCTTTAATATTTTCCTACAGCTTATTTAACACTAAAGGCTACATTTAGCACTAGAAGGTAAACATAACACTCTTACAGAGCGACAGCATTAAGACGCGTTAATAGACACTCCAAAAGAGCTTTCAGTGATAAAATCACCCTACAGCTGCAACTATAAGCTATAACGTGGTAGCTTATAGCTCCACTTTGCAGCTTAAAGTTATTATATTTTTCTAATTTCTATTAAATCACTTTAATATCGCCAGCTGACTAATGTATTCAATTAGCTCCATAGTGTCACCAAAAGCTATAACTGTAGACCTTGTAAAGCTACTCTACCACTCAAAGCTACTATACGGTCTATTTTTATCGCCAAATTGTTTGTTGGGAAGTGACTCACTTTGGTATATTGAGGTTTTTGTCACACGATGTTGGTGTAGGTAGATACTAAACACTTTCAGCTGCAACTCTGATAACTCGTACCCTTATTTTTAGGTAATCTGTGTAAAATACAGTAGGTAATTACCATGTCATACAGATCAATCTGATTTGATTAAGCCTTAAGCTACGAGTACCACTGAACAGATTTGTAATATTTGACATTCTTACATCATTCGATAAATATTGTTAGAGACAAATAAAATCATTAACGTATGACAAGGTTCCGTGGTGGCCTAGGAATCAAATTGGTTGACTGTAATATTATCTAATTTGTGGTATAAGCCTTCAAAATTATAGATAGAAATAAGAATAGGTAGGGTAAAGTGAGTTGAAATTATCCCTAGTATGCTCGAGGCTCGAGCCTGCTAACGAAAAAAATTTTTTTCCCTCTCTTTTTTTTTTATTCGACTGGAAGGCAAACGAGCAAGTGGGTCTCCTGGTGGTAAGAGATCACCACCGCCCATAAACATCTGCAACACCAGGGGTATTGCAGAAGCGTTGCCAACCTAGAGGCCTAAGATGGAATACCTCAAGTGCCAGTAACTTCACCGGCTTTCTTACTCTCCACACCGAAACACAACAGTGCAAGCACTGCTGCTTCACGGCAGGATTAGCGAGCAAAATGGTGGTAGCAATCCGGGCGGACCATGCACAAGGTCCTACCACCTGCCCTGCAGTGCTTTTATACATTATTATTCGGGTTCGGGCATAAACAACAAAACAACCTCTCACCCTATATGTGTTCTAAACCCTTCTCCATTGATCATCGATGATAAAATCTGAAATTATCTGACTGAATACACTTACAATCCGTGAGCTTTTAGAAAAACCTTCGGGTTTCGGGAGAAATCGGGAGGATTCGTTAATAGAAAATGACAATTGTCTTTTTGACTTAGTAGCAATCAAGCACGCGGAAAGTGCACTCGTTGTTTTTTCATTGATTTATATAGAGCAGTTAAAACCATCACTAACTCATTTAATCAGTTAGTTATTTTTCGAAAATTGATTTCCATGGGGAGTCAACTTAAACAGGGTATTTCTGTAAATAGCCAATCACGGAAATTGTTTATCTATACATATAATAAAGCTGAAGAGGGTCGAAAGTCTGTACATGGAAGATATTTGAAGAAAATTTAACTGGGGATACTTATAATCGATAACAGAACACGTTCCAATAGTTTTTAGAATTTTTGTCTGTTTGTCTGTTTATCTGTTTGTCGTTTTTTTGTACGCGCATCACGTGAGAACGGCTGAACGGATTTTGGTGCAAACTTTACTAATCTGTCGAGAAAATCCCCGGCCAAATTATAGGCTATCAAAATTCAACCCTTAAAAGAGGAGGTAGCCACTACACTCGATTGAGTTTGCACCTTCAAGTTTTCAAATACGTGCTATTGACTATCGAGTACCCCGCTATACTAACAGATGGCGCTGAAATTAATAACGTTGTGACATGATTAAGTCGCTGAGTAAGGATTTTGCCAAATTAAGAAATTTAGAAGAGGAGGTACGGATATCAACAAATTTAATTAAATATTTTAAATGATAATGAACAAAATTAAACGATAGTAAATTAATTGCCACACATTGCAGTGCCATTTTTTGGAGAACTGAGTAAACATTAAGTAATGAAGAATAAATGGGTTTACATAGTTACATAATGTAATATCGACACACATATAATTGCATAATTATTTGATATCATTTTATTACGATATAATACAAAATTATAATGACTTTGTCGATCAGGTCTACACTGCGATGGATGAGGGCTTCCAGGTGGATGCTGTGTACACTGATTACTCAAAGGATTTTGATAAGATCTCTCATGAGTTGTTATTGCGGAAGCTTGAGTTTGCTGGTGTGCATGGGGATCTTCTGCGTTGGGTTGAGTCTTATTTGAGAGATCGGTCTCAGGCAGTGGCGGTCAAGGGTTTCTGCTCCAGTTTCGTACCTGTTCCGTCCGGAGTCCCTCAGGGGTCTCATTTGGGACCGCTTTTCTTTAATATTTTCATAAATGATGTGGTTTCCCAGTTTAAATCTAGTAACTGCTTACTTTACGCAGATGATAAAAAAATATTTAAGATTATTAAGACTGCTGATGATTGTTTGGAGTTACAAAGTGATCTACATAGGCTTTGCCAATATTGTAAAGATAACACTCTACATTTTAATGTAAGAAAATGTAATGTGATCTCCTTTACCAGGAAAAAGAATGTTATTAAATATGATTATCTGTTAAATAATGAAAATGTACAAAGGACAACAACTGTAAAGGACTTAGGAGTGTACATTGATAGTAAATTAATTTTTTGTGAGCACATACATAACATTACTAATAAGGCCTTTAAACTTCTGGGTTTCGTACTTAGGACTGGAAGGGAGTTCCAGAGCCCTAGTACTATTTTAAATCTTTATAATTCCTTGGTGAGGCCAATCCTGGAATATTCTTCGGCGGTTTGGAATCCTCAGTATAAAATTTACAAGGACTCTATTGAGAAAATTCAAAATAAATTAATAAAGCATTTGCACTTTAAAGCTTCGCGATCTGGAAAACATCTTGATGTGGAAATTGCATCTCTTGAGAGTAGGCGCACGTTCAGAGATCAGGTCTTGCTATTGAAAATATTATTAAATGAGATTGACTCCCCGTATCTTTTGAGTAAATTAGGTTTGAGAGTACCTCGCCTGAATTCAAGAAATTTTAATTGTATGCTTCATGTACCCTTTACTCATCGCAAATATGCTGCGAACTCATTCATTAAACGAGTATGTAAAATGTATAACAGCAAATTCTCTGACATTGATATATTTAGCATTTCTCTAAGTAGATATAAGACTGTTATTAGTAGTAAGTAATTTGTTATACTGTTTTCTTGAGAATGGGTCATATGCACATTCTCTTTTTTGCAAGTCGTAACCTTTTTTTCTTTGTATGTTTGTTACTTTTATACCCGATTTATATTTTATTATTGGGAACTAATAACCTGTGGCAACTTTGTTGGTCAATGTTATATGTCATTGTTTATAATGTAAGTTTTATTGTACCGTTTGTGCCTAAATACATAAATAAATAAATAAATTATGAATTCACGGTGTACTGCCTTTTCGGCGAAATATGTTTCTCCAAATTTCACTAAGCAACCAATCTTTCGCCGAAGTTTCATTTGGCAAACCAATAGTTGGCATAACTTTACTTCGCATTTTTAGGGTTCCGTACCCAAAGGGTGCCAACGGGACCCTATTACTGAGACTCCGCTGTCTGTCTGTCTGTCTGTCTGTCTGTCTGTCTGTCTGTCTGTCTGTCTGTCTGTCTGTCTGTCTGTCTGTCTGTCTGTCTGTCTGTCTGTCTGTCTGTCTGTCTGTCTGTCTGTCTGTCTGTCCGTCTGTCACAGGGCTCTATCTCTTGAGCCGTAATAGCTAGGCACTTGAAATTTTCACAGATTATGTATTACAGTGGCCGCTACAACAACAAATACTAAAAATAAAATAAAGTTAAAAATTAAGGGGGGGTCTTCATACAAGAAACGTGTTTCATTCAGCGGTTTTTGGTTGCTAGGCTGCTAAGATTCGGCCGTCAGTTGCTAAGGGCAACGCGAGTGACCCTATGTTGTTTTTAATGTTTAACTACTTATTAATTTGTGATTTTATTAGCGCTATTTTATAAAACCTTAGATAGTATAATAATTATCTCTAAGGCCGTGGTTTATTTTTGTGTGCAGCATTAAGACTAAATAACAATTTATGATCCACAAACCTCCGACACACACTACACAAAATCCGACTTCAATAAAGCACTCACAGCCGCTATGTTTAATGTTTTTTACACTAAAAAATGTCCGTTGTAATTTATACTAAGTAACAATATTTATTTACAAGGTCAAAATTTAAAATCAGGTTATGATTAATTCAATTCACTAATAATAATAAGTACGCGCCGTGCGTCGGCCGAAATTACCACGCTATTTTTTTTTTTAATTGTAAATTTTTTTCTGGCGCGAGCATGGCATATGGCCCAAACGAATAAACGTGTAATCGTAAAACAGCAATTTTACAGGAAAAATAAAACCAACTTTAACTTTGTATGGAATAATTAACAACGAATAAACAATTAAAACATTTTATCTCAAAAACGGTTAATCGGATCGGTGTAAAAAAAATTGACGACATACTTTGGGCCATATGTAAGCTAAAAAAGCAAAAAAAAATTTTTCGTGTAAAGGCCTTTGCACGTTTATTCGATTGGACCATCGAATAAGTCTGAAGCGCTATTCAGCCTACTACAGGGCGACAGCCAAAGAGGATGAGAATTTAAAATTATTATTTATTCAAAATACTTGCACCTAGTCCTAGTGCTTACATTTTGGTGACATGTTTTATTTTTATTAACTAGTAATGTAACTAGTTGTTTGTTGGGGTGGAATTAATATTTCAACTTAAATTTGAAGTGGCTATCTTCAACCGATTTAGCTGAAATTTTTGCGTGCATGTTTTTTTTATATTCGACTGGAAGTCAAACGAGCAAGTGGGTCTCCTGGTGGTAAGAGATCACCACCGCCCATAAACATCTGCAACATCAGGGATATTGCAGATGCGTTGCCAACCTAGAGGCCTAAGTTAGAATACCTCAAGTTCCAGTAATTTCACCGGCTGTCTTACTCTGCCGAAACACAACAGTGCAAGCACTGCTGCTTCACGGCAGGATTAGCGAGCAAGATGGTGGTAGCAATCCGGGCGGACCTTGCACAATGGCAGGATGCAGGATGACATGTGTATAAATCCGATGGCAATGCAATATTATTATGACGTAGAGCTGATCTGATGATGAAATTAGACGTTGGCCATAGGAACTCTGTAATAAAACGACACGACCGCATCGTACGGAACCCTACATGCGCGAGTCGTTCGCACTCGCACTTGACCGATTTTTTTCTTATTTCGCAACATTTTAATATTGCAAAATTTTACTTCGTCACACTTTTACGTGGCAAATAATTATGTAGCAAATCATTGGCTTAGACAAATAACAAATTTTCAAATAACATTTGACCAATTTATATGTTACAAAGATTTACTTCAAAATTTGTGCGAGCAAGCGAAGCGAGCGAGCAAGACGGTTCGGAGCAGAAGCGACTTCGATAGTTTAGGTTCAGAAGGCTAAGGCGGGAGCAAAGCGGAGCGTAGCTCTCGCCTTAGCCTTCGATGTTAGTTTTTTTTTTTATAGCAGCCAGTATAACCTGCCACTAGGAAAGTAGGTTGGATGCCATTCGACATGTTGCTAAGTTAAGGTATGCCAATCAATACATTTTGACCAAAACATAAATGACATCTTCAAAAAAATCCCAGGTAATAATATGCATAATAATAATTTATCGGATGATTAGTTGGGTAATGATATCAGTGCGAAATGTTGAGTTGGGAAATAACATTTCGCCTAAATAAAAATATGGGATAAATAGTTTGGGAGCTAATAATTTGCTAAATAATTTTCGCCAAAACATTAGTAAACCGAATTCACTCTGTCATGAATTATGCCTAATCGTAATTATATCGCATTCATATAATTATATATTTTAAGCACTTCTCTTTTAAAATATGGCTTTTCTGTCCTAATTAATAGGACGAATTTGCCAGTCTAAGTATTCTCATTGAGAGGCAACGTTGTAAGATGATTGTAGTTTTACTTAATAATGGCTATGGAGGGTACTTAGCAAAAAAAACATTTGCGGAGTAAATGTCAAACGATTTGGGGCTCGCTTTTATACGCGTTACTTTGCCTTTCTGTATGTAAAATTTTATTCTTTGAGTATGATACATACCTATAGGCATTTCAATCTACCGCTGTACCCTGTATCTCTCCGATTTCAACAAATTTTGGGAGGTAGACTCAGTCCATGATTCTGAGCTGTAAAACAGAGTCTCCAGATGTGAATGTGAATAGTAGATAGAGAGAAATGCCCATAGATGAGAAACTTAGTGAACAGGTTTTTCAGTTGATATTTATCCGCAGTTTGAAAATTTTTTTCGAAAATGCCATGGAATCGGAAAATGTGGGACACTGAAGTTTGTGAGAAAATCTGATTAGGTACTCTCGAACCAACTGTATCGTAACCAATGATATTATATGTTACTATCGTAACGTATGTAGAAGCGCACTGATCGTAACACACTGTGAAGCCTTTTCGTAGAAAAAGTCATAGTGACATCGCATTGCTTTACAAGGGAATTTATTATGACACTGATAAAATTCAACTGTGCGTCAGGACTCAAAGGTTTACAATACAATACAATACAAATACTCTTTATTGTACACCAGAAACTACACAACTTTGTTGTTTACTAATGTTTCGGGGAAAAATGTTTGGCAACCTGATTCATTTCGCCACTTTTCATTTCCCAACTGTTTAATATTTCTGAAACTGTAAATATTTCATGATTTTTAGGGTTCCGGAGCCAAAATGGCAAAAACGGAACCTTTATAGTTTCGCCATGTCTGACTATCAATGTTAGAAAGCTGTAATTTTGCACGGATATATGTATAGGTAAACTAAGCCGACAAAATAGTACAATTTAAAATTTAAAGACCGGCCAAGAGCGTGTTGGACACGCCCAAAATAGGGTTCCGTAGCCATTACGAAAAAATTAAGTAATATTTTTCTAAGGATTTCGTATTTTATACGGAATCTTCCAAGTTTAGGTATATTTTATACCTTACGCTGCTATTTACTCATAAACTACTAATAATTCTCAAGCAAACTTAGCCGTTATAGTTTTTCATGGAAGTTTGATATAATGACTACCTATCCTACCTACCTATCCTGAATTTTTTCAAATTTTTCCACCCACCGGTTTAGATTTTGGAGGGGGGGGGGGGGGAACGCTCGATTTTAATGAAAATTTGCACTTTAAAGTTGAATATTTCGCAAACACATTACTGAATCGAAAAATCGTTTTAGCAAACCCTTAATAGTTTTAAATCCTGAAAAAATGAAAGCGGCTGCGCCGCTTTATGTTATTTTGATAGTTAGGCTTTACACATGGGCCCCGTAGGCGCCCAATAGTCAAAGCGGCTACGCTGCTGTGAATTATATCCTCCTAAAGACTCTAATATGGGCGCCACAGGCGCCGAATAATGAAAGCGGCTGCGCCGCTTATATTACTTTGATAGTTAGGCTTTACACATGGGCGCCGCAGGCGCCATATATTGAAAGCGGCTGCGCCGCTTTATATTACTTTGATAGTTAGGCTTTACACATGGGCGCCGCAGGCGCCCAATATTAAAAGCGGCTGCGCCGCTTTATATTACTTTGATAGTTAGGCTTTACACATGGGCGCCGCAGGCGCCCAATATTGAAAGCGGCTGCGCCGCTTTATATTGCTTTGATAGTTAGGCTTTACACATGGGCGCCGCAGGCGCCCAACATTGAAAGCGGTTGCGCCGCTTTATATTACTTTGATAGTTAGGCTTTACACATGGGCGCCGCAGGCGCCCAATATTGAAAGCGGCTGCGCCGTTTTATATTACTTTGATAGTTAGGGTTTACACATGGGCGCCGCAGGCGCCCAATATTGAAAGCGGCTGCGCCGCTTTATATTACTTTGATAGTTAGGCTTTACACATGGGCGCCGCAGGCGCCCAATATTGAAAGCGGCTGCGCCGCTTTATATTACTTTGATAGTTAAGCTTTACACATGGGCGCCGCAGGCGCCCAATATTAAAAGCGGCTGCGCCGCTTTATATTACTTTTATAGTTGGGCTTTACACATGGGCGCCGCAGGCGCCCAATATTGAAAGCGGCTGCGCCGCTTTATATTACTTTGATAGTTAGGCTTTACACATGGGCGCCGCAGGTGCCCAATATTGAAAGCGGCTGCGCCGCTTTATATTACTTTGATAGTCAGGCTTTACACATGGGCGCCGCAGGCGCCCAATATTGAAAGCGGCTGCGCCGCTTTATATTACTTTGATAGTTAGGCTTTACACATGGGCGCCGCAGGCGCCCAATATTGAAAGCGGCTGCGCCGCTTTATATTACTTTGATAGTTAGGCTTTACACATGGGCGCCGCAGGCGCCCAATATTGAAAGCGGCTGCGCCGCTTTATATTACTTTGATAGTTAGGGTTTACACATGGGCGCCGCAGGCGCCCAATATTTAAAAGCGGCTGCGCCGCTTTATATTACTATGACAGTCCCGTGCTATTTCGAGGGCACATCAGGTGCCCATTGTTCAAAGCGGCTACGCCGCTTTGAATTAGTATCTCGTCACAGCTGCCATAAGATTTTAAATTACTAGGGGCCATTAGGTAAGTAAAGGCGGCTGCGCCGCCCGATCTCTGCTCCTAGATCTAGCTAAAGCTACACTGTTGCCGTTCCCCCACCTCCCCGACCAACCTCCCTGCAAAATACTCCGGGTATATATAGCCTCGGTTAAAAATTTCGTTGGCGCGATGCAGAACTTCGAAATTCAAAATATCGGAACACAATTTTTTATGAACACTAGTGGCCAGTATCATTGAACCACGTAGATTATAGTCCCAAATGCTGGTACTTACGTGCTCTGAATTTACCACTGGCTGGTTAGATCGCTGATTCCCGACAAAGTAGTTTTAAATAAGTAATATAATGTATTCCTAATTGGTGTCAATACATTTTTTAAATTGATTTTCTATGGACGGCTTTTATCTAAATCAGTTATTTGTTAATATGACGTAGGGTACGTCCCATAGACGTAAAGTGGTGGTGATTTTTTTTTCTCATCCAACCCTATAGTGTGGGCTATCGTTGGATAGGTATTTTAAAACCATTAGGGATTTGCTAAAACGATTTTTCGATTCAGTAATTTGTTTGTGAAATATTCAACTTTAAAGTGCAAATTTTCATTAAAATCGAGCGTCCCCCCCTCTAAAATCTAAACCAGTGGGTGGAAAAATTCGAAAAAATTCAGGATGGTATTCAGTACATCAAACTTCCAAGGAAAACTATAACGGCTAAGTTTTCTTGAGAATTATTAGTATTTTATGAGTAAATAGCAGCGTAAGGTAAAAAATATACCTAAACTTGGAAGATTCCCTACAAAATACGAAATCCTTAGAAAAATATTACTTAATTTTTTCGTAATGGCTACGGAACTCTATTTTGGGCGTGTCCGACATGCTCTTGGCCGGTTTTATAAAACTAATCTACACGATGGCCCTGAAATAAGTCCTGAAATATTTACAGTTTTAGAGTTGCGAAATGAAAAGTTGCGAAAAGGCAGGAACTACCCGGAACTCAAATGGTTCGACTAAAGGTTCCACTGTACTATGGAGTACTTTCTAAACATCGAAGTCTACGCAGACGAAGTCGCGGGCAAAAGCTAGTAATGTAATATAAATATTTTTTTCACTTCTCATGCTCGTAAAGTTCGTGTTTATGCTGTATCTAGGCGACATAAAATGACTTTTTATTCTCTAGTGCATAAAATAAAATCTTCGTCTAATACCAACTAAAGACCAAGGTAATCAGGTGTCAACAGCCACAAACAAAAAAGTTTCCATATATTTTTTAAATAATTTTTAATTTATATAAAACTGAAAATCAGTCTAATCAATCATAATAAATCAGTAAAATTAAAATAATTGAATTATTATAATAATGCATAAAAATAAAAGGTACATAGAAAGTGAATCATTGTTTCCACTGATGCTATTTCATTTCCTCGCCATCGAAGTGAAAAGCAGAGTGTAAAACCTCGCCGTGCCGGCTCGGGTGGCTATATGAACGCCTCGGGTAAAATGGCTCGTTTTATGCTCTTGTTGTACAATCTACTATTTAAAGAAGCTGAATGATTCAAGAAAAGAGTTGATTGTAAATATTTTAATAAGGTTCGAGACCGAGTCACACAAGCAACGGGGATTTTGAAAAGTACATTAAAAAATATTATACGAAGCAGACCAAAAAAATTCATTTGACATACCCAAGAGAAGTACCTAAACACGGTATAACAACTCTATATACTTCCAAACAAAATCACTGTGTTAAGTCGGGGTGTTCTCTATTTAAATTAACGATGGAAGAATTCGAAAATGCTGATTTTGTTTTCTTTGTATCATGACAAAAAGTCATATTGTATATTAATGTTAGAAAAACATAAACAAGCTTAATGAAATCAAAATAAGGTTTATTTTGTACTGGTGGTTATTCTTTACATAACTTTTTACGGTAACTTCAAAAAGTTTTGCAAGTTGATAACAGAACAGAACCGCGTATCACGATCGCGTGTCATCGTCAATATCCGAAGTATGCTTCTAAAATACGAAGGTTTTTTTAAGATCTCACGGAGTGTACTAGTCTGAATAGCGAAACTACTAGCGCCATCTCTTAGTGGTCAGTCATACTTTCAACTAGAATCTGTGAGAAAATTTTGATATCTCTACTAAATGAATCTTGATTTGGAGTCCAAAGTAGCAAATTATTTTTAATTACAATGTATAGTATCGATTACATGATTAGAAATTCTACATTTATTATTATATCACCTTTTATATAAATTCATACATGGTAACATTGACCTCAACTCTCAACTGTCAATGTGGGTGACACTCGATCCCGGCCAGGATAATACTGACATAGAAATACCAACCTTGTTTTTCGTGTACACGCCCGTCGCCCATAGAATAAGCTCCTGTCAGCCAGCAGCAGGACTACTACGAAACTCGGAACTCGAAGTTCGAATCGTGCGGTCTCTCTGGCATTTATGCTATTTAATACGAGAGCGAGAGGGATCGCACAACACGAACTTCAAGATTCGAGTTTCGGAGTAGCCGAGCAGGTTAAGCTATGGGCGTGTACACAAAAAACAGGGCCGGTATTTCCAAGTCGGTGTTATCCGGGCCGGGAAAGCCGTCAATGTCAGATCATTTGTCATCCTATTATCGATGGGTGATACAAATCTGACTAATACCAGGATTTAATTAAAATGTTTTGTATTAAAACATAATAAACAATACCAATGGACGAAAACGAATTCTTTAAGCAGACGGTGCAACACTTGGCTAGGTGTTTGTCCAACATACAGCCTACACCATGGGAAAAAGTGAGTAAAACTCTTCGCGTAATGGGATTTTGCGAAATCAATTTTACGACGACTGTTGAGCAACCTGGCGCATAAAAAAGTTTTAGTTAATAATTAACGCTTATGTTTGCTTACAAAAAGGCTGTAATGTTTTAATTCTTACATGTACCTTGGAGAATTTAATGATATTGAACATTAAGACAAGAAAAATAACATTAATTACATTTTTACAATCTTTTTCGTAACTTGATGAGTCTTCAGATTTGTGGTCAATTTTCTAACAAGGAATTGGAGTTGAAATGTATGTACTATAGATACACAACCTAATAGTAGGTACCTACTAATAATACATGCATAGATTTACTTTACCTACTCCACTATGGTTCTTTTCCACTAAAGGCCGCTTGCATGACCTAAGGTTAAAATATTTCATCATTAACCCTGGATTAGGGGCCACAGATCCATACATTTTGATACTAAAAGTCAAATAACTTAATGGGACTTATCACCTTACTTACTACTACGGACTTACGGGACTTATTACTTTTAAAACATTATATTTTGATACTACTTATCCCTGGGTTAGCAGTTTATACGGAGTTACTCCGGTCTGCTCAAGCCCACATAGTAAAATAACTGTATGTCAGTGTTTCTTAACCTTGGGTCGTGGCCCAATTTCGAGTCACGGATATTCTGTTGCAGAATTTTTTAGGGTTCCGTACCCAAAGGGTGCCAACGGGACCCTATTACTGAGACTCCGCTGTCTGTCTGTCTGTCTGTCTGTCTGTCCGTCCGTCCGTCTGTCACAGGGCTCTATCTCTTAAGCCGTAAAAGTTAGACACTTGAAATTTTCACAGATTATGTATTACTGTGGCCGCTATAACAACAAATACTAAAAATAAATTAAAGTTAAAAATTAAAGTGGGTCGTCATACAAGAAACGTGTTTTTTTGAGCGTTTTTTGGTTGCTAGGCGTTATTAGCCGTTGCTAAGGCGATCAAGTCTATGTCGTTTGAATATTTACCTTTAGGTTTTCGATTTTAATGATGTTTTATAAAAGTTTCGATAATATAATTAGTGACTGTCTCATTTATTAGTTTTTGTACAAAATAAATGAAGCAATTTATGAATCACAAACCTCAATGAAGCCAACTTTCATAAAGCGCTAGTCAAATCCACACTACTATCACTATGTTTACTTATTGTTTTTTACACTATTAAAAATCATACTAAGTATTTAACATATTTACAAGCTTTATAATACAGTTAAAAATTTATTCACACTAAGTTGAGCTTCTTATTATTTAATTACACAACATACGAAGTCCGCAGAATTTCCCGCGAACAAACCGCATCACAGACAATTATTTTTTTTAAAGCCCTGGGTGGCAATAGCTTCAGAAGCAAACAGCCAGAACCAAAGAGGATGAGAAATCAAATTATTTTTTATTTGAAATATTTGTACAAGTGCTTAAGTACATTTTGGAAATTTTTTAGGAGCTTTTCTTTAGCTTGCCCTGTTTGTTTATTTTTTATTTTTTCGTTTCTTTGGGTTCAATTTTGGAAGCTAAATGTCATCCACTTCCAGTAGTCCGATTGACATGAAATTTGGTATATTTATGTAAGTTTGGTGATAATACAATAATCTGGTAGTGACATTTTGGTGGTCTTGCCAGGATCGCCTCTTCAGGAGGGAACTCCTCAATAGTGAATAGTACCGACTTGAAATTTTGTACAGATATGTAGTTTAGATAACAATGCAAGTACAGTCAACAAAAAATACACTCAGCAAGAAAAGCTTGTATTAAAAATGAAATTTTTAACAAAAACTTATTGTGATGAGGTATGTTTGCTCGGGTGGAATCTTTCAACTCAAATTTGAAGTGGATATCTTCAACTGATTGAGCTGAAATTTTACACGCATGTATAAATCCGATGACAATGCAATATTACTTATTGTGACATAGAGTTGATGTGATGATGAAGTTAGATGTTGGCCATAGGAAATCTGTAGTAAAACGACTCGATTTTGGTCTCATTTGATTTGTCTTGACGACTACCTATTTTGGTAACCAGGGACAAAAAGTATCACCAGCAAATAAGCTTGTATTACATTTTTTTAGAAAAAAATATTACTGTACTATTTGTTTTTAAAACATTGTACGGAGGTGCGGAACCCTTCATGCGCGAGTCGCTCGCACTCGCAATTGACCGATTTTTTAAATATCTTATAATGATGTCAGTTTAAGTGGTAAATTTTTAGGTCACCAGTTTTAATTATATTTATACTTTGGGTCGCCAGCTAAAAAGGTTAAGAACCGCTGCTGTATGTGGTTATATAGTTAGTAATTAGAAGTTTATTTTTAATTTGGCTTTTGTTGGCATTCAAAATCAAAATGAAGTTGTTGGTGAATCAGAATCTGATTCTTTATTTGCATTAAATACTGTATACATAGGTAGGTACATCAAATAACAATATTGGTTGTTTCACATCATCATCATCTCAAGCCTCTCTCAACGAATTTGGTGTAGGCCTCCTTCAGATTTCTCCACTTCGCTCTATTCTAAGCGGTCTGAGTAAACATAAATTTATGTCACAATATTTTTTTCTTTATTTAAAACCTTGTAGTTAGGAAATTGTGGACGTGTGGCGTGGTGCGTCCATCAATAAAAAATCTGGACGGTTTGAGGCATATTACACGCACTCCGGATTGTCAAGTGAGTAGTTAGAGTACTGTTTTATCTAAAAGCATTTCTATAAATATTTTCAGGTGAACACATTATTCATGCTCTGTCCACAAGCGAGCTCCTCGCTTGTGGTAACAACTCGGAGCCAGGAGGCCTGCATTGCTCTAGGGCTTTACTACCTGCAAAGTGGCCTGCAGCATCAGGACAAGCTGCTTCCTTACTTCTTAAAGGTCTTGAAATGCCTGCCGACTGCACAGTTTGAAGAACCAGCTTGCCGGATTAAGAGTGGTGATCGTAAGTCATTTAGTTTCATTGTTATTTCGTACCACAGCTGAAGTAGGAGCTGGAAAATATCCAGTTTCAACTTTTGTTATATTTTAAGTTTTAATGTCATTGTAGTTGTTGACTTCTGTTTGTTCTTGAATCAAGAAGGAGACATGTTTATGCCAGGGAAAATTATCATCAACTGCAAGTCTGATTTTTAACAGAATGGTTCTGTACCACTATACAATAAGGATGTTGACACCACCAATCAACTGACGTACTTTTTATGAGCTGTCAAAATCAATTCTCCCATAGAGTTTCAATGGCGATAGCGGATTATGACGTCAGAAGTCGCTATTTGTTCGCCAACTTAATCAACTAACTATTTATTTGTTTTAAAGCAACAAAAAATCTAATTTTACAGTAAATCGAAAATTAATCTGGTTTTTAGGGCTAAACAAAATAAAGCGTTTTTTACTGGAGTCATGCCTTCGAAATATTTTTTAATGGCGTCAACATCCCTATTGCTAATAGTAACCAACATTGTTGTTTTGATGATCAACTCTGGTTGAGTTTGAAATGCGTCAGTGTAGCATCAGTGCTGTGGTTTTGTGATTTATGTGTGTTCTTACGACATGGAAGCAAAGGAACTCCATGAACACACATTAGGTCGCAGATCAGCAAAGTAATTATTTATTTTATAGGTATAGCCGAACAAATTGAATCATGACCCGGGGTGGAACCTTTGTGCTACTAATGTCATGTTGACATCTAATACTTTTGTCAAGGAAATTATAGTGAAATTGATTATTAAAAAGTCCCACCCTGGGTCATGATTCAATTTATTCGACTGTAACTAGTGTACCTAGGAGTATGTCATCAATATGAACCTTCGCAAAGTAATGCCTGATTCAATAAATCGTTTTTGTTTTAACTAAATTCTATTATTAATGTTGGTTACAGGTATACCTATGTCAGAGAAGTTCAGTTTCTGTCTCAATACACTCCTCTCCGATGTTGCTACGAAGCAACCATCACTCCGTGAAGAGATTATCACTGCCCAGATTGAACTTATGTCCAACCTCACAAAAGTCATTCTGAATTGCCATGAAAGCAAGGACTATACCAGCACGTCAAAGCTTCAGTTATGTAGAAGCACTATTCCAGTTCTCATAGGCCTAGCAAGGTCTATGGGTCGTTTTGCAACAATCGACCCCCCACTTTTATGCCGATTGTTCCCTCAACCCCCCAGCCCAGTGAAGAACAAGGAACCAGAACCGAATTTCGAATATTCAACACTGGATAAGAAGAGAAAATTCAACCAATTCCGACCGATAATACCTAGGTCTTTGTCAGGAAATTTGAACCCTGTAGAACGTATCATGGAAAATGGAAGTGACACTGTAGACGGTACACTCAAACGAGGGTCTCTCAATAGCTATCACTCTGTACCATATGACCCTACTACGTACTTCTTTCACAAGTTTGGGTCTAGCTTCAACCAGTTTCCGTATATGAGGTTCTCGGAGTCACCGGAAAGAAGGGTCAATGTGCAGTTCTACGTAACGTATCTGCAGTCTATATTGTCGCTGGCTAAGAAGATTTTGACCAAGGACTTGTTAGCTTTTTTGGACGAGGAGGCCGAAGATATTTATGCATCCGGACAAATACAGGTGATTTGTGACTTAATATAATTTTTATTACTATAAATGTTTATATAAGAGGTATATTAGATACAATAAAATTAAATAAGCTAAAACTATACCTAATCAATTTTAAAATAGACCCTGCGGCATGGTACCAAAGATGCTGGCAGCATTTCCTCGCTGGATCGCAAGATTGATGCGTTGAGCGAGGAAACTGCCAGCTCTTCGGTCTCCTGCGGTATATCTGAGTCTCTTTGATAGATCTTTGAAAAGACTCAGAGCGCCAAGGCCCCACGGACCAAGGGTCTCGACGTCGAATGGTACAAAAATATATTCTGGTGATTTGTTACTTAGACATTTATCCACTACAGCATACCTTTTAGAGATCCCCGAAATAAAGCAATGTAAATATAGGCACTCGAAAATTAAGACAAAGCATATTTTACACGCATTTAAACTTTTATTTTATTATAATATTTTTGTCAATTTAAGGGTGATTTCTGTCAATATAAGGGTTATTTCTTTATACAGGTTTTCCCGTATAAGTCTTTTTCTGAAACTCTAAACCTGGTGATGGTGACTCTTCTGAGAGAGTTGCTGCAGCACCAGAAAGATCTCCCTGGACCATTCACCAAAGATGTACAGGTAAATATATTTTTTATTCATCATACAGAAATACAGAGTTACAGCGATATAGAGAACAGCTACAATACAAAACAAACAACACAAAGGTATCTTTAAAGGTTTCTTTTCGATACAAAGAATATGTTTTTGTTTGACACGTTACTATTACCGTCATGATATGAATCGTGTGATGTGTAGAGACCTTTACGCGTGCGAAGCCGCGGGCAAACACTGGTATCGCCATAATTCAAACATGGTATTACTTTACTTTTAATCGCGGCAAACCGGTGGATGTAAGTGGCGAGTTGTCGTTCATTGAGGGAGGCCTTTGTTCAGCAGTGGACGTTTTCCGGCTGATCATGATGATGATTGTTGAGATGTGTCGTTAGAGCCAATAAAAGTACTTCAGTAACAGTTTATTGTTTTATTAGCAGCAGAGCTACAACACAATGGCGTACATAGAAAAGTAAAGTAAAGTTGACAGATGTCACACAGTTTTTTTAAATCGAAACCACAGAGGGCGCATTTTAATACTTAACAATGATGATGATGACGATGAATATTACTTTACAGGAATTTGTAAAATGCTTGTTCCTGAGCGGTCAAACAGAGTTGCAGAGTAGACACCATGATGCCTCAGAGAAAGAAGACCGTGAAAGTAATTTCGCTACAGTCAACAAGTTCAAAGTGAACGTGATGGCGAACTCGGCCTGCGTCGATCTGCTCGTGTGGGCCATTGGAGACGAGACAGGTATGTTTATTATTAAGATAAGATAAGATAAGATAATTTATTCCATAATTTCAGTACATAATAACAATAGATACAATATTATTATTTTATTACTTAATTTACTAAAGCGGCAATAGGCTAGACGATTAAAAAAACTGTTTAGTCCGTCATGTGGATAATTTAAAAATATTGTGCACGTATTTTTTCTTTTAGAAAGAAAGAAAAAAAATACATTTATTTAACGCCATAAAACAAACATAGAAACAAACAAAGAACAAATAAAGACATACATGACGGTAAATAGGTCCCCACTCAGCATAATGCCACGGTAAACCGTGGCGCTGATTTTCTTTTGTTTGACAAACAAAAAATGACGAGGATACAGTGCTGATAAATTTCAAGTGACGTCACTATACTGGGTGACCTTAGCCTCTGGACAAATACGAATACTACTGGCTTAGCAAGATATTTAAAACCAAACTGCAAAGTATCATAACAATCAGTCCAATATTTGCCGAAAAACTAACGGTTTTCTATGTATCTCATTGGAGCAGCCTGTGTATTTGGATGATCTGATTTCATAGATTTTTTTTCTTATCTAAAGCAAATAACTATTTTAAGATATTGCTAAGTATCAGTCTTATCCATGGTTTCATTATTTGTCCAGAGGCTAAGGTCACCTTGTATAGTACGATTTTTACCTTAATAGTGGCGTCACAAGCCCCCACTCCGGAAGTTTGATGATCTATACCTTTGTCGATTTTTGATAAATAGGTAAACCAAAAAATAGAATAATATAATAACTCGGACTAAATAGAATAATATATTTTTCACTTCTCATGCTCGTAAAGTTCGTGTTTATGCTGTATCTAGGCGACATAAAATGAGTTTTTATGTTCTAGTGCATAAAATAAAATCTTCGTCTAATACCAACTCAAGACCAAAGTAATTAGGTGTCAACAGCCACAAACAAAAAAGTTTCTATATATTTTTTAAATAATTTATGATTTATATAAAACTAAAAATCAATCATAATAAATTAATCAGTAAAATTAAAATAATGCAATTATTATAATAATGCATAAAAAATAAAAGTTACATAGAAAGTGAATCATTGTTTCCACTGTTTCACTGTTCCACAGCACCGCCGTGGAGCCGTCACTGCTTAAGTGGCTAAATAAGAAACAAACAAGCTGAGATATGTGGTGCATAGGGGAAATTCGTGTCTGTACCGTTGTCCAGCAGTGGTGTAGCGGTATAGCAGCGGCACGGAATGCCGAGGACCTGGGTTCGATTCCCAGTGGTGGCCTTATTTTTCTGGTTTTTCTGTGCATCTATATTTCAGTTTGTATTTTCAATTTAACAACCGACGCCACGCACGCGACAGCCGACGCGTCTCTATGTGTGTTTCTGCTACGAGATTTAGCGAAGCGTTGCTTGTTGTACATACAATATGCACGGTTCACATCGAGTGTCGATAGATCACGTGGCGTCGCGTGTTAGTGAGTGTGTTTCTACCTTTACAATGTGTGAAGTGTCCAATGTCCATTAGGCTCTCTGAGGTTTAATTATTACTTATTATTGACTATGTCATTATGGTTTTACAGTTGATGAGGACTTTGACGTGCCAGCACTAATAAACGCTCTTACTATATTAATAGGTATATTAGTGGGTGAGAGTGACCCCGGTTGACCCCGATGGCTAACTTGTGCATGATGAGGAGTTGGATTTTTGTGGACAGCCTTTGGTAGCATGTAGGGAGAGAGTTCTACTTTTTATCACTGTTAGATTGTAGATTATGAATTAGAAAGAAAGTAAGCGATCTTAGCGTGTCTTTTTATTGAAAAACAATTTTGAAAAATAAGTCACAGCAATTATGTAACAATTAGCAAGGACATAATGATGATTTACATAATTTTGGTATCATAAGTAGATAATAGTTACTTTTTTTTTAACTTTTTCAATCAACTATCTCAGCTCACTTTTGATTACGTAATAATTTAAAATCTATTTGACCTACATACTTGCAATTTTGCGAGTTCTGTAATACTGTCTTCTAATTAAAAAATCATTCACCATTCACGAGATTTTCGCCGTCCGAAAGTCACCATTTTTACCACTGACTGACTTATCATCAAAACTTTCGACTACTTCCAGGTGACCTAGAATGTTGAAATTTAGCATCCAGCTAGGTAATTGTGTAAATACAAAATAAAAAACTGAAACCAGTTTTTTTTTAATTCAGGTTTCCGTTGATATATTTTTATAATTCACTGCTGAATAAAATTAGTTAACAGCAAGCGCCACCACAACAAATAGGGAATGGTGAATGTCTAAGTGGTTAAATGGATTAATCATCCCGGTTTGTCGAACTTTTTTCCGGACGCTTCAAATAAAAATATCGATAATATCGATAAAAAGCGCTGCTCTTTCCCAATAAGCTGTCAAACGCGGCCCGCAAAAATCCAACCCCTAATAATGAGACATAGTTGATTTACCAGCGCTTTTAAGACTACGAATTGGACTTCAACGGGCAGCGGCGCGATGAGATTTTTTTTCAGTTCATGTTAATGTGCTACTAGAGAGTGACGTAACTAAAAAAAAATGTTATTTTTTCTAACTTCGTTTTTTTCTGAATTTGTTTTTCTTAACAAAAGATCAAACAATAATGATGTTTGACAATAATTTTAGGCATATCCGCCTAAAGATAAATTTTTGTGTTGTGGGTTCGGGTACGGATAGGCAGGGCTGGAGATCTCCGTTTGTAGGTAAATGTACAATTGTTCTAAGTATTTTTAAATGTTTATTAAGAAAAAAATAGTAGTTTCAATGACGACTTAAAAATAGTAATGTGAACTCACAGTGAACAATCGAATCAAACTTGATTTTCGTAGTTAAAAAAAAGCCTTAGATTCTTTCTTTTTTTCACCTCAGTTTTTTTTTTTTTTTACAACATTACGTTCGGGTAACCATTGCAATGAATAGAAAGCACGCTCGTCGCTCCGCTACCCGCACCGGTCCGCTGTCATACGGTGCCCTGCTGGCCCCATGAATACATATGTGGTGGTTATCAACTTTTGTGCCGCAACCTGTACAAAGTTTTCATAATTGCCCGTGCTGGCTACATTTCTATTTCTCATGATAAAGCTTTTAAAGAAATTAGGTTAAAAAAAAAATAGTTTTATACGTACATGACTAAAATCTGTGTTCGATACTAATGTTTGATTCCCGTTTATTCACCGGAAGCCGAAATAGACTCATGTGTTCATAAATGTGACATGTTTGTAAATAATAATTATGTTAAAGTGGAATCGCAATACGAAACAAAACTTCCGGCATGGTTTGAACGGTATGGTATCGGCTTGTAAAGCCTAGTTTAGACTTGCAAGAAAAATCGTGAAATTCCCATTACATTGAGGCGCTCGATTGACTACTACAAAGTGGTGCACAAATAGTAATGCATAATATTTCTTGAATGTCTAAACTAGACCTTCGGTTTACTTTTCAACAAAATGGTGGAGGTGCTGGGATGCTCGCTTGACCCAGTTCATCCCTCCTTTATTAACTTGTACCCCCCGGACTCCACCGGAAGGTTTATATTCATACAAGACCTAGTGTAGACGTCCATTCAACATGAGACACACAGCAACAGAGCTCCCTGCTAAAAACTATCCAGCTCCGACCTCCAACAAACCAGAAGGAGACGCCACGCTCCAGTCTTGATGTTCTCGCGACATATTGCATTGCCTCACTCGACTAAACTCGTTCGCTTTACGGCCTCCCAATGTTATCAAACTTTCAAGATTTTTCTTGCAAATCTAAATGTACTTTAAGCGAGATACATACGAGTCGCAGTACATAACCATCAATGTCACTTAAATATACATAAATAAATAAGGCTTTTCATACAGTTGGAGTCGGGCTCAAATCCTGCCGGAAGAGATAGTTGTTTTTTATTTTGAATTTTTTCCAACACATATTTGTCATTTTATCTTAAAATATGCCTTTGTAAAAATCATGATTTTTCTACTAACAATCGCACTGCCATAATTTAAAAAAGAAGCTGCTTTGTGCGTAACTAAATATTTGTTTTTTAGGTGCCGACTCCCTCTGCGGGCGACTCACCGAGAAAATAAACTCTAATCATAATCATAAGTTGATATTAGCCCATATGCCGCTGCTTATGGTCTGCCTGGAAGTAAGTAGTACCCTATTTTGAGTTATATACTAATTCTAGAGGTCATTCGGGTATTGCGAAAGCAAAATTGTAATTTTTGATCCTTCCTCTTCCAAATTGTTAGCAAAAGCCAAGTTCTAAAAACAAAGTTGTTCAAAGTGTTGTCGCGTGTTCAATGACTGAGTAAAAAAGTGTGGGATATGCTTATAACGTAGGTAGGTACCTACTTCTACTTAATTTGTCAGAACGCTCAACGCTTTTCGCTCAACGATTGTACAAACGAGCTTGAAACGTTATTTTTGTTCTATTTAATGTTACTCGTAAACTGAACTGTTTTTTACTAGACCTGTTGTGTTACACATTTATCGTATTGATATATTCCACTATGAAGATTATTATTTGTACATCTTATTATCCTGTTTTCTGTTCATTTCAAGTGTTTTTATATAATACGAAATACCGACAGCTAAAGGTTTATATTAAAAATATATACATATTTAAATTTACAGGGACTTGGAAAGTTAGCAACGAAATTCCCGACGATCGCGAACACTTCGATATACTGTTTAAGGGACTTCCTTGTCACGCCGTCGCCTATTCTGTTCAAGTTGCATAAGCTGGAGCTTGAAAAAACTGGCAAAGAACACATGAAAGTTACACGTAAGTATTTTTAATCTGTATTGTACAGTTGCCTGTAGACATGTGTAATCTCAACTCCGCGAAGTGATCTGACTCATTAGATCCAGCTGTTTTGCTGAATCCGACTCCTTTATTGACTCCGGTTCTTTCGAGTGATTATTAGTTTATCTACGGCCGATCCGGGCCGGCTCGGTTCTGTCGGTACCAGTCCGAGTACCGACGTAGGTACCGGCTCACTGAGCGTCCGACCAAACGTGATAAGATCCGATCCGATCCGATCCAAACCGAGAGCGAAAGCGGAGCGAGTGAGTGTGACGGCGATCACGAGTCGCTCGATCCGACCGGACTTGGTCGGAGTTAGGAACTCCGGAGTCGATAAAATTTGAAAGGAGTCATTAAGGGATTCGGATCCGCCTGAGGATCTGACTCTTTTGAATCTTCAGAACCGGATTTACCCATCTCTAGTTACCTGCAATAATATCTGCCACAGCGGAGCGTGTGAAAATATCTGACACATCCTACGGGCCCCAGAAATAGAGTCGTATCAGATATTTATGCACGCTTTGTTGTATTCAATATTGGTGCTGTTGACTACTATTCTTTACCCGATGCTTCTCTCTTCTGAGTTATTAGATTCGAAAGTTGAATTGAAGTTCCAGGACTATTTTAACACAGTCACAGTCACAGTGTTATTTTTGATATCCGTTAACTTTAAGGGGACAATCTTCAGGTCTAATGAAGTTAACTTCTCGAAGACACTAGTGGCCCAAGTGGGTGTCGAATTTCGTGGGAATGTCGAAATAAAAGTAACCGATGTGTTATTCCTGAGATCCAGATATCTACAAACAAATTTCATCCAAATCCGTCGAGCTTTTATAGGGTGGAAGAGTAATAAATACGTACAGTCAGCGTCAAAAATAGCTGTACACTTTTGTACTTGTCGTTTTACAGCCACGTACTAAACGCCATGCAAGATTGTCAATGTGTCAATGCGACAGAGTAAAAGTGATCCGCTACTTTTGATGCTGATTGTACAAATTTTCCCATTTATAATTTTAGTAGTATAGTGAAATGTTTTTTTCTGTAATTTACTTTTGATTATAAGCTATATTACAGATCTTTTCGTTTACTCATGAAGGGATACCTCTTCACAGTAGATTTATCTGTGTACAGTACAATAGTTAGAGTAAAGCTTGTGCTCACAAGTCTTAGTGTGAGTGACGGACGGTACCGACATCGACTAAGGACGCACACATATACATATGTATAGCACGTAGATGTGTTATGCAGATATATTTATAACTACATTCATTGAATTTGGAGTGGCCTTCTTCATGAGTGAACAGTGTATACTTCAGTGCAAATTGAAATAATATTTTCTTTTGAAATATATAAAATTTAAAAATACTTGCAGAACTCTTGTCGTTTTTAGGGCTCCGTAGTCAAAATGGTAATACAAACTAGACTAGTTGCATACACTTATTGTTTCGGTTTAACCAACCCTCCCCCCTCCCCCCTTTTTGTCACTATACTTACTAAATTTCTTTCTCTTTTTTCGTTTTTGCCATTTTTATGTAATTACCCAAGTTAGTTTAATTTAAATTTAAGCTAAATTAAGTTTTTCTCTGTGTACCTGTTTTCTGTATCGCTTACTATTTCTGGTGTACAATAAAGAGTCTTTGTATTGTATTTCTATTGTAAAGTGTTTTGTACCCAAATCCCGGTTGCCACGTGACAGGCTTTGACTACTTTGGGTCCAACGGCAAGCGATGCTTTTTCAATAAACCTTTTTTTTTGTGTATATCAATACATAAATGTAAATGTTTAGATAGTGTAAATATTTAAGACACCAATTGACCTTGTTTTTTTACATCTAGTTAAACCTATCCAAACCAAGTGTATGTAAATAATTTAAAACGAAAACTATCGCAGCTAAATATAATTAATATACTACCAAGTAGGCTTCAGTTTTCCTACAATTTAACAAGTAATGCTCGATTAAAACTTGATATTGAATTTTCTCCACCATATTGCTACGGAACCCTACAATGCGCATGGTCGAACTGTCACTTGCCTGTTTGGTTTTCAAACGAGTGTATTATTTCAAATTGTTTAGGTATGTACAATTTGGCTGATCTAATTCAATATAATTGGTTTTTAATAATTATTTATGTATATAGTTAAGTAGTTGTACTTTTTTCTAAAATATTTTTTTTCTTATTGAAATTTTGCCTTCAGCCAATGCCGGCACAGTAGAAAGTACAAGACAATCAGGTATACAAGTATCAAAATCATTATTATCGTATTTATTTAAAAGGAACTGGTCACACTGTATAGAATCTTGCGCAGCTCTATACTAACTCAACTTTGCAATCACTGAACTAAAACAATTACATACTCGTAGCTACGTCATACGTCTGGACCACAAATGCGTGTTCATGCAGTTCCTCCACCTCCACACTGTAAGACTAAGAACACGCACAAATCACACAAACCCACCCAACTATCAACACAACCGCACACGCTGCCAAATGTTAGGACTAATAAACCAAAACAATCCAGTTGGGGATTTATAACGACAAATTTAAATGATTGTTTTGGTTCGTATTATAACGCCTGGTAGCTTAGTGAATGATTGAGTTGCTCTGAGGATGAACAATGTTGGTGTTCGGAACGCGTCATCATAGTGTGGTGATGATAGTTTAGATAGGTTTTACAGTATGGGGTGGAGGAGCTGTATGAAAACACATTTGTTACATAGACGTAGCTCCGCTAAGTAACGCCTGATTTAATAAATTAAAGTCCGGTCGCGGAGTACGAAGAATTTCGTTCAATGACCTTTCACTATGTGTCTCTGTCGCTCGCGCGTAAATATTTGCCGTCGCGCTCGCACACATGAATTAGTACGAATGCGACGTCAAATATTTACGCGCGAGTGACAGAAACAAGTAGTAAAGGTTATTGCGCGAAACTCTTGCTCCGCGACCGGACTTTACTTTTGTAACGTAATACGTACATTTTTTCACTTTATTTACATAACCTAACCTAAACACCATCTGTCACATAATCAACAACACAGATTAAAACACAAACACACTTTTACACACCCTATAACACTACTCGTTACGTTCTGGCTTCAACTGTCAATTTGTCAATACGCTGCCGCGCTGCTAAAATGTACGTATTACGTTACACTTTGCAATCAAACAACACTTTGTGTCGTACTTCGCATGTTATACTGCTCATGCCGCACATGTCATTGTTGTGAAATCAAAATCTTCATTAAAACTCCTCATTGTGAAATGTGTTACAAGTGTCTAAAATATTCATCACGGCCAAAATTAGGGACAAACTAGCTGTCATGTTCATAACTATTGACATAACGTCGCTGCGTGTTCAAAACCGCGAAAGAGCACTTTGGTAAATACTGCGTAATTAAATAGGAAAACGCGCAAAGTCGAAACATCGTGCCAACAGATCTTTGACGTTGGGTTACATTATCTTCCCATAAAGTAGGTAAACTGCAAATAAGTAGCTACATACTCGTAGTTCAGTTAGCGAAATATTAGTTGTCGGAGATTTAAGTTTTTTCTGTTTCCTGTAAAATTGTGAAAGATATGTGGTTGGTTATAAGGTGCTCAGCGAGCTATGGACAGAACTATGCTTGGGGTTTCTCTACGGAATCGAATCAGAAATGAAGAAATACGTAGAAGAACAAGGGTCACCGACATAGCCAAGCGAATTAGCTCGTTGGAGTGGCAATGGGCGGGCCATATAGCACGGAGAGCATATGGCCGTTGGGGCCGAAAAGTTCTCGAGTGGAGGCCACGGATCGGCAAGCGCAGCGTGATACGTCCACCAACGAGATAGACGGATGACCTGGTTAAAGTCGCGGGTTCACGGTGGATGTAGGCCGCTGCCAACCGAGGCAACTGAAGATCTGTGGGGGAGGCCTATGTTCAACAGTGGACGCCCTGCGGCTGAGATGATGATGATAAGGTGCTCTTGTGCTCTTTCGCAGTTTTGCACGCGCAGCGACGAAGCTATATTAACGAAGGCTTTTTTTGTATAATTTATACAAACTTTCCATGTGGAAAACGCTTTTGTTTTACTAAAGCTGGGTTGTACAGTCACCATTAATATTAGCCACAGCGGAGCGTGCGAAAATATCTGACACATCCTACTTGACCTAGAAATAGAATCGTATCAGACATTTATGCATGCTTTGTTGTATCCAATATTTGTGCTGGTGACTGTACTTCAATTATTATATGTTTTTAGGTTATTATCAAGTCAATATCGGGTTGACCGAGTTCAGCTCGGGCTAAAACTCGGTACCAAGCGTTTTCCCAGAGATAAAACCAAGCTAGATCGATTTTTCATCCCCGAAAACCCCTACATACCAAATTTCATCGAAATCGTTGCAGCCGTTTCCGAGATCCCTGAAATAAATACACATATATCCCCCTAAGTCCTCGCGTACTTTATAAAGGACTAATTAATACTAAGAATAACGGCCGAATGTACTTTTTGGACATAATGTACTTTATAAAGTACAAATTGTTCATTGAATAAAGAATTTTAAGGGGCTGTTTCACCATCCATTGATTAGTTGTTCAAATAGACGGAGACGGCATCACATTTAACCGTCAGTTAACACTAATCAATGGATGGTGAAACAGCTCCTAATAATCTTGAAATAATGTCCAAAATAACAAAGTAGGTCAACCACGTCACTAAGATTGTTAAAAAATGTCAGGACCCAAGAATCCTCTTGGGTATATTATAAACAAAAATTGCTCGTTTAAAGGTATAAGATATTCAAGTTTTCTTTTGTTTATGGTTCGTTAAGAGCCATTTAACTCCCTTTCACGTTAGGTGTATTGTTGTAACACCCTGCATAAACACTAGCACTTTACGATGCACGCCATAACACAAGTGTGATCATAACTTTACCATAATAACACTTGTTCCCTGAATACCAGATTTCTAAAACGATTCCGTAATACTTACATAAAATTTCTTGCTACTAATTGATAGTAGATTCTACGAAGACTTATAACAGAAGATGCCCTGTAATTTATCTTTGCGCATCATTTTATCTCCCACTTATCGGGCGCGGGGGGGGGGGGGTATACGCATAAAGGGCACAGCGCATTAGAGCCATCCGGCAACCGGTCAGCACCGCTTCGACTTTCGCCGTTCACTCGTTGTCGACAGGTGGTTCACGAGTGGACGCCTCGTTGACAACGAGTAGACTTCGCGTAGTCCACGAATTTCCTAGTAGTCACTATGGCGGAGAGCAGTGGGCTGTCACCGAGTGGTCCACTCGCCGTCCGCGAGTGGCAACCTCTCGAGTGAGGCAATCCGGTTACGCTACGGAGTTAATGTAGTGAGCGCATATCCATACAAATTCATTGAGGAATTCTAACCGCTTGTGGGGAGGGGGTGCTGGTCGGGTGCCCGGTGGGTGTAATGATGAGCTGTGACTTTAAAGCCGCTGACTGAAAGCCCGCTAGCAATGGCGCGCGAGGGTTTCTGGTAATTTTTAATAAATAGGCAAATAAAATAATTGCTACTTTCATTGTAATAGCTAATAAATGTGATAACGGAAAGGAATCCATAAATGATTATATTTGGTATTTGGGAACGAAATTAACACTATGACATCATTGATCTGCTAAATCACACCTTTGACGCTCGATTCACGTACGTTTGACCAGTTCTTTGTTCCCATAACTATCAATTTCCTTGTTTATAGTGCAAGGTAAGGAGCTCCAGGGCATGACAGAGACAGGAGTACCTGTCAAATCGACACCGTTCGAGAAACTTCGAGATGCGGCCATTGAGAATCTGTGCGTGGCTTTGGAGGCAGCGCTTACGGTGGACCCGTTCTGTGTACCTGCTTTAGTCGGCTCTGTCAGCAACAGGCTATTCACTGCGGAAACTAGTGACAGGTTAGTGAAATTTAGTGAAAATTTGGTGAAACTTAGTGAAGGTAATTTAGAGAAAACTTTAATAGTGAGATTAGTGACAAGATTCAAAAAATTGGAAAAAAGACAGGTCAGGTATAAATTATAGCTAGTTGAATTAAAAAGGATAAGTCTATGGCATAACTTTGGAAGATACACTTACGGTAGGCTGATCATTCTATATGTCGGCTTTAGTCGGTTCTGTCACCAATAGGCTGTTCACGCGGAAACTAGTGACAGGTTAGTGAAATTTAGTGACAAGACTTTATTAGTGTACAATCTCACTAATAAAACGGCCGTTATGAATTAAATTTTGACACATAGCAACACTATGAAGTTTTTGGATATAAACAATATGAATCATAGACAAAAATGCAATGATTCTTGTTGCATGCGGCAGAGTAGTAAGTATAGCATTTTATTTCAATAATCAGGAACTTCATACTTGTGCAATGTACCAGGATTGATTTCTTAGCGGCCGGGCACTATAGCGACAAAATTCGAAAAAGTGGAAAAAAATCAAGTCAAGTATAAACTATAGCCAGTTGAAGTAAGAAGGTAAAACTCTATGGCATTACAAACTCTATGGAAACTGCACTTACATTCATAATTGAAGCACTAATATTTACGTTGTAATTAGGAATTGTAACAGATGGGCATTTTCACAAAAGCACATTCGATTCCGATGGTTTAAAAAATGCCCCAATCAAAAATAACCGTTTATTGACTTTTTTTTCATACACTTGATATTGGGTGTCACAAAACTGACTCATAAAATTCGTATGAAAAAATTTAATAAATTTTGAAAGAAAAGTTACACGTTTTTGTGGAAACGCCAGGATATGTACTTTAAGTGCTGTTAATCATCTAGAATTACCATGGAGCTTCTGCCAGACAATCTAGCCTATACCTAACTAATTATTTTATAACTCAATTAGTGACAGCAATGTTTTTTTTTTCAGTGAATCGTCATTAATAAGCACCAACATAGTGATTATGTTGGGCCACGTGGCTGTGGCATTGAAAGACACCCCAAAAACAACAGACACAATCCTGCAGTTTTTTCAGCAGAGGTAGATTTCAAATAACCTATATTATATTCCAATCCAATTTATGAGAAGCGTAAACAAAAACGCCATTAACCCAACCATAGACTTTTAGTGATGTGAAAACCTAGAACATAAAATAATTAATCTGTTCAGTAAATCGATTATTTATTAATTGAATAGATCATCGTAGGGTTGTCTATTTTATTATTTACAATACTTGATTTAATTCCAAAGACTGTTTATTCAATTATACAAGCAGTAACTATTTTTTAATTTTAAGGTAAATAAATAATAATCGCTTATTCAATCGAGTATTAATCGATTTTTAAAATGTCAAATTTTCCACCATCTCTACGCTAGTCAACTACAGATTACCTATACACATGTTTCAATCAAGAAATAACGTCAGATTATAAGGAAGATTTTACAAATGAAAAATAAATATTGAAATCAAATGAATTTTTGTGAAAAAAGTGATTAGACATCTAGTGAAAGGACACGAATTATAGATGAATGTGTTATTGATTCGATCCAGTGGGTTATACAAGAATTTTGTTGAAAACGGTTTGTTTACACTTTTAATAAATTGGATAAGCATAACGTATATACTCCAATTCAATAGAATCTGACAATCCTGTAGACACTTCCAGCCTACTAATATGAACACCGGGCTGACTAAGGCTTTGTGATGTGACTGTTATTCTTTTTTGATTCCTTTTAGATGATAATTGCGACAACAGGGACATACATATATATAATCAAGCGTGCCCACGTTAGGTTGTGTTAAATGTGTAGAAAATTTTCAGATTCTATTGAATTGTACTTTAGACAATTTTGCAATCCTATACTGTGCTCGCTAACCCGCTTGCGAAGCGTGGCGAATATTGGCAACTCTCCCCCATGCTTATACATATTCGACAGTGGACGTCCTACGGCAGATATGATGCCCATGATTATAATTTTCAGACTATGCCGCGCCCCGTCGTCCCTGGATACACTGATCGTGGACCAGCTAGGGTGCATGGCCCTGGCGAGTCCCGAGGGTCCGGCGCATGACGAAATCATGCGCATGTTCACAGTCATCACCGTGGAGGCGGCTTCTGCTGCGTACCATCACACTGATGACAGGAAGCAGTATAGGTAAGTGTTAGGGAAAATTTCGACTGTCTAAAAAATACTAATCGATTATTGGAAACCAATTTGGATATTTTGTCATGTACCTAATTCACTACTTTGTTTTGTTATATTATTGTTGAAACTATTTCGGCTGATGACGCTAAAGTATAATCTAGTTCTGCCATACCAATGCTTATTTCATAAATTTGATCTGTATGCGTATGTTGAGCACCAGCATTATATTTTTTTTATTTAGTGTCAATGTCAACGACAGCGTCAGATCAATAATAATAATGTGGTGTTTGTGATAATTGGAGTGTTGATTTACGCGAAAGTGGAGAATAATGTGTTTAATGCATGGAAATACTTGTCGCGCAGAATTAACTATTATAAAAGGAAAGCAAGGTTATTGAAATTCATTGAGACCGTTTGTCAACAGACACGTCTCCGGTGCAGTCTTAAACGCGCTCGCAAACATAGCAGCGAACGTTCGCGGCACGACAGCCCGTTTGGAACTGCTGACGCGTCTGCTGGAACTGTTCGTGCAGCTCGGTCTGGGCGGGGAGCGCGCCACGGACCGCTCGCCCGCGCCAGTGCTCAAGGCTTCTGGCAGCGCCGGCAACCTGGGCGTGCTCATACCTGTCATAGCGGTTAGTACTACTGACGCATCTGCTGGAACTGTTCGTGCAGCCCGGTCTGGGTGGGGAGCGCGCCACGGACCGCTCGCCTGCGCCAGTGCTCAAGGCTTCTGGCAGCGCCGGCAACCTGGGCGTGCTCATACCTGTCATAGCGGTTAGTACTACTGACGCATCTGCTGGAACTGTTCGTGCAGCCCGGTCTGGGTGGGGAGCGCGCCACGGACCGCTCGCCTGCGCCAGTGCTCAAGGCTTCTGGCAGCGCCGGCAACCTGGGCGTGCTCATACCTGTCATAGCGGTTAGTACTACTGACGCATCTGCTGGAACTGTTCGTGCAGCCCGGTCTGGGTGGGGAGCGCGCCACGGACCGCTCGCCTGCGCCAGTGCTCAAGGCTTCTGGCAGCGCCGGCAACCTGGGCGTGCTCATACCTGTCATAGCGGTTAGTACTACTGACGCATCTGCTGGAACTGTTCGTGCAGCCCGGTCTGGGTGGGGAGCGCGCCACGGACCGCTCGCCTGCGCCAGTGCTCAAGGCTTCTGGCAGCGCCGGCAACCTGGGCGTGCTCATACCTGTCATAGCGGTTAGTACTACTGACGCATCTGCTGGAACTGTTCGTGCAGCCCGGTCTGGGTGGGGAGCGCGCCACGGACCGCTCGCCTGCGCCAGTGCTCAAGGCTTCTGGCAGCGCCGGCAACCTGGGCGTGCTCATACCTGTCATAGCGGTTAGTACTACTGACGCATCTGCTGGAACTGTTCGTGCAGCTCGGTCTGGGTGGGGAGCGCGCCACGGACCGCTCGCCTGCGCCAGTGCTAAAGGCTTCTGGCAGCGCCGGCAACCTGGGCGTGCTCATACCTGTCATAGCGGTTAGTACTACTGACGCATCTGCTGGAACTGTTCGTGCAGCCCGGTCTGGGTGGGGAGCGCGCCACGGACCGCTCGCCTGCGCCAGTGCTCAAGGCTTCTGGCAGCGCCGGCAACCTGGGCGTGCTCATACCTGTCATAGCGGTTAGTACTACTGACGCATCTGCTGGAACTGTTCGTGCAGCTCGGTCTGGGTGGGGAGCGCGCCACGGACCGCTCGCCTGCGCCAGTGCTCAAGGCTTCTGGCAGCACCGGCAACCTGGGCGTGCTCATACCTGTCATAGCGGTTAGTACTACTGACGCATCTGCTGGAACTGTTCGTGCAGCCCGGTCTGGGTGGGGAGCGCGCCACGGACCGCTCGCCTGCGCCAGTGCTAAAGGCTTCTGGCAGCGCCGGCAACCTGGGCGTGCTCATACCTGTCATAGCGGTTAGTACTACTGACGCATCTGCTGGAACTGTTCGTGCAGCCCGGTCTGGGTGGGGAGCGCGCCACGGACCGCTCGCCTGCGCCAGTGCTCAAGGCTTCTGGCAGCGCCGGCAACCTGGGCGTGCTCATACCTGTCATAGCGGTTAGTACTACTGACGCATCTGCTGGAACTGTTCGTGCAGCCCGGTCTGGGTGGGGAGCGCGCCACGGACCGCTCGCCTGCGCCAGTGCTCAAGGCTTCTGGCAGCGCCGGCAACCTGGGCGTGCTCATACCTGTCATAGCGGTTAGTACTACTGACGCATCTGCTGGAACTGTTCGTGCAGCCCGGTCTGGGTGGGGAGCGCGCCACGGACCGCTCGCCTGCGCCAGTGCTCAAGGCTTCTGGCAGCGCCGGCAACCTGGGCGTGCTCATACCTGTCATAGCGGTTAGTACTACTGACGCATCTGCTGGAACTGTTCGTGCAGCCCGGTCTGGGTGGGGAGCGCGCCACGGACCGCTCGCCTGCGCCAGTGCTCAAGGCTTCTGGCAGCGCCGGCAACCTGGGCGTGCTCATACCTGTCATAGCGGTTAGTACTACTGACGCATCTGCTGGAACTGTTCGTGCAGCCCGGTCTGGGTGGGGAGCGCGCCACGGACCGCTCGCCTGCGCCAGTGCTCAAGGCTTCTGGCAGCGCCGGCAACCTGGGCGTGCTCATACCTGTCATAGCGGTTAGTACTACTGACGCATCTGCTGGAACTGTTCGTGCAGCTCGGTCTGGGTGGGGAGCGCGCCACGGACCGCTCGCCTGCGCCAGTGCTAAAGGCTTCTGGCAGCGCCGGCAACCTGGGCGTGCTCATACCTGTCATAGCGGTTAGTACTACTGACGCATCTGCTGGAACTGTTCGTGCAGCCCGGTCTGGGTGGGGAGCGCGCCACGGACCGCTCGCCTGCGCCAGTGCTCAAGGCTTCTGGCAGCGCCGGCAACCTGGGCGTGCTCATACCTGTCATAGCGGTTAGTACTACTGACGCATCTGCTGGAACTGTTCGTGCAGCTCGGTCTGGGTGGGGAGCGCGCCACGGACCGCTCGCCTGCGCCAGTGCTCAAGGCTTCTGGCAGCACCGGCAACCTGGGCGTGCTCATACCTGTCATAGCGGTTAGTACTACTGACGCATCTGCTGGAACTGTTCGTGCAGCCCGGTCTGGGTGGGGAGCGCGCCACGGACCGCTCGCCTGCGCCAGTGCTAAAGGCTTCTGGCAGCGCCGGCAACCTGGGCGTGCTCATACCTGTCATAGCGGTTAGTACTACTGACGCATCTGCTGGAACTGTTCGTGCAGCCCGGTCTGGGTGGGGAGCGCGCCACGGACCGCTCGCCTGCGCCAGTGCTCAAGGCTTCTGGCAGCGCCGGCAACCTGGGCGTGCTCATACCTGTCATAGCGGTTAGTACTACTGACGCATCTGCTGGAACTGTTCGTGCAGCCCGGTCTGGGTGGGGAGCGCGCCACGGACCGCTCGCCTGCGCCAGTGCTCAAGGCTTCTGGCAGCGCCGGCAACCTGGGCGTGCTCATACCTGTCATAGCGGTTAGTACTACTGACGCATCTGCTGGAACTGTTCGTGCAGCCCGGTCTGGGTGGGGAGCGCGCCACGGACCGCTCGCCTGCGCCAGTGCTCAAGGCTTCTGGCAGCGCCGGCAACCTGGGCGTGCTCATACCTGTCATAGCGGTTAGTACTACTGACGCATCTGCTGGAACTGTTCGTGCAGCTCGGTCTGGGTGGGGAGCGCGCCACGGACCGCTCGCCTGCGCCAGTGCTAAAGGCTTCTGGCAGCGCCGGCAACCTGGGCGTGCTCATACCTGTCATAGCGGTTAGTACTACTGACGCATCTGCTGGAACTGTTCGTGCAGCCCGGTCTGGGTGGGGAGCGCGCCACGGACCGCTCGCCTGCGCCAGTGCTCAAGGCTTCTGGCAGCGCCGGCAACCTGGGCGTGCTCATACCTGTCATAGCGGTTAGTACTACTGACGCATCTGCTGGAACTGTTCGTGCAGCTCGGTCTGGGTGGGGAGCGCGCCACGGACCGCTCGCCTGCGCCAGTGCTCAAGGCTTCTGGCAGCGCCGGCAACCTGGGCGTGCTCATACCTGTCATGGCGGTTAGTACTACTGACGCATCTGCTGGAACTGTTCGTGCAGCCCGGTCTGGGTGGGGAGCGCGCCACGGACCGCTCGCCTGCGCCAGTGCTCAAGGCTTCTGGCAGCGCCGGCAACCTGGGCGTGCTCATACCTGTCATAGCGGTTAGTACTACTGACGCATCTGCTGGAACTGTTCGTGCAGCCCGGTCTGGGTGGGGAGCGCGCCACGGACCGCTCGCCTGCGCCAGTGCTCAAGGCTTCTGGCAGCGCCGGCAACCTGGGCGTGCTCATACCTGTCATAGCGGTTAGTACTACTGACGCGTCTGGTAGGACTGTTCGTGCAGCTCGGTCTGGGCGGGGAGCGCGCCACGGACCGCTCGCCTGCGCCAGTGCTAAAGGCTTCTGGCAGCGCCGACAACCTGGGCGTGCTCATACCTGTCATAGCGGTTAGTACTACTGACGCATCTGCTGGAACTGTTCGTGCAGCTCGGTCTGGGTGGGGAGCGCGCCACGGACCGCTCGCCTGCGCCAGTGCTAAAGGCTTCTGGCAGCGCCGGCAACCTGGGCGTGCTCATACCTGTCATAGCGGTTAGTACTACTGACGCATCTGCTGGAACTGTTCGTGCAGCCCAGTCTGGGTGGGGAGCGCGCCACGGACCGCTCGCCTGCGCCAGTGCTCAAGGCTTCTGGCAGCGCCGGCAACCTGGGCGTGCTCATACCTGTCATAGCGGTTAGTACTACTGACGCATCTGCTGGAACTGTTCGTGCAGCCCGGTCTGGGTGGGGAGCGCGCCACGGACCGCTCGCCTGCGCCAGTGCTCAAGGCTTCTGGCAGCGCCGGCAACCTGGGCGTGCTCATACCTGTCATAGCGGTTAGTACTACTGACGCGTCTGCTAGAACTGTTCGTGCAGCTCGGCCTGGGTGGGGATCGCACCACGTACCGCTCACCGGCGCCCGTGCTTAAGGCTACTGGCAGCGGCGGCAACCTGGGCGGGCCCATACCTGTCATAGCGGTTAGTACTACTGACGCTTCTGCTGGAACTGTTCATGCAGCTAAGTCCGGCCGGAAAGCGAGCGACGGACCGCTCGTCCGCGCCCGTGCTAAAGACATCTGGCAGCGCCGCCAACTTGGGCGTGCTCACAAGTGGTCAGTACTACTGAGGCGTCTGCTAAAACTGTTCGTGCAGCTCGGCGTGGGTGGAGACCGCACTACTTACCGCTCGCCGGCGCCCGTGCTCAAGACATCTGGCAGCGCCGCAAACTTGGGCGTGCTCACACCTGTCATATAATAGTGGTTAGTACTACTGACGCGTCTGCTAGAACTTTTCAAGCAGCTCGGCCTAGGTGGGGACCGCATTTAAGGCTTCTGGCAGCGGCGGCAACCTGGGCGTGCCCATATCTGTCATAGCGGTTAGTATTAGTAACGTGTCTGCTCAAACTGTTCGCGCAGCTCGATCTAGGCGGGGAACGCGCCACGGACCACTCACCGGTGTCCGTGCTTAATTCCCAATCCGCACTGGGCCCCCGTGGGAACCATGGCCCAAGCCCTCTTGTTCTGAGAGGAGGCCTGTGCCCAGCAGTGGGACGTATATAGGCTTGGATGGATGGTAGGTATACACAACTTTATACACTTACCATTAAGGTCGTGTACTTACCAATAGGTACATATATTTTAACTTTGGCCGTGTACTATGCCGATATCTTTGCAGTTGATTGTACCTAATTTGGCTAAAGGCTTCTGGCACCCACTACATTATTTTCCCAACAAAGTCGTCATGAAGACTCACTTCACTACTGATCTCCAACCGGGATATCTTTACTTTAATACCGCAGACGATGTGAGGCGTCCTGGCTTGTCCCAATATATCAACACTTTAAATTATCACAGGTGTTGGTGAAGAAACTACCTCCCATCAAGAACCCTAAGCCGAGGCTACACAAGCTCTTCAGAGATTACTGGCTATACTGTGTAGTCATGGGTTTCACTGCGGCAGAATCAGGTGAGAACGAAGATGCTCTTCGATGTTTAATGTTCATAATAAGATGCTCTAACTCTTGGACTATTTTTACTCTGAACTCTTTGACAATGTTTCAAATTTGTTTCAAGTTAGGTGACAATTTTGAGATGATTTATAATTGGATCTGTAGTTTTCGGCCGAAAAAATTTTTCACAAAATGATATCATGATATTCTTTATGGACGATTTTTTTTTTAAACTGTAAATACTTCTGGATCTTTGTAAAACTAACCAAACATAGCCTATTAGGGTTCCATAGGATATTCTTAAAATATAATATCCTGAGTAGTTCACGGTTTCGGAAAAAATCGTTTTGGAAATGAATCGTTTCATAAAAACATTTTCGGCGAAAAGCCAGGATCCCTTTATAATGTAAATTAGTATTCGAAGTTTTTTACATGTTTAGAGACATATCGAAATTTATGTCTCTTGAAATATAACCAATGTGTCAAATGTTAAAAACCACGCTTGGAATTTCGTTTATGTCTTAAAAAAAATTGTATTTCATCGGACAGATAAGTTAGTTTGACCGAATACCCCTGTACAGGTTTTTCTTCGAAACTTTTGATTTATGAATAGACTGATGACTATTATTTATTACAATGACGTTACTCACAATAGGGTAATTTGGGGAGTAAATGAAATGTTGTTATAATACGGAGACCTAGTTTATTGATGTTCAAGGGAATACAATTTAATAATCAGGTTTTCCCTAACTTCCTCCATCCATACTAATATTATAAATGCGAAAGTGTGTTTCTGTGTTTGTCCGTCTTTCACGCCGTAACGGAGCGACGGATCGACATGATTTTTGGCATAAAGATAGTTTATGGGCCCAAAAGTGACATAGGCTACTTTTTATCCTGGAAAAATGCACAGTTCCCGAGGGAAAAGCGCGCGATAACCGAATACCACACGGTCGGAGCCGCGGGCAAAACGTAGTTTAGTTATAAATCAATTGACCACATTATCTTTCGTTGACTGACACTCCGTAACAAATCAAAAGCTAATCACGCGGTCACAGTGGCAAACAAAGCAAACTTAAATCTTAGGTCAAAAAATATTAGGTTGTGTGAAGTTAAAAAAAAAGTTTTTCGCAAATTTGAAACGTTGTCTATTCAGCACTTTTCTATACTTAACTATCTTTTGAAATTTATATACGAATATGTATAGAGGTATCTTAACGTTTTATCTCTTCTTCTATGGCAACGCCTGTAGCCATGCGAAAGCGTGAGTAACCATGCTTTATAGCGAGTTAGAGTGTGTGTTATTTCGTTCTTTATTAAGTAAATTGTGTTGAAAATATGGTGTTGTATTTACTATTTCAAATAGCGAGCAGCATCCCCAGGCGTGAAGTCACGAGTGAGCATAATACAGCAATATAAATAGTTATTTGTTATGCAAGGGTGAAAAGTTTTGGCGCGAGTGCTTACATTGAAACCCGAGCAAGAAAGGATTCTAAGATGGAACCATGAGCGTAGCGAGTGGTTCATATAAAGAATCCTAATAAAGCCGAGGGTTTCAAGGCACGAGATGCTAAACAAGTTTACAGCCAAGCAAATTTTTTACCTCACTGCAGCCAAAAAATGGTAGATGGAAGAAAAACAGTAAAATTATGATAAATCAGTATTAGAATTATATATATAGTATAGAATTTTGCTTGGCCGTCTCGGAACCTCTTAGCTGAACCAAGTTCGTGTCGTACCGTCCCTCTCACTGTCCCATTAAATTCTATTACCGTGAGCGGGATGCCACGATACGAAGATCGAATATTGAATTTCGTGGTACGTACAAGGCCAGGGTCAACACCATGTTCGAATTTTAAAGTCCTTTTCCACGCAAGAGGAGAAAAACTCTTTTCCATGCAGATTTCAAAGGATAATGAAAGCCTTTTCGAGCTAGTGAGGTGAAAAAGTAAATATTACTGCGTTTACTAACATATAGCACCATATTTTCAAACGTTCAACATTGAGTGAGTTAAAAAAACATTTTGACGAAGTTTTGTAGTGTGTGTATTATTTAGGCGTGTGCTTCCTAGGTTAAACATAGTGCGGTGTTAGCATTTTGTTTGTATAGCTTATTGATTATATTATCATAAAATCGAGAAAAGCACACTGACTTGTAGAATATGTAACTTTTTTAATTGGTCATTGAATAATATATTTTTTACATTAAATTGAGAATTTATTGTACCTATATTAGTTTATTTGGCTGATATGATGATGATGATTATGATTATCTAGTTTATTTCGGGAATCTCGGATCTAACGATTCCGACGAAATTTGGAAAAGTGTTTCCTGTAAATTCCACAACATGCTTCGTTAATAAGTTTTAGTAAATTTTGCATGTGTTGCATTGTTTATCTTTTTACTGAAAGAAAATATATATTCTACAAGTCTTTATTACGTTAACTATCCTATTATTGGCACTCATACATTCATTTCATGTCTTCGTATCAAAAACAGCAAGGCTAAAAGTCTGTTGAAAACAGTTCATAATTAAAGTGCCTATTATAGGATAGTTTACCGCATTTTCTTGATTTTATGACTGTTTTGTGGGTAATTTAAAGTTATCGCGGCTTCGAGACATCGTGATAATACTGCATAATAAGAAAAAAAAATGAGAATGCCCCTGAATGTTAATACTTTCAGATAAACTGACAAGCAGTGGCTTGGCTGTGTCATGTTGGTTTTGTAGGATGTTGGTAGAATGCTTTCTTGAGTGAGTTTTATTAAACAAGATAACACTTTCCTAGAATTCATCTAATACGTAAAATACTACATAATTCGATCTTCTCATACTCAATATCATGAAAGACTGATTAATAACATCTATTTTTGCATTTAGTAGTGGTTCTTTGACTGTTTTTTTTTTCGAAAGAGAAACGTTATGATGGCACTGGCGACTAACAGCTATCATTTTTAAAAATCTAATAATGAAAAACAAAACCGTGAAACTAGCTACGTTTTTTTTTACTTATTAGTCAAAGAATCACTGTTACATGGCAACAGAACAACACCTACAAAACGAATTCGCATCCACAGGTCTTTGGCCTCAAGAATGGTACGCCGGAGTGAAAGAGATAGCCGTAAAATCGCCCTACCTGGTGTCGCAGACCTCACTCCGTTCCGATTTGCGGGAACTCCAGTACACATCAGCTGTGAGAAATGACTCCGTGTCCATGAACGAGCTTCAAGAGTTGAAGACACAGATTCTTAATTTACTCGACCATCCGCCAGATGTCACTGTTATTGTGAATAAGTTGACGTTTGCGCCGTGCATGTATCTGTTGAGCGTTTATTGGTTGGAGACTTTGAGGTAAGTTGAAGTTTAAAGGGGGTTACGATGACGAGCGAAGCGAGTTCTCTACGTTCAGTTGGAAACGGGTCATGTATGTGTAGCAATAAAACGTTTGTATAGCGATATATTTCACAGGCAGGTAGTCGAAGAAAGTGAATTTTCTGTGCTCTAAATTCATATTTTTGTCAACCAAAAATAAATAATATTGGGTTGTTTTTCTGGGACAAAAAGTAACGCCCCATACATACGTAATTAAAATTCCCTCATTCAATATGCTAATAGGGATGACGACTGGGTTAAAATATATCATTCTATTTAGTCCGACAGTTAGATTATGGAAAAATATGGGACACGTATTTTTTGGTTTATCTAATTATTAAAAATCGACAAAGGTATAGATCATCAGACTTCCGGAGTGGGAGCTTGTGACGTCACTATAAGTTAAAAATCCTACTATATAGTGACGTTATGTCACTCGAAATGTCTAAGCACTGTATCCTCGTCGTTTTATGTTTGTTAAACAAAAGAAAAAATATGTGCACAATATTTTTAAATTATCCACCTGACGGACTAAACAGTTTTTTTTAGTTATCTAGCCTATTATGCTACGTGCGGTGTCCACGGGCTGCAGTAGGTAATCAGTAACCAAAGGTAATCCGCGTGCATGCTTGACGGCTAGTATAAAAAGGTTTTACTGACTAAATAAATGTGTTTTAGGGTTAGCAACTCTCCCGAGCCGAGTTTGCAGCCGATTATAGAGTACCTAAGCGACATAGCTCTGCAAAAAGACAAGAGTATGATGTGGCAATGCGTTGCCAGGTAAGTTAATTTCACTATTCACTATACTAGTACTCGTAAATCCAAGTCCTCTAAATCTTAGTGGAGTATGACGTATATAAGCTGACGTGATGTTGAGGACTCGTAAATCTGTAGGTTTATGTTCTAAACAATACTGGATACCAGTGATTTGGTTTCGTAGAACATTATTTTGCGATTTTAATTTTATTTACACTAAATATGAAGAACTAAACTAAGGATCTGTGTTTTTTTGTAATAGAAAACGTTTCTTCTCGTTTGCACTGCTTAATACACAGTCAAGTGTCTCATTGTTGAAGTTTAATACTCGAATTAGGCAACGACAATTTGCATGAAGAATTTCAAGTTCCTCATTTTTGTTTTCACTGAGTTACACTACCTACCTTCACTATGTCTCTATATACCTGTGTTTTCTGCACTGCTTACTATGTGTTGGTGTTCTTTAAAGAGTTATTGTATTGTATATTTTCCCTTTCCCCTATTTTACCTTACACTCGATTGTTGTTATTTTCCTGTCTGATGACATATTTATCTGTAAAAGCAGTAACTAATTTTGAAAACATCTTTAGTGGTCCTTTGAATGTCTCTCAAAACATATGCTTTCAGATAAGCAGTGACATCATTCGAGTCCTTAACATAAGTTTTTTTTTCAATGCTCAATCGATATTCAATACAGCATTTTTTCCTCAGTGTTGGCGACAAAGTGTTTCTCAAGTTTCTCGACGTGATGTCTGAGAAAGTGAAGGATGAGTCGCGAGAGAGAGAGCTTGAGAGCCATGCGCAGTTCTTATTGGTCAATTTCAACCACATACATAAGCAGATCCGACGAGTAGCCGACAAGTGGTTGGCTGGTCTGGTCGACAGGTTCCCGCATTTGCTTTGGAACTGTCGGGTAAGTTACAGTTGGACGTACAGTGAGGGTAGGAAAACCTTCGTCAGTTATTAAATTGATTCCTTTACAAAGTCATAGACTCTTAGTACGTTTTGAAACCAAAGTACTAAGTAGACAAGTGCATGTCAAATTATACTTAGTTGACATGATAAAAAGGTTCAAAACAGTATACACCTCTAGCATATATCTAGTTTCATATCAATAAAAAACCTTTTTAATAAACAATTTCGTAAAACTTTCAATCACATAATGTTCTATATAATTGTCAGTGTTTGTCAGTGCCAAGGTGTAGTTGTAGGGTTGCTATGGTCACCTGATTATGTTTAGCAGGTTGACAGGTTGACGCAGTATGTCTTACTCAGTCGGTAAAGCAGATTAGCGCTCATACTGAGCAAAGGAAAATAGATCTTAGGGTGACAAACCTTTTTTTACTCCGACTGTACAAAACGTGACCAGCTCAAAAATTCTTGATAATCGGTCCCGACTGTTTTCTATAGATTTATTTTCTTCCTTCTAGTTTTTAAGGCAGTCGGTTTTCTCTTATTTTTACTACACATTGATAATATTTACGTAAAATAGGGATGATGACACCACCAATCAACTGACGCACTTTTTATGAGCTATCAAAACACAATTCTCCCATAGAGTTTCAATGGTAATAGCGAATTATGACGTCACTATCCGGCAACTCAATCAACTAACAATTTACTTGTTTTAAAGCAACAAAAATCTAATTTTTCAGTAAATCGAAAAATAATCTGGTTTTCAGGGTTAAAATAAAGCGTTTTTTTACTGGAGTTGTGCCTTATTTTTTTTATTAATAGCGTCGTCCTCCCTATTTCCTATTGATGGACAATAGTAATGGTAAAAGGACTGGGATACTATTGATGAATATATATGGTAATTATGATTGATACACAGGTGCTCTGGTCAATGCTGGACATCCTGCAAGTGTTAAGCTTCAGTCTTGAACTGGATGCGAATCAGGAGACGCCGTTACTCAAAGTACCCGGCACAGACTTCACTTTGCAGCTGCAGGACACCTTGGAAGGCAGAGAAGTGAGTACAGTTGCTTTTACAAACTGTTATTCATACTTAGAGCACGAACTGTACCACTGCCACAGCAGAGCGAGCGTGAAAAAAGGGTGACAGTCTTTCCCGGCCCGGATAACACCGACATGGAAATACCGGCCCTGCTTTTTGTGTACACGCCCATAGAAACTGACAGGAGCTTCTATGGGCGTGTACACGAAAAACAGGGCCGGTATTTCCATGTCGGTATTATCGGGCCTGGAAAGACTGTCACCCTGCAAAAATATTTGACTCATCTTACTGGCCCTAGAAATAGAGTAGTATATTTATGCACCCTTTGTTTCTGCAAATAATTCGGTGCTGGTGACTGTACTGATTTTTTTTCTTCTTTTTTATTTAGAAGCGTGTTTTTTTCATCTTTTAGGGTATCGTGAAAGATTTCGCCGATCGCTGCCACGGCATCGTACAAGAGGCCATGAAATGGGCGCCCCAGTCCACGCGCTCGCATCTCCAGGAATATCTTAATCAGGTACTTATCAGATATTTCAATTTTAATTGAAGTCTTCGTAAACTTGTTCTTTCACTTTTGATCAATTTCTTTTATTGACTATCTATGGCATACTGCCAATTAAAATAAACGTACGTAGTTTTGATCATGAAACTACCGTGAGACTCACTCATATTAAATGATATTGTCAGATTATATTATTGTTATGTATATTGTATATTGTTATATTGCCGAGTCGCGTGCTCCAGTGAAATAACCCGAAACATGTCGAGCTAAACTCGATTTAAGACGTGAGTTATCCGTTACAATATCATTTAATACGTACGTAGCTCGTGAATGTGTATTTGCTTTTTAATCTCTTATTTGACTAGATTATTTAGTGCGAATAAATCAGGTATTCAATAATAAAATAAAATAAATAAATATCATGGGACACGTGACACCAATTGACCTAGTCCCAAACTAAGCAAAGCTTGTACTATGGACACTAGGCAACGGATAAACATACTTAAATATAGATAAATAAATACTTAAATACATATTAAACATCCAAGACCCGAGAACAAACATTCGTATTATTCATACAAATATCTGCCCCGTCCGGGATTCGAACCCGGGACCTCAAGCTTCGTAGTCAGGGTCTCTAACCACTTAGCCATCTGGTCGTCAAAGATAAAGAAGGATTGACTTTATTGTTAATAATTAATTAAAATAACCAATTAATAAAGTATCCTCATTTTATTTTGATTGCAAAAACAACATTACAAAAATAGCTGAAAAAGAGTATTTTGGCGGGAATAGAAAGAAAAACTAATACTTTTACGGTTTATAACTTTATACCTAAAACGAGTGGTTTTTTTATTCAAATAAGTGTTATTGTTTCCGATATGAGTTTATCATCAAGTGACATGGTATTATTTCCTTGGATTTATTTTAGAAAAGCACTCTACAAGCCTCTTCCGCGAACAGGGATTGTCGGCCTCATATCTCTAGATGACCTCGTTAACACTCAGCCACCTATTACTACTCGGTCGGCAATCCCCTTTTTCGCAGACTGCAGTAATGTAGCTATTACGTTACAGGTGCCAAATTCCACGCTCTGGCACCACGTGGGCTTGGCGCTCGCAACCGGCGCCCTCCTGGGCGCCGCGGGTCTCAACCGAATGTCCGCTCCGTTGCCGCGGGCCGCGCTTGACAAACGTCCGCCGTGTGTGACCCAGGACTCCGCTGCGTTACTAGCGGTCGTGTCGCAACGGAGCCGGTTTGCTGGCGAGGTAAGCAAAGAGTGAGTAGGAAGGAGATATGTTCGGGCTTTGTCTACGGGATCGAATCAGAAATGAAGAGATACTTAGAAAAACGAGGGTCATCGACATAACGAAACGAACTAGCTCGTTGTAGTTGCAATGGGCAGGCCATATAGTACAGAGAACAGACTGCCGTTGGAGCTGAAAGACTAACCCTATAGTGTCAGGTTTCGTTGGATAGGTCTTTTAAAACCATTCGGGGTATGCTAAGCCATTTTTCGATTCAGTGACCGGTTTGCGAAATATTCAACTTTAAAGTGCAAATGTTCATTAAAAATATTAACATTCATCGTCCCCCCCCCCCCCTCTCTAAAATTTGAACTGTTGGGTAGAAAAATTGAAAAATTCAGGATGGTAGTAAGTAGGTATATCAAATTTACAAGGAAGCTTTTAAAGCCTAAGATTGCTTGAGAATTATTAGTAGTTTAAAAGTAAATAGCAGCCTAAGGTATAAAATATACCTAAACTTGGAAGATTCCGTACATAATACGAAATCCTTAGAAAACTTAGGAACCCTATCTTGTGCGTATCTGACACGCTTTTGGTTGGTTTTTTCGAACTGTACGTTGACCATTAGATCATTTTGTTTAATAGGATATCCCACGGCCGAGCATTTTGAAAAATAGGTATTTGAAGAAACTATTGCCGTCGCTATTACCCGCATATAGTGCGAAAGGGACGACTGCAGCTTTAGCCGATTTTAGTTGTAAAAAACGTCCTAAAATAGGGTTTCTTAGTCCTCAATTTACTCTTCCAAAACTGAAACGATTTAAATTTTTCTTTCACATATGTTTTAATGAAGGTTTCCCAGATGCTTCTATGTGTTCTGTTTTTCTTCTACATTCGTGGGATTTGTTTACGAAACCTCTGATTGAGGAACTGGAAATAGCGAATTTTTTGGAGTTTTCGAGGGTTTCTAGTTCTTGAAATATACGAATTATCGAAAAAAATTAAATCACACAAGCACGGCAGATGCAAGTATAGATTTTTTGAAAAAAAAAAGTTGTTGCTCTAATGTAATCCAGGGAGGAAAATGAGGACTACGTTTGTATAGAGAAACTGCCGGTGGTACATCCTCTTAAGGCCTGAATATTTCCCAGGTGGCCGGAGGTGTCCACGCGGAAGGCGGAGGCGAGGCGGCCTTATGGCGCGTCGGCGCTCGCCTCCACACGGCGCTGAAAGACGCGTGCGCCAGTGGGAGCGAGACGGCACACCGGGCCGCACTCTGGCGTGCCACGGCGCTGCTTGTGCACGCGCGGCATCACGGCTCGCATGAAGCGTCTACGTCCACTGCTCGCGCTCTCCTTCACTCTGTGGGTGAGTGGAAGAGATCTGTATACTGTGATCCAGACCATCTTAGAGAGAATGTAAACAAAGGCTCCATTAACTCATGCATATATTCTTCATTTTTTCATCTATCTCTTCCTATAAACGTCCCACTGCAGATTACAAGCTTCTCTCACACGAGGACCCAGTGCGGATTGCGACTTTCACACACCATTGAATTGTTTCACAGAGCTGTGCAGGGTTCCTGATGATCTTAAAACCTAGAATTGCTTAAAGTGGCTCCGAAGCGGTAACGTTTCGTGTGCGCTGCCTACCCCCTTTGGGAATACAAGCGTGATGTTTCTGTGTGTGTCCTGATGATGCTTTCCCTGACTGCAAAGCTCGTGGTAAAGTTAAAAAAATATTTCGCGTATAAATTCCGAAATAGTCAGAGGTGCGAGTCGGAGCTCGAACCCACGGCCCTTTGCTTGAGAGGTAATAAGGTTAAACCACTAGGCCACTACGACTTCCTTCGGCTTTGACATGTATTAATGTTTGATCGAATCGATCAATGAATCAATTTAATCACACTATCACACATCACCCTGTTTGTGAAGCCAAAGTTGAAAACCTCAAAGCTACAAAAGTTGTTTTCCCTTCTCATGCTCGTAAAGTTCGTGTTTATGCTGTATCTAGGCGACATGAAATGACTTTTTATGCTCTAGTGCATAAAATAAAATCTTCGTCTAATACCACGGTGTCACACGAGCACAAACTAAAAGTTTCTATATATTTTTGAAATAATTTTTAATTTATATAAAACTAAAAATCGATTATAATAAATCAGTAAAATTAAAATAATGGAATTATTATAATAATGCATAAAAAATAAAAGTTACATAGTAAGTGAACAATTGTTTTCACTGTTGCTATTTCGTTTCCTCGCAATCTAAGTGAAAAGCAGAGTGTAAAACTCGAGCATTAAACCCATTTTCCCCTCGACGTGTCTATCCACCCACGCCGTACCGGCTCGGGTGGCTATATGAACGCCTCGGGTAAAATGGCTCGTTTTATGCTCTTGTACAATCTACTATTGCATTCAACCACCACTCCTCAATCGTCTCTTTTCCAGCATGGTCCCAAGTAGAGATCTTCACTGAAGATGCCGTGACGACGGCGGTGGAATGCTGGCAATGGCTGACGACAGCGCGGCCGGAGTTAGAGCTGCGGCTGCTTCAGGAGATATTCGCGGCGTGGCAATGCACAGCTGACCGCCACATGGGGCTGTTCGCGAATCAGCCTGAAGAGACCAGCCCCCTGGCTGCCTATGAAGGTAGGAACTTCGGTTCCCTACTGTTTTACGATGGTGTTGTAGACCAATGCGCTGGCTGTTAAGGTACGGCATAATAATGGTCTTCTTTGAGACTGAAAAGACCAGCAAACGGCTGCAATTTTTGCGATAGAAAGAAAGAAAGATTTATTTTGGCTCCATAAGTACCACCTAAGACTAAGACTAAAGCTAGCACTAAAACTATATTACTTGGTGACACGACAGAATACCAAAAAGGGTCTCCACTCAGCATGTGTTGCCGCTCATTATGTGCAATAGCGCTGGTTTTCTGTGGAGCCCAAATTCTTGATAGATTTTTGCACTAAAAAAATACGGTACTGAAGTAATTCTGTTATTATTTTAGCGTCCGATTTCAAGACTCGAATTCAGAACACTTCCAGTGGTCAGATTGCCTTGTAAATTTGTTATATAAAAAGTACAGTCAGCCAAAAAAAGTATGTTTTTTTTTACAAAAAAGTAACTCTCCCTAGGTTCAAAACTGGAACCTCGACCGCCCTTCGTCGCGCCGCACGCGGTTTGGGTGCGATACTTCTGCGAGCTCGCCGAGACCGCCAAATACAACAGCCACGAGAAAGTTGAGATGCTAGCCAGCATGCTGCATAGGTAAGCTAGTAATAGGGAAAATACCGGGTTTTACAAGCTGTATCTTGTAAAAAGATCATCAAATATTGTTTTTACTTATGCTTTATTATAATTTATTTATTTATATCTTGTTTATTTACTTAAAATAAAATCTATTGTATTTATTAATTTTATTTACACATAAGTTTAATATAGTTATGTATCATTCCGTGAGTCACAGACGGCTCTGACAGAATGTCAGCGCTGCAGGCGTCTAACATCTCTTAGCATTATGCTGAGTCAGCGGCCGTTTCACTTTTGGGGAAACGCACAAAATCGTATATTCTTATTTTCGTGTTTCCTTTTTCTTTTGTTTGTGTTTGCTGTCTATTTTTTTTTTTGTATTTGTGTGTCTTTCTGAATGTGAATAAATGTGTTTCTTTCTTTCTTTCTTTCTTTCTATAGGCAACTCCTGTTAAAGTGCTTTGTGAACTAAGCAGTATTAGGGTCAATCAACTATTTAGTGTACTTTATTCTGTCCTGTAACTTAGACATCAGTGGTACATACACTTTGTTAGAAAGTGTTTGCAATGTACACTACTAGCATACTTAAGAGATGAGCCATGAAGGGATTGCCTTAAAACTGGCACAACTCCTAACTGTTAGTGGATTTGTACCCCATAAAATAATTTTAATAAGTAACTCAGGAGACGTTACCATGGCAACAAGGTACACTAAAAAGTTGAGCCATTAAAACAGATCTTAATTAGGTACATGTATTTATTTCAGATCGTTGCCGATGACTGTAGGAGATGTCAGAGATCACATCAACAGACATGTAGAAGCCGTTGGAGTCAGGTTTAAGTAAGTATATTAAAGACCTGCAATAGACTTACAACGACGACCGGATGGCGAAGTGTTTAGAGAACCTGACTACAAAGCCGGCCGGGTACATACTTGTATGTCGGCGAGAGCGGAGAGTATAGATGAGATGATGGTGGATGGAATGGGGTTACTTCTGTCTCGCCGTCAGGATACGTTCATGATGTAAGTATTTGAGTGAGAGCTTCAATAAGAACTTTTGGAGTGCAGGTCTTTTATTTCACCAACCGATAGAACCAATCAAGTATGTACAGAGCTAATAGACAGATGAACCGACAGAATCATTAGCCAGGTGTTGTCGTCCCTACTGTCCGAAGTAGAATGACGCTCCGCTCCGGCCAACGACCCCGTCCACGAGCACCGTGACCGGTCGTTACGTCACACGGCGTTCGCCGTCATCTCGATATTGTAATAGTCAATTGACATCCTATAAATCATATGGTTGGCTATATGTCCATTTCTTTTTTTAATTGACAAAAGAAAAAAATAATTTATTGAATCAAGCGTTACTTTGCGGAGGTCCAGATCAATGAACTAAAAGAATTTCTTTGCTCACCCGCGACCTTATGATAGTTAAGTTTATGTCACTGGTAGTATGGTGTACGGTTGTGTTGCTCTGAAGATGAGCTCTGGTTGCGTTCGAAACGCGTCAGTGTAGTGTGGTGGTGTCGATACATGGGTTTGTGTGTGGAGGAACTGCGTGTACACGCATATTTTTCATAAACTTAACTATCATAAGGTCGCGGGTGAGTTCTTTTTTTTGGTATTCCCTTGACTTGTCTAAAAACGTTTTGCATAATTTCACTTTGTCTAACAACTTTTACTACAATGAATAGTTTGTCTAAAGTCAATTTGTATAATTTCATTATACATAATTTTTATTTTGTCGAATTTTCATTTTAACTAAATTATCATTTGCATAACATATATTTTGTCGAATATTATTTTATCGAAAACCCACATTGTCGATTGTCATTTTTAACTAATCATCATGTAGCCGAATAACGTTTTAACTAATATGATTTTGCATAACTCTTGTTTTGTCGAATATTATTTTATCGAAAACTCACTTTGTCGATTCTTATTTTAACTAATCATCATGTAGCCGAATAACTTTTTAACGAATCCAAATATTCTTCTAACTTTTTATTAGGTTCAAGCAAATACAATACTAAACATGCAGGGAATAGGTGCGACGACGAGCGAAGCGAGAAGGAGCGTTAGGTAGAACTGCGACCCCACAGCGCGCGAGCCGAGCGAGCGAAGCGAGCGTGCCGCGGCAGCGGCCGGCGAAGCGCCAGAATCGACTTTATTTTATAAAACTAAACTTTTTAGAATTAACTAACGATTTGGATTAACCGAGATTAGGACAAATGAAATTATGCGATATGTATGTTAGGCAAAATATAATTATGTCAATCGAACTTTAAACAAAATAAGTTTATACAAAATGAAGTTTATGTGACATGTACGTTAGACAAAACATAATTATGTCAGTCAAACATTATATTAAATGAGTTTATGTAAAATGAAAATTATGTAATTTAAAATTAGGCAAAACAAAATTATGTAAAGTAAGTTGTATATAAAATGACTTTCATTGAAATGAAAATTAGGTAAAATGAAACATTAGGTTAAGTAATATTAGTTTATCTAACATTAGGCAAAGTGAAAATAGGCAAAAAGTTGTTATGCAAAACAAGGTACAACCCTTTTTTTTTTAGGTCATTTAAAAGAAAAAAAATATTTTTCCAGTTTTTTTTAATGCAATTGACGGACAAATTAAAGGTTTTTCGGCATTTCTCCCATAATACTTTCTCTTTACAGGCTCCTCTCCTGTGGCTTGTCCCTCCTCCAAGGCGACATACTGCCCCGCTCACTGGCCCGTAACATCCTCCGGGAGAGGGTATACAGCGCTTGCTTGGACTACTTCTGCCGGGGTCTCCAATGTCCGTCCAAGACTTCAGGCGTACTGAGGGAAGACATCATATCACTAATCAAATTCTGGCAGCTCATGCATTCGGACAAGAAATACTTGAAGACCAGTGATATAGGTATAGTTGGTTAGTGAAATAAATTCCAGATATAACGTCAGTTTTGGAAGTATCCATATGTACCGGAAGGCGATTAGTTGCTTTTGCCCGCGGCTTCGCTCGCGCTGAATTCGTATGTAGCTTAAAACTTTTTTGATCCCACAGGAACCATACATGATTTCGGGATAAAAATTAGCCTATACTAATTCGCAGGTAGTAGGACCTTGTGCAAGGTCCGTCCGGATTGCTACCACCATCTTGCTCGGTAATCCTGCCGTGAAGCAGCAGTGCTTGCACTGTTGTGTTTCGGCGTGGAGAGTAAGACAGCCGGTGAAATTACTGGCGCTTGAGGTATCCCATCTTAGGCCTCTAGGTTGGCAACGCATCTGCAATGCCCTTAGTGTTGCAGATGTTTATGGGCGGTGGTGATCTCTTACCATCAGAAGACCCCTTGCTCGTTTTCCATCCAGTCGAATAAAAAAAAACACGTCAGAAATTTTGTAAATAATTACCAAGGTAAATCAAAAACTTGTTTTGTATTGAAAAGATAATTAATTCATCCAGGAGAGGACTTGATGGGTCCGAGCAGCCAGCAGAGCATCTACACGTCGATATCTCCAACCGACAACAGATCGTCAGTGAACAGTAGCGACATTGGTAATCGGCAAACAACTGGATGGATTAATACGGTAAGGTCTTTTAATTTATCTTTATTTTCCTCAAAATCTTATCCACACGTTACATTTAAAAAACTTTGACGCGCTTTAGCGTTGTCATTTACTATGAGAATATTATTCAAGTAATAATTTTAAGTTAAATTAATTGATATCATATTTATAATGACAATTTTATTCGTATTTTTTGTGACATACAATGCTTATTAGTTAATATTTCTACGCCAGATCTGGCAGAATATGCTGTTGTTATTTATTATAATAACTACCTGTACATACCATATTCTAAGAAATAAACAATTTCTATTTCTATTTCTACCTTTCATTCAATCAACTCAAATATAAACACCGATCAAAGTTACAACGAACTGATACCCTTCATAGGCGAGTCAGACTCGCACTTGGCCGCTTTTCTACTCGCCTGTAACTTATTACGTTCTAAATTTCCACGTTTTCGGAGAGTTAAAAGGTGTTATAAATACCTGCTTTACATCTAAAAATACTTACAATTTTGTAGGTGCCAATGTCAACGACCACTTTGAGCAGCGGAGCTGGCAGTATAGCTGGAAAACGGTCGAACAGAAGTGTGAAACCACCTGCCAAGTCTCAGGACACGTTTGTGAAAGATTATGTGAGAAAACGGAACCTTATATTGGAGCTTATGGTGAGTACGTGTTTAAAAAGTTACAGTATTTAAAATTAGTACGATAGTAGTTTAGTGCATCCTTTTCTCGAAAATACAAACTGAAATATAGATGCACAGAAAAACCAGAAAAATAAGACCAGCGCTGGGAATCGAACCCAGGTCCTCGGCATTCCGTGCCGCTTGCTATACCGCTACACCATTGCTGGACAACGGTACAGACACGAGTTTCTCTTATGCACCACATATCTCAGCTTGTTTGTTTCTTATTTAGCCACTTAAGCAGCGACACTAGCGACATCTGTGCCGTAGCCCTCATCGAGAAACTTTTCGACACTCCATCGGACCTAACCGCTCACCCGGACAAGAGATATCGTTACTAAGCAATCAAATTAAGATTGATTTTGATCCTATTTTCCTTCTTTTCCCTTCCTTCCTTCTTTCTTTTCCTTTTTTTTTTTGATCCTTCTCTAACTGTCTCGGAAGGAAAGAGATCACGTAATGATGATTATGAAAATATTACAAATTGACACTGAATCGATTGTATTTGTTAACAAAATCCAACTTAATATTCTTTATATGCCAGCGCACACTTTTACGCAAAAAAAAAATTTAACTTGCAAAGTTTGCGTGTTCCTTTGTTTCAATGTCAAAATTTTACCTAATTCTTGGTTAACCTTACATTCCTTGCTCCGATAGGCAGTAGAAATCGAGTTCCTGGTGACTTGGCACAACCCCCACGGCCGGCCAGAGCAAGCGGTACCTGGTGAAGACAATATAGCGACTTGGCGCTCCAAACCTAACACGGAACGAACTTGGCGCGACTATGCCAAGCTCGCTTGGGATATAAGCCCGGCCTTGGCCGTGTTTTTACCTGAAAGGTAAGTACGCAATTATAAATTTACATAGCTAGAATAATAACCCTTGATTTATTTTATTGAAATAGGGATGTTGACACCACCAATCAACTGACGTACTTTTTATGAGCTGTCAAAACACAATTCTTCCATAGAGTTTGAATGAAAATAGCAACTATGACGGCACTTATCCGCACACTCAATCAACTAACTATTTATTTGTTTCAAAGCAACAAAAAATTAAATTTTGCAGTTAGTCGAAATTTAATCTGGTTTTCAGGGCTAAAATAAAGCGTTTTTTTACTGGCGTCGTCTTACAATTATTTTTTAATGGTGTCAACATCCCAATTATAAATTTAGGTACATAGCTAGAATAATATCCCTTGATTTATTTTATTGAAATTAACCATTTTTTATGAATAAATGTTTTTTTATTATTATTAAAACCCTACTTCCTACTAATATTATAAATGTGAAAGTTTGGGTTCCATTTTTTGTTATTATTTTTTTTGAAGTCGGTTTTACTTTTTTGTTATTTAATTTATAGGCTAAAGAACGAAGGGATTGTAGCGGAGATCCGTCGCAAGGTACAAGCACAGCCGACCGCCGTGTACCACATACCGCAAGCGTTGAAGTACCTGGTCACCACTGAAACTCTACTGAGCGACGCGCCTGAGGTACGTTCATAATCCTACTGAGTGAGTAGTAGTGAGTGAGTGAGTGAGTGAGTGAGTGAGTGAGTAGAGCTGAACGGGTTTGGATGAAATTTGGTATGTGTATAGCTGGACATGTGGAATAAAGTATTGGCTACTTTTTATTCCGATTATTCCCATGGGATAGAGATAAAATCACCATTCTCACCATTGATTTTTTACCAAATAAAACGATCGATATAGTTTATCATCACACTCCAATAATTACCGCAACTTATCCCAACAGCTAGTCCACATGGTGACATGGGCCCGAATATCTCCCGTGGAAGCGCTCGCGTACTTCAGCCGGCAGTATCCACCGCACCCGCTGTCCGCGCAAGCCGCTGTGAACGCGCTGACGTCATACCCCTCTTCTGCCGTCCTGCTCTATATACCCCAGTTGGTACAGGCTCTGCGACATGACACGGTGAGTACAAATCACAGTCAGTACACTCCATAGAGCGACATAGCGTGATACAACAGTTAGTTCGGATGCACTTGCTGTTTGCGTGAGCCGTTGTGAACGCGCTGACGTCATACCCCTCCTCTGCCGTCCTGCTCTATATACTGCAGTTGGTACAGGCTCTTAAACACGACACGGTGAGTACAAACCACAGTTAGTACAATCCATTGATTAGTGTTATCTGACGGTTAAATGTGATGCCGTACAAAACAGAACACTATTCGAACAAAACAGTTGAGACGGCATCACATTTAACCGTCAGTTAACAGTAATCAATGGATGGTGAAACAGCCCCTAAATATTTTGGTCTTTAACATAAAAAAAAATGTGAAAAGTTCTGAACTGTGGGACGTTATTTACGGGTAACCCCTAAGACGAGGTGGTAGTGGTGGCAGGTGGTAGGACCTTGTGCAAGGTCCGCCCGGATTGCCACCATCTTGCTCGCTAATCCTGCCGTGAAGCAGCAGTGCTTGCACTGTTGTGTTTCGGCGTGAAGAGTAAGATAGTCGATGAAATTACTGGCACTTGAGGTATCCCATCTTGGCCTCTAGGTTGGCAACGCATCTGCAGTACCCCTGGTGTTGCAGATGTTTATAGGCGGTGGTGATCTCTTACCATCAGGAGACCCACTTGCTCGTTTGCCATCCAGTCGAATAAAAAAAAGACGACTTGTTTAATTTACATATGCAATTCCAGATGGGTTACGTAGCGGAGCTGATCAAGTCTCTAGCGAAGAATTCACAAGTGGTCGCGCATCAGCTGATCTGGAACATGCACACAAACATGTACACGGATGAGGAGATGCAACACAAAGACAGTGAGTGTACCTGGTAAAACGGTGCGATCAAAAAAAAAATTGTTCTTCGACTTTACTTCTTCGATTTACCGTATTCCAGATTTTTCGCTCGATTGTTTTTTCTTTAATCCCTACTAATATTATAAATGCGGAAGTAACTCTCTCTCTGTCTGTCTGTCTGTCTGTTACGCTTTCACGTCGAAACCGCTGAAGCGATTTTGATTAAATTTGCTATAGTTTAAGTTCCAAGGATCAACATAGGATACTTTTTATTCCAATAGAGGGCCATAACCTAGGTCCGCGCAGACGAAGTCGCGGGCATAAGCTTGTGTTGAATATTTTTCAAACGAATCACTGTATCGAAGAATCTTTTTTACATGGTCGTCGTGATTTTAAAAGACCTGTTGAACGATAATCCCATACTATTGGGTTAGACGAGGAAAGAATAGCCCCCGCTTTACGCCTTGAGGTCGGTAACTTAAAAAAAAAAACTACATTTTATTTTACCATTTTGTCGGCATAATTGCAATCCATGCAAAATACAGCTTTCTAGCACTAAATGTCTCAGACATGGCGGAACTATAAGTGTTCCGTTTTTGCCAATTTAGCTACGGAATCCTAAAACTATTACTGACAAAGGGGAGTGCCAAAGTTCGCATACTCTTCTCTAGTCATATCGTAATTTTTGTCCGAATCATCGTTTGTCCGAATTTTTTTCGCACTTAATCCTTATATTTTCCTAAAAAATTTAAATTGTCGTCCTATAGATAACTATAAGTTAGGTTAGGTTTATTTTATAAGTTCTAAACAATCATTAGATTCAGAGTAAAAAAAAGAGTTAGGACAAACGATCATTCTGACAATAATTACATTCGGACTTTCAATAAGTATGCGAGCCGATATGGATCCCTGACAAAGACTTTCTTTTCAGCTGCCCTATTCGATACCCTCGAATCCTTAACAAAGAGCATAGTGGACACCCTATCTGGACCCGCCAAGGCGTTCTACGAGCGAGAATTCGACTTCTTCAGCCAAATCACGAACATCAGCGGAATCATCCGACCTTATCCGAAAGGGCCCGACCGGAAACGAGCGTGCCTCGAGGCTTTGAAGAATATAAAGGTAAAAATCAGCGCCTGCGTTGAATATTTCGCGCAACTTGATCGAAAGCAGTATCAACCAAAAATAGAAAACAATTTTAATTTAGACCTACGTCTAATTTCTGAATGGTCTAAATCAATATCCCCTGACTTTGTAGTTCAACAGTGGTAGTTTAGTTCGGCAAATAAAAACGGCGAATGCTCTATTTTCTGTCACAACTGAGTGTTCAAATTTATGAGCACATTAAGAAACACGTAAATTAAAGGATTTCTTACTTATATTTTAGCGCAGTATAGCATATACTAATCCTTGAATCAGGGATCGGAAACATCTCGGACCACTTACCGATATAAATTACGTACGTCGATGATCTCGGTTTACATAAACACATTTGAATTCACAGGTACAACCGGGCTGTTATTTGCCTTCGAATCCTGATTCGATGGTGCTGGACATCGATTACAAGAGCGGTGAGTTTATTGTATACTGGTTGTCTCTGCCTTCTTCTCTCTTCTTATTTAATAATATTTTGTCGGTGTCTTGGTTCTCCACTTCTCTCTACTCAAAGCTGCCTCCTTAACTTCCGTATACGTCACGACGGCTACCTTCTCCTTTTTAACCGACTTCAAAAAAAGGAGGAGGTTATCAATTCGGTTGTATGTTTTTTTTTATTTTTTTATTTTTTTTTTATTTTTTTTTATGTTTGTTACCTCAGAACTCCGTCATTTATGAACCGATTTGAAAATTTTTTTTCGCGTTCGTCTAGGAATGCTTTCAATTAGGTCCCATAAGCACCAAATCAGGATCTGATGATTGGATCCTAAGGAAATCGAGGGAACTCTTCAAATGTTGTAGGAACACCTATGGTAATTTTGATATATTTAGTAGTAACTCGTGCATTTGCTCTTGAAAATCATTATTTGGTAAAGTGGAACTGATGATGAAGACCACAGTTGACCATCGGAGTTACTACTCAATAACAAGTATTTCATGGGTTGAATTTCAGTTACTTTAACACAGTTGCTAAGCAATTTATGCTCCTCGGAACGCATATGGTGAAATGGAATGGGTGGTGAAGCACCAGGACTCCTCAATAATGAACATCTCTGCATCGAAAAAAGCAATTTTTCGTAAAAGTTGATGAGCAGTTGACATTAAAGTATTAAATCTTAGACGCTTTACACTAAAAAGCGTGAAAAAAAAATTTTATAACAAAAAATAGAACCGACTACAAAAAACCATGAAAATAATTTTCTACCAGTCTGAAGTCGGTGCCTCAGCACGAGCCAGCAGGAGTGATTGAAGCCATTTACTCGTATAGTTGTAGGTGAGGTAGACGATTATGGTCCACTCCTGCTGGCTCGTGCTGAGGCACCGACTTCAGACTGGTAGAAAATTATTTTCATGGTTTTTTGTAGTCGGTTCTATTTTTTGTTATAAAATTTTTTTTGCTTTGTATAGTCAATCTTCTGCCTCACTCTTTTTCGCTACTTTCATGATGAAGCTAATTTTATACTGCAACTTTTTAAAAATAAGGTTTCTGTTATTTTTTTCTACGGGTTAATTAAATTTAAGTATGCATTACAATACTAAATTGACAGCACATTGATAATTAATAAATATTAAAAAATATTTAAAAGTCGAGTTTATGAACTTGTGAGCAAAAATTGGATAAAAATATCTATATATACGACTCTATTGTTAACGGCGTAGAAGCGTGTTCAGATATTTCTGATCAAATTTTTGCCCACAAGACCTCGACTGTATCAAGAGCCAGCTATAACACCGCCATGTCTGATGTGATGTGAACCCGCGGCTTTAATCAAATCATCTGTCCATCTCGTTGGTGGACGTCCTACGCTGCGCTTGCCGATCCGCGGTCTCCAATCGAAAACTTTTCGGTCCCAACGACCATCTGTTCTCTGTGCTATACGGCCTACCCACAGGTACATCATCAACATCTATTATCTGTGGGCCTACCCATTGCCACTTCAACGAGCTAATTCTCTTGGCAATGTCGGTGACCCTCGTTCTTCGTTAGATCACAGTATATATACAAGCTAAAGCAGTATGGAAGCTACAAACAAACCGATCGAAACGAACACACTCACACAGACGCGCGCTCTACACGGCCTCTGAGGGGGCCTCGCGGTACTGCAATAGCTTCGTAACTTCCATACTGCTTTAGCTTATGTATAAACTGTGGTTAGACGTTTATATTGTGAATTTGTTATTAGGCACGCCTATGCAGAGTGCGGCGAAAGCGCCCTATCTCGCTCGATTTAGGGTGCGGAAGTATGGCATCGCTGAGATGGAAGCTGTCGCCATGGCCGTCGCTACTGGGGAGGATCCGCCCACCGTAAGTCTAACATCATCGTCATGCCAGCCTTTAATTTAATACGCCCCACTGCTGAATACAAACATCCTCTCAGGTCTTGGTCCGTAGTTCCCGCGCGGGCTAAGTGTAGATTGGAAACGAACTTTAATAAAAAAAAGCATTACCGAAAAGATTTACAAAAAAATTGTAAGGCCCGGCAATAGGCTAGACGACTAAAAAAACTATTTAGTCCGTCAGGTGGATAATTAAAAAAAATTACGCACATATTTTTTTTTTTTGTTTGACAAACAAAAAATGACGAGGATACAGTGCTTAGAAGTTTCGAGTGAGCGAGTGACGTCACTATATGGTACGATTTTTACCTTATAGTGACGTCACAAGCCCCCACTCCGGAAGTTTGATGATACCTTTGTCAATTTTTAATAAATAGATAAACCAAAAAATACGTGTCCCATATTTTTCCATAATCTAACTGTCGGACTAAATAGAACGATATATTTTTAACCCAGTCGTCATCCCTATCGGAGTGTTTATTGAACGAGGAATCAAACTCATAGCAATAATCTTTTTCACAGGAAGAAGGCAAAGACCGCTTCACGTCTATGGTGGCGGAGACCTGGCAAGCGGCCATCTTTAAAGTGGGCGACGATGTCAGACAGGACATGTTGGCGCTACAAGTGATATCGCTCTTCAAGAACGTGTTCCAACAAGTCGGCTTGGACTTGTATTTGTTCCCGTATAAGGTTGTTGCCACGGCGCCTGGGGTGAGTCTAAATTAATTTAATAGTTCGAACCAGAGTGTACTAACAGTACAGTATATTTCCTGTAGAACTCCATAGGTGTGGTTAGGCTTGTTTTATAAGTTTATAATAATTTTCAACAATTGATAGGTTCAGGAAAATAGAGTTATGTATGTATGGCAAACAATAAATAACAACATACATATACTCGTATTTATTTCTATAAGCAAACAATGACAAACATTACATTATGACTTTCAACAATTATGCGATTCGATATGGCCAATGCATTTTTTTTTCAGTGCGGAGTGATAGAATGTGTTCCGAACGCTAAGTCAAGAGATCAACTAGGCAGACAAACCGACATAGGAATGTACGAGTATTTCATCAAAAAGTATGGCGACGAGAGCACTAGAGAATTTCAGGTATGATTCCGAAATATTATTTAATCTTGGTTTTTTTATTCGACTCGATTAGTACCCATAACGCAAGCTTTGCTAAGCTTACTTTGGGACTAGGTCAATCGGTGTGAATTGTCCCGTGATATTTATATATTTATATATTACTTTTGCACAGGCTGCAAGGCGTTGCTTCGTAACGTCAATGGCTGCGTACAGCGTGATTGGGTTCCTGCTACAAATCAAGGACAGGCATAACGGGAACATTATGCTTGACACCGACGGACATATCATCCACATAGGTTAGTGGTCACACGTATTGTATAGGTTCAACAAACGTGTTACTAAATAACCCGTAAAAATATAGTAAAATATTAAAGCGAGAATATTGACAATCCTATTATCGAGTCCAGAATTAGGCGAACCAACTTGACAGTTGCGCACAAATGTTGCCACAGTTTCACCAGTGCTGTGCATTTGAAAAATTTGGAAAAAAACCTGTTGAACATCGATAAGGACACCGTTCACCGGTTTGCTGGAAACTATCTCCCGTTATTGTGAAAATTTTCTTATGTTGTTGATTTATTTTTAATTGTGTTATCCTTCATGTCGTTTTTAGGCCTAAAGCCTAAAGCTATGGAAATAAAGTCCATAAGTGACTAACATTTTCATTTCGCGTCTACACAAGGTTATATCGACCTACTTTTTTTTTTGTTATGTCTGGTAACATTTTCAGCTGTCAATCTAGTTCGCCTAATTCTGGACACTAATATAGTCTAAGCTATCAAATTTCTAAGTGTAAAAAAATTATACGACCGTAAATACCGCAAAAAAATATATTTCGACACAAGGAAATCAGAATGTGTAGGGTGTTTTCTGTTGACTTTGACTTAGGGTCCTAGAACTATGAAATTTGGACTGGATATTCATGAATAAATAACTAAAAATTTGTACGGATATCCTCGGTGCGCGAGTTCGACTCGCACTTGGCCGGTTTTTGGTGAATGGATCATCATCATCATGTCAGCCGAAAGACGTCCACTGCTGGACATAGGCCTCCCCCAAGGCTCTCCACTCAGACCGGTCTTGTGCTTTTCGCATCCACCGCGCTCCCGCGATCTTAGCCAGGTCGTCGCTCCATCTTGAATGAATGAATGAATGATAATTTATTTCGAGTTTAATATAAACGGTATATGTCCAGATTTCGGCTTCATGTTCGAGTCGTCACCGGGCGGCAACCTCGGCTTCGAGCCGGACATCAAGCTGACAGACGAGATGGTGATGGTAATGGGCGGCAAGATGGAGGCGCCGCCCTTCCGGTGGTTCTGCGAGCTTTGCGTGCAGGCGTTCCTCGCTGTCAGGTAAATGTCAAGGCATCTTTATTCTCTTTTAAAATATGGCTTTCTGTCCTAATTAATAGGACAATTTCGCCAGTGTCAAAGTATTCTCTTTCGAGAGAAGTACGGTGATTGTAGTTTTTGCAACTTGATAGTAAAATTCCAGAAACCACGTGGAAACAACTTGCGCATTAAAAAATGACAGACACGAGAGCAATATAGAATTTTGTGATCACTGTTCACTGTTAAGGTTAATCGCCGCATAAAACACTATCAAAATTATACTTCAACTAGCCAAAGAAACAGAAATAGCAAAATTAGATATTGACTTCATCCGCCATGTTCGAATGCTACAAATCGAATCCAAGGCATCTTTATTTTCATTCTAAAAGCCATTACAGACGGACTATATTAATTATATATACACATCAGTTTTTTGTTTCAAATGTTTTTAAATTCCGTTATAATTTAGAAAAAAATGCAAAATAAACAAAAATCGGCAAGTAAAAATACTAAGCAGATAATTTCCGAATACTTTATGCCCTTCTTTTATAAACGGATAAACTTAGTTTAACTTTTAGATTAAGTGATCGCTTTATTCTGTTCATAAGTTTCACAACTGAACAAAATTAAGTGGTTTTTATTTATTGTTTGCATTCTTACCCAAGCCGAATTTGGCGCACTGTGAATAACATGTATGTACCCATTTTCTGCAATAAACTTTGTCTTATCTTATCTTATCTTAAGCACTCTTATTTCCAGGCCATACCAAGACGCTATAATATCCATGGTGTCGCTTATGCTTGACACCGGACTGCCATGCTTCCGCGGGCAGACTATCCGTCTCCTTCGCTCCCGCTTCGCGCCCAATTCGACAGAGAAAGAGGCAGCTGCATTCATGTTGTCGGTCATACGGAACTCGTTCCTCAACTTCAGGACTAGGACGTATGACATGATACAGTATTATCAAAACCAGATACCGTATTAATGTGAGTATCTACCTACCGCAAACTTAGGGTAAATAGTTTACTAGCCATCTTAAACTAATAAACTAACCAACAAAAAGTTGGAAAACCCTCGACTTTTTCACTTCAAAGTTCAATATCTCAAAAACGGCTGAACCGACTTTAATAAAACATATCTAAGAACCAACGCTAAAAAACCTGCTTTCATTAAAAAAAAACCGCATTCAAATCGGTCCACCCATTTAAGAGCTACGGAGCTACAGACAGAAAGACACACAGACACACGTACAAACAAACAAACAAACTTACACCCCACTTTTTGCGTCGGGGATTAAAAATGGATAGGTGACCAGAATTCATTCTAGTACAAGATGGCCTGTAATTGACACCTTTAACTAAAAATGAACTCTGTTTACAGGTGACTAGAATTCATTTTTAGTGTAAGGTGGCCAGCTATTGAATGGTGCCCGATCTCGTGGAACTATCGGGATACGATCCCGTCACAATTTTGAATAGTCTAGGCACTGTACCACGAAGTGCAAAATTCGAAATTCGTATCTTGCTAATATTATTTCATACGAGAGTGAGAGAGACAGTACGATACGAACTTCGATTTTCGAATTTTACAGTAGCCCCCCGTGTCTTGCGTAGAGTTGTTTTATTTATTCTTTCTAGTTGTTTTTTTTGTGTTTATTTAAAGTATTTTTAAGACAGTCGGGGGTTTTTTTTATTTAATAACGAAATTTACAGGACCAAGAATAAAGTGCGTTTAAAATCAATTATTTTCAACAAACAATGGATAAATGGAACATAAAGTAATTTATCAAGCACCTTCCATTTAGGACTGGAGGAAGAATATTTCTGTTTGTATGTGTATATTTTACATACCTAATTTACTTTTAATTATTTATTTTCCAGATATGTTTTGGTGACCAGGAAGGTGAAGGCAGAACGTTGGTGTAGTGTTTATTTGTACTTAAGTATAAAATCTTTGATGGTATCTTATTGTATGGTGAACCAATGTTATCTAATCTTTATCGAAAATATATAAAAAGTTTATTGTACGAGTCCAGATACGTGCAGATCTTTGCCTATAACAGACCGTCTATATCGCAGTCCTGAGGTTTTGATGGCGTATGAAACTTACTTGCGTACTTTATATATTCTGTAACTTACAGTGATGCATGTCATCTCAACAATCATTCTAAATCATTGTAAAGCGGGATTCACATTCGTGCAGGTTATTGCACTTTGTTTTTAAGTTGTTACGGTATATTTCAGTTACTTGAGTATATTTTTGTAGGAAAATGACTGATGCTTGTAATTTTCAATTTAAGTATTTTAGTAAATATCTGTTCTACCAGTAAAGTAAATCATTTTCACACAAAAAGCTGAAAATAGCTTTATGGCTCTTCTGCTTTGTAGAAGCCACAGGTATTGTACACAAACAACTGGTCTTTAGAAATAACTATACATACATAATATAATATATAAACACTACACAATTGTGAATCCCCGCCGAAAGTAATCCAAGAGATTGTTAGAATAACTAGCGAAAGTATTTATTTTTCTTATTGAATTGAACAAATAATTATTCGAATATGCGATGTGTTATATTTGTGTCGTTAAATTCATGTTTTGGCATCATGTGGTTTTTCTCTGTAAAGCTAAATTTGTCTGATTATTTTATATTTCGCTTGCCTGTATTTTCGACCAAAGTTATTTAAATTCAATATTTAGTATATCCACGTGGTGCTGGAATATTATAAATGTACCTAATACTTGTTAAATTTACTTAACTGTAATTAATTTTAGTTGATATCCACTATTTCTTCAACTGTGGTTGTGCATTTTGCAGTGATTGCATCTCCTTCGTTTTTTACTATGATCGAACATCAAACACCAATACAAAGTGAATGTAGTGTAACTTGTCTTTTGTTGTTGTTATAATTGTTATAAATCAATGCAGAGGCCTTATTGCCTAACGTTTCTGACGCTCGCGAAAGCAATCAAATGACAGATTTCGCGTACAAAACTGTCATTTGATTGCGATCGCGAGCGCCAGAAATGTTAGGCAATACGGCCTCAGGTTTCTGTCTACAGTGTACTTCTATCAATCAGTTATCTTTAGCATTATTTACTAGGGCAGAAGTACCGGTTTTGGCCACCTTAAGCCCGTTTTTGGCCAGTTGACATTTGCAGTCATATATCAAAAGTAATAGTAAAATAATATAATAAAATAAAATAATATGTTTACCTAGAGAGTTTTCAAAAGCGTATACTGAAACGAATAAAGTTTGTAGATTTATAATTTATATTACTATAAATTTATTTCAAACGAATATTTAAACAATAAATGGCCATAAACAGTACAGTGGCCACAAACGGCACTTTTGCCCTATTCAACTGTGTACAAATTAATCAGAATTCTTATTAAAATTTTCCTTCTCGTGGACATCAATTAAAATTTACTAACTGAATAGGGGCTGTGCTATTGTTTTCAAATGAAATAATAATTTTATGAGGTTAAATGTTAATGTATGATTATGATTAACTATGTTATAGAATATTTTTGTGGACATTCCTCTAATCACAATTATCTTGTTGGAATAAAGTGTGGTAAGGTGAAAATGTGGCTTTTATTTTTCAACACTACACTTATTTTTTGTCATTGGTGTCTTCGCAGGCGTTATTAAAAGGGGTGATGCCCAGTGTTGTTTTTTTATGAAAAATTAAAATAACACTGAATTAAGCGTGATTTAAATTCTTGACTTTCTATTGTGCTATATAAACCTGGGACGCTAATTACATTTGACCGCGCGGTCAAAACGCTCGAATATTTGCCCAGGTCATAAGCAATAAATGATGCTATGAAACATGGTAGGTATCTAGAAGAAATGAAATGCATTGTATTTCATATTCTTTAATAATGTAAGTTTTATTTTTCAAAACGTCCGGGTTCGATTCCCGAGCTGATTACAAGTTTTTTTTAAAATGTATGAATGCAGTTTTTCTTTTTACTAAAATCAATGACATGGTTCCTAAGAACAGATCTTCGTATGTCTTATAGTTTCCAACTGTCCCATACTGACCGATCTAAATGAGTCACCTGTATACGTCCCATGGCTGGGCACAGGCCTCCTTTCAGAATGAGGCCTTTTGCCGTAGTCCCACGCAGGCCCAATGCGGAATCTATTTAAAAATTAATTGAAACAAGTTTCAAAGAAAACGTAGCTGAGAAAATGCTTTTCATGTACATACCAGGGTGGAACCTCTTAATAATCAATTTCACTATGATTTTCTTGAAAAAAGTAGGTATGGGATGTCGACATGACTTTAGTAACACAAAGGTGCACCTATAACTTAACAAAATAAAGACATTCATCATTCGTAATTACATGTAATAATTTCTTTCTTCATGACTTGCAAATAGAAATCAACAAATGTGACGTACACTTACGCACACTGGCGCATGCGAACGTGTGGTATACACAAGGAATTCGAAAGTTTGAATTCTGGTCAAGGCTCAAAATAAATGCAGATTGCCAGAAAACAAAATGATCACCAAAAAGAATGTGTTCTAAAAAAATATATTTGAATTTATGTGATTGCAATTTTAATCAATTAAAATTATTCCTGCTTCCTTTCAAAGATCGTATTAATTAAAAATACTACCGAATCATGATAATTGTAAAATCAAATCGATTTTTAAGGTTGATAATTGATTATTGGTGGCAAGTTACTTTGAAAACAAGCACGTAAAAATTTTCATGATTGTTTAATATATTTAAGTCAACTTTAATTAGTTTGATCATATTTCCATAAAGTAGAAGCAAAACGACAGATTAAGAGTTTCTGATTTCGGTGATCATTTCTAATTTTGCTAGTACCTAAATCTGATTTTATCTCATGTTAATTTAAATACAAGCCATTTTAATGAAGTAAAGATACAACATACATTTTATTAAAAATCTAAAAAACATGCATGAATCTTGATATGATACCTAACTTATTTATACTACTATTATGTAAAACTTATCATAGAAACTCATTCATCAGAACTCCATGCTATAACTTTCAAGGAATGACAAATAATATTCTATTTTCTTTATACACTTTTTAATTTTATCCCCATCTATTTTTGGTAAATGTTCTAAGCCATGCTCAGGAAATTTCTTGGTAAACACCATTTCTGTACTTGTGTTATCTTCACTTGGTTTTGTTTTTGCCAGTGATTTGGCATCACTTAGAATTATGTGAAGGTCTGAAAGTGCCGCTTTGCAGTAGTAAAGACGATTTTCTTTGCTAGGTCCCTCTAATATGAGGTATGTATCATGTTTCATTATATCAAGACTATGTTTGTCCGTTTCGATGAGTTCACTCTGTAAGAAATTTTGACTAAAGTTAACAACATACTTAATTATTTAATTAATTATATTTATCATGTGTAAATACAGATACAAATATGTGTCATTATATAGTGCATATTCAAATGCTTTTTTTTATAGTTAAAAAACTTTTGCTTACATGTAAACATTTTTGGGCCACAGACTCAACAGCGATTTCAAGGTCCTCAAAGTTGGTATTGGTATCGAGATTGGCGCAAATGTTCAAGAAGTAAACTATCCATTCTGGAGGCTCCACATCTCCATTGAAATACCTCATCACAAATGCGTAGGATGCCAAAACATTGGTTATGTTGAATGATATAACTGGCGAAGGTTTCACTGTCTGAAAGCATGTTTAAAATATATAAGTCTTAATATACTAATATTAAGCCCTGTGTATTCGTTTGTCAGTGTGTTACCTTTTCACTCTTAAACCGAAAGGCAGTGGAAAGGGCATAGGGGGGTATATTATCACAATTTCACATGGGATAGTGATGTTTCCGGAGACAGAGCTGCATGCAACAACTAGTATCAAATCAGCAGTCAGAATAACTGCTGAACGTCCTATAAGAAGTTAAAAAATGTCTATTGATAATGCTATTTAAACACATTGATTTAACTTCCAAAATAACATAACTGGTCTTAGTAATCAAGTTATCTTTGTGTCAGAAGTCATAGATCATAAGTTTGACCTAAATAAAAAGTAAAGATAAAACTGCAAATCATCATCATCACGTCAGCCGAAAGACGTCCACTGCTAGACACAGGCCTCGCCAAGGCTTACCACTCAGACTAGTATTGTGCTTCCAACGCATTTCCACATCCAACGCGATCCCGCGATCTTAACCAGGTTGTCACTCCATTTTTTTGGAGGCTTACCGACAGCTTGTCTCCCGTCCACAAAAGCCATTCGAGAACATTCTGACCCCATCATTCCATCAGTCCTGCGAGCAATGTGCCCCGCCCACTTCAGTTTCGCAATTCTTCAGGCTATGTTGGTAACCTTAGTTCTACTGCGGATATCATCATTTCTGATTATATCCTGCAGAGAAACCCTGAACTGCAAATAAATGGCAAAGTGAAACTGTAAAACTACAATACTTACAGTCAAAGAAGCCATTGCTGGCACTTCCTTCAAAACAGGACATTTCTGCAACATCATCTCCTCTTTACCAACTTCCTCCACCTTTTTCAGACTCTTTTTGTACATCCACCAAGGTTCCCACTGCGGCAAAATTGACCCAACATCTCCTTCATTTAGCAAAGCCTCAAAACCATTACGTTCATCTTCAGTTAAAACTCCCCATAACGCATCAGGGTCATTCAGATTTATATTTTTAATCCGCTCATCGAGATCTATATCATCGTCGTCATCAGAATCTAAATGAAATAATTCTTCGTCTTCCTCGTTTTCTATGTCTTGCTCATGCATTCGCTTAAGTATCTCAATCATTTTGCGCTGAGATTCCTCATCAGCATGACTTGAAATGAGTTCTTCGGTAACACATTCTCTGTAGAAGTTTTCGGAACATTCCTGATGGTTTTCGGATTTATAGCAGTCTAAAGAACAGTAGTAGACTTCGCAGCGAGGACAACAGTATTTACTTGGGATATCTTTGCACCTATAACGAAAAGTTTAAATTTAAAACGGTTTAAATTTAAAAATCATAATTCGTTTATTTTTTATCAATATGTAGGTACTTACAAGCCGCATATCTTCGAGTCTTTATCATTTGAAGGTTCGTCAGACATTGTACCGTTGCGATTTCTTCGTATTTATGACGCTAACACTTGAAATTCGGGGATTTTGAAAACGAGTAAATAGACGAAAGCAAAAGAAATTAAAGAAAATGCACAAACTTGGCACAAGCGTACAGAGAGATTTGAAAATTGAAACGTCAAAGTCAGTCAAGTCAAAGTTTAATCAGCTGTCGAAGTTTTTTTAGGTAAGCGAATGAAAAAAGTAGTAAAGGAATTTTGTCGATACTAATATAATTTGATTGAAAATAAAAAGTTCTATATTTTAAAGAAAATTAATAATTATTTTATTATGAAAATAAAAATTTTCGTCACTATAATTCACTTACACTCACACTATAATATTAAACCCTAATCAAGCCCTAGCCTAATATCTTTACTAATAAAAAAATATGAAGGTAACTTTCAGCGGCTGCAGGGCTACCTACAACGAATTGTACGAAACTCGAAGTTCATATAGAATATTTTATTATAAAGGAAATAATCGTTCATATTGCGCGTTAACGAGCTCAAAAAAGCTTAATGCGTTTTAATAAAAGTCTCAAACATTTCTATACAAAATGACATATCAATCAAATCAACTGTCAAAATCAGGTGGTGCCCCGGACGTAGGAAATTTCAGAAATGTTAGTAAACAAAAAAATAATTGCTTGATTGATTGAACCTTACAGTTATAATGAAATACTGAAATACAAGTAGTAAAATGGCTGAGCCAGAACTCATTGATGATTTCTTTGGCGTTTATTTGTTGTACAATATAAACCCCAAATACAAGGGTCGTACTTACATCGGATACACAAGAGATCCAAATAGAAGATTAATGCAGCATAATAGAGGGACATGGGCTGGAGGCGCGCATAGAACTAGCAATAAAGGGCCATGGTAAGAGCAATTAGTATTTTTCAAGATGCAGTTTTGTATAACGGTATTAATCGTCCTAAACGAAGTTGTTCACTACATCTTGACTTTTTAGTGCCGATTTTGTATACGTAAAAAAATCAAGTTATAGTGCAACAAGATCTTAACAAATCCTATCCCCTTCTCACCTTTTTTTTTATTCGGCAAGCAAGCAAGTGGGTCTCCTGATGGTCAGAGATCACCATCGCCCATAAACATCTGCAACACTAATTTAGAGGCCTAAGATGGGATACCTCAAGTGCTAGTAATTTCACCAGCTATCTTACTCTTCATGCCGAAACACAACAGTGCAAGTACTGATTCTTCACAGCAGGATTAGCAAGTAAGATGGTGGTAGCAATCCGGGCGGACCTTGTACAAGGTCCTACTACCATAGGTATATTCTTGGTTTTTATAGCCTGATCCTATTATTTGTTCTAGGAAAATGGTGATGATTGTTCATGGCTTTCCAAACAACATTTCTGCTCTCAGAGTAAGTAATTTCTCCAACATTGTTAACCTTTACATTCATAACTTAACCATCTATTTCCCAACCACACAACACATATTACAGAATACAAATACCTATACTTTGTACACTTTCTGCAAAAAAAAAAGCTATGGTCATATTGGTTGTTAATTAGGATTATTAGATGAGCAAGGGTTATTTTCTATTTTAAAATCTGACTAATAATTAATCTCTATGGCTCACTGGTATGGGCCTAGAATAATCATTCTGGCCAGGAATAAAAGCCCTAAATCAATCTTTTTAAAAATAAATAGAAGGGGGTTTTGTTGTTAAATTTGAGTTTTGATTTAGATTTGATTTAGGTATTAATCAAATAAAAGGTTGTAAAAAATCTGTCTTAGAGGCTTTGCATTCCCAACTTATTTAATATTTTATTCACAGTTTGAATGGGCCTGGCAGAACCCCACTAAAACAACCAGACTACAACACCTAAACTTGAAGCGGATCCCTAGGAAAGAGACAGAGTTTAGGTTCCAACTTCGAGTGTTGAGTGAGATGCTTCGTGTTGGGCCTTGGTGTCGCCTTCCTCTGCTAATCAGGTGGCTAGAAAAGGATTTCTTTGAAGAGTTTCCCGTAAGTGCTTACAAATAAATAAACTCAAATAGCTTCAATGTATATCTTAAATTTTTACTCATTTTATTTTTTACTATTTTGCTTTCCACTATTTTTAATACTATAAATGCTAAAGTAACTCTTGTCCATTTATCTTTTTGCCTGTCGGTCTGACCGTCTGTCTGTTACCTCTTCATGCTTAAACGCTGAGCTGATTTGTATGAGTTGACCCTATGTCCTTCCTTGTCCTTTTCAGGCTCTAAAACTATCTCTGTACGAAATAACTGTGGCTTGCGACTTTTCTGTGAACAATTCATTCATGGCGCGCCCACGAGAACCGCAACTATCTGGGATAAAAAATATACTTTGTCCTTTTCAGGGTCTTAAATTATTTCCATACAAAATATGAGAACAATTGGTTGAGTGCTTAAGCATGAAAGTTTACAACCAAATAGTTATGGTACTTATTATTAAGGTATGATTTATTTACATTTACAGCCTGAAAGAGAACCTCCAAGCCACATGAAAATATGCCATGGACCTGTTAAAAGCAGGAACTTGAAAAAAGTCAAGAAAAGTACCCACCTATCTCACACGGAGTGCTTATTATGTTCTGGTTACATCACAAGTGCAGAATCCAAATTGACATGTTTAAATTCAGACTGCGAGCTAATATCCCATATAACATGTTTAGCCAAACTGTTTCTAGAACCTTCTGAATTTGTCCCTCTAGAAGGTCTTTGTCCGTTTTGTGGGGCCAATCTAAAATGGGGTGATTTGATCAGAAAAATGAAGGGATGTGCTGAAGTGCCCAGGGGTGATGCGATTAGTCAGGATGACGATGAGGGTGACGACGAGGACGTTTTGTCGCAGGACAGAGGCTTTGTTGATAATAATTCTGTGTGGTTGCAAGAATGTGATTATTTATGACAGGAACTATTGTGTTGCCCGCGACTTTCTGCGAAGAATTCGTTTATCGCTATCCCGCGGGAACTACTTATGCAATTTTCCGGGATAAAAACTATACCTTACTTACCTCCATATTCATCTAAATTGATTCAGCTCGGTCAATCTCGCATCAGGGAAAGTGTAACTTTCTATAGATATCACATATTCCTATCCCGCGGGAATTATCCGATGAGGGTTTTTACAGAGGCGAAATATCGCTAGATGGCGTTAGTATCGTGAGGTCCAGTTGACGTTTGACGTTTGCTTGCGATTGGCTCATTTAGTTTTTTTAACCAATCACGGACGTCTCGATACTAAAGCCATCTAGCGATATTTCGCCTCTGAAAACCCTAATTTCGTGTAGGAAGTCGCGGCGCGGGCAAAAGTCAATTTGTAAAAAAACAACCCTCCTTCAGGCAGTCGGGTAAAAATGAGTATCTAAAGTAGGGAGTTTCGGAAGTAAGGATACTCGTTTAATTTGTTAAAGCTTGATCATTTCAGCATGAATAACAGATGTTTTTGAAAAACGAGTGAAAGGACCAAGATTTTAAGAAAATTATTTACAACACTTTATATTTATGTACTTACAAATTGAATGAATGAAATGTAAAAAAAAAAAACTGGTTTCAATTATAATACCGGCTGGTACACATCCTCTTTATAGTTATTATTACTTACCTTGGCTAGGGTTAACTGTGTAGATCATTTAAAACCCTCATCCTTTTCTGCTGCTGACTGTACCTGTGCTTCATCGAAGCGCTTCGCTATTTAATCATTTACATAGTTCGCCAAGTACAAATAATAGTATTGCAACAAAACGCTAACAGGTAAAACCACAAAAAACGCATCTTCTACAATTCATTATTTTCATATCAAGGTCAGTGGCGCACGCGCACCATTACAAACGTCAGTCGAGACAAGTATGCCCCATGCATTTTACTTTCATTTGTTGGTACTTGAGCAAGCTTATACTATTACCAATTAAAGCATGCTTTCGCTGTCTATAGATACGTACTTACCTACCTATTAGAGTTGGGCCGAATGTGGTTTGAACCGTATTCGAACTTCGGCCGAAATTCCGGTTTAAAATAAGAAATTCGGCTTAATTTGGGCCGAAATTCGGTTCAATTTGGGCCGAAATTCGGTTCAATAACCTGCCTCTAGTAAATTTTAAATATGAGTAGATAGATAAGAAGAGATTGTTAGATTGGTAGACACACTTTAATAATTAAAAATACCTACTTAATGTTTCTCAATGTTTAGTTTGTGAAAATTGTCAACCAAAATATTTTTTAATTTCAATTAATTAAGTACTAAATTTATTTAATTTTTGTTGCATATTTTACTGATAGGAATGACAGACAGACATGCTTTTTATTAATTTCAGCCGAAATAGTAGGTACAATCAAGTGGGTAGGTTATTTTTTTCTACTGCCGAATGCTCAAGCAGCCGAAATGTGATTCAACCGAATGTAAAACGAATTTCGGCCATCCCTAATACTTTTATGTTTATTTACCTCCTCATGCCTTTTTATTGGCCACATAATCTTAAAATTTTATTGCCTTTTTAATGACCACAAAATAGTTTGCGATTGGTTATGGGCAGTCATAGAAAATTTCAAACTATTTTGTACTCATGCGTAAATTAAAATTTTATTGCTAAAGATAGAACCTTTCTGTGGCCCTGTAGGTATTTTGAATTATCTATGTAGGACAGTGGATCGCGGTAGTCTAAGACGCTGTAGTACAATAAGTACCTAAGTGCAATAATTCTATGCAATAGGTAGGTTTTTTTTTTTACTAATCAGCTTCTGGTTGGTAATGCCACAACCTTTTTAACAGACTTCAAAAAAGGAGGAGGTTCTATGTTCCAATGTTTGTATTTTTTTTATGTATGTTCGCCGATTAAGTACTCGGTCAATATTGTGGACCTATTTTCAAAATTCTTTTTTTATTCGAAAGGCTCTTCTGAGTTGGTCCCATTGTCACCAAATCAAATCTGATGATGGGATCCGATCCCAGGAAATCGAGTGACCTCCAATTTTATAGGCACACCTATGACGATTTTGGCATTTTTATCATTAAGATAAGCATTTACATTCAGAATGTATCATTTGGTAAACTGGATGTGATGAGGAAGACCGCAGATGACCAATGGAACTCGTCAAAGCTAATAATAATAATATAATAATAATTCATTTATCAGTAATGTGTATTATTTATTTTTACCTAGTCATGAATTTAGAAAAATTGGAGGTGCGAGCCTGGATTTGAACTCACGATCCTCTGTTTGAGAGGCCATAAGTCAAGTCAATAAGATAAGTAAGCTATCACCGTTATGACTACTACATAAATAAATACCATTGGGATATTGACTGAAATTCTCGTTAAGAATGAGACTCTTGCTAGAAACTGCATATTATGGTAGGTACGATTTGGTACAGTAGTTACGGTAGGCATACAAAAACTTAGTTTATTACTGAAAACTAAATAAAGCTCCTAAAAAATCAAAATTGCAGTGAAAATAGTTTATTTACAGCTACCAGGTACATGGGTAAAAAAATGCGCATTTATTTCATGTAAATAAATACACAAAACCCGCAAAAGCATTTTCGATGTCTATACTTACAAATAAATAAAACTAAGTATTTAATTATTAACAATAATACTTAACTTAGTACTGTAAATGCATTTTCTGATTTGGTATTAAACGTCACTAAATATGAAATGAACTAGATATTAACACTACTATATTAATAATCGTCATCACCACCGAAAATGCCGCCGTCGTCGTCATCGTCGCTACCAAAGAAATAATCATCATCATCCTCGGCTCCTGGTGGCACTAAAGCTCCGTTGAACACTTCACCTATCTGGTCTTCGAAACCCATCACTTTCGCCATTCCGTACACCACTCTCATCACCAACAGCCTCGTAAAATCTACTGGGGTCGTCTCTTTTCTTTGCAAAGTCAATTGTTTCTCCGTCGGATAGTCCCTTATCTTTTCCCTCTTCTTCATTTCACATAGCGAAAATGCCAAACAGAGCGTGAATAAGATTAAAAAATGGCGCCTCATTTTGACACTTGAACTTTTCCCGCCGAAACTAACGTCAGATTGCGGTGCGTTCACGAATTTTTAAAAGGTATTTTATTGGTGCGGTTTTTTCGACCGTGCTGCTTGACGGAAAGTGAAGACGACGGCGCCTCAGTAGCCGACTAACGGAATGTCGGTCCGCGAGCGAATGAAGACGCGTGCCGCGGCGACTCCATTGTGTGTCATGCCAATATGTATGGTTAACTGTCGTCAAAACGTGCGAGCAAAAAGAAACGCTGTACAGTTACCTGTGTATACGAGCAGGTAAACGATTGGTCACTTTACTTTTTCTCGCTCCGAAACTGGCGGTAAACATTCTTGCAGTTTAATGACGATGCGTGACAATATTTGCACTTTTCTGCCTGTAAATACTTAGTTAACCTTAGACAGACAATAACTTTCACTTGAATTCGAAAAGACTAGGTACACTGAGAAAAGAAAACAATTTGGCTTTGTAGTTTAAAAAGCGATAAGTAATTCTAATTTTAATATGAACCTAATGCCGGACTGCCGGACACATTTAAGGACAACCATTTAGAAACATTTATTACTTTGACGAAACAATGGCTATTAAACAAATGTTATTATAGTGTAAAGGATTTTCTGTATGATAATGTGATATAATCAAAATAATTTAATCAAATAATATAGGTAATCAAAAAATATAAATATAAATAATATAATATAAAAAGATAATGCTTCTAAATAATCAAAATTGTAATGGTATTGGAACTATTTTATCGATTTTAATAATAATTGTAATTACATAGTATTTAAAATAACTGAGTGTAATTTTATAATTTTCATTTTTATTATTTTTTAACTGCGTGTACGCCTGTAAGGTAGGGTTAAGTGAAACTTAAGTTTAAGCAAATGTAACTGCAATCTAAAACCTTAATTCATACGCAATAAATTTTCATTTCATTTTCATTTCATTTTCATTTCATTTCATTTCATTTCATTTCAATGATTGATATTCAATTTGTTCAATTCAATTTTGACATTGTGTATAATAATTTTAATTGAATACTAGCGTAGCGATCCGCCCTGGCTTCGCACAGACAATTTATTTTTAAAAAACCTCTTTAATCAACAGCACTTCACTTCAACACACATTTTTCAGCTCCATTTCCCAAAAAACTACACCTTCGCGAAGCCAGAACGCGTCAACGTATAAATGTAGGTGTGCAAAGTAACGCCTGATTCAATAAATTACTTTTCTATTATGATAGACCTTTATGATAGCTACGTTGCAAGATATACGTGTTCATGCAGTTCCTTCACATAAACAGTTCCACACTGTAAGAACACACACAAACACACAAACCCGATCTATCACCACCACCACACTACACTGACGCGTTTCGAACTCAACCGAAGCTTATCTTCAGAGCAATACAACGGTACCTACACCATGCTACTAGATGACCTCCGTAAAGTAGTTAATTCATAGTTAATTAATTACTTTTTTCGAGGAGCAATGTATTGCGTACAATAATTTGACACGAGAGAGAAGCGGATTGATGACAGCTCTGCTGTCTCGTCAGCAAGTGCGACATTTCGAAAATAAAAACGGTGTTGTGTATGTAATGAATGATACATTGCGTGCTAATTTATTTTAAGTACAAGGAAAAAACCGGCCAAGAGCATGTTGGACACCCCCAGGACAGGGTTCCGTAGCCGTTACAAAAAACTGTATTGAATTGTATTGTAAAACTCCTTATTGTACATAAAAAAATATGATAATAAATAAAAGAACACAGAATAATAAGATCATACTATCTGTATTACATAAGTAATATTTTTCTAAAGATTTTTTATATTGTACGGAATTTTACAAGCAGGTCATATCTACTATTTACGTATTTTTTTGTCATGTTAGATCTCATTTTTAAACCATATTGATTATTTAAGTACCTACTTAGATTGCTATGTTTCCAATTCCAAGAACTAATTAATATTTTTTGATGAATTTAAGATCTAAACCTAAGTAAAAGGCTGATTATAAATAAGAATGTTGATTATGAAAGAATTTTTTTTTTATTCGCAATGTTACAATCATCCCTTTGTACCTACTGTTAGGTATGTACAAGCAACTCTATAGGAGTAGGGATGGTTGTACCAGATTCCCCTTTTTTAAATGATCGTTTTTTTTTTCATAATATGTAATACCAGTCGCATTTAATCTAGAGCTAAAATATAGTTGAAAGACCAATCTATCTGTTATATTAATTGAGATTCCAAAATTCCTTAATATGCGTGAGATATTACGTAAAAAATGAAAATTGTTACGTTCATCCCTGGTCTCCCCTAAGTATGTTTATTAGGGCCTTTACTAACCGTATCTATTGAAGTTTTGGATAACTATAACAAAAATATACGCAGTAGATCCCTAAAAAACACTAGATTTACAAATCTCGCTACTTTCGTTAATCGGCGATGCGTGGCGTGTTTTAACGCTGTGCGTTACGGATCCGTTTAATCTGTCTAATTAAGATGTGTAACACACAGACAGTCATAGCGTAATAATTTCTTGTAAGTAGTAGACACACTGCAACATTTTTTCATCCGAAATTCTTCAGTGTCTTAAGACGAATGTTTTCAACAGTGTGTGTTGCCAGTATTGACACATGGATCTGAGACGTGGTGCTTCACTATAATACCCAATACTTATATGCCTCATAAATAGGTTCAGAGTCGCTCAGAGAGCTATGGAGAGGGCTATGCACCCTATGGTTATGGGGTTTCATTACGGGATTGAATCAGAAATTAGGTGATACGTAGAAGAACCAGGGTTACCGCCATATCTAAACTAATTAGTTTGAAGTTGCATTGAGCATATGAGCAGTGCCCTTAGTGTAAGTTTTCGGTTACAAAATACGTCTCGATCGCGTTCACGTTGAAATCTTAATTTGTATGGAAACACGAACAGCGCCTCTGGCGGAACGTTTGCGATATTCGCGTTTCCATACAAATCGAGATTCGAATGCGAACGCGATCGAGACGTATTTTGTAACCGAAAACTTACACTAAGGGCACAGGCCAAAATGGCACGGAGAACAGATGGCCGTTGGGGCTGGAAAGTTTTTGAATGGAGACCGTGGATCGGCAAGCGCATAAGGAATAGGAAGGCAATAGGCATAGGAAGGTGCCTATGGAACAGGCTGGGTACCTAGTCCACCAACGAGATGGACAGATGATCTGGTTAAAGCCGCGTATTCACGGTGGATGCAGGCCGCTGCCAACCGAAGCAACTGGAGGTCTATACAGATAATAGGCCTCCTTATTGGTGGTTCTTTGTTGAGCCATTTTTGAGATACTTTGAAATCATAATGACGGGAGTTTTTCCATTTGAAGTACCTACGCACCCCTAATAACACAATTTGAATTATTTTATTGTTAACGCACGTCGTTAAATAAACTAATGAGTTCTACAACTCGACCGCAAGACATGCAACGAAAATAAATATTATGTGATTGTGGTTTTCTGGTTTTAAATCATGTTCATTATCTATTTTTCATACGCAAAACACGCATGGCATGATAGAAAAACAACGCGCACTAAATATAATTGTTTATTATAAATATTAGTCCAGGTATACATAGGTTTAGCTCATGTACAGTTGTTCATAATATTTTCATTCACCGAATAGCTCATAGTATGTTTCCTCATCATCATCCCAACCCAGGACTTTTCTTAGAATAAGAGGGCTTCAGCTGTAGTTACCATGCGCGTCCAGTGCGGATAGGGAACTTCACTCACAATTTTGTTTGCTTCGTAAGTTTGTACAGCAGTGCTACTACGAAATTCGAAAATCGAAGTTCGTGTCGTTCGGTCACTCTGACACTATATATTATTTAACTAGCTTTTGCCCGCGACTTCGTCCGCGTATTCTTTAGTTATCAGGGCATAGGTATGTTTTAACTAACCCCCCTTATAATTTGTGACATCTGTATATCTGTTTGTATAGCGAAGTACTGCCTTAAACGATAGGTGACAGTTTACTATAGTACTTACTTCGCTATAAACAATATTTTTTGCCAGTTTTGAAGCTAGTTTATGAAAAATTCTATGCAAAACGCGAGAGTAAAATGATTATTTCGTGTGCTTCCGGCGAGAACCGAATCTTACTCTAAAACCCGAATAATTGTTCTCTCTTCTCCTATTTATGTTTTTACTGTTTTTGCTGTGATGTAGTGTGTTTTTGCTGTCAATAAATATTATGAGTTTGAGTTTGAGTTTGTTTATATATTCGAAATTGCACTTTAAATAATCCCGTTTTTTTTCCGTTCCAGTCAGAATTTCGGGAAATTCTTTTATCAATATCAAACTCACAACATTTATTTACAACAAAAACACACTACATCACAACAAAAACACAGTATAAACATAAATAGTATGCTCCCGGATTATACTCCCCAAAGAACCTAAATGCAAAATTTCAGTTTTCTACAACCGGTAAAACGAAAAATCCCGTGTTATCCCGTTCCCGTAGGAATTTTGAAAACTCCACTCTTAATGCTCCTCTACACTCCCCAAGCAACCTACATGCCGAATTTTTGATTTCTACGACCAGTAAAACGAAAAATCCCGTTTTTTCCCGTTCCCGTGAGAATTTTCTCTCAATGCTCCCTGCACTCCCCAAACAATCAACATGCCGATTTTCAGCTTTCTACATCCAGTAAAATGAAAAATACCGTGTTTTCTCTTTCCTGTGGGAATTTCGCGAACTTATCTCTTTCATGCTTCTCTACACTCCTCAAGCAACCTACATGCCAAATTTCAGCCTTCTACGACCAGTAAAACGAAAAATCCCGTTTTTTCCCGTTTCCGTCAGAATTCCGGGAAATCCTTTTGTACTGCTCCCCTACACTCTTTAAGGAACCAAAATGCTAAATTTCAGTTTTTTACGACCAGTAAGTAGTTTTTTTCTTATCCCGTGGGAATTTCTAAAAATCCTTTAAAATCGTTTTTTAATATTGTAATCACCTACTTTTAAAGAGTCTAGTAATTATTGTTCATGGGATTCCGTTGAACTGAGTATATAAAATCCCGTTATTTCCTTATCCCGCGGGAATTTCTGAAAATCCTGAAAAATGTCTTTCAGTTACTGTAATACCTACTTGTGTATCAAATTTGAAGAGTCTACTTATTATAGTTACTGATTTGGAATCGAAGATATAAATCCCGATTTTTCCCGTTCCCGTGGGAATTTCCAAAAATCCTTGCTTAGCGGATGCCTACGTCGTAACATCTACCTGCATGCCAAATTTCAGCCCGATCCGTCCAGTGGTTTGGGCTGTGCGTTGATAGATCACTATGTCAGTCAGTCAGTCAGTCAGTCAGTCACCTTTGAGTTTTATATATTTAGATACGAGAGCAAGAGGGACGGTACGATACGAACTACGGTTTTGAAAATTCAGAGTTGGCCCAAACGAAGTTTTTCAACCCCCGACGCAAAAAGAAGGGTGCTATAAATTTGGCCGCTATGTATGTCTGCCTGTGTGTTTGTCTGTGGCACCGTAACTCTTAAACGGCAGGACTGATTTGGTTTGACGGTGGTTCTTAGACATGTTTCATCAAAATCGGTTCAGTCGTTTTTGAGATATTGAACTTTAAAGTGACGAAGTCGGGGTTTTCCAAATTTTTGTTGGTTAGGTTATACAAGCTTTTATTTAGCTTGCCCTAATTTTGTTCTTGTTTTTAGGGTTCCGGAGCCAAAATGGCTAAAACGGAACCCTTATAGTTTCGTCAAGTCCGTCTGTCTGTCTGTCCGTCCGTCAGTCCGTCCGTATGTCACAGGCATTTTACTCGAAAACTACGAGATGTATACATATCAATGAAATTTGGAGTACAGATTACAGATGTCTTGTCAAAGCCGCTTTTTAGTTTTGTAGTTAAATTACAAAAATAAATATTTATAGGGGGGGCACTCCATACCTACTCCATACATGTACCTAACAGAAATTGATTTTTTTTAACTCGCATTAACGTGTGGCACATAGTTCGACAGCTCCTTTGAAAATATAGTAAGGTTAGTCAAAAACTATTTTCACTAAGTGAAGATTTCCGGAAATAATCGCTCCCAAAGTAGCAAAAATTGTGTCCCTCCCCTCTATCTGTTTGTCCAAAAAATATGCAAAAAATATTTTCGAGTTATTGCCGAAAAACTCCGCTTCTCAAGAAAAGGACGTAACTGCCATGAAGATACGCTCTTTTTCTGGTAATAGATTTTAACTTAAGACTGCACTGTAGTAAGTGTTATAACTTGATTTTTTCCTAATGGCTACGGAACCCTATCTTGGGCGTGTCCGACACGCTCTTGGCCGGTTTTTTGTTTGGGTCAAATCTTGCTATTTAATTTGTGACCCACTTCCAATGGTCAGATGTAGGTACTTTAAATTTGGTTCATACCTACTCGTATAAGTATCTAGGTGGGATGACAATGCAAGTACAGTCAACAAAAAAAATATGTTTACGAAACTTATCAATAGGTACTTACTACCTATATTATGACCACCTATATAGGTACCTATATGGTGATAAAAATCGAATATAAAATATTTAACCATAGTAAAACGAGAGTGACGGACGGAAAACAATTCATTACACGTACCGTACTCGTATCAGCACATCATTAAAAAAGTACTATCCACAAAGCATTTAAATTACTCGTTAATGAGTTAATCGTATCCTCAAAAGGCTTAGTCCTGGATTTCTAATCGATGCAATCGATCTACTTCTCGATTTCAAATTAGTATCGATACCTACAATCGATGCATCCGTTAGAGAAAGTGCTATATGTGGGGCGCAGCCTGGTTCCGATTTACTTTTTAGGGTACCTTACTCACAGGGTTCCAAAGGAACCCAATTAGGTTATAAGGTTCCGTCTGTCATAGGTCTGTTTCCTGTAAGCCGTGAAAGGACTTATTAGGTAGAGTCTGGCCATTGAAACGTGATACTGAGATATTGCCGCGAAATTCAAAAAATCTAGTTATGGTATCCCTGTATTAACAAGGATTAGAAGTAAACACTGACGGCCTATATTCATAAATCATTTCGTTTTAGGTATATATTAAATTTCAAATTTTATTTCAAAATTATCAAAACTGTTTAATCCTTGTTAATACAGGGATACCATACCTAGATTTTTTAATTTCGCGGTAAAATCTCAGTACCACGTTTCGATGGCCAGATTCTAGTCGGATAGTGGATTAAAGGTGCGGCCACATGCAGTCGCCCGACGCTCGGCTCGTTTGCAGCGATAAATCTGGCCACGTGACCCTATTTTGAATTTCCCGCGACTCAAAAAAGTAGCGTCATGTCGCCGCATCGGACAGCAGCGTCTTTTTGCAGGAATGACCCTGGTCTTGGAAGCTGCTGATTACTTACCTTATTGGCAGTCGTGGCAATGGTAGGTACAAATAAAAGAAATTGAAGTGAATGAAAACAAAAAATAAAAGTGTTTTCCTGATTTTTTTTCTTTTCAGGTTTGTCGCTATATGTCACGTGCGTGAGCAGATTTGACGCTGGAAATTCCGCGTAATAATAGCATTTTTTTTCAGAGGAAAGTAATAATTAATATATCTTTGTACCTACCTATTTAATTAATGTAAAGTCAAGAAATCACAAATTTGATATTTTTTTAGGTGACGCGGTATTAGATGTTGAATACGATACGCGGCATTGCAGTATCACCGACGAAAGTAAAAAAGAAATCCTGTACAGTGGCGGACTAACAGGAGGGCGGAAGGGGCGGCCCGCCCCAGGCCTCCGGTCTTGGGGGGTCCCCAAATGCCTCCGCGTTCCCCTGATCAAAACCTACAAGACTAAAAATGTGCTTAGTACCTACATTTTTTTAAACTGCATTTTTTTCAAAACTTGGGTCCTCATTCAGCTTTGCCGCCCCGGGCCTCTGACGGGCTTAGTCCGCCACTGATTCTGTATATACCTTCCGCCGCCTAACTTTGCCTAAAAGTTCATTGCTATGATTAGTACCACAAAAGCTATATAAATCCAATAATTGAATAGGCATTATACTAAGTATACCGTTAAGCGATTCGAACACAATCCGGGAGTACCTAACGTAAAGACGTCGCATAAAAAATGTATCTCAAAAATGCGTCAAAACTGAGTATTGGCATATATTGGGCAATGAACTTTTAGATTTATATGGCGCGTGGTATAGATTTTTTTATCATGTTTTTTTTTTGTGTTATGTTTGTCACTATCTAATCCAACTAAAGCAGCGATACCAATTTAGCACAATCGATCACAGAGATACGATCGATAATGCTAGCATCTCAGTTTCATCATCATCATCTCGGCCTATGCCTTATATAATTACTCCTACTGCTGCTGGGTACCCTCAAAATGAGAGAGCTTAGGCTGTAGTTCGCACGCGGGCCCGGTGCGGATTGGGAGCTTCATAGACGTCATTGAATTTCCTTTCTAGCAAGTTCGCGCTGCAGCGTATTATTTAAGCAACATTGCGATAAAGGTTCAGTGCTATTATTGGTGTTCTATGTTTGTTCTGATTATTGGTCTTCGTGATTAAGTAGGTAAACTAAAAAATAGAAGCTGTATTAGGTTGAATTATGAAGAGAAGAATTTAAATCAACATCTATGTAGTTAGCAGAAACTTTTATTACACATATTACCTATTTCGATACACAGAAAAACCATTTAAAAAATTAAAATTACCATACATTACCAAGAAGTATGTTGTTGTGAGATACATGTAGTGCCGATTTAATTATTTTATACGAGCAAACCTGCTTGACGGGTATGTTTATATATAATTGCCAGTCCTCTTTACACGTTGCGATCTTGAACTTTATTGCCAAGGGCGTAGAAGGTGCTCATAACAAAGAGTTCATAGTTATTGAAAGAGCGTTGCATGAAAGTATGATCACATCACACCAGAATTCGTTCGCGTAATTTCGGCACAGTGTTAAAAAGTTGGCGTGATTATGTCTGCATTGATATACCTATTGCTTGCAATACATTTGCCGAATTAAAGTCACAATTTCGTCGTGCTCAAAAATTCGGCTAATGCCCATCAAATATCTTGTTAGTAACCGAAACAGCATTACAGACATCAAGCTGAAATCCGATCGCGTAATTTCGACATACTTAAGAAACTTACTCAAAGAGTTGTCTTGTCGTCGTGTCGTGTCGTGTAAAGTCGTCACATGGCATAAACAAGCTACCGGCCTTCGGGTCAACGTCATCGCCGCAGACCAGCGCCGGCGCTCGCAAGATGTTCCAGGCTCTGCTAACTTTATTGGTGCTGCGCGTGAGTTGATTGCACAGAACTAAATTTAATAAGACGTAGAACAATGGCGCCAATTTTTGCTTATTGCTAATTATTTGCAAAGTTGTCTTCATTTTACTATTGTAATGTACTGAGTGAGTACCTACTAACCCGGTGGTGTATGTTGATTGTTGATGTGTTTTATTTATCCCCCGACTCAAAAAGGGGGTGTTTCAAAGGGTTACGGGAGGAGAGTGTGTGTTAATTTGACCTCTGTATGTGGACTTGTGTGTGACCGCTGTGTGTTATAGCTCCCAAACTGATATTACGGACCGATTTAGCCCTTTTCCGTAGTCCAAGAACCCCACCTGTTGTTTCGCCATGTATGTCCGTCCGTCCAGATGTGCAAAATGCCAGGTGTCCGCAGCTTAGCTCAGAATGTGCTAGTGCTAGAAAGCTCCCCATATTTTTGTACGAGTCATATACATATAGAACAGTCGGCAAAGAAGCTTGTATTACAAAATTAATTTTTAACAGAATCTTTTAGATTTCTTTATCTTTGCCTAACTAATATATGTAATATGACGTCGTCTATAAAGCAGGAAATTCCACATGGGGGAAACACAGTACATGTCTTGTGATGCATCTGTATCGAAGGACGTAGGTAAAACAGTTAGTCTAACTATTAGTCATCAGTTTAAAAACAGGTTATTCTGGAGGCAATCAAAAATCAGCTGTTTCATACAAAAGTTCCCATCCCTCTCTCTCATCATCATCATTTATATCATTGTCGTCTCTAAATTTCTGTGTGCTCCTGTGTTTTCTGTATGCTTACTATGTGTTGGTATGCAATAAAGAGCTATTGTATTGTTCGTTTTACCTTCTTTACCAAAATTTATAAAACAGCTGTTTTTTTTTGTGATTTTAGCGTTCTTCCATAATGATGTAAGTACTCAGTTGAGATTGTTTTGATGATCTAAGCAAGTAATATACACATTTTTTGCCGCATATACCAGGCGACATACTCGTACAAATTGTTTGGGTTGTCAACTCATTACCTATAAAATAGAGTTGTGTAATGATATGTGTGCGCGTTTTAATAATTACGCAACAAATCCGCTAAATTCGATAGTAGTCAAGCGTACCTACGTTGTAGTTTAACTGTTACCTACTAATGGCGGTGTACGCGGTTATACGTAAAGCTGTTAGTTGAAGAACGAGGAAGCGGGGTCGAGGGAGTTCTAACGTCCGAGATCATTCACACAGGTGACGGCGTTAATAGTTTCATTGTTGTGTTACAGGCCGCTTCAGCGGTTCTGGCACCGTTAAAGGAACTGAACGATGGCAATAAGATGCCAATGCTCGCACTAGGAACACACAATATGGTAAGCTTTTCTAAGTTATTGACAATAACTTATTGTAAAGTAACTAGCGTCCAGCGACATCATCTCTATTGCAGAACGTCCGTCTTTTGAGTATTACGCAAAATCTATTCTAATCCCAGTTCCTCCTTCCTTGTTTACAAGTTTTGAAGAGGCTCAAAGTCACATGAGCTAAAGAAGCTACGCTCTGAGTATCTTTGCGTGACAGAATCTAGAATATGACAATTTGCCGAAGAACTAAAGACACACAAAGCTCGAAAAATGAACAAGTTGAAGTGGCAATCGGCAGGCCACTTTGTTCGCAGAACAGATAACCATTGGGAAAGGAAAGTTCTCGAGTGGCGACCACGAACCGGAAGACAAAGCGTTGGCAGGCTTCCCACTAGCTAGTACATAGTACGCAAGCCAGCAACAGGTTTTCGTTACCAATTTGCTCTCAAGCAATAACTTATGAAATGCTTCGAGAGAGTAGTGTCGTGAAGCCTCGTGAACGTCAGCTGCCGCTCGGAGGGAACATCTTATTATGAGAACGCCTGCCATTTTTGCTATAGCAAATGTGAATGAACTGCTCAAGGCTAGTACGTTATTGTAGGTGACTGGCGGTCAAACCTCGGCGGACCCAACGTTAGGTATAATAATTAATTATAATTAACCCACCCTCGGAGCGGCAGCTGACGCTTACAAGGATTCACTGAACGACTATCTCTAAGCATTCTGTACGTTATCGTTTGAGAGGAAATGACTGACAAAATATCTGCCTGGCTTGTAGACTATAGATGGACTGACGACATCGTGAGAGCTGTGGGCGTACCAGTGGGTGCAAGTGGCGAGTTGTCGTTCGTTGTAGCGTTCTGAGGAGGAGGCCTTTGTCTAGTCTTTGTTCAACGTCTTCCGCTTGATGATGATTATTTTCTTCATTTTAAGACGGGCAACTCAGCTTTCAAAGCAGTAGTATCTGCGATTGAGGCAGGTTACCGGCACATCGACACAGCTGTCCTGTATGAGAACGAGCCGAATATCGGGGAAGCCGTCGCTGACGTCATTAAGAGAGGTATCGTGAAGAGAGAAGACCTATTTATTACCACTAAGGTACGTATACTTAAACTATACTCGGCAGTGGTGGGTGGTGGTGGTTGGTTTGTTTATGGGCGGTAGTGATCTCCTATTCTGCATACACTTCAGGGCCAGATTTTTTTGCCGCTCAGTATAGTTTGTTAATGTCGTGCAGAACTCATATACATAGCTTTAAGTTCCCGAGGGCCTAATACGCTAGCTCCCACGTCAGCCAGCGTAGGCCCTGAGAGTCTAAGTCTTAGCTGCTCAATGTTTTGTTATTTTTTATAAAATAAATATAAATATAAATATCATGGGACACTTGACACCAATTGACCTAATCCCAAACTAAGCAAAGCTTGTACTATGGGTACTAGGCAACGGATAAACATACTTATATAGATAAATACATACTTAAATACATATTAAACATCCAAGACCCGAGAACAAACATTCGTATTATTCATACAAATATTTGCCCCGGCCGGGATTCGAACCCGGGACCTTAAGCTTCGTAGTCAGGTTCTCTAACCACTTAGCCATCCGGTCGTCAAAAGTAAACTATTTAAATTGTATCGCAAGAGATTTAGAAAATTTTAGGTGAAAGTTTTAATCAATGCGTACCGTACGAGTAGGTACCTGGTGTAATACATTGTTATTTTTATTTTACAGGTTTGGAACGACAAACATTCCCATGAAGACGTTGTCCCAGCTTTAAGAGAAGCATTACAAAGACTGAAGATGGATTATGTAGATTTGTATCTCATACACTTCCCTGTTGGTGAAAAGGTGAGTAAAAGATTTTCTTATCTGCGTGGTGATACTACGTTACATTTGAGATATAATAATCACTTATTTCTATAGTCATCAAAAATTATTTCACAATGAGGGTTTCATGCAGTGATGTAACGGGTGTGGTTTTATCGGAACTAAAAGAGGAACCAGATGTTTTCAATTTGGTTTATCAACCAGAAACGGAATCGGAACCGGAATCAGAATCGGAATGATAGGTGGACGAGATCATAAGGGTATACATACAGGTCTACTAAACCTGAGGGTCTATTGAGTAACGTTTCTGATACGCGTGATCACAATTAAATGATAGTTTTCGCACACAAAAACTGTTATTAGATTGTGATCGCGATTTTCAGAAACGTTAGATAATTTAGAACTCTGTTTGTTTTTCATAGTTACATAATTAGCCTTCTGTTTGCCGCGGTAATGATTGACATCCGATGTAAATTCTGTTTCAAAAGTAACGGAACCGGAACCAAAACGGATGTTTAATCAAACGGTAGTTAATTATTTAAGATTGGTTTTTGATTTTTTTTTTTGTATTTTTTATTTCAATTCCCAGTGCTGGTCTTATTTTTCTGGTTTTTCTGTGCATTTCAGTTTGTATTTTCAAGTTAATTAGGTATTTCTTAGTAAAATCGATGACATGGTTCCAAAGAAAAGATCTTTGTCAAGACATACAGCTTCACACTTATTCATACTGACCGATCAAATTGCGCGGAAATAAAGACCGCCTCATGGGCATTGTTTTTCAGTGACAAGACTTGGATTTGTCCCTGAAAACGACTTGTTGGGCGACTGTATTATATAGTTAGGTCATTTTTAGGATAGTGTTTAATTCAATTGTACCTTCAGAATGACGCCACTTTTACATGCTTAAATTATTTTTAGGCGAATGATAAATTAACCGACATAGACTACTTGGAGACATGGAAAGGCATGGAAGACGCGAAGAAGCTGAATCTGACCAAGTCAATTGGTGTTTCTAACTTCAATAGCGAGCAAGTTGGCAGGATCATAGCCAACAGTAATATTAAGCCAGCTGTCAATCAGATTGAGGTTAGTTATTGTCATCACATCAGCGCTGAAGTTCGCGACCGCATTCATCACCTCTTTCTACCCTCGTCTTATACCGTGTGATAGAGACGTGGGGAAAGTTATCGTGATTTCGAGTGCTTTAGGTAAAAAGGCCCATTCAGAGAGCCGATTGTTCCAATCTCATTGGAGAATAAGGCTTTTAAAAGTGATGATCTGTTTATTGTTTTGAAACTACCACAAGGATTCAATTTATGACCAGTTGTTAAAATTAGGTGGCGGGTAAATCTTTTGATGTCTTTAAAACAGTAATAACTGTTTTTTTGTCTAGATTGTATACCTAGCGCGTATTAACCATATCGCAAGCTAAGCAATCCTGTATGTATCGCTACAGCTTGCAGCTACATTTCACAGATCATAAATCACTCACCACCATTATCATTGTGATCTCATTGGTCTTGTCAACCACCACTTAGGTAACTGTAATTGACAAAATGAATGCCATTGTATCGGCTTCCATAACACGATAAATCATGACACCACACTTTCTTTAAGTTTTCTTTGTTTCACTTTTTGTCATTAATTAGTTACTGTACTTTCATTATCCTACCGCACGCTCCGCAACAAGTTCCCAAATATTTTTAACTAGCTTTTGCCCGCAGCTCCGTCCGCGTGGCATTTGGTTAAAGCGCGCTGTTACCTCGAGAACTGTGAATTTTTCCGGGATAAAAAGTAGCCTATGTCACTCTCGGGATCATAAACTATCTTTATGCCAAAAATCACGTCGATCCCTCGCTCCGTTACGGCGTGAAAGACGGACAAACATACAAACACACTTTCGTATTTATAATATTAGTATGGATTAATCAGTAAAGGTGATGCTCTAACATAAGTTTTCACCTATGATGAAAAGGTTGTTACAAACTTCAACAAAACTACCATACTACTCGTAGATTCACAAATTAAGTTTTTATACTTTTTATAAATTCAGTCATCATACGTCTACTAAAAACTTCTTTTTTTATCATAATTCTTATTACAATACGTCTCATTGAGTTGCTCATATTCTCATCTATCTCCGCTTTCAGGTAAACCCAACTCTCACCCAAGATGTTCTTGTCGCATACTGCCAGAAGCAAGGCATAGTTGTCATGGCGCATAGTCCCTTTGGCTTCATGGTGTATAGAGAGACCTTAGATTCGCCGCCACCAAAGGCTGATGATCCTGTACTGACGAAGATTGCCAAGAAATATGGGAAGACTACATTCCAAGTTGTTCTTCGATATCTGGTGAGTTTCAGAGAGCATAGTATAAAAGTTTTTAAAGACTTAATGAACTCAGTTTGATAAGATTGGACGCACTATCATGAGATATGTCTTTTATGCAAGGAACAACAATAGCCCAAAAATAAAACCTTGTGGTATACCCGTTTCAGTATCTACGGAGCCTGATGATATTGCTTCATTAGTCAGTGACCTTAGTAATGATTTATCAGTAGTAAACATAATTTAAATTGGTTTCTTCTAAAAACACCACGAATGATAATAAAAGTTAGCTGTAATATAATTATCAAATGGAATGCTTAGCCCACAACTGCTTTGCTCATTGCGATTCATTGCTTAAGCCACCTCCTTAGTGTCGTCCTTTTACAATGTAAAATTTTTTATTCACATTGATTGATTCGTTTGTTTCGTGAGAGTTGCGGGAAACCGGTGGATGCAAGTGGCGAGTTGTCGTTCATTATGGCGTTCTAAGGGGGAGGCTTTTGTCCAGCAGTGGACGTCTTCCGGCTGATGTTGATGATGATGATGATTGATGATTGTCTAATGACCATATATTTAAGTTAATTGTTTTTACCTAGTCTATTAATCATACTCAAGATCATTATTAGGCACCTACTAAGATTTTTATTTTTTATCATTCACAGTTCGAACGTGGTACGGCGCCGGTACCAAAATCAGCGGACAAGCAACGCCAGGCGGAAAACATAGACATTTTTGACTTCAAACTTACAGAAGAAGAGATAGCCGATATTAGTAAATTTAATGCGAACGTTAGAGTGATAAACGGAATATTCTGGCTTGATCATCCCTTTTACCCGTTTGACAAGGACTAGTGTATTTTTTTTTAATTAACAAGTTAGTTAAGATCTTTCCCAATATACCTTACTTATTGTTCGATTAGTTCTGGTCCAAAATAGCAAGGATAGGCAGCTCTTTCCCCATTCCGTATCATTGAATGAAAATATTTTTTTTTGTAAAATTATGCGAAGGTAATATTCAAGAAGCCTGCGCCTTCATAGGTATTTAAAGAAAAAAAAAACTATGTTAACTTCCAGTCCTGTCATCGTCGAATAAAAAATCTCGTTGATTATTGATCTATTTTAACATGAGCTTGTAGAATCTTATTTAAATGTATGTAAACGGTGACTGAGATTCCCAAAAGGATGATACAAATATTTAGTGTATGTTTAAAGTGAAATTACTTTAGTACCCACGTAGATTACAAGATGTTTTGGTAGAAGTTTAATAACTACGTACCTACTATACTCCGTTTAATTTAAGATTTGAATTAACGGTCAAATTGTAACACACGTTTCTCGTTATTTCGAACACAAATGGACTAAAAATACGTACATGTACATTTTTTAGCTGTTTTTATTATAGTTTTATCATGGAAATTAACACAATTTTAAGTAAATAGTTATGGTAGAATAAAAAACACTGAACTGCGCTCAAAAACCCGAATTATTGATGTGGGGACAAAAACCGCCAAACTCAAGTGGGACTGGGCAGGACATGTCTGCCGGATGCATCTGGATCGTTGGGCGAAAATCACCACGGATTGGGTTCCAAGCGACGGGCGCCGGAGCAGAGGTAGGCCTAAGAGAAGGCGGCAGGACGATTTGGAGCGATTCCAGCCGGACTGACAACAGTTTGCCGAAGCCAGAGACGAGTGGAAGAAGAAAGGGGAGGCCTTTGCCCAGCAGTGGGACACTATATAGGCTAGTAAAAAAAAAGTAAATAGTTTGCTTGTTTCATTTAAAAACGTGTCCAAGTTGTACCGTTAAGTTTCAAATGTTAAAATAAATGCAGTAGAGTCGCTATGTATCGGTTCTACTCTTTCCCAATCCTCTTTTATCGTGTAGTAATCATAATGCTAGAGGCTTTTTTTCTACTTAATTTACGTAACGTAAGGTAAACAAAAAAAAAATACAGTATTTTCAATGTTTAATCAATGATAATATCAAATTACGTGATGTTTTCTCGAAGATTTGTCCTCGCACCTTAAAAATCACATTTAATAAATAAACATTTTTTTAATTTTTAACTGAGTATGATCCTTATTTATACATTTAATAATTATTATAAACTATACAAAATTCACTTAAATTACGATCCTAAAATTAGCATACCTATTATTGACTCTAAGCTAGGATATCAAATTTATCTAAATGCCCAATTAGTATGTCTATTCTAAAAATCCAGATCAAATATCATGTTCAATAGACATCTCTATACATCGCTAATTTCAAAGTAGATATTGTATCTGTAATACATAAAAAGTTCACATTTTAAATTAATTGGTAAATTATCTCGAAGTATAATTGGAAAAGTTCATTTAGCAAGAATATTTTAAAATAGGAATTATTTTAGAGGCAATCAACGATTAGCACCCTAGAAACGTGAAAAACAAATATCTATCAGAAAAAGAAAATGATGGATGGAAATAAAATACTTAGATTGGTTGAATCCATAAAGGCTTACGCTCGCTGGCGCACGCTTGCGAGATCGGCTACAGAGGGCCTACTCCGAAATTCGAAAATCGAAGTTCGTATCATAGATAGACAGATTAAGCGTCAGAGAGACGGAACGACACGAACTTCGATTTTCAAATTTCTTAGTAGCCCCGAAGGTCCGTCGCACGACGTGGCAGTTAGCGCTGCTCAAACTATTTTTCAATAGGGCATCCATCCAGTCCGTGCAAACCATGTTAGTTAGCGTAGGCCCTTAAGATTACCTTCCCTACATTTTTTATTTTTAAGTCATTTGTACTAAACATTGTTTATCGCATCTAGAACATGCTTAAACCAAAAATCGTTATCACAATCAATCGATAGCCAACTGGCGGAAGGAGCCATCGATGCCAAACAAGTCGTCGTAGTTGGTCGGCCGACCAGGTCGGAGTGCTTCATTGGCTTTAACTGACTCCTGGGCTTTGAACCAGTCGCCATATTCTTCTAACTTTTGCCGCCATTGCTCTGGAAAAGGAGGAAGCTGGTTAGTTGACGGTTCAAGCAGCGCTTCTCAAAGTAATGACATGATGCTTCCAAAAGAAACCCATAAAATTGATATGCCATGTGAGATTGAGCCATAAGTTAAGCTTTTTAATAATAACTTTGACAGAATCGCAAATCAACCATGCAATCAACCTTGCTACGAAGACTACCGCGTAGACCTGTTGTGGAGTACCATAACAATTCTAGATTATTCATTGGTTCTGGTAGCGTAAAGGATTAAAAAGTTTCGCAGTTTTACCTGAATACCCATCACCGGGAAGCATCATAGAGGGATAAAAGGATCTATTTATGAATTTTATGTTGAACTCACCTTGTAGTACATCCATGCTTGAACAATCGCCACCATATTCGGCTGGTAGCATCTCACGGGGCACGTATTTGTAAAGTTCCTTCACGTCTTTGTGGACGTAGATCTACCGAGAAAAAAGCATAGCATTCATCAGGTTTCTACGACTTTCTGGGTCAAAATAATATCATCCTACATCTCTAATATCAGAATTATAAAATGTCGATTGATCCTTAAGATTCACGCTGTGCTGTGAGCAATTATTGGAGAGTTTCAATTTAACAGTCTAATTTTTCTGGTAATTTTTTTTACTTATTGGCTATAGATTTTGATGTTGTTTTCGATTATTCATTATGGTTCCTGTATTTCTACTAGATAACTAAAAAACTGTAACAGAATATTCTGTAATTTCTACAGAAAAGGTCCAAAAGAATGCGACGGTTAAGACGCGCGAAGAATCGCCCCTGTGTTGCTAATCCACCTCCTCTGATATTTCGTTTCCTATACCAATTTTTTAACTGAATAACAGAAAAATACACTGCGAGTAGGTACAGTCAGCTGCAGAGAAAAGGTACCCCCCTGTAACGGCGGTATCCATACTTACCGCCATACAGGGGGGTACCCTTTCTCTGCAGCTGACTGTACTACGATTTAGGGTTCGGAATTTAGCGTGCGGCTATTGACAGATTGCAGGGAGAGAGCACCGCTTTTTATCGATAATATCGACAAATCAGTTTTTAATTTAGTATGTTCCTATTAAAAAAAGCTCAAACTTTCCGATGATATGTACTTACAGTCCAACAAATTGAAGACCCAGGCATAATAGAACTCCAGTTGTTTTAACTACATTTAAGTTTTACTTACTCTTTTCCTAATCTTCTCCTTCAGGAACGGTTTCACGAAGTTGACGAACCTCTCGACGATTGGTGACGTGTTGATGATATGAATTTCTTTCAGTTTCACGGGAAACGCTTCCTGAAATATTAAAGGAAATAATGACTGTTGATTTGCCTGGCACCTGGTTTATTTTCATTACCATAACTATTATCCCTTTACGAATTACTATAGAGGAGACCGAGGAGAGTTCTAACAGAGGAGAATAGTGACAACGTCGATTTTTTGGCGCTTATTACCAGCTAGCGAGCTCGCGATAGCGCGCGTTACTTAGTTTAAGTCTCGAACTATCAAATGCTTGCTGTTGCGAGCTCCCTGCTGTTAATAAGTTCCCAAAAATCGACGTTGTCACTACTCTCCTCTGTCACAACTCTCCTCGGTCTCCCTTTGGCCCAAAATATATTGGGGATGGGGACAGAAGACGTGTCTTATACGTGGATACTCGCGATGACATTCACCTCCTCTTGCTACCCTCATCCTATATCTGCCTAGAAAGATATATCTATGAAAATTACATACATTGAAAATGATTGTGATTCGATGTATACTCACGTCTGTTTGAGAAAAGTCGTAGTATCCTACTGGTTTTACCTATGACCTCCCAAGTTGACGGCCGTGGGCTCAAACCCGATCTCGTACCATCAGCCAAATATGTGGTCTACCACCCTTAAGTTGATAATCGCTAGCATGTCACAAAACAATAATGCCAATAGATGTATCTGTCAACTTGAAAGTTCGACTTTAGCGACATATTCATTTGATAGGAACTTGTTCGAAAATTTATAGACCACTTATTGCTGTGTCTTCTAGCCGCTATCTGCTCCTCGATTTAACATCAGCATCCCAGCCGATATACGTCCCACTGCTGGGCACAGGCCTCCTTTCGGAACAAGAGGGCTTAGGCCATAGTGCGGACTGGGAACTTCACACGCACCATTGAGTTGCGATTTAACGTAATAGAAAGCCCTTGGAGAGGGTTATATTTTTGCGCCGTTTGGTGTTGAGACCCTAGGGCCGTGGGGGCCAGCCGCACGCGATATCGCGAAAGAGATATCCGCGCGCCTCATTGATGTTTCAGGTGACCAGAGGGCTGGCAGCTATTTTGGGCAAAGGATAAGCCTTGCGATACAACGCGGGAATGCTGCCAGCCTTCTGGGCACAATGAACAGCGACGGTGACCTAGGAGGGATTTTTTATTCATAGGGTACAATACAATACAATACAAAGACTCTTTATTGTACACCAGAAATACGTAAGCGTAAGCGATACGTAATAGAAGAATATTTACCTGCACACAAATCATGAACTTCTTGATGGCGCTGGGCGATAATTTAGCTAGCAAGCTGGGTCCCAGCACAGCTGCATCCAGAACATAGATGTCGCCACCGACGCCAACCTTCTCCTCTGTCAGGCGGACGTCCCCGATCATCAGCGCCAGCTTGAGGGTGTCAGTGATCTGCTGGGAATCCAGGTTGGGATGGATACCTGGAATCGATAAGACAAATAATTAGGTAAAATAAAATTGTAATTGTAAATTAAAATTGGGTCGCGTATGTTCTGTACAGTCACCTACAAAAAGATACATATATGTACACAGATACATATATACAGATTACGCATACAAAAAGTGTCATTTGATTGCCCTCGCGAGCTCTCTTAAAAAAGCCGTGGTGGCCTAGTGGTTTGACCTATTGAGTCTCAAGCAGAGGCAATGGGTTCAAACCCCGGCTCGCACCTCTGAGTTTTTCGAAATTCAAGTGCGGAATCAAAGGAGGAGAACATCGTGAGGAAACCTGCACAAACCTGCCAAGCAATTCAATGGTGCGTGTGAAGTTCCCAATCCACACTGGGCCCGCGTGGGAACTATGGCTCAAACCCTCTTGTTCTGAGAGGAGGCCTGTGCCCAGCAGACGTATATAGGCTAGAATGATGATGAACCTCTTCCCGTTGATTTTATTTCAGTTACCTTTGAAAAACAAAATTAACTCAAAATTAACTCACCTCTGACTAAGGTGACTCTTCTGCCGTTCGGTGTCACACCCGGGAGCGGCGGCCCTTGCCTGTAAAGAACAAATTTAAACTGAACGGTTTTTTACACTTTCCCAACATAATAAAATTAATGAAGGTCTCTTGATAGGCAAAATATCGCTAGATGGCGTTAGTGTCACTAGGTCCGTTTGAAGCAACAGTGCTTACGATTGGCTTATTTAATTACGCATTTAACTAATCACAGACGAGACTTTACGTAACGTAAATATCAAATTTGACAAGCAGACCTCACAATTCTGTCACCAACTATACTTGGTTTGGATAGGTATTTAAAAAAATGTAAACAAAACAACGTCAATTGGTGTCTTAAATAGTGAAATTCCCCCATCAAACTATCTAAATATTTACATTTCTGTATAGAAATACACTAGTCTAGTTTGTATTTATACTAATAGATAAGTAAAATGTTTAAAATCCTTGAATGTACCAAATTTGGCAGCTGAAGTTTGTTTACATTTATTTAATTACCTAAACGTTTCAAGTATAGCCTGCTACAGAAACTCTTATTTAGAACGTAGAAGTCGTGACTTGTAGTTTAGATAGATGGCACTAAAGAAACTATTACATAATGCAAGTGAACAAGTTATTCGAGTGGATTGCTGATGCATTGGTTAATAAGTACCTGCTGCACTTCATTTTAATGTAGCAATATGTGTAATGCTTAAGACTACCTACTACTAATGAATATAAAGGAGTCGTGCTCATGTGTATGATGGTCCTCCATCCGTCGTCTTTCTTAAATTCTGTGTTCCAAATAAAAAGTTACAAAACGCTTGAAGAATGCCATGCATTTTCAATAGCACCAGTAGTGACCATAGGGCTGGCTCTTTCCTCGGTCAACGTATTGGCATTGCCATACAACGAGGAAACGCAGCCAGCCTTATGGGCACCCTCCCCAATAGCAGCGACTTGGAGATATTTGTAAATACAGATTTTTAGGTTTAGAGTAAGTTAGTTATAGTTTTTTTTTTCTTTTAATTATTTATTTCTGTTAATTATTGTTACATATTATTTGTTTGTTTATAAATAAAATCGTTATAAATTACTATGTAGAGAATTTGTCTTGCTTTTAGACTTGATTGCAAAGTAACAGTGAGTGCTGGCTGATACATTGCGTTTGTTGTCATATAATAACAGCTCAGTGGTCACCAAACAATGGACGAAAAATTCACTCTCCGCGCCGTTCGCCAGTCCTCTTTGTCCAGATCCTCTAGATACCATGCATGTAGTAGGTAAATCATAAATCAATAAGTAGATGATGGTACTCCGAACGCGATATTTGCCTCCTTCTTGACGTACCAATGTAATATTCGTATCATTGAATATTTCCTCGTAATGTTTGGTACGTCAATATTTGGTTTGTATCTCCGCATACTGATAGTCCTTGACCAAAGGTTAACACAGCTTTGTGCGGGTATTAGACACTTTTCTCACTGCCAGCGAGTAGCTTAGCTTAGCTTTTGACTATTTTTTCGTGAAGAAACGAACAATAGACATAAATCCTGTATCAAAAAAAAGAGATACAAATATAATAGTCTATTGCTGTCCACACTGCCGTCAAGAAAGTTTGTCGCAACGACAAGAGCTAAGCTGTGCTGGCTTGGCAGTCAGAACTAACGCCGAGAGCACAAACAACAGTCATTTTCCTCTACAGTGCGATGATCGCCTGTTGCGCTCGTCCACTCGCTTATACTGCTTAGCTCAGCGACAAAAACTCTAGGAACTACGCACTTGCTTCTCGCTACTCGCCAACTCATTTCTAGCTTCTAGCTCAAATCGCTTCTCGTTCATTGTTGAAGGTGGGACAAGTGCCTTATTGTTGTCCATCGCAAGTCCACTGGCATTACGACTTCCTTCTACAGGTACGATGGAATTAAGTCTGGTTGGCAAAAAATTAGCTTTGGTTTGGCTGATAAATTCGCTTCATATTTTTTTTGATTACTTAGAATGACTCTAGACAGATAAATCCTTAGTGAATATTAAGTTTTTATAATACATAATTAACCATATATTTACATTCGCGTTTTTATAATTAGGTAAGTATTCGACGAATAGTGTTGTTAATTTAGCGATAGGTTACTAAAATGTATCATTTTGAGATTTGTGCCTCTGCATTTTGTAGAAAAAATCGACGGTAGTTAATTAAAAATAGAATAAAATAATAAATAGGATAGTACAGTTAAGTATTATATTGCAATACCCTTGCAGGGTTTAACACAATGCAATTATACAACATGTGAGCAATAAATCATTTGAGTTTGAGTTTAAATTAAATATTTTTAGTGACAGACCGCAGCTTAGGATTAGGTAGCAGTTAGCTTCAGCCACATAGACATAAATATTTAAATATTGGAAGGTAAGTAAATAAATGTTCACAAAGAGGAGTGGATGCAAAGGGAAAATTCAGGGAGCTTATTATCTAAACCCCTATTAAAATTCAATGTTCTACAAAAACGCAACGTAGGACATCTACCAACGTGATGGATGGATGGCCTGGTTCACGGTTGATGCAGGCCACTTTCAACCGATATAACTGGAGGTTTATGGGGGAGGCCTATGTCCAACAGTGGACGTCCTTCGGCTGATAGATAATGATGTTTTAATTCAAGTGTTAAATTAAGATTGGTATCAGTAGCAGCTACAAATCTTGTTGTGTTGTGTGTTTTAAATGCACATTTGAGAGGTAATTTTTCATATTTTCTAGATTTTTGCGTAGTTGACCTAGTTGTAGAAAATTAATAATAGGGACAAATATTATTCCTACAATATACAAATATAAAATATATGATTACAATCTAGGACAGAAGACAGAGAGAAGACTTGGGCAAATTGTATAAGCAGTTAGTTTTTTTAGGATAATTTTGATAGTTATTAATTTCGATACTTAATCAGAAATCCCACCGGTATTATAAATGCCAAAGTTTGTAAGCCTGTTTGTTCGTTTGTTATCTCATCAAGCGAACCATTCACAAATTAAAATTCAGCTAAAGATGAATGTAATTTCATTTGAATTCGCTTCATGGATAGAGAATAGGTGTTGCTATGGGGATAATGATATCTTGTCGATCAGAACTGGTATCAAACAGCACTATACTTTTAAGAATGGTGGCAAATAGGTGGCAAACTAGTTTTATATAGTTTTGTCTTAATCAATGAATAATGCGATGCGATTCGGTTTAGTTCGGCTTATTTTTGACAAGAATATTAGCTACTGCTATTATTTATAATATATTTCACACGAAAACACAAGCTGAAACATGGACGCACACAATGATGCACAGAAAAACCAGAAAAATAGACCAGCGCTGGGAATCGAACCCAGGTCCTAAGCAATCCGTGCTGCGTGCTATTCCCCTAACCACCGCTGGACTGGAGACTAGATACGAATTTCTCCTATGCACCAACATTTTCAACTTGCATTCTTTTCATTAGTTACTTTAGCAGCGACACTAACGCCATTTATGTTATTAGTTTCTCATCGAGATACATTAAACATTGCCCTCGGAACTATCCGCTCACCAGGACTCCAAAAAGTAATCTACTGCTACTAGTTAAGACTAGTTTGTCGCTCCGGCTTCTTTTTCTTTTTCGGCTTCTTCTCTTTAAATCTTGAAACGGTCTAATGGATAAATTACCGGTGGTAAGACAAGTATCAGGGCGACCAGGCTATGGTCGAGCTAAACTCGATGATGCGCCTTAGAGCCATTTCCGAGATCCCCGAAATAAATAAATAAACAATGATTTTTCGTTTACAAGGATATGAGATTAATACGAAAATTTGTGAGTAGGTTCTTAGGTGCGTATTGTGTTTGAAATAATTACCTGCCGTGAAATTGGGTATGACCTGACCGGTGGTCCGGTGGGTCAGAAAGGATAAAATGTCATAAACTCGACCGCTAGGCTTAGAGCCACGAAATTTGTTATGGGTATTTTTAATGCGATGTCAATGAAAAACACGATGTAGTTTTATGGAAAATAACTTACACTTTGTTAACGAACACCTCCTTCAATTCTGGCCTCGTAATGTCCCGATTGTTGAAGAATTCAGGACAAGCTGTCCTCATAGTGAAGTACATATCCAATTTCCGCTTGCACTTCTCCAAAGAGTAGCTACTCCCCCGTAGAAACGTGAGGAGGCAGGGATACTCTGAAATAAAACATTGTTATGAGAAGCAGAACGTAAATCGAGGGTCACCGACATAGTCAAGTGAATTAAGCCCGTTGAAGTGGCAATGAGCAGGTCATATAGCATGAAGAACAGATGGCCGTTGTGGCTGAAAAGCTCTTGAATAGAGACCGCGTACCGGTAAGCGTAGCGTAGGACGTCCACCAACGAGGAGGAAAATCGAAGTCCATATCGTACTGTCCCTCTCTCTCGTATTAGGTAAAACATAAGCGTCAGCGGGACCGCAAGATACGAACTTGCACTTCGTAGTACCAGCCTTAAGATGTGAAAAGGAACACCTCACTAGCTTCCCAAGAAAGTCGACATTAAGGTTCACTACCTGGTCTTCATTAAACGATCGTGACCACTCTTTCAAGAGTAGACTTAAAGGAGATCAGAAAAAATATTTATCTAAAATCGTTCCAGTCACCTACCTTAGTAGCTTGGCCCAAGCCTTCTCATTCTGTGAAGAGGCCTGTGCCCTTCAGTAGGGCATGTATAATGGTATCTACCCACTACACCGTATCATACCATGACCGTAATAACAACGTGTCAGGCAAAATATTATTCTTTGTATTGAAACCGTTGCCGTCGCGTGTCATGTACCTATGCGGTTGATATTTCGTTACTGACACCTTCCTATTACCGTCATGGCAATAACTTGCCTAATTAGTAATGTCTTTCATTCGGAATCCATTTCTATAAGTACTTACTTACGGAAATTCCTTAATCAATCAATCAATCATTTATTTATTGTGCATACCTATAAGTTCAGGTATTACATAAATTATGCTGAGCGGGGACCTGTTTAGCGTCATGTATAAGTATCTTTATTTGTTCTATGTTTGTTTTATCATCATCATCCCAGCCTATAAATACACGTCCCACTGCCACTACTCAGGATAAGAGGGCTTAGGCCATACTTCCCATGCGGGCCCAGTGCCGATTGGGGTTTGTTTTATGGCATTAAATAAATGTATTTTCTTTCTTTCTTTGCATTGGCTCCTTTGCATTGAGAGAGAGAGAGAGAGAGAGAAACATTTATTTATACATATTCGATACACATAAAAATACATTACATGGAAGGAAATCATTGGCAAAATTTTATTTGAGGATTTTTATAATTGTTTATTGGTATTGACGTGCTTCATGCAAAAAATGAGACAAATATTGAATGCTCATCAGAATCTATTGATCGTTCATCTACGTACATCACACGTGTCCTTGTTAATAACCTTGTGCGTTAAATCCTCATGTGGTTTATTGGTTAACAGTGAAGTACGTCTACGGCTTGGCCAATATACGAGTAGTTAGACATAGGAATTTAAGTACATAGAATAAATCTTCCACGACGTGTTCCTATGAATGGAAAAAGTAACTTTTTGTGCACGCTGTTTTTAACTCTCCATGCAAAAAGAGGGGTGACATCATAGCATTGTTCAAAAGGCTTTTTTTAAGTTAAATTGAGCTTTCTTGTGGTGGTCTTAGCTATGTTTTTTAAAATCGGTCCTGGGGTTTTGAGATATTGAACTAAGATATAAATGTCAGAGTTTTTCAACTTTTCTACGTTGGCTAGGCTGGGTTCTGTTACAGATAATTATAGTGCCTAATGCAGTCACATAAACAATGTATTTTTCATACATCTGCCCTAAACAGGGATCGAATCGGTTGTCCAATTAATCATCATGTCAGCCGAAAGACGTCCACTGGACATAGGCCTCCCCCAAGGCTCTCCACTCAGACCGGTCTTGTGCCCGATGGGGTCAGAAGTTTCTCGAATGGCGTCCGCGTAGCGGGAGACGAGCTGTCGGTAGGCCTCCCAATAAGATGGAGCGACGACCTGGCTAAGATCGCGGGATCGTGGTGGTCTAATTAATACTACAAATTAATACTCTGCGAGTAGACCCCACAAATTCACGTTTTAACCTACATGAATCGATAAAAAAACAATATTGATACTGCTCACAAAATTTTACTAGAATCGGTTGAAAATTGCAACCTATAAGCACAACCTTTCTAAGTACCTTATAACAACTTACGCTTGGAGCTCGCTCGGCCTATAATATTGTCGTATAATTCGGTTACTTTTCAAAGTAAAATCTTGGGCCCTAGTGAAAAAGAGATTAAGTCTGCAGAAGTTGAACAGATGATTTCGACTTAAACCTCTTTACACATAAAATAGAAAATAGCTGAGTAATTTCTACAGTCTTAACCCCTTTTTCACTAGGGCCCCTGAAATTATCCTTCTTTGATGAACTCCTAAACTAAGTTACTAAACTAAATTTTGCAGCTGATGTTGACTCCTAGACAGAAATTCTCAAGCTTGAAGTCTACTAAAATGACGCAATATCTTAAGAGTAAAGACCACCCACAATTTGAATGAGATTGTACCTAATTATTTTACTAATAGCGTGGTGACAAAATTGCGTTTAAATTCAAAACATTCATCACAATTTGACGCAAGCCATTAAAATGCGTTTAAATATTTCAACACCCACGCAAATTGCGGGATGCGCACTTTGGGGGTTATGATTGCGGTTTAACTAATCACCATTGTGTAAATAAACTACCGGATAGCCAAGTGGTTAGACAAACTGACTATGAAGCTTGAGATCCCGGGTTCGATCACCGGTCGGTCGTGGTCTATATTTTCTGTGAATAAGAATGTTTGTTCTCGGGTCTTGGATGTTTAATGTGTATTTAAGAATGAATTTATACAGCGTGTATTTTTGATATTACCTCGAACTATAAGGGTAGTTAGTGAAGGCCCTAATAATCACGTTTGATTGTATTTTAGTAAAAATAAAACTTATTATTTTGCTTATTTTATGATAAAATTAATTATGTGATACTACATTGTTTTTATTGAAAACGTCGCACTTGTTGACGTGAAAGCTGTCACAGAACGCTCCTCTCTCGTATCAAATTATTGTATGCATTACATTGCTGCTCGAAAATATATCAAAAATTAATTAAGCTCTGGTAGTTAATTTTAAATTAACAATTTGTTTTGATATCGGTTGACAGTACTTAAATCTTCGCCTGGTTACAGTTTAAGGTAAGTAATAGTAAGTATCAAAAATACACGCTGTATAATATAAGCAGGTACTTATGTTTATCGTTCAAGCTTTGCTTAGTTTGGAACTGGGTCAATACTTAATTGGTGTCAATTGTACTGTAATACTATAAGGGTATGAAACGTTATGGTTGCTTATTTCGAATTTGTGCGCAAGTTTCGTTTCAGTCTGAGTTTCAAACGTAATAAATAAATAATTTCGACACAACCTCGTACCTTTATGAAATTTTATAAAATTGCAATAAGTATCTATTTTAGGACGTAATATAATAAATATTTTTTTTTTCATTTTTAATTTATAACTAGCCATTACCGATTTTTTTTTATCGGTTCTGTGGTTTAGACGTGATGATACTTCATCAGAAATAAACAGACTTACAAACTTTCGCATTCGTAATATTAGTGGGATAGTTATTCGATTTTTTTTACATTTCACATACCTACCTACGAGGTTGAGTCAGGGACCCGTCGATTTGTTTTTCATACTTCGCAATAAAAGTAGCGGAAAAAAATCAACGCAAAAGTGCTGTGTGCTGAGTTTGATATACCTAATACAACCTTAAACTATGCAATCAGTATTTGTTTGTCTTCGCACCTTGGCCTAGACCCTAATAACATGCGAGTACGAACCGGCAACGATTTCGCAAATAAAAGATCTTTGTTTGATGATCGATTTCAAGATTAAATTCGCAAGGTCATAGACATAGCAGAGATCCCTTCAGGGATAAGTCCGCCTTTGTACTTAACACTTTCTTTTGTGTGTTATTTTTTTGTATTTCCTTTTTGTACAATAAAGAGTTTAAACAAACAAACAAACAAACAAACATAGTGATAGTGTTAAAAGCATGAAAATCGGAACGATTGATCTTTAGGCCATAAGAATCGATTTGACCCGTAGCACGAAAAAAAAAGAAAAAAAAGGAGAGGAGTTATGACGTCATCTTTTAAAAAATAAACATATAAATAAAGCTTTTGAGCTTTATTTGTGTGTTTATTTTTTGTAAGTATTATTTTGGAGACGATGACTTTACACAAATCATATTCTAAATGATCGTTAGCATTTGCTATTGCATTATAAGTAGTTACAAAGAAGAGAATAGATTTAATATAAAATTTGGCTTTGATACGAGTAGGTACAAATAATATTTTGATGCATTAGACGCTTCATTGTGTATTTAACAGCAAATTTATGTTGTTTTCGCCTCATCTTCGATTGTACTAATTACTTTAAATTTTTCCCATAAGTTTAGTAGAATTAACTATTACGCTTTTCCCTTAATTAGCCAAATCTACGCTATTATACGATAAAATGTATATACTTATACTATTCTTCGGAATACAATCGTTCATAGATTTTGTGAAATTCGATATTTTGAGCTTTGGTATTACCATGTGCTAATGCCGTTCAGAACTCGAAACAAAAGATCGGTTTTCTTTTTTTTTCTCATTAGAATCTCCGAAATTTTTACGTGTGTGAAAGAGATGCATTATATCATTTGTAGCGTGAGCGATGGAGATGCTAATAGCGAAAACTCAAATAGGTACGCAACGCCATGTGATGTGCCACCATAGGCTGTACCCTAAGTCTTAGTGACCAAGACGATGATGACATGACTCACCCCAATCATCGGGCAGATGTGGCTGCTTCTTCAGCCAATCCCTGATGAGAGCGACATCCCTGTCGCACGTATCCAGGTCTTCCTTCAGTTCTATTCTAATCTTCCGCGCCATCTCGCCTGTTGGATGCTCCAGGAGTTCTGACTTCAGCTTCATCGTGATCTGAAAGATTTCATTTGTTTTCTAAAAAGCAATCGACTGTATAAAATGTGTCTTAAAATCAATCGCAGCGTACGACGTCTAATACGGGATGGACGCATGACCTGGTTAAAGTCGCGGCACAAAACACAGATAGTTCAGAAGTCAATCTCCTGTATGTACTTCACTTTTCATACCTACGTTCGGCAGTCGCTCTAAGGTTGTCAACTATGGCTTATGCACCAAAAATCTATCGTGGTAGTGGCACTCGTATCTAGTTGTTTGATTTATTGTTGAGAATGAAGCGGGAAGAATGGCAATAAATTAAAAAGTAACAAAATATTTTAATTTTAATGTCAATGTTATATTATAAATTTGTCACAGAAAATATAATAATATCAATTCACGACTATTTAATTTAAACAACCGTCCACTGAACAGTTATAATAACTTTTTTTGTTGCTCCATTATTGCACAAAAAAGTTTAATTGACGTTGTTTTGTTTGCATTATCTATTAGTTAAATACTACCTATCCAAACCAAGTATAGTTGTGGAACTTTCTCAAAGTAAAAGCCATACGGGTTCTCTTGTCAGATGTTGTGATGTCATTATGATAGATATGTATAAGTAATGCAAAGGTTCCACAGGGTGCCAAGTTTCAAGTAGTTGTACGGTATATACTTGGCATTTGGCAACATTTGAATAGCTCATTAGCGGTTGAGATGGGGCAAACCATTTACGGTTTTTCCAAGAGTATAAAACGTCGTTTTATGCTTTTATGTAACGTACTATTATCATTGTACGATCTTATTGACAAAGTAATGGGAACAATAGAAAGTATAATTATTTTATTAGTGTTGATGACTACGATTTTAACAGAAGGATATTTAATTGTTACTCCTAATGTAGGTATATTAAGTAACAATGTAATTAATTACATATACAACTGAGTTGTTAACTCTTTACTTTTGCTAGAATAGGGTACGGGTACCGCTTCAAGGATATTCTTTTTATTGAATTAAAAGTATTTTTCTCTCTGTGTACACTGTTTTAGTAAAGTCATTGTATTGTATAAGAGTTATAAAATACAACCTATTGCGGATTTCAGGCCAGCAAGGACGCTCTGCTCAATGAACAACCCGGCCCAATTTGAGTTATCAATTTTGTGGGTGTATCACTTACACACCTGTACCTATATTAGGAAGTGCAAAATTAGAGCTTCATATCTTGCCGTCCCGCCTACGCAAATATTATTTAAAACAAGAGTGAGAAGGACAGTCCGATACGAACTTCGATTTTCGAATTTCGTAGTAGCCCCGCTGCGTAGGTTGTGACGTGACTGATTATGGATTCCTTAATGATTGGAATTAAGTTATTCAACAAATTGACTATTCCTGCCTCGTACGAGCTGTCTGCATTGACTTATACCACGCTAGATAAGCCACATGACAATTATTTTATGTGCCAAGCAGTGACTGCCCGAAACTATTATCTATAACCGAAACGCAAGCTGAATTTCGGTTTTTTGTTTTAATTTCGGCTGAAACTTAATTTGAGTGTGGTTTTAGTGATTTTTTACACTTGCTTTCATATAAAGCTTTAGGGTTCAGAACAGAGAAGCGATTCTCGTTGCACTAAGAACTGAATACCTACCTTTTCAAAAACCAAAACCTTTATTCTGTAAGTACTTAGGCCGGAAAAGGCTCTTTTACATGTTACTTTTTTAAACTAGCAGCGTTTTCGGAAAGACCATCATTGCCAGGAAGAATGCGCCGCAGGAAACTTGAGTGAAACCGTTTTTTTATAAAAATAAGTTACGTTACCATTCTTTTAACTATGTATAGTTATACTCGTATGTAGGGAAACAAATTAGTTAGAAATATCATTATCTTATTATCAGCCACAAGATATAATTCAGAAAAAAAAATCAGGGATGTGGGGGATCCTTTGTCACTAGTGACGAACGATAATCAAATAGTACGGAAAAGGGCTTCACCAATGGCCTATCCAGCGCACTGTATTTTAAAGGTCAGTGGCTAACTTTGGACGATCTACAGATGAGCAATGCGCGAACGTCGCTCTAGGTACCACGTACTTACCATGAAGGTCAAATGTCGCACACCTTTGTTCGGAACTATATGTTACCTTCGTAACATAAAACAGAACGAGTTTATTGTATGTTAAGTTTTATAGGAAATTCCGGAGTGAATAATAATTTTATTAGAATCTATACATATAATAAAGCTGAAGAGGGTCGAAAGTCTGTACATAGAAGATATTTGAAAAAAAGTTAGCTGGGGATACTTAGAATCGATAACAGAACACGTTGCAATAGTTTTTAGAATTTTTGTCTGTTTGTCTGTTTATCTGTTTATCTGTTTATCTGTTTGTCGTTTTTTTTGTGCGGGCATCACGTGAGAACGGCTGAACGGATTTTGGTGCAAACTTTACTAATCTGTCGAGAAAATCCCCGGCCAAATTATAGGCTATCAAAATTCAACCCTTAGACTATAAAAATTCAACCCTTAAAAGAGGAGGTAGCCACTACACTCGATTGAGTTTGCACCTTCAAGTTTTCAAATACGGGCTGACTATCGAGTACCCCGCTATACTAACAGATGGCGCTGAAATTAATAACGTTGTGGCATGATTAAGTCGCTCAGTAAGGATTTTGCCAAATTAAGAAATTTAGAAGAGGGGTACGGATATCAACAAATTTAATTGAATATTTTAAATGATAATGAACAAAATTAAACGATAGTAAATTAATTGCCACACATTGCAGTGCCATCTTTTGGAGAACTGAGTAAACATTAAGTAATGAAGAATAAATGGGTTTACATAGTTACGTAATGTAATACCGACACACATAATATAATTGCAAATTACTTGCTATCATTTTATTACGATATAATACAAAATTATGAATTCACTCTGTCATGAATTATACCTAATCGTAATTATATCGCATTCATTTATTTGTATATTTTAAGCACTTCTCTTTTAAAATATGGCTTTTCTGTCCTAATGGGACGAATTCGCCAGTGTCTAAGTATTCTCATTGAGAAGCAACGTTGTAAGGTGATTGTAGTTTTATTTTACTTAATAATGGCTATGGAGGGTGGGTACTTAGAAAAAAAATCATTTGCGGAGTAAATGTCAAACGATTTGGGGCTCGCCTTTTATACGCGTTACTTTGCCTTTCTGTATGTAAAATTTTATTCTTTGAGTATGATACATACCTATAGGCATTTCAATCTATCGCTGTACCCTGTATCTCTCCGATTTCAACAAATTTTGGGAGGTAGACTCGGTCCATGATTCTGAGCTGTAAAACAGAGTCTCGAGATGTGAATGTGAATAGTAGATAGAAAGAAATGCCCATAGATGAGAAACTTAGTGAACAGGTTTTTCAGTTGATATTTATCAGCAGTTTGAAAGAATTTTTCGAAAATCCCATGGAATCGGAAAATGTGGGACACTGAAGTTTGTGAGAAAATCTGATTAGGTACTCTCGAACCAACTGTATCGTAACCAATGATATTATATGTTACTATCGTAAAGTATGTAGAAGCTCACTGATCGTAACCCACTGCGAAGCCTTTTCGTAGAAAAAGTAATAGTGACATCGCATTGCTTTACAAGGGAATTTATTATGACACTTTGATAAAATTTAACTATGCATCAGGACTCAAAGTTTTACAATACAATAAAATACAAATACTCTTTTCACTTCTCATGCTTTAAAAGTAGGTCAATATAGCCTTAAAAGGTGGGAGTAAAGTGAGTACTTTAGTCCCTAGGGAGTAAAAGTAATTAATTTTTTTAATTTACTTCGTGTGACTTAGATAAACCCAAACAGCCAGTTACAAAAAATAAGATTGTGTGTGGACCATTTTCATGACGCAAATGTTACGTTCTTAGTCTACGTGGTCTTAGTTCTATGCTTTTTCCGCATAGAAGGTGGCGCCATTCTATTTTTTCGTTTGTTTATGGACCATTTCGCCGATGCTATTTTGTTGTATCTGTGTCTGGTTGGAAAAAAATACTTCTCGTGAAAACTTTGAAATTGTTGTAGAGCGTAAATCGTAAACGATTAAATTAAATTGATTATTCTCACAATGTCATCAAGTGATAGTGAAAATTATGATATCGAGCAAAGAGCAAAATACATAATTGATACCTAATCTTTTGCAGCCGAAATGTCGAAAGATTTTTTTTAAACTTTTTTGTACTATACTATTTTTTCTCGCAATCGAAGTGAAAAATAGAGTTTTCACCGCGAGACAAAAAGTCAATTATAAACCCTCGGATAAATAGACACCCTCGCTATTCGGCTTATTTTAGTCTCTCGATAAAAAATATACTATTATTGTACACCAGAAACTACACAACTTTGTTGTTTACTAATGTTTCGGGGAAAAACGTTTGGCAATCTGATTCATTTCGCCACTTTTTATTTCCCAACTGTTTAATATTTCTGAAACTGTAAATATTTCATGATTTTTAGGGTTCCGGAGCCAAAATGGCAAAAACGGAACCCTTATATAGTTTCGCCATGTCTGTCTGTCTGTCTGTCGGCTTTGCTCAAGGACTATCAAAGCTAGAAAGCTGTAATTTTGCACGGATATATAGGTAAACTATGCCGACAAAATAGTACAATTAAAAATTCAAAAACATTTTTTTTTAGGGTACCTCCCATAGACGTAAAGTGGTGGTGATTTTTTTTTCTCATCCAACCCTATATTGTGGGGTATCGTTGGATAGTAATTTTGAAACCATTAGGGGTTTGCTAAAACGATTTTTCGATTCAGTAATTTGTTCGTGAAATATTCAACTTTAAAGTGCAAATTTTCATTAAAATCGAGCGTCCCCCCCTCTAAAATCTAAACCGGTGGGTGGAAAAAATTGAAAAAATTCAGGATGGTATTCAGTATATCATACTTCCAAGAAAAACTATAACGGCTAAGTTTGCTTGAAAAATATTAGTAGTTTATGAGTAAATAGCAACGTAAGGTAAAAAATATACCTAAACTTGGAAGATTCCCTACAAAATACGAAATCCTTAGAAAATATTACTTAATTTTTTCGTAATGGCTACAGAACCCTATTTTGGGCGTGTCCGACACGCTCTTGGCCGGTTTTATAAAACTAATCTACACGATGGCCCTGAAATAAGTCCTGAAATATTTACAGTTTTAGAGTTACGAAATGAAAAGTTGCGAAAAGGCAGTACCCAGAATTCAAATGGTTCGACTAAAGGTTCCACTGTACTATGGAGTACTTTCTAAACATCGAAATCTACGCAGACGAAGTCGCGGGCAAAAGCTAGTTTATAAGATAAACTAGGTAATTAAGAGAAGACTCTTCGTTCCATTCTACATACAATACAATACAATACAAATACTCTTTATTGTACACCAGAAATAATAAGCGATACAGAAAACAGTACATACAAAAGTAGTCCCGGTCTCATTTGAAAGCTAGGCAACAGAAGTAGATGAAATTTTGTAAGTATGGACTAGACGTAATTATTTATGCCTGTGGTTTTTCAGATTTTTCATATATATGTGTAATATCACAATAATAGGTGTTTAAAAGTCGACAAAAAAAAGTCAACTTTGCAAGAGAATTAGTCTGTATTAAAGCATTTTTACAAAAATCGAATAAACCACAGGTATAGAAAATATAATGAAGATCTTGATTGTAAAATTAAATAAGTATCATTGATTTCTGTGTCATACTTTTTGTATAATATGAGGACAACGAAACCCAAAATTCAAAGGCCCAAATCTTGAAAAGTCCACAGCTATTTTAACGCTATTTTAGCTATTTTAGCGGGAAGCGGAGAAGCGGGAGGGGATATGCATGGGGGGAGGCCTGCGAGCGAGAACTATAGTCGTCTACCTTACCTACATATACCTATTTGGCTTTAATCACTCCTGCTGGCTCGTGCTGAGGCACCGACTTCAAACTAGTAGAAAATGATTATCAAGGTTTTTGAAGTCGGTTCCATTTTTTGTTAAAAAAAAATGTTTTCATAATTTTAAGTGATTTGTAGTTAAAGTGCATCTCACAACGATCGCATTAAGCTCAAACTCGGCACAGTTATATTATTTTATCTACTCTCGCAACGTAATATTCGAATTATAAAATTCAAAACGAGTTTATATTTAGATGTTTTTTAAACACAATACCGAAATATTTAAAAAAAATCACATTATAACACTTCTCTTCTAACGAAATAATGTTATAATATAATTTTTTAAACCATTACGATACAGGACAAATCCAAAAAGTTTATATCAACAAGTTTTGATTCCAATATTCACTTGTCTGTGGCAGTGCCCGCTTTAGCGCATGCGCGCACATGCCGCACATGCGCAGTGATGTACTGGGTTTTACCGCCATTCCGTTCATAGGTTGTTATTTTGTTGTACGAATTTTCGTGAGAAAATTTTGTTTTTGCTTAAAAATGTCTGATATCAGTGAATGCGAAGAAGATTTGACTCCGCCCGATATTTTAGATGCGGCGAAGGAAATGACTCATAATTTACTAGCAAAGTGAAGGTCCTAGTATAAGTTCTGGTTGCAATGCAGGTAATTCTTCACCAGCAGGTAATGGTTCTTGAACACATGATAGAGGATTTAATATATGAACGTAGATAAAATATTGTATGCAACTGTACGCAATTAGGCCTTATAACACTCGTGTGATCCTTTTATGAAATTCGGCTACGCCTCGTTTCATGAAACCACACTCGTGTTATATGGACCCCTATTGCGATACAGTTGCATAAATAGCTATTATAACAGAGTTCCGGTACCTACGGTCTTCATCATCAGGTCCAGTTCACCAAATTATACTTTCTGAAAGTACTTTGACTTGATGTTAAAAATGCCTAAAGCTATAGTTGTGCTTTAAAAATTCAAGGGTTGCCTTTGATTTTCCTAGGATTCCATCATCAGATCCTGATTTGGTGTCAATGGGACTACCTCGGAAGTATTTCCTTTAGAACTTAAAAAAAATGAAATTCAGCCCACAATTGGCGGAGTTATTTTGTAACATACAAAAAAACGGCCAAGAGCGTTTCGGACACGCCCAAAATAGGGTTCCGTAGCCATTACGAAAAAATTAAGTCATATTTTTCTAAGGATTTCCTATTTTAAACGGAAAATTCCGAGTTTAGGTATATTTTCTAATTCTCAAGCCAACTTAGCCGTTATTGTTTTCCTTAAAAGTTTGATAAACTTACTACCATCCTGAATTTTTTCAAATTTTTCCACAGACAGACAGACACATTATGGCGAAACTATAAGGGTTCCGTTTATCCATTTTGGCTCCGGAACTCTAAAAAAACCGGCCAAGAGCGTGTCGGACACGCCCAAAATAGGGTTCCGGAGCCATTACGAAAAAATTAAGTAATATTTTTCTAAGGATTTCGTACTTTATACGGAATCTTCGAAGTATAGGTATATTTTATACCTTACGCTGCTATTTACTCATAAACTACTAATAATTCTCAAGCAAACTTAGCCGCTATAGTTTTCCTTGAAAGTTTAATATACTGACTACAATCCTGAATTTTTTCAAATTTTTCCACCCACCGTTTTAGATTTTAGAGGGGGGGGGGACGCTCGATTTTAATGAAAATTTGCACTTTAAAGTTGAATATTTCGAAAACAAACAACTGTATCGAAAAATCGTTTTAGCAAACCCCTAATGGTTTTAAAATACCTATCCAACGATACCCCACACTACAGGGTTGGATGAGAAAAAAAAAATCACCGCCACTTTACGTCTATGGGAGGTACCCTAAAAAAAATTGTTTTTGAATTTTTAATTGTACTGTTTTGTCGGCATAGTTTACTTATATATTCGTGCAAAATTACAGCTTTCTAACATTGATAGTCTCTGAGCAAAGCCGCGGACGGACAGACAGACAGACAGACAGACGGACAGACAGACAGACAGACAGACATGGCGAAACTATAAGGGTTCCGTTTTTGCCATTTTGGCTCCGGAACCCTAAAAAGACACACCCGAATTGAATACCTCCTCCTTTTTTGAAGTCAGTTGGAAAAAGAGCTTGTGCCCAATAAACATACAAGTTTGGCAAGTAATACTAAATGTAACACATATTTGTTTTGAAGTTAAAAAAAGTAAGTCAACGTATTACTCTCGTTCAGCGATGGAAGTGATCTTGACCGTCATTTGTAAATGCGCCAGCGCATTGCTAATTGAAGTCCTCACGATCCACAAACAATACTTAGGTAATTCCTAGATACGATGTTACTGGTGATTTTTCACGTTTAAACAAGCCATTCGAGGAATCTTATTCATATTTTAGAATGTTCGTAATGGCATATGAAAATTTGTACCTAATGTGTATAAATCTGGAAAAGATCTTTTAAGCTGAAAGTTCGCCTTTTTGGGGTTCCGTAGCCAAAATGGCAAAAACGGAACCCTTATAGTTTCGCCATGTCAGTCAGTCTGTCTGTCTGGCTGTCCATCCGCGGCTTTGCTCAGGGATTATCAATACTAGAAAGCAGTTATTTTGCACGAATATATATGTAAACTATGCCGACAAAGCAGTACAATAAACAATCCAAAAGAAAATGTTAAATTGGGGGTCTTAAAGTGGGGGTAAATTTATTTTTCTCATCCAACCTTATAGTGTAAGGTATCGTTGGATAGGTCTCCTAAGCTGAAACCAATAAGGGGTTTCAAAAACAATTTTTCGTATTAGTGATTTTTTTGCGAAGTATTCAACTTTAAAGTGCAAATTGTCATTAAAATCGAGCTCGAGCTCCCCCCTCTAAAATCTAAACCAGTGGGTGGAAAAATTTTAAAAAATTCAGGATGTTAGTACATCGAACTTACAAGGAAAACTATAGCGGTTCAGTTTTCTTGAGAATTATTAGTAGTTTAAGAGTAAATAGCAGCCTAAGGTATAAAATATACCTAAAGTTGGAATATTCCGTAGAAAATACGAAATGTTTAGAAAAATATGACTTAATTTTTTCGTAATGGCTACGGAACCATATTTCGGGCGTGTCCGACACGCTTTTGGCCGGTTTTATTTTTAAAATTATGTATCGGCATCGGTGCCGATGCCGGGCCGTCTATGGAATAACGTCAAATTATTTCAGGTAAATATACTTGGCATAAGAGTAATTTATGCTGTGGTGACCTAGTGGTTTAACCTGTGGCCTTTCGAGCAGAGGTTTGTGGGTTCGAACCCCGGCTCGCACCTCTGAGTTTTTCGAAATTCATATGCGAAATTAAGTTCGAAATTCACCACGAGCTTTACGATGATGCTTTACGGCAGTAGATTTTTTTTGACGTTCATAAGTGCTTGTTATAGCCTAAATTGAATAAAGAGATTTTGACTTTGACTTTGAAGGAAAACAACGTACGGAAATCTGTAATGCACATACCTGCGAAGAAATTCAATTGAGTGGGTGAAGTTTCCAATCCGCACTGGGCGTGGGAACTACGGCTCAAGTTCTCTCCTTCCGGGAGGAGGCCTGTGCCGAACAGTGGAACGTATGTAAAGCCGAGATGAAGAGGCATTTCGCAAGTCGGTATAACGAACACATAGCACAATTTTCCCATACACTATCTCTATGCCAAAATCACGTCGATCCGTCGCTCCGTTACGGCGTGAAAGACGGACAAAAACACAAACACACAAACATACAAACACACTTTCGCATTTATAATATTACAATGGATAGTATGGATAGTATGGATATTCCAAACAGGTGGGAGCTTCAGCGAACAAAGAATTACGAGTAGCTTAAGTATTCAAAGAGAAAACGCTGTCAGTGTCTTCGGGACCTTGCAAAAAGGGGCTACTATATAGCAGTCTAAGCTAAGTTATTTTTAACCCCCGATGCAAAAAGAGGGGCGTTATAACTTCATTCGCTATTTGTGTCTGTGTGCCTATCTCTGTGGCACAGTAGCTCTTAAACGGGCAAACTGATTATGCAGTTTTTTTTTATTTGAAATCGGGTTTTCAAGCGATAGTTGTTAGATATGTTACATCAAAATCGGTTCAACTGTTTTTGAGATATTGAACTTTGAAGTGACAAAGTCGAAGGTTTTCCAAGTTTTTGTTGGTTAGGTTATAGAGCCAAGTTCTGCTCGCACGGTTGCAGGGTGAATGCACTTTTATAAAAGCGCAGCAGGCGATGTCTGCACTTATAAACCAGTTATAAACTTTCAAGTTCACCCAACAGCAGCTTCAAACCGGTGTAGAAGCTTTTGCCATTTCTCACAAATTGTAATCCAGATATGTAGGTAGGTATTTTTTGTTTGTCTTGGTCTTTATGATTTATCTTGGTTTTTGTCAGACAAGATTTTTACACCATCAAAGAATTTCTGTCTTAGGTAATATTAAAGGGTAATTTTTATTATAAATATAGTATTTAATTTGTTTGTACTAGAATTATAATAATTAAGTGTTATTTTAATAATTTGCATGCTACTGTCTATTTAAATAGTTGTGTCATTATTATTCCTGCCCACCATCATATTGTACACTATTTTCTGCAAATAAATGACTTATGAATTATGACAGATATAGTCATCGTCACTTTAGATTGTTTCGGTTCGGGTAAGTAATACAATTTTTACCGTGTTCATAATTATCTGGCCAGAATAATAATTATAAACGAAAGTATTGTGAATATTATGACAAAAAACCAAACTAATCTGCATATAAAATTAAAGATTAATCATAAGCTTGTTCATTAAATACGCTTTATTTTAAGAGTCTCAATAAGTATAGCATGATTTGATTTATATACCCACCCACATTTACACGCCTTCAAAAAAATATGTTTAGTCCTCATACTAAATAAATTAAAGAATAAATATAAATTTGGTATTGAAAAACCCTAAGTGTTTAAAATTACAAACAGTACTTACAAAGTTTGTCTATTTTTGTTCGTCTCCAAAAACAACCCACCAAAAATATTAAAAGGCCGACGAAGAATAAAAGCAATATAAAAATATAAAAGCAAATATTTCCTTTACTTAGGGGATAAACCCAAAGTTTTTTAATAAACTTGTTACTGACTATATAGGTACCTAAAATAAAAAAAAATATACCTACCTAAAACAATGTGAAAGATTATAAGGTCAACAGTGACTTTCTCAGCACTCGGAGACACCGGTAAACTATAAACAACTTTCTAGCAAGTTTCCTAGCCTTAATACTAAAACCTTTTTAAATATCCACACCATAAACAAAAAAAAATACGATAAAAAAACACGGGTCTGTTAATATAAATTTAAACTCACTTTTTAAAATGCTGGCAGGCACTATATCACAGTTTAACTTTTTTTTTAGGTAAACGCGTTGTGGTAAAGGCGTCCTCGTTTTCGCCTTACTTAGAGATGACTGGCCGTTGACTACATCTGTTTACCGCTTCTTCGGAGCGGCCCTAACACGCCCTAATTTATCGTAGACATAAAGCATCCATCTCTCATGTAACGTACTGGTTAGAAAGGGATATAAGTCTGATGTTCGCAACAAAAACATTGATGCTAGGCTTACTGTTCCAGTCACACTGTCTGCTATAGACTCTTAAACTACCTATCAATAGTTATTGTATTTTTTTTTACGTAATGCAATTGACTGTTTATGGTTGACAGTTTGATTTATTAACCGTGTGATGATGGATTATGAGAATTTTAATATAAAGTTAGAAGATAGACTTTTGAAGGTACACTAGCATTTATTAATTCGTTAGTATCTGACGATAGCATCCTAAAAAAAAAAATAAGACTAATATAAATCAGCCAAGAGCGTGTCGGATACGCCCGAAATAGGGTTCCGTAGCCATTACGAGAAACTTAAATAATATTTTTCTGAGGATTTCATATTTTTGACGGAATACTCTAATACTCTATTTACTCTTAAACTACTAATAATTCTCAACCGTTATAGTTTTCCTTGTAAGTTTGATATACTTACTACCAACGATACCCCACACTACAAGGTTGGATGAGAAAAAAAATCACCCCCACTTTACGTCTTACGGGAAGTACTCTAAAAAAAATCTTTTTGATTTTTATATTGTTTTTATTTTATTGTATTGTCGGCATAGTTTACATATATATTCGTGCAAAATTACTGCTTTCTAGCATTGCTAGTCCCTGAACAAAGCCGCGGACGGACAGACAGACAGGCAGACAGACAGACATGGCGAAACTATAGGGGTTCCGTTTTTGCCATTTTGGCTACGGAACCCTAAAAACCATTTTAGAAGCAAAAAAAATAGGTATTAATCGGAAAGGTTTTATAATTGTACTTAGGTATAGGGTTCCGTGCCTTAGTCGGGAAAAACGGAACCCTGATAGATCCTTTGTCTTAGAGAGACGCGTAAAGGTATAAAGCTAAAATTAATATCACATAAATAAGCGATAAGGCCGCTTATTAATAATAATAATAAAAAATAATAAATTCATTTATTTCGGGCAACTTAGGCCCATACAATAAATACCTTATAGACTAACAAACATATTTATAATCAATAGTATTTAAATCTTATTTTGGTGACAAAACGGCGGCTTATTGCATGACTACGGCAAAGTAAAATGGAGAGTAATGAGTTTAGCAGTCTATGTATGAACTAAAAATGAACTAAAATAATTTCTTTGCTCACCCGCGACCTTAAGATAGCTAAGTCTATGCAAATTATGCGTGTTCATGCAGTTCCTCCACCTCCACACTGTACGAACACACACAAATTACACAAACCCATCTATCACCACCACCACAACTCACTGACGCGTTTCGATAGATCTAATTTTGCCAAGCATCTGTTGGAATTAAATCATTCAATATCGGACTCAGATTCGTATGAAGTGTTACATTACTGTGACAAGGGGTTTCGTCTTGATGTGTTAGAATGTATGGAGATAATTAGGTACAATAGTATGGGGTCTATTATTAATGAGCAAATAAATTTAGTGTCATCTCCCTTGCTACGGCTTGGGTCTAATTTTAGCAACGGTAGTTATTAAAACATGCCTTGACAATAAATAAATAAAATTAAAAAATCAAGGTAGTTTTGTATCACATTTAAAATTTATTAATATTTTGCGGGTAGTTTTTTGTTTTGTTTGACAAATTAAAACAGTGGTGGTGGTTTGTTAGTCTAACAACTGGTAGCATGGTGTACGGTTGTGTCACTCTGAGGATGAGCTCTGGTTGAGTTCGAAACGCGTCAGTGAGTTGTGGTGGTGGTGATAGATGGGTTTGTGTAATTTGTGTGTGTTCGTACAGTGTGGAGGTGGAGGAACTGCATGAACACGCATAATTTGCATGGACTTAGCTATCTTAAGGTCGCGGGTGAGCAAAGAAATTATTTTAGTTCATTGATATGGACCTCCGCAAAGTAACGCCTGATTCAATAAATTATTTTTCAGTCTATGTATGTTTATTATATTTACGTATGTTCCACCATAGCATCACGTATCTGACATAGGATACTTTTTTATATAAAAAAATATTTTTGCGTCGCTTACTAATTTCTGGTGTACATACAATTAAAGTCATTGCATTGTATTGTATTGTAAATACCCGGCCTGTTACCCCTTGGTTTAGTGAAAAAATCAAACTTCTAAGTCAACGCGCTAAAATACTATCAGTCATTAAAAACGTGTTTCCGTACAAATGCCAGGGGATCTACTTACAGTCATTGTTGTCTAGAAACTTGAAATTTGGTGTGAAGGTTACCTACCTACCGCAACTAATAATTGGTTGACACTACTGGAGACCAAAGGGCTGGCAGCTATCTCTCTCAACGAATCGCCATCACCATTCAACGAGGGAATGCTGCCAGCCTCTTAGGCACCATGCCACGGGGGCCTTTTTTAGATTTAATTTTGTAGGTATTAAGTTTTTAATTTAGGTAGTTAGTTTATAGTTAAGTTTTATATGGTTATTTTTTCTTTAATTCTTGTATTTCAAGTTAAATAAAATACATAAAATCACGCCTCTTTCCCAACGGGGTAGGCAGAGACTACATCCTTCCACTTGCTACGATCGTGGTATACAACTCTCGCTTCCTCTACATTCATCAATCTTTTCATGGATGCACGTCGGTTTAGAGTACTCCTGACCCGACCTTTCTTCACAACTAATAATAACAATTTGAAAATCTTATTTTTTAAGCTTGTCTTTCTACGTCAGTAACTATTTAAAATGACCCCACACCGTGTACATTTTGCGGGCTTTAATAACACTGAATATTTAGTTTACTGAGTTTTTAGTTGCCCGAAATAAATGAATTTATTATTATTATTCACAAATACCTACCTAAAAAAATGTACGGAACCTTCGGTACTCGAGTTCGATTCGCATTTGGTTTTCTTCATTACCGTTAGCTAGCACCTAGGACCATTTGAATTTTATATGAGCTAATAAAATCCGATTTGACCTATAGAAAACTAGTTCTAAATTTATTACTGTTCTATATAGACTAGATATTATTAATTTTTAAATTGCTACGTAAGCAATTAAAATAGTTCAGTGATTCATAATTTTCACCTGACTGCGAAGTTGGGTTATATGTTTGACCCGTATGTATGTAGGTATGTCTATTCCTATTGCGATTATTGCTACCGTCTAACGTCGGCACGTGTAATGCTAGTGTTGTGCTATTGAACTGTACTGAAAGTGGTGGTAGGACCTTATGAAAGGTCCGCCTGGATTGCTACCACCATCTCGCTCGCTAATCCTGCCGTGAAGCAGCAGTGCTTGCACTGTTGTGTTTCGGCGTGGAGAGTAAGATAGCCGGTGAAATTACTGGCACTTGAGGTATGCCATCTTAGGCCGCTAGGCTGGCAACGCATCAGCGATACCCCTGGTGTTGCACATGTTTATGGGCGGTGGTGACCTCTTACCATCAGGAGACCCACTAGCTCGTTTGCCATCCAGTCGAATAAAAAAAACGATGTTACAGTGAAAATGTTCGTTAAAAAATAAGTAAATATTTTTAGAATCTTCAAAAATGGCAAAATATGTGTTCGCTTATATTTTTTTCAAAATGTTTTTCCCAAAGTTCACAGTCATAACTTTAGAAGTAACTATGTGACACCCTAACGTTCTCCCCTCCTTTTCACCACCTCAGAGGATGAATTTCGAATTTTTTTTTCTTACCTCGTGTACACACATCATAAAAGAGACCTCTGTGCAAAATTTCACCTTTCTAGGTTCAAGGGTTTGGGCTGGGCGTCGATGAATGAATCAGGACTCTTGTCTTTTTATGCCGCCTCCACATGCTTGGCAACCAATGGCAAACAGCGAACAACAAACAACGAACACGAACGTGTGTATAGGCATAGTATGGTATAGGTGTTCGCCTGTGTTTGCCTGTTTTTGTTTGTATTTGCCAGTGATCGGCGTCGGTGTCGGTTTTTGCGCAGAAATCAAAGGGTACTATTCGATAAGCGTGCTTGCTATACATATAGGACTTTGACACGGGTGAAATATAATGAAAATTGATAAAAAGGATACATGATTGTATAGATCAATGTTTTATTTCTAATACATAACTAGGTATAATTATAAGGTACAAATGGGGATACGAACTTAATACTAATCTAACTTAGTTTTACCACAGAATAGATAATAGTACAAGTAGTTTTACCCACTTTTTACCCCATAGACATAGATTAATACATTGTGTCAAGTAAGGAATTAAGTACGAACAAGGCTCTACTAAAAGCCCAAAGTTGAAGGCTTGAAGAGCGTGTCGGACACGCTCAAAATAGGGTTCCGTAGCCATCACGAAAAAATTAAATAATATTTTTCAAGGATTTCGTATTTTATACGGAATCTTCCAAGTTTAAGTATATTTTATACCTTACGCTGCTATTTACTCATAAACTACTAATAATTCTCAAGCAAACTTAGCCGTTATAGTTTTTTATCAATATTTATTTATCATTTTCATTCGTCTCAATAAAACCTAGTGTCAAGAGTCGACCCGCTCAGAATTTCAATATAAAAGTAACTATCTATCTACACAACTAAGGTAAAACGTCCGAGTGCTCGTCACTGTCCCAATAGTTGGCACTTTAATCTTATGTCATTAGCAAAATAGAGATGACAGCAGGGTGTCGTCCATTGGGCATTAGCGTGTCGAGCACTGGGACGTTTACCTTAAATACTGTCATTTGTGTAATTTATTATTGTTCACAGTGCTGCACTTGGATGAGTGGGAGCTGTCGCTGTCACTGGCAGCTGAACTGGAGCTTCTGATGTCACGCTCAACCTGGAACAAAGCATAAATAATGAGGGTTTTCCGACAGACAAAATATCGCTAGATGGCGCCGGTATCGTGAGATCCAGTTTGACGTTTTAGTCACAGAATAAAAAACCGGCCAAGAGCGTGTCGGACACGCCTTAAATAGGGTTCCGTAGCCATTACGAAAAAATTAGGTAATATTTTTCTAAGGATTTCGTATTTTATACGGAATCTTCCAAGTTTAGGTATATTTTATATCTTACGCTGTTGTTTACTCATAAACTACTAGTTAATAATTCTCAAGCAAACTTAGCCGTTATAGTTTTCCTCGGAAGTTTGATATATTGACTACCACCCTGAATTTTTTCAAATTTTTCCACCTACCGGTTTAGATTTTAGAGGGGGGGGGGACGCTCGATTTTAATGAAAATTTGCACTTTAAAGTTGAATATTTCGCAAACAAATTACTGAATCAAAAAAGTCGCTCCGTTATGGCGTGAAAGACGGACAAACACACAAACACACTTTCGTATTTATAATATTAGTATGGATTCTTAAAAACGGGTCCCGACTTGTTTTCTTATTTTCAGTATTTATAAGGCAGACGGATTTTTAATAGTAACGTACCTGACCAACTTTAAGGATTCTATAGACGATCTGTAGTATAAGCCAGGTCCACACCACATGTAGTGAAAACAGCACACAGAGCAGAAAGGAAAAGAAGTAATATGCCGGGAACGCTGACAGTAGATAGGGTCCTCGGTATAAAGTGCTGGAATCAAAAATAGATGTTTGAATGAGTAGTGGAAACTGGCATCCTGGAGTATCTAAAACATTACACTTTTATTTTACAGTTTTTAATCCTTTGATGCTCAGCATGTTTTTTACATTTTTACCAGTTTTAAGTAAAACTAAGTTATTTAGGACATTATTTATGGAAATCTTTTTTTTATGTTGTTTATAAACCACAATGTGCAACATTCACTGAACAATAAGTAGGTATATAGATAGGTATGTTCAGAAAGATATAAAAAGAAACAAAAGAAAAACAAGTGAAAATTATCATTAGCTGTTAAATATAACATGACAATTGTTTGCATAAGAAATAATCACTAGGGTTTTAAGGTTGTTTTAGATGATGTAGAAAGTAAAAGGCTTCTAGTTGAAACTTAGTAGGTAGTTCTGAAATAGACTAATGGCCGATGGGGTCAGAAGGTTCTCGAATGGCGTCCGCGGACCGGGAGACGAGCTGTCGGTAGGCCTCCAACAAGATGGAGCGACGACCTGGCTAAGATCGCGGGATCGCGGTGGATGCGGAAAGCACAAGACCGGTCTGAGTGGAGAGCCTTGGGGGCGGCCTATGTCCAGCAGTGGACGTCTTTCGGCTGACATGATGATGATGAGTTCTGAAATATACTCGTACCTCTTTTTCCTTTGCGTTTTGCGTTTGAGTCTAGTTCGTTGGCAATGAAGAGGTGTGGGGGGAGGCTCCAATAGAGAGATCTCTCTCCAGGCAGGTGTTATGCCTGGGGACCGAAGTCCGAAGGACGAATGTTGGAACTTTTATATATGCGACCGCGTTGAGAAACTTCGATAGCGCGAAGTAGAACATGGTCGAAGTTTCTATTGTTGTTCACTAGATGGCGCTAGGAGTCGCTACAGAGGTATACGTGACAGTATCAAAAACAAAGAATGATGTTGAGGTGATGATGCGCGCACATGCCGCACATGCGCAGTGATGTACTGGGTTTTAGCGCCATTGTTCATACGTTGTTGTTTTGTTGTACGAATTTTCGTGGAAAAATCTTGATTTTGCTTAAAAATGTCTGATATCAGTGAATGCGAAGAAAATTTGACTCCGCCCAATATTTTAGATGCGGCGAAGGAAATGACTCATAATTTTCCAGCAAAGTGAAGGTACTAGTATAAGTTCTGGTTGCAATGCAGGTAATTCTCAATGGTTCTTGTACACATGATAGAGGATTTAATATATAAATAAAATATTGTATGCAACTGTACGTAATTAGGCCTTAAAACACTCATGTGACCCTTTTATGAAACTCGGCTACGCCTCATTTCATGAAACCACACTCGTGTTTTAAGGACCCCTATTACGATACAGTTGCATAAATAGCTATTGGTTAGTAGAACACACAAAATTATATCTCACCTCCAGATAATATAAAAGGGAAATATTCCTATTCGAGTCACGATCCATAGCACAGTGAACAGCGCAAATATACATTCGCACATCTTATGGTACCCAGCGTACTTCAAAGATTTTGCCGCCTGAAATAAACAAAAAGCGATTAACAATCACTTATTAAATACCCACCATACAAATAAAAATAAGTTAATGGTAAAAAAATCATTTTCCGGACGTATACTTTGCCGAATTTCAGCTCAATTGGTTGAGATTGTTTTTGGTTGAGGCTGTTTTAAATTTCAGTTGCAAGATTACTGCCGTCCTACCGAAGAAGGCGGCAAAGTGACAAAAGTAACTTTCGAGAAAAACGGCAAAAACTTTTCAAAATTTTAAATACCTGTATCTCAGGCATAAATCGACTTACAAAAATTCTGATTACATTAAAATTTAGATAAAAAATCACGCCTTTTTATGTATATTTTCATTTATAAAAATTATAAATAGTATTAATTATGGAGGCTTTTATGTTATAGCTTAGGATTTGTGAATATTATTCGACGAAGAATAATAAGTTAAAAGGCCGTTAGCTATACCTTAGCGACTTTTAAGCTTAGTATTATACATAACTTTTTTAGTATTGTTATTTTAAATGAAAGTTAGGTGCGATTAATACACTAGAAGGTCGTTACTACGGATAGCCGCGGTATTGTCTATTATTGCTAGTAGAACATGTACGTTGCGTTATAAATAAAAACGAAGTTAAAGTATCTTAACCGTTTTAAAGCTTAGATGTTTTTTAAACTTTTGAATCAAAATTATCAAGCAACAGAAATGTTTACTCTCAATACATTAAAAAGCCGTAATACGTGAGTCACTCTGTAAATAACGGCATTTTAGGTTATGATAGGACTACAATTATTAAGAGTTATGCTGCGTGAGAAGCGGTAATGACAAAAAATTAAAAGGCATACTCTATAAAAATCAACTATTTATTGTTCAAAAATAAAAAACTTCTAAATTATTACTTTCAATTAACATTATGATTATTGAACTGTGTTCATTATTTACTTCTCTAAAGTTTATAAATGAGATATAAAAAAGGGTGAATTTTCAGAGCAACTTTTTTGACCGTCACAATTCGATTTTATATACGCTAGCGGAGTTTTAACATAATAAACATTGTTGACTTCAATTAAAGCTGAATTAAAAATATCACAAACTTAGAAACACTAACTGCAGTAAGTCTGTGAAGCCTGTCCCACACGCGCGGTTTTGTTGAATCAATTGACCATAACTTTGTGTCTAGGAGTCATTTTCCTAATAAACATAAATATAAATGACGCTAATTAAATAACGCATTCTACTTTTACTTTTTCATACTAAATACATTTTTATTTAAAAGATAGGTGGATCACTTTGTAAATGTCGTCTAGCTACCAATATCAATTTGCACAAATACTTGCTAATATCTTAATGGTGAAAGATCATATCACTATGTTCGCATTTTTATGGAAAATTACATTAGTTGTGCTTTAGCTGTCACGCTGAATGAACCTCCAACTACCGAATTTTGTGTGCCTATCAGTAAGTAGGTACAAGCCTTTCGCGCGATGTGTTTTGTTTTAGTCATCTTAAAAGTAATTTCAGTGGATTCCCGTTGTGCGATATACGAGTACAATGATTTCAATTGAATGTTTATATTTTTACTTATTGGTTGTCTTGATTCATATTTCACAGAATAGAGCTAATAGTACTGATGTATACAGTTTAGCAGTAATCGCAAAAGATACATTGTTGTCGTAATATTCGGTGCTGTAATTCCGGTGGTATTTTATATTTATATTTTATTATGGTCATTATGACTGAATTTAACGGTACCTACTACTGTCATACTAGCGTGTATGTTTATGAGATGTTTAAAGTAGGTATGCTTTTTAGTAGCATGCTAGCTATATGGATCACCCTGCTATATTTGAGTGTACCTACCTACTACTTGAGGTAGGGGAGGAAGGACGAATGATAATAACAAGTATGAACGCGTCTGCGAATGAGCATGCTAGTATATGTATGTCTGTCTTTTACGGTAGGTGCAAGTGCGACTTCGCAAATTATGAATTTTGAAAGGTCAAGCGAACCGATTTGACATTCGATTTATTTTGATCGAACCTACATTCAAATAAGTACTGGGAACTAAGATTAACTTAAAATAATAATTTAAAACTTTAATTCTTTACTTTATTAACATAAGTTATACACGGATATATACACGTATATAAAATAAATTATAGTAATTTCAAACTAATTTCCTAAGTAATTAATAAAACGTAATTTACTGTCACTATCGTAATTTCGGTAGCGACGTTTTTTCACTATATCGTATAGCTTTAACTTAGTTATTGAATTTAAATACGAGTAGGTGCTTCTTGTATCATTGAAATCCTAATCCAGAAGAGCATTTCAACGAGTGATTATTTTCAGCAAAAATTAAAAAAATAATGCCCACCAAAATAACGTAAAAAAAAAAGATTTCAAAAGTTCACACAAAACCTAAATTGTGCTTAAATCTAGATACAAAACTACTTAGGTAACATTATTGACGTCAACCGAAAACTAAATACTTAAGTTCTTTTTAATTTTTAATAAAATTAAGCACTAATATTATTTAACAGCTTTTATTGCCCGCGGCTCCGATCGCGTGGTGTTCGGTTATCGCGCGCTGTTCTCTCGGGAACTGTGCATTTTTCCGGGATTCAAAGTAGCCTATGTTACTCTCGGGACCATAAACTATCTCTATGCCAAAAATCACGACAATCCGTTGCTTCGTTACGGCGTGAAAGCGTAACAAACAAACAAACAAACTCACTTTCCCCTTTTATTAGTAAGGATTGTCAAAAATCTAGCCGAGCCGGGTACGACGCGGAATGGTGGGTTTTAGGTTAGGTTTTAGTTAGTTTGTAAGTGTTCAATAGTTTTAAGTTTATTTTATTTTGTTATTAATAAATCATTCTTGCAAAATCTAGCCACTTTTTTACTTATTATTGCTATTTAACCGCTTTAAAAATATGATCGAACAAATATCAACCTTATGACACTGAAGTAAAAAGGCGGTCACCGCTTTATTGACATTTAAATGTATTACGTAATGTATCTAAGTGTTATAGGCAAAAAGGCGGCTAAGATCCCTTAACGTAATTATAGAGTTTAATTTAAAGAATACTGCTTTTAAGCCTATAAACAAGTATGTAAATTCAGCTATGACAATTCATTAAAACCTCGTTAAACGAACTTAACCGCTTTTTAAAGTATGAATAATCGATAAGCGCTTTTTAGCTTAGAAAAGTGTTATATTTTAAGCATGATATAAGGCGGCTAATGATACATAACGTCTTTTTAGCTTATTTAATACCAATCACGGCTTTTTAGATTATAAAACCCTAACCAAAATCAAAATATGTGTCGTTTAACTGCTGCGTATCTCGAGAACTAACTGTCATAGAAAAAAAACCGGCCAAGAGCGTGTCGGACACGCCCAAAATAGGGTTCCGTAGCCATTACGAAAAAATTAAGTAATATTTTTCTAAATATTTCGTATTACGTGGGCCAAACTGAAAGTTTCTGGATTCTAATAAATAAGACTACGAATTATCGTTATGATACATTTATTGTTTTTTTAAGTATCTGCCCTCCCTATTTACACACTTTTGCATTCGCTGGAACCATTGTGCAAAGCAGTGGGTCCAGTCTTCCTTAGGGACCTCTTCGATGGCCTCGTGGAAAGCATTCACTGCCATTTTCGAGCTTGTATACCGTAAACCTCTGAGTTTATCTTTAACCTTCGGCAACAAAAAGAAATCGCACGGTGCCAGATCAGGGCTGTATGGCGGATGAGTCATTAATTCTACATTGAGGCTTCCAAATACGCATTCGTAGCTTTAGCGGAATGTGCCGACGCGTTGTCGTGATGAAGGACTATTTTGCTACGGGGACGCTTTTCGGGAATTTTGTCAAACACTTTGGGCAAGCACGTGTTCACATACCAATCTGCAGTTACTGTCCTTTGGTTTTCAAGTGATACAGTGGTGTAATGTCCCGATTTGACGAAAAACGAAGCAACCATTTTCTTACCTGTGCTTCGACTTTCTTTTACTTTCGTCGGTAGATTTTCAAAAGGAAAGACCTATTCAGCCGATTGACTTTTTCTTTCCGGTTCAAAGCAGTATACCCAGGTTTCGTCACCTGTCACGATGTTATATACAGCCATTGATTGTCCTCCATCAATTTTTTTATCATTTTGCGGCACCACTCTACACGCAGTCGTTTCTGGTCTTCCGATAAATCATGCGGTATCTATCGAGTGCAAAGTTTCCGAACCTTCAGATGCAAATGCAACATCTTTTGCACCTGGCTCATTCTAATGCCTAAGGTAGTACGAATTTTCTGACATGTATTTTTTTTGTCAGTTTCAATTAGTTGTCGTACAGTATCAATGTTAATATCGGTAACCGCAGTCGCTGGCCGGCCTTTACGTTTATCGTCATGGAGATGGTCACGTCCTCGTCTAAACTTACCAAACCACGAATAGACAGAGCTACGACATGGGGCTTCATCGCCAAATGCAAATAGAAGTCTTTGACAACTCTCTTGCTGACTTAAGCCACATCGCAAATCGTAAAAAATCATGGATCGAAAATTTTCACGACTTAAATTCATTGCAACAGCGACACCCAAATTTCAATCCCACGCCACGATGAAAAAACAAATGACAATCTCGCAAATTAAAAAGTAAAATACTGCCCGAGAGTTATTTTTTCAAATCCTATTATTGGTTTTTCAATTTTCTTTTTATAAGTGGCCAGTTCCAGAAACTTTCAGTATGCCCTAAGTATAAACGGAATCTTCCAAGTTTAGGTATATTTTATACCTTACGCTGCTATTTACTCATAAACTACTAATAATTCTCGAGCAAACTTAGCCGTTATAGTTTTCCTTGGAAGTTTGATATACTGACTACCATCCTGAATTTTTTAAAATTTTTGCACCTACCGGTTTAGATTTTAGAGGGGGGGGGGGGGGGGACGCTCGATTTTAATGAAAATTTGCACTTTAAAGTTGAATATTTCGTAAACAAATGACTGAATCGAAAAATACCTATCCAACGATACCCCACACTATAGGGTTGGATGAGAAAAAAAAAATCACCGCCACTTTAGGTCTATGGGAGGTACCCTAAAAAAAATTGTTTTTGAATTTTTAATTGTACTGTTTTGTCGGCATAGTTTACTTATATATCCGTGCAAAATTACAGCTTTCTAGCATTGATAGTCCCTGAGCAAAGCCGCGGACGGACAGACAGACAGACAGACAGACAGACAGACAGACAGACAGACGGACAGACAGACAGACAGACAGACATGGCGAAACTATAAGGGTTCCGTTTTTGCCATTTTGGCTCCGGAACCCTAAAAAGTTAATACCGTTCGACGCAGAATTTTTTTCTGAGTACGAGGGTCACACTGAAAGTTTCGGGAATAGATAAAAGTATGCAGTTAAATTGGATAAAAGTATTATTATTGTTTCTCAAAGTATTCGCCCTTATATTTTATGCACTTTTCCATGCGTTTAAACCAGTCTTTAAAGCACTTATTGAACGCTTAAGTAGGGGTCGATAAAATGGCCTTTTAAAGGCGTCCACTGCTTCTTCCAGCGTCTGAAACCGCTGACCAGGCAACTTATACTTGATTTTGGGGAATGTGAAAAAGTCATTGGGGCTTAAGTCGGGGCTGTATGGAGGGTGGTCCAGGAGTTCGACGTTTTTACCGTTCAGATACTCATTTGTTTTCCGAGCGGTGTGGGAGCTGGAATTTTCGTGGTGAAGGACGATGCGGCAATTAGGGTTATTTTTTCGGAGTTAATCAAAGATACTCGGCAAACAAATAGTTGTGTACCAATTGGCATTAACCGTTCTACGATCTTCGAAAGGTATAGTACCTACATGACCCGATTTGGAGACAAACGTGGCCACCATCTTCTTGGCCGTGCTGCGAGAGCGAATAACTTTTGTCGGCTTGAGCTCATCTTCGTAGACCCATATTCGAGACTGGTTTTTAGATTCAGGCTCATATGCATATATCTACGACTCGTCACCCGATACGACACTAAAAACTGCATTTTAGCCTCCTCCGCTGAATTTATTCAAAGTTTTGCGGCACCAATTGACACGAGTCGCTTTTTGCTCGTCAGATAATAAATGAGGGATCCAGCGAGAAAACAACTTTTGCACGCCCAATTCTTCCCGTAAAATAATTTGTATCTGACTCATTCTAATACCCAAGCACTCTTGAATTTCCCAGTATGTCACATGCCGGTCATCTTTTATCATTTGACGCACAGCATCAATGTTTTCTTGAGTGACGGCCGATTTTGGTCGACCCTCACGCACATCGTCCGTGAGTGATACACGGTTGCGTTTAAAATCTGAATACCACCTGTATATTGTAGTCTTTGAAGATGCTTCATTACCAAAAGCAGCAATCATCCGGTCTCCACATTTTTTTTGTGTTAATCCACTTTTAAAATCGTAATAAATCATAGCTCTTAAGTTTTCACGGGACAATTCCATTTTTGTCAGCGACTCGACGACTTCAAAAAACAATTGAAACCGAACCATTACTTTTTTTTTCTATGTGGCTAGTGGGTTAAGATACTGAAACTTTAGAGATTATAAAATGGTATAATATGTGCCAAAATTAAGTTCCTAAGTTTTGGATTCCCGAAACTTTCAGTGCAGCCCTCGTATGCATGTGTATCAAAAAGTTAAAAAGCCGCTAAAGTCCCTTTGCCGCCTTCTTCGGTAGGACGGCAGAATAATTGTGTTTACTACCTACATATAAAAGGTACGATTACAAACATTGCAAGTCAAATAAATATTTTTGGGAGTAAAAAAAAATATTGAAAAACTGTAGTTAGGTACTTATCCACAAAAATTAGATAAATATTTAATACCTATTGTTGTGTCTTTTGTAGTGTTTTCTATTGTTGTATTGTCAACTTGTTGTCAATAAATGTATTTGTTTTTAAATTGAAACATTAAAAATGCCGTCTGTCTTAAAAAATCTGTAAACTTAAAACATCTCGTAACGGCAAAACAAATTGTAGTCGTCCAAATCTCTGTTAAGAATCTTAAATATTTTTTTGAAACAGGCGTTACTTTGCAGAGGTCCATTATCAATGAACTATTTATGAACAACTAGCTTTTGCCCGTGGCTCCGCCTGCGTGGTATTCGGTTATCGCCGCTGTTACCTCGGGAACTGTGCATTTTTCCGGGATAAAAAGTAGCCTATGTCACTCTCGGGCCCATAAACTCTCTCTATGCCAAAAACGTCGATCCGTCGCTTCGTTACGGCGTGAAAGACGGACAAACACACAAACATACAAACACGCTTTCACATTTATAATATTAGTATGGAAGTATGGATTAAGTAAGTACAGTCAAACGCACCAATATCTGACACAACAAGCGTGCGCATAAATATCTGGTATGACTCTATTTCTAGGGCCGGAATAACGTGTCAGATATTTTGGCACGCTCCGCTGTGGCAAATATTAATGCTGGTGACTGTACTTACTTAATGAACTAAAAGAATTTCCTTGCTCACCCGCGACCTTACGATAGCTAAGCTTATGCAAAATATGCGTGTTCATGCAGTTCCTCCACCTCCACACTGTAAGAACACACACAAATTACACGAACCCATCTATCACCACCACCAAATCACACTGACGCGTTTCGAACTCAACCAGAGCTCATCTTCAGAGTAACACAACCGTACACCATGCTACCAGTTGTTAGACTAACAAACCATAACCACCGTTTTAATTTGTCACTATAACTCCCCAAGTACCCACATATATTTTTTCAAACAAACAAAAAACTACCTACAAAATATTAATAAATTTTAACTGTCCTACAAAACTACCTTGATTTTTTAATTTTTATTTGTTTACTGTCAAGGCATGTTTTATTGTTGCTAAAAATTAGACCCAAGTCGTAGCAAGGGAGATGATACTAAATTTACCTGCTCATTAATAATAGACCCCATACTGTTGTACCTAATTATCTCCATATGAATCGGAGTCTGATTTTATGATTTTATATAATTATACTTTGATTTGATTCATACTTCTATTGGAATTTTATGGAAAATACTAGAGATATACGCAGGACCCATTCATTTTTCATGCTCATGCAGAACATAAAGGAAATGAGTTCTCTTTCGTTTGCCCGAATTTCATTATGCCCGAATGTATCGTTTTCTAGAATTTTCATTTGCTATGAAGTAATTTATTTCTGACATAGTAATTTCTTCTGGGTTGATATTAGATAAACCTAACCTAACCTATTACATTCTATATGATGACATTTAAAAAAAACACGAAAACAGCACAGTTCTAGGATATATTTTATGGCAAACGTTGGTATGCTAAGTGAAATTCGGCCAAGTGAAGGTAAACGTAAATCCTCACCTCCAACAATATTTCCGAATTGTCGTGGGATACTATCACGAGTGTCCCGATACGGTGCAAGTTGCAGACCCAGCTGAAGGAAAGCAGCGAGATGGCGGCAATGTGGTGCACGAAGGTCTGCCAGAAGTCCTTGCGGCGGACGTCCCAGAACTGTGACAGCAGCAACGACCAGTAGAACGCACACGTCACCATGTAGTACCACCATATACCAGTCGTATAACCCTGCAACGAATCGTTTGGTAAAATAAGCAGAGACTTGTCATTGGTGTCATTTATCATCATCGTCATCAGCCTACAGTAGGCCATTGCTGGACATAGGCCTCTTCTATGGAGCGCAACGACACTGTCTTCAGCCGCATTATATCATTCATTTGTATCATTACCGATAATTACTTTAGTCACCGTCAGGTGTCGCTCTCTACTTGAAGAGCTTAGGTACGGTGTAGTGATAAATGTTTTCGCATCGTGTTTTGTCGGAAAAGTTCGTATGTATCTAGTTTTCTCAACTAGTTTACACTAAGATTATTTCCACTTTGGCACTCGGGTATGTCTTGGTTTAAATCGTAAAGGTATGTAAATTACAACTAATTACGGCAAATTACTATTTCGTTTTTTACTATCAGGCTTTACCTTGCAAGATAATTCACCATTCCTCATTCACTATTTACCATTCGTCATTGAACATACCCCGGATAAGTGGACTGGCTAAACAGCTGGATATGACAAAGCGGCAGGTACAGCAATGATGGCACCTGCGCAGGTCTTGTCTAATATTACAAAGCCGGATTAGACGTTTTCGTGTCGCGCCCATGACTGCGAGTAAATCTTGATTTCAATTATTGAAGAATTGACGAGTGTCAAAGTGGAGATAATCGCACTATACAACCCAGGGACGAAGCGTTGGCAGGCCTCCCACCAGGTGGACTGACGACATCGTAGGAGTTGCGGATTGGCGAGTTGTCGTTCATTATGGCGTTCTAAGGGGGAGGCCTTTGTCCAGCAGTGGACGTCTTCCGGCTGATGATGATGATGATGAACCCAGGTACGAAGGTATGAAGTTAATTGAGAAATCATGATAAATACGAACTTGTCCGACAAAATACGATGGAAAAACATTATTCAATAAATGTGTAATTGACTGACTGTAAATTTATAAGATACATAGGTTAATATATCTCATACTACACGGATTAACATAGCAACGGAGTTTGGTGGGATCAATGAAAATGGCAATTGTTTAATTTTGAACCAGAAAAATCTCTTATTTCCATTGAAATTTCAACCGTGTATGCCAAAAATGACGGAATTGAAGTCGGTGTCTCAGCACGAGCCTTACAGGACACAGCGTAAGTATGTAGGATACAGTGTGTGTGTATTTGTACTATTATCTATTCTGTGGCTATTGTGCTTCAAGAATGAACTCGTCAAGAGATTGAAATGCATTAGAATTTTGCGTGGCGTTTGTGATAGTTGGTTTTGCTTGTTAAATAAAAGCTTGTGAAAAGACTTACTTGATGTGGATGTCCGATGTAGCAATGATCAATGTCCCACAGCCATTCCTTGTCCCATAGTATGTACACGCCGTAGAAGAAGCTGTACGTTAAGAAGGTTTTTTTCCACATGCTTTCGCAGAACTTGACGAGCTTTGATGGCTTGTCCTGGGATCGGCGCAGGCGCCACCACCGCTCCACCTGCCGCTCCGTCATATCCAGCTGTTTCGCCAGTCCACTTATCTGGGGAATGGTGAATGACGAACGGTGAATGTGTGAAACGAGTAAGTGGGTCTCCTGGTGGTAAGAGATCACCACCGCCCATAAACATTTGCAACACCAGGGGTGTTGCAGATGCGTTGCGAACCTAGAGGCCTAAGTTGGAATACCTCAGGTGCCAGTAATTTCACCGGCTGTCTTACTCTCCGCGCCGAAACACAACAGTGCAAGCACTGCTTCTTCACGGCTGGATTAGCGAGCAAGATGGTGGTAGCAATCCGGGCGGACCTTGCACAAGGTCCTACCACCTGCAAAACTGTTGGTTGCTGCAAAACAGACTAATAACGTATTAGAAATTTAAAACCAACCTTTTTAGATTTAGGGTCGGCTCTGTAAGCAGCTTCAAGCTTAGGATTATTTGGGACCGTTTTTCTCCTTCCCTCCTTAACTCCGAGCGAGCGGCCAAATGGAGCGAAGACGTAACTGCAGAAGAAAATATTTAGAGTTCAGTCAATTAGTAACCAACAAAAAGTTGGAAAACCCCCGACTTTGTCATTTCAAAGTTCAATGTCTTAAAAACGGCTAAACCGATTTTGGTGAAACATGTCTAAGAACCATCGCTAGGAAATCTGATTTCAAATAAAAATCGCATTCAAATCGGTTCACCCGTTTAAGAGCTACAGACAGACATATGTAGATATATATAAGTAGACACGTAGACACATATATAGCGGTCAAACTTATGACACCCCTCTTTTTGCGTCGGGAGCTAAAAACTAACAGTTGAATTAAGATTCCGGGGTTTTACTGAATTTCTTTTTGAGCTTAAAGCGGTCGCCGTTGGGTGATCTGCAGTTTCCATACAAAATTGTCATTCGCAATACACGAACCGCTCAATCATTTGCAACTGCTTCGGGCGGTTGGCTGCGCGGTGAAATTTCATCATGCGGTCAAGCAGTCGCCAGGCATACACTGACTGCTCGAGCTGTCGACTGCTCTAGCGCAGTTACCTCCGCCCGCGCTCTTCATTCCGCGTCGCGCACGCTTCCCGCCTGCACGCGTCGTTTGTTTATTGAGAAAAAAGGACGGCAACAACATCGATTGTGACGCGCAGCAGAAGTGCTTCCTCCTCAAAATCCATGATGCTTGAAATTGTTAACCGCTCAAGCAGTTATCAATAGCAGTTTCAAGCTGTTGACTCTGACTGCAAGAGAGGTCCGTGTATGGCGGCCCTAATACAACATGCAACATTTTTCTTAAAAGCCTAACGCTTGAATTGAATTGAAAATAAATCGATACTTACTTCTCCATTGTAAAGCGAATCGCCGTATACACAAGGGCCAATGGCATAGAGTAGAAAACATGCCAGTGGTTGGTGTACGCAACTGCCTTATCCGGTCCAGGTGCTACATCGGCCCACGTCGTGTTGGGCGGCAACCAGAACCTTTCATCCCAAAACGCGTCCAAAAACGGTCGCAGCATGTTTGTCTTTACAGAAGAAGTCTCAATCACTACTATGCATGTAGATTACATCGGAGCATTATCTGAAACCAAGAAAAAGCTTGTTAGTTTGGTCCGCTGACGTCACACTCGATCCGTTTAGGGTCTACGTTAGCTGTACCCTTAGTGTAAGTTTTCGGTTACAAAATACGTCTCGATCGTGTTCGCGTTAAAATCTCAATTTGTATGAAAACACGAACAGCGCCTCTAGCGGAACGTTTGTGATGTTCGTGGTTCCTTACAAATTGAGATTTTAACGCGAACGCGATCGAGACGTATTTTGTAACCGAAAACTTAAACTAAGGGCACTGAGGCGGTTGTGGACGCCTATTGAAAAATAGTATGAGCAGCGCTAACTGCGCGCAGGCGAATATTCAGCGTTTTTGCAGCGTTTTTTTTCGTCATTAGTGTCTTCACAGTTGTTATTAAAATAGCTAATGCTCAGGGTTGTCTTTTTATGAAAAGTTAAGACAATGCCGATAGCGTGATTAAAATTCTTGTGACTTGTCTTTCCGTTGTGCTATAGTAAACGTGAGACGCTAATGACGTTTGACCGCGCGGTCAAAACGCTCGAATATTCGCCCGCGCGTCGCGTGCGACGGATTTTGTCTGCACCCGCACCCGCAGGCTTGCGCCCGCTCCGTGCACCCCCGCTAACAAGCATAGGCCCTTACCTCTGTTTCCGCCCATTACTTTTAAGTATAGGTGTAATGTTATTAGGATTGGTTTTTTGGAGTCCATTTGTATTTTTTTATTTTTTTTTTATTTCACCTTTCAATACGATATAGTTAACTCCGTCAATTGTGGGCCGAATTCCAAAACTCTTTGGTATTCTTGGGTATTCTGGCAGAACCGGATAAGTGCACAATATTTTATTTACTTATACGGTTTTTCTAGATAAATAAAGCGGAAAAAATTTAATATGCCTATGTAACTATTTATTTTTACACTTATTCTGTTTTGCCAGAATACCCTCGATTATAGTATGTAGGCGAGATAGACAACTATAGTTCTACTCCTCCTGGCTCGTGCTGAGGCACCGACTTCAAACTACTTAGTAGGAATTAATTTCAAGGTTTAAGAAATCGGTTCCATTTTTTGTTAAAAAGTTTTCGTTTGTCGTATCTAAAAGGATGCTAAAGGTGTCAAGTCAATCACCCGGAGCGCCTAGATGCTATACTTTCTCTTTCGTGCATAATAAACTGCACTAAATCTAAAACTCTGAAGCCTGGCAAGAATATCTCGTGAGCGGTTTTTTGCAGACAAGCCTATTGATTAATTAAATTGTCTTTCTTATGATACCAATATTGACTGGTTATCAGATGGGTGGGCAAATACTCGAGCGTTTAGACCGCACGGTCGAACGTCATTAGCGTCCCACGTTTATATAGCACAACGGAAAGACAAGTCACAAGAATTTTAATCACTCTAAATTCAGTATCGGTGTTGTTTTAATTTTTCATAAGAAAACAACACTGGGCATCACCCCTTTTAATAACAACTGCGAAGACACCAATGACAAAAAAAAACGCTGCAAAAACGCTGAATATTCGCCCGGGTGTAGTTACCTATAATTGACTCACCTGTTCATACCCGCTTGCCAGGTAGCCATGAACAAAAATAAGTAGGCAAGGCTACCAAGGCATATTCTCTATGTTAAAAACTATCAGTTGGAATAAAAGACCGGTTATCAAATGAGTGGATATGAAAAAAAAACGAATAAAATTAATTTAAATAATAGCCATTAACACTTTTCGATAGGCAAGCTAAAATAGGTATGGTTTTAAATAAGTAATATTTAATAAACTGACATGTGTTTCAAAACGAAAACAATGTTTTCAAAAGGTAATAAATAAATCTAATCTAATATATTCTAATCTAATCTAAAAAATATGTCTTATCTGGTTATCAGAGGTGAAGGTCGATGTTCAGCGGCTCTTAGACCACGTGGACGCGAGCTTTATATGGGTGAATCAACTATTTTACTGACACTTTGGGCGTCTCCTGCGTTACCAAAATTGTCTCTGGTGTTACCAAAAAATCGTATTTCCAACAAGATATTTCATGGTTTAATAGGTTGAAGTTACGTAGGATGACATGGATTCATGTACAACATCAATAAAATTACAGAAAAAAACATGTTTAGGTAAGTACTTATAAAAATCTGCAATTGTTTGTTTGAAAAATGTCGCGGACAGATTAGTATCAGTAAAAAATTTGATTGGCCCATATTCTAGTTCTAAATCTTGTTTACCAAACTTATTTTTTATTTAATAGGTATGTTAATTTTTGTGAAGGTCCTCAAGGCATCAGAATGTATGATTTACAAGAAAACGCTGCCCCCCCCAAGCCCCCCCCCCCCCCCCCAAGCAAATGGTAATCGACGACAGGTAGAATCATTCACGATGACGCGTGCCGTGGTTCTTATTACAATGTTATTAATGTCTAATTTTGACAAAATCACACTCACAATCAACGCTAATCTCCAATAGACGACACCCTGCTGTCATCTCTATTGCTTAATGACATAAGATTAAAAATGCCAACTACTGAGACAGTGACGACACTCACTCGTACGTTTACCTTTTTTTGAAATCCTGGTTCAAAGTGACGATAATGAATTATGTTGTTATCTGTTGGCTCAGCATTTATATCTTTAATCCAGAGGAACCGCGTGACATTTCTGTCATGTTCTTGCAAGCCTATTTGTAAGAATGCCTTTTCAATATCAGCTGTTAATCCATTATCTGTATCTTCTAAATCTTAGTATGATTCCAATTAAATCTTCTAGCAGAAGTGGACCTTTATAATAGGCATTGGTTTAAACTGTTACTATCTTTTAGTTTAGCTGACGCGTCATATACAATTCTTAGCTTGGTCGTCTTGTCCTCTTTAATAGCACAATGGTGCGGTAGATAGTGTATAGGATGCTCTCTTTCCAACTCTGGAGGTAAGGCCTTTTCCATTATCCCTTATTTGTGTGTCCTGATTTGATCTTCTTAAAAGGCTGCGTAATCTACCAAATGCAATGCCTAAGTTGTCTGGCAAATCAGGTGGATATTCTGTCCATGGCCATTTAATGTAATATCTGTGATCCATGAACAGAACTGTTTCATTAATGTTGTCCACAGCTTCTTCATCTCTCTTTGCTTTTGGTGAATCAGTGATACCAATTGTTTTAAGATCCCATAATTTCTTTATGCTATGTTCTGTTAAGGGTGGATCCGGAGTGGCAAAATTGCACACATGCGCCTGTGTGATCTCTTCTACATAAGTAAGAACGCTTAAAGTATTTTCATCTCTTCTATCTATATATTTTCCAGTAAGAATCCAACTAAAATCAGTTTTGTCTATATACATGTTGTCTTGCAGTTGTATCTTCTCATTTTTAATAAAGGAGTAATAATAGTCGTTACTAAAAAATCAATTCGTTCTCCTTCAGAATTATCATCTGCCAATAAAATGGATTCCTTTAAATGAGGTGGTATCAGCTGCAAAACTCTGGTATTGTTTTCTACTCTTTCAGAGAAGAAGAGGAAGCAGCCATATTCCGGTCTCTTTTTGGACAGAGGGCTCTGTTATGAGGCCCTTTACAATGTACGCATCGCCTCTTGAACCGGCATTTGTAGGCTCGATGCCCTTTTTGCAAACAGGAATAACACCGTTGACCCAATTCCTCCTTTTTCTCTGCAAGTTTCAAGTTGCATTCATCATTGTAATGTTCATTTGAATAAAAGATACAGCTTTCCTAAATTTCTTTTTCGCTGGACCTCCATTAGTTTAATGCCGCTTTCTGTCAAACTGTTTATTATTTTCCGCTGTTGAATGCAGAGATTGTACGGAGTACCTTGTTTCCTCTTGAAATGTTATTTCTATCACTCATGCTCTTTCTATAGATCTGATAATCTTTATTATAGTGACTCTTATTTTGTCCACACTATTGTTTTCTTGGTCCAACATCAGATTCAGCTCATATATGAGTTGATCTGGAAATTTACTTAAGATTAACTTTCTTAAGTGGTTACCACTTGTGTCCTCACCTAGCGCCTGCAGGACCCTAAGATGTTGTTCGATTTTGTTGATTGTTGTTCTACACTTGGAGGCATCATGCTGAAACTTTTTTATTTTATAGAGCGCCTCATAATGTACATCTATGTGTGTATCTTTTCCTCCATAGCACTTTGTCAATGTGTCAATCGCAATTGAATAATTGCTATTTGAAATTTCCAAACCTCTTACTGACTCAAGCCTGTCCTTCTAAAGATGGCATCAAGTATGACTTTTTTTTTTTTTTATACAATATAGGCTTGCGTTTGGCCAGAATCACGCCTGGTGGAAAGCGAGGATGAGGCCTACGATGGAGCACGCTTGCCTAGTAAATGCTCATTCACCCTGGACTTGACAGCGGCCAGATTGTAGTGTTCAGGAAACACAGTCGCAGGCAGGGAATTCCACTCTTTTGCTGTGCGATTGATGAAGGAAGAGCGAAAGCGCTTTCAACTGGTTCCATGTCCTTTCGGTTGACAGAGGCATCAAACCGGTCCCAAAACTCATGAAATGCACTATTATTTCCATTAAATTTCTTTATTTCTAGTGTAGGCAGTTTTATAGTGGTCTTAGGATGAGACACCTCTGCAGCGTTGGTCTTTTTTAAGGTAAAGCATTTCCATTCTGCTTCCATTTGATCCAATACTGCTTCTGCCTTCAATTGCTCTGATGTTGCTTGGTTAAGTAACACTTCTTCATCCTTGATATTTGCCCATTGATAAAATTCCGTGTTTAAGTTTTTTATTTATAGCACTTTCCAGTTTTGATTTCATTAGAATGAACTCCTGCTTCGGCACACCGCCTTAGTCGCTGCCTCTTTTCAGTAAATTACTGGCATTTTTGGAAATTTGAATCACCGCTTCTATTCGAATGTGAAGTCTGGCGCTAAGCGCCATTTTCTTTCTAGCCTTTTTAATAATTACTAGGAATCAAAAAAAAGAATAAACTATTAGTATCGATAATATTCTTCCTAAGATCAAACTATTACTAATTATTATTTGATCTTTAATGTTATATTGAAACTGATAGTAATAATAGCTGTTTAAGTTTATAATAAAAATACACGCGAATGAAATAAGTACCTGGGTGATTGTCAGGTTTTTTATAGTATAATATGTCCTTGATAATCTTGGTACGTCAATATTCCGACCTTAAATACATCTTAAATAACACAAATTGGAAACTTTTCGCATAAACAATGTTAGGAATACAAAGATTGACAACAACGCGGCGGCATTGATTGACAACGAAAAATCACTTCACCTTGGCAAAGATGTCGCTACACGATATACCGCCAATGCTTGTCAAAATCGGAAGTCATTAATACCTACTTCTTTATTTATTTAACGCCCTTTTAGATTCTTGCACGCAGTGTAGGGCACATTGTTTGTATTTTTTTTTTATTCTACTGGTAGGCAAACGAGCAAGTGGGTCTCCTGGTGGTAAGAGATCACCACCGCCCATAAACATCTGCAACACCAGGGGTATTGCAGATGCGTTGCCAACCTAGAAGCCTAAGATGGAATGCCTCAAGTGCCAGTAATTTCACCGGCTGTCTTACTCTCCACGCCGAAACACAACAGTGCAAGCACTGCTGCTTCACGGCAGGATTGTATTTTAGTTTAATATGACAACAGTTTTATTAATTATAAGTCGTTCACTCATTTATTTATTTATTTACTAGCTTATGCCCGCGGCTCCGCCCGCGTAGTATTCGGTTATCGCGTGCTGTTCCCTCGGGAGCTGTGCGTTTTTCCGGAATAAAAATTAACCTATGTCACTCTCGGGCCCATAAACTATCCCTATGCCACAAATCACGTCAATCCGTCGCTCCGTTACGGCGTGAAAGACGGACAAACACGCAAACACAAACGTACAAACACTTTTGCATTTATAATATTAGTATCGATTTATTTATTTATTTATTGTATAAGTCATGTACATCAATCAGACATAGGAATAGACATACGTACATACATACGAGGCAAACACATAGCCCTCCTTCTTCGCAGCGGGTAAAAATGTTACTGCTTCATGTTCTTGTGACTCGTCTTTGACGACAACTAGATGTGGGTCAAATTGAACCCGCAACATACCGCTTCTACGCCGTTAATAATAGTCGTTTTTACATATTTTTGTTCAAATGTTTGCTCAGAAGTTAATGAGCTCGACTGTACATGTACCTACCTACAGTCGACATCAGATATTTCGGAGCGGCCAATGTGGTCAAAAATATCGGCACATGCACTCTATTAGGTATTAAGGTATTAGAATCATGTTTGGATATTTTTGATCACATTGCCCGCTCGGAAATATCTGATAGCGACTGTATATAACATACATACTATAAAGTAAATAAAATACTCGTAACTTCGAAAAGTTGATAAACCACCGACATTTTCATTTCAAAGTTTAATATTTCAAAAAAGGCTGAAGTCTTTCTGATCAAACATGACTAAACCACGGCAAAGAAACTCACTTTCAATCACATAAAAAAGTCTATCGAAATCGGTCGATCCGTTTAATAGCTACCACAGACAGACATTGCGTCAAACTTATAACACCCTTCTTTGGCCAAAAATAAATATTTTGCACTTACTGTGTTAAGCATACAAAGGTCTAACAATAAAAAAATCATAATAATTTTACCGTAGTTAGGTAACTTGCTATATAACTCAAACGAAAACAAGAAATTTACTTTAATCGTCGATAATAAAAATAAAAATATAAATAAATATATACAGAACTTTTTCAAAAATCTAATTTTATATTATTATAGATTTTTTTATACTACACGTAAAAACATACCCGTTGCTCTGTCGCAAACACACAGTAACACTACACTATGTCTCTTTCCACCTGAGCAAGATACATATCGCCGCCTCCTAAAATAAAAATATGCGTGATGTAGCTTAAGCGTGGGGGCTTCCGGCCACCATGATTAAATTTTTCAAATGCGCATATCGATGCCCTATAGGTAGTCCATAATCGTTTTAATTACAATTTATTTATTTCTTACAAGCTTTTATTTACAAACTATATTATAGTCCTAATTCATTCGTTCCGATTCATTTATTTGAAACTAGCTCATGCCCGCGACTTCTTCTGCGCGTACCTAGGTTATCGCGCGGTGGCGCCCTCTATCGGAATACAAAGTATCCTATGTTGATCCTTGGGGCTTAAACTATCTCTATACCAAATTTCATCAAAATCGGTTCAGCGGTTTCGACGTGAAAGCGTAACAGACAGACAGACAGACAGACAGACAGACAGACAGACCGACAAACAGACAGACAGAGTTACTTTCGCATTTATAATATTAGTAAGGATTTGATACTGTTCCGTTCGACGGTACAGACAAGGGCAAAAATATGTATACACTTTAGTACCTTGTCTAGTTTCGTCATATTTGAACTGCCATACAAGGTGACTTTAGCCTCTGGACAAATAATGAAACGATGTATAAGACTGATATTTAGCAATATCTTAAAATAATTATTTGCTTAATTAGACAAGAAAAAAAATCTATGAAATCAGATCATCCAAATACACAGGCTGTTTCAAAGTGATACATTGAAAACCGTTAGTTTTTCGGTAAATATTGGACTGAGTGTTATGATACTTTGCAGCTTGGTTTTAAATATCTTGCTAAGCCAGTAGTATTCGTATTTATCCAGAGGTTAAGGTCACCCAGTATATGAACTGTCACAGTGGTTAAAGTGATAGGGTACTCAAGTGTATACATATTTTTGCCCTGGAATGTACGTACCTATATATTGTTTATATTATAAGTTTGTACTGATTTATAAATAGCCCTCTCATTCCGAGAGGAGGCCTGTGCCCAGCAGTGGGACGTATATAGGCTGAGATGATGATGATGATGATGATGACTGATTTATGGTGTGCAATAAAGAATATTTGTATTGTATTGTACCTACAGTTTAAAAAATTCGTATAGGTAGAGTCATTCATATTACAATGTCATTAATGGCTAATTTTGACAAAATCACACGTCTTCGTGGATGGCACTAGGTATTCAGTCTGCAAATTTCAGAAGTATTTTTCGTAATGTCTAGTATGTCTAGAAAACGAAACGAAATTCTATTAAAATGTCTTTAAAACAACGTACTGTGGGGACTGTAGCTAAGTAAGAGCTTAATTAAATAAAAGGGATATTTCTTCATTATGTTGTTTTATTCCTGTTATAATTATACTTTACAAAGATAGATCTAACCCTTCAGGCCGTCGGGAGCAATCTCCGCTCCGACACGTATACCGCTGACAATCGCTTTTAAAGTCTAACCCCCTTATTCATAAAACTTAACAAGCCTATGTTAACTAACAAATGCTTTGTCCCTTTCTAACAAATACAAATGTCGAAGTGACAGATAAGGACAAACGAATTTTAGCGGCATTTTAACTAAAATAGGTTTGATTGTCGTTTATGAATAAGGGGGTAATTCTAGAATCACACAATATAAAAATAATACCATTATACATAATATGGTCAATCTAACCTGCCAGGTGGTCAGTTTTATCACCTGCCAGCGGTATACAGCCAAGTCTCTACAGTATGTATGTACACCGCCCTGCATAAGTGGATGGACACCTTGCGTTCTATAATCGCTTGCACACGAGAGGCGGCGATTTTGTTAGTTGTTCACCACAAATGCACTAGATGGCGCGCTTAATGCACGGTATGAATATGATTGATATTTTGTCCTCATATTGGTATGTGCCGATGGCTCAGTTGATCGGCTGCTTAGAAAAATTCTTAAATGAACCCGAGTTCGTATCCTACAGTTCAGAATTAAGTTTTCGTTTTTAGTGTTTTTTTTTTATTTATTACTTTATATTTTAATTTTGTAGATAACTAACATGGAAACAAAATTTCACACGAAAACACAAGCCGAAACATGAATGCACAGAAAAACCAGAAAAAATAGACCAGCGCTGGGAATCGAACCCAGGTCCTCAGCATTCCGTGCTGCGTGCTATTCCCCTACACCACCACTGGACAGGAGACTAGACACGAATTTTTCCTATGCACCCATATCTCAACTTGGATTCTTTTTCTATTAGTCACTTTAGCAGCGACACTAACGCCATCTATGATCTACGTTCTCAACGAGAAACATTTTTCACTCCCATCGAAACTATCCGTTCACCAGGGACAAGAGATGTCGCTATTAAGCAATCAAATCAAGATTACGATTTGGAGTCTTTTTGTATTTTTTTATTTCAACTCCAAATTTTTGTTTCTTTTACGGTCATCCCGTGAAAGTTTATATAAATTTCACACGAAAACACAAGCCGAAACATGAATGCACAGAAAAACCAGAAAAAATAGACCAGCGCTGGGAATCGAACCCAGGTCCTCAGCATTCCGTGCTGCGTGCTATTCCCCTACACCACCACTGGACAGGAGACTAGACACGAATTTTTCCTATGCACCCATATCTCAACTTGGATTCTTTTTCTATTAGTCACTTTAGCAGCGACACTAACGCCATCTATGATCTACGTTCTCAACGAGAAACATTTTTCACTCCCATCGAAACTATCCGTTCACCAGGGACAAGAGATGTCGCTATTAAGCAATCAAATCAAGATTACGATTTGGAGTCTTTTTGTATTTTTTTATTTCAACTCCAAATTTTTGTTTCTTTTACGGTCATGTTTCTCGTTGAGAACGTAGATCATAGATGGCGTTAGTGTCGCTGCTAAAGTGACTAATAGAAAAAGAATCCAAGTTGAGATATGGGTGCATAGGAAAAATTCGTGTCTAGTCTCCTGTCCAGTGGTGGTGTAGGGGAATAGCACGCAGCACGGAATGCTGAGGACCTGGGTTCGATTCCCAGCGCTGGTCTATTTTTTCTGGTTTTTCTGTGCATTCATGTTTCGGCTTGTGTTTTCGTGTGAAATTTATATAAACTTTCACGGGATGACCGTAAAAGAAACAAAAATTTGGAGTTGAAATAAAAAAATACAAAAAGACTCCAAATCGTAATCTTGATTTGATTGCTTAATAGCGACATCTCTTGTCCCTGGTGAACGGATAGTTTCGATGGGAGTGAAAAATGTTTCTCGTTGAGAACGTAGATCATAGATGGCGTTAGTGTCGCTGCTAAAGTGACTAATAGAAAAAGAATCCAAGTTGAGATATGGGTGCATAGGAAAAATTCGTGTCTAGTCTCCTGTCCAGTGGTGGTGTAGGGGAATAGCACGCAGCACGGAATGCTGAGGACCTGGGTTCGATTCCCAGCGCTGGTCTATTTTTTCTGGTTTTTCTGTGCATTCATGTTTCGGCTTGTGTTTTCGTGTGAAATTTATATAAACTTTCACGGGATGACCGTAAAAGAAACAAAAATTTGGAGTTGAAATAAAAAAAATACAAAAAGACTCCAAATCGTAATCTTGATGGAAACAAAAAACAATCTGAAAAAGGATAAGGTTGCAACAAAAATAATACACGTTTTGAAGTTTAAAACATAAAAAATTTTTATTCCTAAAACAATATTTCTATTCATTAAATATGGCAGTGCTGTTATTAATGTTATACTAAATATTATTATTAATTAAATAACTGAAAACCGGAAAGTAGTTTACTCAGAATCCAGAGTAGAATCGATTACACGATGTTTTAAATCAGGTTGTGTTTGTGCCGTCTAAATATTACGAATGCATACGCCAATTAAAAATGTTTTACGAATGTTTCATACCCCTTAGATAATTTAATACCTACTGGCCGTTTGGCTGTCAGTTTGACTTTCTTCTAAATCTGGTATTACAAATTACAACTGTAAAGTTAGAAATGAAGTAGAACTACTGATACAATTATTTTAAGAAATAATGAAGGTTTTCAAAAATAAACGCAAACAACTAACTTAAAATAAAATACAAAAATATTTTCGGGCTGTCGTGTGAGGTTTTTAGTTATTTAATTAGCACTTGACCAAAATTTGTATTTTAAGATTTTATTGAGGTATTCGCTTAAGTATTCATTTCCGTTTATGGAAAGAGGATTGAAGCGACCACAATAAAAAAAATGAATTTGAAAATATATATATGTGAGACCGGGTTATCATAAGACTCGTAGGCGTTATTATAAGTTATATATATAAACAGTGAAGTTTTCCAGTTTTAAACATAACAATAATTGATGGCGTAGATCCACTGTTAGTGTGTTACTGACAGTTATAATAAGATTACAGTCGTATTATATTGAACTTTCACACTTATCTCACAAAAAAAAACTATTAAGGCATTGGTAATTAAATGTTTTGTTCATAATAATAAAATAATTACTTTTCGTAACAAAGTGATACTACAGGATCATAAATAAAGATAATTATTTTGGTTTCTATAATACTTCTATATAACATGATTGTTTGAGTATATAACCCGGTCTACACGTAAACTATCAATTTTATTTTAATAACTAGTTTAACCACCATGATTGTCGATAACTGCTTGCAGACGGGAACACATAGATGCAACTAGATTTTCACACAGATTAGACCCGCGAATACTGTCCCACATTTTTACACAGTGAGCTTCTAACGTTTCTGGAGTTCGCTCATTTTAGTTATCTCAACGTTGGACAATAAGACCCCATATATTTTCAATGAGATTAAAATCCGGTTATCTGGCAGGACAAGAAACTACTTTAATATTATTTTTGTGTTGATCAAACCAGTCTTGCATAATACGCGACCGGTGTATTGAGCAGTTATCTTGCACGAACGTTATGCACGGCACTTGTTCTTCTGGATAAACAGTGGGCAACATGGTCTCCTGAAGCAAACTGGCATAATCACCACCGTTCGCTCGACTGGGTATTCTAACAAGTTCTCCCGGATCAGCGGCACTCATCCATCCCCATGGTTGACGGTTATACGACCAGATTCCATGTTGGGCACTACGAGATCACCGTCGTTTTGCGTAGGTATTGTTTCGAATAGTATCTAGGAGTCGTGGTCGAACCGATCTTTGACGATGCAGCAAAAACCGCAGAAAAGGTATTCGTCTTGATATCGTCGTATCCATAATATAACTGTTTTTTTCTGTAACAATATAAATAAACATGAAATAATGTAATGTAAATATAATTGTAGTAAAAAAAAATGGTAGGATAAACGTAAAAAAAACTCACATCAACTCCAGTTTCTCTAGAAATTTCTGAAATAATTTTTACCTACTTCTTTATATAAATTCATTTTATCACACCTTTTAATCATTTCAACATTGCGATGAAAACTAATCATTTTAAAGAATAACTACGATAGTAAGCAGATTCAACTTGAAAGAGACAATGGAACGAGAAGTAGGAACAGCTGAACAAGTAGGTAGCAAAGTTTAAAACAAAGTAATAAAAACAGCCTGGTAGTTTGAAGATCTTCAGTCTACCCTCTTTAAGTTTCGTAAAATATGACTTACCGATTAATTTTAAGGCGACCAGAGTTATAGATCCAATTTTCATGACTTCAAATAACAGATCAGTGGCTGAGTGGTTTGAGAGTGCTCCGACAGAATCGTATGTCGCGAGTTCAAATCTTATGAGGCGACGATATTGAGTTTGTGTTTTTGTAAATTTATTGCTTGGAGATAAGTAAAGTCGATGTTTCGATGATAAAAACAAGCAACATATTATGGGTCTCCGTAAAGAAAACAATAATATTCTCCCTCTCACACACTTTCGCACAATACGAAAGAGACAGAAATGTCGTTACACGAAGGTAGCATCTCACGGTGTCCCACCCTGGCAGCTGGCAGGGACACATGTTTAGCTGGCCACGAGAGTTGAAGTGAATGATTATACACACAATTACAACATGTGTAATGGGCAGTAGGACGTTGAAATTTGTCTTTCTAACATGAAGATAAAATAAATATTTTTTGAACCCTTAAAAAATCAACAAACTAGCGCCATCTAGCGGGATTTTGGTAAACTAACAAGTTAGTAAATAAGTGAATTCCGCTAATACACATCGAACACATAGATGGCGCCGTTTCTCGCGTCAGACGATTATGATTTGGCATTGTCCATCCACTTTTGCGGCCTGTATGTAAACTCTTTATTATACAAAATAAGTAAAACAAACACAATTTGCAAAAAATAAATATAAGTACAAAGGCACACCCCATTGATTATATTATGTGCATGTAGCGCCGGCTCTAGCCCTTGATCAAGGTAGAGCGAGGTTGTTTAACCATTTTCACGGCTCTCAAAAGGCGTCATTAGTAGTTTATTTTACATTGGATACTGGAAAATGACGACCCTTGCCATCTGGCGCCTAGAGCAGCCATTCTTCTTGCTCTACCCCGGGGGCACTGTGAGATCATACCTTTAGAATGAAACCGACACAATTCAAAATGACGCCCCTTGCCACTGGCGCCTAGAGCGGCCATTCCTCTTGCTCTACCCGGGGGCGCTGTGAGATCATAGCTTTAGAATGAAACCGACATAATTGAAAATGACGCCCCTTGCCACTGGCGCCTAGAGCGGCCATTCCTCTTGCTCTACCCAAGACTGACTTTTTTTTCCTAAAACGAAGATTAACTTAAGTCTTTTACTCGTACTTTTATGTAAATTAATTTCTAAATCAAAATAATACCTACACCTTGTTCACTAAACTAAAACTAGATTAAATTACGTAAACTAAAACTATAGTAGGTAATTCTAAAAAGGGCCTCTGCGGCGTGGTACCGAAGACGCTGGCAGTATTTCTTCACTCGACTGTAAGACTGATCGTTGATCGACGTTGAGCGACGAAGCTGCCATCTCTTCAGCTTCCTGTGGTCTCTCTATTTTGTCTATGTTTTGAATTTTGGTTGAAATAAAGTCGTCTGACATATTATTGTTAACACCATTAGACATGTTAAGGTTGGAGTCAAGGGAACTGTCGCTGCCACTGACTTCCGAACCGGAACTCCTAATGTCACCCTCCACCTAGAAACATAATTGTAGAGATTTTTTTAGCTCCAACGGTTATGTGTTCACATAGCTATATGGTCTGCCCATTGCCACTTTAACGAGCTAATTCGCTTGACTCAAGCTTGACTATGTCAGTGACCCTCGTTCTTTTACGTATTGTCAGGAGTACTGTAAACTCCTTAGTTAGCGTTTGTTTTAGAACTGGCAACCCAGTTTTATTTTTAAATATTTGAAAAGCGAACGTATGCGGGGTCAACCAGATTTGTATCCCAGCAGCCTTAGATAATATAAGTCTATATTATCTAAGCCAGCAGCCAAGCGAATAAGTTCAATAAACAGAAGTCGTACAAAACATATAGGTATTTTAACCTTAATACAGTATCTCATCATTTCTGATTCGATCCGGGGGAGAAACAGTTAAGAAAAAGTATAATAATAGTATGAGGGCGTGTCGTACCTGGCCAGTTTTGATGGTTTTATAGACGGCCTGTAAAATGAGCCAGGTCCACATCACATGCAGAGCGAACAGTATACAAAGCAGAAATACAAAGAAGTGGATCGCCGGGAATGGTGGAACAAGTTTCGGCGCTCGGAATAAAATGCTGGAATCAAACAGACGTTAAGGGAAGAGACCTAGCTCCAATCAATTTAAGTATTCAATGCACTCGTGAATAGGTCGTATGCTTAATAATAAACGGTCTTAAGTCAAAAGTCGTGAATTTTGCCAAATTGAGTTTAAAGTTTATGTTATTAGTACTTCTCGTTTCCGTGGAATTATTTGGTAGGATTTAATTTTGTTTCCTATGTTTTTTATAATTCCTAACGTTGTACATAATGTCTACTTCCACTTTTTTCTTTCACACCAATTTATTTTTATTATATAAGTATTTAATAATATTGCTAAGGTTTAAAAAAATCATTTCATTGATAAATCACTTTATTACAAAATGTAGCAAAATGTAGTGAAATAATAAAAATAAAAATGATGCATTTCATTAGAACACCAAGTATTCGAGGATTATTTTTAATAAAACGAGGCAATCCGAATTACATCACTTCATTTTGCGTTTGATTTTGTGCTAAAACCAACCAGATGATTTTCTTATGATTAAAAAATTCATGAGTCATGACCTGCCGTCCGTTATTAATAATAATATCTTGTTTTTTCGTGTAACATTCACATATACCGTCACTACTTTGAAAAAAACTCGTATCTCAAATGAATACGTCAACAAAACTGACTCTTAAAATAATGTTCATAAAATTCACTCAGTAAAATTATCGATTTTAAGATACGGGCTTTTTTAAAAGTAGTGACGATATGGTTTAGTAATACAAAACATTTAAGTAAAACAACTGTTGGGGCTGGTCCGCATCCGGCGCACCAAGGATGCCGCCCGCTTGCGTAAACTCGCAAAAAAGTCATCAATATGTGCATCGGCCATCATCCTAGATGCGCTACAGAAGCGGGGCAGCCTTATCAACACCTGGAACGCGTCATTGAACAGAACACGTAGGGCTTCAAAAGCTCGGCCCGTATGTATGTATACATACAACAATCGTCACTACTTTGAAAAAATCTCGTATCTCAAATCAATACGTCAACAAATTTGACCCTTAAAACAATGTTCATTAAGTTAACTCATAAAGATCATCGATTTTGAGATACCAGCTTTTTTCAAAGTAGTGACGATATACTACATATTTCCATTATATCTCACCTCCAGATGATATAAAAGGGATATATTCCCAGCCGAGTCACGAACCATAGCACGACAAACAGCGCAAATATACAGTCGCACACCTTATGGTACCCAGCGTATTTCACAGCCTTTCCCGCCTGAAATAAACATCAAGGCAATCAGATCTGTACTGGTCCGCTATAGCCAGAGCCCGCGGCAGCCAGACCTTCGTTATAGTTGGCAAAAGATGAAAGTTTTTTTTCTTATAAAAAAATAAATATCACGTATCAAACGTCATAAAATTTCACCCCGATTTCGTTATGCTATAAAACTAATTTTTTTATATATTTTGTTCGGATTATTAGAACTCATTTCCGTCAGTGCCAGATACTATGCAGGGGTGCAATCCAGACAACCCTAAAATATGTTTAAATAGACGCCTGACAAAATTATATTAGCAAATTATTGCTTTAAATAATGCGCCATCTGCAAATATACAACGCATATAAACTAAACTCTATTTGTTCTAAGATGATTCAAATGACACAATCGTGATGATTAGGTATGTAACTTTGTGAGGTGGTAACAATTATATTATACCTAATACTTGAATAATTGAAATCACATTTAAACTGCTGATTGTTCCAATATTTGAACTCAGCTAACAAATTGTTAAGTTAGGTATCTACTGCTTAGGCACTATGTTATATCATGTTATATTAACTTAAGCCTACCATAGACTATGCCACTATGCCAGAACTTGAGATCGAGAACGCACTCACCTACGACCTACGAGTATTAAAAAAAAATCTTCCAAAAAGGTTGAAACTAGTCGGACCATTCCTGGCTTATAATCGTGGGTTGAAACGTTTAATTTAGTAATTTTATCAATATGTCCCACGAGAGTTTAAGCTTATTCTTCGTCCTTAAGTAATGTCATTGAAAGGTTTCACCTCCAGGTATATTTCCGCAGTATCGTGACACAGTATCACGAGCATCCCGACGCGGTGTGCGTTTAAGACCCAGCTGAAGGAAATAAGTGAGATAGTGGCGAGGTGGTGCACAAAGTTCTGCCAGAAGTCTTTGCGGCGGATGTCCCTGAACTGCGAGAGCAGCAGCGACCAGTAGAATGCTGACGTCACCATGTAGTACCACCACATGTCGTTCGTATAACCCTGTAACGTAATAAGCAGAGACCCTATTATTAGCGTCGTCATAACCCGCAATGATATGAACATGATGTAAAAGATTTTAACTCCTTACTTATCCCTCTTAAGACACAATTTAGGGGTAGGTAATACCAGCCACCGGGTAAGGGCGGTCACCTTTAATCTCTATTTATAAAATTCAAAGTTCTGACTGACTGACTGACTGATATATCAATGCACAACCCAAACCGTTGAAGCTAAACGCTTGAAATTTGGCATACATATACCTTAAGTGATATAGAAGTACACCAAGAAGGGATTTTTCGAAATTCTCACGGGATAGGGAATAAATGGGATTTACATTTTCACTTTTAAATGGCAAAAATATATTGCAATGTTTTGTGTTTAATTTGTTATGACTGATTAGTTATACTAATGTTACGTTTGATTTTGTCTTATAATTAAACTTGATATTTGCCACAAAATAGGCATTTGATGGAGATGGATGCAGGTAGGTGGGTTCTGCGTATAAAAATAAAAGCTTATAAAAAACTTGCCTGATGTGGATATCCGATGTAGCAATGATCAATGTCCCACAGCCATTCCTTGTCCCATAGTATGTAAATGGCGTATAAGAAGTTGTACGTTAAGAATGCACTTTTCCACGTGTTCTCGCAGAATTTGACGAGCTTTGACGGTTTGTCCTGGGATCGGCGCAGGCGCCACCACCGCTCCACCTGCCGCTCCTTCATATCCAACTGTTTCGCCAGCTCATTTAACTGAGGAATTATTATTATTATTATTATTATTAGGGTGAATTTTCAGAGCAACTATTTTGGCCGTCCCTAGTCAATTAAAAATAAACTACTTAATAAAATATTATCACGCAATTTTATATACATTGTATACAATACAATAGAGGAGGATTAATTTTCGATATGGTGTATGTAGGTATACCTACACGTGATTGGAAAAAACCTCTTAGGTACCTTTTTAGATTTAGGGTCGGCTCTGTAAGCAGCTTCAAGCTTAGGATTATTTGGAACCTTTTTACTCCTTCCCTCCTTAACTCCGAGTGAACGGCCAAATGGAGCGAAGACGTAACTGCAAGAAAAAAATATATAGGTACTTACTTAATTAATATGGCTTCTCAATCTCAGGCTAAATTTGAACAGCCCGTGTGAGAAAGACAGAAAATTTTCCAATTCCTACTGCACTCAGTATGGGGTTCCGTGGTCATTACTCAAAAACTGTTTGCTGCCTTCCTCGACCTATCTAAGGCTTTTGACCTGGTTGCCTACGACAGTCTTTGGGAAAAACTTGAAGCTACTAATGTAGATGCTGAGACGGTACGTATTTTCAGGTACTGGTATGGGAACCAGGTGAATTGCGTTAGATGGTCGGATGCTTTATCGGATCCATATAAATTGAAGTGTGGGGTGAGACAAGGAGGTTTAAGTTCACCCACACTCTTTAACCTATATGTAAATGGCTTAATCGAGGAGCTCAGCAGAACTCATGTCGGATGTCATATTGACGAAGTATGCCTGAATAATATTAGCTATGCAGATGATATGGTTCTGCTGAGTGCCTCGATATGTGGCTTACGTAAGCTCTTGTCGATCAGTGAAGGGTTCGCAGCTCGACAGGGCTTGAAATACAATGCCTTGAAAAGTAAATTCATGGTTTTTGGGATCGGGCGCAAGCGGATAGGTGAGGTACCCGGTAATCCCGGTATCTACATTAATGGAGGGGCCCTAGACAGGGTGGATCAATTTAGATACTTGGGTCATGACCTTGTGTTCGATCTCAAAGATGATATGGATATGGAGGGAGAAAGAAGGGCTCTTGCAGTTCAGGCAAACATGATTGCTCGTAGGTTTGCTAGAAGTACCAACGAGATAAAAGTTACACTCTTTAGAGCATTTTGTACTTCTTTATACACATGCAGCTTATGGGCACATTATACAGACTGGGCTTTTGGAGCCCTACGTGTACAGTTCAATGACGCGTTCCGGGTGTTGTTGGGGCTGCCCCGCTTCTGCAGCGCATCTGGGATGTTCGCCGATGCACATATTGATGACTTCTTTGCGAGTTTGCGTAAACGGGCGGCATCCTTGGTGCGCCGGGTGCGGGCTAGCCCCAACAGTATCCTGCGCATGATAGCGGACAGGGTGACTGTCCTTACATGGCTCACTGCAGTGGCTTGCACCGACCTGCTCAGCTACCGTCATCATGCGGTGACCCTCATTGTTTTATTTTTATTGTGTATGTGCTATTGTGTTACTAACTATTGTTTTAAATCTTTTGTATTACTAACCAAATGTGTCAATGTTACACGATTAAACAAGATTTTATTATTATTCAAAAACACGTCGTGAAAAGTTTACCAGGGAAAGAGTCTCCATAGTACTTACGTTTTTTTGTTAAAAGCGCAGTTTTTCGGCAATAACTCATAAACAGTATGTTCGATCACGTTGAAACCAATTCTTGTTGATTTTTTATTATTATTTAACACCCCAAACTAAGTAAGTAGCAGCCATTATAAAAATCACCTAGGCTTCCAATTTAAGCAATAATCGTCCCCGTACAGCGAAAAATCACCGAGTCCCAAAATCTCGAAATTTACTTTTTAATGCCGTCGATACTGCATTTTTAGGGTTCCGGAGCCAAAATGGCAAAAACCGGCTTTGCTCAGGGACTATCAATGCTAGAAAGCTGTAATTTTGCACGGATATATAAATAAATTATGCCGACAAAATAGTACAATCAAAAATTCAAAAAGATTTTTTTAGGGTACCTCCCATAGACGTAAAGTGGGGGTGATTTTTTTTTCTCATCCAACCCTATAGTGTGGGGTATCGTTGGATATGTATTTTAAAACAATTAGGGGTTTGCTAAAACGATTTTTCGATTCAGTAATTTGTTTGCGAAATATTCAACTTTAAAGTGCAAATTTTCATTAAAATCGAGCGTCACCCCCCTCTAAAATCTAAACCGGTTGGTGGAAAAATTTGGAAAAATTCAGGATGGTAGTCAGTATATCAAACTTCCAAGGAGAAATATAACGGCTAAGTTTACTTGAGAATTATTAGTAGTTTATGAGTAAATAGCAGCGTAAGGTATAAAATATACCTCAACTTGGAAGATTCCGTATAAAATAGGAAATTCTTAGAAAAATATTACTTAAATTTTTCGTAATGGCTACGGAACCCTATTTTGAGCGTGTCCGACACGTTCTTGGCCGGTTTTTCTGCATATTCAGTCTTATTGCTATGTCAATAGGAGCCATAGACTCAAAAAGTTTTCGCTCTACAGGGACTATATCGTGAAAGTCACTAAGTCGTATATTGCTGTTTTGAGATCGGAGGTTTAAAGTTGTGAAAATAAAAAAAAAATGTAACATTTTATGGCGTGAGATATTTATCATAATTATGGTCTCATTGCAATGATGTAATGTCACGGTATAAGCTGCAGCTGCCAAATCGAAACGAAAAGCTTAATTTTTCAAGTTATTAGCGATAATTACGTTTATCTCTTAAAATTATGAACCTAAATGTCACTTAGTGATTTTTCGACTAAAGTTAGTGACTATTCGCATGATATTTAAAGCTCATACCTATTAACATAATTTGATAGAATCGAAAACTCAACAAAAATATTTAGATAATTTTTGCTTTCATATTTTGTAACTAATTTTGCAACCGTTAGGTATCTAAGTCATTTTAGTGAGCTTTTTGAATAAAATAGTGCTCGGTGATAGACATAACGTAACTGGATATGGCAAAAAAGAACTACAATTAATACTTAAACTAACCACTTTGGCTATATTTTTCCGGTATAAATTCATTAAGTAATTTAGTTAGTTCTCACTCCAATTCATGTGCAATAACAACAAAAACTACTTACTGACTTTATAAAATTGGATCTATGCCTCCTATTAACATAGCAATAAGACTGAAATTTGCAGAAAAAATACAATATCGATAGCATTAAAAAATCAATTTCAAGATTTTAGGACTTGGTGACTTTTCTCTCTACGGGGACGATATAATTACGGCTTTCGGTTTTTGAGTAAAATAATATGCCTGTGAGATATGGACAGACGGACGTGCAGGAAGAAACTATAAGGGTTCCGTTTTATCATCTACATATGTACCTACTTCGGGTTTTACAGTTAGATTCGGTGCTCGCCGGAAGCATACGAAATAATTAATTTACTCTCGTGCGTTGCATAGAACTTTTCATAAACTAGCTTCAAAACTGGTAAATATATTGTTTATGGCGAAGTAAGTACTATAGTAAACTGTCACCTATAGTTTACGGCAGTACTTCGCTATATACACAGATATACAGATGTCACGGGTTAGTTGAAACATATGCCCTGAAAACTAAAGAATACGCGGACGAAGTCGCGGGCAAAAGCTAGTTTTGAATATAGAACCCTAAAAATTTAGTTTAAAATTGAGTGTCATTGATTGAAAAAATATTTTCAACCGACCACTTTTGATACGATTGAGGTGACATTGACGCAGAATTTCGCTCCATTATTTAATTTACGAGTGTTTCAACCAGAGATTTGTGAGGATGTGTAGCGAGGATCAGGTTTTTTGTGCACCAATAAAAACGCTTCATTTATCTAGCATTGCTCTGCTCAGCTGTTTCCACCAGAGCGTGCGAGGATAGGTAAATGAAGCGTTTATATTTCTTGGTGAAAAACACTTTCCTCGCAACACATCCTCACAGAGCAGTGAAAACGCAGCCTTAGATAAGGATGAAACAAAAAGTTACTTACTTCTCCATCGTAAAGCGAATCGCTGTGTACACTAAGGCCATTGGTATGGGGTAGAGAACATGCCAGTGGTTGGTGTACGCAACTGCCTTATGCGGCCCAGGCGCTACATCGGCCCACGTCGTGTTGGGCGGCAACCAGAACCTTTCATCCCAAAACGCGTCCAAAACCGGCCGCAGCATCTTCGACTTTATACGTATGGCTTTTTACTCCGGAATATGAATTTTACCTACTTATAATGATTTACTGTACCAAATAATTAACAATATTATGACTGCATGTTAACAAAGCGCCACGCGTGATGCGAGCCCAATAACCAGCCAGTAATGAAAAATTCCTATTGTGTGGTGTTGTAAGGAAGACACCCAGTCAGGTGCACAGTTCGTAATGTCACGGAGATAAGTGAACGTTTTTTTGTTCGAAACTTGTACCTAAATATGCAACCACAAGGTTAGGTAAAGATGAATTACAAAAAATTGATAGGGTAAAGTTTTTAATATTTGACCGCCCTCTAATACTGTAGGTATGAACGCATTTGTACTATTTTCAAAAATATATATGAATTGTGCAAAACGACATCTAATAGTAATAGTCTAATAGTAAACGTGAGAATCAACCCTCGGTTCATGATAAGAATCGAGAATCAATCTTTGCATGATAGAACGTATGGTGTTAAGCACGTGTGGAATATACGAGCACAGACTATAGTATTTTTCACCTATGATGAGTTCTGTGAAGTTTCGAGTTTGACAGTTTTAGAGACGTACCATTTATCCAGTGAAGTACCGATTTGTCTAAGAGTTCTTCTCTTTTAAAAAATGGCTTCTGTCCTAATTAATAGGACAATTTCACCAGTGTCTAAGTATTCTCTTTCGAGAGGCAACGTTGTACGGTGATTGTAGTTTTTGTAACTTGATAGTAAAATTCCAGAAACCACGTGGAGACAACTCGCGCATTAAAAAATGTCAGACACGAGAGCAATATAGAATTTTGTGATCACTGTTCACTGTTAAGGTTAATCGCCGCATAAAACACTATCAAAATTATACTTCAACTAGCCAAAGAAACAGAAATAGCAAAATTAGATATTATGAAACCGACTACGTATCTTCCCTTGAATTGTTCATTGTGACATAAAATCGTCACTGGAAAAGAAACCAGCCAAGAGCGTGTCGGACACGCTCAAAATAGGGTTCCGTAGCCATTACGAAAAATTTAAGTAATATTTTTCTAAGAATTTCCTATTTTATACGGAATCTTCCAAGTTGAGGTATATTTTATACCTTACGCTGCTATTTACTCATAAACTACTAATAATTCTCAAGCAAACTTAGCCGTTATAGTTTTACTTGAAAGTTTGATATACTGACTACCATCCTGAATTTTTTCAAACTTTTCCACCCACCGGTTTAGATTTTAAAGGGGGGGGACGCTCGATTTTAATGAAAATTTGCACTTTAAAGTTGAATATTTCGCAAACAAATTACTGAATCGAAAAATCGTTTTAGTAAACCCCTAATAATTTTAAAATTCCTATCCAACGATACCCCACACTATAGGGTTGGATGAGAAAAAAAAAATCACCGCCACTTTACGTCTATGGGAGGTACCTTAAAAAAAATTGTTTTTGAATTTTTAATTGTACTATTTTGGCGGCATAGTTTACCTATATATCCGTGAAAAATTACAGCTTTCTAGCATTGATAGTCCCTGAGCAAAGCCGCGGACGGACAGACAGACAGACAGACATGGCGAAACTATAAGGGTTCCGTTTTTGCCATTTTGGTTCCGGAACCCTAAAAATACTGAAATGCCAAAAGATCACGATAAGGTTATACCTAACAAAAACCTGTTTATATTACGTCAGTATTTCTTAAAAATAACTACTATAAGACAAAAACTTTAATTACTTAACGCGAGTCATTTTCTTTTGATGTTTAGTTCTAGCATACGTGTATTTTCGAGCATTTACTCCCGTCAAAAAAACTAAATATAAAGGCTAAAATATTCGAGCAGACTGACTAAACTGCTTGCGCGCGCGCGTATTCATTACACGTACCTAAACTATTACTGAGCGGCAAAAAAATTTGCCCTCAAATGTATGCAGAATAGGTAATTTTGTATGAAGACTGGGCCAAATTTTGTGCCGCTGAGTATACCTTAATAGCAAAATATATTCATCTAAATAATACAGATTATGATGTTGTTAAGGATAGGATTATTTCTTAACAGTTGCTATAGTTCCCGAAATTGAAACTAACTGGATGGACAGAAGATTCGACAGAAGCACGAAGGCAATTTTTCTTATACGCCACGCTCGATCCGATTTCAATTAAAACAAAATTACTTTAACAGAGCTATTGTTATATTGTAAGAAAAGCACAAATACTGAAAGAGTTTTATTTATCACAAGATAAGAAGACAGTTCTACTTAAATTGCAGTTTGTATATTTTTACTGCAAAGAGATATTACTTATGCGACACATGTGCAAAAAATACCAAAAAGTAAAAGAAAAAAAATACCCGCCTTTTTACAGGCTACTGAAGCGCCACAAATATGTTTCGATAGCTACTTTACCAAGATAGATCGACGCAAAAAAATTTGCTGATTCCGAATATTATGTATATAAGTAAATAAACAATATGCCCAATTGGTGGTTAAATAATTTTGCCTTTCCAGTGACGATATGAATTTGTCGTATTCTTCAATGCCGTAGCACGACAAGTCATCTCATTTCTAATGTGCTCCCCAAAACGTTTGCCAAAAGCAGAATTGTCCTATTCATTTTCAATACAAAATATGCGCCCGACCACGTGTTGTGGTTGTGGTACGTGTGAAAGAAGCCTTTATTCCAAATTTCAAGTATGTGTATTTCAAGTGTAGAGTTTCGAAGGAGGAAAACTCTATCTAATCTTAACAAAGAAAACATCTGTTCTTTTAGATATTTCTCTTCACGAATTTATTGGCAAAGTTTCATAATTATAACATAAAAAATAAAGATTTTCTTGTACAAATATCCATCTCCCTTTTTACCCCCTCAGCGGTGAAATTTTTAAAAATAGTTAATCACGTATTGTCTTAATTCTATTCGAGAGACGTTCACTTAGTTTGAGAATCATGTCTTCAAAAATAACGTTTATTCTAATGCAGATTTTCACCCCCCTTTTAAACCCTTTAGGATAAGAATTATTAAAAAAATGTGAGATGCTTGTTCTTTTATTTGATTTGATGAAAGATTTCATTAGATTTCGTAATCCTAACTTAAAAAAAAGTAACGTTTTCCTTATAAAAATTTTCATTCCCCTTTTTACCCCCTTAGGGTTGTAATTTTTAAAAGTGGCGAATCATCAAGTACATAATAATATTCCCTTAATTTTGTCCAAGAGTTATTCACTAAATTTCAGAATCATAATTTGAAAAATAAAAAAAATTCATGCAAAATTCCATCCCCCTTTTAAACTCTTTAGGGGTAGAATTATCAAAAAATGTGAAATTTAAGACATGAGTTTAAATTAATGTTTTCTTCTACCCCGCCCCCTTCTTTTTCACCTCCGTAGTTTCCAAAAACATTATATTTGTGTTCTTTTATATGTTGTTCAACACGCAAATTCATCATATTTATATTACAACATTAAATAACACATGTTTCCGTACTAACTTCCTCCCCCTTTTTTATTTACCCCCTCAGATGAAGAATTTTCAAAAACAGTGAAACACATATTTGTTTATTTATGTTAAAGAGCAATTTCACAAAGTTTTATAATGATATCTTCAGTAATAACATTTTTCTCATACAAACTTACTACTTTAAGGATAGAATTTTCAAAAATGGCGAAATATGAGTTCGCTCATATTTTATGCTAAATGTTTTTCCTAAATTTCACAGTCGTAACTTTAGAAATAACTATTTTGTATACTAACGTTCTCCCCTCCTTTTCACCCTATTAGGGGATGAATTTCGAAAAATGTTTTCTTACCTCGTGTACCTACATGTCATAAAAGAAACACCTGTGCAAAATTTCAGCTTTCTAGGTTCAAGGGTTTGGGCTGGGCGTTGATGAGTCAGTGATGAATGAATAAGGACTTGTCTTTTTATGCCGCCTCCACATGCTTGGCAAACAATGGCAATCAGCGAACAGCAAACAACGAACACGAACGTGTGGATAGGTGTTCCCCTGTTTGCCTTTTTTTGTTTGTATTTGCCAGTAATCGGCGTAATTCGATAAGCGTGCTTGCGATATAGGACTTCGACACAGGTAAAATATAATGAAAACTGATAAAAAGGATACATGATTGTATAGATCAATGTTTTATTTCTAAAAGACTTATATAACTAGGTATAATTATAAGGTACAAATGGGGATACGAACTTAATACTAATCTAACTTAGTTTTACCCCATAGACATAGATTAATACACTGTGTCCAGTAATGAATTACGAACAAGATAATAGAAGCCCAAAGTTGAAGGCTAAGGGCTTTCAGAGTCATTCTTTGTTATTCTTACACCACCCATGAAACATACATTATATGTATTTTTCATCATATTTGTAAGGAAACAAACTATTTTTTCATCGTCATCCCAGCCTATATAACGTCCCACTGCTGGATGGTTTCTAGTGGATGTGTGGATTTAAGTTACATTGTCTTTCCCAAAGCAGATAAAAAAAGTTAAGCATTCATAACGGATTACATGAATTATCAAAAAAAAAACCGATTTAGTCTCTTGAATAAAAAATACCACCCATATAGAAAAGCATTTTGAAGTCAATAAATTTAACAGTCCCTTATCAAAATTTGAGTTACTTATAAAAAAACTATTTGTCACTGGGTACTTAGCCAAAGTAGCCATGCCTGTACTTTTCTCCTATACTGCGTCGGGTAGCGCAAATCCACGTAAATACCATTGAATGAATATTCCACATAGCTAAAATAGCCAATTTCCAATTTTTAATCTAAACTGAAATAAAACCAATTTTCAAGTTAAAACTTAGGGTGAATCAACTATTTTACCGACACTTTGGGCGTCTCCTGCGTTACCAAAATTGTCTCTCGCGTTACTATAAAATCGTACTTCCAAGAAGATATTTCACAGTTTAATATGTTGAACTTACGTAGGATGGCATGGATTAATGTATGCCATCAATTAAATTACAGAAAAATCTGCAATTGTTTGAAAAATGTCGCGGACAGATTAGTGTCGGTAAAAAAGTTGATTGGCCCGGCAAAGCAGATACGCGGTATTTGCGCATGGTAGATAAGTATATTTGCACTTTTACCGACGAGTAGCTTCTTAAGGGACAGTTAAGGGTTACAATTATCTAAGCTAAAATCGCTCGGCCACATTTTAAATTTAAACTTAGTCTATAGAGAGCTGTCGGAAGGAGCCGTCGATTCCGAAGAGTTCGTCGTAGTTTGTGGGCTTGCCTGGCCGAAGCGATTCGTTAACTTTCACCGATTCCTGAGACTTGAACCACTCCGTGTATTCTCGCAGCTTTTCTATCCAAGCCTCTGTAATGATAGTTTAAACAATGTCAGTAAAATGGCAAAAACGGAACCCTTTTAGTTTCGTCATGTCTGTCTGTCTGCCGTCCGTCCGCGGCTTTGCTCAGGGACTATCAATGCTAGAAAGTTGTAATTTTGCACCAATATATATGTAAACTATGCCGACAAATAGTAAAATAAAAAAATTCAAAAAAAAAAATTGTTAGGCTGCCTCCCATAAACATAAAAGTGGGGGTTTATTTTTTCTCATCCAACCTTGTATGTAGGGTATCGTTAGATAGGTCTTTTAAAATCATTAGGTACGGGGTACTAAAAAGATTTTTCGATTTAGCGATTTGTTTGCAAAATATTGAATTTTAAAGTGAATATTTTCATTAAAATCGAGCGTCCCCCCCTCCTTAAAATCTAAACAGATGGGGGGAAAAATTTGAAAAAAAATAAATTAAAATTTAGGATGGCAGTAGTTTTTATTATTAAATAGCTGAAAAACGAGCATGCAGGTTACGGGGTTGCGGGGGTAGGTATTTATGTACTATATCAAACTTACAAGGAAAACTATAACGGTTAAGTTTTCTTGAGAATCATTAGTAGCTTAAAAGTAAATAGTAGCATCCTAAGTTCCGTTAAAAATACGAAATCCTATAGAAAAATATTACTTAATTTTTTCGTAATGGCTACGAAACCCTATTTCGGGCGTGCCCGACACGCTCTTGGCCGGTTTTTATTTACCTAAAACTGAACTGACCCATGATTGAACCATATATGGTTCAAGCACGGGTCAGTTTTAGTCAGTCACTTGATAATCTGAGTGTCTGATGATCTGTGTGTCTGTCTGTCTGTAGCACTGTAGCTCTTAAACGGGTGGACCGATTTAGATGCGGTTTTTTTTATTTGAAAGCAGATTTTCTAGCAATGGTTCTTAGATACGTTTTATCCAAATCGGTTCAGCCATTTTTGAGAAATTGAACTTTGAAGTGGCAAAGTCGGGAGTTTTTCAACTTTTTGTTGGTTACGTTATACCTATTTAATGCTCCCTTAAAGATAACGGAAATTAAAATAATAAATAAAGAGCTGATGGTGGATTCTTACTGTTGATGTCATCAAGAGACCCTCCATTGCCGCCGTATTCATCAGGCAGCATCTCTTTAGGGATGTACTCGTGTATCGTGCTTATGTCAGTGTGACAGAAGATCTGAGAAAAAAAAAGGTAAACATCGATTTTTAACTCATCCCTTGAGATTTGCTCGAGGTTTGATTGGTGCAATGGATTTATAAAAGTAATCATCATCATCCTCAGCCGGAAGACGTCCACTGCTGGACAAAGGCCTCTCCCATAGAACGCCACAATGAACGATAACTCGCCACTTGCATCCACCGGTTTTCCGCAACTCTCACGATGTCGTCAGTCCACCTGGTGGGAGGCCTGCCAACGTTTCGTCTTCCGGTTCGTGGTCGCCACTCGAGGACTTTTCTCCCCCAACGGTTATCTGTTCTTCGAGCGATGTGGCCTGCCCATTGCCACTTCAATTTGCATATTTTTCCAGCTATGTCAGTGACGAATTTCCGTATTCCGGATTCTATCGCGCAAAGAAACTCCAAGCATAGCTCTCTCCATAGCTCGTATAAAAGTAGTATTCGTTGAAAACTGGTTAATTACCCTGTTTCTGATCTTCTCTTTTAGGAAAGGCCGGACAAAGTTGATTACGGTGTCGATGATAGGCGAAGCGTTGACCACATGGACTTCTTTCAACTTGACGGGGTATGCTTCCTGCAAAAAAAACATTGTGTTAATCCATTTGTATTGTATTATAAAGTCATGAAAATAACAGAACACAGGATAATAAGATGTACAAAGGCGAACTTATCCCTTAAAGGGATCTCTTCCTGTTAACCTTTGAACGAGTGACAGGATATCAGACACAAGAGTAGACACTACAACACTACAAGTACACTGAAAAGGTCAAAGAACCGAAATTTAAATTAACTTAAAAATTCTTTATAACTACACATTCATATATAGGTACACATTAATACATAATAATAAAGTCAATAAATTAATACATATCAAGACAAATAAACTATATGAAAAGTACATATCTACATATACACCACATATACACAAAAAAGAACATACAACACTGCCTCACTTAAGATTTTACGATGAACTGTCAAGCCATCTATTGCGTAGTTACTTGTAATTAAAGTTGGAAAGTGTAGGGAAAGGAGTACTATTTCTATTATTTAGAAGCACTTATTTAATTTGCTATGTATGTGATGTGTATGTAGGTCAAATCTTATAAGCAAAATTTGACGCATTTCCAGTGGTCGCATTGAAGTGAAATCTGGTCTGGCCAGGATAGTCTCCGCGCAGGACGGAACTCCTCAAGGGCTAATCGCATTGACTTAAAATTTAGTACGGAAGTGTAGTTTGGAAGACAATGCAAGTTGACAAAAGTGCAGACAGCAAAATACCTTGAGTTAAAAAAATATTTTTATCTTATTCGACTGGATGGCAAAAGAGAAAGTCTCCTGATGGTAAGAGATCACCACCGCCCATAAACATAAGCAACACCAGGGGTGTTTCGGCCCTAAGGCCTAAGATGGGATACCTCAAGTGCCAGTAATTTCACCGGCTGTCTTACTTCCTTCGCCGTAAACAACAGTGCAAGCGCTGCTGGTTCACGGTAGGATTAATTTTGACCAGAAACTTATTTTTTGATAGAAAATGTAAAGTGAAAAATATTGCTGGGGCTTAGATCGGACCTTTAGGCTTCATAGAGCAAAGCAAAGTTACTGTTGATAAAACAAAGATAAAATACGAGCTAGAAATCACCGTGATTACACCTTGACATAGTATGTCTTGCCGATTTGGTACCACATGCTATACTTATGTATAATACAACTCTTTTTTTAAGTGTTACCTTGGCCTTGGTTGCAATATAGGCGTTGCGTAAATGCAGCTTTTCGGAGCAGCTTTCAAGGTAAAGTTGTGGTGTCGAAACTGTTTCGGAACTAAATCTTTGGAGTGAAAATGTAATTTGATGTGAAAGGACAACCATAAGTAATTTTATATGAAGAATGGTTGGAAATACAATTTAGTAACAAACTTTGCTTAGTTTGGGACTAAGTTAATTGAAAGAAAGAAAGAAAGAAAGAAGAAATATATAAATACCTACTCGTAATATTTATAATAATATTTCGTGTCAATTGTCCCATGAATTTTTTTAAATCGTACTTATGTGCGTTTTTGTTTGTGATTAAATTGTGTACTTACCTAATAACTAAATTCTATGGTTTAATTTATAATTTATGGATTTATGCATGCGGCAAAATAATCCGGGCAAGTCACTCATCATCGAGTACTTATATACCTACTTAATTTCTTTGTTATGTTCACTTGGTTACCTTCCTACATATATCTCTGTGATCTGAATCTGACTATTTTATTATGATTTTCTTATATTTTTATTTAATTACTTAATAGGTTTATAGTCAGTTGTGCAACCACGAACTCAAGAATCTATTTTTAGTGCCATTGCTACTTGTACTATTATCTATTCTGTGCCATTGCTGTAAGGTAGATGGTACTGATGCGATGGAATCAAAATAAATCTTTCTCTTTCTTTCTATTGTAGATAGGTCCCTAAGGTATGATAGATATGGTAGGTCTGTATAAAGGATTATGTTAAGTATTAGGATTATGTTGTTATTTTTTCAAGCTGTAATTTATTTTTCTTGTTTGCCGAGGTTTGGCAAATCAATTTATTCTTTATTTTTTTTGATGGCACGTATCGTAGTCAAGTTATTATGGTTTTCATAAGAAACTGAAAAATTCTTCATCCCTATTTTGTACTATTAATATTAGGCCACCTATTGCTTACCTCAGAAGGTCTCTGTGTAATACCCGTTTTCTGTAATTGTTTGCTATATGTTGGTGTGCAATAAAGAGTTATTGTATTGTATTGTATTAGTATCTAGAATTAAAAGACGCAATTACCTGGACGCACATCAGGAACTTCTTAATAGCGGAAGGAGAGAGTCTGCTAAGGTGGCTCGGGGATACAATTGAAGCGTCTAGGATGTACACGTCTCCCCCCACTCCTTCTATCTCCTCCTTCAGCCTCACGTCTCCTATCATCATGGCTATCTTGAAGGCATCCACGAGCTGGTTGGTATCCAGGTTTTTGTCCAGTCCTGAAAAGATATTGAAGCTTATAAAAATACTGGTCCATGAGGTTCTATTACCTACTTTAACTTTAAGTTGATTTTATTTTGTTTATACTAATTTTATGTATTTGTTACCTATATAATCCATACTAATATTATAAATGGGAAAGCGTGTTTGCGTATTTTTATGTTTGTCCGTCTTTCACGCCGTAACGGAGCGACGGATCGACGTGATTTTTGGCATTGAGATAGTTTATGGGCCTGAGAGTGACATAGGCTACTTTTTATCCCGGAAAAATGCACAGTTCCCGAGAGAACAGCGCGCGAAAACCGAATTTCACGCGGGCAGAGCCGCGGGCTAAGCTAATACTAATATGAATAAAATAAATATTGGAGCCCCCCCCCATAAGTAAACATGGGAGCCCCCCCATATTTGCTGTTTTTTTGCTAATGTCTAATGTTGTACAGAGAATGGTACAGTTCTTAAAAATATGTCTTGGAGGACAATTTTTTCCAGTGTCTAACTGTCTAGTAGATTTTGCCGTTGCTTGTATGGTAAGAAAATTCTAGAAAACGACATTTGAGAGGTATAATGGTGGATGAACGATCCGCGAAGCCTTTATTCGAATAAGACGCAGATAGAAACATCTGACGTCACAGCAGTCACGAGAAAAGCCACATCAATCATCACAATCAGATGTTAGATATGTAGATGAGATAAGGCCTAAGAAAAACAAAATTTAATTTCCGTTGTCTATAGGCATTTTATTTTTTATAGATAGCAATACGCATAGATAAAGTGAAATTTTGTCTTTTGTTTTGTCTTGTTACTATGAGGTCGGTATTTACTTGATCTATGGCCTCTTAAGAAGTTGGGCTGAGTTTTTTGGAACTTACTAACTATGGTGCGAAAAAAATAAATAAAAATGGTGTATGTGAAGTAAATCTGCGGGCCCGCGAGGGAACTACGGCCCAATTTCCCTAATTCTGAGAGAAAGCCTGTGCCCTGCGGTGGGACGTATACAGGCCGAGATTGTTAGGTATTATAAAATTCATGTGTCATCTTTAGTATTTAACTAGTCTATAATCCATACTTCCATACTAATATTATAAATGCGAAGTGTTTGTGTGTCTGTATGTTTGTGTGTTTGTTCGTCTTTCACGCCGTAGCCGAGCGACGGATCAAAATGATTTTTGGCATAGTGACAGTTTATGGGCCCGAGAATGACATAGGCTACATTTATCCCGGAAAAATGCACAGTTCCCGAGGGAACAGCGCGCGATAACCGTATACCACGCGGGCGGAGCCGCGGGCAAAAGCTAGTTTAAAATAAATTATTTTACCAACTACTGTACAAATTTGGTTACAATATCCAACACAACTTAAAACAACATTATGGTCGAAAATCACAAGCCACATTAATTTATTTAAATTAAATTATGTTTTCAACAGCATCGTAGTCTAGAGTTAGTAACAACTTTGCCAACCAACTAAACCTATTGTTATAAACACGAAAATTTGTGAGTGTGTGTGTTTGTATGTTTCCTACTCTTTTACGCTAAAACGGCTGGACGAAATTTGTCAAACAAGTCATTTTGATTTTATAAGTTCAGGACTTGTATTTTGTTCGTATTTAGATATTTTAAAATTATTGCCCGTAGCTTATGGCCGTACTAAATTATGGCCAGTTCCGTCACAAGCAATCAAAAATGACCAAGATCAAACTTTTTATTATGAAACAAAAGTTTATACAGGGTCATAGACTCAAATGCTTTTGTTCGGTACGTGGTGTCAACAAAGTCAACTTTACTCAACACAGGTCCGAGCTATTAAGTTTCGCCTTGACTCGCTGTCAAGTGACGCAACTCACCTCTGCACACTGTGACGCGCCGGCCGTTTGGCGTCAAGCCGGGTAGTGGGGCTCCTTGCCTGTAACAACAATCCATATACTATACTATATACTATATCCATACTTATATTATAAATGCGAAAGTGTGTTTGTATGTTTGTGTGTATCTCAGTCTTACACGCCGTAACTGAGCGACGAATCGACGTGATTTTTGGCATAGAGATAGTTCATGGGCCCAAGTGACATAGGCTACTTTTTATCCCGGAAAAATGTTCCCGAGGGAACAAAGAGCGATAACCAAATACCACGCGGACGGAGCCGCGGGCAAAAGCTAGTAATATTATAAATGCTAAAGTGTGTTTGTATGTTTGTGTGTTTGTGTTTGTCCGTCTTTCACGCCATAATGGAGCGACGGATCGACGTGGTTTTTGGCATAGAGATAGTTTATGGGCCCGAGAGTGACATAGGCTACTTTTTATCCCGGAAAAATGCATAGTTCCCGAGGGAACAGCGCGCAATAACCGAATACCACGCGGGCGGAGCCACGGGCAAAAGCTAGTAATATTATAAATGCGAAAGTGTGTTTGTATGTTTGTGTGTTTGTGTTTGTCCGTCTTTCACGCCATAACGGAGCGACCGATCGACGTGGTTTTTGGTATAGAGGTAAGTTCATGGGCCCAAGTGACATAGGCTACTTTTTATCCCGGAAAAATGCATAGTTCCCGAGGGAACAAAGAGCGATAACCGAATACCACGCGGGTGGAGCCGCGGGCAAAAGCTAGTAATTTTAATAAAGGTTTTTACCCACTGCACCGTATAAAACTATAACCGTAGTAGGAACGTATCAGGCATGGTGTGTAATGCGATAACGACAATATGTCAAAGGCGTGTCATACTCTTAACTTCTTATGATTCGGCTTATTTATCGTTTTTCGTGCTACGTGCATGGCACGCGACGATGACGGTTGGTTAAAGCAACGTGGTATAGTCGGCATTAAGGTGTTTTGGCAAGTATTAACAAAAGAAATGATGCTCAGGGTTTTTTTTATGAAAACTGAAGACAATACCTTTGCTAAGGGACTGTTTCACCATCCATTGATTAGTGTTAACTGACGGTTAAATGTGATGCCGTCTCTATTTGTTTTGTTCGAATAGACGGAGACGGCAGTTTTGCAGGTACCTAGTAGGACCTTGTGAAAGGACCGCCCGGATTGCTACCACCATCTTGCTCGCTAATCCTGCCGTGAAGCAGCAGTGCTTGCACTGTTGTGTTTCGGCGTGGAGAGTAAGATAGCCGGTGAAATTACTGGCACTTGAGGTATTCCATCTTAGGTTTAGGTTGGCAACACATCTGCAATACCCTGGTGTTGTAGTTGTTTATGACCGGTGGTGATCTCTTACCATCAGGAGACCCACTTGCTCGTTTGCCATCCAGCCGAATAAAAAAACAATCGATGGTGAAACAGCCCCTAAATCTAGCGTAATCGAAAGTCTTGCAACTTGTCCTTCCGTTGTGCTAATAAACGAGCAATGGTGACACTTAACCGAGCGGTCAAAACATTATTCATACTAAGGATGTGCTAGCAGACAGTCCTACACAGTTGCCAAACTATAGCAAGACAGGAAGCTAGAAAACAAAGATACACACCTGGGCTAATCAACTTTTTTACCGACACTATGTCTGCTACATTTTTCAAACAATTGCAGATTTTTGTAAGTAAACATGTTTTTTCTGTAATTTAGTAGATGGTGTATGTTGCCATGCCATCCTACGTTAGTTCAACCTATCAAACCGTGAAATATCTTGTTGGAAGTACGATTTTTTGGTAACGCCGGAGACAATTTGGTAACGTAGGAGACGCCTAAAGTGTCGGTACAATAGTTGATTGGCCCACCTACGAAGCAATTTTATGATGTGTGTGATGTCCCCAAACTGTATTGGGGCCACGTGGGAACTAAAGCTCAAGCTTTTTTCTGAGAGGAGATCTCTGCCCAGCTGTGGGATTTATATTGATCCTAGATAATAATGATACTGATACGGATGACCGTTGGAGCCAAAAAGTTCTCGAATAGAGACCGCGGATCGGCAAGCGCAGCGTAGGTCGTCCACCAACGAGATGGACGGATTACTTGATTAAATCCGCGGGTTCAAGGATACTTGCAACCGAAGCAACTAGAAGTCTATGGGGGAGGCTTATCTCAGCCATTTTTTTGAAAAAGTTGAAACAGCTCAAACGACAGACAAAGATTCACTGGTTTTCGAACATGTACGAGTATAACTCAATATCTCAAAAAATGTCGCTTAGATGTAAGCCTTTTAACCGCCCGTATGATGATGATGATGAATAATGATACCAAAATGATACTAAGCACAGGCGCCTTTGTACTTGGGTGTGTCGTCAACCGTTTTTAGATGCTACCCTCTCTTATTTAGATATAAGTAAAATTGTTGTTTTCTCAGTAAGTGATTTATGTAAATCTTATGAGAAATAAATATCTTAAACCATAAACCATAATTATGGGCTATGCTCGGGGTTTCTCATCAGAAATGATGATATCCGCAGTAGAACTAAGGTTACTGACATAGCCCGAAGAATTGCGAAACTGAAGCTTGTGATTGAAAGATTGTGAGCTAACTTTGGGGGCGGCAGACGTGAGCTTGCCTTCGGAATCCAAAAGCTTAACGGTTACTTGACCTGAAATGTATATTTCAGAATTAAATTATTATTATTTTTAATTTTGACAGTGGAAGCATTCTACACTTCCGCTGAACGTAGATATAGTTAGTGTTTAGTTTTGTAACTAAGGGACCCCATACATCCCTGTATTATTATTATTTTGTAATTTTTTTTTCTCTTTAATTGTATACTGTAGTTTTTAAGTATTTTATTTGTAATTATTTTATGATGAAAAAATGACTTTCTGCCAAGTTTCTTGCGGCGCATTCTTCTTGGCAATGATGGTCTTTCCGAAAGCGCTGGTAGTTTAAAAAAATGACGTGTAAAAGTGCCCATTGCGGCCTATTTGCTGAATAAATGATTTGAATTTGAATTTGAATTTGAATTTGAATTTGAATTTGAATTTGAATTTGAAGTGGCGGGGCACATTGCACGTAGGACTGATGGCCGATGGGGTCAGAAGGTTCTCAAATGGCGTCCGCGGACCGGGAGACGAGCTGTCGGTAGGCCTCCAACAAGATGGAGCGACGACCTGGCTAAGATCGCGGGATCGCGGTGGATGCAAAAAGCACAAGACCGGTCTGAGTGGAGAGCCTTGGGGGAGGCCTATGTCCAGCAGTGGACGTCTTTCGGCTGACATGATGATGATGATGATGATGAATACCAAAATGGTAGTAGGTACTTACGCTTTATTCAAAAGATCATTTAACTCCGGTCTGTTGATGTCCCTGTTCATGAAGAACTCTGGGCAAGCGGCACGCATGGTGAAGTACATGTCCAGTTTACGCTTGGTCTTCTCCAAGGAGTAGCTGCAGCCGCGGAGGAAGTTCAAGAGACGCTGGTCATCTGGAATGAGATTGGGCTACTGTTTATTACAAGCTTGAATTATCATTACATTAAATTTATCTGCAACATAATTCGTCATAAAAACTAGCCTAAAACTTTTTTTTCCATATCTACTACCGTAGACATATTGCGGTGCCACATTCTACCGTAATTTTGTCCTCGTCCTTGTTTCTATAATAGCAACACTTGATTTAGTCAAATATTACAATTTTAATAGGGCAACACTGCAATGGGTGTGCGGTTAAAGTACGACATGCAATTGTCTACCCGGAATACACAACAAAAATTGCTCGATCTAACAAATTCAAACCTTTATGTCATTTACATAAGGTAAGGGTTTCAACTGTCGGGCCGCGCATCGGTGTCGTTCATTTCAGGTCGTCAAACATGGGGTCGTACACCAACCGCACCCGGAATTAGGTGATTTTCTTTGTCTACCGTAGTATTTCTACCATCTACCTTAATTTTAGACCATCAACACTGTAATTTTGATAGAGTGAGGTTAGAGACACCGCACGCAAAGTACCTACCTACGATATAAGGTCCGTGGGCCTACCCATTGCCACTTCAACGAGCAATTCGCTTGGCTATGTCGGTATCTAATAATAAGTATTATTATTTTTATTATACATTCCTACCTAATACTAATACTATATACTTATAATACCTATATACATAAGTTGACAAATAAATAATTTGAATGTGAATACAGTCGTAAATACTTTATGGTTTTCCGTAGTATAATTACTGAACAAAAGGCACAAAAAGACGTTGATGTACTGAGTGACTCAGTATAACCTTTGACAGTACACATGAGTAGGTAATCCGACGCGCATGTGCGTCATATTCGCAAATAAACCTACATATACCAAAATTTGTAGCCAAAATGGGTGCTACTAATGCCGTTGATATGTTCTGTTAGTAAACACTTTTCCAGGTACTGATTAGATAAAGTCGTGACGTCATACTTAACCACTTGTGATCGATAAACTATGCCGTAGATAAGAATCTGCGTGTAAAATCTAAAGGTAAATTTAATTGGGCGATTTCGTATAAAGATTTCGTACAAAGGTTCTAGCATGTCGAAAGAAAATCACATTTTGTGTTGAATGAAAGTCTATTTAAATTATTACAATATTTTGGTTTACTTATTCAATTAATAATAATTGTAATTTTGTATGTGATTATGATGAGTGTGTGAGATACAAACGGACAGACAGATGGTAGACTTATCTTATACGATAGCTACCACTCGGAAAAGATATAAAAATTTAAAATTCACTACAAAAAAAAAATCATAAACAAAAGAGGATCTTTAAATACTTAGTTTGCAATTTCATAAACCACACGGATATCTGTCTGTACCGTGATTTTTGAAAATATCATAAGTGCAAATTGAAGAGGCTTCCAACAGCGAGCGTCCTGGCAGCCTACGAGCGTAGTAAATAAAAATAAATATTATCCCTACTAATATTATAAATGCGAAAGTAACTCTGTCTGTCTGTCTGTCTGTCTGTTACGCTTTCACGTCGAAACCACTGGACCGATTTTGATGAAATTTGGCATATAGGTACTTTGAACCCCGAGGATGAACATAGGATACCTTTTATTCCGATAGAGGGCGCCACCGCGCGATAACCTAGATCCGCGCAGACGAAGTCGCGGGCATAAGCTAGTTTAAAATAAATAAGTACTAAAAAAATTTTTTTAACATGAAACTACCGTGAGACTCACTCATCTTAAATGATATGGTAACGAATAACTCACGTCTTAAATCGAGTTTAGTTCGACATGTTTCAGGTTATTTCGAAACCCGAAACAACGCGAAACATGTCGAGCTAAACTCGATTTAAGACGTGAGTTATCCGTTACCATATCATTAAAAAAGAAAAACATAACTAAAACCATGCTCTAAAATTGTACCAATATACACTATGCACATAATATAAAACACTCTTAATCCAAACGCAGTCTTCCCTCACCTTATTTACTTCGTGGGTAACAAATAAAAAAAACATACATTCTTTTTTTGACGTCGGTTGAAAATAACAATATTTCCAGTTGAAATCTGTCATTGCACCCAGTGACAAAGTTCAAATCATTACTTAACGAGACAAGGTTATTTACGCATTTTTTTGTGATAACAATTGAAAAGTGACGATAACTATTGTTTTTCTTCTTAAAAACAAACGTAATTCAAAATAGGAAAACGAAAAAAATACTTTAGAATATATTATCATGATTATATTCCATAGCCTCCTGAGTCCTCGCGTGCTCTATAAAGGACCAATTAACACTAAGAATAACGGCCAAATGTACTTTATAAAGTACAAATTGTTAATTGAATAAAGAATTCTAAGTATTTCGAAATAATTTTGAACATGAAACTACCGAGAAACTCACACATATCACAGATAATTTTGAATTATTTGAGATTAATTTCAAAGATGCGATTTATCCATGTGCTGTCAATTTTGTAATTTTGTATGTTTTGTATTTTGTATCGCATACATTGAAAATTAAATTTAATATGAAATTAACAGTGGTCATTTTTTATAGTTGCATTGCAAAAGTAGCTCAGTTATGCCAGTACAATCGAACCCTGGTTTTTAAATTTCTGGGCTCCACAGAAAACCAGCGTTACTGCACATAATGTGCGGCAAAACATGCTGAGTGGAGACCTTTTTTTGTATCAAACTCAAACAAACAAACTCACAATATTTATTGACAACAAAAACACACTACATCACTACAAAAACAGTAAAAACATAAATAGGAGAAGGAGAGAGCAATTAGAGACCCTAAAACCCCTGACCCTGCTGTGTCACCAAGTAATATAGTTTTAGTGCTAGTTTTAGTCTTAAGTCTTAGGTGGCTTCTAAAGAAGAAGAAGAAGACGATGCGTACCCCATTGATCAGGCAGATGCGGTTGCTTCCTCATCCATTCCTTGATCGCCTCGAGGTCCCGATTCTTGGTGTTCTGGTCTTCGTTCAGTTCCATCCTGATCTTCTCCCACATCTCTCCCGTTGGCTGCACGAGCGTTGCCGCTGTCATTCTGAAATAAAAGAATAAAATTTTAAAAAAGCGTGGAAAAAATTGTGGTCTTGTAAAAGTTGTGCTTTCATTCCGTCAGTTAGCACACACACGCAAACATCACGCCTGTATTCCCAGATGGGGTAAGGTTAGCCGGAAGTTCTTTAAAAGTATTTTTAACTGCAAGGAAAATGTAGTAGTCGTACCATGTTAAATGTGTATGATTTAACAAATTATGATCGATTAACAAGGATTATCGACTCATCACAGTATATTTAGTATGGAAGAAAATTAAAAATATTACAAGCTTTTATTTTATTTCATCTGTCTCGTTGTCTTCAATCAAATCTTGCAAGTTAAGTTGCTTAGATCTACTTTTAGTGGTTAGATTGACTTGAAATTTGGCATTATCATATAAATCTGGTAGCAAAGAATAATCTGGTCGTGAAATTCCGGTGATCATGACCATGTCAGAATTGTGTCCACGGGAGAGAAGTCTTTAACCGTGAATGGTATCGAATTAAAATGCGGTACACGAATGGATTTCCGATAACTTAATTAATTATTATCTGGTCTGGATTGATGTCCCACTGCTGGGCAAAGGCCTCCCTCAATTCCTCCCAATCCAAAGGAGTCTGAGGCCAGTCGTCGAGATATACATCTAGGACCTAACCTAGATTCTAGGTTGTCCTGCCATCTCTGTCTGGGCCTAACCCGCCGTCGCCATTACCGTTTAAAACAAATAACGTCGCGGTGTTGAAAATGAATATTTTGCATCAGTTCATGGTCGTGCTTCGACGTAAGGTCGCTTGCGAAACTCAGCACGTCAAATATTAAGTATATTCCGTGGGTATACTACTTCTATCATTCTCTGTATTTCTTAGTTTTTAACTTTGTTTAAGTTTCTGAATATTCTAGCCAAGCGAATTAGGGTTTTCACAGAGGCAAAATATCGCTAGATGGCGTTAGTATCGAAGGTCCGTTTGACGTTTGCTCGTGATTGGATAAAAAACTAAATGAGCCAATCGCAAGCAAACGCGCCAAACGCGTCAAACGTCTATTGGACCTCACGATACTAACGCCATCTAGCGATATTTGGCCTCTATGAAAAGCTTCATTTAGCTCGTTCAAGAGGCGACAGGGCTATTATGGTAAGTAGAGTAGACTACTGGACTTGCTTTTTTTTCTTTTTCAGTTTTTATTCTAGTTTTTAAGGAAGTCTGTTTATTTTTAGTTGTAAAGAGAGGGAAATTCGACTGTTCACGTGAGAAAATGTCAGCTCCAGTGGTTGCGGCTGTAAGTTGTCAGTTCGTCAGTATGTCTAGTAACTTATAGATACATTTTAAAGGTTTGCAAATGTTAACATAAACTAAAGTAAACTGAACTATGTTTTATGGACACAATCTTCAGTCTTCAGTAAGTAAACTTAAAACTCTGCAAGGATATTGTATGTTTGTATTTATCCAACAATATACGAGTATTTCCTGTCGAGCACAGCTGATGTTTGTAATGATAAGCATCAGTTTTAGTTAGGTATGACACGTGATATTTCGTAAAAAAAAAGCATTATCATTCGAAAACACGTGTTTTCTCGGAAAAAGGATCAAGCTAGATCTCGATCTTGATCGATTGATAGCGAATTTCATTTAAATCGGTAGACTTATTTCCCAGACACCTGATACAAATACAATAAATGTACCTACAAGAATAATTCGTTTAAATTTAAAAGTATAGATTTTCCCGTAGTTTTGCTCACTGAAGTATCCACTTAGAGCTCTGGAAACTTATGTTAATTTGATAATCTTTTATCTTCATCTGTTACTTTAGCGTTTTCTTTTGCTAGATAAAGACAAAACATTAACAATATAGTACTTCCCCGTGGTACTTCCCCACTGCTATCATTGTTACGTACTTAGTGATTTAATCATCTGTAGTTTTACTCAAAAATGTATTTGGCTGTTTCGGGCTATTTCGAAGCCCTTCTTCAAAGGAGCACGCAACTCGGCGGCTGCCGTAGCACGCGCACTACGCGCGAGCGTAGTAGTATAGTATTAGTAGTATAAATTACGTGTAAAAAAGGAAAATTCAAAGACTCCATTATTTTTAAAAGTCGCTGAACTAAATGTTGTTCAGTTTGACGAGAATGATCTATGTTTTAATTTTTTTCTGGCCACAAGCGGTATAGAGAATCCGTGCATAGTAAACGATGATCGCGAGGGGAATTTTGCAAATCTTAGAATTGCAATTCATCTGAATGCAACTAATGCGAGTGAAGCCGTGGTTATAGGCTTATGGTTATAAAACGGAGAACGGAAATACTGTTTCGAAACATTGGTGTTCTACTAGATTCCTTTAGCTGAACGGGTGGATAGAATATTTCTCAATAGGAGAATGTTGTTTTAAAATTTAAATCAAGTACCGACTTAAGCTTAATTTTCCAAGTAGAACGAGGTTGGACTTTAACTGAAATATTTTTAAATAATTTATATTTTATATTATAATTTTAATTATATCAATGAACTAAAAGAACACGCATATTTTGCATAAGCTTAGCTATTGTAAGGTCGCGGGTGAGCAAGGAAATTCTTTTAGTTCATTTAAATATTTTTTTAAAAGTGTTCTTGTATATTTTCTTAATCACATCGGTGACATAATTTGTGGTTTTATAATTGGTTTTACTACATTATTTTTCATGTCTGTGTCTATTCTTATCTCAGTAGAAATTAAATTGTTTTAAACTGTAAACTGGTGTAACTCTAAGATTACCTACTTTTTGGAGTATTTTTCTATTTTTTTATTTCAACTCCAAATTTTTGTTATTTTTACCGTCATCCCGTGAAAGTCTATATATTTCACACGAAAACTCTAAGGGTAAAAGTAAATTATGTCAGCCAAATTAAGAAAAAAAAAATGTTTTATATGACATTTGTGACCTGGGAAAATACACTGCCTTACCGTTATATAAATTATTTAACAAATGTATATTACTTTTAGGATATATAGCAATCGAATGTAATTTGATTGTATATCTAATATCCATACTCAAAGAATCAGCATAGCGATTCAACGAGGAAATGCTGCCAGCATTTTCGGCACAATGCCGCAGGGGCCTTTTTTAGATATAGTTTAGTTTTTAATATAGTTTTAATTTAGTTTGTAATATTTAGTAAAATTATATAGCAGATTGAAAGATTGAAGTAGATTAGCTTTAAAAATATGTAGTATATCCATACTTAATATTATAAATGCGAAAGTGTGTGTGTGTGTTTGTATGTTTTTGTGTATGTTTGTATGTTTATCCGTCTTTCACGTCGAAGCGAAGCGGAACGTGATTTTATATGTACAAATACAATACAATTTTTGGCATAGAGACAGTTTATGGGCCAGAAAGCGACATAGGCTACTTTTTATCCCGGTAAAATGCCGAGTTCCCGAGGGAACAGCGTAAGATAACCGGATTCCACGCGGGCGGAGTCGCGGGCAGTGGGCAAAAGCTAGTAAATAATTTTAATAAAGGTTTCTACCCATTACACCGTATAAAACTATGACCGTAGTAGGAACGTATCAGGCATGGTATAGTATCAGATACGGACAATAATGTCAAAGGCGTGTCATACTTGTAACTTCTTATTTATCGGCTTATTTATCAAGCGACAGGGTAATTTTTATCCCGGTAAAATGCAGAGTTCCCGAGGGAACAGCGTGCGATAACCGGATTCCACGCGGGCGAAGCCGCGGGCAAAAGCTAGTATGAATAATAATCTCGATATGACTTTTTATTTTTAAAAAATTTTTGGGCTGTTTCTTTTGGCATTCATACACATGAATGAAAATATTTTAAATTCTAATCTAAGCCGTTTCAAATTGATATCTACAGATAGTTGTACTTATTTTTGCCAAATTACCTACAGAGCATTTATGGAGAAAAATAATGATTCATTAAGATGACACATAGGCAAGTGATAGTGTTTTCTTTGATAAGACAGCTAATTGATTAAAGACTTTATTTTCGTAAACAGTAAAGCAGCTCACAGTGACAGAGAAATAGAAACAAAATATTTTTTATTTAACACTTAATATGATAAAGACGTCCTACAAGCCAAATGATTGAATGCTGGTCGATTCCAAAGAGCTGGAACGAATGAATTGAACGAAAGTACGTCACTTGTCACTGTGTGAGCACCGTTCTTATACAGGCTCCTTCTACTTCCAATATTTTTGTAAGCAAGGATATAATACTATTTATAACTCGATTATCAATTATAGAATCAACCTTTGAAAAATTTTGAACAGATTGATTTGATTTTTTCTGATTGAGTGCGCGTGTTGCAGCAGCCGAAAAGTCGCGTTGTTCCGAGGAGGAAGGGCTACAGATTAGCCCGAAACATGTCGAGCTAAACTCGATTTAAGACGTGAGTTATCCGGGTCAATATATTTAATATAGAATCAACCTGTATTTAATCCTTTTGCGATGCACACACAGACAGAATTGACTTGTAGGTTCCGTTTGTATTTTTCATAAACGTGGATTTTTTAAGACTCCTAATCAAGACGAGATTTGGAATTACAAAGTTTTTAAAATTTTGTCAAATGAACATTTAATTTAGCAATTTTAAATTAAATTAAAAATTAGCACACCAAAAATTTGTTATTTTAAACAACAATTAATAATATTTAACACCATACCTACAGAATTACGGAATGATATTCAATTTTCAACTTTTTTTTAATAATTTCGCCGAAAACATCAAAAACCATTCACGTTTTTTATACTTAATCAATAATAGTTCAAAAAAATATCTGCATAAATAAAAATAAAACAAAATCTGAAGCACACTAATTAAAAGCTTGACTCACTTTCTCAACCAGTTGTCCTCGTCAAAAGATCGAAGTCAGTTGCGAAATATCTCGATCGCTTCGCAACTGGCCGTGCACTGCCTGTCGTAGCTGGTACAGCACTGGCTGAGATAAGATAGTATTCTGATACCGAGAACGCCTCTTGGGCAACTAAACGAAGGTAAATGAAGTGTGGTGCAGTCTTTAGTGGAAGTCAGGGTGTGTTTATATTGGTTATGTATACTCCATTTATTTTAACGTTTGAATTAACGATCAAATTGTAACAGACGTTTCTCGGTATTTCGAACACAAATGGACTAAAAATACCTGCATGTCCATTTATTAGCGGTATTTATTACGTTTTTTGTTGTTTTAGTTGACACAATTTTGAATAGTTTCATTTAAAAACGTGTGCAAATTTTACCGTTAAGTTTTATGCGTTAAAATTAAAGGAGTATAGAATAATGAAATTTTTGTTCGTATTGAAACGGTTAAAAATCGAATAATGTAGTTCTTAACTTAAAATCAAAAATGGTTCAATTCAATGGTTGGTTGGTTGGTTTTAATTAATTTAAACCAAAACGAAAGTGAAACAAAAACAGTGACGGACGATTTTTTTTTAAATTTACAATATGGGTATCAAAATAAAGGTAAAGCTCTTTTAAAATTTATGTATGTATATGTAACAACAATTTTAAGTTACAATTTTCACAAGAACATCAAAAAGTATTTTTTATTATTAATGTACATTTACCTTTACTTGCCCGAATTTCATTTGCCCGAATTTCATTTGCCATACCAACGTTTGTCATAAAATATATAGAACCGTGCTGTTTTAGGGAATTTGTTTAAATGTATAAATGTATATTCTATATAATATAGAATGCAGTAGGTTAAAAAGTTCTAGACTACTTGACAAGTTTTTTGCTTTTTATTTTTTTTATTTATACACTACGTGGCAAATGACCTGGTTTAATATTTAAGCTCATGCTTTAAATTGCCGGTGTTAATGTTTACTGTGCACTTCGCCTAACCAACATCCGCAGGTGGCTACCTCGCAGGCCTTGTACATTGCGACACCGGCAGAAAAATGCGAGAAACTCAACGGACTCCATTCCCAATATGGGGCCCTAAAGAGAATACACTTGTTTCATAATGTATGATTTTGGCTCAGAGTTATAAAGGTACTAACTTTTGCCCGCGGCTCCGCCCGCGTGGTATTCGGTTATCGCGCGCTGTCCCTCGGGAACTGTGCATTTTTCCGGGGTAAGTAGCCTATGGCACTCTCGGGCCCATAAACTATCTCTATGCCAAAAATCACGTCGATCCGTCGCTCCGTTACGGCGTGAAAGACGGACAAACATTCAAACACACTTTCGCATTTATAATATTGGATTAGTATGGATTTTAACCCCAACACCAACACGAAAAAAAAGAGTTGTTTTTAGTTTCATGCCAATGTCTGTCTAGGGCTTTGTAGCTCTCAAACGGACAAACCGATTTCGATGCAGTTTTTTTACGTGGAAGCGAGTTTCCTTCCAGCGGTTTTTAACTGTTTTATCACAATCGGTTCAGAAGTTGAGTAGTTATGAGAGGACATAGGAATAGACATACATACACATACGGGTCAAACACATAACCCTCCTTCCCTCCTTCCATTCGGGTAAATACGCAATACTTCTGTTGCTCATTTGAAGGATAATAATTTTAATTCTAATGAACCAATTATGTCTGTATTTCAAGACGACACGTTGAAACTAAGTACGTCATAGCTCAAATGAATTACCGTCATGGTATATAATAAGTATACTGAAGAAACATCATACTTCTTTATTGGACATAGTGAAATATAAATCAGTGTGACTGATGACGACAATGAGTGCACAAACTACATAGTTTGTTATGTCACTCGGAACTCGAAAGAATAGATCGGTTTTTTTTCTCTTTCTCATTTACATCTTCAGGAAAACCCAAATTTAGTGATAGGTTCAATTTAAAAGGTATAGTTTGGATACCAATTCGAGGAAGTATAGTCAACAAAAACATAATCAATACTTACTTACTAATATTATAATTGCGAAAGTGTGTTTGTACGTTTGTGTGTTTGTATGTTTGTCCGTCTTTCACGCCGTAACAGAGCGACGGATTGACGTGATTTTTGGCATAGAGATAGTTTATGGGCCCGAGAGTGACATAAGTTGGCTACTTTTTATCCCGGAAAAATGCGCAGTTCCCGAGGGAACAGCGCGTGATAACGATAACCGAATACCACGCGGGCGGGGCCGCGGGCAAAAGCTAGTCAGAAATATTCAATTAATGTTATTTTTTTACAAAAAAAAACGTTTTTTTCTCCTTAGCCTTTTTTTCAACCATACTTGTATTCCTATATAGGCTTCCTTCACGTTTTTCCATTTGTCTCCAAATTTAACATAACGTCCATAACACTAAATATCCTTAAAATATTCTTTACTAGCCTTAACCCAGAGCTTCGCCCGCATTTACACTCTTTCCCGGCCCGAATAATACCGACATGAAAATACCGACCACAAAAAACAGGGTCGGTGTCGACGCGTCAGCTAGCGACCTCACGCGGCGTTGCGCGGAACTAATTTAGTTTTTGCTTTCGCCGCTAGTGGCGCTGTTTTTTTGTATAAAAGTAGCTTCCACGGCCAGAGCCGACACATTTCTTTAAATTTTCGAAATCAACAACTCTTGTACTCACGTGATCAATTTATTTTTAATATATTATTTATCATAAAACTTTAAATAAAATTCTTATTGAAGAAGACCCTGAAAACCTTACACCAGGCTACTGCCCCAACATTGGACCTTCGAGCCGCATCAGAAGCATCAAGAATCAGGAATAAGGGTCTGACATTATCGTTCCTTTCCCTCGGTTTCAATTAACGTGCTAAAACCGTGTCTCTAATTTCTAGATCAGATAGTGCAGCTGCTGCGCATTACATCATCATCTGCACAAAGATCGCCTGTTCACGTGAGTACCCTACATCTCATAAAAAGTCAGAATGAGTCAGGATAAGGACAATTTAGTTCCTCCACGCACTAAATCTCCTCAACCTATGGCCACGGATTCGACAAATTGTTTAATTCGTGAGCTAAATAAAAAAAGAGGTACAATCAAAACTAGATTGACCGTTTTTGCGAAATTTATAGCTTCTTTAACTGATTTAAATGTTCCATTAACGCATAAGCAGCTTTCGGAGCTTAAAATGCGACAAAATAATAGCCAAGCTTTATTAAGTGAATTTAATAATATCCAGGGTGCTCTAGAAGAGATAGTAGAGGATTCAGATCTTAACGGTCAGTTTGAATATCGTGAGTCATTTGAAGAATCCTTTTATAGCACTATGATCGATGCACAGCAGATTATAGACAGTTGTATTGTTGAATCGTGTACTAATTCCAAGTGTAACGAGTTAAAACCAGTAGTAAAATTACCAACTATTTCTCTACCCTCTTTTGACGGATCGTTTGATACGTGGCTCGAGTTTAGGAATATCTACATTTCTATGATTCATAGTTCTAAACAGCTTGATAATATCCAGAAATTCTATTACTTGCGGTCAGCTCTAACGAATAACGCTTCAGAAGTTATAAAATCAATCCAGTTTACGCCAGAAAATTACGATATCGCTTGGGATCTAATCGAAAATAGATTTAATAATACTAAATTATTAATTCATAATCACGTAAAAGCGCTATTTTCACTAAACGCTTCAACGAAAGAATCTCCGTTGCAAATAAGAAAATTAATAGATAGTTTTAAAGAATTTACGCTCATTAAAATCATTAGGAGAGCCCACTGAATCATGGGACACTCTCATAATTTATATTATAGTTTCTAAATTAGATTCGCATACGGAGAAGGAATGGGAACAATATAAAATGGCGGTTAACAAAACCCCAGATAATTGTTTAAAATTAAATGATTTAATTCAGTTCCTTAGGGACCGAGCAGATATGTTAGAAATGGTCAAAGCTAATCACACTAATTCTCATATCAAAGGTTCCCATGATTATTCTAAATCGCCACAAAAGGTGCATTCCTTTATCTCCGCACCAACCCGCAGTAACGCTAATAACTTTAACAAGCGTACCCGCGTGTGTAGTATGTGCAGCGAAAACCATTCCATTTATGCGTGTAACAAGTTTCTAGAATTATCAGTGCAAGATAAACTCAGTTTTGTTAACACTAAAAATCTTTGTAAGAATTGCTTACGCGTGGGACATGCAGCTAATGCCTGTCATTTTGGTCCCTGTACAAAATGTAATAAAAAACATAATAGTTTACTTCATAGTGAATGCGATAAAGACAACGCATTACATTTGTCTCAAGCAGCTAAGGTGCCGCTGCAACAATCGCCCACTACGAAGAATTATAATATAACAAATTCAAATCCTATTTTATCAGAACCGCAAATTTTGGCAACCCAAAGTACGAGCCTTGTAAATAGACGCGCTTTAGAGACTGTTTTATTATCCACAGCTTTAGTCGAGATAGTAGGCAGTGACAATAATTATTATAAGGCCAGAGCATTATTAGACAGCGGTAGCCAACATTGCATAATTACAAGTTCATTTTTTAATAAACTAAACGCTTTACCTATACAGTCCATTGTTCGAATCGCAGGAGTTGGTCAGACGATTACGCAGTCTACCCACTCGTGTAAAATTAATATTCGTTCTTTAAATGATGATTACAACATGCAAATAATGTGCATGATTTTACCTAGTATCACCACTATCATGCCGGCTGCAGGTATAGACGTAGATTTAAAGGTACCTCGAAACATAAAACTCGCGGACCCGTCATACTGCACGCCGTCGCAAATAGATTTATTAATAGGCGCGGACCACTTTTGGGATTTGTTACTGGAAGGTAGAATACGATTACCCGAAGGACCCTATTTACAAAATACCAAATTAGGCTGGATAGTATCAGGGCCCGTTGCCGGTGATACGCAGGTTTCTCGATGTTGTTTTACTCAAACGTTACCTATAGACGAGCAATTAAGAAAGTTTTGGGAGATAGAAGAAATCTCCAAAACAGAAAAATATTTAACGGCCGACGAGCGAGCTTGTGAAAATATTTTTAATGAAACGACCAAACGCTTAAATAATGGACGTTTCTGTGTTAGGATTCCACTCAAGGAATCGGCTAATTTGTTAGGTGATAGTTACACGACAGCCAGGAACCGGTTTCTATCGCTAGAACGCAAACTTGAGCGCTTGCCACACTACAAGCAGATCTATAGCGAGTTTATTCATGAATATTTAGAGATGGGACATATGAGTCGTATTGACAATTATAATTTGCCTTGTTATTTTTTGCCACATCACGGAGTCTTTCGTGAAAATAGTATAACAACTAAATTGCGAGTAGTTTTTAATGCGAGTCAAAAAACAAGTTCAGGTATGTCGCTTAACGATATACAGTTGCAAACCCATGTTTTACAAAATAATTTATTTTCCATTTTATTAAGATTTCGTCAGTATAAATATGTCGCATGTGCAGATATAGAAAAAATGTTTAGACAAATTGAAATTCATGAAGACCAACGTAATTTACAGTTGATTTTATGGCGAGATAATCCAAGTGACCCTTTAGACGTTTATCAACTTAACACCGTCACTTACGGCACGGCGTCTGCGCCTTATTTAAGCATTAGGTGCGTTAGACAGCTAGGATTGGAATGCGAAGACGAAGAGGTATCTCGTACTATTTTAGAAGATTTTTATGTAGATGATTTAATTACCGGTAGTGACAATTCATTACATTTGTCAACCTTATGCAATAAAGTAAAAAAGGTGTGCATGTCCGGTTGCTTACCACTTCGTAAGTGGATTTCCAACTCGCCCGCTATAGCTTCCAGTGTAGGACTAGCCAATAGTAACATAAATAATTCAAAGCATTTATCACTTGGTGAAAATTGTGCTAGTAAAACTTTAGGTTTAGGATGGTTTAATAAAACAGATCAGTTGCATTTTACGTCACAGGTAAACAAAGATACAACTAAAGTTACAAAACGCTTTATTTTGTCCGTTGTGTCTCAAATTTACGACCCAATTGGGCTGCTTAGTCCAGTAGTTATTGTAGCTAAGGTGCTGTTACAAACCCTGTGGTTGAGTAAGGTCGACTGGGACGACTCGTTACCTAATGATGTAATTTTGCGCTGGGAAAAGTTTCTTAATTCATTATCAAATTTACCTAATCTTAGAATTCCGCGTCATGCATTTGGCCACAATAGTAAACATATCGAACTGCATTTATTCTGTGATGCAAGTTTAGGTGCTTATGGTAGTTGTGCATATATTCGCACTCTTAATGACCACGGTGACGTCACAGTCAATCTACTCTGTGCTAAGACGCGCGTGAGCCCTCTCCAGACATTGAGTATACCTCGCCTCGAGTTGTCAAGTGTACTGGTAGGCGCGCGTTTAATGGATAAAATATTAAAATCATTGCGCGTTAGTTTTGACAAAATTGTGTTTTGGACCGATTCCACAATAACACTAGGATGGTTGCGAATGTGTCCACATAAACTAAAGACTTTTGTTCAGAACCGTGTCGTTGAAATTAGTGAGCTCGCAGGTAACGCCATATTTTTACATGTTCGTAGCGAAAACAATCCCGCTGATCTGTTATCCCGCGGTTGTAGCCTAGACGAGTTAACTAATAGTGATTTGTGGTGGCACGGCCCATTATTTTTACGTGAGTGTCATTTAAATTATTCATTAAATTTTTCGACTGAGCAATTAAAATTGCCAGAGTTAAAAGTTAATAAAAAAGAAAACGTTGTGCTGTCAACAACAGTACAAATAGATAACGAAAATTCGCCTCACTTATTTGATTTTAGTCGATTTTCGTCGTTTAGCAGATTGCAGCGTACTTATGCATATGTATTACGCTTTATTCATAACGTGCGGGTAACTGACAAACAGCAGCAACTAAGCGGCGCTTTATCTATTACAGAATTAAATAAATCGTTAATTCTTTTAACAAAAACTGTTCAAAGACAGTCATTTCCGGTCGAATACGACTTGTTAATTAATAAAAAACCTTTTAAAACTTCACGAAGTTTGTCAAGCCTAAATATATTCTTAGATAATGACGATATTATTAGAGTAGGTGGCAGACTAGTAAATTCAATTGATTTTAGCTATAGTAAAAAACACCTGCGATCTTGTGTAGTAAACATTATTTCACTCAACTACTTTTCAAATATGAGCACATTAAATTATTGCATGCTGGGCCTTTGCTACTTCTTGCTCATATTAGAAATACTTGGTGGCCTTTAGGAGGTAGAAATATGGCAAGAAAGACTGTAAGGCAGTGTGTAAAATGTATTCGTTTAACAGGTAAAACTTACCAGCCTATTATGGGTAACTTACCTAAGGAACGTCTGGAGGCAGGGTTTCCTTTTATTCGCTGTGGTGTTGACTATGCAGGACCCTTGTACATTTTGAATCGGAAAGGCAGGGGTGCTAAACTCGAGAAATGTTATTTATGTTTATTCGTTTGTTTTGCAACAAGAGCGTTGCACTTGGAATTAGTTACTAGTTTGTCAACTAAATATTATTTGATGGCATTAAAGAGGTTTATTGCTCGTAGAGGAAAACCTATACAGATTTTTTCGGATAACGGGCGTAATTTCGTAGGGTCAGCAAAAGAACTTACATATTTTTTGCAAGACAGCTCTCGGTCTATTATTGATTTTGCCTCTGATAATCATATCGAGCTTAAATTTATTTGTCCTTATTCGGCACATCAGGGCGGATTATGGGAAAAAGGTATAGACGTGAGCAAGCGTGCAATAATGCGCGTAGTGGGAAATGCTAATTTGACTTATGAGGAGCTTAGCACGGTTTTGGCACAAATTGAAGCCGTGTTAAATTCCCGCCCCATGTATCCTATGTCGTCAGACCCTAATGATTTCGCCCCGCTGACGCCGGCGCACTTCCTGATCGGCCGGCCGCTGACCGCTCCCGCCTGCGAGGACCTGGGGACCGCGGCGACGACCCCCCCGCCGATCCCTACGCTTACACGCTACAAGCGTATTGAGCTACTGCGGCAGCACTTCTGGAGGCGCTGGTCCAACGAGTACATCGCTGAGCTCCAGAAGCGAACCAAGTGGCAAACCAATCAAGATGACATAAAAAAAGACACTTTGGTTGTTATCAAAGAAGACAACCAACCTCCGCTCAAATGGCAATTGGGCAGAGTCTTGACCGTTTTCCCTGGTCGAGACAACGTATCCAGAGTCGCTTACATCAAAACAGCGACGGGCATCATTAAGAGGGCATTCACTAAAATCTGCCCTCTTCCCGTACCTACACCTAAGCTGACTGATGGCTGAGCTACACCTAAAGCTGACTGATGGCTGAGCTACACCTAAAGATGACTGATGGCTGAGCTACGTCGGACGAGGAGCTGTTCATCCCTGTTGAGAGCTGCCGCTCTCAAGGCGGCCGAGTATGTCGACGCGTCAGCTAGCGACCTCACGCGGCGTTGCGCGGAACTAATTTAGTTTTTGCTTTCGCCGCTAGTGGCGCTGTTTTTTTGTATAAAAGTAGCTTCCACGGCCAGAGCCGACACATTTCTTTAAATTTTCGAAATCAACAACTCTTGTACTCACGTGATCAATTTATTTTTAATATATTATTTATCATAAAACTTTAAATAAAATTCTTATTGAAGAAGACCCTGAAAACCTTACACCAGGCTACTGCCCCAACAGTCGGTATTTCCATTTCGGTGCTATCCGGGTCGGGAAAGAGTGTCACCCAATAATATAATGCCCGTGCAATTTTGAAATATACAATGACCACCGATTAATTGCACGATTCTGTTACCATGGCAACGCAATAAATAAAGGTCTTAGAGTTTGGCTTGACTAAAGGCTACGGTAACAATTTGAAAGGACTACGTTCTCTTGCACAACGCCATCTACTGATTGCAAACGAAGTTAACACGTCATCTTGAGAGCCGAGCTGCCGAAGTTATAATACGTCACCGTTCTTGGACAGTGCCCTCTATTCATTTCAAACTTAAAATATTATCCCACGTGAACAAATTACCGTTATATCAAGTATATGTGTATATGTATATGTGTGTGTGTGTGTATAATGTGTGTGTGTGTGTAGTAGTATTGGTGTGAATTGTCCCGTGATATTTATTTATTTATTTATTTATGGCTTATTGAAGATCATTGTCTATCTGCACGTCAAGTTTCATGTAAATCCGTTCAGCTGTTAACAAAAAAACATCTAAACATAAGAACATCTTCACAGATTTTCACGTTATTAATATTAGAAAAAATATAAAATACCATAAAGCAGTACAATGAATTAAAAAAAAAGAGAAAATACGGTTTAGTTCCATATACAGACAACTATTTAGATATACCTAGAAGCGACGTCATTTTTAGTTTTGAGAAACATATTATATTATTTTTCTTAGTGTTATCTTTATCTACAAATTAAAGACTGACTAATAACTTCCTATGTGACATAATTATAATCTGCATCATTCGATGTATTATCAAGATAATTACAGTGTAGACCTAGCACCTGTGCTTACTCATTAGAGATGGCACTTGAAAGATATAAATAAGTACTCTTGTTGTTTGACTGATAAATGTGATGCCATCTCCGTCTATTCGAACAAAACAAACAGAGACGGCATCACATTTACTCGACAAATAAATTTAATCGATGGATGGTGAAACAGAGGTTTCATGTTTTCTTTCTTTCTTTCTTCTATACCTAAGGGTTCCGTTATTTTCTTTTGCTCGGATCCCTAACAATCAATAAAACCCACGACTTGCACGCTATTCGGTAATTAGTGAATTGGTAAACTTCGCGTTGCAACCGGAAGGTACTAATGCAATGATAAGTAGAGCGTTGAATTGAGTTAAATAACTAGTTGAGCGTGAATTACTAGATGGTTTTAACTGGTCAATGTTGACCATCGACGATGGAAGCTCTAGAGAATTTATGGATTATCCAATTAATCCCACATTATAAATGGGAAAGTTTGAGGTATACCAAATTTCAAGTCAGTCCGACCACTGGAAGTGGGTCAAATATAAACCTGCAAGATTCGACCCAACAGCAACAGGAAAGTGGGCAAATTAAAACTTCTAAAAATAAGTGGATACATTGAAGGAACCCTAAAAATGGCTAAATAAAGTAAACAGTACGTAATCAGTGCGTTTCGTTGCGTGCGAAATGTTGGGCAATTTTGACTGTCTTCACGGGTCGCGATACGTTTCATCATCTTCACTGCCTATGTTCAGTAGTCTCGCTTCAGTGGCGATTACATTAGAGTATGTAGTAGAACCAGAGGAATTTTGTGGATGGGAATCCTCTATACCGGGTGTGAGCGAATAATTAAAACATAGATGGTCCTCGTCAAACTGAACAACATTAGTTCAGCGACTTTCAAATAATTGAGCCTCTAAATTTTCCTTTTTTCATACAAATTAAATAGGTACTGCTATTAATGTATGCCATCCTAGAGCCCAACTGACTGATGTCACGCTACATACATCAAGCATTTTGCTTTACATTGTAGCCGCTAAACTAATGTTGTTCAGTTTTAGGAGTAGGATCTATGTTTTAATTATTTGTTTATATTACAGGCCACACCTGGTAAGTAGATAATAGATTTCCTAAGTGGGCAAAGTTTTTTAAGTCTGAAACAGCGTCAGGCCGGTATCTACTTCTAAAAGTACTTAATTGATTAAATTATAGTTAGAGACGAAAGGTTGGCTGATTAGCACGTTGGCAGTAAATATTAACGCCTTGGTGGGCCAGTTTGTGACCCGCGGGCCTGAGTTGACCACCCTTGGAATAATATGTATATACCGACGTCAACTAAAATTTCCAATCACCACTATATTATTAGCTATGGTATGGCGTCTGGTCACAAAACTGTAATGGTTCTAGTTTATGCCTACACATTATCCTTGGATATTCATAACACAAGAAACGTCGGTTGAAACGCTTCAGAACCGACACACTCAGGTTCCCACACATTTATTATCTCTTTCTACTCGCATCATGTACCGTTTCACAGAAAAAAACTACTTAAATACGGTTGTAGTTTTCAGTGAATTAGAGTTAAGCAATGTGGCTTCAAGTAGTTCGGATTGTACGGAGAAATAAGGAGAAATAAGTCACTAAGGAACACGTCCGGCCCACCCTGCTAGTGCCTGTTCGGCCTACCACGTCGTCGCCAGCCATATTGTGGTACATATTTAGTCCGCGGCTATTTTGCCCATCTATTTGAATCATTTGAGCCTATTTGGATGCGCCGAACTGAGTTAGGGCGCAATGGCGCTGATTGAGGAAGCCTGTGTCCAGTAGTGGACTGCTAAAGGTTGATGATGATGATGATGATGATGACGATGATTTGGATCCATGCAACTGCACCAATCCACGCATTAGGGAAATAAAAGATGAAATAATAAAAAGAATATTTATTGGTTCAAATGCTTAAAATATTCAAAGCAAACATCAAACATATCACCGCAATCGTTGAGCAAAGACCTCGACCTTTGGTCCACAAAATATTTGGTCAATAATACAAGCACCGTACAACAATGGTAACTTACAAGCGACAGTAGAGAGATGCTACCACTAAACCCTGCTCTAGAAATAAAAACAAATTGTTTATCTAACGTATTTAGGTAAAATTATGCAGGGTAGCTTCTGAACTAAAGCTGAACACTAACGAAAACGATTCTCTAACGAGTTATATAGTAAATTTTAAGAACACTACACAAATTGGTGGGAAGAAAGAAAAAGATGACACTAAATTACGCGATATTTGAAGAAAGATTAGTCTTTGAAGATGCTACTCATTTTGTGAGTTCTGAAGTAGATATTGACAAACATATACTTTTATTTAAAACAAGAATTATTCTTTGGGATAGTGCAGGCCTTTTCACAACAGTTTAACATGAAAAAAATGTAGAGAAAAATTGTTAGTTTAAAGAAGAGATACCTAGTAAATTTTGTAAAAACTTTCAAACAATAATAGGTGGTATTAGTTTCTAATTCCTTCCTAACTATTCAGAAACGGCCTGTATGAAGGTGAAGATTATTTACGTAGGATCGTTTTCTTTTGTTCAGCTGGTACTCCTACTGATCAGTCGATGACGAGTTGACGGAAGCTCCCGTCGATTCCGAAGAGTTCGTCGTAGTTCGTAGGCTTGCCAGGTCTGAGGGACTCGTCAGCCTTGATGTTTTCCTGCTCGGCGAACCAGGGTGTGTACTCTTCCATTTTCTTCACCCAGGATTCTGCAGAAAAATTGAGGATTGTTGAAATTATGTTTTCATCGTCAACATCAGTGGCAGATGCAGTAAGAGTGCAAAAATGTTTTTATTGGTTATAAATAATTTAAGATAATTGATGTAATTGTTGGAGTAAACGATTTATTGAGTGGCGATCGTTACTTTTCAAGTGCAGTGTAGTACAGTCAGGGGCAAAAATATGTATACACTTTAGTAACTTGTCACTTTAACCACTACGACAGTTCATATATGGCAGTTCAAATGTGAGGAAAATAGACAAGGTACTAAGGTGTATACATATTTTTGCCCTTGACTCTACGTGTTTCAGTTGAGTGAGGTGACAATTTGCTATACAGTTGTTGTAACAACTAGGAATACCTGTACATCAGGTTAATTTTGAAATTCGTTGACTTTAAGGGACCATTGAAGTTACTCTTACTCGTAATTCTCTAAGACATTACATTAATTATCCTAATTCTGAATATTTTAAAAGATAATCAAGAATTAAGATCCGGAAAACAATCTACTTAATCGTTCTTAATTTATGTTTCTTTTATTCGGAACTAAAACGATTTTAATTCACACAAGTGTAACGAAACCTGTTACCGGTCTGGTGACGGGTTAGTAAAAAAACACCTCTCCATTTCTTCCGCGGATGTCGCTAGAGGCAACTGAGGATATAGGTAAAGGTATACCGTAGGCGACAGGCTAGCAACCTGTCACTATTTGTACCATTTTTGTCAAATTTAAAACCTAAAATTGCTAAAAGTGGCTCCGAAACTGTAACGTTTTGTGTGCTCTGCCTACCCCATTTAGGAATACAGGCGTGATGTTTGTGTGTATGTGTGTGATTAAAAGAAGATAGAAATATTTTTTGTCTCTCTTATGTGTTACTTCAACTTCACATGTATAAAAAAAATCGATCTGGCCAAAATAATTCAATATAGATTCTATCAATAAACTAAACCGTCTATCGAAAAGATAGTGAAGAAAAAACGATATACAGTATTTCAGGCTGAGGACATGAGGATGAGAACAGCAACTTACTATGTAGGTCATCCAAAGAGCCAGCATTGCCACCAAATTCTGTGGGCATCATTTCCTGAGGTACGTACTTGTAGAGATCATTGATGTCTGAGTGAAGGAAAATCTAGAAACAGAATTGTTAAAGTATTTAATTATACATGCGTCATAATTTATAGTCATCAACTTAGACATGCAAAACGTTAGTGCCTGTGTAAAAAGAGACAAAGGATTTTATAACTACCTATGTATTTGTTTCTTATAAATAATATTGTTAAGAGTTCAAAGGTGTTACTAAACGTTTCAAAAACTTTACATAATATTTACTTTTTAGGTGCTAATTAACCCGAGTACGCTATTCATTTGTAATGAGTATTCTAGCCAATGTTACATTACAGGTAAAACTGCACACAGCAAACAGGAGCGTTTGCGAGCATTCTAACAACAGTAAAATTATGGTTTCGAGCTTCATCATGAATAATAGAAATTTTGAAGAGCATTTACTAAGATTCGATAGATTTAATAGTGGATGCTTAAGTTTGTCAGCACTTTTTGATTGACTGAGTACGACAGTTTGTGCAAAAACACAAAAAATATTTTAAGAAATTTCGTACCCTTTCTCTGATTTTTTCCTTGATGAAAGGTTTGACGAAGTTGACGATCTTGTCAACGAGGGGTGACACGTTGATGACGTGCACTTCCTTCAGTTTGACGGGGTAGGCTTCCTGTTGACAGAAAAACAATGAAATGAAATAAAATGTATTTTAAAATTCAAAGCTACGAAAACAATAGGCCAAAGTTCGGATCCATCTTTCTGACGCACAAAAACCTACAAAGCCTGGTTCTTTTTAAAAAAATAATGGATTATGTAACAAGTTCATAAAATGAGTTTTATGAACAAGTTGTACACTCTACTTTTCATTTAGATTACAAATAGGTGCAACAGTGGCAAGGAATACTTAATTACTAAAGCACTTTTTTATTTTTCAGGTAGGTATATTTTAATTTTTAATATAAATCACAAACGCAAGAGCAAAATTATTTGGCTATTGGCGTCTGATTGCTTTGACCATAGAGGATTTTTTTTGTGTATTACAACATAAAAATGGTCTTTCGTGTCACCTAGGTCCAGCATAAAACACTACGATTTATCATTAGAAGCGAACATTTAATATTTTTTACATAAAATGAGGAACTAAGTCAAGAGTAGTACTTTTTGATAATACAGAGACAAGTTGCTCGATGGTTGCTTTCCTTAGTTCAGAGAAATGGTTGTTACAGCTTTTTGAGAACATGCCACAAGGCAGTCACTTAGGGCTTCTTAAGTATTTACTATAGTGAATTAAAACACGTAAGGGGATGATTAACGAATATTGCATTGATAATAGCTTGTAGCCTTCAAAACGGTTGCAAAAGGTTTGAATGTACTAAAATGATTTCTTTGCTCACCCGCGACCTTAAGATAGCTAAGTCTATGCAAATTATGCGTGTTCATGCAGTTCCTCCACCTCCACACTGTAAGAACACACACAAATTACACAAACCCATCTATCACCACCACCACAACACACTGACGCGTTTCGAACTCAACCAGAGCTCATCTTCAGAGTGACACAACCGTACACCATGCTACCAGTTGTTAGACTAACAAACCACCACCACTGTTTTAATTTGCCAAACAAAACAAAAAACTACCCGCAAAATATTAATAAATTTTAACTATGCTACAAAACTACCTTGATTTTTTAATTTTTATTTATTTTTAGTCAAGGCATGTTTTACTAACTATCGTTGCTAAAATTAGACCCAAGCCGTAGCAAGGGAGATGACACTAAATTTATTTGCTCATTAATAATAGACCCCATACTATTGTACCTAATTATCTCCATACATTCTAACACGTCGAGACGAAACCCCTTATCACAGTAATGCAACACTTCATACAAATCTGAGTCTGATATTGAATGATTTAATTCTAACAGATGCTTGGCAAAATTAGATCTATCAGGATGTTCGTTCCTATATGCCGATACATGCTCTTTAAACCTAGTATTAAAACTGCGCCCGGTCTGACCTATATATACCTTACTGCAGTCATTACAAGTGAGCTTGTATACACCCGATTTAGTTCCTTTATCCACCTTCTCTTTGTGGTTACAAAGTTTAGAGTACAAAGAGTTGTTAGTTTTAAAGGCTACATTAACATTGTTTGATTTTAAAATGTCATAAATTCTATCAGACAAACGACCAACATATGAAATACTGCACCTATATTTGTTTGTAGACTGAGAAGGCAACCCGGCGTGAAGCATGCTATTTACTATCCGTGCCTGCTTCCTCTTAACCAAACCATCTACCATTGATTTTGTATAGCCATTTGACGTTGCTATCTGATAAATAGTATTTAACTCTGAATTAAAATTTTCCCTAGAGAGAGGTACAGTTAATAATCTATGTACATAACAATGAAAGGCTGCTAACTTATGCTGCCACAACTTACGCATCACTTAACTTATGCATCATCTAATCATCCGTGGCAGCATAAGTTAGCAGCCTTTCATTGTTATGTACATAGATTATTAACTGTACCTCTCTCTAGGGAAAATTTTAATTCAGAGTTAAATACTATTTATCAGATAGCAACGTCAAATGGCTATACAAAATCAATGGTAGATGGTTTGGTTAAGAGGAAGCAGGCACGGATAGTAAATAGCATGCTTCACGCCGGGTTGCCTTCTCAGTCTACAAACAAATATAGGTGCAGTATTTCATATGTTGGTCGTTTGTCTGATAGAATTTATGACATTTTAAAATCAAACAATGTTAATGTAGCCTTTAAAACTAACAACTCTTTGTACTCTAAACTTTGTAACCACAAAGAGAAGGTGGATAAAGGAACTAAATCGGGTGTATACAAGCTCACTTGTAATGACTGCAGTAAGGTATATATAGGTCAGACCGGGCGCAGTTTTAATACTAGGTTTAAAGAGCATGTATCGGCATATAGGAACGAACATCCTGATAGATCTAATTTTGCCAAGCATCTGTTAGAATTAAATCATTCAATATCAGACTCAGATTCGTATGAAGTGTTGCATTACTGTGATAAGGGGTTTCGTCTCGACGTGTTAGAATGTATGGAGATAATTAGGTACAATAGTATGGGGTCTATTATTAATGAGCAAATAAATTTAGTGTCATCTCCCTTCCTACGGCTTGGGTCTAATTTTAGCAACGATAGTTAGTAAAACATGCCTTGACTAAAAATAAATAAAAATTAAAAAATCAAGGTAGTTTTGTAGCATAGTTAAAATTTATTAATATTTTGCGGGTAGTTTTTTGTTTTGTTTGGCAAATTAAAACAGTGGTGGTGGTTTGTTAGTCTAACAACTGGTAGCATGGTGTACGGTTGTGTCACTCTGAAGATGAGCTCTGGTTGAGTTCGAAACGCGTCAGTGTGTTGTGGTGGTGGTGATAGATGGGTTTGTGTAATTTGTGTGTGTTCTTACAGTGTGGAGGTGGAGGAACTGCATGAACACGCATAATTTGCATAGACTTAGCTATCTTAAGGTCGCGGGTGAGCAAAGAAATCATTTTAGTTCATTGATATGGACCTCCGCAAAGTAACGCCTGATTCAATAAATTAGGTTTGAATGTCTTTGAACAGTATATTTTCTTCTTGTTTCTACGTACCTGTACACACACTAGGAACTTCTTGACGAGGGTTGGCGTAAACTTAGCAAAGTGAGTTGGTGTGGCCACAGATGCATCTAGAATGTACACGTCTCCGGCTACTCCTTCCTTCTCCTCATTTAGACGAACATCGCCCAACATGAGCGCTAATTTGAAGGCGTCCGCTACATTAGGGGTGGTGACATCTTTGTCTAAGCCTAGGGAAATAAGAGGGAATCATCAGTCCTAAAGTGTTTTTGGACCACAGCGCGCTACACACGCGCGTGTGGATATAACTCTTTTGAGGAGATTGGTGAATAAATCTTATTCTTATTGTGTTACTAGGCGACTTCAGTCTCTATTAAATTGGCATTAAGGACCTTTCCTAGGCCAATCTCTGGAATCCACGCACGTCGTGAATTACAGAAAAAAAAACACCTCAGTCAAATATATTCTGTAGTTCGCTACATTATTGTTGTGCCGTGTCATTGGGCAGTGAATTATTTTATTATTGAAGGACTAATATCAATAGAAAACAGACAACAAGACTCTTTACCTCTCATTAGAATGACACGACGACCATTCGGGGTGAGTCCTGGCAGGGGTGGCATTTGCCTGAAACAAAAACATCTAATCAGTATAAAATAAATAAACACCAAATGCTGACTTTAAATGGAGAGTTCATTCGAGGGCGAACAAGGTTGTTTCCATCTTTTGGAAGGCGCGTATTTTCGAGCTATAGTGGTTTTTTTCAGTGTTACGTGCTAGGTACGCTGCGTACAATATGATTAGTAATTTAGACAGCTCTTGAGATCTCGAGTTCAAGTTTAGAACGCGAAATAATTTATTTTATTATTTATACGTATTTATTTGGTGTTCGTTTTAATTTTTAAAACTTATTTAAATATGTCTTCATCAAAAACACTAAACTTCATCACAAACATACACAACGGTACTAATAAGTGATCATTCTTTATAACTAAGCCGCATTTTGTCGCTATTTTCGTTTTTTTTTTTAATGCTATCCTGTTGATTCACTGGCGCTTATAAACCAATTTCAATAGTTCTTCTTTTTCAATAGGAACCTTCCCAGAGATACTTAGTTTTTTCCTGTTTTTTCTAAATAAATTTATCATTTATCGGTACTTATCGGGTATCAGTGCAGAAGTTTTTATTTCCTTTTTCAAAAGGCTATATTTCTAATAAAAGTTATCAACATCAACAGCAGTTTTGTAAGGATACTGAGTTTATGTTGTTTTTGTACAGCCACATGTAACAGATAATGACAAGATTGTCATGATATTTAAGAGGATAATTAATTTTAAACGCACCAGGATTCCCCTTTCCGTAGAAACAGTCTACGATTGTTTAATGATCATCGTTTTATGGTTCAAATTATAGTTATCTGACTTGCTTGCTGTATCAAAAACATAATTAAAATTGCTGTATAACACTGTAGGTGGTATCATTAGGTATATTACTTAATTGATATCGTTAGTATAATTGTATTTATCAACGTGAAAAAGTCAGTTAGGTAAAGGGCTATTACTTAAGATTTTCCCGATACAAAGCTGATTTTTTGAGCCAAATTTAAACGATGTTGAAAAAGGAGTACGATTTTTTGTTGAATTTTACTAAAGATATTTATGTCTTAATATTACGACTATCAGCGATGAAATTCATACAAAAAAAGAGAATAGAACAATTTTGTGACCCATTACAAACGTCTGTGAATTGCATCAGTCAATGTGTTAGCGTGAACTTATACCTGGTTGATTCGCCTTCGGATCTTCTGCTAATGCAAAATCAAGTACTACAAGCAGTTTTTGCCAACTCTTTTTGTTATTTCACTTTATCATGATAATTTTCATCATTATTATCATAATCATCACCATCACAATATTCACCGTCATCAAATCCAGTCTAAGATGTCTCACTGTTGCGTACAGGCCTCTTCTCAGAACAAGAAGGCTTAAGATCTTTTCTTAAACGAAAAGCTGATGATAAATTTCAAATGTAATTTCCCAAATGAATACCGAAGTTTTCGGAGGCGCGAGCTTGGATTTGAATCCAAAATTCACTGCTTTAGAAGCTAGAGGTCAAACCAATGGACTACGGCTTTAATCCTAGCTTAGAGGTACTTTACATACACGATATTCAGGATTTCTTGGAGTTCAGGGCGGGAGACGTCACGGTCGGTGAAGAACTCCGGTACGGCGGCACGCATCGTGAAGTACATGTCCAGCTTACGCTTGGTCTTCTCCAGGGAGAACTTGCAGCCACGGAGGAAGGTCATGATACGCTGGTCATCTGCGAAGGAAGGTTTGTTGATTGTAGCTTACTAATTTGAAAACACTACTACGTCCATTATTATCACTTTAACGAAAGAGCCTAGCAATAGTACTTCTGTTTTTATAATGACAATGACCACAGTCGTACAATCCTTGAAGGTATTTCGTCAAATTGTTGAAATGATATAATGATCAAGATCGTCACAAAGTTTTGATTTATTTTATTATGTGTGTGTATCGCCGTTATTTGTTTTATCTAAAGACAATATAGAGAAACATACTGGGCTTTTAAAAACTATGCAAGAACCACTCAACCCTCACCAAACTCATCAGGTAGATGTGGCTCCTTCTTCAGCCACTCCTTAATATGCGCCAGATCAGCATCCTTGGTCTCCGCATTCTCGTTCAACTCCTCGCGGATCTTCTGCCACATCTCACCAGCTGGCTGTTCTAGGGTCATGTTGGCTTTTTCTGGACCTGAAACGATAATATTTAGGATTAGCCTTATGATAACATTGTTTAAGTAGGTTTTTTTTCTCAACAAAATCCAAGATGTTTTTGTTTTAAATATGTACGTATGTGCGTAAGCATCAAAACTATTTATTTTACAAAAAAAGAAATAAACGCACATTAAGATACATGCACAAAGGCGAACTTTATCCTTTCAGGGATCTCTACCAGTCAATCTTTGAGTGCATGAGAGGAGCGTTTAACAATATTATCATAGATATATTTGGATCCTGTAACACAAGGATTCCTAGCATATTGTCCAGAGCCAGGGATTCCTCTTGTGAGCATTTCTTATACTTTTGCATATGTTTTTTCATTTCATTTTAATTTTTTATGAGAAGGAACTAGGAACAGTACATTATTTTGATAACAATTTTAATAAAGAAATGTGTGGTGCAAAATAACTAGCCATGAGTCATTACCGCATGGTAATAACACAGCATATCTACTGATTATCTTTGTGTTCAATTGGACCAACATTGCTAAATATAATTTTTACTTCTTTCTTAATACCCTACATGCGTGCAATTTATGCGCTTGCGATGACGAAACGATGATTTCTAACCTTGCAGCATGTCGACACGGTAATGACTATAGTGGCTTCACGACTGATGACTAATACTTATGCAGAAATTTGTTGAGTTTAGTGCAATTTAAAAGTAACGTAAGGTAAACGTACGAGTGCTCGTCACTGCCCCAATAGTTGGCATCTTTAATCTTATACCATTAGCAATAGAGATGACAGCAGGATGTCGTTTATTGGGCATTAGCGTGTCGAGCACTGGGACGTTTACCTTATGGATTTTTTTTATTTTAATTTTTTTTATTCGACTGGAAGGCAAACGAGCAAGTGGGAAAGAAGTTCAGTCTCAACTGGGTCTCTTAAACCGGAAAATTGTACAGCTCTCGCCCTTGTTACCCATGATCCCTATTGTAATTCCATGAAGGGACTACGGGGGATAAAAATCCCCTTATTCCCTTCGAGCAATATTACTTTGCAATATGCTTCGAGCAATATGAAGTGTAGTAGACTTAATGCACCTAGAGTTAATTAACCCAGCCATAATTCAGACCAGAAAATAGGTAGGATAGGTTAGTTAGGTAGCTTCTCCTGTCCGAAGAGCAAACCGCCCATAAATAGGAGCAACGCAAAGCGGGGCTTCGTCGAATTTGTAGGTTTTCACTGAATAACGGATGAACAAATTCTAGGTGAACTAACTCTAGGTACATTAAGTTATGCATTAATGCACCTAGAGTTAAGTCACCCGACGGGGTTCCTATTTCTAGGCGGTTCGCCAAACACTTCGCAAACGGAGTCGCGGACAACAGCTAGTATTATAATAATATATTAGACTAGCGTTTTTCCGCGACTTCGCTTGCTTAGAATTTGTTTATTGCCATCCCACGGGAACTTCTCAAACTATCTATGTTCTTTCCAAGGTCTCAAACTAACTCCAAATCAAATTTAATTTAAATAAATGGATTCAGCAGTATAATCGTGAAAATAGGAATCAAGCAAATACGCACATACCAAATGTGAAGTCAACCAGAGAACTGGAATTGGGTAAAACAGTGCTTTCTGCTCAAATCATTACTGTTAACAATTTAAAACTCATTTTAACTTTATCGGTACAAAGTAATTTATACGTGAAAGGTTTCGCCTTTGGATACTTAATAAGAGTTTTTTTACGTTCGCAAAGTTTATGTACCGTAACAGTTTTTGTGTAAAAAATTGAATTCAGTAACTTTCACCGGTCGCTAGGTCGGATGCACAAGAAGACTAAAGTCGGTTTATTTATTTTGAGTAACGGACATTTTTTGGATGAGATACTTATCGCACTAGAAAAATCAGTTTAAAAACTGCATTTTTTTTGGATTAAGAACGAAAAATCCATACTAATATTATAAATGCGAAAGTGTGTTTGTATGTTTGTCCGTCTTTCACGCTGCAACGGAGCGACGGATCGACGTGATTTTTGGCATAGAGATAGTTTATGGGCCCGAAAGTGACATAGGTTACTTTTTATCCTGGAAAAATGCACAGTTCCCGAGGGAACAGCGCACGATAACCGAATTCAACGCGGGCGGCGCCGCGGGCAAAAGCTAGTAATTTTATAATTCCCCTAAAACGGCTCGGACACTTGATCAAATCACTGAATTCCGCAACGCGATGTTTTTTTACCATCTCCCGGGACTTGATCATATCCCTGAGGAATTTGTTCCAATCCCTGTTTTTATCATTTCCCTGCGACATATATATTGCGAAGTAGCAGCCTATTTTCTAAACATTGTAAATCAAGGCACATGTTTGTGTAAACGCCCGCGAAAATGTACGAGCAATTTTATACATCAGTCAATTGTACTCGAATCTCGAACTTTCAAGTTGACAGACGCGTCTATTGGCATTATTGTTTTATGATACCTATGCAAACGATTATCAACTTTAGGGTAGTAGACCATATATTTCCCAAGCCAAGCCAAGCCAAGCCAAGCGGTCACAGCGGAAGACCAGCGTTGGCCTCTACGGCCAGCACTATGCTGAGATGAGACCGTTTCGCGATTTCGCAAATACTGTCAATATTTACTTTAATAATCTGTGTTAATATTTACTTTATACTTGTTTATTTTGTGTAATTATGTAATTTGTGAAATGCGATTAAACTTTTTCTATTCTAATCTATTCTATTCTATTCTATTCTATTCTATTCTATTCTATTCTATATTTGGCTGATGGTAACTCAGGCTGCACTAACCCAAACGCTACTCTAACTACTATTTCACTAACTTTCGTACACAAATCAAAGTTTTTAATTCCAGTCCCAATATTGCACCATTGTTTTTCGAAAACGTTCCGTCTTAAAAACAACGCTCCACATAAGTACGCTCAAACGTAAATTTATGTTAAATGGCAATTAAAAATAAGAAACAGAGCGAAAGCACGCTCCGGACCGTGACAAATGTGGAAAGGCGTTAAAGGGTTACATTAGGCGTTGAAATTAAATAAACTGCCAATGATGGTTTGTACTTATTTATAAACAAGCTTTTTCCCGTGGCTTCACCCGCGTGGAAATTGGTTATCGCGCGCTGTCCCCTCGGGAACTGTGCATTTTCAGGGATAAAAAGTAGCCTATATCACTCTCTGGCCCATAAACTATCTCTATGCCAAAAATCACGTCGATCCGTCGCTCCGTTTCGACGTGAAAGACGGACAAACATACACACAAACACACACACTTTCGCATTTATAATAATTAGTATGAATATAGATATTAGAGGGCAATGCTCGGGGTTTCTCTGCGGGATAGAATCAGAAATGATGATATCCGCAGTAGAACTATGGTTACTGACATAGCCCGAAGAATTGCGAAACTGAAGTGGCAGTGGGCGAGGCACATTGCACGCAGGACTGATGGCCGATGGGGTCAGATGGTTCTCGAATGGCGTCCGCGGACCGGGAGACGAGCCGTCGGTAGGCCTCCAACAAGATGGAGCGACGACCTGGCTAAGGCCGAGTACGCACTATGCGGCGAACCGCGCGGTTTTAGCGCACCGTCTCTTTCTCAAGCGATATTTTGAAGAGGAATGGCATGCTAAAACCGCGCGGTTAGCCGCATAGTGCGTACGGGGTCTAAGATCGCGGGATCGCGGTGGATGCAAAAAGCACAAGACCGGTCTGAGTGGAGAGCCTTGGGGGAAGCCTATGTCCAGCAGTGGATGTCTTTCGGCTGACATAATGATGATGATGATGATTTTATGCGGTTGCAAAGACGGAAATACTGGGCTCATACTCTGACCATGGGGCTTTAATTGTTACTTTAAATTAAAATTTAATAGAAATCGACGTCCAAAATATGAAAAATGAGCATAATGATTTGGCGTGATGACACGATCATTCTCATATTTGGTTCAAATGCGAATCACGCAGATTTGTTGGCACGCAATATTTTTATGTAAGTCCACTTTTTGCGGGTGAACTTTCTATTGACGGTTGATCAGTTTTTAGCAAATATAGGCGAAATAGCGTGATGCATGCTGATTTTATTGGAATGTTTGCTCTATAAAATTAGATATTTAGTGCCCCTGATCGATAACAGTCAATCCACAATCCTATTAATATTATAAATGCAAAAGTTTGTAAGTGGCTCTAAGCGGTAACGTTTCGTGTGCTCTGCCTACGCCATTTGGGAATACATGCGTGATGTTTGTGTGTGTAAGTCTGTTTGTTTATTACTGCATCACGTCTAAACCACTGAACTAATTTCGATGAAATTCAGTAAGTATACAGATAGTTTGAATCCCGGAGAAGTTTTTAACCCGAAAAATTGCATAGTCCCCGCGGGGTGGCGATAAACGAATTTTGCGCGGACAGAGCCGCGGGTAACGGCTAGTCAAAATATAAAAAACATCTATAGTATACTAAATACTTAAAATGTATACATCTAATACCTAGTTTAAAATTAATGGTTGATACATGAAGTTAGGACAATGCATGTGGAGGTATACTCGCCGTCCTATTATCATGTCAGCTCATTAAATGAAGTCAAAATTTTAGACTTCAGGTGCCTACCAAGCAGTCTAGCAAATATTCGTATGCTCAGACGTTTTGCCGAAGGGTGTGATGTTCCGTCAGCAGCAATGAAGACGACGTTCAAGAATTCCTAGTTAATTAGTTTTTTTATGTCTTTTTTGTGTTTAGGTCTTTTTATTTTTTTTGTGTATAATTTGAATTTAAAAAAAAAAAAAAAAAAAACATTTATTGCCACAACATTATTACATTATTTTACAGCGCATTGGTTTTTTAACTGTAATGCTGTATTTTTGTTGTCAATTAAACTACTACACAAAGCCGCAGTAAGCTCGTTAATTAATTAAAAGTCCGGTAAGCTAAGGTCGAAGTGCTGGCAAGGGTCCGGCTTGTCATTAGCCTTATTAGACATACATATCTGCTAACTAATAACCAGCCCCATGACTGAAGAAATTCAGACATCGGCATTTGTTGAGTGGCATCCATTTTGGTGCTTTGTTAACTTTACTGTTAGGTACATTTAGATAAAGATTTCATGTACAAACTTTTTTAACACCAAACAAATCAATTCTATTCTATTCTAATAATTAAGTTTATTGAACTCTCTTATAGTTCCTACTTTCCAAATTAAAAAGGCGTATGTCTGGAGAGTAAGTACATTTTATTTGGAAGGTTAAAGTTTTGCTGGTGAGGTTTGAATTTAATGGGACTTATTTGCTGAAAGGATGCCCTGATGAAGAAGACGGTAGATGACCAATGGAACTCGTCAAAGCTAAGTAATGCTCGCTCGTCTATAAACGATCATGATTAACATAACTAGATAATCGACTAAGAAGAAACTTTAAGTGAATGATTCTTTTGAACTCATCTGATGCTGAAGCCAGAAGGTAGGCAACGGAACTCATGGCTCTGAACCGTTATTTTGAACATTTAACTATCAAAACATGTTAGATATAACACCTTGTAAAAAAAAAATAGGTTGAATTCCATAGACAATTTCCTCCCATCTTGGAACTTTCCATATAATTGGACCCACTTCTCTGTAATAATAGACGCTTGGCTACAATGCTGGTTGTTAATAACCATCATTCCATTTTTTGCCGTCTAAAGGGGTTAACGGACGGACATTCAGTTTTGTTCGTGTTGTAGAATACCGTTTGATACATTTCAAGTAATGGTAGTTTTTATTTGTAATGGTAGTTTTTTCTCACATAGTGGTAGTTTTTGTAGTTTTTTTTTTGGCATCCACGTTTTAACTTTCGAATGCAATGTTTATAGAGCACTTATTTAGCTCTTGTAACGGTGGAAAAAGTGACGTTAACGTGATCGATTCTTTTCGTCATATTTAAATTATTTGGCACTGATTGAACTGACCTATATACGTCCTATTGCTGGGCCATAGGCCATAGGAGTGGGTTTGGGGGTGGGCCGTATAGTTCCGAGTGCAGATTGAGAACACACACATCGAATAACTTTGCAAGTTTGTGCAGCTTTCCTCACGATGTCTTTCTTTACCGTAAAGCTCGTGGTAAATATAAATTTAATCTCACATGAATTTAAAAAAAATCAGTGGTGTGATTTCGTATTTGAACCCACGATTCTCTGCTTGAAAGACTGAAGTTTAAACCACAAAGCCACCATGCCTATTACCATTATCAATTTAGTGGCTAAAATAAAAACATTAAAAATTAAAAAAATAGTCTATTAATGGCCAGTTACACAGTCTAAAAAATATTAATATTTAGGGGTGATAGTTGCATAACTCAACCGTGGGTTAGTGTTTAATTTGGGAGCTATAAAATCAGGTCCAGTGACTGTAATAATATGGAACTGTCACTTCTAATCTAGAGTTAACGTTGAAACTTTACAACCCTATACCATAAAATGCCCTAAGTGTTTAACTTCCTTATTACCTAACCGCAGGGTTTATGGTAATAAAACATTTCAATAACTTTTAACACGGAAAGAAAGTTTCTCCGGGAATATTCTCTGTGGCTATTTAAGATACAGAGCAGTTTTAACGCGCATCAAATGACACTCAGTTACTTTAAGTTTCACACAAGATTCAAATCCATCCTCACAAAACAAGTAATGGTGAAAATGAGCGTAATTTATGAGTTGTATAAAGAAATAGGACTTTTGTATGAAACCAAAATTACGTGACCGAATATACGAGGAGTATATTCACAACTCAAAAAAATACACTTGTCTGGATTCAACCTAACCGAGAAAAAACACCCAAGAACTGTCAACAGTCATTTGTTTCTTTAATTTGACGTGTCATGTGCAACAATGACAGTTTTGTATACGAACATGTGATTAGTATGTAGCAAGCAGTACCTATCGGAAGTCACGTCCCGATTTCAATAGACCACGCTTCACTTGTTTGGTTGTTATGGCAACACTTTATAACGACGGACGCGTTCTTTTTGGTATCGGGTTCCAAATATGAAATCGGGAAAGTTGCCAGCGAGAATTTAGGAAGTAGAGATGGGAAAGATGTAACGCAAATTATTTGGCCGGGTATTTATTTTTTCAACATTAAGTGCCTTCATTATCACTACCCTTGAGTTGCTTTAATTGCACTGTTACTTAGTTTTTCAGGGTTTAAAACATACGTGATTCAGATTTGGAATGTTTCAGTTGCCTTTAATAATTCGACCAGCGGATTTGACGACTTCCACAGAATAAAAGGAAATGTAAAAATTAAAAAGAAAGAAAGACAAATTTTGCAAATAAAAAGAATACCTACTTTTTCCCCAATTTCAATGTCATTGAGTATATGATTAAGTTCAATCAAATGTCAATTATACGTCAAATGCAAGTGTCACTTAATTGTTTAATACTACATGATTCGATTTGTGGCATTCGAACATGGAGGATGTAGACAATGTTTAATTTTGCTATTTCTGTTTCTTTGGCTAGTTGAAGTATAATTTTGATAGTGTTTTATGCGGCGATTAACCTTAACAGTGAAACAGTGATCACAATATTCAATATTGCTCTCGTGTCTGACATTTTTTAATGCGCAAGTTGTCTCCACGTGGTTTTTGGAATTTTGCTATCAAGTTGCAAAAACTACAATCACCGTACAACGTTGCCTCTCGAAAGAGAATACTTTGACATTGGCGAAATTGTCTTATTAATTAGGACAGAAGCCATATTTTAAAAAAGAAGAAGAAGTTAAGTTAAGTTAGTTAGTTTGTATTATATTAAGTCAAAAGTGTAACTAGTATATCGGTTTATTGTTTACTAAAACCTAGACGTAATTTCAGTGCTTACTAACCTTTTTATTTGTAAACAAATATTTTATTTTGAATAAACAATTTCAATTTCAATTTCATTTCAATACTCCATTATTTTTGTTTAAAATATTATGAAGGTTTTTTTTAAAGTAAGAAAATAAAGACTTTCGTCTTCCTCGCCACATACTCTACAATATTCATTGTCCTGTAGTCCCATCTTTACTAGTATGTGTCTAGTATCGAAGTGACCTGTGAATACCCCGACAATCTGTCGGAGTTGTTTTCTACTGAGTGTCCAGAGTTTTTTAGTCCAGCTAGTGCTGACATTTTCGATGAATCGTTTTGAATGCTTTAGACCTTCAGTGTTTTCCATTCTTGTTGGTGTTTGAATCTGGTGTGGTTGTTTATAGCATTCTTTATGGTACCCTGTGAAAGTCTCACATACGGCCCTATGATTTTGTTTTGGGATACTCTGTATAAAAGTATAATGAAAAAGTTATGTAGGACCTGTCCAACATAACGAATGAAGTGAAGAAGTAACGAATGTATCTAATCAAATGAAGTTGGGTGGAATTCATATTGTGCCGAATCGCGACTAGGAAGAAAAAGGATTGTATAAAAATACTGACTGTGAGGAATAACGCATGTGAACACCATGCATATGTGTAGAATTAATATCCTATTTCTGCACAAAGATTTGTGCAGAATCGCGACTAGCAAGAAATAGGATTGTATAAAAATAAAGACTATGAAGAATAACGAATGGGATCAAAATTATGCATATGTGTAGAATTGATATTGTGCAGAATCACGATTATTAAGAAACAATAATGGCATAAACGTCGAATAATCCACTTGTAATGTACTACGAGTACCTAATTAATACAACTCTGAACTGATGTTCGAATCAAAGAACTAACTGAACACTTTAATATTTCACTTTATCTTGCAGCAACTCACATTCCCAGTTCAAATATGAATAAGTCATAAATCCACCAAACGGACTGTCAAAAAAAACCGTAGCGCAAACACAGTAAGGTTGTTTTTGCAAGCGAAGATTTTGAAGGAGAAATGCCGGTTTTCTCAGAATGCATCTCGACGGCTAATGCACGCAATTTCTCTTAAGGCTAACGGCCTCTGACTCATTTTATACTTTACACGTCAGCACACAGCGGTACTTATCCCACAGTTAGACATAATCCCACTTTTTATTTGGGGTTTGGGAATGAAAATGGGCAAAATAATGGCTCAGAGTGTATGATATTCCAAAAGATAATCATTTTGCTCTACTTTCGGATGGTTTGCACTCTGCTGGGTAAATTAAAATGGCGGGACCAATAAAGAATAATAAAAAAACTATTGCCTTAAGAATATTAAAAAACAATTTACAGTTACGGGATAAGGGTCCCTTTGAGATTATTGCGTTTTTTTTTAAGACGCAACGTCAATTTTTCAAAATTTCAGAGGTAAAACCTGGAAAATCACTGATTTTAGGTACCGGTATCCTCAAAAACCACCACCACACAGCACTAGCAATAAAAAATAATCACCTTTGAAATGAAATATCAAATCACTCGCCAAATTCTCAACGACGAACACACTGGCACTTGAACGCAACGTCTTTGCGTTTTAAAAGTCACTTAGGAAAAAGAAGAAAAATTTGAAATGTTTTTTTTTTTCGAATCGTGGCGCGTGCCCGCGCTGTTTCGAATGCCGATGATTCAGCCAGTGCGCTGCTTTTATTATTTCGTCACGCGACGTGAGCGCGGTTGCAGCGAATTTGGGGAGGGCTGGGGGTAGATGACACTCTTTTGATGCTCTGTGGTTAGTGTGTTCCGATTTGGGATCAGAAATTTAAAAGTGCTCTTTTTACTTGAGCTATCATGTGACTGTCTAGCAGTTGAATTAAGATCCCGGTCCTTAAATTCATTTTATAATTTCCAGAACTTACATTTACATAGCATGGAATTGCGTTGCATCGCTCTTAAGCAGTGTTTCCACCAGTAATGTACGAGGATGTGTTGCGAGGAATGAGTTTTTCACTAACCAATAGTAAAGCTTCATTTACACATCCTCACACAGCACATCTCGGGTGGATGAAGCCTTACTGAAAAACGTATTCCTCGCATATCTCTGGTGGAGACGCTGCTTTAAGCGATAAGCCCACCTATTGCTTACCTTGTAATTTTCTCTCTGAATACCGCTTTCTGTATCGCTTACTATTTCTGGTGTACAATAAAGAGTCATTGTATTGTATTGTAATATACCTGTTCAGAATTTTATCATTTTTGACCTAACAGCAGAGTAGCACTAAACTATTCTGATTCCATGGTAATATTTGGATAAAAATTGCTTATGTGTTATTCCAGACTTCTGTTATCTACATAACAAATCTCGTCCGAAATTCCGGGATGGTCCAAAATTCCTGTAAAAATTCCCAAAAATGACATCGTGAATCTTTCATTAAAAGTGACATAACAAAACCACTTCACAGAACCGGGATAAAATCCTAAAATGTCAACCTCTAGACTTGGACACAAGAAATTCGGCGCGGGTTTTTATGCACCGTTAATGAAATTCACGATGCCATCATCATTATATCAGCCGTAGGAAGTTCACTGTTGGACATAGGTCTCCCATTCACGATATAGTTTTTGGAATATCATGTGAAATCCCGGACTTTCAAATTACTGAGCCTAATAACTGTTTACGCGTGCAAAGCCGCGGGTAAAGCAAAAACTGTTTTTATCACAGCTTAGTTCATATTATCAGTATTCGATTACTCATCACATACACAACACACAACCATTAATTATAATGATAACTTATAACTAAGGGGCATGAAACGTGCGGATACATATTTCCGATGGCAAATCGATTATATTTTTGCATACATTGTGCCTGTTCTAATTATTGTAGGAAATTATGGTTATTAAAACTAGAAACTGCCTTAAAGAGGTCAAGACGTATTTATGATGAAACTATACCATATGGACTTCTTTATTTATCCTTTTTTAAGCCAATTTGCATACGATTAGAAAATATTCAATTCATAAGTTTCGTTTTTAGTTTGAGACGGTTGAAGAATAAGGAGATTGTTTGATTTGTGAGACAATTTAGGACCCACTGGTGAGTCGGCAAACCGATTCGTCACCGATCTAATACCCGGCGGAGACTGAAAATGAACTTTTTCCACTAATCAACATCTTCAGGTGTAAGACGTCTACTGTTCAATAAAAGCCCATTTAGAACACCATAGTGAACCACAACTCGCCACTTCCATCCATCGATTGTCCGCCACTCACGCGATGTCGTCCATCCACCTAGTGGGAAGCCTGCTAATGCTTCATCTTTCGGTTCATGGTCATCACTCCCGAACTTTTCTCCCCCGAAGGTTATCTGTTCTTCGCGCAATATGGCTAGTCTTTTACCCCTTCAACTTGCATATTCGTCGTCGACGTGGGGGATTTTTTTAGGCTAAAAGAAAGGCTTGCACACAATAAGAGCGTTTATAACTGCTTAGCTGGCAAAGTTGCATTTTTGATAGTTTTTCTCGATTATTCCATAAAAAAATAATGAAAATTAAAACCAACCTGCACAAACCCAGTTATATTGTCAATATTTATATATTTTTTTAATAGCGAGCAGATTCAATAGAGTCTAGAGGACGCTAGCAGCCAAAGAAGACGGTTTGAAATTAGTATTATTATTATTGTTAGCCTATTTTGTCCCACTGCTGAGCAAAGCCTCCCAAAACTTCCACTGCTCTCTGTCCCCTGCATACAAGGGCCAGTCTTTCAAGAAGTCTAGTTATTTGAAATAAACTCGGAAAATCAAAGTGTGATTTTAATTTGCTAGCATCAACGCAAGCAGTACAGTAGCTTACTGGAACAGCCTCATGTTGCCAAGAAGCGTGAGGCATGCGTCATCAGTGAGGCAAGCGGCGTGCGGTCTGGCCCTGCGACCTTTGCTTACCACGCTGCCACAGTTTACTATCATTTACTACCACAGTCTTTACGCGGGGTATTTTTTTTTAAGATTACAATGTGAACTCACAGTTAATACCAAAACATTCACAATGTCAGTTATAAAATATTAGACTACAATTATTAGTTACGTACCTATCTGAATATCGAATGTTAAAATACCGAATGTATTAAAATATCGAATGGATCAGAATATCGAAAAGGTAATTATTGTTAAGACAGTAGTAACCTAACCTAACCTACGGGGTTCTATACGATGCCGTTTTAATCAATCCTGAAAAGTTTACGGTTTCAGAAAATAAACCTTTCGATATTATGATCCATTCGATATTTTAACATTTGATATTCAGATGCGTACCCCAATTATTACTATTGCTTGTTTTAACGATTAGATTGATAGATAAATTCGATTACCGGTAAAATTCTGGAATTTTAATAGGGAAATTCCCAAAGGGATTTCCCAAAAGTGGATAAAAATTCTTCTCGTTGTCTTAGGGTATTTTTTTTTGTAGGATAGCACGTTTTGTCAGGGTTTAAAAAAATACTCAAGTATCGTTAATGATTTTAGAGTTGATTCTTATAACGTATCCAGAATCAGCCTGTAGGTTACATTCGAATCAATTTTATGGTGAAATTACGTGTGTTTTAAGAGTGTATTGTATCTTAATTACAGTTAATGATTGTGGCCAAATACTTTTCGTGAAACGCTGAAAATCTGTATCATGACAATTAGAAATTAAGGCTGCGTTTCCACCAGAGATGTTCGAAGATGTGTTGCGAGGAACGCGTTATCATGAACCATAAGAAAAGCTTCATCAGTAAAGCTCAGTACTAGATTTTGCCACTCATTTACCACATGTTGCAGGTGATAGGACCTTGTGAAGGGTCAACCCGGCTTGCTACCACCATCATGCTCGCTAATCCTGCCGTGAAGCAGCAGTGCTTGCACTGTTATGCACTCGGCTTGGAGAGTAAGACAGCCGGCGAAATTACTGGCACTTGAGGTATCCCATCTTAGGCCTCTAGGTTGGCAACGCATCTGCAATACCCCTGGTGTTGCAGATGTTTATGGGTGGTGGTGATCTCTTGCCATCAGGAAACTCACTTGCTCGTTTGTCATAGAATCGAATAAAAAAAAAAAGGTAGCGTACTGGATACGAAATATTAAAGATTGTAAAGTACGCAAGTAGATAAGATATTGCAACCTAATCAAAACTAATTAGTGTATTAGTTAATATATGCTTCGCGCTTCATAATTTAAAGTTCGTTGCTACTTTCAAGTACTTTCATTTAGTTTCGTAATAAAAATTACAAAAGTACTTGTTAAAGAATTTCGTAAGTCAAATTTAAATATTTTTGAACATGAAATTACCGTGAGACTCACTCATATTAAATGATATTGTAACGGATAACTCACGTCTTAAATCGAGTTTAGCTCGACATGTTTCGGGCTATTTCGTAGCCTTTCTTCAAGGGAGCACGCGACTCAGCGGCTGCAACCGCAACTCGATTTAAGACGTGAGTTATCCTTTACAATATCATTTAATATTAAATATTTTTGTTATAACTTACATAATACCTAATAAAAAAACTGTCACTGTAAAATGGTCATGCTATCAGCTGGATATTAATTATTTTGGCCCTGAAGGGTATTTTTCAGGATTTATAATTTCATTGACCGTTGGGGGAGAAAAGTCCTCGAGTGGCGACCACGAACCAGAAGACGAAGGGTTGGCAGGCCTCCCACTCCATCACAAAACACTCGTAGGTAGTTCAGAAATCAATCTCCATACAAGTACGCTCGAGCAACGCACACATTGACACTGCTCACGGACACGATATCTCGGACCGTTAGGGACCAGTGCGAGCGCGAGTGCCATCTGCTTGAGCCACGCGTCTGTGAACTTCTTTTTGTAATAATGGAGCAACAAAAAGAAAGTTATTATGACTGTTCAGTAGACGGTTGCTTAAATTAAATAATCTTGAATTTCGCCAATAACGAAATCGTCGCAAGATATTTTCTGTGAGAAATTTATACTTAATATAAACAATTTATTTCCATTCCTTCCGTTTCATTCTCAACAATAATTCAAACAACTAAATACGAGTGCCACTACCACGATAGATTTTTGGTGCATAAGCCATAGTTGACAACCTTCTAACGACCGCCGAGCGTAGGTATGAAAAGTGAAGTACATACAGGAGATTGACTTCTGAACTATCTGTGATTTGTGCCTTATATGTCAACTAGCTTTTGCCCGCGGCTCCGCCCGCGTGGTATTCGGTTATCGCGCGCTGTTCCTCGATCCTCTATGCCAAAAATCACGTCGATCCGTCGCTCCGTTACGGCGTGAAAGACGGACAAACATACCTACAAACACACTTTCGCATTTATAACATTAGTATGGATTTGGCAAAATTTCAATTTAATGTGACTACTGCAAGTAGATAAAATTAAGCTTCCAAGATTTGACCTTAATAAATAAAAAAAAACAGGGCAAACTTGTGAAGCATGTGAAAAAGCCCCCTTACCCTTTATAATTTTTATTAAAACTCTTCTTGCCCTTTGTTAAAAGATACAATTTTGACAAACCAGTTAATTGACGTCGAAAACGCAACACCGAATAAAATTATACACTATCAAGATGTGTACCAATTTCCACTTATTTTTCGTATACTGCTATTTTGACATCACCTTGTAAATATGCACAACGGACAACGTAAGTACTGCTATAGTTACAACCTTACATCAGAAACTTAAGGGTTAAGACTTGTGTAGTGGCAGACTGTACGTCTACAGTGGTTGTTGTTATGATGTAATGCGGATTTTCAACCGTATTATGTCTAAAACTGTTACTAAATATAGTACGGCGTGCTTCTATAAATTCTTAGTATTTTTGTGTCCAGTGACCATGATTTTGCGATTTTGAGAAAAATTCTCAAGCGTTTTTCCTATAAATTGGTGAATTAACCTCTGGTATGTTTAAGACGAGGATCCATGCCAAATCGAAGGCTATCTTTAAGGTTTTTCTTTTCATTTAATCGGCAGAATTTGTGCTTATTAAAATATATAAGACTAGAATGCAGTAAGTACCTAATTTTTTTAGTTTTCGCATACGAGAGGTTATATCAATACCTAGACAGATTATGTTGTTATTAAATTACATATTTTCATATTATTATTTACATCATCATATCATCCGCCAAAGACTCCCATAGTAAATCTGTCCTGCAATGCGCTGCCAAGATCTAACTAGTTCCCTCAACTTTAACAAACATTAATGTCTTTTGTTGTTGTACATAAATAATTTTCCGTTTGGGAGCTAAAGCCATCTTAAGGGCCTATGCAACTTGGAACGCGTGCACAATGCAGGCGGACGTCTGCGGGTACGGACGGGTACAGGTAAAATCCATATTCATATATTAGTACTCGTACTGTTTTTCAATAGGCGCCCACCCGACCGACCTATGCAAACCGCGACAGCTAGCGTAGGCCTCAAGGGTCTTGTCGTAATCAGTTTCACTATGATTTATTTGGCAAACGTAATTAATAGAACAAAGGTTCCTCCCTGATACACAATTCAGTTTCATTACCTGCACGGTTACTACGAAACTCGTAATTCGAAGTTCGTGTCGTGCGATCCCTCTCGCTCTCGTATTAAATAGTATAAGTGTTAGAGGGACCGCACGACACGAACTTTTAGTTTCGAGTTTCGTAGTAGCCCCAGGCCCCTCTTCGCCACTAGGCACACTGGGCATATGCCCAGGGCCCCGCGATGGATTGGGGCCCCTAGTCCCTACACCATTACCAAACGATAACCGATTGCTACTCAATTGTAGCCTGAAAATCAGGCTTACCGAATGCATGCAGTATGTTGTGCTCAGGGCCTCTATTAGGTGAAAGACGGCCCTGAGTAGCCCTGCTGTACTGCTTCACTGTGATGTCCGTTTTCTTGCGAGCAACAGTGTGGTCACCTTACTGTCTTTACTAGTGCGCGACGCATTGCGTGGCCACACGTTCGCTGATTTGTTACTGAGCTGTCTGTTAGTTTTAGTATGTTTCAGATCGTAAGTATTCATTCAAAATGATTTTGTTATTGAATTTATAATAATTACGTGTCTATATTTGTGATTTCACTTGCACGAACCGTCAACGCAGATAGTTTGTAAATCCGACATTTTATTAAATTATTAAAAAAATTACAAGCAGTAAACTTTCTACGATAATTTTATAAAATAAGCCTAACCTTTTTAAACGAAGAGAGTAAAGTAATAATCATAATAATAATTATTATTATTTATTTATTTATTGTGAAACAAACAGTCATACAAAGGCAAGGTTACAAATATTTTATATGTAATTATTACAGACCTATAGTTTCCAAAATTAATTATGTATATTTATTAATTATGTATATTTTTTGAGTAGAGTTATATTTAATGTAAGACTTTAAAGTGATGTAAGTATATGAAAATGTATACAATGTCAATATCCAGAGAAACGCTTTGAAATGTATAACCAATTGACAAGGAAACTATTGTGGCTAATTTTGTTTGAAAAATTTTACCAGTCTAAAATGCGGAAAATACTTGGAAAATTTCGTACAAAATAAAAAAAAAACTTGCATAATACGGATAACATGATTTCGATGGTTACGGAGCTCTATCCTGAGCATAAAATACCTAATCTTATACTTATTAATTACATGGACGAGTAACCTCACAATGATTTTAATCCTCACGTTAAGTAAAACTCAAGCTGACCGTCGAAACACGTAAATAATAAACGTTTTCACTGGTTATTGCGATTAGAAAGCGCTCGGTCAGAGCAGATCAGCGCTCATTATCTCAAATGGTTACTTTTCCTACGCGGGCGCATTGGGAGCAATTTAAGCTGGTTCAGTCACCAGCATTAGTATCTGCCACAGCGGAGCGTGCGAAAATATCTGTCACGTCCTTCCGGCCCTAGAAATAGAGTCGTATCAGATATTTATGCACGCTTGATGTGTCAGATATTGGTGCTGGTGACTGTTCCTTTGTGTATTATTTTATTAATTATTATTATTACTTTGACTGGTTTATGGGCTGTTTCACCATCCATTGATTAGTTTTATTTGACGGATAAATGTGATGCCGTCTCAGTCTATTCGAACAAAACAAACAGAGACGGCATCACATTTTATCCGTCAAATAAAAATCAATGGATGATGAATCAGAGGGTTAGTGTCCTATTTCTCGGCAAAGGCCTCTCCCATGTCTTCCATTCCTCCTGCAGGGCTACTACGAAACTCGAAGTTCGTGTCGTGCGATCCTTCTAACACTCATACTATTTTGATACGAGAGCGAGAGGGACGGTACGATACGAACTTCGAGTTTCCTAGTAGCCCTGGTGGTCCAAAGCAATCTGAGGATAGTCCTTGAGAAATACATCCAAGCAGTGTTGCCAACTCCTAGAAACTCGAGTCGCTAGACTGAAAATCAAAAGTCGCTAGAAAGTCGCTCTGGATTTTCTGGGAGAGACGCAAGAGCCCATTGGTGGCCTGAAAGGGTGGAATACGAAAAAAAAAGAACTTATATTAGAGGATTTAAAAAAACTTTAATTTTATTTATTTATTTAAAAGACTTAAAAGTTTATAATTCAATTAAAGGTAGACATTTTAAAGAAATAAAATATGTTTTAATCATGAAACTACCGTGAGACTCACTCATATTAAATGATATTGTAACGATGAAGGGTTTCGAAATAACCCGAGACATGTCGAGCTAAACTCGATTTAAGACGTGAGTTGTCCTATACAATATCATTTAAATAAAATATGCAAAACTTAGATATGAAAGAAAATTGTATGTCTTGATTTAAATAGATCTCTTGGAACTTATTTTGTAGAGTTGACAACAAATATATCCATGATGGTGCTGCCCTACCACACTCCGACTGACAGACTGACTTGACAATTTTTTTTTCATAGTTAATCAATTTATTTATTTATTTGTTATTACTATACATAGTTTATAGAATATGTGTAAAAAAAGATATATTTTTTTTAAACAAATATATCCATTATTGGTCTTAGAACTGTTTTCCCACCCACCCACATTCACCCACTTCAACATGGCAATCTTTGCGTCTATTTCGACAATGCGTGTTTTAGAACGCAGCACAATCCTTCCCGCTCCCAGTGCTGCGCAGTGAAAAAAATTTTAATACAAAATACCCTGAAATGATTTTCTACTAGTTTGTCCTAGTCCTATTAGTCCTATTTATTTATATTTACACAATACACACAACGTACGTTTCAATGATTTTTATTATATCTACTTTGTGCCCCATACCGCATACGAATTTGTACATCGGAGCTGCAGCAGCCAGCCTGTGAATTATTTTCAAGTACATCGTTTTAAACGTGTCTGTCTGTACCGTTTCGAATTGCGCAGCGTGCTCGCACTTTGCAGATTTATTCCCGTCCTACTTACGCTCTCCGACTGCTTACAGCGTGTCGAGAAATTACGATAATATCGGACCTACTCGAGGCAATTCACTAATTAGATAAGTCACTAGCTAGCTGCTAAATTTTGACTAGATAGAAATAGTTTACTTCCTTACTATTATTATAAACTAGCTTTTGCTCGTAATTTCGTACGCGCAGAGTTCCAATTTGTGGCGAAGCTTCTGTTTACATCTCCTACTTCCGTTTACATGTATCTCTTTCATCAGACAAAATAAAAAAAACCTAATGGAAGACCTGCTAACGCAATGTTTTCCGGTTCATGGTTGTCACTCGAGGAAACTTCCTCCCCTAACAGTTTCCCAACAGTTATCTGTTCTTCGAGCGATGTGACCCGCTTTGCCGTTTCAAATTGCATAATCTTCGAGCTATGTCGATGACTTTACTCTATATCTTAATCGGACACTTGACACTGGTTGCGGTCATGAGGGATCGCCCGTTATTGTAGTTGGTACCTTCGCGATCCTTCTGCATCAGTCTCTATTGGCCACTTGGCGAGCACATTCTACAACAAGAATCTTGGTGACAGATTTGATGGCGTCTGTCATGGGCGCAATGATTTTATCATTTTCAAAAGGATGCATTCCATCTCGCGTCTGCATATAGGGAGGAGCATTTATAGGTTCCATTTAGTGTCTTCAGTTCTATGTAGTGGCGTGGCGTGAACATTTTCGTCAGGTAACCTGGTGAGTGAGGGAAGCGTGTTTTAGGTGTCTTCAGATGCAAATCCTTAGAAGTACTGTAGGTAATTTAAACAAAACATTTAAGAAACCCGGAAGGAATGGAGTTTTTACGAATCTTTTTAACTAGTTCTATGTTTTTACTTTAATGCCAGGAGGATTCCGTTCCCCTAGCGCCTCCATCCCGGCAACCATGGTGTATGTTTATCGGTGACTTTACTTACTTACTACATAGTAGATTCCTTCACCTTGACGACGATACTGGCCAGCCAAACTTTTGTCAGTCTTGAAATTAGAGCTTAAAGTTCCACCATTATTCCCGCGAGGCGAAACATAAACTGGCAAAGTGCGTCAAGTTGCGACTTAGTTTGATGCTTCTACAAAGTTTAATTTAGTTAATAACTCACACACCGACTTAACTCAGGCTTTAGTTGTCTCTATTTATGCTGTTAGGTAGGTATATGATGTAACTGTTTGAATAAATAAACAGTTTTATGGAGCTACATTTACTGAAAAAGGCTTAGTTGATGACGCACAGAGAGTTTAGCTTTTAAGCAAAATATATGCACTGTGTGATCAGCAGATTGGTCATTTCATTTACGTGTATCACCAGACATAAAATTAGAATTTATAGACGGTAGTCTATCTATAAATATAATATTATAATATAATATTAGTAAATATTAGGCATAATACAAATTTAAACTTTTACTGCTCCTTTACAAGCATATAAGTACACAATATACTTTGATGAACAATACAATATAGGAATAAAATCATCAAAACATTTTTGTAGTTGTAAGTAGGTAGAATGAACACGTAGTAATTAATATATGTCTACACTAGCTTTTGCCCGCAGCTTCGCCCGCATGGAATTCGGTTATCGCGCGCTGTTCCCTCGGGAGCTGTGCATTTTTCCGGGATAAAAAGTAGCCTATGTCACTCTCGAGCTCATAAACTATCTCTATGCCAAAAATCACGACGATCCGGTTCTCCGTTTCGACGTGAAAGACGGACGAACATACACAAACATACAAACCTACAAACACACACACTTTCGCATTTATAATATTAGTATGTATGGATATGATATGGATATGGCACCCGCGGACCGGGAGACGAGCTGTCGGTAGGCCTCCAACAAGATGGAGCGACGACCTGGCTAAAATCGCGGGATCGCGGTGGATGCGAAAAGCACAAGACCGGTCTGAGTGGAGAGCCTTGGGGGAGGCCTATGACCAGCAGTGGACGTCTTTCGGCTGACATGATGATGATGATTATGATGATATGACCAACGACAGTGTCCGGCGCAGTCGTGTGATGTAAAGAGCTTGCTCTCAGATCATTTGGCTCGCCTAGGAGCTAGTACTCGAGTCTGCCACCGTTCCCTACATGCTATGAGCACTGCAGTTGCTGCAATGCATCGGTATTCCATTTGATTCCAACGTTTCTAACACTAAATTGAACTTCATTTTGAGACTACTTTCAACGATGTATCTATTTTAAGGCTCTTTTTGAATATAATAAATTAATATGTACACTTAGGCTAGCGCACTTCTTGATCAATGTATTGGCATCACAATCTAGCGCGGAAATTGAGCTAGCCTCATACATAAGCACTCTTTCGCAGGGAGATTATTTAGGCGTATAGGGTGGAAAAATCTATGGGCCCTGGAGGGCAACTATCTTAAATCCTTTAGTTAGCTAATTGCACTAAAAGAAAACAGTCCTTTATTTTTAAAATAAAACAAAACTGCATTCAAAGATCTTGTAAACTTCGCTCGTCTCACCCGGGAATCTAACCAACTAAAAATTATTTTGAGGTAGTTTTTACTTCATTTTGCACACCAACACATAGCAAACAATTACAGAAAACAGGTATATACGCGGAGGCTTTCTGAGGTATGCTATATGCTAATATTGATGGAAGTAACCTAAAAGCCTTAGTTTTTAGAGAAATTGTATTTAAATGCTGTAGTACCTATACATATTATATGTAGAGATTTATGTAAATCCTTTACTGCCTTCCTTCCTACCTTTATACCTATCCTTTATCCTACCTTTATACAGTAGGTAGAATTGAGATTGTAGAGTCCGATGGATGACAATGTAATAATCAAATAAATAAATTTGTAGGTCTTACACGAAAATAGTATTTAAAAAATAAAAGTTTTTCAGCTGATGAAAAAATCTTTGCCAAAGAAGGAACTTGGTTAGCAAACGTTAATTGCATGAAAACAATCACTCCAAATCGACTCAATAAACAGCAAATTGGAGCTGCAGTTATTGCTTTGTGTTTTAAAGTCAATTTAATTTTATCAATTTCGGGACTTAAGTTAAAATGTAAGGTATCCAAAAAAGACGGACCAAAAAACCTCGATGCACGCAGAATAACTTTTGATTTATGAGTTTTTGCTCGCTCTTTTGCTGTAGGAGTTGAGTGATAAATCAAAAATTTGCTTTAACACCCATTACGTTCTCAGAATTTTCAACTTTCGTAAGTGTTTTGTTACCTACTATAAGTAGAAGGTAAGATTCGAGTTTATCTTCTCTGCAATTTTTAAGAGATTCATGAATTTTTTATAGTCACTAGCTGACCGCCGGCAAACGTTGTTTTGTCATATTTAAATATCATTTATTTTAAGTAATTATTTTGCTAGTCAAATATAAAATAACTAAGAGAAAGAGAAATAAAGCGCTATGAATAATGAACGGTCTATAAAAATAACAAACACCAAGCAGCAATTATAATGTTATTTTAGTAATAATGAAGTCAGCAAGATGATTCTGTTTTCAAAAAGATGAATTTCAAGAGACAATGGCCCATTCGCATATGATATTCATCATCATCCTAGCCTATATACGTCCCACTGCTGGACACAGGCCTCCTCTCACAACATGAGGGTTTGGGCCATAGTTCCCACCTGGGCCCAGTGCGGATTGGGAGCTTCACACGCACCATTGAATTGCTTCACAGGTTTGTGCAGGTTTCCTCACGATGTTTTCCTTCACCGCAAAGCTCGTGGTAAATTTCGAATGTAATTCCGCACATGAATTTCGAAAAACTCAGAGGTGCGAGCCGGGGTTGGATCCCACGACCCTCTGCTTGAGAGGCGATAGGTCAAACCACGTGGCCACAACGGCTTACATATGATATTACCCACAAGTAAATGATATTAGTGAATTTCAATGTGAACCCAATGAAACCCTGTCTGTGATATCCGCATGGTTTGCTGCCAATAATTTATTACTAAATCCTAAGAAAACCAAATATATTAAATTCTCGTTGATAAATTCATCTAACTCGAATTCAATTTCTAATATAAAGTTAAATGGGCAAACTATTGAATTTGTTAAATCAACAGTATTTTTAGGAACAACACTCGATTCTAAACTGCAGTGGGGACCTCATGTCACTGCAATCGCGGGTAGATTGAGCTCTGCTGCTTTTGCAATTTGGAAAATACGGCAGCTAACCGATGTGGCGACGGCACGGTTGGTGTATTTTGCGTACTTTAATAGCATTATTTCATACGGCCTTATTTTATGGGGATCTGCTGCAGATATCGAGTCAATTTTTATTTTGCAAAAGAGAGCAATTAGAGCGATTTATAATTTGAAGACGCGTGAATCTTTAAGGTCTTTTTTTAAGGAAACTGGTATCCTTTCCCTGCCGTCGCTTTATGTTTTTCAAATAATTATGTACGTTAGGAGGACCATATGGGATTTCCCCACTAACGTCGATAAGCCAGCAAAGGCTACTAGAAACACAGGGAAGCTTAAAGCTCCATCTTACAGACTGGCAAAAACCAAAAAGTCGTTTTTGAGAAATTGCATATGTTTTTATAATAAAATTCCAAAAAATATTACTAACGAAACTGATACAAAATTTAAATCTACTGTCAAGAAGACGTTAATATCTAAGGCTTATTATAAAGTCAATGATTATAATCATGGAAATAATATTTGGAAATAATTCCGATTCGCATTAGCGATCCCTTCAAATAGCGAACCTACTGTGTTAAAAATAAAATTGTGTTTAATACTTGTACCTAATGTATAGTATATAGATATCATCTATAAATATTGTGAATCTGTTTTAAAAAAAAAACCTCGTTGAGTTTCTTGCCGGATTCTTCTCAACAGAGGTTTTTCCGAACCGGTGGTAAATTTTTAGACGTTCATAAGTGCTTGTCATAGCCTAAATTGAATAAAGAGATTTTGACTTTGACTTTGAAATACAACATCGCTAATACTATTAGCTTGTAATTTGTTACAGCTTTAAATCGGGCCAATGTCATAAATACAAAAAAAGCAGCTGGCGTAAAACTACTGAATATATTCTTGCTTACCTTACACAATAAGTCTAAATTATCATCGCCGCCAGGATACCCCGGTTGTTTGTGACAAGGACAAATTACCTCACAGGACAATTCATTAGCTTCCCACGTTCTCGGGATTTCGTGGCATATCCAGGGATAGGTATTATTGCAATGTCTTACTTATTAATAGCGTTTTTACCTGCTGAGCTAAATAGTAAATTGCCTCATTGGACAGATTAAGCCATTTAAGTAAAAAAAAGTATAGCACCTTCTTAGTCCTTACTTTACCACGGAGCTACTCATTACATTCGAAATACTATTAAAGCGAGCGTGAAACTGAAAATAGGGTAAGAATAAAATACAAGAATATAGTAGCAAAATTATTGTATTATAAGATTCTATCACATTTAGGGCCGCTTGCGCAGTCTAGGGTTAAAAAAAATCGTAATCCTGGAGGTTATAGTTCCATATATTTTGAGACTATACAAACTGGGTTATATAACCTAGTGCCAGCCACGAAGACGCGTGAATTTGACAAAATTAGACATTAATGACATTGAAATAAGAATCACGGCACGCATGACTCTACCTATAGCAGTTAACTTGGAGTTATGTAGTTTACCCTGGTTCACGCAGGCCCGCCTTATAAGTTACTTAACTTAACACTAATAATATTTTGGTAGCACAAACAGTTTAGTCAAATTACATGTAAATGTTTAGAACACAGGCCATTTGTTGTCTTACGCGCGAACGCTTGCGATCGCTTTCATTGTATCTTTCTATTCTTGGTAAATTTCCTTTCAGCAGTTTAAGACCGCAATGAGAAATGACCACTTCTTGAAATCACCACTCCTTAAAATGACCACTTTTTACAATGGCCGTTTATTAAAATGCCCACCTCCTTTGATTGCGATTGTGGTCGTAAACCGCCGAAAGTGAAATTCTTTCGTCTAATTAGATCACACACGAAATCAAAATACCTGACTACATGCCCGGTTTTATTCCGATGCCTGGAAATGCTAGCTTTGCCCAGCAATAGGAGGTGTATGAGCTTAAAATATGTGCATATTAAAATTTCACATTTGTATTATTATATTATATACAAACTGTTATATTTTTTGTACATGGAATTTTAACCTTATTCTAAATGTAGATTTGTGTGTTTCGTTCGTGTACTGGTTGTGATTCAATAAGCTCTGCTTATAGGTACATTTTGTAAAAATATTTCTTACATTTTTCATTAAAATACAAAGAAATACCACTATATTGACAGCAAACAATCGACCTCTCCCCTCTTCTACTTCACTATTCTTCTGTCGCATTCTTCTACCACTTCATAAGTCTTCTCGACGTCTAGACCAGTATTATCGTCCTTTCCTCTCTCATCACACATGCGTGTCCTTGTCACTCTTTATCCTAAGCGTTCTGTATGCTCCATAAGTACCCTCATCCAAGTCATCATGCCTGTGGAGTGATCTACACGAGTGTGTGCGCGTGATCATATCATAGGAACCCACGCTTCCTCCTACACGGACAGCGCTCTTATGCCGCGCGCGCACCTGTGTTTCTGGTTTTAAGACGGTCTCGTAGTATTTCCTTTCTTGGGATTGCAGCCATTTTGAATTTGAGAGCAGTTTCTTTGTCCATTCGTCTGCAAAGAAGAAATTGGTGGTAAAGTTTTGCATGTCGTGTTTTTTTTTTTGATTGCCGTTAACTTTTAGAAGATGGCTCAGCTCATTGACAGAATCTATCTAATAGACGCTGCCTATACTTATTTTTATAAATATTTTAATTTGTTTTCAAGTTACCTAAATAGTTTAAGAGAAGTTTCCCTGCTGGCCGCGCGGCCGCGTTAGGTATTCGTTTGGGATATTGCTGTCTTTATCGCTCATGACATAAGCGCTCGCAGCCCCCCCCCCCCCCATACACATCCCCTCCTGCTTATATTTTTACCCACGACGGAACGGAGACGGTATATGCGTTTAGGGTGAGAGGTTGTTTGTTTGTTTGTTTGTTTGTTTGTTTGTTTGTGCGCAAACAAATGTTCACATTTATCTCCAGAACGGTTGCACTGATTTAGATGCGGTTTTCTGTAATGGTTTTGTAATTTATCGACGGTGGTTCTTAGATTGGTGTTATGGCGTTTATCCGCTAGGGGGCGCTACAGTAATCATTTTTCTCTCGAAAAATGACCATCGAATGTTCGCACTTATCTTCAGAATGGATTGAATGTTTTTGATGTAGTTATCCGTAATGGATTTGATGTTTGTCTAAGATGGTTCTTAGATAGGTGTTATAGTATTAACCCGCAAGGGGGCGCTACAGTAAACATTTTTCCATTTATCTCTAGAAATGTTTGGTTGTCTTTGATGTGGGTCTCTTTAAGGGGTTTGAAGACTGTCTGTAATAGTTTTAGAAAGACGTTCATTATGTATAAATAAAGGTGGGCGCACGGCAGTGCCCCCGCCAAGACAAATAAAAAGGTAGACGGGGCACTACCTACCTATTTTCACATCGTTTCGTCTTGATATTAGCTTTTATTTGACCTGCAATGTATTTAAGTACCTATGTACAGTATACACCATATGTATGTTTGTATGTTGTTAGGGTCTTGTTAATTAAATTTTACACACTTTCAGTTATCGCACTGACTTGAAATTTGGTATACTTATGTAAATCTGGTGACAATGCAATAATCTCGTAGTGACATCCTGGTTGCGCAGCCAGGATCTTCTCCACCGAAAGAAACTCTTAAATAGTTTACGGCACAGGCGTAGAACTTAACAGAATTACCTATTAAATTTTATTAGAATTGTGTTTATATGACAGAATAGACACAAATTGATGTTGCAGCTAGGGTCGTGTTCCCACAAAGGAACTCCTCGATAGTTGATAGCACAAATACATACACTTTGCATGATCATTCGATTTCAATGACAATACGTTTATCTATATGCCCGCCCATACACCACCTGATGCTGTAGCTAGGGTTGTCTCCTCTTCCCGATAGTTCCAAGAAAGCGAAAATTTTTACGCTGATTGAGAATTGCACATAAATAAAAAAATATGACTTCCAACCTCCAATCCTTGTTAATGGGGTCAGGGCTTGCAAAAGGACTAGTAAAATTTTAGGCTAAACCCCTGAACCCTGATCTTACTTACTAATCCTATACATACTTTGGCTTGGCCATTTCATATTTAAATTTGGTCGTATGTCATTGTATTGGTCGTACGAGTATGTATGTATTGTAGGACCCGTGAAGTAATTTCCTATCGTAAGTAGGTCCATCAGAAAGTCTGACCGATACGAGTATGGTAAGAAATTGAGTGTTAGATAATGTCATTTAAATCAAGATTAGTAAAGTCAGGGATCAGGCTCCGTTTCCACCAGAGATGTGCGAGGATATGTTGCGAGGGATGTGTTTTTTATAAACTCAATAGAAACATTTCATTTACCTCGCTTCGCTCCGCTCAGCTTCCGGATGAGTGCGAGGATAGGGAAATGAAGCGTTTCTTCATGAAAAACACATTCCTCGCACATCTTTTGTTGAAACGCAACCTGATTCTCCTAGCGTTTGAAAACCTTTTTAAAACTTATGTGTTATTTATGAGCTTATTAGTAAGTGTTGTGAATATTAGCCTCTAATTTTACATAAAATGTTTTGGTGAGATTAATTAATTCTTTAAAAAGTTTAAAATAAAAAGTAAAATTATAAATTTTGAAAAAACCCACGACGGTTCTTAGTGGAAAAAGGGTTAAATAATTTTTATGAACATCCCCCGACTAAAAGTGATTACAAACGCAAAAACATCCGTCGGGGGCTGCCATTACCATCTCTCTATTATATTTCAATTAAAATGTTAAGAAAAGCTACTACAAACATAACTCTCTTTCTCTCATAGTGCATTCCAAACACAATTTTAATTAGTCACAAATTCATAAAACTACAAAATATTAGTTCTAAATTTAATGCTGTTCTATTTCAGTTACAATCTAAAAAACTATCATAAATATCTTTGTCTCATAAAGTAGGTAAGTACATTCCCCAAACAATTATAATTCATCTCATTACAAATTCATAAAATTGTAAAATATAAAGTTCATTACGGGGCAGGTAATGGCAGCCCCCGACGGATGTTTTTGCGTTTGTAATCACTTTTAGTCGGGGGATGTTCATAAAAATTATTTAACGCTTTTTCCACTAAGAACCGTCGTGGGTTTTTTCAAAATTTTAAATTTTAGTTTTTATTCAGGTATTTATAAGTATACATGGTGACTGACTGTACCTAGCAAAAATTGGAGGTCGATTCACAAGAGCTAACACGGAAATGGATTAAACGAAAGTAATGGTACTAATTGTTAGACATTTTTATAGTAAATAATAATAATAATAATATTTTTTATAGTTAAATGACTAATATTACTTTCATATTTGTGTGAAGTGTATGTAATCACATAAGTAACACACAGGTACTTTCATTTACTCATTCGTATTCGACCCATTCGTGACAGCTGAAATACGTAGTAACATAGACGAAGAATTTAATACTAGACTCTGACATCATTATGTAAGTCAAAACTCACCATTCAAATCTTTCATAGCTCCAGCCTTCCCCCCATATTCGTATGGAAGACCCTCAAGTGGGAAGTAGTCCACCCCCATAGCCGTGTTGATTTGTTCGTCGCCAGAATGGATCTGGACTACCTTACGCCTCCAGGGGTACAGGCCCAAGTGGAGGAGCAAGAGAGACATCGTCTTCAAACGGTGGGTGTTGATCACGTGAACTTCGGAGAAACGGAGAGGGTACGCTGTCTGGAAATGATAATGGATGAATTAGCAGTTTGTTTAGCTGTTGACTGTCGATGCAAATTTTAAACATGTAAAAAAAGCCTACAGGATCAAAGCCTACAGGGTTAGGTACTACGAAACTCGAAACTCGAAGTTCGTGTCGTGCGGTCGCTCTGTCTCTTATGCTACTTAATAGGAGAGCGGAAGGGACGGTACGATACGAACATCGAGTTTCGAGTTTCGTACTGGCCCTGTTGGAGCCATTAAGATCAGACGGAATTTCAAACGGAATTTCAAACGTAGATTTGGTGGTAAATGGTTGATTACGAAACGTGCTAGTGGCCGTATTCTCATAATTTTCTACACAAGGAATACATTCTTGCTTGACACCTTTTTTTTGGAAGGAAAACAAGCAAGTGGGTCTCCTGGTGGTAAGATATTACCACCGCCCATAAACATCTGCAACACCAGGGGTATTGCAGATGCGTTGCCAACCTAGAGGCCTAAGTTGGAATACCTCAAGTGCCAGTAATTTCACCGGCTGTCTTACTCTCCGCGCCGAAACACAACAGTGCAAGCACTGCTGCTTCATGGCAGGATTAGCGAGCAAGATGGTGGTAGCAATCCGGGCGGACCTTACACAAGGTCCTACCACCTGCAAGTTGACACGTTACTATTACGGATATGGTATGAGACGGTGTCATGAGTAGAAACCTTTATTTTTATCTAAAGTTTTTCTTAATGCACTATGCTTTTGTGGTAGGCAACCTTAAAAACGGTGTCCATCAGTTGTCGCGCACGAACGACGTCGCTCTCTAGCGCATGACAATTACGGGGCATTCGAGCGAGAAACATTAAGTCGTGTGGAGACTACTGTTAATTGGGCTAAAATCGTGGGAATACTTGGTGTTTCTAACTAGTTTATACCCAAGCTTTGGTTGCGTAGAAGAAAAATACTAGACTGAAGGCCTTCGCTTCGCTTTACATTGCTTCTTCGAATAAACTTAAAAGTGTAATAAAAATAAAAATAAAAACTAATTATTTTATAAAGTCGCTGAACTATTGTTGTTCAGTTTGAGGAGTATGATCTATGTTTTAATTATTTGCTCATATTACAGGTCACACCCGGTATTATTTAGTACGAGAGTGAAAGGGACGGTACGATACAAACTTCGATTTTCGAATTTCGTAGCCCCCCGTTATATACCGTGTGACAGAAGGAAATGGTGAAGAGGATTGTGATTTCGTGTGTTTTCCTAATGTCGGAATCCAACTAAGTAATATTGTAAATGCGAAAATTAAAAGTAGCTACGTGCGTACAAGTGTGCATGTTATTTTTAACCTTCATTTTATATGTCTAGTTTTTTTTTTTACTAGCTTTAATAATCGAAATAATTGAAAAATAAATAGTATAAAAAAGTGACACGTAAAAGAGCCCGTTGCAGCCTATACGCAGTGTAATAAACGTTTGGCTGAAATTTTGTATGTAGGTATAGCTGAACGTCTATAATTGTATAAAACACAGTCACTTTTTCTCCCGGTATTCCCACGGGATCTGGATGTTTCAATCACTGGGATTATAGTGACGAAATTTTCACGGGCATTTTTATAGAACTGAATGAAATCTATTATGCAATTTTTGGGAATTCCCGTGGACATTTTTGCAAAATCCCGTAACTATCCAATATATAATTTGCTCTCACCTTCATGCAGTGTACAAAATCTTTCCAGTAGCTGCCTTTGAAGTGGTTCTTGATATGCGCTGGTTGTAGGTCGCTTACATCTATGAACACCACTTCCTCCCCAGGAGTTGGGTCTTCTTTTAACCTGCATGGAACATAAGTAAAGGATTTCAATTAACTTTTATTAAGGAGATTAGGTCTACCTACTCCTGATTTTGGTCGTTGAATTTGAGAATCATCATTCATGGTCATCATCACGACATGAGGACACAGGCCTCCTCTCGGAACGAGATGGCTCGAGCCTTAACGTGTTATTTTATTCGACTGAATAGCAAACGAGCAAGTGGGTCTCCTGATGGTGAGAGATCACCACCGCCCATAGATACCTGCAACACCAGGGGGATTGCAGATGCGTTGCCAACCTAGAAGCCTAATATGGGGTACCTCAAGTGCCAGTAATTTCACCAGCTGTCTTACTCTCCACGCCGAAACACAACAGTGCAAGCACTGCTGCTTCACGGCAGGATTAGCGAGCAAGATGCTCCTACCACCTGCAAAAATGCTTGTGCCTGCCTGTGCCTTTCCTGTTTCACTATTAAAATCTTTATTTATATTATAAATGTGAAAGTAACTCTATCTGTTATTTCTTCACGTTGAAACAGATGCACCGATTCAATAGCTCGGAAAATTGCATTTTTTTGCGAAATATTTTACAGGATAAACGAATTTTTTACAGACAAAGTCACAAGCAACCTATTAAATAATAACACTATTTTCGACACACACGTTAAACTATATAATAATAAAGACCGTAGAATAAGTATCTTATTGTTTGATTGTTATTTTGTAATTGCTGAGACGGGAGAGTAAACAGTCTGTGAGAGACAACAAAAGGGGTTATTGCGGCTTTTGTTCTCTTAAATGTTATTCTTCAAAGTTATTGAAAATTCAAGATACAATAATAAATTTTCAACGACAATGTCAGAAGGAGAAATTTGTTCGAGTTCCGACGGCCTCTGAATTATTTTGCCTTATATTTCGCACGCTTGACAATGCATAGTTGTACATAGTTAAGTATATAATTTTACAAAAGGCAGATCTTTTAGACGGGGAGCTAATTCATATTTTTTATTGTTATGCATAGTTATATATTTAGTTAATGAACAAATAACTTGTTAGAAGGGTTCTGGGCGTGGTTTTTATATTAAAAACTGAATAAAAACAAACTCATCATGCTACTGCGTGTATTATTGAAAGCCAAGAGAGCAATGTTGCCACATACAAATAATTAAAATAAATCTTAGTGTTGTAATCATTAAAATGGATTTCAACAGTTAAGATATTATATACAGTTAAGACATATTTGTATAAACTCTTTATTGTACACTACTTTTTATACTTAAATATCATTTACATTATATTTAACTATAAAGATTTTATAAAAAAGAAAAGCGTAGATTAAAATAGTATGGGAACAACTAAAATGAGCAACAAACAATATTTTATAAACTAACCATTATCTTTAACCAATATCACTAAAACGTTGCATAAAAAAAGAGTGGAATGCCTATAGAAATTGAACCTCCTCTTTTTTTGAAGTCGGTTAAAAAGCAGCGGCTATTTTGATTTTCATCCTAGCGGTTGTAATTTAACGCGCTAAGATTAAATTAGGAAAGTTTATACTTACAGTAATTAAGTTTCCTTAAGTTTCCTAATTTTCTGCGCAACTTTCTTATATTTTTCAAGCTTCTTTAGTTTCACCTATCCCGTTGTCTGTCTGTTAGTCTGTCTTTATTTGTTCTAATAAAAGCTTTTTTTATTTTTTTAAGTTTTCTAATACTTTGTAGAAGGTTCTTACGAAATAAGTTTTTGGTAGTAATTTCATTTTTAATAGAAGCTTTTTTTTTGTGTGTGTATGTTTGTTACACCTTCACGCTAAAATGGCTGAGCGCATTTAGATGCTATTTGGCACATCGATAGCTGGACGTGTGTAATAACATATAGGCTACTTTTTATCCGGATATTCCCACGGGATAGGAATAAAATCACCTGTTTTTGTTATACATAAGTTCTTGTACCCAAATCGTTGTCTGTTAGAGCTTTTAAGCGATAAGACTACCGCCTATTGTCTACCCTGAATCTAAGTGTTTATATTATAAGTTTTTTGTACTGCTTTATGGTGTGCAATAAAGAATATTTGTATTTGAAAAATCTTAAAATTTCAGCCGCTGGGTTTAGACTCATGAAATTTTGTACAGTTGTTCGTCTCAATGAAGATCACGATATAAATTTTGGGATTTCTCAGGAGAATTTTTTAAATTCCGGAATTTCAATGTAACCACCAAATCGCACAGTTTACGAGTGCGAAGTCGTGTGTAAACTCTAGTACCTAAGTTATAAGGACTTCTTGTCAGTCGTACACTCCTGAGTGGTAGTGGTTACGGATTGTTTTGTAGATTGGCTGCGACTTTTGCGAGACTTCTCCATCTCTCTCTATTTGTGGTACTGCGCGCACACTCAGTAAGGAAACACTAAAGTTATAAGGTGCTCACCGTATATCTAAGATCATGAGCCACCTCGCCAGCAGGGCCCTGGCTGAGAGCGGCCTGTCCATCGCTGTCGGCGCTGGCAGCCGCACCAGCGTCATCCGGCGACCGCCGACGCTGCGGGCTCGGAGTGACACTATGTAGCTGGAAAAAAACAGATCTAATTTATTGAATCAGACATTACTTTGCGGTATCAATGAATACCTAAATGCGAAAAATTACAAAATAAAGAATTACAAAATTGACATAAAAACAACCGGCAAAAAAGTAAAAACTAACATTTATACTATGTGTGTATATGCGCGCGCGCGCGTGCGTGCGTGCGTGCGTGCGTGCGTGCGTGCGTGTGTGTGTGTGTGTGTGTGTGTGTGTGTGTGTGTGTGTGTGTGTGTGTGTGTGTGTGTGTGTGTGTGTGTGTGTGTGTGTATGTTTGTTATTACACTACGACTGGACGGATTCAGATGATATTTGCTATGTAGATATAGACATCTGGAATAACACATAGACTTTATCCCGATATTCTCACGGCACTGGGATAAAATTTTGAAATATTTAACAACCGTTGAGGTTAGAGTCATGAGTCATGACATTTGGGATGGTTGTTTTTAATGCAACGTCAATTAAAACTACAAAGTAAATAGCAATTTTCGAGAATTCCCACGGGAATACTGTTTAAATCCTGGAATTTCAATTGTATCTAATAATTTATTGAATCAGGCGTTACTTTGCGGAGGTCCATATCAATGAACTAAAATAATTTCTTTGCTCACCCGCGACCTTAAGATATTCAATTCAATTCAATTCAATTCAATTCAAATATTTATTTGCATAAACAAGGGTATACATTGGTCTTACATTATGTCATAGGTTCCATTCATTGTTTTGCCATAGTATGGCGTACAAATATTTATAAAATTCCATTATCAATTCTAAAAAAAATATCACATGCTTACATTTTATTATTCACAAGATGTCAAAATATTATTAAATGTCAAATGTATATAAGTAAGAATAATTACATAAAAATATTAAAAGTTATTTCAAAGCAGGATTGACAATAATATTGATTATAAATATCTAATAAATAACACGATGTCACAATCTAGCACTTACAATTTACAAATTCGTCATGAACTAGTCCTAAGTGTAGTTAGCTGTTTTCAACCAGATGCTTAAATAACCCATTCTCCTATAAGTACTATTAATTATATAAAACAAATACTAGCATGCAATTGTTATAAATTATTTGAGAGAAAAGTTTTTATATCATAATACTGTTCCTTGCGTAATAAATTATTTAAGCTATTTCGGAACTTAATAAATGGCAACTGCTGCAAATCCAGAGGCAATTTATTAAATAGCTTCATGCACATTGTGTAGCACTGCTTGGAGTAGAAAGCCGTCCTAGGCGCGCGTCCGTGGACCAACCTCCCAGGATTTCTGGTATTTCGAGGAAATGCAGTTTGTGCCGTTCTAAATAGATTCATGTGCTTTTTAACAAAGATACAAGCTTCTAATATATACAAACATGGTAATGGCAATATACCTAACTTCCCAAAAATAGGTTTACAGCTTTCATATGGTGCTCGACCACATATTGCTCTGATACATTTTTTTTGGGCTATGAATGCTCTGTTAAATTTTGAGCAGTTGCCCCATAATATGAGACCGTATCTTAACTGCGAGCTAATATAGCCATGGTATGCGGCCAAAGTGGCTTCTAACGTTGCAGTGCGCCTTAGTCTATTCAGAACATAAGCAAATCTATTGATTTTACAACACACATGTTCAATTTGAGTTTCCCAATTTAAGTTTTTATCTATTTTTAGTCCTAGAAATGTGACACTATCCGTTTCGTTAATATTTTCATTGTTATAATGTAAATTCATTTTGTTGTTAGGTCCTTGCTTCATATTAAATTGTACATAATTTGTTTTACTTAAATTAATTCTTAGATTATGTTGTTCTAGCCACTTAATAACTATATCTATTATTCTATTGATTTCATTTTCATATTCACGGTCATTTTCATGTTTTTCTGCTGTAATTATAATTGAAATATCATCTGCGAACAGAACAGATTTATATGGAATGATATCAGGTAGCTCATTTATGTAAATATTAAATAAAAGCGGTCCAAGGACACTTCCTTGAGGAACCCCATTATCATTGAGCTTATAATCAGATTGATATATGACTTCTTCATTACGATCATTAAGTTTAGCTATTTGGACACATTGCTTTCGTTTTTCTAAATATTCTTTTAACCAAGACAATGCCGGTCCCCTAATACCATGATTTTCTAACTTTGCTAGTAGCAGGGAATGGTTAACAAAATCAAATGCCTTAGTCATATCTAAAAAGACTGCCGTAGTACGTTTTCCCTCATCTAGGCTTCTAACTACATGGTGCACTAAGTTAAAACCAGCCAATGTAGTAGACTTATTTTTTTGAAATCCGTTCTGTTCCACTTTGATAATTTTAAGTTTGTCAAAATAATCCGTTAAGCGATTGCACATACACTTTTCAAATATTTTAGAAAGAATAGGCACTAATGTAATCGGCCGATAATTTTCCATTTGTATTTTACTGCTCTTTTTATAAAGAGGTTTAACTACGGATAACTTAAGAACCTCTGGAAAACATCCGCATTCAAACGACCAGTTAACTAGATAAGTAAGGATAGGTATAAGTGGTTTTTTGCATTTTTTGACAACGTTTGTATTAATTTCATCGTACCCAACTGCGTGTGTATTGTTTAGCGACATAATGATTTTATCCATTTCGTGTTCAGAGACGGGTTTCAGAAAGATGCTATTTTTATTTGCATCCGCCTGTAAGCGGTGCCGAGTTTTATTAAGGTGTTTGGCCGAATTCGTAGGCTCTGTGTAGTAGCTATTAAAATTGGTTGCTATTTTAACAGGATCCGTTATCATTTTATTATTTACTCTTATTTCATTAATATACTGAGGTAATTTGAAATCTTCAGTTTCTTTTTTTATGATTTGCCATGATGCTCTACACCTATTCTTACTGTTTAATATATGTTTACTATTATTTATTCTCTGTGCTTTATCAATGCACTTCTTCAATAATCTTGCATACTTGTAATATTCATTCTTTTTTTGTTCTGTTTTTTTGCTCTGATAGTAATGAAATCGAAGTCGTCTTTTTTCTTTACAGCTGATTTTTACCCCTTTTGTCAACCATTTCGGCCCTTTGTCGTTAAAATTGGTTATTTTTATACGTATGAACGGAAAACATAGCCTGTAAAAAAGAGATACCAAGCTGTGGAAGTGATTAAAGGCTCTGTTGAAGTCATTTTCCAAATATACATCTGAGAAAGACAGGCTATTTAAACATTCTTGAAATTTGTTAATGTTGTCATTGCTATAATCCCTTTTGAATTTAAAATACTGCTTAAAAGTGGTTTGTTTTGATTTCACTGCAAAACTCAACATTTGTGCAGTGTCATGATCTGAAAGCCCCAGCGGCAATACCGTCGCAGACGCGTTTCTTACATTACTTATGATGTCATCGATGCACGTTTTGCCTCTTGTGGGTTCTAATATATGTATCGTGAAATTATAATTATTTGTTATGTCTACAAGTCTGTTGGTATTTTTGCTGGTGGTCAGTATGTTTATGTTAAAGTCCCCGCACACAATAATTTTTTTGTACTTGTTACTTAACTCATACATCATAACATCCAGTTTATCCAAAAATATACCAGCTGTTGAAGTTGGAGTTCTGTAGAGGCAAATTATCGCGGCATTATATTTAGGAACCTCTATACCACAACATTCAAATGTATGCATTTCAGAAAACTTCTTTAGTGTTCCTATTTCCTTATAAGTTATTCCTTGTTTCACTAATATACAGACCCCCCCTCTTTTCTTATCTCGCGAAAAGCTTGTAGCGGTTGCATAATTGTGTACTTTAATATTCGATTCATTTCCTCTCTTTATAAATGTTTCCGAAAGACATATAATGTCAGGCTCTCGGTTTTCTTTGGATAGTTCGTCAATTGCAAATTCCAAATTATATGTTTTTGAGAGAATACTGGCTATATTTTGATGCATGACTCTAAATTGCAGATTGTTTATGGTTGACTGAGCGAAAAGTAGACTTATCTACTACCTGAGTTTGTCTGAATTTTGAGTGAATAGCAGAGAAGTATTCAGTAAGGGTTTTTTTCCTAATTGATGGATTTTGTGTACTTTTGTTTGCTATACTTTGCTTGTTGCCCTTTGCCTCTTCCGTAGAGGAACGGTCTAACGTCATGGAAGGACTGCAATGTACATAATTATAATATTCATTTTTGTAGTCAATTTGTTCAATTGTTATGCAAATTTTTTTACATAATTCATACGCAAATTTTTTATCACTAAATCGATTTGTTTTAGAGACTTCTATGAATTTACAGTTTTCTCTTTGACAATAACTGCGAAGTATATAGTTTAGCACATTGTTGTTTATATATTTGCTACTCCTAATGCCCAAAATTAATACAGTACAATTCTTTAAGTATTTCAAAATATTATTTAAGTTAGTTACTATGTCTACGGGATTTTTATCATGTTCACCAACTGATAGTATAATTTTGTCATTTTTTGAGAATTGTTGATACTTCACATCTTCAATTACATACTGCGTAGTTGCATTCGGCTTCACTGAAGATATTATTTTGTATTTTTCGACTTGATGCATATACAGTAGAGTGGAGGCTAGCCCTGCGCTTTGATTGCCGCCGAACATATATATATAATCCTTATGTTGTTCGCATTTAGTAGGTATTTTTAGCGGTGTCGATGCTTGAGGTGTTTTTTCTTCATCGTCAGTATTTTCCGTGCTTGCAATTGAAGTTTGACTCAACTTTGCTCGTAGGTTTTTTTGCAAATTAGACTTCTTTTTTTTGGATTTCGGAGTAGATTTTCGTGAAGGTGTTCTACTTGTATCATTGATTAAACTCTTCAAGGTGGCTATTTGTCTTTCTAGGTCCATCTGATTCTTGGTCAGGTTGGTGATATCTATGTTTAGTTTGGTTATTTCTTCATGAGCACTAGTCAGTTGTGTTGTGAGAACTGCTATAGTGTCCTTCAGGTCAGAAGTATGTGAGTTTTCCGAGGGATTCGGCATGCTTTGTGCGCTATTGTTCAATGATACCTCTGTTGATCCATCCAATGAACTATCTGGTGTATGCAAGGACGAGAGACTGAGTCTGTTTTTGTTTTTTTTACGCAATGTCACTTTATCGATGCTTATATTTGGCATAATTTGCTCTTGCTCTTGACATTTCGCGTTTTTTATGGTCGAGTTTATTTTAACGTCAATTTTGGACGTCGTTGGTACATTCTTATTATCCGTTAACAACGTGTCCAAACATCGACGGCACTGCCAGGCATCTTTGGAGTGTTTTGCCATAAGGAAAAATCTCTTAAGTGTTACGTTTGTGCAGTCTAGATGGTACGAATCGTCACAGGTCGAGCACTTCATGTATTCCTTGTTGCTTATGTCGAAAGCACATTTTTTGCACTTTATTTTTTTGACATTCTTATGCGTTTGTTTGCCTGTAGACATTCTGACTTTATTCGTAAACAAATAACCAGATAAAAATAAAATATAATGGGGGAAATAAAACAAAAAGATTCACAAGTGCACGGCGCGAACCCGTAACCATCAGAACATTAGGCAGAACTTTGCGCGCTGTGCCAATCAGCTCCTTAACTTGGAAGCGAAAAATGACTTATACTATCGTTCGCATAATGCGCAACGACCTTTCACTTTTAGTATAGGTACGCGCTGATTGGCTGTTTGATTCCCGCGGTCAATTCTGTGATGGAGGTAGGTCTGTCCATATTCATATTGTTCTAAAATTATTTCTTCTATAACTCAGGATTCCATGGGTCAATATTCAAATAAGTTTCACTGTTTTTAACCACTGTTTATACACTACACAGTAATATAAGTTTGCAGGAGAAATAGTTACTTTTTACATCACTTTTTATTTTATAATCACGGAGTAAATAAACGTACTTTATTGCTTCAAAGGCGTCGGCAGGCCAAAAAAGCTATAGCCAAGATAGCTAAGTCTATGCAAATTATGCGTGTTCATGCAGTTCCTCCAAATCACACAAACCCAGCATCTATCACCAATGGGTTTGTGTAATTTGTGTGTGTTCTTACAGTGTGGAGGTGGAGGAACTGCATGAACACGCATAATTTGCATAGACTTAGCTATCTTAAGGTCGCGGGTGAGCAAAGAAATTATTTTAGTTCATTGTATCTAATGATTTACGCATGCGAAGCCGCGGGTAAACACTAGTGCAATATAAATAAGCATGCCAAAGCAATATTGCACCAATATCTTTCGATGCTTGTAGATACGCGATTTGATTTGAATCCAGATGGATGCTTGGTGCGGGAACAGCCACATTGCTGTTTTGAGAGATGCAGGGACCACAATTCAGACAGTTATTTACGGATAAAAAGCTTGGCAAATTTCAAAAAGTTCATAACTTAAACCTCATCGTCACCTTATTCTCGTGAGTCCTTGTGTACTTTATAAAGAACAATTTAGCACTAAGAATAATGGCCGGATGTACTTTATAAAGCACAAATTGTTTAATGAATAAAGAATTTTAGGAATGTTGAAATAATATTCAAAATAACAAAGCTGGTGAGATATGTCTGGGTTTTAAGTATTACATTTGTTAAAAAACAAAATCCATATTTATTAATGACTACCTATCTGTTCTTTTATCACTATACGGCGAGAATTTACAATTTTCTGCGATAAAAGCTAAAGTATAGTAAAATTATCTCCATAACACATTATAGCCCGTAAGTAAAGTACATTATGTGTGAAAGCGTAACAAACAAGCTCACGACCGCGTTTATAATTATCAATTAGGATGAAACGAAGAACGAAACCAACCCCCAGAGACCCACTTGCTCGTTTGCCATCAAGCCAAATAAAAAATAAAACTTAGCGGATGATTGGATAGTGAGTTGTAGAATTGCCTATGCAAATAGGTACTTTATATAGGACTGACGACTGATAAGTAAATTTATTGCGAATGAGGGTTTCTTGACAGGCGAAATAGAATTAGATGGCGTTAGTATCGAGGGGTCTGTTTGACGTCACACACTTGCTTGCGATTGGCTCATTCAATATTAACCAATAACAAACGTGACACAATGTCAAAGTTGTCAAATGTTGGCAAATGTCCATCAGGTGACCCGTCTGCTCGTTTGCCCCCTCTTATATAAAAAAAAATGTTTGACCAGTCAGTTTTTTTTCGGAAATGATTCATGATTATCCTTATTCTTTTCCTCCATCTCCAATTTTGTCCTATATAAAAATACGAATTCTTAAATTTAAACATGGCCACCCTACCCTGCATTGCACAATAAAGTAGGTACTGGAAAATTCATAGCGGAAAATGCTGGCCATATTTCAAAAGCGGACCATAGAGCACTTGTCTTCGATGTTGCAGCGCTTTGGGCGAGCAGCCATCTTGGATTTTATGCGAATTTATATTCAAGTGGAAGTTAATGGATGGAATAGTACGGTATTTTGGTACAGCGCATTACTATGATTTAAAAGAGAAATTATTGCATTCTATTTACGCGGTAGTATATCAAAACTTCTATTAGACGGTGCCAGATGTTTTGTACGAGTTTTGTAATATTGTGGGGCTGAGAGCCAGTGCCGTAACTAAGGCGCTGCGATCGGTGCCCAGGCACAGGGCGTAAACTAATGCCTCATTGAATGACAGTGACGTGACACTGACATTCGCCATGGGCCACAGACCGGGTATGACATTGTGCATGTCATATCGAGGTCGGTGGTCTATGGATGATGCAAGTTGGAGGTGGTTGTTGTATGTATTTTGTTTTTATTGTTATTATTATATTGTTTTTTTGTAATTAGTTTTATATTTCGATTATGTTTCTTTTATTTGTTTAATTTTTGTCGCCTTCCGTGAAGTCGCCAAGCGGTCGCAGCGGACGACCAGCGTTGGCTTACACGGCCAACACTATGCTGAGCTGCGACCGTTTCGTGCCTTCGCATCTATATATATATAAAAGGCATATTGTATATTTTTTTGTTTTCATGTATTTTTGCCCTGTTATATTTTAAGTGCGAAGCCTGAATAAAAATATTTCTATTGTATTCTATTTCTATAAACTCTGGAGGGCGCAAGAATGGCCACACCTGGCAGGTGCTTTATTTTATCACCCTGAATGAAATAAAGTAGGCCTATTAGCATTGCTCTAGGGTACCTACAATATCTGGAAAAAATAACAAAGGCGTATAGTTACAGCAGCTCTTCTCACAGGACGCAGAAAAGGCTATTTATGGCACTTTAAAGAGCGTACATGCGTTGCATTTCTGTTAGTTTTTCCCGATTAAAAATTGAATGAAAATTAATAATGTGGTCTCTTAGAACTGTTCTTACCTAATATACCTATAATAAGTTAATTTAATGTGTCTACTGCAATAATTATTTGTAATAGACTTTTATATTCTTTAAAAACGAACATATTATTATCGGTTTTGTCCCGTGCAAAAAAAAATTCCATGTTAAGAATAAACTTCCTTTTTTGTTTTTCGCCTTTGTTCATATTTTTCTTTTGTAAACAGTTAGTTATTTTCATTTTATTAACCCACCAATATCATAACTGTGAAAGTTTGTAAGTCCGTTTGTTTGTTTGTTACCTCTTCACCTTCAACTGATTTTCATAAAGAAATAAAATTCGGTATAAGATAATTTGAGCCCTAGAGAAAGACGTAGGATAGTTTTCATTCTGGAAAATTGGATAGTTCCCGCAGGTTAGCAAAAACGAATTCTACGCCGACTAGTGTACAATAAAAAGTTATACAATACAATAAAATACAATACAATACAATACAATACAATACAATACTGTACCTAGGGATTAGGCTGTATACCGCTGGCAGGTGGTAAAAATGACCGCCTGGCAGGCTAGACTGGATGTATTTTGTATAATTATAGTATTTTTGTATTTTATAATTCTAGAATTCGATTTAAAATAGGATTGACAGCGGTGTACATGCCGGAGCACAGATTGCTCCCGACAGCCTGAGAGGCGTGACTAATGTTTGTAAAAGTATATCTTTAAGGCATATATCTATGAATACATGAAGCGAGTACTGAAGAAACAACCTTTTATTTGAATTGAGTTTAGCATCACGCGCGTAGATCCCCTATACCATAGCTCTACCAGCTACAGTCCCCACAATACAATACAATACAACACAATACAATACTTACGCATCTTGACAGCTGGATAAAATATCCTCATCATCAGGATGCCGCTTGTGCCAGAGCTGCGTGAGCCCCCCAGGCCCCCTGGCCGCGTAGTACCGCCGGGCCCTCTTGGAAGCCTCGCCTTCATCACCGTTGCAGGTCGAGAGGAACAGGTTCAAGGTTGCCAGCTCATCGTCAGAAGCCTCTCGTGTCAGGTTGTCGCGGGCCCATCGTTGGGAGAACGAAGCTGCCGTGATCATCCTGGATCTGGACGAATAAATAAATTACAATAACCATATCTCGATTCGAATTGCATAAGGTCTAACTAAGGTAAGGTATACCCTTAGTGTAAGTTTTCGGTTAAAAAATATGTCTCGATCACGTTCGCGGGCGAATATTCGACCGTTTTAACCGCGCGGTCAAACGTCATTAGCGTGCCACGTTTATTATAGCATAACGGAAAGACAAGTGACAAGAATTTTAATCACGCTAAATTCAGCATCGGCATTGTCTTAAATTTTCATAAAAAAACAATCCTGAGCATCAGTTTTCTAAATAACACCTGTAAAGGTTAGATTAGTTTAATATTTAATTTGAAGAAAATACTATTTTAGAAATAAATTACTTTACGGCAAATGAAAATTATGGAAAACGATAGATTATGGCGACTTATTATTTATTCGTAGATTATGGCACATGAAATTCGGGCAGACGATAGAGAACCGGTATTTCTCTGTTTACCACACTGACCCCATAGTTCTATCTCTTTCCGTTGAGGAGATATTGAAATGCATAAGGTTGGATCTGACATCTTTCCCAAATAACAGAGACGCCATACACTGACTGATCAATATCGTGGAGTAGAAATTATTGTTAGGCAATCCAAGGTGTGAGAAATTTTTTGTTAGGTTTGTATTGGGGTGCAACGCAGTGGCGTAGCTAGTTGGGCAAGAGCCCCGTTGCATACAAGGAATAGGGCCATCGACCCTCTTTTCAAGCAGCTTTGTCTTTTATTGGCCTTCAAAGACATTTAAAACGTTTATGGGTAGTGTGTAAAGTAGTGGGTAGAGCCTGCTCACAAGAGTTTTTTCTCTTTTTTAACCCCATTAAGAGGTGTGTTATAAGTTTGACCGCTATGTGCTGGTCTGTGTCCTCTTTTTGCGTTTGGTTAAAAATCATTAAATCATTTCAATTTCATCAGACAAACCGTTTTGGCACGTATAAATAAACAAGGAACCTTCACACTGAGGGCTAGCCGGCAATGTCATCTCGTACAGCCACCTCATACACTTTACATTTGACTTTACATAAACAAGCAAAAATTTCTCATAGCAAAAATTATGAGGATTAAAATGTATACTTGATTATAATGTACATTGGTATCGCCTCATTTCTAGAATTTACCGAAATGTCCTCTTAATCTTGAGATCCCGTTCATTCCAAACAACCAATATTTAATTTAATTTTGAATGCTCATAGATCTATGCAAAAGTAAACTCAAAGTAATTAAAATCTTGGATCCCTCGCAATAAACATAAACGACTGCCAATGTAAATACCTATTCCCTGAATCACATATTCTGCCTTTCTTCTTAACTAACGAGTAGGTAACATACTTTTCTTAAACTTGCTACATAGTTAAGAAATAATTATAAAAAAGACACTATAGTAACAAGTAAGGTACGCATCTGAATATCGAATGTTAAAATATCGAATATATTAAAATATGGAATGGGTCATAATATCGAAAGATTTATTTTCTGAAACCGAAAACTTTTCAGGATTGATTAAAACGGCATCGTATAGAACCCCTTTGGTTAGGTTAGGTTAGATTTATAACAATCTAAAAAAAATACAGTCTTAACAGAAATACCTTTTCGATATTATGACCCATTCGATATTTTAACATTTGATATTCAGATACGTAACCATTGGTAGTGAATTTTTGAATTGTAAAATGGCAGCATAATGTACGATAATATCTACTCGATAATCATAATCAGTAATGCAAATTACAATAATGTAAATCGTCTCCGTACTTAGAACGAAAAGTCACTAAATCGTATTTTGCTGTGTTGAGATTATAACTTTATGTTCATAACTTTAAACCTCCGTATCTCAAAACAGCAAAATATGACTTAGTGACTTTACGGAGACGAAATATACTCGTAGCTGTTTGAAGACACAGAATCCTATTTTTCGCTTTCCCAAAAATCTCTATCTTTTAGTTAAAATCTTAAAAAATAGATACTTGATAAAGTCAGAGGTGACTCACGACAAAAGTGCTCTCTGAAATGACAGCTCCTCAACAAATGAGTGAAGTTCTCAATGGAATTTATTTTGTTCTCAAATTGTATTATATTACGCGTCCCAATATTTGAACGCAATATTTGCTCCCTTTCGGGTTGTGTTCTATTTTTTACGAAGAAAATTGTGTTTCTGCATTGACATTGCTTGTAGACCTTGGGGCCTCTCTATCTGTGGTTCAAGTTAGAAGCGAGATAATGCCCGAGTATAAGAATTTTAATTACGTAACGCTGGGTTTGAATTTAAATAAAAAAGAATTGTACACTTTCAAAAATATTTATAATAAACACAATTGATACTTTATAATGTGAATATTCTTAAGAACAAGATTTGTCTCGTTCGGGTGGCAATCGGGATGTTACTCAATATTTCGTCCTTCCTACAGTGCCTTTAGATAATCTTCAACCAGTGTATGCTATTGGTTGAAATATTAAATTTCCAATAAGCTTTACAAGAAATAAAACTTTTATAAAAGTTACAACAAAATGTAAGAAAAAGAAATACATGAACCAATTGTCTGGGAATTGTTACAACTTAGTATAATGCCAGATGGAAATAAGGATTCAAAGAGCAATGGAAAGGGCTCAAAGGGAGAGATTCAATCAGTAGTAACAAAAGAAAATCCCGTATTTCGAGATTCCGAAAACAAAAGATAAAAAGTATTAAACTAGTAATCTAGTAAAGTTCTTAAGTAGCAACGACATACCGGAAGACAAGGCGTAGATAGACCCTGCACAAGGTGTACTGAGGACTTGGTGCAAGTTGCTGGAGTCCACTGGATACGAGCGGTGCTCGGCCGGTCATTGTGATGATCTTTGAGGGCATATGCCCGGTAGAAGACATCTTTTTACTGATGAGAATGATGATCAAGTGCCAGATAGCGTACAAGTAAGTCCACTCGTGTCACCTAAGCAAACTTGGAAACTTGCACACTTGGAACTTGGTCGGATAGCACATGTTTGTCAAACCACGGTCTAACACATACTGATGCTTTATGAGTGAAGGTCTAACGTAGTTGAACTGAACACAATAAACAATTAAAATAACTCAGAACATTGAACAAACGGTCTCAAGAAATTCCATCATTTTTCTTAGTATTTTTAATTAATTATTGTCAGTTTAAAACAAAGATAGTTGTGACACGAGCAGGCAATGCGCGCTTTCTCTGCCGAAGTACAGTCGAGTGAAAAAACACGGACTTACTTATCACTTAAAAAATTTGCACCGACTCTTCCGATGTACTTAATAAGGCCGTGGTACGTAATGTAACTTTGAGTGATTCGAATTGATACATTATTTTTGTACTTGACCATAACCACTTGAGTCATGAGTATGGTCGTGTTTCACACTTGTGTAAACGATTTTGTTTTCACATACGTTTAATTCATGTGCGATTTATTATTTTTATTTCTTTATTATTTTTTTGGTTCTTTTGTGTAAATTTTGCTGTATATGTGTGTCTTTTGTGTTAGTGAATAAATGTCTTCTTTCTTTCTTTCTTTCTTTCTTTAATGGTAAAGTCACCACAAGAAAGCGTGCATAAAATATCTGATACGACTCTATTTCTAAGGCCAGAAGGACGTCTCAGATATTTTTTCACGCTCCGCTATGGCAGTGCTACAGTCGGCACTCTGACTAAGTTTTAATAACAGCTGAAATAAGTATAAATAACAGCTTGTAAAAATAAATTTAAACTCACTTCTCTGCCTTCCAAAGTGTCCTGCAATTGCAAAGTGAAGCCCGTACCTAATACCTTAACTACTTAGGTACTCGTAACTTAACATTTGCAGGATATCCAGCTGTACCAGAGACCTACACGACACCGAATCGGACCTATAAAGTCAAAGTCCAAGTCAAAATTTATTCAATTTAGGTTATAACAAGCACTGAATGTCAAAAAAAAAATCAACCACTGGTTCGGAAATACCTCTGATGAGAAGATATTTGTGCACGTTTCGTTGTGTCAATTGATGCTGTTGACTTTGCCACTGAACGAAAAAGATTGTCCGCTGCCGCGTATGAATTTGACCTATGTTAGCCATGTGACCGTTTTTTACTGAGTTCGTTCGCCACCTTTCACGGCGCATGGTTCCGTCCTTGTGTTCAGGTCGGATGATTCACTGTCACGACATCTAGCTGAAGCTATGGGTTTCTTTCAAAGATTCCATTCTATGTAGTTATGTATCATCATCATCATTATCATCAGCTGGAAGACGTCAACTGCTGAACAAAGGCTCTTCAGAACGCCACAATGCATGACGCGTCACTTCCATCCAACGGTTACCCAGAACTCTCAAGACGTCGTCAGTCCTAGTCCTAGCTAGTCGAAGGCCTGCCAACGTTTCGTCTTCCGATCGGTAATCGCCACTCGAGGAATTTTCTTCCCCAATGGTTCTCTTTTCTAATCTGGGTAGGTAATAGATGTACTAGGAAAGAGACAGAGATGAGTGGCGCTGGATAGTCAAGCCTGAAATCGTATTTTTTATTTCTGTCCGTCTACCAATTTAAAATGATCTCACACATTTATACATTATGCTTAAAAGCAGGGCTCGGCTAATACTGGATATTCAGAGATACATATTATTAATACGGGGCTCTCGGTGCTCGAATCCGACTCGCACTTGGCAGGCTAGCTGCTTTCAATCCTGATGGCTCTGCCATTTTAAAAAATTCCAAAAAAGAAATCTTAAACAAATCTACATTCCTAGGCACTTGCCTACTTACTCGTAATTTTCGAACTTGCTTCCAAAATTATGTATAACCATAGTATAATGTAGCTATTTACGCAGTTAAATATTTAACTTGATACTTAAGTTGTTATTTTGAACTTCAATTAACGTGTTATTCTATTAACTGACATCACCATGTTGTATTGTAAGTTCATAATCTCATTTTCATTGTGATAAAAATAAATCGTGACTGCTTTTTACGAAGGAAATCTTTTTTGTACTTCAGTTCTTTTTGTTAGGTATGATTCATGAATTCATGCTTTAGCCGGTAAAATTAGAGTGTGAATTCTAAGACACATTTATAGTGGATATGTATTTAATGGAAATATACCTACTTAAATTAGTGTCGTTTAGGCAGATCATGAAATTCCTATATAGGCATATCATGAAACGCCGCCATTTTATGATTTGGCTAGTTTAGGCAGGCCATATCTTTTCTGCCACTTCGCCGGCCGCTGGCTCGTGCGTAGTGGTCACAATTCATACTAACCACTCCTTCTCTCCTATTTTTTTCTTTTTTTTCAGCATTATCATGGATTTTAATTGCAGATAACCGTTAAAAAAACAGTTATCTGTGGGGAAAATAAAATCCTCGGAGATAATTAGTTATACTGAATGAAAAATATCCTCACATGCAGATTACCAGTTATCTAGCCATGGTAATCTGTAAGGAACAAGGGGTTTAAAAAACATTATACGTTTTTGACATTCACGGACCGATTTTGGTGTGCAGCCACGCTATTTGGACTGTTGGAAGGCTCGTCAGTGGCCATGGCCACCTTTAAAAATGAAATCATTCACAAAAAGTATTAAAAAATTACAATTTATGAAGGTTTTTTTCTTATTAGATCAGTAGGTAGTATCCTATTTTTAATCCTCACTGTACAAATATAGTACACGTATACAGTACCGTTCCGTTAGTTTGCCTCAGTTACAAGGATTAGCATGACAGAAGCATGATTGTTTGTTAGTACAACGAACTGTGAATCATTGTACTCAATGGCTATTTAATGGTCATACTTCAGTCAACAGCTTGGCGATTTTAAAGCCTAATTGATAAATCGCATGCTTAGTAATAAACGGTCTTAACTCAAAAATCGTGAATTTTGGCAAATCGAGTTTAAAGTTTAAGTAATTTAGCACTTCTCGTTTCCTTTAAATTATTTGGTAGGATTTAATTTTGTTTACTGTTTTTTATGATTCCTAACGTTGTATATAATGTCTACTTGCGCTTTTTACTTTTAAACCAATTTATTTTTATATAAATATGTAATAATATTGCTAAGGTTTAAAAAAACATTGCATTGATAAATCACTTTATTACTAAATGTAGCAAAATGTAGTGAAATAATAAAAATAATAAATGATGCATGTCTTAATAGAACAACAAGTATTCAAGGATTCTTTTTGATAAAACGAGGCAATCCGAATTACATCACTTCATTTTGCGTTTGATTTTGTGCTAAAAAGAAGTAAATTCAAATATGCTTTTATTTGCTTAAAAGTTGTTCAAATACTCTTGTTTTCCTTATTCCAATAACGATCTATCTCCAAATGGCTAACGAAAGCCAACGTCTTGCTCCCAAGTCAGTCGGAACATGACTGAAGTTAGCTGCTTTAGCACCAAATTAAATTTGCAATTTTGTTGAAAGTAAAACGCACCAAGTCGTACTATCTCTTTATAATACCCGATTTAGGCTGGTTTAAGAAAGAGAGCCGATAGTGCTGTCAGATATAAGCCGTTTTAGTACAATAACTAATTTTACGCCAATTTTGAGTTAGGCCCGTTTATTACTAAGCATGCGAAATATTTAGGTTAAAAAACTCATTCATGGTTATCTAAGTACGTGGTGTTTTTAATGACAATTTTTATCTTTAATTTTCATAATGTATCTACTATATGATCCATTACCGCTCTAGGGATCAAAGTTTAACTAAAAATAACGAAAACTATTTTCATATTATTATACAAGTCGATGTGTTAATTCTGATGTAAAACTATTATAAAAACCGGTCAAGTGCGAGTCAGACTCGCGCACCAAGGGTTCCGTACAAATTTATATCTACCTATGAATATTCTGTGTAAACAGAGCTCCTCTCCTAGGCAAAATGAACGCAGTTCATTCGACAGTGGGGGGGCCGTGACGTCACGCGAAACTTTAGTTGGCTATATTATCTTCATCAATTTTTGTTTGATAAACAATATAAAAAAAATACTAATTTCGTGCCTGACACGACTATCGAGAAAATTGGAAATGAATCTGCGGAATTCGAAAACATATTGTAGCGTTTATTTTGAGCTCAAATCGTAGCTGACTAAATTTTCCGGAGAAACTTTTCTCAAAATTTTCATATTATTCTTCGTTTCCAAAATATCGAGCGTCGAAATCTGTATATTTTTTTCACTCTATCGGCTATTCCTTTTTTCTTTTTTGACTTTCTCAAATAACTCTTTTTGCACCTTACGTCTCTCGTGAATATGTGTCTTTTGAGCCTTTTTTGAATATCATATTCTTCACTCTCCGAGATATAAGATCGCACTTTTTCGTGAAATCGGAGCCTACACCGGAGCGAACAAAAAGATTTCCAATGTCAAAATATGTCTTTAATATTTTCTACTAATTTAACTGTCGGACTTATTACATTTCTAAGGACATTATAGGCTTTTATTTTATTGGAAAATTGTAATCTTAATAGAAGGGTATTACAAAGAGCAAGGAACAATGAACGGCATCCGAATCAGCTTATCCTATCACGGCGTTCCCTTGACATTACACGTCCCAGACTTTGCCTGACTGTTGCAACAACGTAAAGGTTGCATTAGGCAATTGAAAGCACAATGCCTGTGACAGTTCAAGTGTCATGAATTGTCATGCTTAAGAGTGATACGTGTCAAAAGACAGAAATTAAAGAAATAATTAACTTTAAACCTAAAATTGCTAAAAGTGGCTCCGAAGCGGTATGGTTTCGTGTGCTCTGCTTACCCCATTTGAGAATACAGTCCCTAACGAAATGCTTCATCAATTCAAAGGTTTGGTATCTTGAAGAGATAAGTTCGCCTTTGAATATGTATGTCAAACTCAACGTTTGTCAATTGCGTTTATTTTTTAGTTTTGTATTACTTATAAGAGTTGACATACATAATTAGACGAATTTACGAATTGGTCAAGATTAAGTAAGTTAGTTAGGCTTAAAACAATCTTGTAAAATTATTGTTGTGTTGTGTGATTAGTGGAGTTTCATAAAAATAATTATCAAGGAACCATGACGTATTTTGATTATTCTTTTCAAACTTTATTTTGAATGGACTTGTCATGTGGGTGAATACTTAACTGGCAATCGAAATTAACCTTGTCAGTGACCTCTGAGTAGTTAACCTTTTACTCGATTTCTTACAAGTACCTACAGTCATCAAAATCCTTCTATTCAAAATCAGACAAAGTATTATGCGTTACCGGAAGCTCTATACTTTTAGATAAAGCAATTACGTTGTTGAGAAATAGTAAAAGCTGTGTTAGTTCAGAGTTGACTGTGTTTATTTAAAAATGATTGTTTCAGGAGCAACTCTGTGGAGGTCCGTCAATGAGTGACAATCTTTATTTACTAAATATTTTAAAATTTAATCTGTTTATTTCAAAACTTAGTAACAAACAAATCTTCCGCTTAGACTAATCTTTCAACTAGGTACTCTATCTACTTTATCTACTGCTACTCCCTGCAACTCTTCAAAGTTACCTTTATAAGTATCCATGCTTATATTATCGTCGTGATTTTTGGCCTAGAGATAGTCTATAGGCCAGAGAGTGACACAGGCTACTTTTTATCTCGGAAAAATGCACAGTTCCGGAGGGAAGAGCGCGCGATAACCGGCAGGCAAAAGCTAGTGTCTTTATAAAAATTAACTTAATTTAGTTAGGTACTTCATCTGTGCAGGTCGAATTATCGCAGTATTGTTCTTTGTATAGGTATATATTGTAAATAGTAATTGAATAGACACGCCCAACATTATTGTGGTATCCATCTCGTATAACGTTTTATTTGCGGTTGCCAGCACAACAATAACGGGTTAATAAGACATTGTGTAAGATTATTATTAATGTTAGTTAAATAAAAAAATTATACATTTTTGCTTCGCTAGTCAAGAATCATGGAAATAGAAGTGGTAAGTGAGGTGAAGACTACTTCCCATGGACACCATAAAGCAGCGTTTACACCAGAGATGTGCGAGGATACATGTTTTTCATTAACCAATAGAAACGCTTCATTAACCTCGCCTCTCTCTCTCGCCTCTCGGTTAATGATTAATGAAAAACAAATCCCGCGCAACACATCCGTCGCACATTATGCTGAGTGGGGACCTATTTAGCGTCATGTATGTCTTTTGTTTTATGTTTGTTTATATCTTTGTTTTATGGCGTTAAATAAATGTATTTTCTTTCTTTTCTTTCTTTCTTTCTTTTCTTTCTTTCTTTCTTTACATTATTGGTGGAAGCACTGCATATGCGTGACAACCTAGAACCTATTTTTTTATATGACGAAATAAAAATACATGACCAATATATGTATTTTGATAATCCACCTAAATAACAGACTAATTATAAACTCTTATTTGTAGGAGACTAACCTAGCAGCGGACCGTTTTACTCTCTAAAAAAAAACATTTATTAGTGTTTATTAGACGACACGGAAAAAACTACTACTGCTACTACTTCTACTACTACTAAGTACCTACTACTTCTTAGCGGCAGAATCAGCGGGTAAAATGATGATTGATGTCAAAATGAACAATATCCTGATGGCAAGGGATTCCCCATCTACAAAGACCAACGCTTACTTGCACTTCTTACGATTAAATCGACTGTGGTCGATGTTTTTGCAATCGATTGTAGACTCGACATTGACGAACTTGGCCCGAGACTTCCTATTGTTTCTTAAAGGTCGAATTCTAATGCAAAAACCTTTATCTACTATGGAATTATGGATATATTGTCCGTGAGTCACACCGGATCTTGATGCTTTGAATATAGTGATATCAAACATGGCATAGGTAAAAACTAGATTTATCTGCGACTTTGCTTACGGTAACCCTAATCTGATGGTTTGTGTTATGTATATATCCTGACTGATTTTCATCTACTTAACTATAAGTATAATTCGAAAGTTATGTATTTTATTTAATAATTGTATTACCTAATATTATTTAAGTTCTCTTGAGACATATTTGAAAAATCTACAAAACTAAACGATTCAACTCATGATTATAAGTCAGGAGTGGTCCAACTTGCTTCAATCGTTTTGGAAGATCTTTTTCATAGGAGTGCGTTCACAACGGTGGGGTTACCGACTATAATCATATATTAGGTATATAATAAAAATATTGCATGACAAATTAAACTTTAAACTATAATAAAATCATAATACAACCTACTTTCAAAAGTTGTAGAAACGAAATAAGCTCAAAATGAAGAGTGGAAGCTGTGGTTTAACTTTTTGTCTGTTACAGGGCCCACCTTGTATAATTGAATGAAAAGTACTTATTTGTATTTTGTTTATATTGTATATAGCGTGAAAGAAACCCAATCAATGGAATTTAAAATACATACGAAAAACGATTTTTATTTTGGTTTAAGTGACAAGACAAACACGACAGTTAATAACAAACAGTTGTTAAGGAAACAACCATAGATTTCAATACCTACTAATAAAACCATTTTAAGACAAGGAATGTTCTAAAGATAATTAAATTATTGCTATTTTCGTTTTGTCAGTGACATTCACGTGACTCGTTTCTTCTTTTGGGTAAGTAGTATATTTAGCTACCTATTAATAACTGCCAGTTATTTCTAACCTTCGTCACATTATTGTCGATTCTGCGTAATCCAGGTACGACCCAATTCCTTAAACAGCCGGATAATGTATCAAAGTTATCTTGATAAGTATGACTACAGATTACCGGACTATCATGTCGTAAAGGGTTTAACTAGTTTTGGATCTAGGATTAATAGTGACACGTTAAGCGACTTGACTTTCAAGCCGCAGTTTTAAGGTTAACCCTATGTGTTTTGACTCCCACGATACAGGCTCTGCCTAGTGTGGGTGTCGCCGAATTAATGTTTAAAATTGTTTCTGGTTTTTGGTAATAAATATTTTTTTCATTTTTTTTTTCATTTTCTTTTCATCTTACAACAGTCTGAAGGAAATGCTAACAGGCAGCTTAATAGGCCATGAGGGATGCTGTTGATGTAGTAATACTAAACTAATGGAACGCTTAAGATGGAGAAGAGTCGTAAGGTTTTATCATTTTGGAAATTATGCGTGATATTGAACAATATGCATTTAAAATCCGAAATCTTGCATTACCGAGGCGCTACCTCTTTCTGCTTTCTTAAATCTAACTATACCTTGATTCTCTCTCTTTTTAAATCGAGACCAGCGCAAAAATATTTTGTATGGTCCTGACTATTGAACTTTAAATTTGCTACTCATCAGAGTTTTCTAGAATGCTAGACTTATTTTTCCTCCTTTTTGTTTTCTAGGCAGTCAGTCGGGTTTTTGATTTTTATAATTTAGGGACTGTTTAATCATCCATTGATTAGTGTTAACTGATGGATAATGTGATGCCGTCTCCCATTCGAACAAAACAAATAGAGACGGCATCACATTTAACCGTCAGTTAACACTAATCAATTGATGATGAAACAGCCCCTTAATGTTTTTTACAATAACAATCCGATTATTATTTCAATAGAAGAGAGCATGCGCATAGAACTAAACTAACTATAGCACTTCACGCGCGTCGTGGGGCAGGAAGTCACCTCGGCCCGACCTTCTTGCGAACTCGTTCTGCGTCAATCTGTTTATCGGGAAAATGGCCAACGGTCTGATATGGTTTGTTTATATACCTTTTAATTCAAATCAGATTAAAAGGAAGTATCTCTTGTAAACATCGCAAAATGAAGATATATCCTATTCGAGGCAAGATGACGACGAAATTAAAATGTACTAGCGGTTGCCCGTGATTCCGTCCGCGTAGAATTCGTTTCAGAATAAGAATAATTTATCGCTATCCCGTGAAAACTATGCAATTTTCTGACTCATAACTATCTGTATACTCTGAGAGGAGGCCTGTGCCCAGCAGCGGGACGTATATAGGCTGGGATAGAGTTGCTTCGAATAAAGAGATTAGTAGAGAAAGGGGTTGGAAAACAGAATTAACTTAGTATAAAACCACGTAAAACTAGATATACTATTCCTATGTATAGGGTATGAGAGTAAGTATAGTATACTCTCAATACTACAAGTATAGTCCTAGTGAAGTGTGATTATGTAATTCTAATGAAAATCGACTACACACGCAAAGACAAAACATTTTAATTAAACCTCGTGAATTTACATGCAAATTTAAATATCTTTGATTTGCTTCCGCCTCTTAAAATTCATCACAATGTGTTGTTAGCATGCAAACATATGCAACAAATGTGGTTGTGAAAAAGTTTCTTATTTCGAAATATGTACCTAAGTGCTTACCTAGATTTTATAATTTTGCGGAAATATATAAATGAAAGTAAATAAGAAATAAATAAAAAAAACCGATTATCTTAAAAAGACTGTACAGAAGCAAAATAAGTGTACTTAGTAGTATAAGTATAAATTTAACTCTGTCAAGTAACTTAAAGCTCAAAAGTCGGAACCCAATACTGAGAACTTTAAACGGGTTTCTACTGTTGAACTTTAAGTTAAGGACTTGACAGAGTTACCTACTTTACAGACCACAAGACTTGTTGTCATTTTCTAGTATCTTTCAGGCAGCCGAATTTTTGATTTTATTTGGTAAGTACCGGTTTCAAGCCAGTTACTCGAATTACTCTAGTCAACGAGAAGATTCAATGTATGGAAACTTCCGAAAAAATCTCCCGCCTATGAAACTTGGCACATGATGAAAATAGGTTATTCAGATTATAGATATACAATAATCCAATAACTTTTTTTACGAGAAGTTATGTATTTTTACCTAAACATGAAAATCGTTTACAGCTCTCTGTGAAACATTCCTCAGGCTGAAATAGGTACACAGGTACCTCAAGAGTACCTACATAGGTACGTATAAAGAAAGAATTCAACTGAATACCAAGTTTTTTAAATATCAATAGTTACTAATACTACGTGTATCTATCTAAAAATAAAAATCAGCAGAGCAAATGTTAAAAGTTACATTTGCGGTATCTCTGACATCGAAAAATAATTGGATACTTTTACACAGACATTCTAAGTGGGAGGTACATAAAAAGAATTTCAGCCTGAGGATTTTTTCACAGAGAGCTGTAAACGATTTTTATGTTTAGGTAAAAATAACTAAATTCTCGTAAGAAAACTTATTGGATCATTGTACATCTATAATCTTTATATAAATCAATCTTTATTCAATTAAAGTCAAAAATGTACAATTAATAAATTACAAATTAAATTAAAACGTAAATGAAAAATTAATAAAGAAAAAAAAACAAAATATCAAAAAACTAAAAAAATAACTAAAATAGAAATAAACAATCTTCTACCCTTTAAGAAATAAATAATCTTTATTACCTATTTTCATCACGTGTCAAGTTTCAAAGGCGGGAGAATTATTCGGGTTGCAAAAGCCTCGTTGGTCGGAGTAAATGAAGAATTTCGGCGCATCACTGTTCTCAACATCCAAATTCGACTTCAATTATCAAACAAACGTTCAAGGTGTTACCATATCGATCAATGGAAGCCCCCATTTGGTTATGCTAATGATCTCGCTAATATATGCGCAAGAGCGCTCACTTCAACAATATTGTGTATTAATAGGCTTTTCAGCTTTAAGAATTAGGGCGATTAGTTATAATTATTTAAGTGTAGAGCCAGAATTTTGCATTATTGACGCTTCTTTACAAGCTTGTATTTAAATTCAGTTTGTATCCGTTTGTTTTCTGTTTTTGTAAATATTGCAAGTTGGTTTAGCGGTTTTGTGTATATAAATGGTTTTTTTCAAACATTCAAACCTCCAAATTTTCACATTTATAATATTAGTTTAAAGAAAAAATTCAATACTACCGGATAGCTACCGGAGAGCTAGACTCCGGTGGCTACGCTACTGATTGAGATCCCGTTTTTCTCGATTAAAAACCATTATGAACCATTTCTGTATATTGTATGGTACCATCAGCCAAATAAGTGGTCTATCAATTTTTAAACAAGTTCCTATCAAATGAATGTCGCTAAAGTCGAACTTTCAAGTTGACAGACACGTCTATTGGCATTATTTTATGACATGCAAACGATTATCAACTTTAAGGTAGACCACATAGTTGGCTGATGGTGCCTATTTTAAAGAAGTATAAAATAAAGTAGGTTAAAATAGTCTATTTAAAGGTCCATGGAATTAAAAATTGCAGAATAAATTTATCACAAAACGACCTTTGGTTTTCCCAACCTGCACCGGGTAAAATCACTTTACGTGGCCAGAAAATTTATTCAAGATATCCGTACTAATATTATAAATGCGAAAGTGTGTTTGTATGTGTGTCCGTCCGTCGAAACGGAGTAACGGGTTGACGGTTAGCATAGAGATTGTTTATCAGCCAGAGAGTGTCATAGGCTACAGCGTGCGATATCCGAATTCCACGTGGACAAAGCCGCGGGCAAAATCTAGTATTTAAATAAAAAACATAGTTTCCGCAAGAAAATAAGTTAAAAATCATATTAGATTGTTGCTTGATTAAAATACTTAATTTTTCGAACAGATTACTAAACTTATTTGGAATAAATGTTAGAATTTGTTTTTAAAGCTGCATTTACAGACACAGCTATGACAAACTCGTTAACTTATTCAATTATTATTTAACGTAATGGTTTCCTACAAAACATTTGAGTTTTCGATTGACACAAACCTAATTCAAAACCATTTGGCACGTTAAAGTGTTTATTTTAGCGTGTAATACCATAAATGTCAAATTAGACCGGCGCTCATTTGACATTCATTGACTAACCCACGCGATAAGATAAGGAAAACAACACCTGCACATAAATGGCCATAAAAAAATGGAATCAATTTAATTGGATTGCAAAATTTCGAAATCCAAAACACGATAAAATAAAATTTTGAACTTATCATAAAAATGGAACAAAATACACCATCGAAAATAATCCTGAATTCGAACACTTAAAGATCAAAGTTCACTGTTCCCTAAACTTAGAAATAAAGCAACATTAAAACCCTTGATTTTTGTTTACATTTTTTTTTAACATACGTTAAACATAGAAAACTAAAAACAAAAGCGTCGAATTAAATTTCGAATTTCTCTCGCATACTTTTCATAACAAAACAAAACAGCATCAACTTGCTTCTAAATTCAAACTAGAATCATAAAAAACAGCATTGAAAACTCAATAGTCCAGAAACGAAAAAGCATAGATTTTAATTTCGAAATTTCATTCACTTATTCACGAACGTGGTTTAAACAAAAGAGCAACGTACCGGAGGCGTGCGCGCAGGCTCCCGCGCTGAGAATACTGATCGACGGTAGTGCCTTAGATCCTGATTCATATTTTAACCTCGACCTTTTGAGCGTATATTTGGTGCAGATCAGAATGATAATGCTTGGATTGAGCATGTAGAAGATAAAGTTTTATGCGTTAAAGGAGAGTTAAACGTCACACATTTCAGTGAAATGCTAGGCAGGTGTTTAATGCCACCAGCTGGAGGACTTAGGTAGCAGTGGATGCAGGTATGTATAAAAATAAACCCCCTTGCAAAAAGGGCACCTATGGTTTTTCACATTTTTAGGCATTGAAGCTTCGAAAGTACGAGTAAGCTTTCATGCACATAAAATACAAAAACTATAGATGCCCGTTTTTTTTTGCAAGGGGGTTTATATTGTTAAGAGATACATAAACCATTGAATTTTATGATAAAAACAATAATACACGTATAACAAAGAATAAGTTTATGTTAAAAATATTTTTTAATACAAATTTGCTGACTGTATTTGCATTGTCATTCATTGCATTTAAATATAATTTTAAAATATGTATATCAAATTTCAAATGAATCAAATTGAACATTAACACAACGAGAATAAACAGAGCAAGGTAAATCAAAACTTCAAAAAACCATACGATTTTGCTACCACAAAACAGATCATGACTTGAAGTTACAAATCAAAATTTGTGATCTCCATGCGAATTTCATAAAAATACGGAAACCAAAAACTGCTTAATCTACTAGTTTACTGATTTTTGCAAAGCCGCGAAAGACATTTAACACACACAAACATCACGCCTGCTGGGCGACTACAAAACTCGAAGTTCGTGTCGTGCGGTCCCTCTGACACTTATCCTATTTAATACGAGAGCGAGAGGGACGGTAGGACACGAACTTTGAGTTTCGAGTTTCATAGTTGCAGCTGTATTCCCAAATGGGGTAGCCAGAGCACACGAAATATTACCACTTCGGAACCACTTTAGCACTTTTAGACATTTTATTAAAAAAATCACCATGACTTTAAGACATAAATTCATGATTCTCATGCATGACTCATGAAACTACAACATACCTACTTATTATACACGAAAATCATTTGCTTTAACACTAAGTGATTTGAACGTTCGAGGTGATGAAATGATTATCTAATGATAACGCGGTGATAAAATGACGATCATCTTGTGTTGACGTCACTAAATCTTTGTTTCCGTTTATCCCATACTTGCACACTTGGTTGCAAACAGTGAGTTAAAAGTAAAATAAGGACTGTCCACGATAAAATCCGAGCATGCCTGATCTGGTACATCTTTGTAATTAATGAAAAAATAATTAGTGATTATGAAACTACATAGTAAAAATATAATCATAATAAAAATTAGGGCATCTGTGAGTTTTAGCTTTATACAGGGTGTCCCAGAAGTACCACGTCACAGTGACACCAGAGGTAGGCCAGCTCAAGACGCACCTAACCAACCTAACATGACCCCAATAAAAGTTGCACGGTTTTCGAGTTATTACCGAAATAAAGATTTTTGGGGATACTCCCCTTTGTCTTGACATTTTTAGTACCAGCATCGGCTTGGAAAGCTCTTAATAATAGTTTTTTATGTGTATCGAATCCTGAATAGTTACTTCAGAAGTGCAGTGTGTTATTTTGTCAGTAACTACCGTAAAATGCTGAAAATAACTTCATTAATCTTGATTTAAGTTGTTTCAAAAATATGAATTTCAACTTTAACTATCTGCCATGAAAAAAAAAAACTAGAAACGAAACAAATAAATAACGTAAATAAATTAGGCATGTTATGCAGATTTAGAAATGGTATCACACATGTATCTTACTCTAAGAACATTAGACATTCTTATCACTTTAGCGAAGCCCTATCGAACCAACTTAAAACTGGAACTCCGGAAACAGTCCCTCCTAAGTGGTACAAAAATGCTGTGTAAAGCGATGGCTCATCTAATATCTGATACAATTATTTTACCAAATGCACGAAGGGTAAATATTAATGTTTGTCTCCCTTTTCAAGGCTAGGACTGGATCATAAAGAACCGGATATAACCTGCTTTCAAATAAAAAAACGCATTCAAATCGATTTACGCGTTTAAGAGCTACAGTGGCACAGGCAGACACACAGACAGACAGACACACATACCGGTCAAACTTACAGCATCCCTTTTTTTGCGTCGGGGGTTAAAAATGTCAATTAATGGTCTAACCAACAAAAAGTTTTTGCAACCCCCAATATTGTCACTTCAAAGTTCAATATCTCAAAAACGGCTGAACCAATTTTGATAGAAACGTCTAAGAACTATTGCTAGAAAACCTGCTTTCAATTAAAAAAAAACGCAGTCAAATCGATTCACTCGTTTAGGAGGTACTGTGCCACAGATAGACAGACATAGCGGTCAAACTTATAACACCCTTCTTTTTGCGTGGGTGGTTAAAAACATGTTTATCTTTCATTCATTTATTGGAATAAATTTAGTTCACAATAAATGTTCAAATTGTCTCCCATGGGCTCTGATGCACAAAAAACATCGTTTAATACGGCTCAATTTTCGTAAACCTACTTCCGATATGGTACGGACCGCGTCGAATACTCGTTGCCGCAATTCTTTTTCAGAGCGCATTGGTTTCGTGTAAACTTTGTATTTTAAACATCCCCAATAAAAAAAATCTAGTGAGTTTAGATCCGGGGAACGCGGTGGCCATAAAATTGGTCCCAGTTGACCAATCCATCCAAGGTCCGTACACTTTGACCTTAAAGATGTCCAGATTATAGCGTTAAACAAATAATATTATCTATCGTTTTAAACTTTCGTGATTTTCATTCGTAGTCAAAATACCACCAACGGGACTTATCATGCTAACACACACGAGTAATATTTACCTCGTCATTTTGGCAACATTACAGTGGCCGTGGTCACGAGTTCACAAGTAGACTGAAGTGTGGGGTGTTAAGTCTACCTAGCAGCGAGAGTCCTTCGAACTGCCCTGTACTTTTGCAGTGTGGAGGAGGAGGAACTGAATGAACACACATTTCTAGTATAAACTTAGCTATCATAAGGTCGCGGGTGAACAAAGTAGGTGATTGTTTTAGTTCATTAATACGGACCTCGGCAAAGTAACGCCTGATTCAATAAATTAGTAATGTAACATGTTTTTACTTAACAGTGACGGCTTGCGGTATCAGCAAAGTGATAAGAATGCCTAATAATCTTGAAGTAAGGTACATGTGTTATACCATTTCTAAATCTGCATAACATGCCTAATTTATTTACGTTATTTATTTGTTTCATTTCTAGTAATTTTTTTTCATGGCAGATGGTTAAAGTTGAAATTCATGTTTTTGAAACAACTTAAATTAAGATTAATGAAGTTGTTTTCAGCATTTTAGGGAAGTTACTGACAAAATAACACACTGCACTTCTGAAGTAACTATTCAAGATTCGATACACATAAAAAACTGTTATTAAAAGCTTTTCAAGCCGATGCTGGTACTAAAAATGTCAAGACAAAGGGGAGTATCCCCAAAAATCTTTATTTCGGTAATAACTCGAAAACCGTGCAACTTTTATTGGGGTCATGTTAGGTTGGTTAGGTGCGTCTTGAGCTGGCCTACCTCTGGTGTCACTGTGACGTGGTACTTCTGGGACACCCTGTATATTAGACTGTGCCTACATTATTTTATGCAGCGTCTCTGACGGTCTTTTCTATTTCTACTCGCATCGTCAAAAAGTTATTAGATCTTATGTAGAGTCAAGATTCTAATTCTACCTATACCACTATACGCCCTAACACTATAAGCCCTAACTTCACAAACTCCACACCTTATTCCAAATATTGTGGCTTAGTCGTTTTGTTTCTAGGTACAAAAACTGTATAACAGAAAACTAATGAACAGTGAATAAATTAATAAAGATAGGGGCCGCTTTGCCTCTTATTCTGTTTTTCGCTTGTACTATTCACCTTTGTACATCGCCATTATTTTGTTATTTGTAATTTTAATGCATTTTATGTACAATAAAGAGTTATAAAAGTACAATAAAATAACTCGTAAAAACCGGCCAAGTGTATGTTCCAAGACTTGATCTGCCCTTACTATTGTTTTTAGCCCTATAATTATACTACTCGTACACACACCATAATCCGATCGACCTATGTCAACTAATTCCGCCAGACATCTCTAAAACTTGCTCCCTAAATTGCCGACCGGGAATCGAAGTCAAACTAAGTATTTTATGGAGGCCAGGAAAATAGTCTTCCCCATTCCCTTTGATTAAATTTGGGTGTCTCCCGAGACCGGTAGAGGGCGGGACAGGCGCTAGGGATCGTTTTTTTAGACACAATATTGGCAAGCCTGTACTCTTGGAATTGAGGGCAGGCCAACTAATATCTTTTGTTTTGGTTTAAGTAATGCTGGGTTGATGAATTTTCTTGGGCTAGTCATGGCTCGATGTAATAGCAAACTTATAAAACACAGAGCTTCCTATTTAATTAGGTCATTTAATGGTTATTTATTTATATCTAGTTTTTATTCATATTTATATTTATATATTTACTTGCTTTTTCCCGCAGCTTCGCCCGCGTGGAATCCGGTTATCGCGCGCTATTCCCTAGGGAAATGGTGCATTTTTTTCAGGATAAAAAGTAGCCTACGAGTATGTTACTCTCAGATCCATAAACCATCTCTTTGCCAAAAACCACGTCGATCCGCTGCTCCGTTTCGACGTTAAAGACGGACAAACATACAAACACACACTTTCGCATTTAAGTGTGTTCATTGTTATAGAACAATGGCCGCCCAAGAACCATAGTTGTAATGTTTTTATACTTCGAATACACATAGAGATAAGCTTGTAAAAATGACATATAATGCAAAAGAATCCTTTGCGGTCTATTTTTGATTAAGTTTTAATTTTTTTTAGGTACGAGTGAAGTTCGCGGATAATTAATAACTGGGCCTGCGTAGGAACTATGTCTCAAGATCTGCCATCTTGTGACAGACAAATTTTTTAAATTATCTACATTTCTTTCTGTATTGAAATACACTAGTCTAGTTTGTATTACTATGATAGATCTGGCAGCTGAAGTTTGTTTACATTTAGTAATATACCTATCCAAACCAAGTATAGTTAGCTATGTTACGGCGCTCCCCCAATAAAATGCGGATTTCCAAAACTGAGGGCGTCAAACAATAACTAAAAATGGCCCTTGCGTTACTTCACAGAGTCATCTACTTAAATACTCGTACTTACTACTAGAGAGTATTTCGACTTACATCTTGATTTTGCATGTCTAAATTTAGACTTAAGGTTAGCCTGTCACTATTAAGGTCGCCGTCTACAGATCAATAAAACTGCCAAAACTTAAACAGCTGGCCGTCGCCCGGGAGCATCTCGCGCGTGCGTGGGCTGGTGTTGCCAGGATGACGGAAATGGGGAAAACGACGAAGTTGGGTTTTTTCGGAACTGTAGGGTATTTTGATTTGGGACAAATTGGGAATAGTAGACATGTATGGTTGATATTTCATCATTTTTGTAAGATTCGTTCCACTGTTGGGCATAGATTTTGTCTCTAAATAGGAGAGCTTGGTGTTAAGTTCCCATTTGACTTCAACGTTGATTCGGAACTTCAGAAACCTATTGACGACTTCTAATTTTTGTGCAGATTTTTTTCATAATGTTTTAAATTAACTATAAGTGATATTTTACTAAAGCAGATCAAGTAATTGTTATGAAGGGAGTTCGTTACTCAATCATGTAATGCTTAAAACTGATTTAGATAAAATTTTGTAAGGAGATAGTTTAAGTTTCGCAAAAAGACATATTATGACAGTTTTTAGCCTGGAAATTAATATAATTTCTGTCTAATAACGAAAAACAAACTCTACACTTACGGTCAACAGCTCAAAAGGTATTTTATATATTTGTATTTTTATATTTCTTACCCGATTGCAAGGATAGGTAATATTTTTAACGGATACATTTTGTAATTAATACAAATACAAATTTGCTTTTCCTCCAAAATATTACGATGTCATCTTGCCTAATGACAACAAGTGTTGCAGGTCAGTGGGCCGAATATGAAGTTTTTAAAGCACTTCATAAAATTAATGCTTCAAAATTATGTCGTTTTTCCGTCTGCGTGCATGACAACACCGCACCGAAATGTCAAAGACGCGAAATATGGAGCGAATTTCCTCCAAATTATTTTGTATTTCTATTTATTTATGAATGAAAACCTATTGTTCCTGACTTAAAATCAATTTAAAACACCCAGATATTTCACGTCAATCATTTTTAAAGTTTATAACGTGGCGTGTTGTAGTCTTTTTAGGCGTTTAATAATTAGTGTTGTAAGTGTTAGTTCTTGTTGTTGTGTTAGGTTGTTGTAAAATTGTTGTTGAATAGTCTTCCGTGTTAGTTAGTGTTATCGTTGATAGAATCGCAAAGAGTTGTGCTATAGGTTGTGTATTAAGATAGAAGATTTCAGTGTTATACTTAAAGGTGAGTGTTACTTACTATAATACATTAATTTAAAATATCAACACTTTAGCAGTGCCTCTGAAATAAAACAGTAGAAAGCAGATGAAAGCGTCGTAATTTATTTACTTAAAAATTGTTGCCTATTCGAATATTGTCGAAAATGTGACAGTTACAAACAAAGACGCACCTTTTATACGTATGTAGCTCTAGTACCTAGGCAACGCGCGAGTGTCAACCCGCGAGTGCCCTTGCGCTTCCATCGCGAGAGCATCTGGACTATTCTGGACTGGGAGTATGTAGCTCTAGTACTTCGGCAACGCGCGAGTGTCTACGCGCGAGTTCCATCGCGCTTCCATCGCGAGAGCATCTGGACTCTAGTAGTCTGTGGACAGGGTCTAACTTGTAGCAGTATTATTCAAAAGAACTACTTATGCAAATAAATTAATAATAATAATAATAATAATAAATTTGTTTATTTAGGCAATGATCCCATTATGACAAAATACAATACAAAACAAAAAAATTAATTTCATTTCATTTTTTTATGTTAATATTCCGAGAGGAGGCCTGTGCCCAGCAGTGGGACGTATATAGGCTGAGATGATGATGATGATGATGATGTAAATATCTGCACACCAAATTTTTTCGAATCCGTAAAGCTGTTTTAGCGGAGTAACAAACCAACCTCAAACACAACCAAGCACTCAGAAACTTTCGCTTTATAATAAGTATTAAATTGTATAATTACGAGAAATGCCATGAAAGGAAATGAGCAATAAATGTATTATGAATTATGCCCAGCAGTACAGCCAAGGTCAAAATAATCTTTATATTTTTGTACTTTGTCACTGTATACCTTCTCACAATTTTATACAAAAGTTCAAATACGAAGTGACAGCAACAAGGTAGTAAAGTGTTTAAACATTTTTTTGACCTCGATCGTACGTTTCTCGATAATCAGCGACACTACAAAAACTCCTAATGTGTGATTTTAGCTTCCACGAGTTTCTAATAAGTAATGTCGATCAATAGCCAGTCTTTACCGTCGGCTTTACCCTGAAGCCAATCAACATCAGCTGGCAACTATCGTGGCTTCGCCCTGTCGGGGTAATCCCGATGTCCGACGCAACCCTAATCCACCGGGTAATCTTCATCCAACTCAATCAAGGTGGAAGGAAACGTGATGTGATAACATAAAGAGAATTCATAAGTTAATATCTAGTTTTATTTTTAGAGTTCCGTACCTCAAAAGGAATAAAGGAAAAATTTGTTGTCCGTCTGTCTATCTGTGAAGACCCTTTTTCTCAGAAACGCGTAGAGGTATCAAGCTGGAATTCATATCAAATACTCAGGTCTACTGTCCCTTGGATGAGTGTAAAAATCAATCTTCTAAGCAAACGCAATCAAAAGATACAGCCGATACTAAGACCTTAAAATTAAATGTCAAATAAACACGATGAAAAAATACCTTATTACACAATTAAATCTAAAAAAGAGGAACTTAAAGAATTTCTTTGCTTTTGCTTTGCTTTGGGTGAGCAAAGAAATTCTTTTAGTTCATTGATATGGATCTCCGCAAAGTAACGCCTGATTCAATAAATTATCTGAAAAGAAGTTCGGCTTTGTATTTCCTAGTGCTAGATATAGAGTTGATGATAAAGTGTACCGTATAGTTACGTTTCTCTGCGATAAATGAGAAAAGGTGAGCGCAATTAATATGAAAGAATTAGGCCAAGTCGAGGGTAGATAGCTCATTAGTAGGGTCGCCCGAGGCAATTAGTGGACAAGAGTGCTCGATGAATTATAGGGTAGGTATAATTATAGGGTAGGTCGCTAATAAAACGAGGTCGGATTCGAGACTATGTGGGAAATAGTGTCTATGGGATGGGATTATCTTCATAGGTTATCATTACGTGCAAGTAAAAGTCAAATGTTACGGAAACGAAGGTAATATAGATAAAATTTTACAGAACTGATTAAAAAGCTGACAATGACACAAGCTATTACGATAGTGCTTAAGTAAACAAAGACGTATCGAAAATACAAACTGAGACAAATAGACAACTAGCTTATGCGCGCGACGCGACTTCGTCTGCGCGGATCTAGGTTATCGCGCGGTGGCGCCCTCTACCGGAATAAAAGGTATCCTCTGTTGATCCTTGGGGTTCAAACTACCTGTATACCAAATTTCATCAAATCGGTCCAGTGTTTTCGACGTGAAAGCGTAACAGACAGACAGACAGAGTTACTTTCGCATTTATAATATTTAGTAGGGATTAGGTACTCTAGACGCAAAAAGACTTTAATTTCCACAAGACAAGGTCACATCTTCCCCTTTAATACTCGTAATAACCTGGTTAAAGTTACGCCGATGCCAATCAAAATTATCCCTCCGAATCAAAACTTGACAATTCCAATAAACTCCAGTAACGCTATTAATGCGTCCCAAACTTGTACAATTTACGTTCGGCGTAACTTCGCTAACTAGACGGAACTCGCGCTTCGAAAGACAATAGCCGTTGTGACAATTTCTATATATTGGGTACAATTACTGAGTGTAATCTATAGTAAAGTTTGTTTGCAGAGGATGGGTAGTACTATAATAACGTCTCGGAATAGCGACTGTCGCTTAACTATCGCAAACTGTATGACGCGCGTCGTTTGTCACCGCGCGCACTGAGTTTCATGGTACGAGGCACCCAATTGTTGTCAAGCGGGAGTTTTTGCGCTCATCCATTCGTAAATTATAGAACTTTATAACCGTTTTGGAAAAAGATTAGGATGGCAGGTATGATGATGGGGTAGAGAGGCGTTTAGCTGGCAACGGGATACATAACAGGCTATTCAAATGTGGGCAGGCCACATCGCTCGAAGAACAGAAACCCTTGGAGGAGAAACTTTATTTTGGCCGCTATTTTGTAGCTCGACTTGAACTTTGTAAGGGACCATGACGCGAAATCGCGTCACCGACCACAGCGATAGACCGCTTAACGAGATGTCACGTGATACGACAGTTAACTTTTTAATGTTAAGGCCGTTCCCGTACCCAAACGAATTCTAAAATCGAGCCCCTCCCCCGCGCCAGCCGTCCCGCCCCTCGATACAATGCCGATTATTGCCGATACAACAGCGCCACGTAAGAAGTGGCGACTCAACTGAACTAACAGGACACTGATTTGTAAAACGTATTACTAGACCGAAAAAAGCATGCTGGATCGCATAGATGGCGTTAAAGTCAAATTGAAGTAATAAAATAGAGCATAGTGTAAATTAAATATTCATTGTAATGAAGTAAACTCTTATTTCAAAAAAACAATATTGTTTTTACACCGAAACATAAATTTTGATGTTAGCCCACGTTTTAGGTACTTCTCCAACGAACTGCATCTTTTGAATACCGCATTCTAAGGGTCCATGATTGCAAATAGATCGTAATTTTGTAAAAAAAAATACTAATAACTGCGACAATTCTTCGATCAACTGTTTTGTCAGGAACCTCTTCTTCCACATCGAACGATATTTGTAACTGAAAATATATTAAATGTGTTAGCATTTACAATTTGTCATGGACATATTGTATAAAGCACCGGTGGCAAAAAACTAACGAGACAAACAGAAGTAAGCCCTGCACGATAGATTATAAGAACTTTGTGATAAATCAATTTACGACGCAAATAGAGAATGAAAAAACCAGTGAAAACCAAAAATCGGTTAATAACCGTATTGAGGGATTCGAAACTGGTTAACCGGTTTTTAGCAGTTTTTCTGCAAACTATTTCAAAACGATAATTTTACTATTCTTGGTTGCTATTGGTGTTAACGGCGTATTTTGTGAGATTTAAATAAGTATTTAAATATACTCTGTATTAATAGGGGAAGGTGGGTTACAATGGATCATGGGTAACAGTGGATCTTTTGGTATAATTTTATGTGTATTACACGCATGCCCGTGAGTGGATTCGAAGTTGTTGCTCTTACGCCCCCGCTTGCCAAACTAGTCATCGTCTCAGTATCGAAACGAGAGGTAGTGTTGCGGTGTATAGGGCACGGGTACACTACATAAATACCGAAAAAAATTCAGAAAAAGAAGAATTAAGAAATTCCGAAAGTCGGAATCACGAACTTCAAAATACCGATTTTTATAATTCCGAATGTTTTAAAAGTCCTACTATGACTATTCCGATTTTTTATAAATCCGAAACTTAAACATCGTCATTTTTTAAATTACGATTTGCAAAATTCCGAATTTTAATACATCGAATAATAAGAAGTTCGACTCAATAATAATCCGAAATGTCAAAAATACGAATTCCGATTACTAAAATACCGATTTTCAAAATTCCGAGTAACATTACACCGATCAATAATAAATCCCGACTTCTAAACGTAAGCTATGGATAGGTTAGGTAGGTTAGATTGGTCTAAAAAAGTAATAACTGTTATTCATTTTCAGCAATGTGTTACACCGAGCTCCTATTCCGCGCAGTTAAGGCGCTTCGCGCTTTGACGCAATTCTAACCTAACCTGTCCTATGCAGTTCAATTTACCTAAATAAATTGATATTTATTCAAGATTCGAAATTCAAGTTTCCGATTATTAAAACCACGAAGTTTATTTTGCCGAATATCATATTTCCGAATTGGCGATGTCATTTCGGAAATTTGCTAATCAGAATACTGTACTTCAGGCCAATAACATTTCGTGTTTTTAATTTTTCGTTGTTTTAAAAATTGGATATAAAAAAATCGATATTTTGAAATTCGGAAAAATGAAATTCGTGTTTTTAAGTAATCGGAATTATATGTCTTAGGAATTGTGAAAATCGGAATTAGCGAATTCGGAATTTAATATTTTGGGAGTATTTGTGTGTTCCCATCGGGCACCTAGTAAGTAAAAAAGTACATATTTAAGTTCTAAATAAATGAAATTTTCTGTGATTCCGGTTGAATGAAGTTTTAACTAATTTATTTATAAAATTATTTAATAGTCTCTTATTACAAGTAAAAACAAACCTAACCCACTAATAAAACATCACAAAAAAATATCAGTTAAAATTCGTTTTTTGGACGGAAAAGCGTGAAGTTGCAAAATGTTATGATAGAGTTTCATATCCATTATGCCATTGACTCTCACGAAATCACCAACCTTATCACCCGCAAAACATCTCCAGACTATAACTGATCAGTTATCCAGACCTCCACTGTTGGCATCACGCATAGTGTTGCCTTTCGTTGGCCTTCTTGTCGTCGAATATATTTGATGATGTCTCCCCCGAAAAATTGCAATTTCGATTCGTCGTAAAATAAAACTTTAGACCACTGCTCAGGCGTTCAATCTCTGTATTTTCGAGCCCATTACAATCTTTTACCCATATTCTGTTTACGTAACATACTTCCACCACCATCAAAACGGATACAGACTGATGGTGGCGTTGAGTTCTTCGCGAATTTCTTTAGCAGTTCGAGTTTGTCGGCGTTTGCTCTGGGCGTAAATAAAATTGTCTTCGCTTTTTGACGTGACTTGGCGTACCTAAACGAAATCGACTGGAATTAAGATCACGTTTTCGTTTCAAAGCACTTATGACAGCAGTTTAGGAAACCTTCATTTTTCAGCAATTTTTCGTGTCGTGAACTCGTGAAGCCTTCATTGGACAGACCTACATTAAGAGCACGAGTTTCGACACTCAGATCAACTTTGAGGACCCATTTTAAATAATTGCGGAATTCATAAAATTTCATAGGAAATACAGAAAATATTATATTTACAATAGAACAATTCCTCGAATTTATTTTCTTACTGGGTAGTCATGGGCCCAATGAAACGTATAAATTAAAAGTATATGCTATATTTTAATATCAATATAATTTAATGTGAAAACCTAATGTCACAGAATGAAGTTAAACTTTTGACCGGTATTGTAGTTTCAGCAATGTAATTTTTCCTTTTGGCTCGTATGTTTTATCAGCACATTGATGACGAAATTTAATTAAAAAGATGAACCAACTTCTTGTTGTCCACTACACGAAGAAATACAAGTGTGTATTCTTGTTTAAAAAAAAAGTTCCCACGCTATATTCGTCGTTTTCTAGTCTGAAGATTATTCTGGGGTATCTATTTTAGGCAATTTACACATATTTAAGGACTATTTCCAATTTGGTTAATAACTGCCGAAAGTTATAAATAACCGGTTTTTAACCGGTTTGTTACCCGGTTTGCATTCCCTAGACGCAAATCTGGTACGCGAAGTTAAAACAATGTTATTCTAGCTATGTATTAAATACAAAGGATAATATTATTCTCTGAATAATAAGACAAAGATACAAAAATACAAAGATTGGACGCCTGAGCAGTGGTCAAAAGTTTTATTTTACGACGAATCGAAATTGCATTTTTGGGGGGAGACATCGTCAAATATATTCGACGACAAGAAGGCGAACGAAAGGCAAAGCTACGCGTGTGCCAACAGTGGAGGACTGTTAAAAAACAAAAATAAAGTTGGTGATCTCGTGAGAGTCAATGGCATATTGGATATGAAACTCTATCATATAATTTTACGAGTTCACTGATTACACTTGATTACACTGAATTTCAACAGATTTTTTTTTTTACATCGTGATTTTATATTAATGGGTTAGCTTTGTTTTTACTTGTGATAAAAGACTATTAAACAATTTAATAAATAAATGAGTTAAAACTTCATTAAACTGGACCACTGTTACCCATGATCCACTGTAACCCACCTTCCCTTATTAGTAGAGAGTATATTTAAATCTCACAAAATACGCCGTTAACATCAATAACAACCAATAATAGTAAAATTATCGTCTAATACTTTAATTTTAAACAGTTTGCAAAAAACCGGTTAACCGGTTTTGTATCCGTCGATGTGGTTATTAACCAGTTTTTAATTTTCACCGGTTTTTTAACTCACTATATCTAACTTGCAGGTGGTAGGACCTTGTGCAAGGTCCACCCCGATTGCTACCACCATCTTGATCGCTAATCCTGCCGTGAAGCAGCAGTGCTTGCACTGTTGTGTTTCGGCGCGGAGAGTAAGATAGCCGGTGCAATTACTGGCATTTGAGGTATTCCAACTTAGGCCTCTAGGTTGGCAACGCATCTGCAATACCCCTGATGTTGCAGATGTTTATGGGCGGTGGTGAACTCTTACCACCAAGAGACCCTCTTGCTCGTATGCCTTCCAGTCGAATAAAAAAAACTAAGGTTTACGCGACCATTCTTTTCGTAGGTACGCGCCGCTGTGGGTAGTAAGCTAGGTAGGTAGGTATTTTTAAATTTATAAGGATAAATAAAGTCTATTGGAGATTAGAACTTACTCGCTACAGGTGCCAGCGGTTGATAAAATCGGAGATTCCGTTACCATTTTTTTTTATTCGACTGGAAGGCAAACGAGCAAGAGGGTCACCTGGTGGTAAGAGATCACCACCGCCCATAAACATCTGCAACACCAGGGGTATTGCAGATGCGTTGCCAACCTAGAGGCCTAAGTTGGAATATCTCAAGTGCCAGTAATTTCACCGGCTGTCTTACTCTCCGCGCCGAAACACAACAGTGCAAGCACTGCTGCTTCACGGCAGGATTAGCGATCAAGATGGTGGTAGCAATCCGGGCGGACCTTGCACAAGGTCCTACCACCTGCAAAAATTTGCACCATTTGCAGTCTGTAAATAAAGATACCTAAATTGTTTTGTATTGTGTTACGTAGCTAGGGATAAAAAAGCATAAGTCAAGTAATTTAATTATACTCACTCGATGGAGTCCGAAGATTTTGTATTTTGTTCGGCTGTAAAAATATCAAATTTTCTCTTTTACCTAAAAATAAAAAAGCAAAAAGCTTAGTTACGAGTTGTGATTCGAACTCTCGGCACATTTGACTGAATATGGTCGCCTACTTCCTATATATCCTATCGGTGAAACCACTACGCCACCAATGCTTTCCTGTGGCGCGTGAAATTCTGAACTATATGCATATTCATGATTGTAATGTTTGTTCTGGTTTGTTCAGAGAAAATTAAATTTGCAAATCAGTAATTTTATAACGAAATAAATACTATTTTCACTGTTTATTAAATATATTTTTTTACTTACGTTAGTTCCATCGTTTTTTAGTATCTTATGAGTTGTCTTTCGAGATTTTTCCTTCTTGTTCAATTGTTTGTTACCCATAATACACACGCACACGGTGGTAGATCATTAGGACACACAACACAGTTTTTACAAGTAACACTACAATAATATATTTGCAAGGCAAATTAAATAAAATCTTGTATTTTTTTGGGGAAACTTAGTACATGTCCGTCTAGCACGAGCGCTCAGCGGTCACTGTCACATTTCGAAAGAATGACGGAGATAGACATTGCAGGCCGTAAGTCAATATCTTTTTACGATAGAATTTGTCGATTTTTATTTATTTTAAAAATATTGCCTCAAATTATTGAAATTCGGAAGCTGTCAAAGGACTATTTAAGTTATGATAGATTTTTCTCTATTTTTTGTTTCATAGTGTCACGTAGTAAAAAAACAAGTAAAGTTGGAATAAAAATTCGCATTGGAGGTTACTTTGGGAATTAATTGTATCGAGCGAAGTGTGATGAATCGTGTATCGAAAGCTGTCTTTGACAAGATAATATAATCAAGAATGATATATATTTTTCCCACGTCTACAAATATCAACGTTTCGTAGAAAAGTAGGATCATTCTTGGGCTACTTTTGCATATTTGGCTCAGGGAACGGCCTTAAGTATTTAATTAGAATTATTCATTTGTTACATGGAAAATTTTAGGGGAGGCCTATGCTAAAGCAAAACAATCTTTACCGATGTCTGAAGATCCAAAATAAAATTATATTGTTATGTATTTACTAGATTGTTAATAAAGGCTATTATTATTATTCATTTGTTACAGAATCCATAATGCGTTACAAACGGCGGACATCCCAGGGCACCAGGAACACACGTCACTGTGACAAGAAATATACGATCCGTGAGTACATTTTGCTTTAAACTTCGTAGATGGTGGAAGAAATATTTAAAGGATTGTTTCTTGCTCTAGCGACTTGCGATGACTCAAAGTCAAAAATATTTATATCACACTCACAAACATTTTCATTTATAATGAAAGTTCGATCAGTGGCGGCAACATACTGCAACTTGCAGTTATGTATGTCTCTCGACATAAAATTAGGTATTATTCTCCTTCTTAGATCCTCTAACTCCTTCCACTCTCCATTCCCTCCTTCATACTGGAAACGGCAAATAATCCACAACCAACTCTTTCCAAGATCAGCGGTTTCTACGATATGTATCTCAGGAGACGTTGCTTCAAGTTTCGAAGAAATTCGATTGTTGGGAAATGAAACATTTGTCCAAATGAAGCATTCGAGAAAAAAATTGTGCGAAACGGCAGTAGGTACATGTTTTAAGCTTTTGTGATTCTCACTCATAGTCAAAATACTCCACACTTCAGTCTACTCGTGACCACGGCAACTGTAATGTTGCCGAAACGTCGAGGTAAATATTACTTGTGTAAAATAGCGTGATAAGTCCCATTGCGGTATTTTGACTATGGCAGTACACGTTTTCAACGCTCAACGGCACCTTGAGGCTATTTTATATAATGTCTCAGTGCCACAATCGCTTTTACTACTTTTTTTGTAACAGGGCGCAGGAATTAGACAATAATTAATGATTTCTGATCCCCATAGCCCGTGGGTTAAGTTGGGTAGGTTTGTGTGGAAAACCTTTGCAGGTAGGCGGTACGCACTAAATAAATAATTGTAGCCCTTTATCCTTTTATATTCGCCAGGAAGCAAAGTTGCAATGAAACAAGGCAGTAAACGTTTCACGGCTGTAGTAAAAGCGAGCCCGAAGAGTATACTGTTATGTAAACAACTGGTAAATGAAAACCTTCTATCACACCGGTAGGAATTGTACGGATAATGAACTGTATATAACTAGCTTATGCCCGCGACTTCATCAAAATTCGTTCAGTGGTTTCGACGTGAAAGCGTAACAGACAGACAGACAGAGTTAGTTTCGCATTTATAATATTAGTAGGGATAGGGATAGTAGGGAATACTTTGCTCACTCGCGAACTTAAATTACGATAGTGTATGCAGAAATGTTTTTATGCAACTCCGCCTCCGTACTGTTAGATACGCCCACATCACACAATCCCAACTATCACCACTACCAAACTTGCCTGATACGTTTCGTACTCGACCAGAGTTCATCATCAGAGCAATATAATTGTTTACCACGCTACTGTTTGACAGGTGTCAGTGGCTGATGACAATTTATTTTATTCAATCTAGGCTAAACGAGCAAATAAGCAAACAAACGTCGAAAAATCTACCACCAATTCAAAAACTAGCTCTGTTGCAAGAAATTACCAATAAACTCAACAAATCAATAAACTACACAATATAATATCGATCACATACGCTATCTCTTTCACTCATTCTGTACTGTTACCCAGTAAATGTTGAATAGGAATTGTATTTAGGAGCCTGTACTTTTTCTGGAAACTATCACGCTTCTGTGTCAAAGTAGGCGCTGTGTGTGTTACGTAAACTGTCTTAAGTCTATTCCAACATTTATTAAAGCTTTTGGTAGGTTTGCCTGTTACATAAAACCTAGAGCAACAGATAGAGGCCATACAACCAGCGTATAATCATCAAAATAACATCGTAAAATACACTGAGTGGCATAAAATTTATCCCTAAAATGTATCAATAATAGGTAATTTTGTATGAGAGTGGGCCCAATTTTGTGCCGCTGTGTGTATGATGTGTGCAGTGGAGATCAAAAACTTGAACCATTATAGGTTAACCATACAAAACGACGATTGGAATATTTTTGAGCTACGAGAACAACGTCGTTATTATTGCAGGTGGTAGGACCTTCTGCAAGGTCCGCCCGGATTGCTACCACCATCTTGCTCACTAAACCTGCCGTGAAGCAGTAGTGCTTGCACCGTTGTGTTTCGGCGTGGAGAGTAAGACAGCCAGTGAAATTACTGGCGCTTGAGGTATCCCATCTTAGGCCTCTAGGTTGACAACGCATCTGCAAAACCCCTGGTGTTGCAGATGTTTATGGGCGGTGGTGATCTCTTACCATCAGGAGACCCACTTGCTCGTTGGCTATCCAGTCAAATAAAAAAAAAATACTTAATAGACTGAGGTCGGAGAACTATAAGTCTGACTTTTTAGACATATAATTTGCGTTTTTAGCGCGCTTGACATCTCTATTCCATATTGTACCTGTACCTATGTATTGTTTATTTTAAGCAATAAGACCGCCTATAATTATCGAAAAAGCACAGTGGATATTTGAAAAATTGAAATTTTGAATTGAATTTTAAAACGAACTGAAACCTGAATTTGAAGAAGAGGTTGAAAATCAACAAATTAATATTAATAAATTTTATCTTAATACGTTTGCAATGACATTATAAAAATTTATTGTATGCCTCGAACACAATTTTATTAGGTACCTAATAATTACTAAGTCAAAAGTACTACTTGTGACTGGGTGATTAAATCACCGACCTCAGATTTTCACATGCCTAACTTGGCTGAACATGTCATGGGAAGCAATATATACTACAACAACAATATAAAACAACTAATCTAACCATAATCATTGTAAATAAATAAATATCTCATTTCCATTCGATTTTATTGCATTTCAAGGTTTGAGAAGCCTTGTTACAACACGTCCGTAGTGTTGTTTCTATAAAACTTGTTACAAGTTGGTACAACAGTCGCTCTGTTTAGTGATTAGTGAGCTATGCAGGATCCATTCTGCACCACTGGACGGGGTCCAAACGCCCTGAAGGTCAACAAGGTTTGATAAGCCTTGTTACATCACGTCCGTAGTGTTGTTTCCATAAAACTTGTTACAAGTTGGTATAACAGTCGCTCTGTTTAGTGATTAGCGAGCTATACAGGATCCATTCTGCACCACTGGACGGGGTCCAAACGCCCCCGCCTGCCCGACGCCTTTGCAAACTACTAATTTACCTCTGGAGAGGCGGTGTCCGAAATTTCAATTAAGTTGCTTTAACTATATTTAGTCGAAACAACGGGTCTTTAAGGAATGACAGTCAATAGAGCGAGAGAGAGAGAGAGAGAGAATACACATATTCGATACACATAAAAATACATTAGACGGAAAGAAAAAAAAAATAACATCGAATAGTATAAAGTGGGCCCCAACTCAGCATAGTATAGTCGCAAGTTTTAAAGTGAAAGACGCCGTTTTGAATTTTTTCAGTAATTTATTTTGAATATAATAATATATAGTTCAGTACAATTAGATCAAAATTTGGCAAAATTAAAGCAAGAGGTTTATCTATCAGGATATGTAGGTTATAGAGAAAAAATAAATTTTACCCACTCTCCCCCCCCCCTCCGGGGGGAGCGTCACCCCCCCGCGCCCTCGAATATGTCCCGGATCGCGGTATTTTCCATTATAAAAGAAAACCGTACACGATACATAAAAAGTGTGTAGGAACGAAATAATTCTTGATAAATTTACTATAAACCTTTCATACATTTAAAAGCGATATCACTTATAGTTCCAGCGCAATATGATACCAAATACTAACTTTTTTTATAATTAATCTATTTTTTCGGCTAAAAGGTTAGTTTTCTCAAATACTTCACATTTTACCGCCAAGATATGTATGACAGAAGTAAAGAATAGAATATTTTCTTTATAAAAAGGTATAATTAATTTCTAAAATCTTTCATTTACCATTGCTATGCTATTTTTTTAATTTAGTTCATTTGGTCATTCAGCGAAATATAAATGTTCATACTGGTTAAATGGTGTTACTTTAAATACCATTAGATTCTCATATGTTTTCCTATAAGCTATAGGTATGGACCAATTTTCTGTATTTAAAAAAAAAATGTAGGCCCTGCTGGGCTTTTAGGAGATAGGGGCGGGGAAATGGTTAATTTTCACCTATTTTCTTAAATAACTTCAAAACGGATTAATTTAAAATAATGAAAAATATATATTTGAGATTTTCATAATGTACCCTTTCATTTGATATGTCACATGATATAGTTTCTACATTTTTTTTCTAATTTACCCACCCCCCCCCCCATCCCCCCAAACTGGCCCCCGTGTTTAAAATTAATTAATTTACTTTACACGTCCGTGTTTGGGTCATCAATTTACATAGGTGAACTAAATTTGAATTCAATCGGTCTAGTAGTTTCGGATCAAATTGGCTATGACAGACGGACGGTTTAGGTATATTTATACCTTAGGCTGCAATTTATTCTTAAACTACTAATAATTCTCAAGAAAACTTAACCGTTATAGTTTTCCTTGCAAGTTTGATATACTTACTATCGTCCTGAATTTTTTTTAATTTTTTCTACCCACCGGTTTAGATTTTAGAGGGGGGGACGCCCGATTTTAATGAAAATTTGCGCTTTAAAGTTTAATATTTTGCAAATGAATCACTGAATGGAAAAATTGTTTTAGCAACCCCCTAATGATTTTAAAAAAGCTATCCAACGATACCCCACACTACAAGCTTGGATGAGAAAAAAAAAAACACCCCCACTTTACGTCTATGGGAGGTACTAAAAAAATTTTTTTTTTTAAATTTTTTATTACACTGTTATGTCGGCATAGTTTACATATATATTCGTGCAAAATTACAGCTTTCTAGCACTGATAGTCTCTGAGCAAAGCTGAGAACGGACAGACAGACAGACAGACAGACATGGCGCAACTATGAGGGTTCCGCTTTTGCCATTTTGGCTACGGAACCCTAAAAAATGTGTAATATTTTATTATAATCTTACTTACGGACTAAATAGTTTTTTTTTTTGGTACTTTTTCCTAAGTTAATGTCGCAGTAGCTGATTATGGTGAATTTTCAAAATAGCATAGAGCGTCAAATGAATGAGTTTAGAAATGAATTATACCTTTTTATAAAGAAGATATCCTGTTCTTTACTTTAGTCATACATATCTTGGCGGTAAAGTGTGAAATAATTGAAAAAACTAAACAATTAACAAATAAAACTGGATAAATTATTAAAAATGTTCGTATTTGGTGCCAGATTGCGCTGAAACTGTAAGTGGTATCGCTTTTGTATGTATGAAAGGTTTATAGTAAATTTATCTAGGATTATTTCGTTCCTACACACTTTTTATGTATCGTGTACGGTTTTCTTTTATAATGGAAAATACCGCGATCCGGGACATATTCGAGGGCGCGGGGGGGTGACGCTCCCCCCGGAGGGGGGGGGGGAGAGTGGGTAAAATTTATTATTTCTCCATAACCTACATATCCTGATAGATAAACCTCTTGCTTTAATTTTGCCAATTTTTCCATACATTGCAATCTAATTTTCTTCAACTAATATATCGGGTGTGGCCTGTACCTAACACTAATTTTTACCATAATATTATTATATCAAAATAAATCAAATTGGAGCCGGAATTGGGTATCTTTCGGGTAAGTAAGAATGTGAGTTGATAATATTTCAAGTCAGTATTTTACTCATCCCTACAGTCAGCTTCTAATATCGTTATAATTACAAATTTGATAGCCCAGCGATTTGATCTATGAAGACTCTCAATCTTAGATAATATAGACCTCTCAATAGAGGTTTCATTGTGTACTGTACCTATTTATTCACAACCATTTCAATTTTCTCTTAGAACGCAGGTTTTGTAAAAACAATTTGTCTCTGAAATTCGCCTTTGCTAGACACAGACAAAACGTGATTTAATTTCTTGTCTCGTTACTTATTTGAACCTAAAATGTCACTTTCACGAAAATAACCTTCACAGCTGAAGTGAAACAGTCCATATAAAAGAAATAAATAGCAATTACGTGGTTCGATCTATTTGCAGATTGCAGAGCTGTTCTTTATTTAATTTAAGAGATAGGCATTTTGTAGATAATGTAATAAAATTTTATTCTGAAGTAGCAAAAGAGAAATTAAATAACTAAAATAAAACTACTTGCCGAAAACCAAATTAAATTTAGAAAAAATCAAAATGCTGGTAGCGTTTTGTTATTTTTATTAATGTGTTATTTTGTATTGTTTTCTTTTTCGCATTTTTGTTTTTAATCTTTTTCTCCTTTCCTTTATTAGGGTTGTGCTAAATGTTGTGTACAATTATAAATAAATTGTAAATCAATCAATCAAAAAAAAAAATCAATCAATCAATTGTTAATTTCATATGTTTTATATGTACAATAAAGAGTTACAATACAATACAATACAATACAATTATTATTTTGATGTATTGCGCTGTAATTACGTAAACTAAGTCACTGTATTTGTAATTTCGTAAGCATGCATTATAATACTCTGTAAATAAATAATACTCTGTAAAGCGGAGTTACCTTAGGAAATTTTGGGGTTACTTTGATGGTACCCCCTGTTTCACAATCCATAGATTAAATTTATCTGACGGATAATATGTGACGCTATCTCCGCTCGTTTTGTTCGAATAATTGCAAAATTGCATAGCTGTGGGATAGCGATAAACAAATTCTTCATTAATAGTCTATTATAATTACAAGTTTTTATTTTACTCAACTATCAAAAACTTTTAAGATTTGACTCGCCAATAAAAACAATATTTTTGTTGCTGAAAATTTGTTTTTTGTTGGCGGATCAAATCTTGTAAGTTCATTTTGAATTACTTCCAATGGTCTGATTGACTTGACATTTGTTAAACAATGTAAGTAGGCAGACAATCATGTAAGTACAATCAACATAAAAGTACAGTCAGCAAAAAGCTGTCAGGGCAAAGGAAATAATACTCATATAACCACGTTACAACGAGGATGGATTATTTTAACAACCTTCTTGATAAAACCAATCTTCATGTGGAGGATTTTTATTTCGTACTACAAATGTTTTGATTTAGGTATCCCACAACTTCACGGTCTGGTTTTATTTCCATTTTATGGTCTACGTTCTTTTCTTGGGTTGATTTACACAAAACAATGTCAGCAGGAAACGTTAAGTACCTACTCATTCGTAGCTTTTCTGGATCCTCTCCAGAATTTTGGACAAACAAAATCATGTTTATCTATAGCGATGGTATTATTCGTTCACCCTTCCTTCCTCCCTCCATTGTCCGGGAAAACTTACAAACCTATTATAACAATAATAAAAATTGTTTATTCAACTTACCAAGACTCATATAATATCGGTATTCTTAAAAAATAGGTTAGCACCTAACTATTATATATAGCAAATTCAAAAGAAAGATAGAGATAGTGTCAAAGTAAAGATAGAGCGTAGAGTTATTTTCGTAGAGACAGATATTATTTTTTATTTATTTATCTTTATAGATCTAATACCTTTAAACGAGAAATTTTCTTAAAGGTATATATTTCGGAGATCTCGAGGCTCCAACGATTTCGAAATTTTGTATGTAGAGGTTTTCGGAGATGAAAAATCGATCTAGCTAAGTCTGTGTAAACGCATGATATCGAGTTTTATGATAACCCTATACTTAAGTACTTGTAAACTTACACTATGGATTTGTAGGTCCGAAATATTTTTTTGAATTTGAATTTAGTCCGAGCCAGGCTCGGTCGCCCAGGTACTATTTATTTATCTTTTCAAATCTTGTCTCTGATGTCCTGTTAGTGTTTTTTACTTTAACTGGAAAAGTCTTTAAAGAACAAGTTCGCTATTATATCTCTTTCTGTTGCTATCTGTTGATTTTATAATAATGTGTTTCATGTAGCTATAATCAAGAATTATACAGTACAATACACTGCCTAATTTTACTTTGAAAACAAGTGTCAAAGGAGTCGAATTTACGACCACATTAAATTTTCCTAGCGAATGCAACAGTTAAAAATCCCCGACGTTTTCGTGTATTCACGCTAATTTGTCAGATTTCTGTGATCTGAATAATGTTTCTGAAAACTTTTTCGTGAGTCCTTTGTGATTTGATAAGCGTAGTTGGATGCAAGCCAAAAGGGGAGTCGGTACATGAAGTAGCGCTTGGAAATAACACGCAAAATGAACTAACATGTTTGTTTAAATATAATTTTCGCAAGACAGTTGTGGAGTTTAAGAGGGGAGGCCTTTGCCCAGTATACAGGCTACTTAGAAAAAGTCAGTACTGTGACTTAAGAGAAGTATGTTCGTTCCATTCTCCATACAAACGTAGTCTCGGTCTCATTTGAAAACTAAACAACAGAAGTAGATGACATTTTTTTAAGTATGGCTTACCTAACGCGGCCGTGCGGCTGGCAGGGAAACTTCTCTTAAATAGCAGTATGTCCGCTCCTCAATATATTTTTCTCCAAAAAACTACCCAATTAGAAGCAATTTCAAAACAACCTGGGTGCCTTTAAGAGGCGTGTGTATAAATTTCTGCAGGGCCGACAACGCACTGGCATCGCTTAAAGCGTTGCGGGTGTCTATGGACAGTGGTGATCACTTAACATCAGGTGACCCACTAGTTCGTTTGTCTGGCCTCTATAACATAAAAAAAAAAAAAAAAAAAAAAAAAACAATTTAAAAGATACAAGGGTCTTAACGTAATTAATAACTTTACCTAACAATTAAATCAAATATTTAGTTTAGACGAAGTCGTTAAAAGTTGTAGAGCTTTCCGCTGAAATGGCAGCAATAAGTTGAAATCCTGATAACAAAGCTGCCGTGGCGAAATATTGGAGGAGCTACTGCTGAAACTCACTCCAAATACCAAAAATTTTCAGAGTACCTATCAGTTTTGAAACAAATTATTTTAACCCCAGTAAAAAAAGTACTTAATTCTAAGTCTTATCTGTTTTCATAAGCGCAAATTCTGCTAATAAAAAAAAATACAAAAGTCTTAAATTTTACACAGATATGCCTTAACATAAGAGTGGTTAAACTCCTCCCCCTCCTTGTTATACGTATTACGTATTGCTATCGAAATTACATAATTGGATAACCCCTAACTAACATAGAAAAGCAAACCCCATCATTGTGGTTTTAAAGTTCAATATCTCAAGAACGGCTTAACCCATTTTAATTAAACATAACTAAGAACCACAGCAAATAAAATCTTTCACGTAACAAAAACCCCATTGAAAACGATTCATCCGTTTGAAAGCTACGATGCCTCAGACAGACGGACAGATAGCAGACTTCTAACATCCGTCTTTTGATTGGGGGATTAAAAAGAGGGGGATTTTATGTTTGACGCGTGAAGACGCAAGTAGAGTTACAAAAAAGAATTGATTTTTCAAAATGCCTGCGGGAAAGGGGTATTTATTTAGTTACCTGTGGAAGCGAAGCATTAGCATAGGAAATACAGACAGCAAAGTCGTATATAATTATGAGAAGGTATATCCTTCTAGGGCCCAAGTAATTTTTTTTGTTTTATGAACATGAAACTTTATAACGTTTTGAACAACCTGATAAATATTACTTGTGTAAAAACAGCGTGATAAGTCCTGTATATGGTATTTTGACTATGAAACTTTATGTCACTTATGAGAGAATTCGATGTCAAATTAAAATAAGTCCTATACAAAGGACGCCGGGTGATAGGTGGTTAAAATTTGTAATCCAAGTAACAGTTCCGTAATATGGTGACAAATAAAAGGTAGGGGCGCACGATGAACCAAAAGCAAGTTTTAATTAATGTAGAGAAGTTCAAGATGACTCTGTCAAGCGACTTTTGCTAACGGCTGACGATTTTATTAGAACGAAACTGACTCCGGCCCCGGGACTTTGAAGTGGTGGAATTAGAAAGTTCGTTAGAAACGTTAGAGACAAGATTGAGATTTTGTTATGCTTAAAAACTTTTGGGGTGATCTTGTGGCCCCAATAGATGGTGGTTTGAAGCTCAAAGGCGGTCTTCTCGAGATGAAAATTATCAGTGACGGAAAAATTCAAATTCAAAATATAATTTCGGACCTAAAAATCCATAGTGTTCGTTTACAAGTACTTTAGTTAGGTTAGTTAACATACAACACCATACAACACGAAACATAAAATCTAGAAGCGGCAGGGCACGGCGGCGACTGGCGCGTGCAGCCGCGCCCAGCGCTCCATCAGGGGCGAGTCCCAGCGCTGCGCCAAGCACGCTCAGGATGCTGTTCGAGCTGTGGCGAAGCCGATTGGCTAAAGATGGAACTCTTTTCCTCATGATTGTCGGAAAGCAATCCGTTCGCGCTTCTAAAACATTGCCGAAGCGCTGCAGTATCAGTAGGGATTGATAGTATGCAGTAGGGATTTTGAATATCGTCTTTGTTGCTATAACACCCCTCCGTCCAGAAGTTGGAACGTAGGAAAATCTGCCTGGTGTTAAAGAGTCACAGGTGTCTAAAGAGCTGAAATATTTGATTAGGCATTTACTATTAAAGCGTGTTTTTAATCTATAATTATCCCCCCTTGTCACTCGTATTGCTACGATTTATAATTCGCAAACTGTCTAACCCCCGCCTCTAATAGGGATGACGACGTTAAGGGTTAAAAATATATCATTCTATTTAGTCCGACAGTTAGATTATGGAATATATGGGTGACTTATTTTTTGGTTTATCTATTTATTAAAAACCGACAAAGGTATAGATCATCAAACTTCCGGCTTGGGGCTTGTGACGTCACTATAAGGTAAAAATCCTACCATATAGTGACGTCACTCGAAACTTCTAAGCACTGTATTCTCGACATTTTTTGTTTGTCAAACAAAATAAAAATATGCGCACAATATTTTTAAATTATCCAACTGATGGACTAAACAGTTTTTTTTTGTCGTCTAGCCTATTTAAGGAAGACCCCTAATGTTAAATAGCGGTAAATACTAGACTGGATACTACCAGGTGGATGGTGGCGATATAATTGACACTGGCTCTATACTACAAAATGCCAAATTCGAACTTCACATTTATCCGTCCTGCTGACGCTTATATTATTTAAACGAGAGTAAAAGGGACGGAACGATATAAACTTCGAATCTCGTAGTAGCCCCCCAGGAGTTGCTGATGAGACGATCTAAATGTGTTGCTCACTTTCCCACGCTAATAATACAGTCGTTTCTTTTATAAGTTTTTTCCAAAAAAAAGGTCAATATAAAGATCATAATGGACAAACAGAAATCCTGATTCATTATCATTATTACGTAGTATAAAACAAACGCTTTCCGCTGCGTCTGTCCCTATGTATGCTTAGATCTTTAAAACTACGCAACGGATTTTGATGCGCTTTTTTTAATAGGTAGATAGAGTTATTTAAAAGGAAGGTTCTTTATGTATAACGCTAAAACGGCTGGACGGATTTGAATGAAATTTGATGGATAGCTGGACGTCTGGAATAACACATAGGCTACTTTTTAGCCCGATATTTCCTACGGGATAGGGATAAAAACTTTAAATTTCATCCGCTGGGTTTATAGTCATGAAATTTTGTACCTACAGTTGTTCTTTTAGCACAATTTAACCTTAATGAAGATCACGATTTGAATTTTGTGATTTCCCAGGGGAATTTTGTAAAATCCCGGAATTTCAAATGTAGCCCACATCGAACAGTGTACGCGCGCGAAGCTGCGGGTAAACACTAGTGTTAACTACACAATGCTTAGTGAGCGTATATGATTAAGGGTCAAATTTCTATTACCCTCCGAACAATAAGTACCCTATCGAATCAGATTCCCATTTCGTATATCCACTTGATCCCTTTGTCAATTAACTGGTGTATGATTTGTATGATGCTTCGCGAGTATTGGATACGTACATAATATTTTGATAAATAACACGTAATTTATACAATAATCAACAAAAACAAACAAAACTAGAACTAAAACTATCTTCTATATCATAGAGATATTAACAATAAAAACTTAACAATAATAAAAACTAAAAACTAATACGAGTATAACTCTAAAAAAGGCCCCTGCGGCATGGTTCCAAGAATGCTGGCAGCATTTCCTCGCTGTATGGCGATGCTAAGACGCTGTGCGAGGAAGCTGCCAGCCCTCTTGTCTCCAGTGGCGTCGACCAGTCTTTTTGCCAGTTGGCTGAAGAGTTTCCTTGCGTCACGGCCCCACGGACCGAGCGTCTCGACGCCGAAGGCAATGAAATTGTATCCGGCGTCAAAACCACTATATTTACGCTTCTTGACAACTTTGGCCGCCTCGGCCGCTGCTTAGTTCGATTAGTTAGAGCAGACGTTTTCAACCGCTGTGCCGCTATACTTTTAGGAGTGCCGCGATTGCCGCGAAGTGTATGCTGCATTGAAATCTGGATAGTTATTACGACGAGAAAATAGTTCGAAAACAACTGACGCCTGGTGTGTGCGATTCGCATTGTCAGATTGTTATATGGTAATGGTGCAGAAGGAATAGTGAAGCCGGTGGAATCCTCTAGGGCGTCACATGTATATCTAGTTAATAATTTTCCATCTTAACGCCTGTAATGTGACATTTAATAAATAATTTTGAATTCGAATTTGAAAGTAAGTACATATGCTATTATTAGTTGAAGCAACCTAGTCACTTCCACTGAAACATAATAAAAGCTTATTAATATAGTCAGTTTTGCTTCTATCAAATCGCACCTTCGAACAGGGGGATAATTTCATTTTTTTGTAATTTTCAAATTTATCGATTCTTAGACAATTTAGCCCTTGCACTAACGAAAGTAGGTGCGATATGAAGTAAATTTATAAATTTTTAGACAATTATGCCCTTGTTCTACTGAAGAAGGTGCGAAATGTTAATTCAATTGTTTCATTTAGTTAAAGCAATATAAAATAATTTTAACTAAAAAGTCCTAAAATAGCGCACAAATAATGCTGTCTGCTTCTGAAAGACTAAGCCCACGTCCCAAAATATCTCTAAAATTCAACGTTCTTTATAAATTTCATATTTCTGACAAAACAATACACTTTTGTTAAACGCCGGAGTGCAAACCAAAATAGATGAGCTGTGAACTATATTGAGTTTCCAGTAAATGAGGGTTCAAAATAATTTTGACGCTAGCACAATTTGCCAACTGGGCGGGGAAAATCATTTGGCAAAGTGCGAAATTGTTTACAGGGTGTTCTTTTGTTCGAGGTTTTGAGGAAAAGCGTTGATTTAAATTTGAAATGACGGCATAATTATGTATAAACCGTCCGCTTTGTAGCTTTGTGGTACGTATTCAAATTTTATGCTACGTAAGAGATGCGTTCAAGAACAAGGAATAAAGTTACCTACAAAGTTTCCGATCGTAACCTAACTTAACCAACAAAAAGTTGGGAAACCCCGATTTTGTCATTTCAAAGTTCAATATCTCGAAAACGGCCGAACCATTGCTAGAAAACCTGTTTTGAAATTAAAAAAAAACCCCGCATTCAAATCGGTCCTCCCGTTTAAGAGCTACGGTGGCATAGAGACACAGCAGACACACATAGCGGTCAAACTTACAACACCCCTTTTTTTCGTCAGGTTAAAAAGTACGAATTGAGATTTCGTGGCTGATATTATATAAACAAGCGTCATTTATACTGCAAACCCCGTAACTATCTTTATCCACGAAGTTTTATTTTCACTATACTAACAGTAGGTACTAACACTGAAGTGCACTAAAGAGTGAAAAATAATTCTTATAGTTTTCAATACCACGTAACTAGCTTTTCAGCTACCACGAGTTTACAGTGACCGTATCTACTCGATAGCGACGGCGTAAATTATTTGTATGGAGAATAGCACAGCGCCTCTACAAATAATTTACGCCGTCGGTATCGAGTACGGTCACTGTAAACTCATGGTAGTGGTACTCGTACTGCAAAAACTATCTCTATCGATACGTGAAGTTAGCCATTTTTTGTTACTCGGCATTGCAGTATCATCGGCGATCGGGAACTTTGTTACTTTTTTCCCTAGTTTTTGATCTTTTCTCTTACTCTCTAATGAGCCTGTAAAAGGTTATAAATATTTTCTTTTCTACTACATTTTGTCGAATGTACGTACTTGCACTGTCACCCTCAAGTCAAGTCAATATCATTAACTGTAGAAGGATATGGTTCCTGCAAAAATGACCCTGACCGGAACACCACAATTATACCAAATTTCAGATAGGTACTTAGGTACATACCAATAAACGTTTTTTTTTAATGCTGATAACATGACTAGACTATTACACAATGTCATATACAATCAGACAAGGAAAAGCACTGAAATAATAATCGGTCAAAAATAAAATGCATTTCTGATTTTCCAAAAATTTTATCGAGTTAACGCTTGATAAAAATTGTTAATTTTCATCAGCATCAATCACAATAAAAAAAACTGTAAAGAAAATTATAAGTATCTTTGATTGCCAAGAGACCTGTATACGAAAATTGAAATACTTAGATACTTACACTGTCATTTATTTTTTCTTCTATTAGCAGAAAAATGTGAAGATCAAAAGAAATTGTCGGTGACATGAAAATATCTACATAAAAGCTTGTTTCGGAAAATTGCAAAAGGTTTTGCTCATTTACGTTACGTTTTCCTCATGAATGTTTTCACGATTAACTTTGACATTATATGTTTATTATCAATTATATAAAAAACATTTTTGTGTGTAGAACCAGCGGAGTATTTTGAGTAGTGCCGTAAAATATAAATCAAACTTCCTAAAAAGGAAAATATAAATTTATCACGCGAAGTTTTTCTTCGCCGTTAAACTTAAAGTAAAGTATCTCTTTCACTTCTATCTGAGAGAGACGAAATTGTTGACAACAACCAGTACTAGCGAGACTAGCGAGAGTTTTCGGTTACAAAATACGTCTCGATGGCGTTCGCGTTAAAATCTCAATTTGTATGGAAACACGAACATCGCAATCGTTCCGCTAGAGACGCTGTTCGTGTTTCCATACATATTCTTTAAACTTTACATAGAAAGATACATTAGACAGTAATAACAAATGAAAGGTTCTCGAGTGGCGACCACGAACCGGAAGACGAAGCGTTGGCAGGCCTCCCACCAGGTGGACTGACGACATTGTAAGAGTTGCGGGAAACTGGTGGATGCAAGTGGCGAGTTGTCGTTCATTATGGTGTTCTAAGGGGGAGGCCTTTGTCCAGCAGTGGACGTCTTCCGGCTGATGATGATGATGATGATTATGAACAAATAAAAATTGAAGACTAATAAATGTCAGTAATGTTTCCATACAAATTGAGATTTTAACGCGAATTATTTTGTAACCGAAAACTTACACTAAGGGCACAGAGCTATACAATTTATAGGGGGTTATCCATCCAATGCTGAAAACATATAGACGAATTGAGAACCTCCCCCTATTTTTGAGTGGGTTGAAAACTATTTAAATGTAGGTAGCTCTTAAACGGATCAATCGATTTGAATGCGGTTTTTTTTTCTTTGAAAGCAGGTTTTGAGTAAATATAGTAACTAAGTATTTTTTAATTATAAAAACAAAAACTATAAGAAAGTTACTCTTAAGTTCAAATTGATTCATGTTCCAGAACACATATGCGTCAGAAATGCTTCTAAGTAGGTATGTACTAGATTTAAACTTAATCAGTTCCGTAGGAACATTCCGAGTAAATTAACACTGACATATGGACAGGATAAACACTGCAGTGATCCGGGTTCCACTTTTCCTTTTGCATCATTAAACCCTAAAAACCGGAAAAAACTTTGCTCCTTACGTTTTACGTAGTAAAAAGTGGAATCGTGTTCAGACATAAAAGGTCTCCGAATAAATTTTCATTTAAAAGTTTTTCTTTGTATCACGCTCATTTTGTTCAAAGAGCTGGTAGACATTTTATAGAGTAGGTATTTTGAATATCGTTAGAACTTATATGCGTATGTTTACTTGTGACCACGCCCACTGATTGCAAACGTCGAAAAAATTACTACCTATTCGTTTCGTTAAGCGTGATGTAAGTCCCAAGTGTTATATTAGCTACTGTTAGGTACAATTTGTACAGTCACCAGCACCAATATCTGACACAACACACACACACACACACACACACACACACACACACACACACACACACACACACAAACATCACTACTGTATTCCCAAATCGGGTAGCCAGAGCACACGAAACGTTACCGCTTCGGAGCCACTTTTAGCAATTTTAGGTTTCAAGTGTGACAAAAATACGAGAAATCAAACGTTAATTTTATTTTATCATCAATTTTAATACAAAGAACACGTAACATGTAATAATATTTTATTTATTTTAGAATATCAATTCAAATACGGTTTTGTTTCCTCTTTAAAGTAAAAAATTACCTTACAGCAAAATGAGCTAACAACAAAGTTTCCTTCCAGCTCCCAGCCTGTAATAAAACCTTAGTTCCTCATGTTGCATTGAGTTTTTATTACCACCGTCTGCGCAAACATGTCCCTATTGTCCCCAGTCCTTCATCACGGAATCACGTGGCGACCAGCCTAATTAATGATCGCATTACACGCACGCTATGATGGCTTTTATTTGGGTCACGTTCGCTTTGAAGGCCGCCGGAGAATTTGGTGGAGAAAATGGTGTATGTGGAAATTTCGCCACCAATTTCTTAAGAAGGACGCTTGTGGTATAATAATAATGGCCACGTTTAGATTTGAACCCCCGATCCTCTGCTTAAGAGGCCATTGGTCAAGCCACTTAACCACCACCAAGGCTCAGAATCGGTTTATAAAATAGCGGTAAATACCGGTTTATTTCGGATTAACTCCGAACTTTCATAAGAACGCGATCGTTTTTAAGAACTTAACTGTAACCTAAATAAACCGGTTTATTCCACGAGTGACAGCTGGCCGGCCAGCGGTGGGCGGCGACGTTTTTCCTGCGCCAGAATAAACCAGTTTTTATTGTTCTAAACCGGTTAATCTGACAAGAACTTTATGAAAATGTTCCCTTAAAAACTGGTTTAACAATAACGGTTTCGCGAACGAAACCAAAATGAAAAGGTTTTGCGCCAAGTACATGATAACGGTTTGGAAATTTAACCGGTATCCGAGCCTTGACGACCACGGCTTTTTAATGACTACCTATATACTAAGGAATGCAAAATGTCGTGCCATCCACGTGGAGAGTAAGTAGTTCTTAGCCTACACGTTACGACACTGAGGGCCTTCTCAGAAATTTGAAAATCGAAGTTGTATCGTACCGTCCCTCTTACTCTCATGTATATTATAAGCCTCAGAGGGACGGAGTTACTTTTGGTTTTCGATTTTTGGAGTAGGTAGTCACTTTAAAAAGTAATGATCGAAATAGCTTTTCCCGCATTACAATTTGGCAATCGGCTTTTATCGATCACAACTCTGGTAACTGACCACCTGCGTCTAATTGGCAGTGTGATGTGGGTTTGAAAGGGATACACTGATCTCTATTATATACGAACGCTAGATAGGCGATGCCATAATTTCGATTACGGGTAGTTGTTCGGGCAGTACCTTACTGGAATGCCGCCGATACGGTAATCATTTGCTTCATGCTGGTACTTCACTTAGTATATTCACTGAAATATTTGCGTGTAGGAAAGAGATGTACTATTTCATTTCAAGCAAGAACGATGGAGATGTCATAGCGCAACACGAATACCTACACACCGGTAAATAAAGTGGCACCATTAAAAGCAGCGCTTGCTGCACTGATGAAAACTTCTTATAATTTGTCGAAACCTAAATGAGCATTAAACAATTTGGGCTTCTCTTTGGTAGTAAAAGACATGCCTCGCTGCACTACGTGTTTACGTCCTATCAGCAACAAAATAGCATATTACGTATCTGATATCTCCTTTAAGCGCCTATCCAGCGTCTACTAACTAATGTAAGTCAGTGGACCCTTACAAAAAGAATTTGGCCGATTGGTTTTGGACTCTGAGTAACATCATCTATTTAAGTGCTGCTCGTTATCAAAGGTCAAAGAGGATACTGTTCTCTGAATTAACAGAAAATAGGTAAAGCAGGTAGCGTACGCTTTGGATGTTTCCATTCCTTGTGTCTTTTTTTTATGTAAGAGGGGGGAAACAGTAGCGTTCAATTTTTTCACGAATGTGGTCCCGGCTTACTGATCGAATTGTAGTAAAATAAAAATACCTTTATTTATTTGCATACATTTATGAATCAAAATCGTGTACCTAATAACAGAGTGTCTACACAAGTGAATTAATACTAAATGTTAACATTATTGTTATAAATCAAACTCTTTGGCACTGACATAATTGAACAAAATGTCACGCATCTTCATAATAAAATAATAATATCAAAGTAAAATACATACGTAAGTAAACAAATAAGTAGGTAAGTAAGTCAATAAGTGCAAAAGTAAGAAAATTAACAGACATGAGTAAGTAAATGAGCAGTAAGATAAGAAATCAATAGGAAAGTAGGTAAGTAAATTGTAAGATAGGAAGTAAAAAAAGAGGAAATTAAGTAAGTAGATAAAAGTAGGTTAGCAATCAATTAATTAAGTAAAGCTAAGTAAGTGGGTGATTCTTTGTGATCATCGATTTAATAATTATGTTACGGTTTACTTATCCATGTCATGGATAATTATGTGCACCTATTTTTTAACAAAAAGGAATCGCATCTGAGCAGTCACATGTCTATAGTCATTCACCGATAGTTGATAAAAACATACAAAAATCAGGAGTTTATTTTTTTACCCACAAAAAGAAAAATTAAAACAATTATTAACTGTATATAACAGAAAACAACATACAAACAACCAACTAGTATACTCGAAGCCAATTTGAAAACGAAATTACAATAATAGCCGTTGTGTCCACTCGCGCGCCGTGCTGCACGCTTAACAAGAACTGAATGCCTGTACCACGAAACTCAGTTCGCGAGGTATCAGGCGTCGTACCTCATATATATTTTGCGATAATTTAGCGATAGTCTGTATTCCGAGCCGTTATCATAATACTTATCTACCTCGGTGAATAGACTTTACAGTTTACAGATTAGCTTCGATAGTATTCCTGATCCAGGTTGCATAGGAGGATACTTTAGTGTAGACTCCGGCGACGCGACCACATCCTTTTTCATACGACACTATGCCAATTTGGAGGTCGTAAAACGTCATCGGACCACCGTCGTCTCCCTAGGAAAAGTAACAATTGAATTGAGATCAAAAATATAAATTAAGTAAAATGTAGTTCCTTGAAACTAACTAAAGTAGAATTCAATGGAATTAAGCAATCGTGTAAACAAAGCAATGTTTCACGATTACTCCGTAGCTACTTACATTTGAACGCCAATCCTGATCATATTCGCATCTCAATGAACCCACCACTGTTTTTAACAATCATTGTATCATTAAATAATTGTGTAAATATGTTTATTTTAAAGAATTATTTGGAAGACGAAAATTCGTTATTTTGTCAAATTGACATGATAATTTTTTCCTCACCGAAGTCTGTCTTGTCTCTGGAAATTTAGTGCTGTACCTACAAAATTAATTATTTGATTGAACCAACCTTACCTACCGATAATTATGGCTGGCTCTGCAAATTGGGTAACGTTATAGGTACTGGCAGTTAATAATAAAGAGGTTGCAATGTGTATACTTAATCTCTTTTGCGACTAAATTATCTTGTATGGGGACACCATATTATCCTTTATTTTTCCATTTTCTAGTATGAAGTACCAACTGGATTATTTTGAAAAAAATATATATTGTAGGCCTTTATATAAGCAATTACCTAACAAAAAACTGTTGGTGTCGCTCTTCTAGAAAGCAAGAAAAAAATACTGAAGTTTTATTTCCTACATTAGTTTGTCCAAGTTTTTTTTTTGGAAAAATAAAATATTATTTAATTAATATGTGAGTCTCTTATACATAAATTACTGTACTAAAAGATTACGTAGCTCGCATTATCCAATGAAGAAAAAAAAACATTTTTATGAAAAGTTAAAAAAAATTCATATCTCAGAAAATAACAAAGATAGGAAGCTGAAACTTACAGGAAATAATATTTGTCATGAGGGCTCTTATTAAAAAAATTACAGTGAACATTTGGTGAAAGGGTCGCTTTTCCATGCAAACACGGCTACGCTCTTTGACCATGATTGATTTAATTTTCAGCAATTCCATCGGGATTTTTTTTTTAATCCCGGAACTTCAATTCAGCTGCTGGACCTAATAATTTACGTGTCCGAAGCCGCGGGTAAACACTAGTTGGACGATAAAATGGTATTATAGTACAAATTATGTAGATTTCTATTTTTCATACATTTTTTTTTCTATTTACTAATATCGTATTTACTGTGGAGTTCATTTTTGGACCAAAAAATAGTTTTAACTACTTCACTGTCTTATGTAAATTTAAAAATGCCTCTTCTAAATTAATAAATATTTTGACTGACCCTTTCAATTATAGAATACTCCATCATAAACTTGGGGAAAATATTCGCCAAAAAATGTAAGTGAATTATTAATTAGCCATTCTAAATATATATGGGATATAGTACTTTTAATCTATTATTTTCACAGAAATATAAAGGGTCGAAGTGTATCCGCAAGGACGCCTAACTTTAAGATAAGATAAGATAACCCGGGGCTGCTGTAGCCGGGGGGATATTGTATCTGAGCCGCCTAATGGTGTCCATATGACGCCAAGCTCGCCATGTTCATATGTGTTGTGTGAAGACAGTCTTCTGGCGAACACAACGTAGAATGGCCGAGAAGAACATGGTGTCGTAAGGACGCCATCAGATGGCTCAGATACAATATCCTGCTCAATAGCGTGCCACACCCCGCCATTCTGACTCTTTGCCCCATTGGACAGAAGCTATTCATTAAAAAAAAAAATAAGGCGGTTATAATAAATAAACTTGTATTTTTATTTAGCTACTATTTTATCATAACTATAAACATGCAAATAATAAATTCAAAATAATTATTTACTGCTGATTGAAGTATCTTAAAGAGCATTCACATCACTAGGGCCAACGTCAATCAGTCAGTCAGCCAGTCGTCAGTCAAGTGACAATGTCACTCACCACATTTGTTTACCAGATTGCTTGATTCCATTGAATTCTACTATACAATCTAGAAATGGCCCCCGTGGCATTGTGTCCAAAAGGCTGGCAGCGTTTTCTCATTGAATAGCTTGCTATGTTAATTGGAAAGATGGCTGCCGGTCTTTTAGTCTCCAGTTGGGTCAACCAGACACCTTTGGGATTTTTTTTAAAGCTAGAAATCCGGACTTTGTCTCAAAACTAGAACAGAAGGTATAAAATTACATGTCGAGCCGAGACCCTGGTATTATATTTTTTATTTTAGTGTTTGTAGTACCTTAGAATGCAAATTTTGAATGAACTTTGACCTTTTTTATCAGATTACAAATTGAAAAGTTTTTTATTTTATTTTAGTACAATTAATATCCGTAAATTATAATCCATAAAAAACAAGAATATTAGCCAAAATCGCTAATTTAAGTAGAAACTACATACAAAAGCAGGTACTTAGGTAACTGGAAACTTCTTCTTTCTCAGTGTGAACTTTTTCCCAATTTGAATTTTAATTCCACTATAAATAGTTTATGTCCTTCCCACACTAAATCGAATTAAATACTCGTAATATCTCGTTTATGTATATACATAAAAAATAATCCACCAAAAGTCTTAATCTGCAGATCGCACCAAAAAAACGCGCACTCAAATATAACCTTTCTTTCTGGCGGCACTTCGGTAAAACTCATCTTTAATTAAATCATTATAATATTTGTAATACTTACTCGACAAGCGTCCTGCCCTTTTGATCCCGCGCATATCAAATTATCCGTTAAATCGGGGTAGTAACGAAGACATTCCGAATCGGACACAGTAACAATAGTCACTTGTTGCAGTTGTTTGGCGCGTATCCTTTGGGAGGATGGCTGAAACCCGACACTTTTGATATATTTTTCCATAAAAAACATAAATGTCAAATACAGGCCAAGTTCGTTTTTAGGTGGATCAACTATTTCTTTTTGTTATTCTGTGCCGTCAGCGATGGAAATGGGACGAAAGTAATACAGTTTAAAGAAGAAATGTTGCGTCACATTATATTAACATGCTTATCATATGACCAATTATATAAGAGGCTTAAAACTATGCATGTTTGGCAAATTTTAATCCTATAAACTTACGGTTATACGTTAGGAAACCGTAATTATAGCAACGAGTGACAAGAAAAAGTTGATCAGCTGTTTTAACTCGAAGAAGGTGCCAAGTTTCGTAATTAAATCAGCTTCGCTATAAATATTATATTCAAATTCACCGTTATTAAAAATATGAATTAGCCGTTTCAACACACAACGTTTTATTACTCTTGTTTTATAACGTTTTTGGGCTGCGATCGCGAAACCGCCAGGCCAAGTGAGTGCATATCAAATGTATAAGTGCTGATTTAAATGCTGAAAAACTTTGCACCTTTATACCAACTATTATTGTGGCATGTGGGATTTTTTACGATTACGGTGAGGTTTATTAGTCCTCTTTATACCGGTTGTGGCTTGTAATACGAGCAAAAAATTAAAACATAGATCGTCCTCGTCAAACTAAACGACATTAGTTCAGCGACGTTTAAAAATAATGGAGTTTTTGAATTGTCCTTTTTTCATACAAATTAAATAATGCTATCAATGTACGCCATCTTAGAGCCCACCTGACGTCGCCTGTCACGCTACTAACATCAAGCATTTTGCTTTCCATTACTTCTTCGAATAAACTTAAAAGTGTAATCAAAATTAAAAACTAATTATTTTTAAAAGTCGCTGAACTAATGTTGTTCAGTTTGAGGAGTATGATCTATATTTTAATTATTTACTCATATTACAATACATGTGTATCACTAACAATACTTTTGGAGTTATATTGTTAATAATTAGATAAATGGTTCTTACGCTTGTAATACCCCATCCAGTAACATTCACCAAGAAACCAACAGGTATCTTAGAATCTTGGCTTGGTAAATAAACTTTAGCGATTTTAGGTCCGAACGGTATAGGTTTATACAGTTTCAGCAGACAGATGTCGTTAGTTTCTGGGTTAGGGTGGTAGTTCTCGTGGCAGAACTCTTCCTTAACACCGATGACGACCTTGTCATCGTCAGCCTTTAAACGATCAGCACCGAGGATTACTTTTCTTGGCTTTATGGAATTCCTGTGGAGTGTTTTATTTTATTGAGTTTTGAAGTAGGTACTTAGTTTATTGTTAAATTTTTTCGCGGCATTTTTTCTTACTATGATGTGTATCCTTAGTTTTGACTATACTATACAGCGTGTATTTTTAATACTACCTCAAACTGTAACCAGACGAAAATTTAAGTGATGTGAACCGATTTCAAAACAAATTGTTAATTTAGAATTAACTAACAGAATGTAATTAATTTTTTAAATATTTTCGAGCAGCAATGTAATGCGTACAAGAAGAGAGAAGCGTTCTGTGACAGCTGTCACATCTACAAGTGCGACGTTTTGAATAAAAACAAAGTAGTATCGCGTAACGATACATTGCGTGCTAATTAACTTAGTAAGGAAAATAATAAGTCTAATTTTTTTACTAAAACATAACAAAATGTGATTATTATGGCCTTCACTAACTGCCCTTAAATTTTGAGGTAGTATTAAAAATACACGCTGTATAGAAAGTAAAAAAATAGTTTTTTTAAGTAACTATCTGTGTGTTTATTGTTGTATTACGTACCTACAGGAGCTGTACAATTTTCCGGAACATAAATTACCTAATTCTTTAACTTACTTTCATGTAATTTCGTCCTAATTTTATGTAAGGTTATAAATTACACGTTTGCTATCAAAAGTTGTCCAGTTTCTGCATTACTTAAAGAGTAAGAAACATCTACATACATCTTAACATATAGTAAGATAAGATTAGAACTGTTTTAGAAATTCTATCACAAAAAGGGAGCTGCAGTATTCTTGTTAGTAAATGCAGGTGACCTTACCTTGTAATGCAACTTGTATTTTTTTCGCTTGTGTTTAATAATAATAATAGAACATTTATGGCCACTTGCTGAAAACACATAAATCTCGAGTTAGCGTTAAGCTTAGTTTAGTAGTGTCAAAATGTATGGAACTGTCAAGCTTAAGCCAGGCTTAACAACTAAATCTCGATTTATTTTTACCTACAAGTGGGTCTTAAAGTACTTTGAACTACGACTACGACTTAGATGCCTATAATGTGGGATGGCGGGAGCTCGCCTTTGATAGGTAGGAGTGGAGCAAGAGAGTAGAGACCTTTGCCTAACAGTGGGACACAAAAATAAGGTAATAATAAAAATAAAAATAAACTATTTCAGGCCTTACCTGACACAATGAGCCGATGTTAAAACAAACATGTCGTGTATAATAGTGCCACCACAGACAAATTTTCCATTACTGTACAACGCTGCCATGTACGGGGCCTCTGTGATTGATATATTATAGCCTCCGATGATAGTCAAGCCTTCAGAAGTATCTTCAGCTGAAAAAAAAACACTATTGATATGGAACTTCGCAAAGTAAGTAACGCCTGATTCAATAAATAATTATTAAATAACTAGCTTTTGTCCGCGGCTCCGCCCGCGTGGTATGCGGTTATCGTGCGCTATTCCCTCAGGAACTGTGCATTTTACCGGATAAAAAGTAGCGTCTGCACTCTCGGGCCCATAAACTATCTCTATGCCAAAAAATCGCGCGTGTTGCGGCAGCCGCCGAGTCGCGTGCTCCAGTGATGAAGGGTTTCGAAATAACCAGAAACAGGTCGAGCTAAACTCGATTTAAGACGTGAGTTATCCGTTATAATATCATTAAATATTTTGAAGTTATTTCCACGCCTAAAAATCCTCCATTCACAAACGCTGTTTAGGAGTTTCCAACGTAAATTAAAAACTTTAATCCCTAGACAATAAAAAGGAGCTTTTGCCGATACGCAGAGACTAAAGTAACATTTTAAGAGCATGAGAAGTGAAAAGAGTTTTTTGATCGGCTTAAGCCGATTACGCGTCTGTAGACATGGGGAGACCCTAACGTAGAAGATAAAACAAATCGTTACCCCAGGTACCGCTGTAAAACGAGCACAGCGTGAAGACTAGCACAAACTGTAACGACGCCATGATGATGCGTGGAAACTTGTGCCCATGCGCTGAAAACACCGTAATTTATAGGCGAAAGCTAAATTAATTAAATCGCTTTAAAAAAAAAAAATTTAAAAAAGAATTTCGATAAACAATCATTATAATTGCAATTTGTTTATCAGTTTTGTTAACTTCAATTAATTTGCAAATTAATGTTTGGCACTTTTGGCGTAGCTATTGCTAGCGCCTTTTTTAACTGACTTAAAAAAAGGAGGTTGTCAGTTTGGTTGTATTTTTTTCAGTTTGAAGTTGGTGCCTTAGCATGAGCTGACAGGAATGATAAGAGCCCAATGTATTAGTATGTAGGTGAGGTGACGACTATACGAGCAGGTGCACTCGCTGGATCGTGCTGAGGCACCGACTTCCAACTAGCAGAATAGTTATTTTTGCAACAAGTCAAGAGAGCTAAGTTGTTTTTTGCTGCTAGTGTTGATTTTGAATCCCGAGAAAACGAAGGACTCTATAGTTGAATCATGAGCGTAGCGAGTGACTAGGTTAGAATCCTGAGAGCAGCGAGGGATTCAATACACGAGTTACAAATTCCATAGTAAATAATACTGAATAATATCTAGATAATAATGTTTTTCACAGGTCTATATCGACTGGTAGAAAATTATTAGTCATAATGTAATGTTTGACATAACTCTGTTTTTTTTAACCCTTCAATTTTCAGAATTGTTATAAAACAAACCTAACCTAACGTACAGAGTTCTACGGGCTGACCATTTAAAAATTATGAAAAATGTTCTGTTTCAGCGGTAAAACAATTATGACTAACAATAATTATGACAAACATTACATTATCTTATAAGATTATGACAGTCGAAAGGATCCCATTTTTCACAGTTTTGTTGTACCTACGATTTGGAACGATTAGACTGAACACGAAATTTTCCATGAGTTATTTTGCGACGAAATCGGTGAAGCGCCGGTCCATAATTGAACGATGCAATATTGTTATCTTGTATGCAATACTTTTTAAAACCTACAAAAGAGGGCAGGAAAATTTTCTTCTGCCCCGGGCGGTTAAATGCCCACGCCACGCCACTGCTCGTGTGACACAACTTTCACCTAATAACCACAAACCACATTATTTACAAAACAAACAATTTAGAGTATGTATAGTAAGTAATCACATTTAAAACCTGTTCTCAAAAATAATACGTTAAGTCGCCATCACATTATTAAAAAGTCACCAGAAAGTTTAGTTTAATTTAGTTTATTTATTCACTCAACATTACTTAGAAATCAAAGTCAAAACTTATAAACGTAAACAAAGATAAACAATCAATAAAATACAATGTCAAAATAAATTAAATTTGTTCCTAAGGTAGGGTTGCCAACCTGTACTACAATATCTAGTATTGTACTATATTTCGGTTTTGCGTACTATATACTGTTGAAGAAATATATAGTAGGTACGCAAGAATACTATATTTTCAAAACCGAAATCTAACAAAGAAATCCTTATTTTAATTTTTTTTAACGCGCCTTTTCATTAACTTTTGAGTGATGCGTGTATCTGAATTCCTAACTACGAACGTCTATATTTTTTTTTCTTTGGTTCCGAACTTGTGTATATCAAATTGAATTGACAACATCAAAGTAAGTAAAAAAGATATATAGAAAGTTAAGAATGCCAGACAATGATCAAAAGTCTCCAGTAAGTAGAGATCAAGGTTTCGAATTTGGGACGAAAAAGTTTTCAGTAAGTAGGTACGATACAAATCTCATAATCATAGCATAGTATTGTAATTTGAACTTAGGTCTCCTCATAAAATATGCCATATTTTTTAATACTGCAAAAACCTCATCTTTGGTTCATTAATAAAGTTTAACAATAAACGTGTAAATTACTCATATAATAAATGCCGCCTTGAACCATGGCCGAATATTCCGCTTCGGTTTTTCTAGCTAGAACTACTCTTATTTTAGCCAAACACTATAGAAAACTATGTTTGTCATATTCATTAGCTAATAATAGATTTAATCTACCTAAAAACAAATAATTAACGCGAGTTTTACCTACATCATTAAAAATTTTCTTATCTGTATAATTGAATAAAAAAATATGTTTTTTTTTTCAACGAGGTACACAGATGTACCTAGAGCATAATGGTTTTTATATCGTATTTTATCGTTAAAGTTCGTAATTATTTATCGTGTTCTCTCAATTAGCTTGAGTAGACCCATCGTAGAGCAGTTTTGATACTTGACACTAAACAATCCATACTAATATTATAAATGCGAAAGTGTGTTTGTATGTTTGTCCCTCTTTCACGCCATTACGGAGCGACGGATGGACATGATTTTTGGCATAGGGATAGTTTATGGGCCCAAGAGTGACATAGGCTACTTTTTATCCCGTAAAAATGCACAGTTCCCGAGGGAACAGCGCGCGATAACCGAATACCACGCGGGCGGAGCCGCGGGCAAAAGCTAGTAAAGTTATAATTAGTTTGGATAGGTATTTAACTAAATGTAAACAAAACAACGTCAATTGGTGTCTTAGATATTGAAATTACTCCATTAAGCTATCTAAAAATTAACATTTTTGTATTGAAATACACTAGTCTAGTTTGTATTACAATGATAATAAGCAAAAGGTTAATCCTTGAATGTATAGTTTGGCTAATGAAAGCTGAACCCAGCTATTATTTGAGTGGCAACATTATTCAAATGTCATGGGCAAACAGACCAAAGAGTATAAGAAAACAGACACTTGAGCTTGTACTATTATCTATTCTGTGACTTGTTGAGTTTAGTACCTTCGTGTGTTAAAATAGAGTATTTCGGAAATTTACTGCTTGGGCATGGGCATGTCCAGGCATCCAAACATGGGCGAAACAGTCAAAAGTGGTGTGCCACAGATTATTTTAATCATGATAAGTCAATTTAAACAAAAACAAGCAGAGGTAAGCCTTGTTCAATCAGAAAAATAATGTTTAGATGCGGTGACTATAATTATAGGTTAGTAGAGGCATGGTAAAATATTTTGATAGTATGACTCTACCAATCTTCGGCGAAGGAAAAAATTTTGATGAAAGTTTGCATGCAGAATGTCTGCTGTCCGTTAGACTGCTAAGTCTACTACGAGTACAAGCAGTGGCGTAGCTACCGGAGCGCTAGATGGGGCAGCGCCCCGGGGCACCCAAGCTCGGGCAGGGTCCTGGGGCCCCCAAGCTCAGGCGGTCCCTCGAACTCTTACTTACAAACTATAAAATAAATGGCAAATTTGGAGCACGTCGAATTCGGAACACGACGAATAGGGAACAAATAATCCCTACTAATATTATAAATGAGAAAGTAACTCTGTCTGTCTGTTACGCTTTTACGTCGAAACCCCGATTTTGATGAAATTTGGTATATAGGTAGTTTGAACCCCAAGGATCAACATAGGATACCTTTTATTCCGGTAGAAGGCACCACTGTGCGATAACCTAGATCCGCGCAGACGAAGTCGCAGGAATAAGCTAGTTTTAAATAGTTTAGGTTAGGTTAGCTTTTGGTTACCTAGCTACGCCGCTGACTACAAGTAAAAGTAAAAGTGTAAAAGTACAAGTACACAAGTACAAGTCAAATGACAATTTAAAACGTTTATATCTTCGTTGTTTAGTGGCATTTTGGAATTATTTGATATTCAATCAAATCACAAACAAATCCATGAAAACATTGGTCATGAAGGTGAAAAAAAGCATAAACACTGTTTACTCGCAAACATTTTATTGCTTTGAATGTGTCTTTTTACAAATTAGATTCGATTGTGGCGTTGATCCACGGCAAATACTTTGATACTTTGGTGTAGACTCCTGCAACGATCGCACAGCCTTCTCCGAAGGATACCACGCCGACTTGGACCTTGCCGTATGTCAGAGGGCCACCGCTGTCTCCCTATTGAGAAAAGTAACGTATTTGAGTTGTGTCATCATTAAATATATCAGTCGTAGGATGTCCATTTTAGGATAACGGCCTCCCCCACAGATATAGATTACACTAGATTACGCAAATGCATCTTCTTCGTGTGTCCGAACCCCGACCAAACATCGGTGGGTTGGCCCCATACAAAGACTGATCGCTAACTGACGCTCTTGAGATGTCACAGTAAATATAAAAAAGTGACACGGTTGGTTTTCATATAGATTGAGGTGTTTGCGTTATCTATTAATCTATAACTGTGGTCTCTCCCATAGACCGTTGCTTCGGTTGAAAGCGTCCTGCATCCACTGTGAACTTGTGGTTTGTCATCGAAACTATTGGGAAATTGACGAGCGCGTTAACATTATATTAGTTCAACAAGGTTTTTTTTTTCAATTCTTCTATCGATTTTTATGATGTAGAAAATGTTAAAATGAAAACATGATTAGTGGAAAATTTTAAATAGAGTTGAGCTCCAAAGTAATGTTCGAAAATATTTTATTAAAATTCCACTAATATTATAAATGCGAAAGTTTGTAAGTCTGTTTGTTTGTATACACCATCACGTCAAAACCGCTGAACCGATTTAGATGAAATTCGGTACTCAGATAGTTTGAGTTACAGGAGAAAGCCATAGAATAGTTCTTATACCTACCGGGAAATTGCATAGTTCCCGCGGGATAGGGATAAACGAATTCTACGCAGACGGAGTCGCGGGTAACAGGCTAGTTAAGCATACATTTTGATAGTATCAGTAATGGTTACTTTAGGCTCGAGACACAACCTCATCGTCATTATCGTTACAGCGTAAGTCGTTCATGATAAAAATTTAATAAAAACGGGCACTTAAGACCAATAAAATAAATCATTAACCGGGAAATGTGACTAGATAGTGTGAACCGAATAGTGAGAACCAGAGGCTGTATTGTCTAACGTTCTGACTTTTGCGATCACATTCACTATCTCTTTCTACCCTCGTCTTATACCATGTGACAGAAAAAAATGGTGAATACAATTGTTATCAAGTGTGTTAGACAATTAGGCCTCGGGTAATGAAAGTCGGTAGCGGGAAGCGAATAGTGGGAAAAGGTTACTGAGAACTGACAGGAGGGAACCAGGAACCTTGGGCTCAGAATCAGGAAACGGATTCCAAGAAGCAACAACTGGTTTTAGAATCAGGAAGCGGAACTCAGGAAGCGGGAGCTGTTTTCAGACTCAGGAAGTAGAACCCAGGAATCTGAAACTGATTTCAGAATAATGAAGCCGGCACTGGTTTTCTACCGACCTGGCAGGAGTCGTGTCCGCGTGACCCCGCACATATCATGCCGTCCGACAAGCTTGGATAGATGTAGCGACAGCACTCATCGGATACCACTGGCACCGACACTTGACGAAGATCGTTTGGAAACTGGACGCCGTAAATCTGAAGGCAGAAGTTATACGAGTATGCAAAAGTTTTTTATAAGAAGCATTTCCTTACTCCTGTTTCTGTTCTATTGGCGGCGCGTTCTATTGAGTGTAGACCATTTCGTTTTCACATCCTATTTTATTTTGTATATTGTGTGTTGTTATAAGTAAATGCAATATTCTTTATAAACAGGTAACTATATTAAAATAAGCCAGTGTGGTTTAATTATTATATAGCCTTTTACGAATCATAGCTAGCTGTACTTACTTTTGTGTTACCCCAACCAGTGACTTTTACCATATCACCGTCTTCTATATCGAGATTGTCATCAGCTAGCGCAATTTTTTCGACTTTGCAACCAAACGGTACTGGCTCGCTGAGCTTGAGCAGACAAATATCATTTAAGGTTTCGAAAGGATCGTATTCCTCGTGACATAGTTCTTGTTCAACATCAATGAAAACTCCGTCAGTGCTCAAAAGGTCGGAACCGACGAGAACTTTTAGTGAAATGTTCGCCCTGAAAAGATTGAAAATTAATATTTAACTAATGGTTTTCGCAAGTGGAGCCGTAAGTGAAGTCTAGTTAGATAAAAAGCAAAACTTACGTTATACAGTGAGCAGCGGTCAGTACGAAACGTTCGTGGATGATTGAACCGCCACATGAAAAAGTGTCATTCTCAAACAGTGCTGCGATGTAAGGTACGTCTTCTATGGACACCGAGTGGCCACCGATTATGGTCAAGTCCTCGCAAGTATGATTAGCTTAAACAGAAACAGTTATTTTAATCATCGGATCATCTGATGGTAATTAAGCCATTACTGCTCATAAGCAATAGCAACCCGAAGAGAACTGTTTCCGGGTTTTAACTATCTTATTTCAATTCTAGGGGTCATATGGAGACACGAGGATCTTTTGTCCATTTAAGCTTGAAACACGCAGACAGCGGTGGCGAGCCGGTGCGGCGCGGCGCAGAGGCGGTATTGGTTGTAAAATTTCCTTTCGGAACGTTCTGTCCGTTTCCCAAAACACCCGTTCCCAAAACATCCGTTCCCGTCACCACCTTTTCCCAAATAATCCGTTTCCCGAAATAAGTGTTTCCCAAAATGTTCGTCTCTCAAAACATACGTTTGGCTTGATATCCGTTTCCCAAAAATACCTAATACCAAAACATCCGTTCCCGTCACTACCTTTTCCTAAATATTTCGTTTCCCAAAACACCCGTTTCTAATATGGCAATCCAGTAGAATTGGTCTTACAACACTAATGTTAGTCGATTTATTATTATTATTGTTTAAGACTAGTACATTTCGAAATCTAAATTGAATTAAATTAAATTATTAAATTTAATTTAAATTAAACTATAATAAACGGGTCTTTTGCCATACTGATGCAATGAGAAACGGGTCTTTTGGGAATACGGGTGTCATGAGCGACGGATATTTTGGCATACGGATGCTATGAAAACGGGTGTTATGACATTCTGATGCGATGAGAAACGGGTCTTTTGGCATACGGTCGATTAAGGAAACTGTTATTTTGGAACGGGTGTTTTGGGAAAGGGTATTTTGGGAAACGGACAGAACGTTCCGAAAGGTAAAATTTGAGCTAACATGAAAGAGACCACAGAGTATACCGCGCGGGAAATAAGTGTGGCGCGGTATTCTGTGTGGTCTTTTTTAAGTTAGCTCGAATATTACAACCGGTACCGCCTTCTCGCCGCGCCTCCGGCGTCAGTATGTTTCTAGCTTTAACCCTCCTTTGCATTTACTCAATCGCACTTACATCTTCACACATAAATTGTATGATCTGACAGAGCGGCAGTGTCTTGTTTTCCTATTACTGTGTATCCGTCGCTAAGAGTCTCGTTTAAACCGTTTAAGGGAATAAATAACTATGTCCTTGAAGGCCTCCATGTCGTACTTAGTAGAGAATACCGCTGACGTGGGCCATCGAAACAACAGTAAACAATTTTGATGTATATGGCAAGAAATGCCGTAGAAAACTTAAGTTACTATAGTTTTTTACCATTTTCCGATGGGAAGGAGATAGAACCCACGTCACGCGTCTTCACATCATGCGTCATTGGATGTGATAATAGAAATCAGTCATCATCATCATCGTCATATCAGCTATATAGGACGTCCACTGTTGCACATAGACCTCCCCCATAGACCTCCTGTTGTCCCAGTTGGAAGCGGCTTGCATCCACCGTGAACCCGCGACTTTAACCAGATCATCCGTCCATCTTGTTGGTGGGCGTCCTACGCGATAGAAATCAGTGGCTGGCGCGAAATAACTCCTTGAAATACTATCCGTTGTAGAGCCAGTAAAGTACACAAAGAGATTCTACGTCTCTTTGCAAGGATAACGGATCTGCAACAAACCCGGGCTGATTTACATTGTATGTCGTCAAATAGAAGGTGAATGTATTAGCGGCATCAATAGATGAAAACCATTGAGAGTGCTGCTTTTTAAATGAAAGACGAGGTGTTCCGGGCAGTTCCAGGGTACCATGTCGCTGACAAATGCGATGTTATAGTTTTAGTTGGTGACTCAACGGGGCACTCCATGTTTTTGCATGAAATAGTACTTTTTTGTTTTTGATATTGTATTTTTGTGTGTAAAATTTAAACTTACCTTGACCCAAAGTTGTTTGCGAGAACAAACTTAGTATTAAACCGAACGCTAGCAGTAAAGCAGCCATGGTGTTGTACTATGAAATGAATTCCATATCAAGCAGTCCTTTATTTATGTGCTAAATCAAATTAATTAAAACATTTTCGACATTTAATTGCAATTATGAAACATTCCAGTACAATTCGTTATTTTTATCAGAAACCTAGTTAAATCATGTAATTAAAGGCACTTATTTATTTAAATGCTACTTATAATATTTTTTTATAAAAATAGGTTCAGAAAACTGAAAAATAATCCAGAGCTGAATTCACCGCTTCAGATTTCTGTTTCAATCATTTTACTTTAGTCAAGTTCATTCATTCCTATCAGTAATCAGTCATTTATTTGCACAAACATGGTACAAAGAAGATGTTTTACATACAATTTATAGTGTGACATGTTTTGTCAAAAAGACATGCAAAATATTTTAAATTTGTGTGTATCACTTGCATTTATAATAGCAACTACTTATGTACCTACATATATTCTAATCTAAATTATGAATGTCATTTAAATACTCATATTATCTGTCATCATCATCATCAATGAATAAATCGCCACTTGCATCCACCCACCCACAGCTCTCGCGAGTCTATCTGTGGGAGGATTGCCAACGCTTCGTCTTCCAATTCGTAGTTTCCATTTGAAGACTTTTTCCCCCTTCGTTTTATGTGTTCTTCGAGTTATGAGATTGCCACTCCAACTTGTATATTATTTTCCGTATTCCAGATTCTATCGAGCAAAGAAACAATGAGCATAGCTCTCTCCAAGTCTCCATAGCTTTTTGCGTGACCTGAGCCTCTCCAACCTAGGGGCCAAGTCACTGGCGACGTCTTAAAGCTATAGGTTATCACGGACAACACTTACTGATTAAAACGTAAGTATGGTCGATAAACCATACGTACATACATACGTGGTGATGGTGGTGGTGGTGGTGGTGGTATGGTGATGGATCCTAGTTATCTGAATAAATAAATTTTATTATTATTATTATTATTAAAAGAAAGATTAAAATTTTCCTTGTTAAATATGAACTCCTAAAAAAACTACGTTGTATCTTCGGTAAAATAATTTATGAATAAAAATTTTTTTCTTCCCCGACGACGTCGTGAAATGTTAATGGAGCGAAAGCGCTCCTAATGTTTGTTTACTTCCAACGAAAAATGAGATAAATATTCTATGAACCCTTTCTGTTGAATATTTGCGTAGGCAGGCTGTACGCGGCGCAACGTTGGGCTAACAAGAAATGTTGTTGTAAATTAATGGCAATATACGGTCGCTCCCGATCCTAAAAAATCTTGAGTTAAAAAATATTTTTTCTTGATTTATCTACGTACAAAGAATAAGTTTTAAAGACGAAAAAAGTAGAATTGCTAACATAACTATCCAACCACAGACAGTAATTGTTTTAGATCTATATCTAAAACAATTACAGTCTGTGGTTGGATAGTTATGTATTTCTGATTCTATCCCGCAGAGAAACCCCGAGCATAGCCCTCTCCATAGCCCTTTGAGTGACTTTGAGCTTCCTCATGAGGCCCATCGTTAGCGCCCACGTCTCAGATCCGTAAGTCAATATTGCCGTGTGGTGTCGGTCGAGAATTACACCACCTCCTCTCTTCCTGTGGGTGTCGTACGAGGCGACTAAATGATAAACCGGGGGATAGGCAGCAGCGTCCTCCGCGAACCATCGGATATAACTGCGGTCGCCAACCCGCCTGCCAAGCGTGGCGACTAAGGCATTTCCCCCCCAAGGTACAAGGTTCTTCTTACAAATAGCTAACTAATATTAATTACAAATTCAAAGCACAAACGTACTATAGCTCGCCATGTTGATCCCCGAAACTACGTCCATTGTATTGAATAAAGGTCTACGTACTGGAAGATTAATGAATGTGCCATTGACACCGTTCTCTAAAGCCACTAAAGTTTCTAATTCAGTCACGTCGGTATATCCTAGTTACATTTTGGTGCGAACTTTATAGGAATTATTTTCATAATTATCATCAAACGAAAGACGTCCAATGCTGAATAAAATAATGGCGTATGTAATAGAGCTTGAGCAGTGTAATCTCACTCGGGCCCTTTACGGATAATATATCTAAGGCACTAAAGCACAACCATCGGCCTCTTTCCGTCTGTGGTAGAGAGACCCGAAGGTTCCAATGTCGTGGGCACAGAGGCAGTAGAGAGAGCCCGGCGGATGATATCGTTAAGAGTGGCGTGCCTAAAAAAGCGGATTGGTTATTTCACACACGGCAACGAATTTCTTCGCAGATGTATGCAATTTTCATTATTCACGTAAAGCAGTAAAGTACAGTAAATTTCCAATGTAATTTTGCACATAACTTGAAAAGCTTAGAGGTGCGGTTCTGAACCCACGAATCCCAAGATCCTCTGCTTGAGAAGCCGTAGGTCAAGCCACTAGGCTACTATTGCTTAATTAACTATATACCTCTGAGATAAGAGGTAACCCAGGCCATAGTGCCAAAATATATGGAACTGTCACTTATAGACTGTGCAAGCGGAGTTAAGGAACTCTTCTATTGCCTTCGTGTTTGAGAGCCCTATATTATTTTAATGTCCCATCAACTCTTCTCATTCACTTAATTACGGAGGTAAACTCAAACGATGCTTTAGCAATTTTATTTTTGCTGTGAAAATGAAAATTTCCCGTATTTTGTTCACAAAATGTTTCTAATTAGGGCGACAAAACTTTATTAGGCTGGAAATTTACGATTCCAAATCCCGCTTATTTTGCTGAATAATTAAAAGGAAATTTAATACGCCACGTTTTTGAGATTTATTGCTTACTAGCTTTTACCGCCGCTCCATTCTCTGAATTTAAGAGTTGGGGGAAACAACTTTAATAATTCCCGTCGTTGGGAAAATGCAATAGACCAATTTACCATAGTAGCATTTTACTTACTTCGATTTGGCACGCGTTTATTATTACTCGTAACCATCAAAAAGGTGCAGTGATGAGTGTATTTATAATTTTCTCTGCTATCTTTGCAGATTTCTTGGCTGATTTTGTTATAAACAAAGCATCAAGTTCTAATCTTGGTTTATTCAGGCGCATTTAATCTTTAGCGGCTACACGGGGTAACTAGTTACCCCAGGCTCGGAAAAAGTGAAATTAGAGGTCTAAAACCTTTGAAATTGATACAAGTAACGATATCTGCCATATCTGCCATTTGACATAGACAAGTGTGAGCTGTGACCCCATTTCATAGGAAGCCGAAAAAACGCGATGCAGTGTGACCAGTATTTAGAACGCCATATTGAAATAGACCGTTAAAAAATATTGGAAATGTAGAAAAACTCTCCATATGTGGACTGGCTGAAGTGTGGCCACTAAGGGTTAAACGAAATTTTAATGATCTAAGTCTTAAAATAAAGATTACCTTCGTTCGTTTTTCTCGTCGGTTTTTTGAAGTATTTTAACACAAAAAATTACTACGGCATTATTATACCAGTCGTTCTTTGATAAAGTTTTTCAAGCTATAGCTATTTGTTTCTATTACATTTCCCAAGGTGTTTTCCTCCTGTTTGAGCTTTTCCGTTACAGAGAACCACCCTAAAAGACAAATGGGCAGATTAAGAGAAAATATGGCGATTTAAAGAAAAAATGGCGTTCATTCGATATTTTTTCTTTAAGATTAACGGGAATTGTGGCGAAATTTTACACGGTAGTAAGTGTTAGGTAAAATTTCGTATAAAACAATTTTGGTTAGGAAAAGCGCGCGGATCTTTAAGCGTATTTACTGCTTTCCTTTCGTATCATTACTGTAAGTAAAGTGTTAATTTTGAAATTCATATGATTAATGATTAACTAATAACTTTACCACAAAAAACATGAACTAACGGATTGAAGAAAACAAAACGATATCACATGTCATGAGACTTCTAAACTTTAGAATAGCAATCGTAAAGAAAACAAAAGACTGCAGTGTAGAGAACTCAGCATCTTTTAGAGATAAATTTTTAAAACACACTCGTTTCAGCTCCTACAAAGAGTCTACAAAGTCTGCAAAGAGCCCGCAAAGAATTCTACACTCGGAGTTTTTGTAGAGTGTAACTTTTCACTGCCGTCAGAATGCAGAGGTGGTTAATGTAGGGTAACCATGAGTAGGTATTTAATATATACATTGGATGATAATGGCAGTAAAACAGTTTCTATATTTATAAGCTTTTATTTACCGTGCCCTGTTTGTTGGGTCAAATGTTTTGTTTAGATCAGGGTTTCTTAAACTTATGGCTCCACGTACGTACCCTTGTTAAAGTTGTTAGATCACAGCGCACCCCTACCTCCCCCCCCACAAATGAAGTTGGAGAAATTAAAGTTTTTTTTATTTCAATCGCGATCCTAAATAGCTTTTGCCCGCGGCTTCGCCCGCGTGGTATTCGGCCATCGCGCACTGTTTTCTCGGGAACTGTGTATTTTTCCGGAATTAAAAGTAGCAGAAGTCACTCTCTGGCCTATAAACTATTTCTATGCCAAAAACTATGTCGATCCATCGCTCCGTTTCCACGTGAAAGACGGACAAACATACAACTTTAGTTTCTTAGGAATGCCTTTCTCATGTTAGAAAATTTTCAAGCTAAGTGCGCTTGTTTGTATACAGATGAATAAAAGTAAAATTTATTACTAGCACACCAAAGTTTATGTAAATGAATTTTAATGTTAGTATAACTTCAGTATAAATTTAGAAGATAAAGAGACTTAGAAGACAAAAATAACGTAAAAAAAAAAAAATTACGACAGCGACAGGATATTTTCGAGGTCTATCTCACATTTAGGATCATAGTTAATGCACTCAGGATAATAACTTATAGTATAGGTTTAACATGTTTGCTGTCCGAAAAAAACCCCAGAGCGTGGGGACTCTAATGCTGTCTTTCTATAGAGATAGCTGAGGTACGAAATGAAAGCTCTCTGAAGCGTATTTATCACAAAGCTTTGATTCCCGGGATTATTAGAGCTGGAGAAAAAGTTGTACTTTCTTTTAATGAGTCTCAGAATAGACTGGAAATAGTAATGTTACTTTGAAAAGCTGAGGTGGCCTTAATTCGACACAAGGTAAACGACCCAGCGCTCGACGCGCTATTTCCCAATAGATGACACCCCGCTGTCATCTCTATTGCTAATGACAAGATTAAAACACACACACACACACATACATATAAAGAAAGTCATTATAAAACCACATTTAAACAACTAATGTACCTAATATTATAATATTATAATAATCTTAAGTTAAGTTAGATTATAGTAAATAAGCAGTAGCAGGAAGTAATTAGTAGTAGTTATATAACACATATTATTATATTAATTGGTCTTATTTCCAACCTGGATCCTGTAACACAGGGACTACTAGCACAGGATCCACAGCCGTAGACTCTTGCTTATAAGTTATTTATGCAATAAATTATTTTCATTTTTAATTTTCAAAGATGACAACTATTAGGACAGTGACGAGCACTCGTACGTTTACCTTATGGCCTCTCAAGCAGATGGTTGTGGGTTCGAAAGTCAGATTTTATTTTGCCATTAGCTTTACGGTGTAGGAAAGCTTCGTGAGGAAACCTGTATATAAACCTGCAAAGCAAGTTAATGGTATATGTAAACCCGAGTTTACACTTGCGAGAAAAATCGTGCAAATTGCATTACATTGCGAGGCCGTAAAGCCAACGAGTCTGTAGTGGGCAATGTAATGCAACTTGCAAGATTTTTCTTACAACTCTACACTCGGCTTTACTCATTCTCGGTGATGATGATGATGTCTGACCGGTGGTAATTTAAGTACTTCACAGCTAAGTCGTTTAAGGGTAATACAAAAAAGTACGTAAAATAATAAATCGGCTAATACTGATAAACATACAGTGTCGACAGATCCCTAATTCAAAGCGAAACGTAAGTAATGTTTAGTCATTTTATATTGGCTGGAACAGACCCGGAGAGAGAGTTTTTTTTGTAGTGGCAACACAAGTACACATTTTAATACTAATAAAACTCATTATTTTACAAAAAGGAAATACAAAAATTGACCAGGAAAGTACACAAGTCTACTTATTCTTAAAGGGATCTCTGCCAGTCAACCTTTGAGCGGGAGAGAGCAGCAATACATCTTTCTATCTAGTTTAGTGATTATGGTTACTGAGTATAGCCTTATGGCTGACGGACAGACAGATGGAGCGCAAAGCTGCAGTATATTAGGGTTTTTTTCGTAACCTTTTGGACACGGAACCCTAAAAATTACCTTTATACTGAGAGATAGCTGTCCGACAAAGGCTTAAAGATCTCAAAAAGAATTTACCCACTTACCGCACCGGGTAATACGGCGTGAACAGTAAGTCGGATTACCGTTTCAGATACAGAAATAAAACCACGCAAATACGAGTCAGATTTGTACGCATAGGGTTCTGTATTACAATAATAGCCGTTATTAAGTTTGTAAAATTACCGTGGTATTGGTGGCTTATTAATTAGTCCGACATAGGCTTAAAGATCTCAAAAAGAATTTACCCACTTACCGCACCGGGTAATACAGCGTGAACAGTAAGTCGGATTACCGTTTCAGATACAGAAATAAAACCAGGCAAATACGAGAATTCTGTATTAAAATAATTGCCGTCTTTAAAATTACCGTGGTAATTGGTGGCATATTAATTAGTCCAAAATAGGCTTAAAGATCCCAAAAAGAATTTATCCACTGATTCCTGCACCGGGTAATTCGGCGTAAACTTTATGTCGGATTACCGTTTCAGATACCTACATAAAATAAAACCAAACAAATACAACTCTGGTTTCTATACAATAATTGTCTTTATTATGAATGAGCAAAGGATAACAAAAAACCGGACCGGACCGGACAAGTGCGTCTAGCTCGAGCAATAAGGGTTCCCTACAAATTGATAGGAATTAACTATAAAATTAGGTAACTATTAAACTGAAAACCTCGGGACGCAAACCGTCTTTTTTCTTAAGTTAATTTAATTAAAGTTAGGTACTAAAATTAAAAGTACCTAAAATAGTAAGATTAGTATTTAATTTTAATCTCAAATTACACAATTGAATATATTCATCAAATAAAAATTCAATAAGTAAAAAAAAAATTAAACAGTATAAAATAAAATTAAAATATAGAATGTCAACAATTAAAAAAATTACAATAAAGACGACTTTTAAACTTTTAAAATACCTTAATTATTCAGAAAATATTTGTATGCTTCGCTAAATCTTATTTAAACTAAAGCTAATATCGTTCAAAACTCGAAACAAAAGATCAGTTTTCTTGTTCTTTCTCATTTGAATCTTCAGAAAAACGAAGAAACGAATCTCAAGCGACATTAACATGATTTTACTGTAGGTACTCATTACAGTTCTAAAGACAAAGCTCTGTGGATACCGCACAGATATAACCAAGGGTCGGAAAATCGCCCGTAATTTTGAAAACATAACCCTGTTCCGTGCAGTAGAGACAAATAAATTTTGTTAAGTACCTATAATAAATTGATAAAAATTAAATACCTAATAATATTTTTATTAACATAAGGAAGTCTCTACTGTACGGAACAGCGTTATGTTTTCAAAATGACGGCCGTTTTTCCGACCCTTGCAGATAAAGAAGCCTTGTTGCACCTTGTAGCCTTACTTGTTGGCACCTTTAGCACGGAACCCTAAAATAGGGAGTCAACTTTCCACCCTTCGTAAGCTCCATTTTAATCCCGATTATGCTGAGGCGGGAACCGAAGACTTAAAAAAAGGTTTGAATCGAAGTTGGCATGGGAAATTTTTTTGGAGAGATCGACAACTTCGTAATGGGTGAGCGAAGAGAAATGTCATCTTTTGAATGAATTAATGAAATGTTTTCTACAGAACATTTGTTCCATAATTTGTCCAATAGGTAATCAGTTCGCTTTTTTTTTATTTGGTGGATGGCAAACGAGCAAGTGAGTCTCCTGATGGTAAAAGATCACCACCGCCCATAAATATCTGCGACACCAGGAGTATTGCAGATGCGTTGTCAACCTAGAGGCCTAAGATGGGATACCTCATGTGCCAGTAATTTCACCGGCTGTCTTACTCTCCACGCCGAAACACAACAGTGCAAGCACTGCTGCTTCACGGCAGGATTAGCGAGCGAGATGGTGGTAGCAATCCGGGCGGACCTTGCACAAGGTCCTACCACCTGCGAGATACATAACTATTAGAGATTCATAGTATTTGCATACCAAATTTCAAGTCGATGCTGTTGAAGAGTTCCGTTCTTCGGAGACGATCCTGGCAGGACTACCAGGATGTCATTATTAGATTATTGTATCGTCACGCGATTTACATAAGTATTCCAAATTTCTAGTCAATCTGACTACTGGAAGTTGGTCAAATTTGACTTGCAAGATTTGATTACAGACAGACAGACAGACAACGGGACAGGTGGAACTAAATAAAAGCTTTTAATAATAAAAGTGGCTTGTGACGGTCCCTATATAAATAAACGCTATAATTTTGTTAACATATGAACTCAACAAAACATGCATTAAGTTAAATGAATACGGAGCGCTAATGAGAGTACGAGATTGCAGGAATGCAACATAGTTGTTAGAGTTTGTAACTTAATGTTTTCAGAAGTAGTTTAGTTAGTTCATAAGTGGCGACAGTGGGAGTACTACTACATAGGAACGCAGTGTCGGCATATCAACTGCATGAAAACTTTTATATTTATGTGTATGTAGTCAAATACTTATATATTGTAGGTTGGTAAGTAACAACTAGTAGTTAAGCCTCTTCTAGGTGTTTATTTCTTTGTCTAACTCTACATCATAATACCACAGAATATATAATAGTACTGACGTACAGAATGGCCACGCTCCGCCCCGCACTAGTTCGAGTTACCCCACCCCTCAAGCGCAGATTGCAGGAAAACCGCAGGAAAGCAGTCGGGTGCGCGACGCGATGTATGTCGGACGCACGGCACTAAATTCGGGAGCAATAATTTTGCTAAATGGTAACGGATTTATTGTAATTGAAAATAATAATGCTTAAAATACGCAGACAGACACATTTTAAGTAGGTTTAAATAAATCGAGGATATTCTGCGTGGAACCGGATAAGTGCACGATATTTATTTTTTATACGGTTTTACTAGATAAATAAAGCAGAAAACATTGAGTATGCCTAAGTATGTAACTTTTAAAAAAACCGGCCAAGAGCGTTGCGGAAACTCCCGAAATAAGGTTCCGTAGCCATTACGAAAAAATTAAATAATATTTTTGTAAGGATTTCGATATTTGTGATTCCGAGCGTGTAGACAAGGAGGCCTCAGATATTATCGTTTTTTATCACCCTATTTCAATAAAAAGAACAAATAAAATTCCCGAACTTCCATAACTTGCTTCAAAACATAGGCACAAACTTCATCCATATTTCAGGTTTATTCCATGCATAGTAACTGGATGCGGAATATTGTTGTTTCGTTCTGTGCTAACCGCAAATTGTAGTTGGCCAACTTCGGAAAAGCTTAGTAACTGAATTTATGTTACTGTTAAAATGCGAGGATATCCTGTGAAGCAAAATTGTGTTCAGTTAGTATTTTTCTTTCGTTATGTACCTAGCTTTATGATCAAGGGGCTGTTTGTGATATAAATTTCAAAGGTTACGTATATGTAGTGAATATCGAATGTTAAAATACCGAATGTATTAAAATATCGAATGGGTCATAATATCGAAAAGGTATTTCTGTTAAGACTGTATTTTTTTAGATTATTATAAATCTAACGTAACCTAACCTAAGGGGTTCTATATGGGTTTGAAACCTAAGCACAAAGTCTTGATGTTTATCATGTATGATTAAGTTTTGTCTATTGGGACTAGCTGTTGCCTTCGACTTCGTTTATTACGATTAAATAGCTATCCCGCGGGAACTATGCCATTTTCCGGGATAAAAATTATCCCATGTCCTTCCCCGGGACTCAAACTATCTGTATACCGAATTTCACCTAAATCAATTAATATGTTTAGACGAGATGAAGTAACAAGAGCATAAAAAGTCATTTTATGTCACCTAGATCCAGCATAATCACGTACATATTAAAAAGTGTCTGATTTGTAAGCAAAAGACGTACGTTAACTGAATTTATAATGCGGAACGACGTTACCTTGAAAATTTAGCTCTTAACTTCGAAGTCTGTCGATAAAAAGTTTAATTTCAAATACGGCTTTAATATGATGGTACCTACTTAAAAAAATACAAAAGTTTTATCATCACCATCATCATCATCATCTCAGCCGTAGGACGTCCACTGTTGGACATAGGCCTCCCTCATAGACCTCCAGTTGCTTCGGTTGGCAGCGGCCTGCGTCCACCGTGAACCCGCGGCTTTAACCAGGTCATCCGTCCATCTCGTTGGTGGACGTCCCACGCTGCGCTTGCCGATCCGCGGCCTCCACTCGAGAACTTTTCGGCCCCAACGGCCATCTGCTCTCCGTGCTATATGGCCCACCCATTGCCACTTCAACGAGCTAATTCACTTGGCTATGTCGGTGACCCTTGTTCTTCTACGTATCTCCTCATTTCTGATTCGATCCCGTAGAGAAACCCCAAGCATAGCTCTCAGCAAAGTTTTATACTTATCTAAAAAAAATCAGAAAGTGCTTTAGATATTTAATGCTTTTGCCGAGTTCTCAGACTTCAGTATTTTAGCTTAGCGAGTTCACTAAAACATAAAACTGTTTTTTTCGTAAAACTTTTTATTCATTTTGTAGGAGACCTTTTCTGAGATTACATCACTCGAAATTGCCATCTAAAACTGGTAGAGATTTGTGAATTTGTGTAAAACTACAGCTGAAATATTATAGAGATATATTTGCTGTAACACGCAACGGCTGAAAGTTTTTTGTGTTGCTATTTAAGATTTCAATGTAAGTATCGGCATTTTCAAGAGCGATAATGGCTTTTTGGTGTTCCACAGAATGTAAATACATGTTTAGCGCAAGTAGTTTGAGGGTTGAGAAAATATTTTTTCTACAGAATACTTTTAATGGGTTTACTCGGTAATATTGCTGGCAAGTAGCAATACTGTACTACTGCGTTCATCATCATCATCATCATGTCAGCCGAAAGACCTCCACGGCTGCACATGGTTCTCCACTCAGACCGGTCTTGTGCTTAAAAGCCCTGCTGGTTGCTGTTGTTCAGCTTGATCCCACGTAGATCTGTAATACGAGTTTTGGAGCGCAGTGCCATGTTTCTGATTCGATCAGTTCTTCGAACACCCACAGAATACTGCGCTCCATTGCTCATTTTCAAAATTTGAGCCTGGAAGTTTGAGCTTCAGTCAATTATCAAGTCTGTGGGCCATGGGTTGAATGGGAAAAATATATAATGTCAACGAATTTGCGTAAAAAAAAATATTTTACTAACTTATACCCGCGACTTCGTCTGCGCGGATCTAGGTTATCGCGCGGTGGCGCCCTCTACCGGAATAAAAGGTATCCTATGTTAATCCTTGGAGTTCGAACTACCTATATACCAAATTTCATCAAAATCGGTTCAGTGGTTTTGACGTGAAAGCGTAACAGACGGACACTTACACACACACTTTCGCATTTATAATATTATAGTAGGGAGTGCTACTTAAAGCCATCTTAACCTAGTAGTTGGACCCATAATTCCTCATGTAGGACATTCTGGGATCCTCAACTCTCACACTTCTGACTTTTTCAGAATCGATGTCCGAAATTATATTTAAAATTATATAAACAGATTATTTTCCTTCTTAGTTCGAGAAGCTTTTATGTATCTGAGTAATTTTTTATTTCATTTGCTACCAATGACGTAGCCAGTTTTATTAGCAACCCCCACACAATAGCGTGTTATGATTATGCCGACAAAGGGTTAACGAGCCTCGTTTGATTCCATTGTTTGGGACAGTAAGCCTAATAACCACCAAGGGAATTGGATTTGAAACTCGTTGTTATTCTAGTCGCTTCTGTTTTCAAGGAAAAAACCATTGGTTAAGACAAATAATTGAACAAAAAGTGCTTTACTAATGTGTGTGTAAGGATCAGATGTCCTTCAAATTAGATCGGAGCATGAACGTCTTTGTTGAAGTTTCATACTCGGAGTTAAAGCCATGGTATTATGGTGTCCCGCAAGACTGGTCTTGTCTCATACGCTATTTCTTTTGTATGGCAAATGAAAGTCTTTGTTGGTGTTTCATACTCAGACTTGAAGCCCTTGAATTATGGTGTTCTGCTAGGTTGTGTCTTGCGTCGTACGCTATTTTTTCCGCATGGCAATGACATGAAGTTTGAAATTACAAGAACATTATTTCTATGCGTTTTTTTGACAGCATTAAGGATGCGCTTTACAACGGACGCGGGAATACTTTTCGGAATCACGTCACTGAAGGTCAGAATAAGCATTTCGATGATCGAGACCATTAAAATCAGATCATAATCTTAATCAGAACTATAACAGTGAGCTATACCGTTTACTTTTGTGGTTTCTTAGAAACCATATTACGTCATGTTGCAGATTAAACCAGCTCAGTTTAGTCTCAATGAGCTACGATAATTTAACACAGTTAATGTATCATGATCACAGCTAGATTGGAGAATTTATCGTTGGATGTTGGCGAACACACTTGCGCAGAGCCGAGGCCTAACTGTCTAACTCATGAGTCGTGACAAAATGTATGGAACTGATATGCATAAACCAGGGTTAACGATTTAATTTTTTGACTATAAACCGTGCAAAAGGGCCCTAACTAAAGCACCGTTTGCATAGAAACAAAACAAAAGCGTCTAACTGACTGAGTTTAATCATCGCATCCAGTCCGCCATTACTTCTTTTATTGCGAATACACCTCTTGAATATAAATTGGATGACTCGGGAATCAAGTCAAGTCAAGTCAAATCATTTATTCAGCAAATAGGCCGCAATGGGCACTTTTACACGTCATTTTTTTAATCTACCACCGGTTCGGAAAAAAACCTCTGTTGAGAAGAATCCGGCAAGAAACTCAACGAGGTATTTTTTTTTAAAAAACAGATTCACAATATTTATAAATGACATCTATGTACTATACATTACAAGTATTTAACACAATTTTATTTTTAACACAGTAGGTTCACTATTTGAAGGGATCGCTAGTGCGGATCGGAATTATTTCCAAATATCCCTGTCCATGATATAATCGTTAACTTTATAATAAGCCTTAGATATTAATGTCTTTTTGACAGTAGATTTAAATTTTGTATCAGTTTCTTCAGTAATATTTTTTGGAATTTTATTATAAAAACGTATGCAACTTCCCAAAAACGACTTTTTGGTTTTAGCCAGTCTGTAAGATGGTACTTTAAGCTTCCCTGTGTTTCTAGTAGCCTTTGGCTTATCGACGTTAGTGGGAAAATCACATATGTTCTTCCTAACGTACATGATTATTTCAAAAACATAAAGCGACGGCAGGGTTAGGATACCAGTTTCCTGGAATTTCGTCGGATTTAATGCCCTCTAGGAACATACGACCCCTCAAATTAACTTTTTTAATACCTCATATCATATTTACTTTAGGAAATATCTCATTTGATCTTATATATTTAATTGGGAGGAGCTCTAAAGCGTTTCTATCTACGTACCCCGTGTGTTATGAAAATCCATACAAATATTATTAATGCGAAAGTGTGTTTGTGTGTTTGTCCGTCTTTCACGCCGTAAGGGAGCGACGGGTCGACGTGATTTTTGGCATAGAGATAGTTTACGGGCCCGAGAGTAATATAGGCTACTTTTTATCCCGGAAAATGCACAGTTCCCGAGGAAACAGCGCGTGATAACCCAATACTACGCAGGCGGAGCCGCGGGCAAAAGCTAGTAAATAAATAACAGGGCAAGCTAAATAATAATAATTTAAAAAAAGTTTTGAAAACCAAAGCATTGTGGAATCTAAGAATAATATCCAGGAATTATAATCAGTTGCAATTTAATGACTATACACCACGTGGTGATTGGGATTCTTAGTTTTTTTATATGAGAGGGGGGGGGGCAGTCGCGCGAGCAGAGCGGTGGCGCGTAGTGCGCGTGTTGCGGCAGCCGCCGAGTCGCGTGCTCCTTTGAAGAAGGGCTACGAAATAGCAATAACATGTCGAGATAAACTCGATTTAAGACGTGAGTTATCCGTTACAATATCATTTAAGAGGGGGAATCTTATGAAAAATACATATATCAGGTGACCCTGCCTGGGAAACGATTCGATGGAGTTGTTTGATGGACATAATTATTAATCGTTGATCTTCGTACTTAACACGAAATACTCCGATTAAAACGCTTTAGAAGTTGGAAAGTATTAGAGTTTATTCTCTCTGCAGTTGTTTATTGATCAAGTCACATTTAGATAAAACATTTCAGGCACGTTTAATTTTAATTAAAACATTTTAGCTAAAGCGACTAGTTTTTGCGTACTTTTCATTTTAACGTTCTAAATTTAAACTAATTCTTTCTTTAGTTTCATAATTATGGTATAACATTACCATCACACATAAACACTGGCCACTAACGAACAAAAAAAACTTCAAAGCGACAATTAGCGTCTACGTAAAAGTCCAAATAGTCATCTAAAGCGCTTAATGGTACTAAATGTGTCCGAAAAAATGAGCAAAAAACGCTCCAACATCTAAGATGACCAAGATTTTACCTATCGTTTGAATTCAGAGTAGAATCAGTACAGAACGTCAGTAGCTCCTGTGACGTCGGAGAGAGTGAGCGTACGTTTCCTGCGAAAAATTCCCGCCAAATTTTACGTGAAACGCGATGTTTTAATGTTTAAAAAGTTTTATTGGACTACAGATTAAGTGTTGTGCAGAAATATCTTTCAAGCTTGATCAGTGTTGTGTTTCCAAAATTTTCGCAGCTGAGATTTTTGGTTGGAAAGTGAAAATAAATTCGAAATAACATGTATAACGATTTATGAATTTGACTTAAAACTAGTATAATGTATAAGTATATTAAATACGTGTTGTGTTGTTTGGTAATTCAGAGATGAACAGATTTGATAATACGACGAAAAAGGACAAGGATGGGGACAACGCACGAGGAAATTGTACGAAACAAACTAAGATTCTCGGTGAGTCCGGATCATATGTAACGAAATCAAATCTTTTGTTTTATTTACATTGCGTTAAAAATATCATGATTATAATATCGGCACATAAAGCTACGGTTCTGTATTTTAAAACGATTCTCTATTTTTAATATCATACGCCTGCAATATCTCAGAACTACAAGGTGTTAATTAAATAACTAAAAACTTCAGACACCTCAAAAATATTTTTTCATTGTAAGTCAGTACGTTGCATCAATTTTTGAATAACTTCATTATTTTCAAACATATTCGTATGTTTTGCTAAGTCAGTAATTCTACTTCATTTTAACTATACTCTCATAATTTGTATTTGTCTGTGGCACTTTGACGTTTTTAGAAGAAAATCAAACCTTGACAGCAAAACGGCCAGTATTAAATTATCAAAATGGTATGCAGCTTCGCTAAAATATTTAAGTTTTGCAGTCATAACTTTTAGACTAGTCACGACAACAAATGGATTTAATATAATAACACAAACACAACATAATTTAAAACATAGGGAAATCGATTCTACTCTCGATTCTGAGCAAACTACTTTCTCAGTTATTTAATTAACACCTTGTATAAAAATAATTCTCAAAATGTATACAAAAAAACTACCTGCAATTGATTTTTAACCTAAACCAAACGAAAATTTAGCCAATTCAATTAATTCACTCAAACTCTACCTCGATTCTTAGGATGTTATAATAGTACTCTTATATACTACAGGAATGCGTGCTACCAATATTATGATGTATTTTTACTAATATCAATTTTGAATGTGGCCGTGATAAATTAGACAATACACGGCCACCACCTAGAGGTAGAGACTTTAAATTCGCCATTTATAAAAGGTACCTATTATAAAATTAAATCGTATACGATATACCGTATAAATGGGAAAGTTTCTGAGTATGTGCGTGTAAAATTACGTACGCACAATAAACGTGTAAAATTAAGTACGCGCAAAATAGTCGAATCCTGGCATTTCTTTGTTTATCAGATTTTATGTTAAATGCGATCGCAATCCATAGCTTATTCTTAGACACTAGTTTCAGGTGCTGTAAAATGGCTACTGTGTTTATTATACAATAGAAACAGTAAATAACATTTAAATTAAAATAAAACTATGATAAACTTAACATAGTCATATAAAAAAATATATAACTGAAACAAATTATTTAAGCGTTCCCTTTTTGAATTGCTTTTCGAAGACAAAATGGTAAAATAAAAATTATGAAACAACATTTTTTTTTACTTACCTCCCCTACACGTTTAGTGGCATTTAGGCAATATTTAATCTTCCTTGAGGCAAAGCCACGATCAGAATCTATTATCATATGTTTCTACGTCTTATTACACCTACGAGAAATTTCCGGAACAGTAAAACTTCTAATGTAATAAGTTTTAGAAAGCTTCCAGGAACGCTCTCGAAATTGAGTGTTTATGGAATTACACATTTATGTAGAAACAAGGTGTTATTTCTGAAGTTACGTATCTGTATCATTTGCTAGAATGTTCTTGGAAATTCTCACCTTATTACCTACATGTATCTTTCTTCATTCCAAATGTCTTTGCAAAATAATATTTTTTATTTTAAAAACTGGGCATGTGCTAGCCGGACGAGAGTTCCGTACAAATTTTTCCTAAGCTAAATAGACATAGTATGGGGCTATTTTAGATGGTTAGTAACATAGAGTCATAAAAAATCTGATTTTTCAAAGATTTCTTGTTGATTGTGCTATGAGAGCTACTTGTATATCATATTTCAAGTTTCTAGGACAGCCGGTACTCTACCTGTAATTAGTTACTGCAATAGGGATGTAGACACCACCAATCAAATGATGTACTTTTTATGAGCTGTCAAAACAATTCTCCCATAGAGTTACAATGGCAATGGCGACTTATGACGTCATTATCCGGCAACACAATCAACTAACTATTTATTTGTTTTAAAGCAACGAAAAATCTAATTCTACAGTAAATCGAAAATTAATCTGGTTTTCAGGACTAAAATAAAGCGTTTTTTACTGGAGTTGTGCCTTCGAATTATTTTTTAATGCCGTCAACATCCCTATTAATATGCAACATCTTTATCAATTTTCACTGCTTCAAAAAGCAGATCTGAGTATTTATTCGATCTGGAAAATATTAATCTCTATGCGTTCCTGGGGTAAAGTCTCTTAACTGACGGATGAACAGACAGACGAGTCCAAATTTCCTTTTGACGTGCTAGGACTATGTTTTACCTATGTGCATTATGTATGTAAACTACGCAATTTGTAGCCTGTAATCAAAAATTCAAGATGTGATAATCCAATTTCTAACACTCCGTTTTTTCCTGTCTTAATTAACTTACGAGACGAAAATAAAGTTCCATTTCAACATTAATGAAAATTTCATTTTGCCATTATCTGAGACTTTTCACTTTATCTTCATTGCTACTTGATTCTCTTGATGCTGAGCCGGGAATATTGATTCCAACTCGGAATGTTAACTTATGCCTTTGATCCTCCAACAAGATTTTTATTGCTTCTTTGTAGTAGATAGTGAAACACTGCGTACATATTCTACACGTATATATATCTGTATAGGGTCCCGAACATAATGAAATAGTACAGTTTACGAAATATTTTTTAATGTTCAAAATAATTATGTACTTACATTTTTAATACAAGGTGACCTTAGCCTCTGGACAAATAATGAAACCATGGATAAGACTAATACTTAGCAATATTAGACAAGAAAACATATCTATGAAACCAGATATCATCCAAATACACAGGCTGCTCCAAAATGATACATTGAAAACCGTTAGTTTTTCGGTAAATATTGGACTGATTGTTATGATACTTTGCAGTTTGGTTTTAAATATCTTGCTAAGCCAGTAGTATTCATTTTTGTCCAGAGGCTAAGGTCACCCAGTATAATGTTTTAAACTTTCTCTATGCTAACTCAAAACATGTTTGTGTTAAAAATTAAATTTTTATTACAAGCATTTTTTGATGACTCTACAAACACGACACAAACTTTAAATGTGCTCAAACTATTTTGGAACCTTTTCTCAACTACCCTCATTCATTTTTGTTTCGCTCGTTTTGTTAATGAATACTGTCACATACTTAATTTGAATGGTTTCCTAGATACAGCTGTTGATGACTTGGATTGTCATTCTGAATATATGTTTATCCTAATAAGGAGATGTACATTTTATTTATGTAATTACTTAACAAATTGGCGACGATGTCGTTTGATTTGAAGAAAGGCAAACGTGCGCGTGCCACCCTACGCGGTGTACTAACTAAAACGAACAATGCATTTCAAGATGAACAAAATTTACATACTTACGAAGAACTAGAAACCCGACTTCTTACACTACAAAATACTTACGATGGCTTACAAAATATACAATCACGAATAGAAGAAGAGACGGAAGAGGAGGATCTTGAGGCAGAAATGGCATACAGGTATGAAATTGACGAGATTTATACGAACTTACGCACAAAAATTTTACGATTGATAAATCTATATAAAAATGAAAGTAATATGCCTACTATAACTCAAGTAACCTCCGTCTCAAATGCCCGTCATGAAGCACAACCGAGAATTAATTTTCAACCATTTCAAGCCAAAGAGACCTTCAAAAATTTCATAAAGCGGCTTTCCGTTTATATCTTACTTAATAACATTACTGATCCTAAAACGAAAGTTTATACCTTACTGTCTACTTTACCTCCAGATATCCACGAAAGGTTATATGACCTGTGTTCTCCCGAAGAACCGATCGATAAGACTTTTGAAGAACTTACAGATATTTTGGATAAATTTATTGACCCGAAACCAAGCATATGGACGTCGCAACATAATTTTATATCACGTTTACAACAAGCCGATGAAACAGTTGCAATCTACGCATCAGAATTGAAAAAGTTATCTCTAAATTGCGAATTTATATGTACTCACTGCAAAAAACCTACCATTGAATCATTCTTATCACTACAGTTCATACGGGGATTAAAAGATGGAGATATTCGTACAAAAATATTACAACAGAAGGAGACGACACTGTTTTCTAATTTAGTGGATACCGCCACGTTGATGGAAAAGGGAAAAACTGAAAACTCAACCATGTCTGTATCAATTCGTCAAACATCGTTTGACAATATGAATAAAGTATCGAAAGCACCAAAATATACTTCAAATCCACAAACCATCAAAGACCTGAAGGGCAAATGTTATCGATGTGGTAAACATGATCACAAAGCAAATGAATGTGGTGCCATAAAAAGCACGTGTCGCAAGTGCCAAAAAGAAGGTCACTTAGCTCTAGTCTGCTTACAAGGACGTAGAAGTAATAATACAAACTTACTGGACAACTCTACAAGCAGCCTCAGCGCCGATAGCACAGCGGAGATCAACTTAGTAAAAAGTGAAATCTCTGACAAATTCATTATACCGATTGAGATTGAAGGTACAAGAGTCAATATGGAATTTGATACTGGCGCTACACTTTCTACTATATCATTAAAAGATTATAAAAAGCTCAACATTAAAAACAAAGTTTTCACTACTAACATGAAGCTAAGAACTTACACAGGTGAAGTGTTTAAACCCACTGGTGTGGTATATGTCAAATGCATCTATGGCAATTAGACTTTCTACGGAAAATTATACATAATAAACAAGAATGTTGACCCTATTCTCGGCCGAAGCTGGATGAAAGAGTTCAACATCACGCTTGCCGATATGAGAACCGTCCAAGAATGTGAAAACATACCGAAACTAGAAAAATTACTAGAAGAGTACGATTCCACTGTATTTAATCCGAATTTGGGCGAAATTCCAAACATTCGAGGCCACCTCACTCTTACAGAAAACTCACAACCGATCTTTATAAAACCTCGCAGAATTCCTTACGCATTACGAACCAAAGTAGATAACGAAATAAACCGCCTTGAAAAACTAGGGATTATTACAAAGATAGACCACTCAGACTGGGGCACACCTGTCGTTCCGATAGTCAAACCTAACGGCAGCATCAGACTTTGTGCTGACTACAAGATTACATTAAACAAAGTTATAAAAGACGAACAATATCCAATTCCAATAATTGAAGATATTTTAGCGGAAATGAATGGCGGGCAACTGTTCTGTACCTTAGACATTACACAAGCATACTTGAACATGGTGATGGATGAAGAAAGCGCCTTATTACAAACCTTAAGCACACATAAAGGTACTTTTAAGGTAAACAGACTCATGTTTGGAGTTAAAGTTGCCCCTAGTCTTTGGCAAAAGTTTATGGACCAATTATTACTTGGCATAGATGGAGTAAAATGCTTTTTCGATGATATTATTATACAAGGCTCTACAGAAGAAGAACTACTTCGTAGGCTTAGACAAGTCTTGGAGAAACTCAAAGAAAGTAATCTTCGACTTAATAAGGAAAAATGTCACTTTTTCAAAAGAAGTATTAATTACTTGGGACATACAATTGACAAAAACGGATTACATAAGAATCAAGATAAAGTCAAAGCAATTTTCAACGCGAAACGTCCAACGAATGTAAACGAATTACGAACCTTTTTGGGTATGGCAAATTACTATAATAAATTTATACCTAACCTTGCAACTATTACAAGCCCTTTAAATGCACTCCTGAAGAAAGGTACAAAATTTATTTGGTCATCCAAATGCGAAGAAAGCTTTAAGAATGTCAAAACAGAAATAATCAGTGAAAGAGTCCTTTTACACTTCGATCAGAACAAACCATTAATTATAGCAACAGATGCGTCACCTACAGGACTGGGCGCAGTACTCAGCCATAGACTACCGGATGGCTCAGATCGCCCAATAGCATTTGCCTCTAGATCACTAACTAATAGTGAAAAGAAATACAGTCAAATTGACAAAGAAGCAACTGCTATTTTCTGGGGAATAAAGAAATTCTTTCACTACTGTTATGGTCGCAAGTTTACCCTTATCACAGACCACAAGCCACTGACTTCAATTTTCCATCCACATCAAACCTTACCAACATTGAGTACAATGAGGCTATTCCATTATGCACATTTTCTATCTGGATTTGACTACAATATTGAATATAGAAGTTCTTCAAAGCATTCCAATGCAGACTACCTCTCACGATTCCCTGTTGAAAAAGTTAACGACAGTAATATTGACCAACATTGCATATTTCAATTAAGGCAGATAAACACATTAAACATTTCACCCGAAATTATTTCCAAAGAAACAAAAGAAGATCCCGAACTACGGAACTTGTTTCAAACGCTACAATCGGGAAATTCACTTAGAGAATCAGGATATAATGACAACGAATTGACACTGCAAAATATGAATATGTATTCTGAAGGGTACGAGAGTAATAATTCCTCGAAAATTACAACAACAAATTTTAGACGAACTTCACATTGGCCATATTGGGATTTTAAAAATGAAACTTCTTGCTCGTAGCTTCGTATATTGGAAAAATATTGATAAAGATATCGAAACTAAAGTGAAATCATGCCGAACTTGCAGACTACACCAAAATGAACCTCCTAAAGCCCCACTACATCATTGGGAAGACCCAACTGGTCCTTGGCAAAGAATTCATATTGATTTTGCAGGACCTATATCAGGCTATCAACTTTTTATTGTAGTGGACGCCTTTTCAAAATGGGTGGAAATAATTCCTACTAAAACGATGACAAGCTCGTTCTGTATTCAGAAATTAGATGGATTATTTGATATTTTTGGATTACCCTATACAGTAGTATCAGATAACGGTAGACAATTTGTCTCTCAAGAATTTGAAAATTTCTTACATACCTCTGGTATTGCACATAAAACAATTGCCCCTTATCACCCTGCTACAAACGGGCAAGCGGAACGTTTCGTACAGACGGCCAAACGAGCACTGCATAAATTAGAGGGGGAGAGTGGCGATATCTCAGAGAAAATTCGTTTGGTGAAACATGTACTTCGAGCTACACCAACTTCCTCAGGAGACTCTCCATATGTTATTTTATGTTCGGAAGGGAAGTACGAACAAGATTGGCTGCCAAGATCAAAGCAGTTCTTAAACCACCCCCCAAACAGCCTCGACCCGGTACAGACGGGAGAGAGTTCAGTCCCGGAGCCAGAGTCCAAGCAAGAGACTACTCGATATCGAAAACCAAATGGGAGTTTGGCACTGTAGTCCGCCGTCTCGGACAGGTGCATTACCAGATTAGGACAGACAGCGGACTCCTGTGGATCCGACACCTGGACCAGCTGCTCCCTGCTCCTCTGATTCACGGCGGAGGCGTGTAACATACTTAATTTGAATGGTTTCCTAGATACAGCTGTTGATGACTTGGATTGTCATTCTGAATATATGTTTATCCTAATAAGGAGATGTACATTTTATTTATGTAATTACTTAACAAATACTTTCTTTTGTTTTAGAGCTCGACTTGGACTACCTGGAGCGAGGGTCCGGGGGCACCATGACAGTGGGCGCCCCGAGCGTGGAGCCCAGCCCGGACAGCTTGGACCTCATCAAAGTGGTGCTACTGGGCGCCCCAGCCGTGGGCAAGACCAGCATCATACAGGTGAAATGGATCATCTTCGATACCAACTTCAAGATAAAAAAATAATTAAAAAACCGGCCAAGAGCGTGTCAGACACGCCCAAAATAGGGTTCCGTAGTATTAAGTAATATTTTTCTAAGGATTTCGTATTTTATACGGAATCTTCCAAGTTTAGGTATATTTTATACCCTACGCTGCTATTTACTCATAAACTACTAATAGTTCTCAAGCAAACTTAGCCATTATAGTTTTCCTTGGAAGTTTGATATACTGACTACCATTCTGTATTTTTTCAAATTTTTCGACCCACCGGTTTAGATTTTAGAGGGGGGGGGACGCTCGATTTTTATGAAATTTTGAACTTTAAAGTTTAATATTTCGCAAACAAATGACTGAATCGAAAAATCGTTTTAGCAAACCCCTAATGGTTTTACAATACCTATCCAACGATACCCCACACCATAGGGTTGGATGAGAAAAAAAATTACCCCCACTTTACGTCTTTGGGAGGTACCCTAAAAAAAATAATTTTTGAATTTTTTAATTATACTATTTTGTTGGCATAATTTACTTATATATCCGTGCAAAATTACAGCTTTCTAGCATTGATAGTCTCTGAGCAAAGCCGCGGACGGACAGACAGACAGACGGACAGACAGACAGACAGACAGACATGGCGAAACTATAAGGGTTCCGTTTTTGCCATTTTGGCTCCGGAACCCTAAAAAGAACAGAAAGTGCGATCCTTATGAGAGAGAGAGAGAGAGAGAGAAACATTTATTTACCGGCACATATATTCTTTACACATGAAGATACATTATAGGCAAAGCCGCAACGCTATTTTTCAGTGGGCTCTATTTAAAAATAATGATTTTAAGAGTCAAAGAGTTGGCGCTAGTACCTATCGTGTGACCGGTTTGACAGTTTTGACTTTGCGACACGTTTGTTATAGGTTAAATAACTAAATCAACCATTCGCAAGCAAGACTGTAACGTCAAAGGGGCTTCATGATACTATCACCGTCTGGCGATATTCTTCTGTAAGGAAACGTACCTATACATTTTAAAAGTCGACTAACGCCCCTATTCAGCCGGCTCGATACAATCTTGAAACTAACTATCCTGAGCACGAGTGAATCAACTTTTCGCGACTCACAATAAATTGACATTGTAGAAAAAAAAAACGGAAAATCAGTTTCTCGGCCGGAAAGGGTTAGCCGACATTCGAAAATTTAAATTTAGCCCGCCGTGCCTAGGATATTTAGTACCAATAGCAATAGATAAGTGGTACGCATGTTGAATGTGGCTATGACTATTTTTGATTAAGCGTGGATGAAGCCTTCTACATTATTACAGTAAATATACCAATACTAGCTTGTGCCCGCGGCTTCGCCCGCATGCAATTCCGTTATCGCGCGCTGCAAGCTGTTCCCTCGGTAACTGTACATTTTTCCGGGATAAAATTAGCCTATGTTTTCTGGCCCGTAAACTATATCTATGTCAAAAATCACGTCAATCCGTCACTCAATTTTGACGTGAAAAACGGACAAACATTAATATTCTAAATGCGGAAGTGTGTGTGTTTGTACACACACATTTTCGCATTTAGAATATTAATATGGATCTTTTGATAATAACTCGTTTACATTCGTAGTGTATTTTATGAACACTTCCAAATTTTAAAAAATCAACTGCACTGTATATCTGTAAAGTTGGAGATAACCCTTTACTACGCTGTCGTCGGTGTAATTTATGTCACAACTATAAACGTCAGTGGTTTAACTCTCTCAAATTCATTCTTAAACAAATTTTCCGTCAGAATCCAAAGTGGGTAATACGGATCCAATTCCATTCACAAATGTGCTCGTAAACATTGTGCACTGGGAAGAGTTCGCTTCGTAAATTATTCCGATCAAAAGTTTATTGCTTCTTGAGCGAATAAAATAAAAATGCTGGAGAGAAATGCTAAATTATGACTCTTCTTTTCGGTCTTAGAATATTTGAGATGAACAATAGGGGATTTATGATTTATGACCATTTCTTTGTAAAAGCGGTGTTAGTTTTTGGGATAAAGTTAACTTGGATGAATAAGGAGTGTTTCCACGTTATCCCTGTTGCATACTAAATCGATTCCATTAATATAAGTAAAGGAATACCAGACGAAAATTGATAATTTTTTAATACTTTTTCATTGTTGGCCTTACTCGCCCCTTCTTTCGTGCGCGCTACTGTAAAACACATGGCTGCAATCACTCTCTGCCTTCTTAATTATTTTACCTGCTTCACGAACTCCAGTACCACAAAATACCTTCATAAAACAGGTCATTTGTACAATTCGATCCAAGATGAGATGAGATGAGATGATGCTAAGTCGAGGCAAGTAAAAAAAAATTATAACCATGAAAATATTTTTTCTACCAGCTGAAGTCAGTGCCTCAGCACGAGCCAGCAGGAGTGGACCTATAATCGTCTACCTCACCTACAACTATACGAGTATATTGGGCTTCAATCACTAGACTTGTTTTCTTCTTTATAGTATTTTTTAAAGCAGTCGGGTTTTTGTAGTTTATTTTATGTCGGGTTTTTGTTTTTTGGCGTTTATTTTCCCTTTATTATTTTATGTGCCTACAGTTTCAACTGTAACATGTATTGTGTTATATTTCCTATGGAGTTTGATATACTCGTAATATCTGGAACTGTACAGTCTGTACATTTTTACGAGTTTTAATCCATTCATTCCATTTTTTCCACTTCCACTCTGGTCGGATTGACTTAAATTTGATATACATAATGTACGTAAGTTAAATGACAATGCAATGCAAGTCCCAATAGAAGAAAAGCTTGTGTTAAAAATTAAATGAACAGACGCTTATTCAGGGGTTAAATCAGTCCCATAGGGATCAAAGACACGGCATGAATCTTCCATAATATAAAAGTGTAGTAATTTTCAATCAGTCAATCAATCATTCCAGTCTATATACAACCCACTGCTAGGCACAGGCCTCCTCGCAGAAGGACCACAGTTCCCACGCGGGCCCAGCGCGAAATAGGAACTTTACACACTCTATTTAATTGCTTCGCAGGTTTAGGCAGGTTTCCACTTTGCCGTTAAATATATAATTTCGCACATGAATCTTGAAAACTCAAACGTGCGAGCCGGAGTTCGAACCCATGATCCTCTGCTTTAGAGGCCATAAGTCAATCCACTAGGCGATCATAGCTTAATAAGCCACGAATAATCATTTTTGGTCATGCCTCATTTTCACATGTAGATCAAAATGTAACCACCCGGTTTTAGGTTAAAACCTCCCTAGAAAGGTTGAAACAGCCATCACTCTCCCTTATCCTATTATTCGCGGTCGGCGCAGCATGTTACACTGTTTAACATGTAGGATTTAGCTAGTGTTGTAACTAACGAATGAACTATCGATAAAACCACAGACAAAAAAGATCATTTATTGCCACACTATCAAAACACAGCAAATTGAAAGTAAATTTAGAATTAACACAATATCGTCCAGAAAAAAAAACTAGTAGGTACTTAGATAGATTGTTGGTAAATCCCGAAACCTTAACCATTAAGAATCAAAAGACATGACATTTGCTCCGGGTGTTTGAATAACACGTAAATAAAGTTTGGAATATATTTTTTTGAAAACCCCATGTTAATTTAGTGGAATGCTGTAACCAATTTACCACAAGTGAAGCAGCGGGTAAAGGATGTGTAGCTATCTACTTATTCAAAGTACTGAAAATACAAAAGAATAATGCTTATATGAATAAAATGATACATAACACACACAATATTAGTTTTAAATTCCTGGCCCTGCCCTTTGGAGGCTGGAGCCAAGAGTAGAGTCTCCTGTCCGTAAGGCCATGGTTTCTCTGACCACGACCGTATGTTTTGTGCGGTAATATTAGAGGGTGGTTTTTCTGAAACGTCGCCGGCAGCGGGTAGGCACATAACGGTGTAGTTCGTGTAGTGCAGTGGTTCCCAACCTTTTCTTGACCAGGGACCACTTTGATTTCTTTGTTTTTGGCAGGGACCACTACTTACAAGAAAAATAAAGTGAATCAATCCGAAAATAAACTTTAATCAATGGGCCGCGAAATTTGAAAGCGTTTGCGGACCATATTTGGTTTCGGCGGGTTGGGAACCAGTAGTGAAGTGCGACGCACATCCAGATTCCGCCGGTGAAACCAGGCCCTTAGTGATAATAGGCAATAAAGCCGTTAAAAAGCCAACAACCCGTCATGCGGTAGAAAAGCAAAATGAAAAAAAAAGGCCACCCGTCTAGATAAACTAATCGGGATAAGTCCACAATCACAGGTATTTAATTCGGTAACTAAATATGAATAAGAAGTGAACATTTTGATGGCATATATTTTTTGTAAGCTGCTAGGCAGTCAAAATAATAACTGACTGTGATAAATCTAAACCCACGCGGACGAAGTCACGGGCACAGCTAGTATTTAGTATTTCTATTCAAACATTACATTAATTACTCCGGTGAAAAGTTCCTTGTAGAATCTACCGATACCTAAATTACTCCTGTCTCTATAACGATTCTTTTCGCAACATTTCAATCAGCGTTCTCACCGACACATGCCTAAAAATTCTTTTAGATCACAGCCACAGATTACTTAGATTTTTTCTAGAGGGGAAATGACTTATGGGCTCCATCGATCAAACCCAGACCCTTGCGACCTTTTCTTTGCTTTATTGTGAACTGAATTGTAAAGGAATAGTTCCTTTCCTCTGGAAGTATTTGTACTCGTCCCGTATAGCATTTAGGTTGATGTATAGCGCTAAAAATGTGATCCTGACGTAGGGGACGATTCAATGATCGTAGCGGTTTCCGTAATATTGACGCATGGTAGGTATCTTGAAATTGTTTTTTTTTTAAAGTTCATTGTTTATTCAAAATACTTATCAAAAAAAAATACAAAAAGAACAGGTACAATTGAAACGGGAACGGGAAAGTGGAATGTTCGCCAATATTCTTGGGTCTGTGTTAAAAAGGGTTAACTTTCTGTACAAATTAATTAGAACATTTCAGAAGACTGTTACTCTTAATTTCATTCACCCTACCTACCTGCTTTTTTACATAATAATAACTAATTAAATATTAATTTTAGGTTTCCAACCCCATAATCACAATTAGTCACATTCTTACAATGACGTTATTATTTGCAAATTAGACTTATATGAAGTCTACAATCTTTTTATAGAAATGTTCTAAAACTACAAAGTTTCAAAGACGGAATCCTTCTTTAGCGAATCCGACACACACTTGGCCAGTTTTTAGCTTGACGCCAGTTGTTTCTTTATTCAGTACAATTTCTCCATACAAAATTAATTTATGCACCGATTTCCTTAAGCCTCAGATGGTGTGCTAAATGTTTTGGAAGTCTTGTTACTTTTAACTGTTATTTTTTGTTTTAGGTACTTTATCTAAATACATTAAAGAATTATATACATTACAATATAATTATAAATATGTTGTGGGGCACTGCGCCTATAGACATCATCAGGGTTTTTTCATATTTTGGGACTGACCTTCATTCATTTTTAACCTGTTTTAACTGGTTGACTTCAAAAAAGGACAACAAAATGGACATACTTATCAAAATTGTGTGTAGGTACGTACAGTGGGAAGGTAAAGTAGGAAAGCCTTCGACAGAGATATAAAATTATTATTAAATTGATTCCTTAACTACACACTTTAATACACTGTTTAAATTTTTTGTCAATTTGGATCGTAACTTCTATACGAAACGGTAGCATGATTAAAACTTAATGACAGCGGTATAAATGAAAATTGCATACAATGTACTGAACCTAGCGTGAAATGGCGGAAAGACAATTGAAAGCTGCTTATTATAATTTGATAGATGTCTCTGAAATAAAGCATTCTGAAATGAACTTTGTGCGAAAGCATTTAGGTTCAACACGAATGCGTGGATGAAATACCCGGATTGTACCCGAATTATAAATTTCAAATTTGACAACGTAATGACGAAGCTATGCTTTTTTATTAATTAAAAGCATCTGGAACATGACCTTTGGCTTAAAGCAATTTTTTGAAAGTCAGAATGAAGGTAACTATGCTCTGTTGAATTTATTTCAAAATTATTAGCGTCTCATATTGGCAGGCTATTTCCTCTAGTTTGTAACTGACTTCAAAAACAAGAGGTTATCAATTCTATTCCATGTATGCCAGTGTATCTCGCACGATATTTCTCGCATCGTCTAAATAAGGTTTTACACGGCGTTTGTAAGCCAAACCAGACAATCTTCCTTAATGGAAATGGATATTAAATTATAATATGACGCGACATGTAATATAGTAAATTGCTCGCGTAATGCCGTCTCGTATGGGGATCGTTAGTCGTGCGTGACTTAGGTATGGCTATATTAGGTTGCAGGGGGTTATTCTGAGCTTAGGGAGGCCTTACAGTGATTCAGAGAGTGACGCCATTTTGTGTAATCCTACAGGATGGCTCTGACCATGGGGCTTTGAATTCAAGGTTCGGTTCTACCACAAAACACAGTTCAGAATTCAATCTCCATACAAGTACGCTCGAGCAACGCACACATAGACACTGCTCGCGGACACGATATCTCGGACCGGTTGGGACCAGTGCGAGCGCGAGCGCTATCTGCTAGAGACACGCGTCTGTGAACTTTTTTGTGCAATAATGGAGTAAAAAAAAAAAGTTATAATTGTTCAGTGGACGGTTGTTCAAATTAAATAATCGTGAATTTCGTCAATAACGAAATCGTCGCTAAATATTCTCTGTGACAAATTTATAATATAACAATGACATTGAAATTGAAATATTTAAGTTATTAATTTATATTTCCATTCTTCCCGCTTCATTCTCAACAATAAATCCAACAACTAACCAACTAACATAGGCAGTTGACAAGCTTAGAGCGATCGCCGAGCGTAGGTATGAAAAGTGAAGGAAGTATACATGCAGGAGATTGACTTTTGAACTATATTTGTGTTTTGTGGTTCTACTCACAAAACTAATCTACTCTTGTTTTGAAACATTTTCAAAAAACTTAAATTTAGATCATTTATTGATCCTCAAAGATTAATTGATAAATCAGTCTATCGGACATAGTGGTGGTCGCTATCTCTTGGTACAGGTGCCTTGAAATAACTTTTGACATCTCCAAGACAAAAATTTATCAATGTGCCATCAATTTAGTATTGTATCGCATACATTGATAATTACATTTAATATAGAATAGAATAGAAACGTTTATTCACAGATTTCACAAATTACATAAATGAATACACAAAATAAACAAGTATAAAGCAATGACATTATTTGTGAAATCGCGAAACGGTCTCAGCTCAGCATAGTGTTGGCCGTAGAGGCCAACGCTGGTCTTCCGCTGTGACCGCTTGGCGACTTCACGGAAGGCGACAAATTCAAATAAAAAGAAACAAACAGAAAGTAATATAATATTAACAATAATTAAAACAAGCAGAACACAAAACCAGACAAAAGAAACATGTACAGTACAATAATAAATTATAAACAAAACAGTAAAAGAGTCGACACACCACTCAACCGTCCATAGAGCATAGACCACAGACGTCGATATGCACAATCTGCCAATTGTCATGTCATATCCTCATCTGTGGCCTATGCCGAATGTCAGTGTCACTGAACAGAACTGGTTACTGCTGTGCTTGACCAACCTTAAAACAAATATATAAAGACAAATGACAAAAGACAAGTGTTAATAAATAATTGAAACAAATTAAAAAATAAGACTCAAAGGCCGTTAATTGTCTGCACCTAACATCATTCAAAGGCTCATGACTTCAAAAACAGCTACGTCCGCTCCGATGCAAATGGGACCAAAACTCGACTCTTTAATTTATATGAAAAAAAAAAAATGGTCATATTTTTAAATAGTAGCAGAACAAAAGTAGCTCATTTATGCGACTAGAATCGAACCCTGGATTAAAATCCCCATGGTCAGAGAATCCCTGTATACGTATACAATTATACTAACTAATCATCTCAGCCTATATACGTCCCACTGCTGGGCACAGGCCTCCTCTCGGAATGAGAGGGCTTGGGTCATAGTTCCCACGCGGGCCCAGTGCGGATTGGGAACTTCACACGCACCATTGAATTGCTTCGCAGGTTTGTGCAGGTTTCCTCACGATGTTTTTCTTCACCGCAAAGCTCGTGGTAAATTGCGCACCTCTGCTTGAGAGGCGATAGGTCAAACCACTAGGCCATACTAACTAATATCTTTCCTAAAATATATTATAAATGCGAAAAAGTATGTTTGTCTACCGTTTTCTCGTGATTTTAGGTCGTCCTGTTTTCCTACTACTGGAAGCTTGTAACTCCAGCATTTGATTGTTTGAAAAGATGGGAATTGGGTCTTTGCAACATATCGCTATTTCAACAATAGGATTTCCCTGTCAATTGGATTTTTATTTGCCAACTCCCATAGCTTTGTGTTTGTAATAGTTTGTGGGCGAAAACGGGGCCAATATTAGAATTAATACTCCTCCATTTAATGGAGTGGTTGAGCGTAACATCAAACTCTTTCGAGCCATATAAAATCTAATTTTACTACAAAAATAGATACATCGACAAAGCTGAAATATTTTATTCCATTCTAAAAGCATTTAGGAATATTCCGTCATAGAATAAGACACCCTGTATAAGTGTTATGTTAACTCATCGTTACTAAGCTCACCCATAAAACGGGACTTATTAGTGAGATAGTGAGACGACGGAGTCGTGTTATAAGTAAGAAAGGTAAAGATAGAGAAAATACAGGGACACCAAGAAATAAAGGTTCTCAGATGATTGGAACGAGTTAAGGCGCTTACTTGTCGAGTTTCCTTTTCACATCTTCTGGTATTGTTTTTGCCAAAGGGGCGATAGATTCATCAACTATTAAATCTGCAATGTTTGTTTCATCATCCATCATCATATCCACGTCCACTGTTGGACATAGGCCTCCCATAGACCTCCAGTTGCCTCGGATGGAAGCGGCTTGCATCCACCGTGAACCCGCGATTTTAACCAGGTCGTCGTCCATATCGTTGGTGGACTTGCCGATCCGCGGTCTCCACTCGAGAACCTTTCGGCCCCAATGACTATCTGTTCTCCCTGCTATAGGGCCCGCCCATTGCTACTTCAACGAGCTAATTCACTCGGCTAATTGCTAATTCGATTGGCTAATGTTTGTTGTTCAAGTGAAATTACACAAGTCAGATTAGAGCCACTTCTAGTGGTTTAATTGATCTAAAACCAACCATCGAACCAACTGAACCACTGTGGAACCTTTTCGTAGAAAAACTCATAGTGACATCGCATTGCTTGACAAGAAAATCCATTATGACACTTACTGTGAGAAGGTTCCACGGTGAGACAGGAATTAAATGGTTCGATTGTACGAGTACATCAATTAAAATTTTAAACCACATGACAACTTGAGCAACTGATAGTGTTTGACGTTGTTGGCTGTGTTGTGTTGGTATGTATTGAAACACGTATCAAGGCAATGGAACTCCGTTCTTTTCCCAACCCCAGCTGATCTTTTTTTGTTCTTTCATTGTATTATAGTAATTGTACAATAAATAAAATACTTAATTTATTTATAAAATACTAGCCGTTACCCGCGGCTCCGTCCGTGTACAATTTGGCTATCGCAATTCCGAGGGAACTACGAATTTTTCCGGGATAAAAACTATCCTATGTTCTTCTCCGGGGCTCAATCTATTTGTGTACCGAATTTCATCTAAATCGGTTTAGCGGTTTAGACGTGATAAAGTACCAACACACAAATAAACAAACAAACAAAACAGACTTACAAATAATTTGTTGAATCAGGCGTTCCTTGCGGAGGTCCATATCAATGAACTAAAACAGACTTGCAAACTTTCGCATTGATAATATTAGTGAGATTAGTGGAATTTGACACAAAGAAGCTTCTTATAAAATTTTAATGATATGTTTACGGATAACTCACATCTTAAATCGAGTTTAGTTCGACATGTTTTGAGTTATTTCGAAACCCTTCTTCTAAGGAGCACGCGACTCGGCGGCTGCCGCAACACTACACGCCACCGCACAGTGGTCCCGTAGTAGGTCATAGGGCTCGGATGGCTATGTTTAAGTTAAGCCATGATACTTGGCTAAACTACCCATTATTTGTCATACTACTTGAGGGTGGAAAAGATTTTAAAATTAATTATTCGCAACATTCCTTTTTCGGCATCGGAAGTGAACGCATCAATTAGTCGTCAACCGTGTTATCACTAAGCGAAAATTAGCCCAAGACGCAACGCGTATTTTTATGTTTAAAATTGTCTGTGACCTATTATTTTGCAATTGATATTCAAGTTACAGGTATGTATTATTAATTTACTTTACTATTTTGCAATTTCAATCAACCATTTTTTTTTTAATAGAGTGCTACGCTGCAGCATTTCTTACGTATTTATCTCTGCACTTTTTTTATGTTGAAGCTTTTACTTATGTTCGTACCTACTTGTATCATTGAGTGTGGTATAAAAGTATCGCTTAAAATCTCAACTACTTGGTTTTAAAAAAAATTGTTGCGTCACGCTGCGTCTGTAGGGTGCAGCCAGGGTCTACGCCGGGTATCTGGGCGCGTAGCACTTGCTACAAAACATGTATTGTATTTTGATCTGCATTGAACTGTTTCTGTTGTTTTGTTTTAGGTGCTCTTAGTTATGCATCTTGTAGTAGGTGCTTTATTTGTGGTTCTACTCCAAAAGAGATGAATCATATTGATATATTACTTAGCAAAACTGTAGACAGTAGTAAATATCAATTTGGACTATCTCCTCTTCATTCGTATATCCGATTTTTTGAATATTTTAATAGATTAGGTTTTAAAAAATGGCAGGCGCGTTCACCAGACGACAAAGCTCTTCTTGTACAGAAAAAACAACGTGTCTAGCAATAGTTTAGGCAGCGACTTGGTCTAATAGTCGATAAACCGCGAAGTAGGAAGTGGTACATCCAACGACGGAAACACTGCCAGAAGATTTTTTCTATTTTAGCTATTTCAGTGGAAATTACTGGATTAGACAAAGACCTTATTGACAGATGTCATAATTTGCTGCAGTGTCTTTCGTCCGGTTACAAAATTAATAGCACGGCTTTTAAAGAGTACGCTCTAGACACAGCACGTAAGCTTGGTGTTACCTATTCATGGTACAACTTGCCCTCGTCTGTACATAAGGTCCTCATCCATGGCTCGGAAGTAATTGAGCACTCATTATTATCAATAGGTGAGCTTTCAGAAGAGGCCGCCGAATCTTGCAACAAGATAGTCAAACAGTTTCGGCGTGACAACACAAGGAAAATGTCACGGGTTGTCACAAACACTGACTTGATACATAGACTTCTTCTTAATTCGGATCCTTATATTTCTGTTTTAAGAAGGTTACCACAAAAGAAGAAGTCTAGTCTGTCAAAGGAAGTGTTGAATTTGTTGTTGGAATAGCATAAAAAGGTCAATAGTTATATAATAAATAAACACTAGATTTACATTAATATAATATGTAAATAATATATTTTTTGTCCATTACTGTGTTTGTAGTTAAGTAATAATAGGTATTTACTTTATTTTTATTATAAAAGTGTAAATATTTAAGTTCATTACTTATTAAGTCCCAATTCTTTTCTTGTATTTTAGTATGTATTTTTTCAAGTATCAGAAATGAATATTTTTTTCAAATAAAATAAGTTTTTTTACAATAAATTTGCTTTTTTTTATTTTTATTATAACGTAAAGTATTACAAAAAAGCATAAAAATAATAATTAATATTGATAACGCCAGTCATTACCTTCATGAAACCCTATGACCGCCACTCTTAGAGCGCGGGACCACTGTGCACCGCTCTGCTCGACTAAGCTAAACTCGATTTAAGACATGAGTTATCCGTTACCATAATATCATTTATATGAGTGAGTCTCACGGTAGTTTCATGTTTAAAGAAGCTTCTTGCTAATGACATAACTATGCCATTAGCACGTAATAGACACAGGCTACGTTTTTCTTGGAAGAATGCAGGATTCCCTCGTAATGCGGAAACTGTGAACGAGCAATTAGGAGCCACCGAAAAAAAAGCATTTGCTAAATTTAGGAAGCGTGAAAATACTGTATTGTTACTGTTTTTGTATTGTCAGCTTTTGCAGTCCCTTTTCCGCTTCGTTCGTTCTTTTCACGTTTCACGACAGAAGTCTTGACATTGAGAAGCATTGATTAGGGTCTTTAAATTGAATCATTATAACGCGAGGAGAGCGACGTGACAGCGAATTTGTTACGAACAGCAAATTTCATTGAGAAAATTGCAATTACATTTTGAGGCATTACTTGCTCGAGAATTTCCTAGCAGAGACGGAAATTTTCTATAGAAGGGCAATTAATCTAATGTTAGACACTAAAACTTTTATTATAATTTAAACCTTTTTCCATTCCAAAGTACAAGTCCAAGTTCCATTATTTGTGTTAGAGATATTACGACAACAAGCAGTTGTCTTTTTAATCATTCCGCCACACCTCATGCCCAGTGACACCCACAACGCTGTTATTTCTACTTTGGCACCTCCTCCGTCAAGATCCACCCACCCGTGAAATTTTTACGTAGGTACGAAAGACGCAGATGTAAAAGAAAACGTATAGGTAACGTAAGAAATTTAAGTTTGCTATATGCTATCTACATATAAAACTAAGTATTTATCGTCGCTACTTTGAAAAAATATCGTATTTCAAATCGATACGTAAGAAAAATGTACCTTTATTATAATCTTAACGATCACTCAGAAAAATTATCGATTTTGAGGTACGAGCTTTTTTAGGGTTCCGGAGCCAAAATGGCAAAAACGGAACCCTTATAGTTTCGCCATGTCTGTCTGTCTGTCCGTCTGTCTGTCTGTCTGTCTGTCTGTCTGTCTGTCTGTCTGTCCGTCCGCGGCTTTGCTCAGAGACTATCAATGCTAGAAAGCTGTAATTTTGCACGGATATATAGGTAAATTATGCCGACAAAACAGTACAATTAAAAATTCAAAAACAATTTTTTTTAGGGTACCTCCCATAGACGTAAAGTGGGGGTAATTTTTTTTTTCTCATCTAACCCTATAGTGTGGGGTATCGTTGGATAGGTATTGTAAAACCATTACGGGTTTGCTAAAACGATTTTTCTATTCAGCCATTTGTTTGCGAAATATTCAACTTTAAAGTTCAAATTTTCATAAAAATCGAGCGTCCCCCCCCCTCTAAAATCTAAACCGGTGGGTCGAAAAATTTGAAAAAATTCAGAATGGTAGTCAGTATATCAAACTTCCAAGGAAAACTATAACGGCTAAGTTTGCTTGAGAATTATTAGTAGTTTATGACTAAATAGCAGCGTAAGGTATAAAATATACCTAAACTTGGAAGATTCCGTATAAAATACGAAATCCTTAGAAAAATATTACTTAATTTTTTCGTAATGGCTACGGAACCCTATTTTGGGCGTGTCCGACACGCTCTTGGCCGGTTTTTAAAGTTGTGACGGTTATTCATCTTGTAGTGTTCGTGTGCAAACAGCTGTGGTAGCCTAGATGTTGGACCTATGGCATATCAAGCAGAGTATCGTGGGCTCAAATTTGGGCTAGCACCGCTGAGTATTCCAAATTCATATGCGAAATTACTTTTATTTACCGCGACCTATATTGTATGAGCCAGTTAGCTCTTACACTTTCTTGATAATGTTGGAGTGCGTAGAAAGAACGGAGATGTTAAGATGAAGTTTAAATGGATTTATTGTAGCACAAGTTATAAAATAATATTTAATTAATTGGCCGTTCCTTCCTTTGATGTGTGTCGCACGTGAGTTAGTTATGGACAGCTCGACGGTTTACGTTATTCTGCAGTATTAACAATTGTAAATTACGCGGTCGGAAGTAGGTCGCAATGTAAGCTAAAAAATGTACAATCGACATTGTACATCTTGGCAACCCCAAAAGAAGATAAATTTAAGATAAGTGTCAAAAAAAGGAAAAGCCATTACAAAAAACACATGTATAGTAAATATTTAAGTAAAAAAATAAGTCAATTAAAGTTAAACGCGACGTTGTCATTGGTCGCGGTTAGTTGCCGCGGTCGCTGCTCCTCTCCTGTTAGGTACAGGTTGAAGCTCGATATCTTCATAATGCGGTCTAACTGATTGTAATGAGCATTGTTTGCGTTTCGTCAGCCGATTACATAATTGAGGGTGACGTTTTCCCACACCCCACAGGATGATTGCCACTATTGCACCTGCTAGAAGACAGTAGCTAATGGCGTACTGGTGTATGTCGTGAGTTGTGATCTCAGATGGGAAGTGGTTTTCATGATTCTTCTGGAAGCTCAGTTTATTGTCTATATCTGCTTGACCCTCTGGTTCTTGGAGGTGCAGATGTGGTAATTTGTGGTAGGTTATATTTGCGATTCTGTTGATTGGCGATGACAGCGATGGTACATTAATGTTGTAGTAGTCCACCTTCATCTTGCTGTTGTATTGACCGAGCGCGTGAATAGTTAAATATTTAGATTGCAGTATGCAACCTTGGGCCAGAGTTACTATCCCAGAAGACGTCATAACGTGTGACGTAATATCATCTTCGCATATGACTCGTAGGGAGCACGTATCGCAACAAATTGCAAGCCAAGCGTTTGGCGAATGCAACTCAATCCAAGCGTCCTTGCATGACGTGCCTGTGACGTCACACGGTGTTGTCGTACGATGACCTATAAGTTTTGCCTCGCACGGAATATTGTCGTTATGTAAGTTAAATATTGGGAGGTTTTTGTTGCATATAAAGTTGTCAATTTTTAGTTGGACGCATTGTTTCAGGTCTTCTTCTCTTAATGAAATGTAGGTGTTTTTCTGAAAATTTACTGCGATGTATCTTGAACTGGTCTGAACGATGACACTCCCGGTGTTAGTTTTCACAGGGAGAGGGATGGCCCGATGTAATGTAAAATCTTCGTCGGAAATCAGCGGTATATGCACCTCGAATAAAAAAAAGCTTTCTGTGACTCGAGCTTTCACATAGAGTATCTTGTAAAGGTGCTTGATGTCATCTCGGATATTATCCACTGGTAAGGATAAAGTTCTAGGCAGTTTTCCTGCAATGACGTTCATCTGTGCTATCAAGTTGACCGGCGTTACAAGATGCACGTCGATGCGGCCTTTATACACGTCCGTTAACGTATTAAAGAGCATTTCTTGTACATTCTTCAAGTTGTTGATCAGTAGATATGCTGATAACGATGCAGAGTTAAAGTAGCTGGTGGCCATCACTGTTTCTATTTCTGTCTGAATTTTTGCCATGTTAATGTTAGTTTCGTTCATGAAGTTTTCAATTACGTCGAATTGGCGTTTGATGTTTGCTTCGTTTTTCTTTAAAATTTGATTTTCCAACTCTACAATAGAAGTTTGGTTTTTGATAAGTTCAAGTAGGTAATTCTCGTTATTTTGAACAGCTTCTATGTCATTTTTGTATTTTTCTGCGAATCGTTGGTCCAGAATGCCAAATAAACTATTAGTTATGTACCCCACTCCGTCTATCAGTCCTCGTTTTCTCCTGTCTGTCAGATGCTTTTGCGGTGTAAGTAGGATCGAGTTGTAGTATTGCAATAATTCCATCTCGTGGTACAGCTGATCTAAAGTAGTTTTGCAGTACCTTGGGTCTGTTTTTTGGCACCAGTCGTTCACGCCATTTAGATAATCCGCGATTCGACTAGTTCCTTCCCAATAATTAGTTAAGTTATAAAACATAAGCAGCGTCCATTCGTTATGAATAACTTGTATTTTTCCCATTGTGTCGTAATAGATCGGCCGCTCAGGTTCCAAGCTCGTAATATGTGCTGACGTTGATGCGCCGGCGTTTGACCCGGTAATCAAAACGCACATGGATACTAAAGTTGTAAACAATGTTAATAGGCTATGTTTGCTGCTAATATTTTTTCTCGTGGAACGTGCAGGTTTCTTCACGGTTTTTTGTTGTGCTTCTTTATTTATTTGTTGTGTTTGTTCTGCTTGTACTGTGTTCGTTTCAATTGGGAGTGGCGCAAGTTTGACGATGGGGCGTTTTAGGGTTCCACTTTGAGTTTTAAGTGTCACTACCCGGACGTAACCGTCGACACCCGGGTGGACGTCCGTTACCCGTCCCAGGGCCCATTTTCCTGGGGGCAGGTTGTCCTCTTTGACGAGTACAATATCGTCAACTTTAATGTTTTTCGTGGGTGTATTCCACTTGCTTCGACGTTGTAGTTGAGATAGGTAATCATAGGACCATGTTTTCCAGAATCGTTGCATCATATTTTCAATGAGTTGCCATCGTCGCCGTAAGTTGATGTTTTTGACGTCACAGTGGTTCGGGTGCGGTAGTGACATCATAGGAGTGCCAGTTAAGAAATGACCAGGTGTTAGACAGTTATAATACTCGTCTAGGTCTTCGGTGAGAGGACACAGTGGCCTTGAGTTCAAGCACGCTTCAATTTTGGCTAGCAGCGTGGTGAACTCTTCAAAGGTTAGTTTTTGCTCACCGAGTACTCTTTTCAGGTGATATTTTAGGGACTTCACAGCCGCTTCCCAAATTCCACCAGCGCTAGGATTGCTAGGGGCGTTGAAATGCCACTCCACCTCCTTTCTTCCGATCTCATCAAAGAAACTTGGTTGGTTTAACATTCGCTTGAAATCTTCAAATTCTTGACGTAAGACTTTGGATGCGCCGACGAAGTTACTTCCGCAGTCTGAGTATACATGTTGTGGCACGCCGCGCCGTGCGCACAAACGTTCAAAAGCAGCAAGAAATGTTTCAGTGCTCATGTCGGAAGTGAGTTCTATATGTGCAGCCTTGGTGACTAAACATACGAATACAACTATGTATCCTTTAGATGTTTTGATCCCCCGTCCTTTGTTGATTTTAACTTCTACACTTCCGGTAAAGTCTACTCCGGTGTGCGTGAACGGCCTTGAAGGGATAGTTCGTTGTGATGGGAAGTCTGCCATTAGCTGATAGTTATTGGTCGGCTTAAAGCGATGACAGCGTACGCAATTCTTCAGTTGATTTTTGACAGCCCTGTTGCCGCTAATGATCCAGTAACGTTGGCGTATGTAGTTAAGGGCTAATCGCGCTCCGCCGTGTAATGTTGCCATATGACCGTGATGAATCACAAGGTAGGTCATTCGTCCCTTTCGGGGGAGAATAGTGGGGTTCTTCATTTCCGGAGGTAAGTTGGAGTTGTTTAGTCGACCGCCAACGCGAATGATTCCCCTTTCATCCAGGTAAGGCATCAGTTTGTAGATAGAACTATGTTTAGGTACTGTTTTATTTTTCAATAGTACTTTATATTCAATTGGAAATGCCATTCGTTGAGCGCATCGTGTTACAAGTTCCGTTGCTGCGCGTAGTTCGTTTGTAGTCAGGTAGTTGATACCTGATATGCTATGTTTGTTTCGCATTCTTTCTGTGATTCGCAAAATCCATGCGGTGACCCGAATTACTCGTGTTAGCGAGTTGTATTTTTCCAGTAATTCATAAATAAAGTTATCGCTTTGTTGTGTAGGTAGGGCTGCCTCTTCATCTTTTAATGTTCCAATGTTTGTTGTAAAATGACAAGTTAACTTTGGGGATTCTTGTTTCTCGCCGATTTCGAGAAGCGTAGGTCCTTTCCACCAGAGGTCAAAGTTAATTAGTTTGCTTGGGTACATTCCTCTTGAAGCGCAGTCGGCTGGGTTTTGCTCTGACTTGATGTATTGCCAATTCTCAGCTGGTATTATCTGTTTGATTTTAGTTACTCGATTAGCCACGTATCTTTCCCAGCGCGACACATCTCCTTGTAACCAAGCTAGGACCACTTGAGAATCGCACCACGCTCGTACAGTTATGTCATAGTCTTTATATGCTTCCATAGTTTTCTGCATAAGTTGAGAAAGAAGCAACGCGCCGCATAGTTCTAATTTCGGTAAAGTTGTTTTTTGAGATATAGGGGCAACCCTAGTTCTAGCTGTTAACAATGATGTTTTAGGGTTTCCGTGTTCATCCCTGACGCGAGTGTAGATAACGCAGGCAAATGCCTTTTCACTTGCGTCACAGTAGCCCAAAAGTTCAATTTTCTTTGTTGTGGTGCCGATCCATCGGCTTAGTTTAACGTCGTTTAAAAGTGGAAGCTCCCTTTTCAGTTTCAGCCATTCTTCTTGGATGTCACTCGGCAGCGCTTCATCCCAAGTTTGTTGACTGATCCAGACCTTTTGGAATATTAGTTTAGCAGTTACAGTTACAGCACTATACCAGCCTAGTGGGTCATAGAGGCGTGATATTTCTGATAGTAATACCCGTTTAGTTATGGGAGTTTTTGTGTTGTTATCTAGGTTCCAGTTGAAGATAAACGTATCTGTATTGGGATTCCAGCCCAGCCCCAGAGTTTTCATCGAGTCTTCTTGTTTGAAATCGAATATCTTTTGTGTAGATATTTGATTTTCAGTTAGATCTTCTAGTAACGCAGGATGATTAGTTGACCATTTTCGTAGGTTCATACCGCCGCCTTGGAGTAAGTTTATTAACGATTGTTGTAGGTATTTAGCTTCTTCAATAGAGTTATGCCCACTGATAAGGTCATCTACGTAAAACGAGTTCAGCAGTACTTCGGCAGCCTCGGGGTACTTATGCCCATCGTCAATGGCTAGTTGTTTGAGAGTTCGCATTGCCAGCCATGGCGCACATTTAAGTCCGTATGTTATGGTACAGAGCTGATATTCCTGGAGTCTTTCAGAGGGTGAGTTTCGCCATATTATCTTCTGAAGCTGTTGTTGATCTTCAGAGATCCAGATGCATCTGTACATCATTGCTACGTCTGCTGTGTAGGCGTATTTGAAAGACCTCCATTTTAAGATGAGTGCTTGTATGTCCTTTTGTAACTTAGGACCTTTTTCTTGAAGGCTATTTAAGCTGTGGCCGCTGGAAGTTTTTTGAGATGCGTTAAAAACTACTCTTAGTTTTGTAGTGGTAGCGTTGTCTCTCAAAACACCGTGGTGGGGTAAAAAACACTCTTGAGTTGAAGTTAAAGTTGCAGGTTTCATATGATTTAGATCTGAATATTCTTTTATGAAATCTCGATACATCTCTGCGAGTTTATTTTTCTTCTGCAGTCTCCTTTCGAGTTGTAAGAACTGCGAGATGGCGATTTGTTTTGAATATCCCAGTTTTTCTTCGAGGCTTGGTGACAATGGCATTTTTACGATATATTTTCCATCGGTATCTCGTTGTACAGTTTGCTTGTAGTATTCTTCACACCGATTATCCTGCGGGATATCTTCACTGTTCTGGGCGATGTCTTCATTTTCCCAAAATTGAGTTAGCTCCTCCATGTTGATTACTGTTACATGGCAATTGAAAGTTATCAATTTTCCACATAAAATCCATCCCAGGTGTGTTTGTTGGGCAAGAGGAGCTTGTCTATCGCCTTTCAGGACACCCTCCATGATGATGTCAGCGTATACGTCGGCCCCGAGAAGCAAATCCACGGGACGCGACACGTTAAAGTCAGGATCGGCTAGTTTTAAGTTTTCTAAATGTAGCCAATCGGTTTTCTTGAAAGTTTTGTTGGGCAGATTGTTAGTAATCTTATTGAGGATTAATGCTTCAATTTGGAAAGTATAATCGGAATGTAAGGACTTGCATGTCAGTTGCGTTTTTCCTTTACAGTTGCCGGATAAGTTTCCGATTCCGGATACAGTGGCATTTAGTTGTTTTCTGGGTAGTTTAAGTAGTTGTGCAGCGTTTTCACTTATCAAGTTTACTTGCGAGCCTTGGTCCAGTAAGGCTCGAAGTGTGATAAAGGTTCCATCGACGGCCTGAAGTTTAAGTTGAACCGTGGTTAGTAGGACTTCCACGTCCGTCGTAGCTAAGTGGTGAGTAGAAGCTTGCTGCGTCGAAGTTGAGGATTTTGGCTCGGAGTTAATTTTTTTATAGTATGAAGTTGATAATTGTTTTTTCAAAGTATTCGTATTGTGCAATAGTGAATGATGGTTTAAATTACATTCCTTACACGTTTTGCTAGACCTGCATTTCTGGTCGCCGTGACTGAATAGGCAGTTTTTGCATACTTGCAGTTTCGCAACTGTAGTATTCCGTTGCGATGGTTCTTGGTCAATGAACTTCTGACATTGCATCAACACGTGTTCACCGTCGCAAAGTGGACATTGTCCATATGTTGTATGATAAGTTTTGGAGTTAGATTTAGAATAATTGTAGTTAGTTTTCTTGACTGGAAATTCTTTGTTAAATGTTTTCAAAAATGTTGGTTTCTGCTGCACGATGGGGCCTTTTTTGTTCCTTTTCATTGTTTCGTAAGCCATAAATTTACTTTCGAGAAAGTATAAAAAGTCGCTTAAGTTTGGGACATCCCTGTGATCTCGAAGGTCCCTTACGTAGTCATTGTGCGTAGTGGTGTCTAGTTTCAGCGTCATTAAATGCACAATGATCGGGTCCCAAGTTGAAGTATCCAAGCCGATGTTAGTTAGTCCGCTTAAACACTCTGTTATGATGTCATGCATCTTCTTTAAGTTGTAGGCATCAGGCTGTTGAATAGTAGGTAGATTTAACATAGTGTTCATGAACGAGATAAATTGGAGTCGGCGATTATCATACCGTTGGTTCAGTATGTCCCAACAAGATTGATAGTTGTCTGCGTTGATAGTGAGATGCTGGACCAATCTTTCCGCTTCGCCTCGGAGTTTTGTTTTAAGATGCTGCATCTTCTGTGCCTTGTTGATGGTGGGGTTGTTATGCACTGTTTCCATGAAAAGATCTTTAAAGGAAATCCATTGGTTGTAGTTCCCTGAGAATTCAGGGATCTGAATCCTCGGTGCAGCTTGCTGGTAGTGTAAAGTGGACCAAATCTTGCCATTAAGTTGTTTGCGCAGATGATCGTACTTTGACTCTATCTCGACGAATGTGGTGTAGTAAGTTTCATGAGAGCCTTTGAGTAAGCCATCTATCTCCCAGTGTAACTTATCGATGTCCGACCATTTTGATTTCAGTATGTTAAGATTGTCTTCTAGTTCCCATTTTTCACTATTAGTGGCGATATCGATTTTTGACATCGCGCGGTCAATGGCTTTGAAGTTACACTCCTGCTTATTCAGTAGAAGATAGACATCGTCAGCTTGTTCTTCATCTAACATCCCGGTCAAATCAAATTTGATAGAGCTTCTTTCTTCAGTTAGTTTCATTAATCTCAGGATGTCACCCTTGGTAGATTCATACATGGTTTTAGTTTTGCCGAAAATATCTTCTTGGAAGTAATTGATGTTCTTGTCTTCGATTTCCTGATCAAGGATTTTATGTAAGTTTTCGAAGTCGCCCCATAATGCGTCGAGAGTTGTTAGTTTCTTTTTCAAATAGTCGCGCGTTTTTCTACTTGAGCTGTCTTTTTTGTAGTTGACGCACAAAGTTTTTATGTTTTCAAAACATTCTTGTTGTTGCGGAAGCTTGCTCATCTTGAGTTGGTCAGTTAATAGTTGAATAGTTAAGTTTAGTTGAGTTGAGTTACAGTTGAAGTCTGTTGTAGTTGATTTTTCTTAAAAGTTGAAGTTATGTGGCGTAGACAAATCTTTTCTAGATATATCTACCCAACGATATGGTAGTAATTTAGTTTCACTAGTTCACGAAAATCTGGGTCTTCTTTTCACTTCTTCACAGTCGCACCTTACTGTCGCGCGAAGGATTGTGGTAATCGGTACTCCTGCCCTGTGGTCACGATATTATGCGCCTTCTCAATTCACCGGTGGAACCCGCTTGTGGGAAGCCAGCAAACCGATTCGCTATCGCAATACAGGTACAAAAGCACTAACTACCTGATAGTATCCTCGCCGAACAGCAAATCTTCTCTTAAGTTCGAAGGCACCTTAAATCTTCGCCAAGGTTCGAAGGACCATTAAATGTATGAGCCAGTTAGCTCTTACACTTTCTTGATAATGTTGGAGTGCGTAGAAAGAACGGAGATGTTAAGATGAAGTTTAAATGGATTTATTGTAGCACAAGTTATAAAATAATATTTAATTAATTGGCCGTTCCTTCCTTTGATGTGTGTCGCACGTGAGTTAGTTATGGACAGCTCGACGGTTTACGTTATTCTGCAGTATTAACAATTGTAAATTACGCGGTCGGAAGTAGGTCGCAATGTAAGCTAAAAAATGTACAATCGACATTGTACATATATGTTAGAGGAAAACATCGTACGAAGAAACTCGCACCAACCTGCAAAGCAATCCAGTGCCATGTGTGAAGTTCCCGATTCATACTGGGACTACAGCTTAAGCTTTTAATTCTAAGAGGAAGGCGTAACCCAGCTGTGGGACCTACATAAGTATATAGGCTGGGACATCGGAATACTATGCGTAAAAGTTAGGATTCAGTCCTAAGATATTATATCGAATTATTTGGAATAATATTTGCGAGCTCTCGTACCAGTATAGAATTGTATTATATACACAAACTGAATAACGACTAAATAATGCAAGTCAATGAAACTTGGACGTGTCGACGTACAGTCTGCAATTTGTGCCATTGTCTCTGTACACTTTTATAAAACTTGTTTCAAAAAGTGAAAATTTCTGTTCTTTCGTCCGACTGTAAACGACTTTTAAGTTTTGCCACACTTTTACTGTGTAGAAAACTTGAACAATTTTTAACATGAGTTTCAATAAATACTTACATAGGTATTGTGTAACCCCATGGAAATTATGAAAAGTTGACATTTATTCTTTAAAACTTTGTGCGCTGGGTCTTAGGAGATTCTAAATTGCACTAGTTTGGCTTTACCTCTGAGTCAAACTAAGTAAATCCAACAAAACAAACGCATACCGGAGAATCCCGAGTACATCCAAAGCCTGCATCAACTTCCATCTCAATTTACGTTTGATTGGCCACCGCAAATATCATAGCTCAGCGAACTATTCGAGCGCAGTGCCAAGAGTAGAAAAGAGTTAAAATACTCCATCGCTAATCCAACTAGTCACTGTGAACTTAGTCTAAGAAGTTAGTCGTACTCATGAATATTTTATATCCACTCTATTTGAGAGCAAGTTGGTAAAAGGGATTAAACCAACCGCACTGCTAATCGCTCCGCTTGCCTCATACTAGAGTAAAGCCGTATTGTTTAACGCGCAGAAACTTATAATCACACTAGCTTTTGCCCGCGGCTCCTCCCGCGCGGTATTCGGTTATCGCGCGCTGTTCCCTCGGGAACTGTGCATTTTTCCGAGATAAAAAGTAGCCTATGTCACTTTCGAGTCCATAAACTATCTATATGTTAAAAATCACGTCGATCCGTCGCTTCGTTACGGCGTGAAAGACGGACAAACATACAAACACTAAAACATACAAAGACACTTTCGCATTTATAATATTAGTATGGATTTACTTACCATCTCTTTTTAACCTCAAACTATACAAATTAACAGAAAGAAGTAGTCAAAACCATTGTGATTCCGAGTGCGTTAGACAATAACAACTTCAGGTGAAAAATTTTGCAGTACTTAGAGCGAATTTTCACTTTTTCTTTCGGAGCCATTCTACCGCAGTTGGTAATCTATCACTGTTTTGTTAACATAGGTACGATTATGAGTCGTCCTAACCCACTCTCCAATTTATTTCATTTACAACATAATCTTCAGCCTGGTCTTCAGCGTACTATTATTATTATTATTAAGTATTATTATTATTATCGTACGGCCTTTCAAAATACAAGTCCTGCGTTTCTTATAAAACTAAATCTAAATTATTCAGCCAGTCTATAGCCTCCCCAGAGCATCTGCTAAGCCCCCTGAATCCGCCATCAAAACGTCGGTTGGGGCACTCCTCCACGATGTGGTAGGCTGTTTGCGTACTTACCTTTACTTTTAAAGTATAACCCAAACTTACTCTGGTTTTTAACGACGTATATACGAGTAAAGAGTGTGTATATCATCAAATATGTCAATTATTAACGACCAGATGGCCCAGTGGTTAGAGCACCTGACTACGAAGCTTGAGGTCCCGGGTTCGAATCCCGGCCGGGGCAGATATTTGTATGAATAATACGAATGTTTGTTCTCGGGTCTTGGATGTTTATTATGTATTTAAGTATGTATTTATCTATATAAGTATGTTTATCCGTTGCCTAGTATCCATAACACAAGCTTTGTTAAGCTTACTTTGGGACTAGGTCAATTGGTGTGAATTGTCCCGTGATATTTATATTTATACTAGCTTTTGCCCGCGACTTCGTCCGCGTGTACTTTAGTTATCAGGCTATATGTTTTATTTAATTAACCTCCATATTGTATGAAAAACCCCCTCCCTTATTAAAGTTGTCAACACCGTACGGATCATTTTAAATGGTGACCAGCCATATTTTTAGTGTAGAAATATAAGGAAGTCTCATAAAAACTCCCCCCTGATAAGTCGAAAGCTACTTCTTCTTTCTTTATCTTTGCCTACGGAGATAATTTTAATTTGTTATCAGGACCCTTAATACCAATAGGTATATGTATACTTGCCTAATAGCAATTTTCATACAGCTAAGTCCAGAAATCAGAAAATTTCAATACAAACTTCACCCCCCATTTTACCCTTTTAGGGGTAATTTTATCCATTTCACCTACATGGATAGTTTTTAATTGTAATCGAAAACTTGTATACCTATATTTTTTATATATTTAAATATATAAGACAATCCAGAAATTAGACAATTTCCATATAATCTTTACCCCCCCATTTTACACCTTTAGGGGATAATTTTATCTATTTCACCTACACAGATAATTTTAAATTGTAATCGAGAACTTGTATACCTATTTTCATACTTCTAAGTCCAGAAATGAGAAAATTTTCATATAATCTTTACCTTCATTTTATCGCTTTAGGGGGGGAATTTTATCCATTTCATCTGGACAGATAATTTTTGATTGTAATCGAGAACCTATATACCTATTTTCATAGATCTAATTCCAGAAATGAGAAAATTTCCATACAAACTTTACCGCCCCCCCCCCATTTTACACTTTTAGGGGGAAATTTTATCCATTTCGCTTACACAGATAATTTTTAATTGTAATCGAGAACTTACACACCTATTTTCATAGTTCTAAGTCCAGAAATGGGAAAATTTCCATACAAACTTTACCCCCCCATTTTACCCCATTAGGGGGGAATTTTATCCATTTCATATACTCAGATAATTTTTGATTGTAATCGAGAACCTATATACCTATTTTCATAGATCTAATTCCAGAAATGAGAAAATTTCTATACAAACTTTACCCCCCATTTTACACTTTTAGGGGGGAATTTTATCCATTTCGCTTACACAGATAATTTTTAATTGTAATCGAGAACTTACACACCTATTTTCATAGTTCTAAGTCCAGAAATGGGAAAATTTCCATACAAACTTTACCCCCCCATTTTACCCCATTAGGGGGGAATTTTATCCATTTCATATACTCAGATAATTTTTGATTGTAATCGAGAACCTATATACCTATTTTCATAGATCTAATTCCAGAAATGAGAAAATTTCTATACAAACTTTACCCCCCATTTTACACTTTTAGGGGGGAATTTTATCCATTTCGCTTACACAGATAATTTTTAATTGTAATCGAGAACTTATATACCTATTTTCATACTTCTAAGTCCAGAAATGAGAAAATTTCCATACAAACTTTACCCCCCCATTTTACCCCTTTAGGGGAGAATTTTATCCATTTCACCTAGACAAATCATTTTTAATTGTAATCAAGAACTTATACACCTATTTTGATACTTCTAAGTCCAAAAATGACAAAATTGCATATAAGCTTCACCCCCCCATTTCACCCCCTTAGGGGATGAATTTCCAAAAATCCTTTCTTAGTGCTCACTTAAATCATAAAAGGAGCCCCTGTACCAAATTTCAAGTATCTAGGCCCAGCGGTTTGGGCTGTGCGTTGATATATAACCCAGTGAGTCAGGTTTGCCTTTTATATATATAGATTTATTTATTTATTAGTAATCCTACTCTACATAGGATGGCCTTGAGTCACATCATAGGATAGCCATAAAATGCATCTAGTTCGACATTTGTCATAACAACTACCTAAAGGCGAGCTTACTTGAGAAGATATAGTTTCCACATTTGACAGTCAAAGCACTTAAATAAAATAGTTCTACGTCGCTTAAAATGCACTTACAAGTCTCCTTAAATCAGATATAAGACTGCAAATTTCAACGCCCGTCAATGTATTCGTAATTTTGTTCACTAAACAGTACATTTAATTACACACACTGACATAGATTAATTGTTTCTCTCTACTCTATTTATTTATTTGCTGCCCTGTGTGGTTAGTGTGTGCCTGTTTTGTTAAAAATATATTTTTCTCGAAAGACTTGTCGCTCATGACTAAAAAGACTTTGGATGTCAGAATTACTGAGTAATTAACCAGCTGGCTTTAAAGTAATGAATTTGTTTAGACTTCTTTTTCACGGCGAACTAAGAATCTCCTTTTAAATTTTGCACTTCACCTCAAAAGTCTCCTTGAAAGAATTTACTGCTTAAAAAAACTGAAAAAGAAACAAAACAGATGAAAACCGGCCGACATTAAATTTCTCTTTTTTTACGTAGCATTTCTACTTCAATACTTTTACTCTTTAGACAAATTTGATAAGTCTTTTTCTTTGTAACTAACAAACCATAGATCGCCCCCAGTCTGAAATATCATCGTCTTTGTACATCTCATTCGCTTTTTATCTAATTATTCATTTTATGAACAATAAAGAGCTATTGGATATACATACCTGCGTTATTAGGCGATATTACGCAAAAAAACTATCTTTTCCATATTCTAAGACAGCCGCGCAAATGACTTTTTTCATTAACGTCTTTCTTTCTTTTCAGCAATTCGTCTGGAGCGACTTTTCCGAAGAGTACATACCGACGGACCGCAAACACACATTTTACCCCTCGGTGATCATAAACGAACATCTCTATGAAGTGAAAATAACAGACGTGCCCGTCATCCCCTACTTCCCCATCAACTCCTACTACGAGTGGGCGCATTACCGCTTCTACGGTCTACGAAACGCCACCGCGTACATCTTAGTCTTCGATTTGTCCAACGTCGAGACCTTCCAATATATACGCACGCTACGAGACCAAATGGTCGAAAGCCGGGACATGAGAAACGTACCAGTTCTCGTTGTTGGGAACAAACAAGACTTGCTGTGTAGCAACACGCCATCGGCAGCCAGCGGGCTCCAACAGTTGGCAATAGCTGAAAGTGCCTGCGGAGATTCGAGAGAGAAACGACGTAATATCGTCAACCTTGTCCGCAAACACTGGAAGTGTGGTTACGTTGAGTGCTCTGCTAAATACAACTGGAGGGTGATAGCTGTGTTCAAAGAACTCATGGAGATGATTGACGTTCTCGAATGGAGTGGCAACGGTAAGAGTTCCGAGCCGCCCCCGGATTCGTCCGCTGGAGCATCAGAGAATAGATGTACTGTTACTTAGCACCGTACTATGAGTTATAAAAAACGATTGAAAGAAGAATTGAAAAGGTTCTGTTGATGGACAATGTTTAGTGAAGTATAGTGACGAACGCACACTAGAATAGTTATGTTGTCGATGTTGAGTATAGTTGTGTAAAGAGTTAAATATAAGTAATAAGTTTTTGCAAATATTACTTAGTAGGCGTGCTTGCACAGGACAGCAGTACGGGTATGTTAAAATGTTTTAAACTTTCACGATTCTCACTTATAACTAATTATATTCGGGACTTGGTCACGAGTACTATTTATTGATTGAATAACCTCGACGTTACGACCATATTGCAGCGGCCGTGGTCACGAGTCAACTCACGGCAATTTTAGTAAATAGTAAAAGAAAGAAAGAAAAACAGTTAATGCCACAAAACACATTAAATAAGATTTCATACAAAATCAAAGTTTACAATTTGTGACAATTTGTGATAGTAGTCGTGATTAAGTTCTGAAGTATATTAGTTGTATGATTTATGTTTCTAATACGCACTATTCACGATTGGTAATGATCATACATAAAAAAATGGTCTAAAATATTTTGTAGGTACAAATTTCATTAGTCTTCAAAATTCGGTCTTCTGAACTCACTAAATGTGTACCAACTTAAGTGTTTTACTTTCCTACTTAGACCTGTATTCTTTGGACTTTAGTAAATAAATCAGCCAGTGGTTGGGTAATTTCAACTAAACAACACTAATCAATGTTTTTAAAAAAAATATTGAGTAAACAAATTCTTTAGTGTGTTTTACCCGATGTGCAAAGTGTATCACGTCAAAGACCTGACGTTATCTAGAATAAAAGTTTTCAGCAATAAGTTTTTGTTAAAAATTTCATTTTTAATTCATTTTTTTGCTATTATACAAACTTGCATATCCCATCATATCCGTACCAAGTTTCAAGTCTATGCCACCGTTGCCCGATTTTGTATTGTCACCAGAATACTTACCTAAGGTATGGCAAATTTCAGCTCAATCGGGTACCGGGAAGTAGCAGAAAAACAGTGTGCAAACTTTGGAACCACGATTTACAAAGTTACGTATACATACTTTACAAGTTTATTAAATGCTTCTACCTAATAAAAAAACTACGACTTCATTGGACTTACTCAATCACTAAATAGAACACTCTATATTCCTTACATGATTTACTCTGTATTTGATTGATTTAACAATGTATTAATGCTGAAAAAATGCCCACTGAATTAAATATTATTCAAAAAATCTTATGACAGATTCATAAATCAAGTTAGCTAAGTATTTATCTATAGAAAAACCTAACTTAGGTACCTTAATCTTTACTTATAAGACTTTGTGAATTATTTTAGGTAACTTTTTTTCCAGGGTACTTTTGTACTTTTGTACTCGAATCTATCAAAAATAAAGTACATCTAAAATAAGCTAACTTACTCTTGAAATATGTAATTTATTTGGCTTTGAAATATGAAAATATTTATACCATGTAAAGCCTCGTTTTCGCTTAGTGCTCTGAACAAACATTTTGTTTGGTGCAAATGTTTGCTGTTCTGCCAATATACGCTGTAAAAAGCAAACATCCTGTTTCCATGTATTGAACGAACGAACGATTGATCGCTTAGAACTGTTTAGAACTTTAGAAGACTAAGTAAAAACGCAGCTTTAGTTGTGGCCTCAACAAAACTCCATAAAAGTGTCAAAATCAGATCTAAAAATTTTTTTTCGGCCCAATAAGAGTTTCTGTGACAAGGTAGTTGGCGCTAGCATCATAAGGTCGGTTTGGGGCGTTTTAAAAAAAAAGTGTAGTCTTTCTTTTTTTATAATTTTGGAAAAAATATGGTTTTTCCTACTCAGAATCAAGAGCACATTCGATTCCGATAGTTTAAAAAAATGTCCCCCAAAAAAAAGTCAGTTTTGCGACGTTTTTTTCATATACTTAGTATGGGCGTGACGAAACTGACTCATAAAAATTTGTATAAAAAACGTAAAGGGTACACTTTTTTTTAAAACGCCCTTTGACAACTTTGACATTTGTATCAGGTTTGTGATTGGTTGGTTAAATATTGCCAACAAGACTAAATCGTCAAACGGACTTTACGATACTACCACCGTCTAGGGATATTTCCCATGTCAAGGGATATTTAAAACAATATAATGCTAAATCTTGGATGATCAAAATTCTTACTTCTCCTTCCCTTGTGATAAACGTGGGATGGTATGACATTTAACCGACTGGTTAAACCTTTCTAATATTCATCCAAATACTCGTTACAAATACACATAAATATTATGATTTAATTATATCTTGAAGTCAGCCAGATTGTAATAAATATTCGGGGAAACAAAAACAAGTTTGTTTTTCCTTCACTCTCAGTCATGTGGACTCAAGCGGGAGACATAACGCAATTGAGGTTACTGATTTCCTTTGTAAAAAATGGGCCAACTGCAAATCATACTGTGCTATGAGGCTTGTGAGGCTTCTTGTCAAATTTCATGATCTATGTCAACGGAACCTTTGGTATGAAAGCTAGTAAGAAAACATGCTTTCGAAAATATTTTGACTGTGGGAGAAACTTACGTAATTTTATTTCGGCTCTCAAGCCCATACTTTGACGCGCTTTATCATTGTCACAAAACAAAAAATATCATGTCCGATATTTCCAGATAATCTATCTAACGGATTAAATATAGTATTTATTTATTTAAGAAACTACTCAACTTAAATACCTAATTCATTGAATAGGGCGTTACTTTGCGGAGGTCCATATCAATGAACTAAAAGAATTTCCTAGCTCACCCGCGATCTTACGATAGCTAAGCTTATGCAAAATATGCGTGTTCATGCAGTTCCTCCACCTCCACATTGTAAGAACACACACAAATTACACAAACCCATCTATCACCATCACAGCTTGCGGGTGAGCAAGGAAATTCTTTTAGTTTACTCAACTTAACGTATGAGTGTTCATACAAGGTACGTGCCTATTCGTAGCATAAAACGACCAAGTGTATCTTTTCGGCAGTACCGTTTGCGCTACTAAAGCGGCACCGTACCAAGTAATACCGTTTCGGGTAACCGCTTGAGATTTACGACCGAGTACGGTGTTTCGGTGCGGTATTAGGACCGCAAGCAATTCTGCGAGTTGTGGTGAGGGAGAATCTTTACTTAGGGCACGCTACTGTAGCTCAGTATCTGCAGGGTTCGAAACTCGAAGTTCGTTTCGTGCGGTCCTTCTGACACTTATACTGTTTAATACGAGAGCGAGAGGGACGGTACGATACGAACTTCGAGATTCGAGTTTCGTAGTAGCCCAACTTTCGTTGCGTGTACAATCGTCATCAGATATTTTGTAGAGGCTAAGGTGATCAAAATTATTGGAGTATGGACTCTAAAGCCGTATTTTTGACTATCGGCTGCTCCGAAATATTGGATGGCGACGGTACACTTAAAACAAAGTACAGGCTAAGTTAACTTGAATCTGTCTTCGGTTTTTGCGAAATTCGTTTTTTCTACACAATTATAATGTTTTGTCAGCCGTAGGACGTCCATTCACTGTTTTTTAAGCCTCTCCCATAGACGTCTAGCTGTTTGGGTTAGAAGTTGGTGTGCATCCACCGTGAACTCACGGCCTTCCAGGTCATCCGTTTAACTAGTTAATAAATGACAATACGGATTAAAAAACCGTGGTAACCCAGCGGTTTTACGTAGACTAAAGAGCAGAGCATCGTCGATTCAAATTTCGGCTCGCATCCCAGAGTGTGTCGAAATTTGTGCGCGAAATGGGTGAACCTGAACACCAAAAAGTTACGCACCTATTAAAGCTGTGTTAGCAGGCATTTATAATTAACTATTATTATTTTTATCCATTTTGACACGAAAATTATGCACATAAATATATATGATCAACTAGCTTTTGCCCGCGGCTCCGCGCGCGTGGTATTCGGTTATCGCGCGCTGTTCCCTCGGGAACTGTGCTTTTTACCGGGTTAAAAATTAGCCTATGTCACTCTCGGGCCCATACCGGATAAGTCTTTAACCAAAATATGTTTGAAATCTACCACGAGCGTTAGATAGGGCAAAGAGTAAAGAGAGAAAGAAATAGAAAACGTTGTAAAGATTGCACAAACCTGCCAAGAAGTTTCTAATTATCATTCTGAGTGGTCTTTGGCCAGCAGTGGGACGTATATAGGCTGGAATAATGATTATTTAAGTACAGTTAGTAAAAAGAAAATAATAAAAAGTAACTTTAGGAGAAAGAACAGTTTCGGTCACAATTTACGAACCCTTTTAGAACCATTTTACGACTTTTCGCTCTTAAAAGATTGCAGTGGCTGCTCAGTATAAAAAGGAGATACAAAAACGAGTGTACCGCTTAGAATGAGATTTCGGAAACTTTTTCTGCTTAACCTAAAATATAAAGAGAGAGAAATTAACACCGTAAAAATATCACAATGTTTCCTTTTTTGAAATAACACATTTGCCGAATAATAAAGTTCGATAAAGATAATAGATAGAATACGAAACGTTCATTAGGTGTAATGCACTTTAAAAAAACACTTTACAGATTTGTTTTAAAACTAATCTAACCTAAAACAATACGTGGAATCCACGACCAGAGTTTGTTTACCTCCATAGTTTATTTTAAATTCAGAGATTATTCAGATTGGTTTTTGGAATCCTTTTGTATTTTTTATTTGAACTCCAAATTTTTGTTACTTTTACGGTCATCCCGTAAAACCCATATCAAAAATACAAACTGAAATATACAGAAAAACCAGAAAAATAAGACCAGCGCTGAGAATCGAACCCAGGTCCTCAGCGTTCCGTGCCGCGTGCTATACCGCTATACCACCGCTGGACAGTCGTGGTGTAGCGGTGGTGTAGGTTCTCATTGAAGTCAAATTATTAAAAGAATTTTATTAATTAAATTCCGGTTTTCCCCGCACCCGTGGAAGAGAAAGCCGTGGTGGCCTAGTGGTTTGAGCTATCGCCTCTCAAGCAGAGAATCGTGGCTTCAAACCCCTGAGTTTTCGAAATTAATATGCGGTATTACATTTGAAATTTACCACGAGGTTTACGATAAAGGAAGACATCGAAAGGAAACCTACACAAAGCTGCGGAGCAATTCAATGGTGCGTGTGAAGTTCCCAATCCGCACTGGGCCTGCGTGAGAACTATGGCCCAAGCCCTCTTGTTCTGAGAGGCGGCTTGTGCCTAGCAGTGGGACTTATAAACGCTGGCATAGAATTCGGGTCTTGTTCCGCGTACCTTTGATTTTAAAATAACTGACTAACTTGACTTGATTTTTAAATTAAAATAACTTCAGTTTAAATTGATTAATCTTATTTCGTGCCCCCGTCAAGATGGTGCTCGTGTTAGCAGCTAAAAAAGACGGCTAATGAATTCTTGTTAGTACTCGTACCTACCCGATTATTGGCTGCCATATTTGCTAAGCAATAGTGATACCCAAATACTTCTGGCAATAATTGAGGCAATATCATAACGACCGTTTTCTTTGAAGGAAAAAATAAACCAGCACATCGGATTTTTTCCATCGCTTATTTGAGGCCTTACTCTAGTCAAATTTCATGGTTTTATACTAACGAAATTTACCCTTTAAATTCCTTGGATTCCACGGTTTTTGTATGAATTATGGTTTAAAAAGTGATCTCATACACTGCTCCAAGCGATTATGTTATTTCCGGCTTGATACCTATTGTCCTATCTATTGAAACAGTGCCATCTCTCGTGTTTAGGGAGAAATACCTATATACTGTATAAAGAAGTGCAGCTATGTTGTACGTACTTGCGATAGATGGCGCCCAGCGACAAAAAGATACACAAAGTAAATTAAAAATAGTCGTATCGAGAACACATTGTGGATTTTTTTTATTCTACTGGATGGCAAACGAGCAATTTGAAATGACTGAATTTCGCTGTTTATGCCACAACGTGGCTTAATCAATTGTGAATTATTTAATTTAAAATAATTCTCTTATTTTTTTCTAGGCTCCGCGTTGTGCTTCTTCTGTGTGCTTCCTCTAAAGTTGTATCTAGTTAATATTTTTTAATATCGATAATAATATTTGTAATAATTAAACCTTTTAAAAATCTGTATGAATTATTTCAATAATTTATACATCATTTTCACTTTGTCGTGTCAAACACATTTGCATTTGCGTCACAAAACGTCAACACGCGTTTGTATCGATACAAACTTTTAAACGCGCTGTGGACGCACGTTATCAGCGCGTTTTTCTTTTCGTTTGTATCGATACAAACGTTTAAACGCGCTGTGGACGCGCGTTATCAGCGCGTTTTTCTTTTCGTTTGTATCGATACAAACGTTTAAACGCGCTGTGGACGCGCGTTATCAGCGCGTTTTTCTTTTCGTTTGTATCGATACAAACGTTTAAACGCGCTGTGGACGCGCGTTATCAGCGCGTTTTTCTTTTCGTTTGTATCGATACAAACGTTTAAACGCGCTGTGGACGCGCGTTATCAGTGCGTTTTTCTTTTCGTTTGTATCGATACAAACGTTTAAACGCGCTGTGGACGCGCGTTATCAGCGCGTTTTTCTTTTCGTTTGTATCGATACAAACGCGCGTTAACGGCGCGTTTAAGAAACGCGGTGTACGAAAGTCGATGATGAATTAAAGAACACATTCGAATGCGGTTATGTTTTATATTCTGCTAATATTAAAATTGGCGTATTCGCCGAAATTATATATATAAGAATGAGAGAGACACACTGTATAATTTCTTGAGTGTACGCCAGTGTAATAATGCAATATAAAATGTAGGCTGTATATTAGAGATTGTTTAAAATATGTATACATTTTATTTTGCCAGTGATAATAATATTGTTAATTATATATTACGATTAATTGTTTTGGCAGTTACAATTTGTTGCAAAATAAGGTTCATATTAAATTGTGAGTAAAAATGTTTTTGTAAATATTGTAAGAAAGTAGTTTAGCCATGTTGCAATCTTGTAAGGTACTTATAGGTAGGTTAAGTTTGATAAACATCTTTCATAGAGATTCCTATCTATTTCAACTCTTCTTAATTGCAGTATGAACATTAAAATTTGGTCTAATTCTATTTTTACTACTTTATTTCTATAGTTTGTCTTATTCCTGTCAACAATATTTGACCAAAGAAATTGTTTCAAGTCTATAGAGTTAGAATGATGCTTCTAATATTTAGGTATTTTATTGTCACTTGCAATAAAATTTCTATGTATCAACTTTAGCTTGTTAAAGGCAATTATTGGCGATGCACACAGTCATTATTTACGTGTTTTTAAATATAAAAATTTGTTGAAATTATATCACTTTTTAGATCTTTATTGTGGCCAAAAGTGTACCCCGTTCGACGAATGTTTGTCATTATAAAGCAGTGTTGAGCAAAATTTAATAAAAAAAAAGTATATTTTACAAGCTTAAGTAAAATCTATAAACAGCCTTAGACCATGCATGGAGCTTTAACTACAACTTACGATTCTATTCGTTTAGGTAACGGAGCTCTTTTTGTTTTTTTACATTATCAAAAAATTTGAATATATTGTAGCTTGCCACTCGAAGGGATAATTTATTGATCTTTAGTATAATAATGTTAATCAGTTAGATTTACACCTCGCCATTTCTTCCATGGATATCGTAAGAGGCGACTGAGGATATATAGGTTAAGGTATACCTTAGGCGACAGGCTAGCAACCTGTCACTATTGTACCGTTTCTGTCAAACTTAAAACCTAAGATAGGTGAAAGTGGCTCCGATGCAGTAACGTTTCGTGTGCCCTACCTACCCCATTTGGGAATACAGGGGTAATGTTTGTGTATATGTGTGTGTTAAATGAGGGTAATGTCAATAAAAAAATAGAAATTAATTTAAGATTGCAATAATTTCAGACGAATACTCGTTTGTATCAGTGCCCAGTAATTTATTCTCCTAAAAAGTCTTAGTAAAATTTTATACAATTTTTTTATTACATATTGCTCAGCACTGCTTTTTTTAAGATCTCTATACAAATGTTATGCGGTGCAATAAAAGCGTTGTGAACAATTTAATTGTTGTTTATTTGATACTAAAATCTCTTACTTTCAGGAAATACATAAAAAATGCAAACCACTCCTGCTTTAACAGGAGATGACAACGTACCCCAAGTAAGACGGTCAACCTCATCGGCCAAGACTTGGCTTAAAGTCAAACGTAAAAGGCAGCTATAAGAATAGTGCCTTCATAAATTTTACAGCTTCATTTTTTATCAAAATCGGTTCAGCATTTAATTTATTTTTTGGCCAATAAAGTAAAACTAAAGTTAAAAAAAGTAAGAAGCTCCATTTTGCCAAGGGATTTCCAGGCGGGGCAGCATCTTCACCCTTATGTAGTTAGCGTTCCATTGGCTCGCAATACGAGTACAATCTAAGGCTTTTCAAGGCTAGAGTGAATAGGCTGTTACTGAACCAGTGAAATAAACTTTTGGCCTCATCTGCACTTAATATCAGGCATGTGATAAAACGGCCAAGTGCCAGTCGGACTAGCGCGCCGAGGGCTCTACAAAAACTCGATCCTCGTAGAATTCGGTTATCGCTTCCCTCGAACCGTGCAATTTTCCGGGATAAAAACTATTCTATGTCCTTTCCCGGGACTCAAACTATCTGTATACCAAATTTCATCAAAATCGATTCAGAGGTTTTTACGTGATGAAGTAATAAACCAACAAACAGACTTGCAAACTTTCGCATTTATAAGATAAGTGGGATTAAAGGGAATAGTGGGTATATTTCGTAAGAATTTAGTGGGATTGTATTTGTACTGTAAATATTTCTTTCTTTACTCACGTAAGTCTATAATATATCTTAAATCGGAGGTGAACACACAAGCGAGCACTTCCGGCGAACAACGCAATATCCGGTACAGCCTGCGCCGGAAACTAACCGGGAACTACGACTTCCGGTGGGTCTTAATAAAGCTTGGAAAGATTTCAACCGGCTTTGAAAAGGGAGGTGTTTCGAAGAAGAATCTTAAGCCAGAAATTGGATTTTTAGGATTAAAGAAAGAGAAAGAGAGTGAAAGAGAGAGGGACCCACGACTTTATGATAGTATGTATGAAAGAAAAAAGAAGAAGAATAAAAAAAAAGAAGAAGAAGAGGTGGATCAAGGTGAATCAAGGTGGTGAGGATGAAATGACTGACTGATGATTTTATTTGATTTTACACGCTCCTAGGATAATTATTTTATTTAAAAGGTTTTATTTATAGACAACCTGATGGCTAGTGGTTAGAAAACCTGACAATGAAGCTTGAGTTTCTGGGTTCGATTCCCGGCCGGGGCAGATATTTGTATGAATAATACGAATGTTTGTTCTCGGGTCTTGGGTGTTTAATATGTATTTATCTATATAACTATGTTTATCTGTTGCCTAGTGTCCATAGTACAAGCTTTGCTTAGTTTGGGACTAGGTCAATTCGTGTCAAATGTCCCATGATAAAAAAATAACCACATGTAATCTTTAGAAACAGGTTTAAGAAATACTCATAAATTAACTTTATGTATCTAAATAAACTAAACATTCATCTAGTAATAACATTAAAGTTAAAACTCAAAGTACTCTATTTTACTGTTGATTCTAACTATTGTCAGATTTTCAATTATTTAATTAACTCCTTGTATTACTAGAAAACCCTGGCTAGGTAATAAATATCATCCTGTCGCCATTGAACGCTCGACGGGGGAGTCGTTGCGGGAGCCCCTTCTATTGTTAGTTGTTCTTCTTATAGTGCCTTCCTGTCCATAAAGGTGGGTGGATTAGAGAAAATAGGGGTCCATATTGGCTCATATACAATTTTTTATTCGATTATTTATAATAATACCGCTTTGTAATCATAATCATCATTTCTCCGAAAATTGTTCGTTATATATTTTTTAAATAATTATTTTTAATACTACCTACATTGTTCATAATGATACATATTTCGATTTTTTTTACTCATAATGGCAACACTGAGATTTTATCTATACCCATAATATTATTTGGGAGAATTTCTTTATTTATAAACTTCTTTCATATAATCGTCGCAGTTCTAACCTAACCCACTTTTTTGGCAGGATTTCGGTTCTGTGAGGGTCGCAGTTCTAACCTAACCTAACCCACTTTTCTAGCAGGATTTAGGTTCTGTGAAGGTCGCAGTTCTAACCTAACCTAACCCACTTTTCTAGCAGGATTTCGGTTCTGTGATGGTCGCAGTTCTAACCTAACCCACTTTTCTAGCAGGATTTCGATTCTGTGATGGTCGCAGTTCTAACCTAACCTAATCCACTTTTCTAGCAGGATTTTGGTTCCGTGAGGGTTGCAATTCCAACCTAACCTAACCCATTTTTGGCAGCATTTATATTTTGCGAAAGTCAAAATTCTAACCTAACTGGCTTTTCTGGCTTTTTAGTTTTTTTTTGGTTTCTTATTTTGAATTTACTTGCATTTATGTATGGATAGATTAGGAATAAACAAATTTATGTTTTAAAATAAATATAATACCAAATCCTATTGCCTGAAATCGATATGTTGAATAATGATATTTACGTAAATTTTAGTAATAGAGCTATTTATGTTGAATGACATTATGAATGTAATAAATTCGGAGTTCCGATGATTATTATCTAAAATAAAAATGTCTAATGATCATTAGGATGTAAAATTGTATGAGATACATTTTCGAAGTTTCAATAATAGAATTTGCAATTTTATATGAGCTTTGGCGCACCCGAGAAAATAGTGGTGTTAAGTAACAGAACAATGTTGCGTTAGTGCGTAGAATAAAGTTGGAAGTTGGAAGCAAGCAAGTATTAAAGGATAGTGGCGGGTATAGTATAAGCGTCAGTCAATCTAAATTTAAGCTTATGTAACGCGAAAGTTTTTTTTTTTCTAAAAGCTCGCTACGTAGAAGCTTTATAAGCATAATTATGTACAGTCGAGTTCATAAACTTCTGAGCAAACATTTGATTAAAAATATGTGAACACGACTCTATTGCTGGCAACGTAGAAACTGTTCAGATATTTTTGGACAAATTTTGCGACTGTACTGTTTCTTTTTGTCGGCATTATTTTGTGACAGAAAAAAAACTGGTGTGATGCAAGGATACGGGTTCAAAGACCATACGGCGCACCATTGAATCTTTTTTTATATAAAGTTACTAGCTTGCCCATCCACGAAGAACTAATAATAATACTAATAATTTTTCAGAAAAATAAATGTGCCACAGCTGCTGATAACTCGTTAGTCTGTAGGATATTTATTGCATAGTCCATGTTGTCCAAAATTAATATTTTTTATTACTTAAAAAAAAAAAGCCGTGGTGGCCTAGTGGTTTTACCTATCGCGTCTCAAGCAGAGGGTCATGGGTTCAAGCCCCTGCTCGCACCTCTGAGTTTTTCGAAATTCATGTGCGGAATTACATTTGAAATTTACCACGAGCTTTGCGGTGAAGGAAAACATCGTTAGAAAACCTGCGAAGCAATTCAATGGTCCGTGTGAAGTTCCCAATCCGCACTGGGCCCGCGTGGGAACTATGGCCCAAGCCCTCTCATTCTGAGAGGAGGCTTGTGCCCAGCAGTGGGACGTATAGGCTGGGATGATGATGATGATAACAATAATCGAGAATGTCACAACTATTGAATAATCCGTAATTATTATTCCAAAGTAAACATCTTCTTTCATAAAATTATCCCCGTACCTGCCAGTGAAACTACAACAAATATCAACAACATTATTAACACAAATTGCTTGTAAGCGTTTCGAAACCCCAAGGGTCAACTTAAGCTCTTACGTTAAGTGTGTTCGAGAGGGCGGTAAATATCCTTCACTAAGTATTAAATAGGAGTAAATTCTCTTGCGAACATCCTTAGTGTAAATGATCTTGAGATGGGTGAATCTCAGTATACAGGCATATGTATAATACAAATAGAACAATAAACTAATTGTACATACTCGCTCAATGTTATTTTATTTTGACGACCGGATGGCTAAGTGGTTAGAGAACGAAACTACGAAGCTTGAGGTCCCGGGTTCGAAACCCGGCCGGGGCAGATATTTGTATGAATAATACGAATGTTTGTTCTCGGGTCTTGGATGTTTGATATGTATTTAAGTATTTATTTATCTATATTTAAGTATGTTTATCCGTTGCCTAGTATCCATAGTACAAGCTTTGCTAAGTTTGGGACTAGGTCAATTGGTGTCAAGTGTCCCATGATATTTATTTATTTATTATTGTATAGAATATAATACAAATAGCCAACACATCATGACAAAAAAAAGAGAAACACATTTACAAAATGATAAATAATACAAAAACAAACAAAAAATGATGTGAAGCCGAAATGGTCTCCACTTGGCAGTTGTAATCCCTTGATCGGTGTGAACAGTGAGCTAATAAAATGGATGGACACTAATGAAATGAATAATACACCGTGTTTTTATTCATTTCTGTTCACTTTGACAGACGGCTCAGTTTCTATGAAGAGAAAAGAGCTTAACTTTTTGGCCAAAGCGAAAAAAAAATCTTACATGCTATAATAAAAAAAATCTTACAATCCCTACTAATATTATAAATGCGAAAGTAACTCTGTCTTTCTGTCTGTCTGTTACGCTTTCACGTCGAAACCACTGAACCGATTTTGATGAAATTTCGTATATAGGTAGTTTGAGCCCCAAGGATCAACTTAGGATACCTTTTATTCCGGTAGAGGGTGCCATCGCGCGATAACATAGATCCGTGCAGACGAAGTTGCGGGCATAAGCTAATACACAGTACAATGACTCTTTATTGTACATTCATGGAGTTTTAATAATCATTATCATCATGTCAGCCGAAAGACGTCCACTGCTGGACATGGGCCTCCCCCAAGGTTCTTCACTCAGACCGGTCTTGTGCTTTTCGCATATTCACCGTGATCCCGCGATCTTAACCATGTCGTTCGCTCCATCTTGTTGGAGGCCTACCGACAGCAGCAGCTCGTCTCCCGGTCCGCGCCCGCGGACGCCGTTCCAGAACCTTATCGTGTGTATTAGTATGTATAAATAAATATTTATCTCTCTCTCTCTCTCTCTCTCTCATCAGTCTTAGACGGAGCTATATCTCGAGAACGTAACTGTAATTCTCTGTGATACATAGCTAAATTAACAAAATAAAGTGAATTTCTATTGACACTACAGCAAAAGGTAATAAAATTAAATTAAAAGAATCAGAATAAAAGACATTTTATTCATTAACACAGACCCATATACAAAAAATAACACAATTATACACAAGAAAACAAAAAATACAGGAAAACAAAACTATTTTATAAATGAAAAATTATAAATCTACACTAGAATAATTAACTCAAATAAAAAAATAAAAATAAAACATAGAAATACCTGATACCAATGAAAAATAAATAGGTTACCTACTTAGAAAACAGTTATAAAAAAAAACTGAATGGATTAAAGATTCCTAAAAGATACGGCTCTTGCATTGGTGACCAAAGAGATAGGAAACAATAAATACCTGTGTCAACTCCGTGTTATAGGTAGTATGACGTGTGCCGTGGTTCTTATTACAATGTCATTAATGTCTAATTTTGACAAAATCACGCGTCTTCGTGAATGGCACTAGGTACTAATTATAACAGTTTGGATTAAGTATAAATTTGAAGCGGCAAGTGGAACTTTTAAAGATTCGACGTAAACAATAAATAAATAAATCTTACATTTTGATTTACCATAAAAAACTAAAAACAACAAACAAATGAGTGCCAAATAACGCCAAAAGCGCCAAATTTGGTTTGATTTCGCGGCATACCACAGCGTTGGTTTTGAGTGTGACCACTGTTTGATAATAATATAAAACAAACTGAACTCGAATTACCTAAATCATCGCGATAACATGAACGCCAGAAGTACGTAGCATAATTGAAAGAAATTGTTTATTTGCAAATGGAAAAAGTAAAGGAGCAATTATAATGTAATTAGGAATATTTTGTACGGCAACACCTGCGTGGTCTAATCATTTAAATGCAATTAAACCCCGCAAGCCGGCCAATTGCTGATTTGGTTATTCGCATTATCAATTCCAGTCATTAAAATTGTTACAATGACAAATAACCTGGGTTTTTACACTATGTATACTATATAGTATATCTATTAACAAAATGATAGCAAATGAAAATGAAACTAATTCAAAGTAAAATTTCACCATACATTTGTTTTCATTTATTAATTAAAATTATGCCACAATTTCATGGATATAATTTTGAGATAAATATATTTTTCTCGATATTTGTGTGTGTTTTTTTTTTGTCCGTTATTTCTTTTTTATTCTATTGATTTTTTTATGTGACATCCATTGTTAGTCTACAACTTGTCTTAATTGTAATAGGTACATCTATGACTTTACATTTAATCTAACTTAATATTTACAACACAAGGAAACAAACAAAACAAAAATAATATATACAAATTAATTGGACAACTACAACTAACTTACTCTAAAACTAACATAATTATCTTAATTAAACTTAAATATAATTTACATTTAAATTTTGAAAGCGCCCCTCGTCCTCTGAATCAGAATCACTTTCAAAAAAGTCACTGACATTTTCGTCTGCTCGTGGATTTTCCACCTCTTCCCCGTAATTGTACATTTCTTCTGGTGGAGGTGCAAACATACGAGTGGAAGGAGGGTCCAATCTAACGTCCTCGTCCTGAGCCTCTGACCCTGATTCTGTGCGATCATCCTAAAAAAAAGGAGATTTATTTAATTGTTGCCATGAGATTGGATAATTAAAACAATATTTGACTGTAGTTAAAAAAATGCATTTACTTCATACTGTACTTAAGTAATAAAATTGTAAGTTAACAAAGAGTTTAGGCAGATTGATGATAGAAAACTTACAGATTATGGAAACGGAGTCGCTTCTCTCCTCCGCCACCATAGATTGCGAGGAGTCCGCAGATACTTCTGGCCGGATTACCGATGTCTGATAAAACAGAAGAACGATCAGTTAACATACATATTATTAAAACTTTTTATAAAGGTAAAGCTAACGAATTCCTAGAGTAGATCTGATGAAAAAAAATCAGGAACTTACATAGAATTCCATCAGCTTAAAATGTTCCTCTCCAACCGGCTCGCGAAGAGGGCGTGCCAGGGCCCCGGAGGAGAGCAGCGTCCGCAGTTTGATCAGGAGCCGCGTCCGCTCTCTCAGGCCACGACCTATAGAGCCCAGTACTGTTTTATTGCTGAGTTATATAATATTAATTAAACTTGTATTATTTTTGTAGTACTCGAACATTCGAACAGGAATGTAGGGATATACACATACCTGAGGCCATGATAGCGCGGTAAATATCGCGCCCTTGCCTCTCAATGACCCGCGCCTGGACCGACGCTGCCTTAGTTCGAGCGACCTGTGAAAACATACGTATTATGTTATACTTCATTACTCAAAAAATATTTTTTTAACTCGTAGATAGGTAAACTGAAATAAATTTTAATCAATGCACTACTTTTATAGTAGTGCGGGATATAATATCATTCAAATAACACTCGAAGATAATGATACATCACCAAATAAGAAATTAAATTAAGATTGGTTTTTGGGATCATTTTGTATTTTTTATTTCAACTCCAAATTTCTATTAATTTTACGGTCATCCTGTTTTTTAAATTTCCGAATAATGAATATATTCTGAAAGTATTTTTGTATTTTTTTCGTCGAAAACTTTAATAAGATACATAATAAATGGGAATAACAACTCACCTCGGCCTCTAAGACTTCCAAGTCCACCATCTCCGAGTCCATATCGCTGTCGCTATCAACAGAGTATCCGAATCGTGACATCTTTAAACTTTTCACAGCACGACAAATCACGACCAGCACAGCAGAAGGTTCGACCGAAACTGACATAATTTTAAAATTTCCATAGTCTCTGACCACTTGCCCCCTCAGGTAAATACGGGATTAAATTGTAAACCATTAGTGCAACTAGACAAACAAGTTTTTAACAATGGATTTAATGAGGTTTCACTTGGGACTGTGGCTGACATTATTAGTGGAAGAGTCATCAGGAGCAACTTCCCAAGCATAATTGCAATCGAAATTATAAATTAACTAGCTTTTGCCCGCGGCTCCGCCCGCGTGGTATTCGGTTATTGCGCGCTGTTCCCTCGGGAACTGTGCATTTTTCCGGGATAAAAAGTAGCCTATGGCACTCTCGGGCCCATAAACTATCTCTATGCCAAAAATCACGTCGATCCGTCGCTCCGTTACGGCGTGAAAGAGGGACAAACATACAAACACACAAACGCACAAACACACTTTCGCATTTATAATATTAGTATGGATGAAAACTAATTACCTAATTACCGATTTTGATGAAACATGTCGAAGAATCATCGTTAAAATCCACACTATCCCTATCCCTACTAATATTATAAATGCGAAAGTAACTCTGTCTGTCTGTCTGTCTGTTACGCTTTCACGTCGAAACCACTGAACCGATTTTGATGAAATTTGGTATATAGGTAGTTTGAGCCCCAAGGATCAACATAGAATACCTTTTATTCCGATAGAGGGTGCTACTTCGCGATAACCTAGATCCGCGCAGACGTAGTCGCGGGCATAAGCTAGTAGGTAATAAATCTTACATAGTCTAATTTCACAGTCATTAAATTAAAGTTTCATTAATAAAGTCACAGCCATTTAAAAATTTAAAGATGGAATGGTAAAATTCATAAATTTGACGGGTTACATTGATTTGACATATGAGCACAGTACAAAAAAGGACTTTGACTGTGACATGAATGAGACACAAAAAAAACTACTATTTTTCGTAATGTGTGACTTAAAAACACTTAGTATTGATTGTTAAAAAAGTCATAATCATAAATTAAGAAATTTATTACTGCACCTAATTAATTAACATATTTTTTTTTTATTATTCTTCAAATATTTAATAGGCCTTTCTTTAGTGTCTTGAAAAAAATATCTCTATTTGACTTTGTTGATTGGTCCCCACAAAACAAACGTATTCTAAAAAAATATTCAAGAATCTGTAAAACCATCGTCCCCAGCAATAAATCATGCTAATATTACAGAAGATAACCTCAATTATTTTTGCTTCTATAAAACCTAAATCTATTTCTGAACATATACCGAGAGTACTTCATTTTCTGGTCGCGGTCGAGAGCCAGCTCGGCGTAATTGCATCCTGAGTTGAGTGCACGTCACCATTCAATTACTGCCGCACTGTGCTGATAATGCAGCTTTGAAACTAGGCTTTATTAAGGTTATGGGCTCTTGAACTAAACACAAAATATACATTTTGTTATAACATATGTCTATGACCCAGGTGGGAACGTATCAAAATATATTAAGTTTAAAACGAATAATGGACGAAATACATAATGGTCATTACATATACATTTTTTTTATGAAACTATTGATTCAAAGAACTTTTAAAATCGTGTAATCTACAGATTGGTTTAGGTTAGGTTAGGTTTATTTTATGAAAATCTTGTAAAGTTGAGAATTACCCAGAAAATTGCATTATAGCAAATGACCATTGTGTATTTCGCCCATTATTATTTTTAAACTTTATATATTTTGATACGTACCCGACCCAGGTACATCAGTTTGGAATTTTCTGTATAACTTACTGTTAATGTTGACCCATGGGCAAAAATATGGTTCACCTCCCTAAAGTGGCTTATACGTGGGCGGTTTATACATAGTTAACTATGTATCTAGAACATTATAATATAATTGTAAGGTAACTCACATAATTAGATTAATTAAATATTACTAAGATTAAAACATATCCTTATTTGTAAACTAAAATTTGTACTTCACATAGTGACAAAAACATGAGAAACTCTCTTGCTTCCTTACCACAAAATAATATGTACCCTGTTTTTATGCAAATAAATGATTTATAATTTATTTATGAAAATTCAGAATCGTTTGCACGTCATAAAACAATAATGCCAATTAGCGCGTCTGTCATTTAAAAGTTCGACTTTAACGGCATATTCATTTGATAGGAACTTGTCTAAAAATGTATGGAACACTTATTTACCTGATAGTACAGTAAAGAGTCATTATATTGTATTGTATTTTTTTACGAATTTGAAAAAAAAAATAGTAGGTAGGTACGAGTATCAACACCTTGACCTACAGTTTCTTAAGCAGAGGGTCGTGGTTTCGAACCCTGAAATGCATCATGAGTACTTCCACGAAGGAAATCATCATGAGGCCCACACGGGCCCGATCCGCTCTCGGCCTGCGTGGGAACTGGGATCCCTTTGTTTTCCATACATTTTTTGTTCCGAATTTCGATGGTCAGAAATTTATATCCATATAATTTATAAACATAAACATCACTAGTCATAATTTTTGTTCAGTATAATGCTTATTAGCTCTAATATTAATGGCATATAATATTAAATTCTATAATCACAAAAGTCATACATTTTTATCCATAACGTTCAAAGAAATAACAATAATTATTCAGAAATAGTTTAAGCCATACATTTCACCGTACTAACGGTTATTACTCATATCGTTTTAATCCCTAAAGTGCCTAGGTCTAAAAAACCAAATCCGTAACATTGATAGGCATAAAGATAAATACTTAGAAACATTTCCAGGCATACATTCCCAGCGCTGGTCTTATTTTTGCAGGCGGTAGGACCTAGTGTAAGGTTCGCCCGGATTGCTTGCTTGATAGCTCAGAACTACGACTTTTACACAAGAAACTTGTATAATTTGTGCGAGCGAGCGAAGCGAGCGAGCAAGACGGTTCGGAGCAGAAGCGACTCGGATAGGTTAGGTTTAGAAGGCTAAGGCGGGAGCGAAGCGGAGCGTAGCTCCCGCCTTAGCCTTCGATGTTAGGTATTTTTTTTATAGCAGCCCGGAAACGCTATGGATTAAGAAACTCAAAATAGGTTTAGTTAGCTTAGAACTACGACTCTTACACAAGAAAATTGCTACGAGAGAGATAGATTAGACTAGGTTAGAACTACGACCCGTCCAGAAGGGTACCGCATTCAGAAGAGTAGGTTAAATTAGAATTGCTACCTCTACAGAAGCGAAAGGAAACAATAATAGATAATTGAATACCAACCTTCTTATAATTATTATTGAATTTAGCATTATGACGTTAAATGTTATGACTAAACTTATCAGGTGGCTATCAATCATTATGACCTGTGAAAATAGACCTTATAACAATTATACTAAAATAGTTTATTGCCTTTAAAATTATAGAATGGCATACGATATGGACATCGAAAGTTTTAACTAACCAATTTTATGACTAAGAATAATTATGACCTGCGAAAATCGGAACTCCAGTTTATGCTGTTTAAAATTATGACTTAAGATAATATGACTTGCAAAAATTATGATGAATAACGTTATGGATTGTTAAAATCGGAGTTCAAATTTTATGGCATACAATAGAGACCCGTGGGAACTACATCACTAGCTTTCTTAGGGTGCCTTTCCACCCATCACTGAAAAAAAAAGATGTAGCTGAACTAGTTTTGGCTACTTGACGTTTAGCCAAAATTGACTAATTAGGAACCTGAGTTATGCTAATATTACAATACTGGTTTTGTAAAACACCATCTAACTTTTAGCTACTAGAAGGCTTTGGTTTTGTAGTCACTCAAGTTATGTTACAAGTAACTCATATGGAAAATTCAGTGATAAAAATATGAGACACGCGAAACCGACTTAAAGATTTGCACAATTATTCTAAAGCACAATGGTAGCAGCAGAACAAGAGGTATTCTATTAAAGTTTCAACAGTTTGAAGCTCACAATTCTCACAAAGTGCCCCTCAGGGGCTAACGACGTCACACGGGGAACTTTTAAGAGCCGTGGACGAAATTTTGCCGATTCTAATTTAAGCGAATTTGCAGATAGCAAAACTGTATTTGATACAAGGAGGTACTGTAAGTTTGCATGCATAACAGGAGCAAATAATGAAAACACATCGTACTCGTACAATTGAAAGATTACTTCAACGACTTTTAAAATAATGGAGTCTAGATTTTTCATACAAATTAAATAGTATTACTTAATAATATACGGCATCCAAGAACCCAATATGATGCTGCCTGTTATGCTGCAAACATAAAAAAAGGCTTTAAATAGCTTCTCCGATTTTGTATTAATGTGTAATAGAAATAGTTTCTGCTTATGTTTTAGGTCAAAAATGGCACTTATATATGTCTAGATTTTTCATACAAATTAAATAGTATTACTTAATAATATACGGCATCCAAGAACCCAATATGATGCTGCCTGTTATGCTGCAAACATAAAAAAAGGCTTTAAATAGCTTCTCCGATTTTGTATTAATGTGTAATAGAAATAGTTTCTGCTTATGTTTTAGGTCAAAAATGGCACTTATATATGTATTCATAGTGTACACATGTACACATGTACATTGACTCTCTTGAACGATATCCTTGACAGTGACCCCAGTCTGGATTTGTTTTTTACCTCCGAGTCGAGATTTCTTGCATCGGCCAACCGGCATTTGGAGTCAGTAGTAACACCGACCTCAATAAATGTTTAACGTAAATATTTAGTTTTGTATACTATATCATAAACTTCTCTTATTATATAATTAGCATGTGTGGCTTGACTGTAAGTGTTAATTATGAGATTAAATAAATAAATAAATAAATTAAAAAAATTGTACCAAGAACTTATCTGATTTTATAAACATGGCTGTCAAAATAGGTACCATCAACCAAATAAGTGGTCTATCAATTTTATCAATTATTAAACAAGTTCCTATCAGATGAATATGTCGCTAAAGTCGAACTTTCAAGTTGACAGACACGTCTATTGGCATTATTGTTTTATGGCATTCAAACGATTATCAACTTAAGGGTGGCAGACAACATATTTGGCTTTTATGGTAATTAGATACAGACCTAGTGAATGTTTTCCATCATATTTCGTCAGATAAGTTCGTATATATCTTACGTTCTCAATTGACTTCAGTGAACTTCAGTGAGCTAGAAGAGAAAACAATATAAATATGACCTTTCTGACCTAATACGATGACAAAGCATTATACGTACAACATGTAAGCTAAAACGACAAATGTCCTCTTAAGACACTCGAAACAATAACGGGTTCATACTGCCAGCTATTAATGTTTATCTCTTATCATACGAGTCGTTTACTGCTGTCTTTATTAGATAGTAGCAAGTTTTATGAGCAGAACGGTAGCATCGATCCTTGTATATGAGGTATAAATGTTTTACTGAAGTACTAAGATCTACCATAAAAGACAATAACGAAGCGGCTTTTGTCGCAAGGACAAAAGTATATTAGTAACTCTTCAGACCAATTATTTAATTGGATTTAGGCTATAACAAGCACTTGTTCTGAAACATCTCTATATATTCATTCTATAGTCGCAATACTGACGTAACGCTCGTGAAGAAATGACAGATTTCGCATACAAAAACCGTCATTGTCATTTGATTGCAATCGCGAGCGTCAGAAATGTTAGGCAAGGCAATACCGCCTCTGTTATACTGAAATTATACTGTCATCCAAACTACATATTCGTGCCATTCAAGTCAATGCAATCATATCACTAGTATTCACTACAAGTCAGTGAGACATGACTTGCAAGATTTGGCTCGAACAAAACAACAATGATAAGCTTTTAAGTAAGTATATATTTAACTAAATACGGATTTTCTTCGAACGGGTAAAACTATGCTTCGCATGTAAGTACATAATATCTTACAAATAAAACGGAAATTGATTGAAGAACTAAAGTCACCGACAAAGCTCGAAGAACATTTAAGAAAGATAGAAGATTTTAAACTCAAACTTATACTCCATTTATTTTAACATTTGAAACTTAACGGTAAAATTTGCACACGTTTTGAAATGAAACAATGAAACTATTTAAAATTGTGTTAACTTCTATACTAAAAATATAATAAACACCACTAATAAATGTACATGCAGGTATTTATAGTCAATTTGCGTTCGAAATACCGAGAAACGTGTGTTACAATTTGACCATTAATACAAATCTTAAATTTAATGGTGTATAGTTTAAATTCTAATTTTTTGCATAACCGCCGGAAACAATGGCTTCGTAGAGAAGCAAGAGAATTTGTAAAATTTTATAAACTTTCGTCCAATTACTGAGACATTGGACAAATTAAATTCCAATTAGTTATTCCTTTCGGTGGATACTTTGAAGAGGAGCTAATTTCCGTAATTATACCATTTTGTGATCTCATTTAATTCCTTTTGCTCTGGATTAATTTGAAGGTCTGTATTTTTATTGGAGTTAGAGATGGACCGGGAGCCAGCAACATTTTTTTTATAAGATCTTAGCGCATTTTGGACTCATAATATACTGAGCGGCAAAAATTTGGCCCTCAAATATATGCAGAAATAGGTAGTTTTGTACCTATGTAGGTTGAGTGGGGCAAATCTTGTGCGACTGAATATACAGTGTGTCACAGACAGCTAGGCTTTTTTAAGGGAAGTTAAAGTAACGTATTTTATGTAACTTAACCATGACATTAATATATTTAATAAACTGTAAAAAGTCAGACTTTGTTAACTTTCTAACAAAATTATAATTGCCAGCAATGTACGGCAGAGTAAATTGACAAGTGTAAATTACAGCCGACAGATACTTTGATTGCCTACTATTTACTTTGCTGTACAGTCAACGTCATAAATAAGTGATCACTTTTGTACTTTGTCACTTTAACCCAGGATTGCTACCACCATCTTGCTCGCTAATCCTGCTGTGAAGCAGCAGTGCTTGCACTGTTGTGTTCTAACCTCCTTTAAAAAAAGCGTTGCTGCCGGTGACACACTGTATACTCAGCGGCACAAAATTTGGCCCAATCTACATACAAAATTTCCTATTACTGTATACATTTAAGAGTATTCACTTGGTTCTTAAATAAGATACAAGTACTTTTACAAGGTAGATATGATTATTAGCAATATAAGCCACCCGCAGGCGTAAGTGGTAAGCATACCTACTAATATGAAATTGCTTTCATTAAGTCTGACATTTGTATTGAAATTCCGAAATTTTGCTCCCGTCTGTTTTTTCCGCATAAATACAATATAGGATTATTCAAGTTCACATTGAAAGATGCTGTTACTGAACCATTCAGCTACATTATTTATCTTCATGTGGACTTATCATTAGGTCACTCGTTGTTTAAAATGAAATAAAATAAGTTTTTGGTAAAAAAAATATTTTTTAATAAAAGCTTTTTTGCTGATTGTACTTTTTGTCGACTTTACTAGCATTGTCACCCAAACTACATAAATGTATTGTGTATGTAATTTGCATACCAAATTTCAAGTCAATCCGACCACTGGAAGTTGGTCGAATTTAATTTGCAAGATTTGACTACAGACAGACAGACAAACAGACAGACAGACAACGGGACAGGTGAAAGTAAATAAAAGCTTGTAAAAACTATGAGTTTCCAGGAAAATTAAAGCAAATTACATCATTATTGTCCCGTTATGAAGGAAGATAACGCTCGTAATATAAATAAATACGGTAGGATAGCCTTTGAAAAATTATCCCCAAAACTTTGAGTTTGAAACTGTAGTCAAAAGATGCCTAACGGCTCATGCGTTGTGGTCATAATTCATACTAACCACTACTCGCTTCGCTTGTCGTACCTCTAAATTTTATTTTTTTCGGCATATCACGATGTGCCTGCTATAAAGCTATAAGTATAGGAATATCGACGAATGCGTTGCTCTAACTGTGTAACTAATCGATCTGCCGTATTGTTTCTAAGGCACATCGTGATACTTATGCCTGGCCATGGCCAACTTTTAGGCATATTATGAAATGGTGCCATTTTATGATATGCCGACGAATTTCGTGATCTGAAGGATTTTGGACTCGCACCCGTGTGTGTGTTTGTGTTGGGCTTTAACCTTTTACTGCTACCTGGGAGCTCAAATAATACCTAATTTATTACGGATAGTGTGTAAAAAATATAGCTAGGTATAGGAGGAAATCTTTTAATTCGCTCATTTACTCAAAGAAATCATTATTTTATTTGCAAAGGGTGGTTTTTGTGAATATCACCATAAAAACCTTTTTTAATGTTATTTACTTAATTACATCACAGTATAACAACAAAATGCACTGCACTCCCGTCTCTAATCAAAATGTTTTCAACTTGATTACCAACGTTAGTTAATTACAATAGACGGTTATTCATTAATACTCGAAATTCTAACCGCGTATAACGATGAAATATGACGGGGCTTGTTGACGCTTATAAATGGCGCCATCTTGCAAAATGGCGGCGTTTTGGCGCGAAAGTGCCATTGTGTCTTAGTGTGGGAATTCAGGATTGATTTTCATACGGAATGCATGTGAGATGATGTTGAACGACGGCGGCTTAGGAAGGCGAAGAAGGATTTTGTCTAAATTGCACGTTTTAGAAAACCTAGTCAAATAACAATCCTACTTCTACTAAGTAATATTACTAATAATGCGAAAGTTTGTGAGTAGGTACGTGTTTGTGTGCATGTTTTTGTAATGAGGGCTAATTGACTGGTGAAATATCGTTGGATGGCGTTATTATCAAGCCTGATAAGTAGCCCTCATTCCTTCATGTTAAAAAGGTCAGTCGAGTAGAATGTTTGGTGTGAAATGGTATGGAAACCTCAGCCGATGGGAATGAAATTTGGCACATGTTTTTTTAACGTAACGCCAATATAGACCTCGAGGTAAGTTTTGTTAGGAATTTCCACGGCGATTACAACTATTGAACCTGCTCACAAAATTTCTAGAGAATCTGTTAAAAATGCTACTCGTAGAAGAAAGCAGGCAGACGGGAATTCGAGCTCACTCGGCCAAACAATGTGTGGTATCCGTACCATGATCATTATCATTTACAGCCGCAGGACGTCTACTGTTAGACATTCTTCTTCCTCACATTGACTAACAATTGCTTCGGTTGAAATGGCCTGCATCTACTGTGAAGAAACTGCGGCTTTACCCAAGTCACCTTGTTGGTGGACGTCCTGCGCTGCGCTTGCCGATCCGCGGTCTCTATTGGAGAACTCTTCGGCCCCAAGGTCCATCGTTCTCCGTACTATATATCGCGCCAATTGTCACTTCAACGAGTTAACTCGCTTGGCTATGTCGATGATATAAGTTCGATTTTCGTAGTCTTTCCTGATATATATTGGATCATAAATTCATTTATATTTCCTAGTTTGTTATGGTTTACGCTTATCAACTTTTTTTCATGCCAAATTGAACCGCCTTCTATTTCTGGGCCTTTTATTCGCAAACTTGAAGTCGTAACTAAAGTTAAGGCGTGTAGTTACGATACTTCTAGTCATAAATCGATGGGCAGGCAAAGTTTATAGCCCCAAGTTTCGTAGTAAAACTATAATTTATGTGATCCTTGATAACATTATTCTATGATAACATTATGCGTGCGTCTGGAGTCTAGAGGTTGAAATATTTCACAGTTGGGATCTAGCAAGTGATAAACGAATTTATTTTCGTCTTTGGCTTTTATATATGTAAGTCACACTGCCGGGCACAAAACTTCTAAAAGGATGATTTGTAGTTCTCACGCGGCTCTAGTAAAGATTCTAAACTTCAAACACGTTTGAATTACTTCATCTGTGGGATCATTGGAAAGTTTATGATATTTACTTACTATCTTGTTAGTAATTTCGCACATATATATACTGAGCGACACAAAATTTGGCCCACTCTCCATACAAAATTACCTATAACTGCATACATTTGAGGGCCAGATTTTTGCCGTTCAGTATATTTCGGCATTGTTTGAGGTACAATCACGCGCTCAAATCCAAAATCCTCCACTTGAGAGAATATACCACAATCCTAGATCAAAGTATGTCAACTAAAAATAATACCTTAAATTTAGACTTCCCATAAATTGAGTAAAATTTTAATCAAAATTGGGTATTATTTTGTTTTTCTGTTGATCAATTTGAATATACTCAATCTTGACTAAGGAGGTTTAATAATGTAGATCTAACGTTAAGCTTTCACGGTAAGTTTATTTGACTATAATTCATTAACTCAGCTAAAATTTCCTTCACAATAGCAGCTAAAATTGTGCCACAACCGGCACAATCAATTCGATGGGTCTGTCATTGTCATTTGCATTTCAGATTTCGGTTGAGATAATACTGTGTGACGTTAATCAAATTTACCTACAGTTGACCTAACTCTGCGTAAATTAATATTGAACATCGTGGAAGATATAAGTAGTCCGTGGGGAACTCACTTAATTTCTAATTGTTTTTTATTTTTGTTAGTAGTTGTTGTAGCGGTAATAAAAATACTTAAGCATTAAATAAAATAAGAAGAGATTGCTTTTAAGTGATAAGACCGCCTAACTGTCTACCCTCAATCTAAGTGTTTATATTATAAGATTTTTGTACCTACTGCTTTATGGTGTTCAATAAAGAATATTTGTATAGTAGGTACCTATTGTATTGTATTGTCTGTGTAAATTTTAGTTGTCTGTTACCGTTCTCGAGGTACCTGTGACAGACAGACGGACAACCAAGTGAAATTTATAGGATTCCTTATGTCACCCTAAAAAGAAGAGAACATTTTGCAGTATTTTTATTTAATGATCTTAAGATATTGACACTGTATTAATACCTCTTGCCCGGAGACTTCGACTAAGCTTTTTTTGCAAAAAAAAACATAGTTATTTTGGATTGTTCTAAAGATTGCATAAGGCTTAAAAAAATTGAAAAGAAATATAAAAAATATAAAAAATTAATTAAAAAAATATTTTTTTTGTTAATTAGTAAAAATAAGTCGTGCAGTGCACACAGACAATAAATATTTAACAAACCGTTTAATTTTAAGTCAGGACTGATTTTTTAATTTCTTAAATCTTGATTGCGTGTTTTATCTACCTATCTCATTTATATGGATGACACTCTTTCCCGGCCCGGATAATACTGACATGGAAATATCGACCCTATTTTTCGTATACTACACGCACATAGAAGGTCCTGTCAGTTTCTATGGGCATGTACACAAAAAACAGGGCCGGTATTTCCATGTCGGTGTTATCTGGGCCGGGAAAGACTGTCACCCATTTAAATTATTATATCTAAATGCTATTTAAAATGTATTGTATCTAAGTTAAAATATTTATGATTATCAGTCTCAGACAGAACATCGAGTACCACAGTCAAGATCCCTGCTTACTGACCTATCCGTTCGATCGAAATAGCTTCGACAACAATATCATTTTTCCCTTGTACCTTACACGATATCCATATCCGGAATTTCCCCAACTTAGCTTATTAAATCTTTTCAAGAGAATTCCTGCGGCTTCCCTCCGACTTAACGACTTTGTGGGCCTTAGAATTGAACCGCTTAAGGCTACGAACGGCTGAAGGCTTTGGGCTTGCAAAATTAGGCTTCTCCGAGCTTAAGCCTTTTCGAAAATGATTACAGCTACTAGCTAGCTCGTAAACTAAAAAATGTATTAAAACCAGTCGTATTGGAAAAAAATTGTTCTCCAAATAACAACCGCTGGGTTTAGAGTCATGAAATTTGACATGGGTGTTTTAATTTAACGTCAATGAAAATCATGATTTAATTTTAGGAAATTCCCACGGGAATTTAATAAAATCCCAGAATTTCAATTCAACTGCTGTATCTAATGATTTACGTATACGAAGCCGCGGGTAAACGCTTGTAATTCAATAACGAAGAACCGATAGCAAAAATACACGACGTGTACCTATTGTAGAACTACGTATCTTACTTTCCAATGTCACAAATTTACCTTCCTCGCTTCTATAATTCAATTATTTGTATCCATGGCAACAGATCCCTTAAAAGCATCTCCGAATGGCATAGAATACTTCGATTCGGCATCCCGAAACTCCCTAGGGAAATTCATGGAATGCTCGGACAAATTAGAGCTAATATTTTACCGCTGTGAAGAAGATGAGCAGGTATTTTGTTATCGTCTAATCCATTCGAGTTTTGGTTCTTTCGCACTTTTTACCCAACGGCAGATCTTGATGGGTTTTCTTGGGTTTATTAGGTATAAAATCGTCCAAGTAAGTAAGCGTCTGGGCAATCGCATTGTAAGAGCCAAAATGGCTACTCCGAAACATAAAATTCGAAGTTCGTGTCGTGCGATCCCTCTCGCTCTCGTATTAAATAGTATAAGTGTCAGAGGGACCGCACGACACGAAATTCGAATTTTGTATTTCGGAGTAGGTAGCCCTTCTGATCACACTTGCGATTTGCGGGCGAGTTGAAAGCAAGGTGAGCCCGTAGTGAGTTCGCTGCAAGCGGGTAACGATATTGTAGACTCTCGCATAGCAATAATATTAGCGTTTTTGGCGATAAATAGGATCAACATAGGATACCTTTTATTGCGGTAAAGGGCGCCACCGTGCGATAACCTAGATTCGCGCAGACGTAGTCTAATCTAGTAGTAATTTTATTTTCATACTTTTTTAAAAGAAAGAATGAAAGAAATACATTTATTCACAACACAGCAATAGACAACCCTACATAAGACACAACAATATTATTAAGTGCGATTTTTGTTTTCGAGTGGTTAATGAAAAAAATATTCATGGAAAATGACAGCTTCCTACCACTCATCAATACACACTTTCGCACTTTTCAATATCTTTTTTTTTTGTTATGCAATGCTACTTTGTCACGAATAAATGATTTCTTTCTTTCTTTCTTTCTTTCATGGTTTTTGCTAATCTACGAAAGTACGGAAAGACGGACGGACGGACATGGCGAAACTATATGTATTCCTTGTTGAACCTATGGGTTCCTAAACGAATAAGTTTTTTATTTTTAATAATCTTATTTTATGAATAAATTAATATTAAGGAGTACTTGTCTGTTCAGACTAATTTTGTATGTTAATTAAATACCTTAGTTACCTTCATTGTTCAACGAAGATAGTTATCGTGATATATATAGATATATATTACGCGTACGTTAGTGGAATTCAATATTCCGATAATAATTTATGCGGTTTAATTATGATGGTGAATAGAAATCTATAACCAAGTAGGTTATAATGTTAATGTTTATTTGGGCAAAAAACGGTACAATATAGAAAAAACTTAAGAAAATAAGACTTAAACGAAACACAGACCAGCAAATATGCCACTATTAAATTATACAGTAGAGTTAACACGTACAAAGAATATAAATGACCAATTAAGTAAACAATAATTTAGTTGATCGTCGATTAATCGTCGAACACGAGGCCTTGGGCCGTAGTTTCTAGGCGGGTCCAGTGCGGATTGGGAACTTCAAACACCACTGAACGATTTGTTTGGTTTCCTCATGTTTTTGCCTTCAGCCCGTGGTAAATTTCGCACATGAATTTGGAAAAACTCAAAGATGCGAGCCCGGGTTCCTCTACTTGAGATTTTTTTTATGGTATAGGGGGCAAACGAGCAGACGGATCTGATGGTGAGCGATTACCGTCGCCCATGAACACCTGCAACACCAGAAGAGTCACAAGTCCGTTGCCGGCCTTTAAGGTAGGAGTACTCTCATTTCTTGAAAGCTTGAAGGTTTTGAACATGAAACTACCGTGAGACTCACTCATACGAAATGATATTGTAACGGATAACTCACGTCTTAAATCGAGTTTAGCTCGTCATGTTTTGGGCTATTTCGTTACCGCTCTGCTCGGCGGTGGCGCGTAGTGCGCGTGTTGCGGCAGCCGCCGAGTCGCGTGCTCCTTTGAAGGAGGGCTACGAAATAGCCCAAAACAAAGCTAAACTCGATTTAAGACGTGAGGTATCCGTTACAATATCATTTAATATAAACTTGAAGGTCATATTGGTCCGGGAATACCGCAGGCGATAGCTCATTCCAGAATTTTGCTGTGTCTACCACTAGTCTTCCACGGAATTCAGGGTGACAATGCTTTATTTATCAGTCAGTAAAAATACTGTTTGATGGGTATAGATGAGTTTCATTTGTTGAAATTGCGTTCACTCTTGGTTACTCACATTTATGTGATCCATTGAAGCGAAAAATGGTTATCTGCTAGGTTTGTTGTTCAAACGTACTTTGTTTGCGTTAGGGATATTGTTAAATTTTCTGTTTATGTTGGTTGGGTTTAATTTACGCGGAAAATGAGGATGAGTATGTTTAGGTCTTCTTAGTTTTGTTTTTGTTTGCAGAGGATTTAGATTTCAGGTATATACTCAACTCAGCGGCACAAAGTTTGGCCCACTCTACATAACAAAATTATCTATTAAAATGTCCTATTTAACATATAAAAATTTTTGTTACTTACTGTATAAATACCTATTTTATTATAAGAATTTTTTTTTTTTTGATGTAAATACTGTGCCAACTGTGTTACTTTTTGGGTTTAAAATCTGAAATATAATTGTTGTGTTATTATTTTTAATAAATGAATTAATAACATTTTGACTAACGGACTAAAAACGGCCTTATAAGGATGCTGTTTTTTTTTCCTTTTAAGGTCCAAACCCTAAAAGTACCTACATTAAGCCAAAATGCTCGCCGGTGTCAGGAAAATATATTGCGAAACGTAATTCTAAAGTGAACTGATCGACTGAAACGCCCTTTCAGTGTATGCCCGGGAATGAATAGAACCCGTTTAATATGCAGGTCAGGTGGTCCGTAATGGTCCAGCCATAGCTGCGTCACTGACGGCGCGGCAAGCATATCCACTCACTTAATTTTGAGTTGAACTCTATTAATATAACAAATAAGAGCGTTGACAGGTAACTCTAACTACCAAAAGCAAGTGAGTGGATATTTTCTGGTTCTCTATCGTTTCTCCGAATTTCATTTGTCATGTGTATCGTTTGCCATAATTTTAATTCGGCATAAAGTAATTTATTCCTGAAACTGAACAGTATTTTCTTCAGAATTGATATATTAAACTAAAGTAATCTAACCTATATTGCATCATATCAGATGGCATTTTAAAAATCCTGAAGATAGCACGGTTCTATTATTATATTAATTTCAGCATGACAATTCTTGATACTTATATATGTCGGCGGCCGATCGTAAATCCGCCAGATTACGAAATTCCTATGCATATCGTGATATGGCGCCATTTCATGATATGCCGAAAGCCAATAAGAAGAAGGGTTAAAAAAGAGCCCGAAACATGTCAAATTAAATTCGATTTAAGACGTGAGATATCATCATTTAATATGAGTGAGTTTCACGGAAGTCTCATGTTCAAAATAGTTACCTTTTCATGATTGTTTTTTGGAGTCTTTTTGTATTTTTTATTTCAACTCCAAATCTGCTACTTTTGTGGGGTGTTTTACGGGGTTTGTATTTTCGATATAGTTACCTTTCTGTCGTAGGACAGAAGTACCGGTTTTGGCCACCTTAAGCCCGGTTTTGACTTGTTCACATTTTTTGAAGTCGTATATAAAAAGTTATAGTATTAGAATAATGTTTAGTGGGTTTTCAAGAGTTAATACTGAAGTTAATAATGATTTATTACTATAAATTCATTTCAAACGTATATATAAACAATAAATGGCCATAAACGGTACAGTGGCCACAAACGGTACTTCTGCCCTATTTCCACTTTTTATAACCAGGGGTCCTAAAATGCGACCACTTCCATCAAAGTGTTGTCGTAACTGTTAACGTCACTTAAATCTTTAACCGATTTCAAAAAAAGGAGCAGGTTCTATCCCTATATCCAACATTTACAGCCTAATCAATAAAAAGTTAGAGCCTCCTTGAAGGCTCCTTGAACACCCGATGCTAAAAAACATGATTCATAAACGTCTGTTAGCGCTAATCAGTCGATCAAGGCTCTGCTAAAGTTAGTGGACCGTAGACCCTCCTTTTATCTGCCCTGCTAAGTCACAAAATGGCCGCCACAAATTTGAACAGCTGACTTTGACAAGAGTAAAAAACCATACCGAAGATATTTTTATGGAGGTTTACGCAAATATAAAAAAAAATCAGGAAATTTTATTTTCTGGAATTTGTATATAAAAATCCTCTAATAATATGAAAAAAATAAGATTAGGATGATTAACATAGTTACGGCTTTTTGCACTGGCGGAAATGGCGGGAAAACAAACATCTCTGCTGTCACTGCTGTCATTTTTTTTTTAATTCTCGATAAGGCCATTTTTTGTCTTTCATTTGTCAAGGGTGCAAAGATAACGCGTCTAAGCAGCTCAACAACTAACAGACTGCTAGCAAGCGTTTATGAATCATACTTCTTGACAAACGTCAAACAAGCTTAATCAGTCTGTTAAGTAACAGACCGATCAAACCTCCATTAAGGATTTTTATGAATAACGCTGTTAATCTTTAACTAAACATACAACTCTAAGATCTTTTTTTTTCAAGAATTTATCTCTGATTGAACTCTAATGAGTCCACAAAATGAAATTAAACATCTTAGTAATGTATAGGTATAGGTGTATTTCTCTACGTTCGAAATAAATACAGTGGTAAATCACACTGTTTGTTTAAGGGAACTAATATACGTTCGAGGATCTAGCGCAGATCACATAGTGCCACAGATAATTCACAAAGAGGAAATGTTACGACCATCAGAAAATATATAATGTTAAGTACCAAAAAAACACTAGAAGAACACGCTTTTATAAATGCACGTAAAAACAAAAAATAAATTATGGATTGCTCAAGTTCAAGTGCTTTTAATTATAACATTTGATTGTAAAAGCGTGGGGCGCTGGAACAGGAAAGACGTTCTTATCGCTTACGTTTGTATCGTATCGTATACGTTCACTTGATTTTTCAACAAGTTAAACAAGAACGTCTGACTGACTGTAAAAGTAACAAAATTTTGAGTTGAAATAAAAAATACAAAAAGATTCCAAAAGCCAATCTTATCTTATGACTATTATTATGTGACACTTCTGTCCTTTATAGTCTATGCTACTTCCTTTAGGAGAGTCAATCTAACACTATGTGTACACACCGATCCTGTAATTCGAGCTTATCCCGAGAAGACATAACAGTAAGGTACCTACAGTTCCTATAGAATTAGTTTTGCCCTTGGGCAATAGACTTACATGTTTTATTTTCCGGACTTGCTAATAAAAAAGTGACCCCAATTTACTAACAACCTATGGATCATAAATATTAGTAATAAATAGACATACACACATACCTATACGTACAAGTCGAGTAAAAGTAGGTACGCTTACTGAATCGTGGTTGAGTTGAACCTTTACACACATTTTCATAATGATTTTTATGGTATTGATTATGTTAACATTTGCAGCGAAAAGGTTTCAATAGGCGGCATTATGCGCTCCATAACATTGCAGTGAAAAGGAATAGGCGGCCTTATCGCTCCAGAGCGATGTTTTCATTGCATGCAATGCGATGCCACTTTGACTTTTTCTACGAAAAGGACAATGGGTCACGACACGATTCAGTTAGTTCGATATTACCTCTCGGTGTTAAAAATATTTTCCCACCTTCTCCGTACACGGTGTATGTTGACGACATTATCTATCTTATCGTCGCCACACTAACCTTCCCGCAAACCCAATCGGCTGCAAATAATTGTTCATTCCCTGAAGTCGGGACCCTATCTTGATGCCTAGTTAGCCACTGGCCGTCAGCCAAACGGCGACTTGGTTACCGTATTTCAATTTTGCCGGGAAATTTTTGGCTAGGGAGCCAAATGGGTTTTTTGCTAGATTGCGTAACGTGACTTGGTGTATTTTTTGAGCTAAAACAACGAAATATGATTGTTTTACTCGTAATATTCACCGGTATTCTATGTTCGTAATCTTGATGTATTTTATACATAGACACTGCTCAAGGACAAGATATCTCGGATCAGTTGGGACCAGTGCCAGCGCGAGTGCCATCCGCTTTAGACACGCATCTGTAAACTTTTTTGTGCAATAATGGAGCAACAAAAAAAAGTTATTGTAACTGTTCAGTGGACGGTTGTTTAAATTAAATAATCGTGAATTTCGCCAAGAATGAAATCGTCGCAAGATATTTTCTGTGACTTTAAAATATAACAGTGACATTAAAATTGAATTATTTTAGTTATTAATTTATATTTCCATTCTTCCCGTTTCGGAGATCGACTTCTGAACTATCCGTGTTTTGTGCCCATCATCTCAGCCTATATACGTCCCACTGCTGGGCACAGGCCTCCTCTCGGAATGAGAGGGCTTGGGCCATAGTTCCCACGCGGGCCCAGTGCGGATTGGGAACTTCACATGCACCATTGAATTGCTTCGCAGGTTTGTGCAGGTTTCCTCACGATGTTTTCCTTCACCGCAAAGCTCGTGGTGGTTGGTGTTTTGTGCCCGTACCAAGGAAATTATGCCTTCGTACCATAAGACAGCAATAACACCATCATGTTCCAATACACTGATTTAGCGATTTTACTTTGAGGATCAAGAGGAGAGTTGCGGAGTTCAAGAGAGGAGGCCCTTACCCAGCAGTGTGACACTATATAACCTACTTAAGAAAATAAAAAATATTGGAAGTTTGGTAGTGGAATATTTACAATCACAGCGTTTTTATTAGTCTTCCAATAATGTTGCCGAAAGCTCGCAGACTGAACCTAAACCCACTATAAAGTACAAATTTCGAAGTTCTCTTGCCATCCCGCCGCCGCTTATATTGTTTAATACAAGAGTGAAAGTAACGTCACGACACGAACTTCGGTTTTCAAATTTCTTAGTAGCCCCCTTGTTCTATTTTGGGAGCCACCCGATACGGGGGCGATCGATGAGTGCCGCGATATGAGTGTTTCGAGAGCAGAGATTAAACTGTGACACAGTGTCACAAAGATGAAGATTTTTATGTAGTTAAATTATTTTTCCAAATCGAATCTTAACACAAGCTGTTAATGCTGACTGTACTTTTAATTGACTGTATTTTATAATGTCAAAACTATACGAAATTTCAAGTGAATCCGACTACTGAAGGTAGATGTAAATTAACATGCAAGAGGTATGATTTTTCCTGCAGGTCTAAACTGGGTCAAAGGCACCGAGTACAGTCACCTGCATTAATATCCGCTACAACGGAGCGTGCATAATCTGACACATCCTACTGGCCCTAGAAATTGAATCTTATTACATAATTATACACACTTTATAAGTATCGTGTCAGATAGAGCTGGCGACTGTCCAAATACAGAAGTTTCTCTTCCTCGCAAAATACACGCGGGTGAGAGTGCGCGGCAACCATTAAATAGGCCACTACATCGTGGTGCCATCTACTTGTAACGGAGAACATAATGGCGGAGTGAGCCATGCCTGCTTTAGGCCTGTGTACAAGTTGGGGCACCTAACTTTGTTTGTCTTGATCTTGGACTGTGTCAATAGCAAAAGGGTCAGGGACAAAGAACGAACCAATCCTAATCAGTTTGTTTAGGATTGGTTCACATAGAGAGCTTATGACTGGAGAAGGCGTCACGCACACCCTCTCTGTCAGTACATAAATACTTTTTTCACCCAACAAAGTCTGTACTGTATTTGTATCTGTACAAGCAATTCCTGTAAATTTATTTTCTCAAACATGCTCGGAAATGTATATGTAGGTATATGAAATAGAGACATGAAGTTTCTCATTTATGACTCCCTACCACCTCCCTACATAACTTCTTGACCTAGGCCATGAAGTATGTATGAAAATCCATTACTTATTGTCCGCTGCTCTAATTTATTAAATTTGCTTACTAACATTAACCTGACAAAGGAAAAATTACAAACAGCCAACCACCACTATTCTGTAAGCATTTGCGATATTCGGATGCGATGCAATGCGATGTATTCATGGATGGATGGATGCATGGATGCATCTACTCCGAACTCGTCCATCAATCCCTTACTTCATGGCCTCTGCAGTAATGTACTATTCTTTCAGTGATCTCGGAAATGATTGCTAACGATTTTAATTAAATTTATTATTTTCATGTGTTTTTATTTCCTGCATAGTAAGATTGGTCCTTTCTATCACATCGATGTTAATGCAGTGATCAGGCTGTGAAAGCGTTGGACTTGCAATTTGATGTATTGAATCTTAGTCAGAGAAATTAAAAAAGACCGCTTTGTATTCTACTGAAACAACTTCGACATAAATCGATGAATATGCAAGTCGTACATTGTGACTTCTAAGGGAGAGGTCTTCGTTCAACAGTGAAAAGCAACTCCTGTCATATGTACTATGGGTTGCTGCAATACCTGTAGGTACGTAAAGGGGAAAAGGGTAAAATTGGATGGCAATTTGATTATCAAATTTGTAATCAGAACAGATAAAGATAAATACGAATGATTTTAAATTTAGAGGTCCAACTGGTTAAAGGTTGTATCCTTTGCAAACATAGGTTCTCTGATCATGGGGATTTAAATGCAAGGTTCGACTCTATTTTTTTTATTATCAAATCACTCACTCACCACCCACCCACCCGCTTGCTCGTTTGCTATCCAGTCGAATAAAAAAAACATAATTAATTCGTAGCAATGTATTTGATACAATAATTTGACACAAGATGTAAAAAAAAAACTTAAAAAAAAGACGCAAATAACTAACCTAACCTGACCAAGAAAAATTTGGAAAACCCCGACTTTCTCACTTCAAAATTCAATATCTCAAAAACGGCTGAACTTTGATAAAACATGTCTAAGAACCATCGCTAGAAAACTTGCTTTTAAATAAAAAACCGCATTCAAATCGGTCCACCCGTTTAAGAGCTACGGTGCCACAGACAGACAGACACAAAAAGCGGTCAAAATTGGAAAAGGGGTTTAAGTTTGACGTCAACAGCTATCTGTCTGTAGCATCATATCTCACAAACGGATGGACCTATATCGATGCGTTTTTTTTACGTGAAAGCGAGTTTGCTTTGGGTGATTCTTATGTTTCATTAAAATAGGTTCAGCAATTTTTGAGATATTGAACGATGTTTTTCAACTTTTCCAAGTTGGTTAAGTACAATACAGAGTTCTATAAAACACAGGACAATTTTACAACACTAGCAAATAAATAAGTATTTTGTCTAAGGGTGGGCCAATCAACTATCTTACCGAAACTTTGGGCGTCTCCTGCGTTACCAAAATTTTCTGTGGCGTTACCAAAAAATCGTACTTCCAACAAGATATTTCACGGTTTAATAGCTTAAACTTACGAAGGATGGCATGTATTCATGTACACCATCTATTAAATTACAGAAAAAACATGTTTACTTACAAAAATCTGCAATTGTTTGAAAATTGTCGCGGACAGATTAGTGTCGGTAAAAAAGTTGATTGGCCCGGGTCTGTTTCACCACTCATTGAATAATTTTAATTGACGCCAACTGACGCCATCTCCATCTATTCGAACAAAACAGACAGAGACGGCATGACATCCATCAGATAAATTTAATCAAAGGATGGTGATGGAGTAAATGTTTTATTTTACTCGGAAGGGTCGGTAGTTCCGTTAGCGGCCATTTTAACGTGGCAGACCCTCGAATTATGGCTCGTATACGTTTATGGTGCTTACAATGTTTTCAGCACCTGTTGCCACGGGGCCAAGGCATAAGCAATGTTCTAAAAAAATATTTTTTCACTTCTCATGCTCGTAAAGTTCATGTTTATGCTGTATCCAGGCGACATAAAATAACTTTTTATGCTCTAGTGCATAAAATAAAATCTTCGTCTAATACCCACTCAAGACTAAGGTAATCAGGTGTCAACAGCCACAAACAAAAAGGTTTCTATATATTTTTAAATAATTTTAAATTTATATAAAACTAAAAATCAATTTAATCAATCATAATAAATCAGTAAAATTAAAATAATGGAATTATTATAATAATGCACAAAAAATAAAAGGTACACCGCCCTGCATAAGTGGATGGACACCTTACGTTCTATAATCGCTTGCACACGAGAGGCGGCGATTTTGTTAGTTGTTCACCACAAATGCACTAGATGGCGCGCTTAATGCACGGTATGAATATGATTGATATTTTGTCCTCATATTGGTATGTGCCGATGGCTCAGTTGATCGGCTGCTTAGAAAAATTCTTAAATGAACCCGAGTTCGTATCCTACAGTTCAGAATTAAGTTTTCGTGTGTTTTTTTTTTATTTATTACTTTATATTTTAATTTTGTTGATAACTAACATGGAAACAAAAAACAATCTGAAAAAGGATAAGGTTGCAACAAAAATAATACACGTTTTGAAGTTTAAAACATAAAAATTTTTTATTCCTAAAACAATATTTCTATTCATTAAATATGGCAGTGCTGTTATTAATGTTATACTAAATATTATTATTAATTAAATAACTGAAAACCAGAAAGTAGTTTACTCAGAATCCAGAGTAGAATCGATTACACGATGTTTTAAATCAGGTTGTGTTTGTGCCCAGTCTAAATATTACGAATGCATACGCCAATTAAAAATGTTTTACGAATGTTTCATACCCCTTAGATAATTTAATACCTACTGGCCGTTTGGCTGTCAGTTTGACTTTCTTCTAAATCTGGTATTACAAATTACAACTGTAAAGTTAGAAATGAAGTAGAACTACTGATACAATGTTGATCAAAATCTTAACTGGAAGCAACATGTTGATGAGGTTTGCAATAGGATAAATAGATTTGTTTTTGCGATAAAGAAGCTGAAAAGAATAACGTCAACTGAAACAACACTCATAGCATATCACAGCTATGTTTGCTCTGTTCTCCGGTACGGAATATTGTTATGGGGAAATTCAACGGACATACAGAGAGTTTTCGTTGCTCAAAAGAAATGTGTACGAGCAATAGAAGGTCAAAGACGGACAGAGTCATGTAGACCCCTATTTAAGAAACATAAACTTATGACTATAACATGCCTCTACATATTTGAAATTTGTAAATTTGTAAGAAATAATATGTATTTATTTAATTTAAAATGTAATGAAAAAAAGCGTACTTTAACCCACAAAGCTCTGATAGCCCCTAAGTGTAGATTGAGACTAAATCGCAAAAATTGTTATCATATGGCGATTACAATATATAACGCATTACCAATTTCATGGACACGTTTACCAAATGATGAATTTTATACATTACTGTGTGATCTGTTAACTACAGAGTGCTTTTATACATTGAGCGAGTTTTATGTTAAATGTAACCAGTTGACATTAGAATCGCGATAAGCAAATAAATAATTATATTAAGCTCCAATTTTTGATAATTTATGATATGACATGCTGGTTAAAAAATTGACATTATTAATTTAGTATTAAGTAAAACAAATGTGATTTAATGTAATTTTAATGTAATTCTAATGTAATTTTATGAATTTATGACAAAAACTATTGCATGCCGTCAAGGTGAAATAATTGTGCCTAATGTTTAATATTAAGACCTTATTGTATTATTGTTATTATTTCAAGCAATAAATGAATTATTATTATTATTATTATTATTAATTATTTTAAGAAATAATGAAGGTTTTCAAAAATAAACGCAAACAACTAACTTAAAATAAAATACAAAAACATTTTCGGGGTGTCGTGTGAGGTTTTTAGTTATTTAATTAGCACTTGACCAAAATTTGTATTTTAAGATTTTATTGAGGTATTCGCTTAAGTATTCATTTCCGTTTCTGGAAAGAGGATTGAAGCGACCACAATAAAAAAAATGAATTTGAAAATATATATATGTGAGACCGGGTTATCATAAGACTCGTAGGCGTTATTATAAGTTATATAAACAGTGAAGTTTTCCAGTTTTAAACATAACAATAATTGATGGCGTAGATCCACTGTTAGTGTGTTACTGACAGTTATAATAAGATTACAGTCGTATTATATTGAAATTTCACACTTATCTCACAAAAAAAAAATATTAAGGCATTGGTAATTAAATGTTTTGTTCATAATAATAAAATAATTACTTTTCGTAACAAAGTGATACTACAGGATCATAAATAAAGATAATTATTTTGGTTTCTATAATACTTTTATATAACATGATTGTTTGAGTATATAACCCGGTCTACACGTAAACTATCAATTTTATTTTAATAACTAGATTAACCACCATGATTGTCGATAACTGCTTGCAGACGGGAACACATAGATGCAACTAGATTTTCACACAGATTAGACCCGCGAATACTGTCCCATATTTTTACACAGTGAGCTTGTAACGTTTCCGGAGTTCGCTCATTTTAGTTATCTCAACGTTGGACAATAAGACCCCATATATTTTCAATGAGATTAAAATCCGGTTATCTGGCAGGACAAGAAACTACTTTAATATTATTTTTGTGTTGATCAAACCAGTCTTGCATAATACGCGACCGGTGTATTGAGCAGTTATCTTGCACGAACGTTATGCACGGCACTTGTTCTTCTGGATAAACAGTGGGCAACATGGTCTCCTGAAGCAAACTGGCATAATCACCACCGTTCGCTCGACTGGGTATTCTAACAAGTTCTCCCGGATCAGCGGCACTCATCCATCCATCCCCATGGTTGACGGTTATACGACCAGATTCCATGTTGGGCACTACGAGATCACCGTCATTCGCGTAGGTATTGTTTCGAATAGTATCTAGGAGTCGTGGTCGAACCGATCTTTGACGATGCAGCAAAAACCGCAGAAAAGGTATTCGTCTTGATATCGTCGTATCCATAATATAACTGTTTTTTTCTGTAACAATATAAATAAACATGAAATAATGTAATGTAAATATAATTGTAGTAAAAAAAAAAAATGGTAGGATAAACGTAAAAAAAACTCACATCAACTCCAGTTTCTCTAGAAATTTCTGAAATAATTTTTACTTCTTTATATAAATTCATTTTATCACACCTTTTAATCATTTCAACATTGCGATGAAAACTAATCATTTTAAAGAATAACTACGATAGTAAGCAGATTCAACTTGAAAGAGACAATGGAACGAGAAGTAGGAACAGCTGAACAAGTAGGTAGCAAAGTTTAAAACAAAATAATAAAAACAGCCTGGTAGTTTGAAGATCTTCAGTCTACCCTCTTTAAGTTTCGTAAAATATGACTTACCGATTAATTTTAAGGCGACCAGAGTTATAGATCCAATTTTCATGACTTCAAATAACAGATCAGTGGCTGAGTGGTTTGAGAGTGGTCCGACAGAATCGTATGTCGCGAGTTCAAATCCTATGAGGCGACGATATTGAGTTTGTGTTTTTGTAAATTTACTGCTTGGAGATAAGTAAAGTCGATGTTTCGATGATAAAAACAAGCAACATATTATGGGTCTCCGTAAAGAAAACAATAATATTCTCCCTCTCACACACTTTCGCACAATACGAAAGAGACAGAAATGTCGTTACACGAAGGTAGCATCCCACGGTGTCCTAACCTGGCAGCTGGCAGGGACACATGTTTAGCTGGCCACGAGAGTTGAAGTGAATGATTATACACACAATTACAACATGTGTAATGGGCAGTAGGACGTTGAAATTTGTCTTTCTAACATGAAGATAAAATAAATATTTTTTGAACCCTTAAAAAATCAACAAACTAGCGCCATCTAGCGGGATTTTGGTAAACTAACAAGTTAGTAAATAAGTGAATTCCGCTAATACACATCGAACACAGATGGCGCCGTTTCTCGCGTCAGACGATTATGATTTGGCATTGTCCATCCACTTTTGCGGCCTATAGTACATAGAAAGTGAACCAATGTTTCCACTGTTGCTATTTCATTTCCTCGCCATCGAATTGAAAAGCAGAGTGTAAAACTCGAGCATTAAACCCATTTTCCCCTCGACGTGTCTATCTTGGCTATATGAACGCCTCGGGTAAAATGGGTCGTTTTATGCTCTTGTTGTACAATCTACTATTTTTTTATTTCCAACACATGCAAATTTACAGTAAAATGGAAGCCAGCAGCGAAGCTATTTGGCTTTGAGGATGGTGCTGCCCTACCACACTCCGACTGACAGACTGACATGACAAATTTTTTTTCATAGTTACTCAATTTATTAGTCTTCAATTTTTATTTGTTATTACTATCTGATGTATATTTCTATGTATAGTTTATAGAATATGTGTAAATAAAGATATTTTGTTTTTCAGTTTACAGTAAAACCAAAACACTTATATACTAGGTTAGATATCACATAGAAAGAATAAAAAATACTAGGTAACAATAACGAAACATCATAAGAACACAAAATACCTGTATTTAATTATAATTACTAAAATATCATGTATTCATGTCAGGTTTAATTACTATAGCAAGAATTAATGAAATAATAATAATAAATATCAGAAGGGCCATCATTACATTAAGTTTGTTGTGATAATTATTTAATTCTAAATTGTATTGCTACAATAAATAAATATCATGGGACAATTGACACCAATTGACCTAGTCCCAAACTAAGCAAAGCTTGTACTATGGATACTAGGCAAGGGGTAAACATACATAAATAGATAAATACATACTAAAATACATATTAAACACCCAAGACCAAACAAACAAACATTCGTATTATTCATACAAATATCTGCCCCGGCCGGGAATCGAACCTCGAAAAATTAAATGAAAATTAAAAATAAGTATGGTCTGAATGAGAACTGTTCTTAATATATAAGTTAATGTGTCTACTCCAATAATTATTCGTGATAGACTTCTTCAAAGACGAAAAATTTGTTACTATCGGTTATGAAAGGAAATAAAAGTCTCTCACGCATAAATTATTGGAGTAGACACATTAACTTATATGTTAAGAACAGTCCTATCAGACCACATTTTTAACTTTCATTCAATTTTTATGGAACAATCGAGAAAAACTAACAAAAATGCACCGTTGCCAGCTCAGCAAGTATAAACGCTCTTAAAGCGGCAAACGCATGTTTGTTTGTTAAGTAGATTGCGTAGATTGTGATTGGTTAGATTGGATGTGCGTACCACGCACGTTTAACGCAGCATTTAGTGCATAAAACAATCGAGCGCCAAAATCCACACTAATATTATAAATGAGAAAGTGTATTTGTATTTTTGTGTGTTTGTATGTTTGTCCGTTTTTCATGCCGTATTTCGCGACGGATCGACGTGATTTTTGTCATAGAGATAGTTTATAGGCCCGAGAGTGACATAGGCTACTTTTTATCTCGGAAAAATGCACAGTTCCCGAGGGAACAGCGCGCGATAACCGAATACCACGCGGGTGGAGCCGCGGGCAAAAGCTAGTCTCTTTATAAATTTTCCATACTCTTGTGCCCCACTCAAGCTATTTCAAAGTTACAGACACTTTGTATTTTATTAAGCTTTCGCTATTATCTCTTATCACAGGCCGCAGCGGAGAGATCGCACCGTCACTCAGGGATGCCACCTTAGAGCATCAAACTAACCGGAGGCGTCAAGACAATTTAGTAAAAATAAACACATATTTTTATCGAAAATATAAACTGAAATATAGATGCACAGAAAAACCAGAAAAATAAGATCAGTGCTGGGAATCAAACACATACATACACACACACGCACGCACGCACGCACGCACGCACACACTACTACTACGGCTACCACGAAACTCGAAACTCGAAGTTCGTGTCGTGCGGTCCCTCTGACACTTCTATTTAACACGAGAGCGAGAGGGACGCTCGAAAGACGCTAGTGTGATTTTTTTAATTCCATTGGAAGGCAAACGAGCAAGTGGGTCTCCTGGTGGATAGAGATCACCACCGCCCATAAACATCTGCAACACCAGGGGTATTGCAGATGCGTTGCCAACCTAGAGGCCTAAGTTGGAATACCTCAAGTGCCAGTAATTTCACCGATGGTTTCATACTGACGTACTTGTACGTCTGTGCTTTGCTCCACTTTCAAAGTAACATTATTATTGTCATCATCTCTGCTTATACACGCCCCTCTGCTGGGGGCAGGCTTCCTCTCAGAATAAGAGACCTTAGGCCACAGTTTCCACGCAAGCCCAGTACGGGATGGAAGCTTTACACACACCATTAGATTGCTTCGCATAAAAGAATATTATTAAGTTAGCTGTCGATGAAAATTGAGTCGTTACGACACTCCACTGTAAGGTTTTTTACCTTCCAACAAAAAACCAACGCTAGGTACATAATTTTCAGTGTACAATATTCAAAGTTCGTTAAACCTAGGGTTGCTATATGAAAAATTTTATGTTCTGATAAAAATCCAGAAATCACCATAAAAGTCCTGACAAATCTTGTAAAAGAGATTTGGCAGCAAAAGTATATTTTAACCAGAGTTTTAAGTGAAAAAATGATTGCGATGTCTTAAGTTGTAGTTTATCCTAAGTATTTTAAATTGTTTTTAATTTTTTTTTGTTTTGTCATCATCAATCTTATTACATTATTATTAGATTGATTACTAGATGACTCACTTGCACTTTTGCTTTTCTCTCATTAAAATATATCTGAATTTGCCAAAACTACGACAGAACCTTCCTTGTTTCCTTTGCGTTTTTCACCAGAAAAAGGAGTTGCCGTAATTTTGACAACGTCTACGTCAGATTTAATTTTGTGATCTTTTTTTCATTACAGACTAGACAAAAGTAATGGATCTATTGCGTGGTAGTTTTGGAGTGCCCTTTTAGAATAAGCACATCTTAATTTTTTTTAAATAAATTTATTAATAATCTTAGCGAAATTTTAAAAATATCAGCATCTTTCTCTTTCCAAACAGAATACAGAGAATGAATCAAATTATAGTCTTAGATATATGAAATCTTGTCAATTCTAACCCGACACCACACGGGAGTCATTTATTAAAACTGCAGGTATGTATTTAATTTTTAATTTTACGTGTGCTTAACATATTTAATTTCTTATTTATTGAGATCATTTCTAAAAACTCTGACCATTGCCAAGTCCAGCCGCAATTCTGGCAAAGGCTAAAAAATCCTAAAATGTCAGGACAAATCCTAACGCAGCAACCCTAGTTAAACCAAGCAAAGTATTTTTCATCAGGCCTCAGTTTTCCATTTTCACGTTGAAATCACAAAATATTTTTGCCGGTTTTTTAGAAAAAGGCCGTGTTTCCTGCAAAATAAAGTTAACACGTCATTCCCTTACACAAATTGCTTCAATTTTCATAATTTGTAGCGAAGTTCGCGATGCGTAAGAGTTTGTATAAACTGGTCGGAAATTATAAAAAAAATTTGATGTTTTCTTGAATTTTAAAGGTCTCTCCTACTAGGTATCAGCCATGACCGTAAGAGGAACGTGTCAGGAACGGAATGTCAAGCACATACATGACACGAGACGGCGACGGTTGGTCACACAACGTGCTAGTGGCCATAGTCTCATACTTTTCGATACAAAGAATATATTTTTGCCTGACACATTGTTATTACGGGCATTATAACATGTTGTAACCTTAAGGCGTTTCTACTTAGTTATCAGCTGAGATAAAATAGTATATTTTTTAACGAGAGACTAAAATAACCCAATATATACCCGAGGTGGTTAGCCACCCGAGCTTTAGCGAGGGTGTCTATTTATCCGAGGGTTTATATTGACTTTTAGTCTCGCGGTGAAAACTCTATTTTTCACTTCGATTGCGAGAAAAAATAGTCAATTTAGTACAAAAAGAATTAACAAAAAATAAAAATAAATCTTTCTAGATTTCGGCGGCAAAAGATTATCAATTTATGTCTATTACTCTTTGGTCAACATCATAATTTTCACTATCACTTGATGACATTGTGAGAATAATCAATTTAATTTATTCGTTTACGATTTACGCTCTACAACAATTTCAAAGTTTTCACGGTAAGTATTTTTTTCAATCCAGACACAGATACTACCAATACAGATACTAACAAAATAGCACCAGCGAAATGGTCCATACACAAACGGAAAAATAGAGTGGCGCCACCTTCTATGCGGAAAAAGCATAGAACTAAGACCACGTAGACTAAGAACGTAACATTTGCGTCATGAAAATGGTCCACACACAATCTTATTTTTTGCAAGTAACTGGCTGTTTGAGTTTATCTAAGTCACTCGAAGCGAATTAAAAAATTTATTACTTTTACTCCCTAGGGACTAAAGTACTCACTTTACTCCCGCCCTGTAAGGCTATATTGACTTACTTTTAGAGCATGAGAAGTGAAAATATATTTTTCACTTCTCATGTTCGTAAAGTTCGTGTTTATGCTGTATTTACAAATATGTTTTTTTTCTATGGGCAATAAATGTTTTTTATTATTATTATTATTATTATTTAGGCGACATAAAATGACTTTAAATGCTCTAGTGCATAAAATAAAATCTTCGTCTAATACCAACTCAAAACAAAGGTGTCAACAGCCACAAAAAAAAATGTTTCTATATATTTTTTGAATAATTTTTAATTTATATGAAATAAAAGTCAATCTCATCAATCATAATAAATTATTAAAATTAAAATAATGGAATTATTATACACAAAAAATAAAAGGTACATAGAACGTGAATCATTGTTTCCACTGTTGCTATTTCATTTCCTCGCCATCGAAGTGAAAAGCAGAGTGTAAAACTCGAACATTAAACTCATTTTCCCCTCGTCGTGTCTATCCACCCTCGCCGTACCGGCTCGGGTGGCTATGTGAACGCCTCGGGTAAAATGGCTCGTTTTATGCTCTTGTTGTACAATCTACTATTTTTAATGAACCCTCCAGATGTAGCGACTGTCCAGTCCATTCTATTCTAAATATCGTCCAAAATGAAATTAAATCTTATACAATAGATATCTACATTTTGACAAAATTTTCACTTCGGATGAAGCTTTGACCCAAATCCAAAATACGTATTCAGTTACCTATAAGTAATATCAACAAGTTCCTATACTATATGACATACTAAATGACAATAAATCATTAAATGAATTATTCGTAGACAAAATGCGGGCAAAATAAGCGGCATTGTACACACAGGCAATGGAGGCAAACATTATTATATGCTAATAAGTTATTTTGGAAGGTAGCTCCACCTACCGGAAATTCCGGCAACTTAAAACCTCCCGGGACACATTTACATAGGACTTGTTTTGACGTGATGTTATAAGACAGCCGGATGAGTGAGGGAGAGATGTTTTCTGTCAGGGATAACCATTGTGTAGGCGTCACGTAAAACCTACGAGGACCGAGGGATCTTTTTATTCCGTTCAATTTATTTCCATAACAATTTATATTGTGTCGGATATTAAAAAATGATTAAATATAACTTCCTCTTAAGGGGATCCCATGCCCCAATGACCGAATAATTCCGATCCGCATTAGCGATCCCTTCAAATAGTGAACCTACTGTGTTATAAATAAAATTGTGTTGAATGCTTGTAATGTACCTATAGTATATAGATATCATTGTTATTAATAGATTTATTGAGGAACAAATAATACATTTAGAAATGATTTAAAGTATAGAAACTTAATAATAATAATTAAAAACTAATATAACTTTAAAAAAGGCCCCTGTGGCATGGTTCCAAGAATGCTGGCAGCATTTCCTCGCTGTATGGCGATGCTAATACGCTGTGCGAGGAAGCTGCCAGCCCTCTTGTCTCCGGTGGCGTCGACCAGTCTCTTAGCCAGTTAGTTGAAAAGATCCCTTGCGCCAGGGCCCCACGGACCGAGAATATTGTGAATCGGTTTTAAAAAAAAATACCTCGTTGAGTTTCTTGCCGGATTCTTCTCAACAGAGGTTTTTTCCGAAACGCGTGGGAACAACGGCCAAAGCCCTCTTATTCTAAGAGGATGCCTGTACCCAGTATGAAGAATAAGCCAAGATTATGATGATAAATGTTACGTAAGGGCAAAAAAAGTAAATGTATATTTCCAACACATATAGATCTCATACGCATTGGATCCAGCATTATTAATTTAATTAAATGGATCCATTTTCCGTTCTGATTGGTTACTAGCTCCCCCATTCTTCCCGCAAAAGGTAGGAATTAGCACTACATAAATCCTTAAGCTTTAATTAAGAAGCCCCCGCTTGTAATTACGCCTTATAGGCACTGAATGAATTAACCAGGACTGATAACCCGAATTAATTGCTTCTAACTCACTATAAACTCTCTCTGAACCTGTTTTCTGTATCGCTTACTATTTTTGGTGTATTGTTGTGTATTGTTTTGTATTGTATTGTAACGGAAAATTTGGTTGCCAATTTGTATTAACTAAATTATGTTTAAATACTCCAGGAACAAATCCTCTAAAATACCAGCGTGGAGAGAGAGATAGAGAGAGAGAGAGAGAGAGAGAGGGAGAGAGAGGGAGAGAGAGAGAGAGAGAGAGAGAGAGAGAGAGAGAGAGAGAGAGAGAGAGAGAGAGAGAGAGAGAGAGAGAGAGAGAGAGAGAGAGAGAGAGAGTAACATTTATTTATACATATTCGATACACATAGAAAATACATTCATCATCATCATCTCAGCCTATATACGTCCCACTGCTGGGCACAGGCCTCCTATCGGAATGAGAGGGCTTGGGCCATAGCTCCCACGCGGGCCCAGTGCGGATTGGGAACTTCACACGCACCATTGAATTGCATCGCAGGTTTGTGCAGGTTTCCTCACGATGTTTTCCTTCACCGCAAAGCTCGTGGTAAATTAATACAATTATATTAATAAATACATTACATGGCAGGAAATTAAAAAAAATAACATCGAACAGTATAAATTGGGCCCCACTCAGCATAATGTTACGGCAAGCCGCAACGCTGTTTTTCAGTGGAACACATTCTAAGACACACACACGCGTACGCACATACACACACACATACACACGCGCAAACACACACAGTCATAGTATAAACATTAGTTTTTACCTTTTTGCCCAGTGCCGGATTAAGCCAGCGCGGGGCCTGTAGCAAATTCTGTCAAGAGGCCCTTGGTTTGCTATAGTTTCTCAAGTTAAAGGGTATTAAATAAAACAAAACTATTACAAATAAGTAAACTTTTTTTTTTACGGTCAGACAGGTATTAGACCGCGGGGCCCCCCGAGTCGCGGGGCCCGTAGCATTTGCTACTCTTGCTACGTGGCTAATCCTGTACTGTTTTTGCCGGTTGTTTTTTTGTAATTTTTTATTTTATTTTATTTTCTGCATGTAATCGCTTAATTCTAAAGTTTTACAAAATCTTAATCGCACTCGCAGATGTTCACGGGCTCTGCCTAGTTTGGAGTCTGAAAGATCTGTTTTGTATTGTATCAAATTATAATGTTCCTGTTAATAAAAATATTTGTATTTGTATTGTATTGTGTTGTATTGCATTGTATTGTATTGTATAAAATCTATTTGGGACACCTTAACTTGCAAGTTTAATTTTATTTGAATTTGTTTATCTAAACCATGTTTTTTTTTTCGTTAACTTCGACAAATGGTTCAATTTATTGATATTGATTTATCCCTACTAATATTATAAATGCGAAAGTAACTCTGTCTGTCTGTCTGTCTGTTACGCTTTCACGTCGAAACCACTGAACCGATTTTGATGAAATTTGGTATATAGGTAGTTTGAGCCCCAAGGATCAACATAGGATACCTTTTATTCCGGTAGAGGGCGCCATCGCGCGATAACATAGATCCGCGCAGACGAAGTTGCGGGCATAAGCTAATACACAGTACAATGACTCTTTATTGTACATTCATGGAGTTTTAATAATAATTATCATCATGTCAGCCGAAAGACGTCCACTGCTGGACATAGGCCTCCCCCAAGGTTCTTCACTCAGACCGGTCTTGTGCTTTTCGCATATCCACCGTGATCCCGCGATCTTAACCATGTCGTTCGCTCCATCTTGTTGGAGGCCTACCGACAGCAGCAGCTCGTCTCCCGGTCCGCGCCCGCGGACGCCGTTCCAGAACCTTATCGTGTGTATTAGTATGTATAAATAAATATTTATCTCTCTCTCTCTCTCTCATCTGTCATAGACGGAGCTATATCTCGAGAACGTAACTATAATTCTCTGTGATACATAGCTAAATCAACAAAATAAAGTGAATTTCTATTGACACTACAGCAAAAGGTACTAAAATTAAATTAAATTAAAAGAAACAGAATAAAAGACATTTATTCATTAACACAGACCCATATACTAAAAATAACACAATTATACACAAGAAAACAAAAAATACAGGAAAACAAAAAATATTTTGTATATGAAAAATTATGAAAATAATATGAATCATAACATATTTATTTATGTATAAAACAGAGAAAAAATTACACAAAATATTATATATATATAAAATAAAAAAGAAGAAACCAAATAATTAAATTAAAACTAAAATAAAAACTAGCTTTTAAATCAACACTAGAAGAATTAACTCAAATAAAAAAATAAAAATAAAACATAGAAATACCTGATACCAATGAAAAATAAATAGGTTACCTACTTAGAAGACAGTTATAAAAAGAACTGAATGGATTAAAGATTCCTAAAAGATACGGCTCTTGCATTAGTGACCAAAGAGATAGGAAACACAATAAATACCGGTGTCAACTCCGTGTTATAGGTAGTATGACGCGTGCCGTGGTTCTTATTACAATGTCATTAATGTCTAATTTTGACAAAATCGCGCGTCTCCGTGGATGGCACTAGGTACTAATTATAATAGTTCGGATTATAAATTTGAAGCGGCAAATGGAACTTTTAAAGATTCAACGTAAACAATAAATAAATAAATCTTACATTTTGATTTACCATAAAAAACTAAAAACAACAAACAAATGAGTGCCAAATAACGCCAAAAGCGCCAAATTTGGTTTGATTCCGCGGCATACCACAGCGTTGGTTTTGAGTGTGACCACTGTTTGATAATAATAAAACAAACTGAACTCGAATTAAATCATCGCGATAACATGAACGCCAGAAGTACGTAGCATAATTGAAAGAAATTGTTTATTTGCAAATGGAAAAAAATAAAGGAGCAATTATAATGTAATTAGGAATATTTTGTACGGCAACACCTGCGTGGTCTAATCATTTAAATGCAATTAAACCCCGCAAGCCGGCCAATTGCTGATTTGGTTATTCGCATTATCAATTCCAGTCATTAAAATTGTTACAATGACAAATAACCTGGGTTTTTACACTACTATATAGTATGTCTATTAACAAAATGGTAGCAAATGAAAATGAAACTAATTCAAAGTAAAATTTCACCATAGGTACATTTGTTTTCATTTATTAATTAAAATTATGTCACAATTTCATGGATATAATTTTGAGATAAATATATTTTTCTCCATATTTGTGTGTGTGTTTTTTTTGTCCGTTATTTCTTTTTTATTCTATTGATTTTTTTATGTGACATCCATTGTTAGTCTACAACTTGTCTTAATTGTAATAGGTACATCTATGACTTTACATTTAATCTAACTTAATATTTACAACACAAGGAAACAAACAAAACAAAAATAATATATACAAATTAATTGGACAACTACAACTAACTTACTCTAAAACTAACATATTATCTTAATTAAACTTAAATATAATTTACATTTAAATTTTGAAAGCGCCCCTCGTCCTCTGAATCAGAATCACTTTCAAAAAAGTCACTGACATTTTCGTCTGCTCGTGGATTTTCCACCTCTTCCCCGTAATTGCACATGTCTTCTGGTGGAGGTGCAAACATACGAGTGGAAAGAGGGTCCAATCTCAAGTCATCGTCCTCAGTCTCTGACCCTGTGTCATCATCCTAAAAAAAGGAGATTTATTTAATTGTTGCTATGAGATTGGATAATTAAAACAATATTTGACTGTAGTTAAAAAAATGCATTTACTTCATACTGTACTTAAGTAATAAAATTGTAAGTTAACAAAGAGTTTAGGCAGATTGATGATAGAAAACTTACAGATATGGAAACGGAGTCGCTTCTCTCCTCCGCCACCATAGATTGCGAGGAGTCCGCGGATACTTCTGGCCGGATTACCGATGTCTGATAAAACAGAAGAACGATCAATTAACATACATATTATTAATACTTTTTATAAAGGTAAAGCTAACGAATTCCTAGAGTACATCTGGTGAAAAAAAATCAGGAACTTACATAGAATTCCATCAGATTAAAATGTTCCTCTCCGACCGGCTCGCGAAGAGGGCGTGCCAGGGCCCCGGAGGAGAGCAGCGTCCGCAGTTTGATCAGGAGCCGCGTCCGCTCTCTCAGGCCACGACCTATAGAGCACAGTACTGTTTTATTGCTGAGTTATATAATATTAATTAAACTTGTATTATTTTTGTAGTACTCGAACATTCGAACAGGAATGTAGGGATATACACATACCTGAGGCCATGATAGCGCGGTAAATATCGCGCCCTTGCCTCTCAATGACCCGCGCCTGGACAGACGCTGCCTTAGTTCGAGCGACCTGTGAAAACATACAGAATTATGTTATACTTCATTACTCAAAAAAATTTTTTTTAACTCGTAGATAGGTAAACTGAAATAAATTTTCATCAATGCACTACTTTTATAGTAGTGCTGGATATAATATCATTCAAATAACACTCGAAGATATGATACATCACCAAATAATAAATTAAATTAAGATTGGTTTTTGGGATCTTTTTGTATTTTTTATTTCAACTCCAAATTTTTACTAATTTTACGGTCACCCTGTTTTTTAAATTTCCGAATAATAAATATATTCTGAAAGTATTTTTGTATTTTTTCGTCGCAAAATTTAATAAGATACATAATAAATGGGAATAACAACTCACCTCGGCCTCTAAGACTTCCAAGTCCACCATCTCCGAGTCCATATCGCTGTCGCTATCAACAGAGTATCCGAATCGTGACATCTTTAAACTTTTCACAGCACGACAAAATATCACGACCAGCACAGCAGAAGGTTCGTCCGAAACTGACATAATTTTAAAATTTCCATAGTCTCTGACCACTTGCCCCGTCAGGTAAATACGGGATTAATTGCAAACCATTAGTGCAACTAGACAAACAAGTTTTTAACAATGGATTTAATGAGGTTTCACTTGGGACTGTGGCTGACATTATTAGTGGAAGAGTCATCAGGAACAACTTCCCAAGCATAATTGCAATCGAATTTACCTAATTACCGATTTTGATGAAACATGTCTAAGAATCATCGTTAAAATCCACACTATCCCTATCCCTACTATAATATTATAAATGCAAAAGTAACTCCGTCTGTCTGTCTGTCTGTCTGTTACGCTTTCACGTCGAAACCACTGAACCGACTTTGATGAAATTTGGTATATAGGTAGTTTGAGCCCCAAGGATCAACATAGAATACCTTTTATTCCGATAGAGGGTGCTAACGCGCGATAACCTAGATCCGCGCAGACGTAGTCGCGGGCATAAGCTAGTTTTTTACATAGTAGGAGTGAGGGCACTATGTCTCAGAGAAATTAAAATCTTTGAACTGTTGAATGTTCCCTTATAGTTAACAAGAGGGAAATAATTTTACATGACAGGACGATGTAATTTCTACACCCTTAATGGTTGGTCCACGTTTGTGTCATTTTAGTATATTCATATATCTCGTGTCAAATAGCACCAACGAGTCATTAGATTACCTATTAGACAATTCTAAACAAAAGTCAGTAAAAATAAATATGCATGAAAAAAAAACCCTTGCCTACGGCTTGGGTGAATGTAACCGTCTCGGGTGCAAAGACGCGTTTTTTTATATTACCCAATTCTAACTTTGGCTTATGTTATTTATTATGATCATTTTAAATTAATCTAACTTCCCTCTACTGTTTGTTTGTCCGTATCCAATTTTGAGCGAAATCCTCAAATACCTTGATTACACATTAAGCGAGTAATCAAACTTATTAACTGCTGCAAATATTTGCTGGTATCCTCCAAACAAAACAAATGAAATAAGTAATTAAGCGAAATCGTATCAATTTGATTCCGTATTGTAGAAATTCGCGTCTAGAGGTTTACACTGTGTGAATCCCTTAACCCGGCAAAACCAAAAGCAAAGACCTTCCTATTCCCTTTTGCTTGAGTAAATCAGGACACCCAGAGGGGATATGACGAAATTTCATGGACCATTTTAGATTGGTTTTCTAACGTAATGTGGCAGTGAGTTGTTTAATTAAAAGTCGTAAATAATTAGAAATGTGAGCTGTTGTGTAATTGTTTCGGTATTTGTTTGGACAATTGTTTTGACGCTTTTAGTGTTTTTTTAAGGTTCTCGATGGATTTCCATCCTATAATTTTTAGGAATACTAGTTTTCACGTACGGGTTCACATGTATAACCCATTTGTTCTCGCAATTGAATCAAAATTTCAGCATTTCACAAAATTTCCGCGAGGAATCCCATTCTTTTTACATAAAACTACTCCGTTAACGACCCTGATATCACCTGATGAAAAATGCAGATGTGGTCAAAGATGTATCTCACTAGTTCAGTAACAGCCTATTCAATCTAATAATAATAATAATAGTAGTAAAATTAATTATGTCTACACGTATCTAATAAATGTATTTTTATGTTTTTTAAAGTCACACAATAAATTCGTTTTCTAGTTTATAAATTATCTATTTATTTATGTATTCTTATGTAGTTGATGGTGTGTATTATAGTAGTTATGTCTTTATAACGTTCAGAGGTTTGCCTACGGTGCTGGCTGAAAATCAGCGCTGGGGTGTTTTTAACGCTTCAGCATTATGCTGAGCCAGTGTCCGATTCACAATCGCAATGACACAGACCTTTGTGTTGTTTTTGTACCAAATAGTATTGTTGTCTTGTGTTGTGAATAAATGTATTTTCTTTCTTTCTTTCTTTCTTTCAATCTAGCCTTGAAGAGCCTTCGATTCAGAAATACAGACGATGGAAGTTATGTCTACTATAAATCTGGACTCCAGCAATTTATATCAACGTTAATTATTTATTTTTTTATTCGACTGGATGGAAAACGAGCAAGTGGGTCTCCTGATGGTAAGATATTACCACCGCCCATAGACACCTGCAACACCAGGAGGATTGCACATGCGTTGACAACCTAGAGGTTTAAGATGGGATACCTCAAGTGCCAGTAATTTCGGTAATAGTAAGTAAAAGTACTTTCAGGAGTAGTTTTCAGTAATAGTAGTACCTATTCATTTTCTATAAATTCAAAATCCATGTTCTAGAAAACGTCACCATAATAATGGTTATTGTAAAGTACAATCAGATTATTCAAACCCAAATTCGTTAACCAAGTAAATAATACGGTTCATACATTTTAATGATCTAATTAGTTGGCTCCGTTTTAATTAATAATTCATGAAATTGATACATTTTGTAGTTACAATCGATTTATGAATATTTAATATTATAGTGTACCTATTAATATTGTACAATTCATTAGGGATTCGATATCATGGGGTGAATATTTAAATTTAGCGGGAACCATCAAAGCGATGATATTAATGGTCTCTTTGATCGAGGGATTTCTATGTATTTTGACTATAACATCGAAACTTTATTACCAGAATTTGCTAATAATTTGTAGTTCTATTTTTCTTTTACCTGTATTAATATCACCTGTGTTAATATCTGCCACAGCGGAGCGTGTAAAAATACCTATCTAACAACTCTTACCCGCCCTTGGAAATAGAGTCGTAGTATATCGCTTTTTTGTGTCAGATGTTAGTGCAGGCGACTGTACATTTGAGTGAATGTGAAGGCATGAGCATCAATCTTAAGATCACTTTAAATCTGCAACAAAAATCGTGCAAGTTGCATTATGCGATGTTCGATTGGCCACAACAAACTCGTCTATGTATACGGCCACGCAATGTAATGCAACTTGCACGATTTTTCTTTCAAGTCTATATAAACCAGGCTTTAGGTAAACTAGTAACTTTGAACAAGTCGCTTACGGAATTCATTCTCATTATTTTCAGGTTGATACCTCCATGCTTTCCGAGAAATGGGGGTAAGTAATACAATATATAAAAACAAAACATATAATATTCATTATATATAACTTCACTTTCTCAATTTTTTTAAATATAACCTACTTTTGCTATAATGCTCATAATGTATAATGATAAAATATATAATTTCATTATATATAATGATCAATGGAAATAAATACTTTGAGTATAACGTTCAAATAATATAATATTCACAACCTCTAACAACCAAAACATATAACATTCATTTAATCTTACAACGGAAAATATAACGCTCAAAAATATAAACGTAATAACAAAAATATAAAACCGAGTATTCCGAATGTGAATTCCTAAAAGCAATCGCTTCATGTTTAAGCTTAAAAAAAATATAGCTATGTTTATTTTTGAATAAATTTGTCGATTAATTTGTGTATTCTTTGTTTATTTTTATTTCACTCTTGCGGTTTCCTCGCTGCTATAAAAAAAAACCTAACACCGAAGGCTAAGGCGGGAGCTACGCTCCGCTACGCTCCGCTTCGCTCCCGCCTTAGCCTTCTGAACCTAACCTATCCGAGTCGCTTCTGCTCCGAACCGTCTTGCTCGCTCGCTTCGCTCGCTCGCACAAATTTTGGAGTAAAATTTTTCAATACGAAAATTAAAGGTTGATAAACAACTAATTTTCTGGTTTTAAATTTTACAATTTTAACAAGTATTTTAGAAACAAAGTATATCACTTGATATTATATCATATTAATGGTATATAAAAAGTTATTACGTATTATGAGCGGTATACTTTACGTATGTTATATCATATGAATTTAGCCCATAAACATGTTATTTCTTATGAAAGTATATAAAACAATTGTTATACTGATCGAACGTTATACTTATTGAAATTATAGTGTTTCATGTTATACATAATGTAATTATATATAATGAACGTTATATAATATGAAAATATATCTAACGTTTTTATATATCTTGGGACGCACCCGAGAAATGGGACTAGGGGGCTACTACGAAGGAAATCGAACTTCGTGTCACACCGTCTCTGTCTTTTCAAAACTTTCAAAATCTTATTATCCATTTAAACCCCCCATGCAAGTTTGACCGCTGTGTGTGTCTGCGTCTGTCTATCTGTGGAAAAGTAATAATTAGATAAACCGATTCTGATACGGTTTTCTTAACCTATATAATAATATATATGCTCAGAACTATTTTTTGTATCCAATATCTTTCACTCGCTAGACGTCACGGATAAGTGTTTTTTGCACTGTTCAAAAATGACCCACTGGGCATATATGGGTTAAATCGAAAGCTAGTTCTTTCGAGATGGTTCTTAGTTCAATGATTTTTAAGATATTGAACCTTATTATTAATGACTTATGAACGTGTTGCGGCAGCGCGGTCGCGTGCTCCTTAGAAGAAGGGCTACGATATAGCCCGAAACATGTCGAGCTGCACTCGATTTAAGACGTGAGTTATCCGTTACGATATCGTTTAATATGAGTGAGTCTCACAGTAGTTTCATTTTCAATATTGAACCTTATTAAAATTACAATGTCGCGGGTTTTGCAGCCCTATAAATTTCTTATTTCATAAAAAAACATTGATTGCAATTACCATCTTTGCTAGATCAATTCACGCTTAAGCGATTCAGAACGAGCATCGATTTAATAAGTTCCGATTCATTGCGATCCAAAAGATCTATTCAAACGAAAAGATCGGGCGTCTAGTTCGTATCGAATTAAACGTCGAAATGAGATATTACAATATTGAATTTGGTTTATTCATACGGGCTTAATCCTAGATTCCTATTATAATTTGGACGGTGAATAAATTGGGTTCTAAAGTCAAGCATTAAGTACATATAAGCTGCCAATATTATAAATGAAAAATTCAACATTTATGAATAAAATTATTTCCCACTAATAAAAAGTATGTTTGTTAAAAAAAAGTATGTTTGTTTGTTACCTGAGAATGTTTAATCCGCCGAACAAATTTAGATAAAATTTGGTATACAGATAGCTCGAGTCCTGGGGAAGGACATAGGATAATTTTTATCCCGGAAAATTGCACAGTTTCCGTGGAACAAAATAAACATAAAATTTATTTAAACTCTGGTGCAATATTATTACTATAGATTTAAATAAATGAAACATTTTAGTGTTGCAGTTTATTTATAAAATACGTAATATCGACAAAAATATACGAGATTCTAACAATAAACGAAGAAAAATATTACTTTAAATACTTATCAAAGATTTATCTATATTGAAAAAACTATATTACCCGATTACAGGTTGTTGTAGTAGTTTATCTAAAAATATTATTTACCTATTCTAAAAAATCTACTAACGATCAATTCTACAATTTGTGTATTAAATTCTTGAATTAATCATCTTTGAATACAAGATCATAAAAAAAGATCATAATTTGCCTACAACATGTAAATTTAACCAAAAAACCACATTGACTTCAAATTAATTAGTAGTTTAAAATACTTTAACAGGTAGGTACAAAACATCATTTTAGTTCTAATTAGGGCTTTAATGGGTATTAACCCGTGGTATTAACAAACAAAAAGTTTTAGTAACATAAAAATACTTAAGTAAGCTTAATTTGTATTTAATAATAAGCTATTAGGTGTCTAACTTATTTTCCGATTTCGTTTTAAAACATAGCCACAACAAAAACAAAAGTAATCAGACACACATTGCCATGAAAAGATATTGCAATAAATTTTAAGGTACCTGATTGTAATTAATTTTTGAGATCGAGCAGCAATGTATTGCGTACCTACAATAATTTATCATTTTTGGATCTATGACATTTAGATCTGTGACAACTGTCACGTCAGCAAGTGCGATATTCCAAATGTAAATTTTACAAGTAAAAAAGAATTATTTTTTTGAATAAAACAAACGAAAATGTGTTTATTGAGATACTTAGTAACTACCCTTAAAGTTTGTGGTTGTAAGAAAATATGCACAGTCTTCACTTTACCGAAGTGACCATACAAATAGCTGGTGTAAGACAAATTCTAACTCTAATATTAGGATCACAAAAACGAGCTCTGAATGTAACTATCAAAATAACTGTATAAATTAAAACTAAAAATATAAAAAGCCGAGGTGGCCTAGTGGTTTGACCTATCGCCTCTCAAGCAGAGGGTCGTGGGTTCAAAATCCCGGCTCGCACCTCTGAATTTTTCGAAATTCATGTGCGGAATTACATTTGAAATTTACCACGGACTTTGCGGTGAAGGAAAATATCGTGAGGAAACCTGTATCGTGCGTGTGAAGTTCCCATTCCGCACTGGGCCCGCGTGGGAACTATGACCCAAGCCCTTTTGTTCTAAGAGGAGGCTGTGCACAGCAGTGGGCATAATATAGGCTGGGATGGTGATGATGATGATGAAAAATATAACTTTACCGCAATGTACTTAGGCAGAGCAAAAAAATAGAAGATATGTGAGTATTTCCTATGTTACAATTTTTCGCCTCTCCTCCTAGCTCACCTGACACCTGACAGCAATTATTCCACAAAAAAAAGAAAAAATAATTTACGTTGTCTTAATAATATTATTTATTTCATCAACATTTATTTTTCTTTATAATTCTATCGATGATAAATTTTATACCAAATTCCTCAGAATTATTAATTCAAGTATAGTCACAGATTTTAATTGCTTGATTGAATACTTTGAAATTATTTATTTGCGTTACTTTGCAGCGGTCTATAAAAGTGAGCAAGAATATTTTACCCTATTTTAATAGTTTTATTCATTATCGTGGAAAAAATAAGCAAAAATATCAGTACTTTGGACTTTGGAAAAGAAGTATTTAAAATCTGAACAAATAATAATTTTAATATCAATTCAAGTCGAAACTTTGCCAGCAACTAGGTCACCTACTTTGTCACAAAATGCTCTACTTGTTTACAAATAGAGTTAGTTTTATAACCGGAGTTATTTAACAACTTTCGTAATGTTGATATTTCACTTGACAAAATTTTTACACAATCGTGTAAGAAAATATGGTTTTAAGACCACTCTTAATGAAACAATATATACCGATAATCGGTTTTTTCGTAATTTTTCTTCAAATAAATTTACTTCAATTGCACCAACACCATGAAGTAAGTCACGACGGCTCCAAGTACCTAGAATATTAAAGCATTTACTGTAACTTATTCCTCTATAAAATTAATTAATAAATTTTATGAATATCTGAGTCAAAGTAAGCGAAGTCCAAGTTAAAGCTTATGAAAATATAAGTACGTAATGTTATTCCTTTTTCAAAAATCAAAAGCAGTTCTAGAAAACCTCGAAAGAAAACGAAAGCTAAGATAAAGATGGGAACGCTGAATTATAAACTAAAGACAGCAGATTTAAATTAAACAGATGAAAAGTAAAGAATTAAATAAATAAATAATGTAGTCATCATAGTTCAATGTTTAAATAACCCTAAAACTCTACTAGACCCTTGTGAGTTCAGGCACAGAAAAGACATAATAAAATTATACTCACCGAAGCAAACAAGTCAAGTGAGACAGTGAAGAACTTGGCTCCAGAGATGCTCATGGCTTTCTGACACTGTTGGCAGACAATCTGGACGAAGGTCTTAGCTTCTTCGGAGCCGTCATACCACTGGCAGGAGTAAGCTGCCTCCATTACTGATGAACTCTGTATAACAGAGACGTTAAAGGAGTAAAATTTCTGCTGCTTTGATTTAGACAGAGAAAAGTCTATTAGGACACTTGGTCATGTCTAACACAGCGCAGCGTGCGAAAATATTTGACACTTCCTGCCAGCTCTAAAAATAGAGTTGTATCAGATGCATACTATGTTGTGCCTATGTAGATATTGATGCTGCTGTTTGTACAAAAGCTATCTCAATTAGCTTTTGATGAAAACAAAAAGGAAAATGGTACCTCTTCAATGAGTCTGTTGCCGAAGATGCAGAAATGAAAGACTTGACCGAGAGTGTAGCTGAGGTAGCCAACTGTGCTGAACGCATACACATTGAGACCATCGATCTGTGGAAAAATGTAGATTACTTCGCATGTGACGAGATCAAAATGAAATCAAATTCCTACACAGAGATCAAACCTACTAGCTTAACGAAACTGTGCTGAGAAGAAAACGACATCTTATTTTTAATGATACACTTTTCCCGTGAACATTAGAGAGCATCTTATAATAAGTAATCGCAAGTCTGTCATTATAATAGTCAAGGAATTTTAGACTTTCCCAAACTAGTATAAATGCCAGTTTAAATGATAATAAAACTATTTTATTATTGTATCATAACGTATGGAAATGCATTTACCTTCGTAGCTTGATAAGCTAAGAGTGTGAGCGTGATAGTCGACACCAACATGTGGAACAGTAGAGCAGTACCATAAGTATCTCCTATGGACGCCACCAGTCTACGGAAGAACAACGAGTATGGAATAAAAAATGACAACTAGGAAAATTAATTCAACCTATAGAATTAAAATACTTAAGCATTTGAATTCTGTAGGAGGTAATCTGTCGGTGATACCTACCCTGGGTAACTAAAGGTAAGTTCCCGTTATTTTATGCGATCAGTATCTGTCATGCCGTCGCTGTTGTTGTGTATAAACAAATAGAGACAGCATCATAGATTTCATAGCATCGCACAAGATACCAAGAACTTAACGTAGAATGGTGAATACAGATGATAAACCAGGGTTCAGCTGAAAACCAGGGCTGCTGCTCTGATTACAGGGCTACGGCACATGCTGAGCTGAGTCCTTTTGGCATCACACTACAGCACAACGTCTCTTAATTTTTCTCTCTTCTCCTATTTATGTTTTCACTGTTTTTGCTGTGATGTAGTGTGTTTTTGTTGTCAATAAATATGGTAAGTTTGAGTTTAAAATCGCAGAAAATTACCTCACGACGTGCTTATGGCGTTCCACCCAATACTTGATAGCTGACCGTGCCAGCATCTCCTGTTTCTGCGTTAAGCCGTTAGGGTTGTTCGGATTGGGGTTGTTAAAGTTCTGCAGACGCCCTCCGGCGCCTCGTAGCATCATGCCAAAGTCTTGCTGGGTCGAGTATATACCCCGAATGTCCATGTCTACTGGGTCTGGCACCTTTTCTGATTTTTCTAAAATGATGGCAATGATTCAGATTTTTATTGAAATTAAACTTAACACGCCTTGAATGTGTAACGAAGACAATATAGATGTGTAGTACAAAGACAAATTAATTTGGTACAACACACTGATAAATAAAAAGATAGATTTTTAACTTAAAACTTAAAGTTTGGAATTTGGGGACCAAAGTCAACCCACATTTTCAATTTTAAATCAAACGATGCTAGGAGAACTCAATACAAAATAGACATCTACTAACTCAGACATTAATTAATTCTACGTACATAAAACTACTTCAAACTTAAAATACATACATGAAACAAAAAAAATTGTAAAGTAGTCCCCTTAGGCAAGGTACAGATGCCGCTAGTAGCGCTTCCTTTTTGAATAGCTCATTCTTTGTCCGAATAAACTGCCAGCTCTTCAATCCAGCCAATTCTTTGCGATTTGTACTAGGATATCAGAAAATCAAACGATTATTACCTGTAGAAGAAGCCCTAAACAGCTCCGAGGTATTGGGCCGGTAGGTATCAAGGGAGGCGCTGAGTTCCATGAGAGGTTTCATAATAGCCTTGAGGTGTTGCAGCTGCTCGCAAGCGAAGATTAGCCACGAGCAGAACATTACGTCCATCAGGTTTGCGATAGCCATGGAGAAAAGGAGCCAGTAGATCTGTTGGAGACATTTAAATGTAAGCATTTCAAGAGAGAATTCCTGCTTTATACAGGAATTGAAACAATTTTTTGTTGAAAAAATGTTTTAAAAATTCCCGGTGTACTGCTACTGGGCAAATCTCCGGAACGCCCAGTTTTTAGGTTCCCGTAGATAACATTTACCAGGTAAGTTATTCTGCCACCAAACACCACTTTTTAGGTGCCCAATTAAACGATAAAAAAGCTACCTTAACCGTCTTCGGCTAAACCTACTACAAAAAAAGTTGTTCTGGGCAAATGAGTAAAATTAGCCGTTTTCTACTAGGCGCCAAACTAGTTAATCGTCTTACTATTTGAATAAAACTTAAACTGAAAATAAATATGAAATAAAACCTACACAATCATATTAAGGACGAAATATTCTTTACTTTTGTATAAAAAAATTGTCAAGAAAATTAGTGCTAATTGGTTAAAACTTAAATCGAAAACCGGATCACAAAATATCGTCATTAGTGGCCACGGCTATTGATTGTCGAATTTCGGAAAAACGGAATGCATGAACAATACGAAACATAGCCTCCTGCAACCGCCCCCGCCGCTCGGTTCCCCGCAAGCGTCTCAGGAGGCAACACTTGCTGCGTTACGGCTAGGTAAGTGATCAAAAAACTTCTTCCAATTTTTGTCACTTTTGTCGTCATTATCATTTGTAGCTATTTCTCGATAATGATGTGTTACATATTATTAAATTTGTATTTGCATTGAAGTAAACATAGGCTTTGTTTGGCGAAACAGGCTTTTTGTTTTCATCTTCTAACAGAAACCTGTATAGACACGTTTTTTTTACTATCGTCATTGTCAGTCATGTCATTGTTGGCGAAATTAAGATTTTCAACTCATCAACTGGGAATTAAATTACATGTTTTCTTATCGCAAAACTACTTACAAGCGCGCAAATAGAAGACAAAAATATTTTCTCGCAATTTTTTTCGTTTTGCACGAAATGAGAGAAATGCCCAAAACATACAACCACATACGAAACATAACCCCCGTTCCCGTTTGAAAATGCCTGATGCTGGTAATTTGATACATAAGACATTTTATGTTATTGATTAGATATTGAAATTCGTTATTGTCGGTCACATTGCATCATTGTTGCCTATGAATTACATCATTATAGGCTTATTTTGTCATTGTCATACACAGCCAAATTTCAAAATAGTTATAACTGGCTTATGCCCGCGATTACGTCTGCGCGGATCTAGGTTATCGCGCGGTAGCACCCTCTATCGGAATAAAAGGTATTCTATGTTGATCCTTGGGGCTCAAACTACCTATACCTATACCAAATTTCATCAAAATCGGTTCAGTGGTTTCGACGTGAAAGCGTAACAGACAGACAGACAGAGTTACTTTCGCATTTATAATATTAGTAGGGATAGGGATAGTGTGGATTTTAACGATGATTCTTAGACATGTTTCATCAAAATCGGTAATTAGGTAATTTCGATTGCAATTATGCTTGGGAAGTTGTTCCTGATGACTCTTCCACTAATAATGTCAGCCACAGTCCCAAGTGAAACCTCATTAAATCCATTGTTAAAAACTTGTTTGTCTAGTTGCACTAATGGTTTGCAATTAATCCCGTATGTATTTACCTGACGGGGCAAGTGGTCAGAGACTATGGAAATTTAAAAATTATGTCAGTTTCGGACGAACCTTCTGCTGTGCTGGTCGTGATATTTTGTCGTGCTGTGAAAAGTTTAAAGATGTCACGATTCGGATACTCTGTTGATAGCGACAGCGAAATGGACTCGGAGATGGTGGACTTGGAAGTCTTAGAGGCCGAGGTGAGTTGTTATTCCCATTTATTATGTATCTTATTAAAGTTTTCGACGAAAAAATACAAAAATACTTTCAGAATATATTTACTTATATATATTTTAATCAGGAACGATTCGAGGCGGTCTTTTTTAATAATATAAAAATTTTATTTAAGTTAGTTAGTGTTAGTATTTAGTTCATTTATTAATTATTTTGTATTGTGTGTTATTTAAATAACTTAAAGGGATAAGTTCGCCTTTGTACATATTTGTTTTTTGTCAATTGTGTTTTGCTTATTTTGTACAATAAAGATTTTAAAAATACTTTCAAAAATACTTTCAGAATATATTTATTATTCGGAAATTTAAAAAACAGGATGACCGTAAAATTAATAAAAATTTGGAGTTGAAATAAAAAATACAAAAAGATCCCAAAAACCAATCTTAATTTAATTTATTATTTGGTGATAAATCATATCTTCGAGTGTTATTTGAATGATATTATATCCCGCACTACTATAAAAGTAGTGCATTGATGAAAATTTATTTCAGTTTACCTATCTACGAGTTAAAAAAATATTTTTTGAGTAATGAAGTATAACACTACGTATGTTTTCACAGGTCGCTCGAACTAAGGCAGCGTCTGTCCAGGCGCGGGTCATTGAGAGGCAAGGGCGCGATATTTACCGCGCTATCATGGCCTCAGGTATGTGTATATCCCTACATTCCTGTTCGAATGTTCGAGTACTACAAAAATAATACAAGTTTAATTAATATTATATAACTCAGCAATAAAACAGTACTGTGCTCTATAGGTCGTGGCCTGAGAGAGCGGACGCGGCTCCTGATCAAACTGCGGACGCTGCTCTCCTCCGGGGCCCTGGCACGCCCTCTTCGCGAGCCGGTCGAAGAGGAACATTTTAAGCTGATGGAATTCTATGTCAGTTCCTGATTTTTTTTCACCAGATCTACTCTAGGAATTCGTTAACTTTACCTTTATAAAAAGTTTTAATAATATGTATGTTAACTACGCTTCAGCATAATGCTGAGTCAGCGACCGTTTCACTTTCGCGGGGACACACAAAATTGTGTATATACTTATTTCATGTGCGATTTATTATTTTTATTTCTTTATTATTTTTTTGGTTCTTTTGTGTAAATTTTGCTGTATATGTGTGTCTTTTATGTTAGTGAATAAATGTCTTCTTTCTTTCTTTCTTTCTTTCTAACTGATCGTTCTTCTGTTTTATCAGACATCGGTAATCCGGCCAGAAGTATCTGCGGACTCCTCGCAATCTATGGTGGCGGAGGAGAGAAGCGACTCCGTTTCCATATCTGTAAGTTTTCTATCATCAATCTGCCTAAACTCTTTGTTAACTTACAATTTTATTACTTAAGTACAGTATGAAGTAAATGCATTTTTTTAACTACAGTCAAATATTGTTTTAATTATCCAATCTCATGGCAACAATTAAATAAATCTCCTTTTTTTTAGGATGATGACACAGAATTAGGGTCAGAGACTGAGGACGAGCACTTTAGATTGGACCCTCCTTCCACTCGTAATAGTATGTTTGCACCTCCACCAGAAGAAATGTACAATTACGGGGAAGAGGTGGAAAATCCACGAGCAGACGAAAATGTCAGTGACTTTTTTGAAAGTGATTCTGATTCAGAGGACGAGGGGCGCTTTCAAAATTTAAATGTAAATTATATTTAAGTTTAATTAAGATAATATGTTAGTTTTAGAGTAAGTTAGTTGTAGTTGTCCAATTAATTTGTATATATTATTTTTGTTTTGTTTGTTTCCTTGTGTTGTAAATATTAAGTTAGATTAAATGTAAAGTCATAGATGTACCTATTACAATTAAGACAAGTTGTAGACTAACAATGGATGTCACATAAAAAAATCAATAGAATAAAAAAGAAATAACGGAAAAAAAATAAAACACAAATATGGATAAAAATATATTTATCTCAAAATTGTATCCATGAAATTGTGACATAATTTTAATTAATAAATGAAAACAAATGTATGGTGAAATTTTACTTTGAATTAGTTTCATTTTCATTTGCTACTATTTTGTTAATAGATATACTATATAGTATAGTGTAAAAACCCAGGTTATTTGTCATTGTAACAATTTTAATGACTGGAATTGATAATGCGAATAACCAAATCAGCAATTGGCCAGCTTGCGGGGTTTAATTGCATTTAAATGATTAGACCACGCAGGTGTTGCCGTACAAAATATTCCTAATTACATTATAATTGCTCCTTTACTTTTTCCATTTGCAAATAAACAATTTCTTTCAATTATGCTACGTACTTCTGGCGTTCATGTTATCGCGATGATTTATTCGAGTTCAGCTTGTTTTATTATTATCAAACAGTGGTCACACTCAAAACCAACGCTGTGGTATGCCGCGGAATCAAACCAAATTTGGCGCTTTTGGCGTTATTTGGCACTCATTAGTTTGTTGTTTTTAGTTTTTTATGATAAATCAAAATGTAAGATTTATTTATTTATTGTTTACGTTGAATCTTTAAAAGTTCCATTTGCCGCTTCAAATTTTTATTCCAAACTATTATAATTAGTACCTAGTGTCATCCACGAAGACGCGCGATTTTGTCAAAATTAGACATTAATGACATTTATAATAAGAACTACGGCACGCGTCATACTACCTATAACACGGAGTTGACACAGGTATTTATTGTGTTTCCTATCTCTTTGGTCACCAATGCAAGAGCCGTATCTTTTAGGAATCTTTAATCCATTCAGTTTTTTTTATAACTATTTTCTAAGTAGGTAACCTATCTATTTTTCATTGGTCTATCAGGTATTTCTATGTTTTATTTTTATTTTTTTATTTGAGTTAATTCTTGTAGTGTTGATTTAAAAGCTAGTTTTTATTTTAGTTTTAATTTAATTATTTAGTTTCTTCTTTTTATTTTTTTATTTTATATAATATTTTGTGTAATTTTTTCTGTGTTTTGTACATAAATAAATATGTTATCATTCATATTATTTTCATAATTTTTCATTTATAAAATATTTTTTGTTTTCTTGTGTATAATTGTGTTATTTTTTGTATATGGGTCTGTGTCAATGAATAAATGTCTTTTATTCTGATTCTTTTAATTTAATTTTATTTTATTACCTTTTGCTGTAGTGTCAATAGAAATTCACTTTATTTTGTTAATTTAGCTATGTATCACAGAGAATTACAGTTACGTTCTCGAGATATAGCTCCGTCTAAGACAGTACCCTTAGTGTAAGTTTTCGGTTACAAAATACGTCTCGATTGCGTTCGCGTTCAAATCTCAATTTGTATGGAAACACGAACATCGCAAACGTTCCGCTAGAGGCGCTGTTCGTGTTTCCATACAAATTGAGATTTTAACGCGAACGCGATCGGGACGTATTTTGTAACCGAAGACTTACAATAAGGGCACAGATGAGAGAGAGAGAGAGAGAGATAAATATTTATTAATACATACTAATACACACGATAAGGTTCTGGAACGGCGTCCGCGGGCGCGGACCGGGAGACGAGCTGCTGCTGTCGGTAGGCCTCCAACAAGATGGAGCGAACGACATGGTTAAGATCGCGGGATCACGGTGGATATGCGAAAAGCACAAGACCGGTCTGAGCGGAGAACCTTGGGGGAGGCCTATGTCCAGCAGTGGACGTCTTTCGGCTGACATGATGATAATGATTATTAAAACTCTATGAATGTACAATATCTAAATATATAAAAGTCAAAGGTGACTGACTGACTGACTGACTGACATAGTGATCTATCAACGCACAGCCCAAACCACTGGACGGATCGGGCTGAAATTTGGCATGCAGGTAGATGTTATGACGTAGGCATCCGCTAAGAAAGGATTTTGGGAAATTCCTACGGGAACGGGAAAAATCGGGATTTATATCTTTGATTCCAAATGACCCTATCTTAGTAACTATAATAACTAGACTCTTCAAATTTGATACAAAAGTAGGTATTACATTCACTAAAACACATATTTCAGGATTTTTAGAAGTTACCGCGGGATAAGGAAATAACGGGATTTATATATTCAGTTCAACGGAATCCCATGAACAATAATTACTAGACTCTTTAAAATTGGCATAAAAGTAAGTGACTATAATAGTAAAAAACGATTTTAAAGGATTTTTAGAAATTCCCACGGGATAAGGAAAAACGGGATTTATATTCAGTTCAACGGGATGGATTTTTCGTTTTGCTAGTCGTAGAAAACTGAAATTTAGCATTTAGGATCCTTGAGGAGTGTAGGGGAGCACTACAAAACAATTCCCCGAAATTCTGACGGGAACGGGAAAAAACGGGATTTTTCGTTTTACTGATCGTAGAAATCTAAAATTCGGCATGTAGGTTGCTTAGGGAGTGTAGAGAGGAGCATTAATAGTGGAGTTTTCAAAATTCCTACGGGAACGGGATAGAACGGGATTTTTCGTTTTACCGGTTGCAGAAAACTGAAATTTTGCATTTAGGTTCTTCAGGGAGTATAAGGGAGCATATTATTTATGTTTATACTGTGCTTTTGTTGTGATGTAGTGTGTTTTTGTTGTAAATAAATGTTGTGAGCTTGAGATTGATAAAAGAATTTCCCGAAATTCTGACGGAAACGGAAAAAAACGGGATTTTTCGTTTTACCTACTGGTTGCAGAAAGTTGACATTTGGCATATAGGTTCCTTGAAGAGTCGAGGGAAGCATTAAGAGAGAATTTCCCGAAAATTATTACGGGAACGGGAAAAACGGGATTTTTAATCCTCCGAAAAATCAATTAAAACACGAAAATAAAGATCGTAGAAAGTAAATCTGTGTCCCCCAAATTTAACGCGAGCGAAGCCGCGGGCAAGTCTTTATCATACTGTCAAGTTTTTCGGACTGAGGAATTACTGTTGGGTCCACTACCTTTATTTACTGCACTATATGTATCACAAAGAATTACAGTTACGTTCTCGAGATATAGCTCCGTCTAAGACAGATGAGAGAGAGAGAGAGAGAGAGAGATAAATATTTATTTATATATACTAATACACACGATAAGGTTCTGGAATGGCGTCCGCGGGCGCGGACCGGGAGACGAGCTGCTGCTGTCGGTAGGCCTCCAACAAGATGGAGCGAACGACATGGTTAAGATCGCGGGATCACGGTGGATATGCGAAAAGCACGAGACCGGTCGGAGTGGAGAACCTTGGGGGAGGCCTATGTCCAGCAGTGGACGTCTTTCGGCTGACATGATGATAATGATTATTAAAACTCCATGAATGTACAATAAAGAGTCATTGCACTGTGTATTAGCTTATGCCCGCAACTTCGTCTGCGCGGATCTATGTTATCGCGCGATGGCGCCCTCTACCGGAATAAAAGGTATCCTATGTTGATCCTTGGGGCTCAAACTACCTATATACCAAATTTCATCAAAATCGGTTCAGTGGTTTCGACGTGAAAGCGTAACAGACAGACAGACAGAGTTACTTTCGCATTTATAATATTAGTAGGGATTTTGAAGTGCCTCTTTAATAAAATTATAAAATTGAAGATAAAGTATCATTTAAGCGTCACAGTGAAGTTGTAGCACGAAAATGACATCGGCAACAAAATTTGTTCCTGGAGAATTTTGAGAATTACTGCAGGGTACAGGCCTTCACTCTGAATGAGAAAACTTGAGCTTACCTGATAGACAAAAGCCACAATGTACATGGTCCCGCTCATAGCGTTGAAGGGGTACCAGGCTTTCAGAGGCAGCCGGGGGGCTGGCTCAGTCAAAGTTTCGTTGCTTTCCTTGTCAGCGATCAGGCGCACAGACTCACCGAAGAAGGTGATTGTTATCCAACCTGAGAACAATTTTTGGTCAAAGAATAAAATTATTTTTTCATTTAGTAGGTTCAATTTAAGACAATGTTACTCAATTAAAATTATTTACAGTTGTGTAGGTAATAATATTTTATCATTCCATTCTCTGGGTCTTTCTCCGGTCTGATAACACAAGTGCATAAAAGTCTTAATTTTAACCGAGACGCCTGAAGTGTAGGCGAAGGTTGATACGATTAGTTCAGTCGAAGGTAAAAGAGGTTAACACTACTTTTCACTTCAATTGCAAAGAAAATAAACAGCAACTGTATAAGTAAATAATGTTTATTTGGGTGGATCAACTATTTTTCGTTGTTATGGTGTCCCGTCAGCAAGGGGACAAAAGTTGTACAAATAAAATAGACGAAATGTTGTGTCACATTGTCAAAAACATGCTTATATTTAGGTACCTAGATGACCAATTATATACGGGGCTTAAAACTACCACAAAGATGCATGTTTGCCAAATTATAAACTTACGATTTAAAGAGTGACACAGGAGGCCGTAACCATAGCAACGAGTGACAAGAAGAAGTTGATCGACCCATTTACCACCTTTTATTCACTGCAATTTTTCATGCACTGCTATGGTAATTAAACTACTATAAATGTGTAATTTCACTAATTCAAAACACAAATTTAAAATAATACATTGTGTTTTAAGGGCGATAAATAAGGAATTACGAATGAGAGTCTATTAGAAGCCCGAAGTCAATCAAAAATCAAAATCAAAATCAAAATATACTTTATTTGCTAGAATACAGTCAAGCGGATGTTGATTTGTATTACAATTTGTGTGCAGTGTATTCTGCCTGGTAATGGGCATGCAAATATTTAGTCTTAATTACAGTCTTAACTTAAATAAACATCATGAGGCTTATAATCTAAGTATTCTTTTATGGAGTAAAATGCATTCTGAGTCAAAAAATTGAATAAAAGTTTCTTAAACTCTTGCCTTTCAGATGCTCTTATAAATTCAGGTAACTTATTATACAATCTTGGTGCTATACCTACCGAATACACTTTTTGCACATAAGGCTGTTTTTGATCGTCAATGAGTTGATGTTCGTAATTCTAGTACCGTCCGTGCGACATACAATATTTTTCATCACATTTGCGAGTAAAATTTAATAAATGTAAAAAAATATATAATTCTTCCAAATATTGCCGATACCGCTGGCTGCGCTCCCTCCCTCAGCAAGTGCATAACGTGTGCGTGCATGTGGTCCTTCTACTGAGTCATAGCCAGCATCAGCGCACGCAGCAGTATCAGTACAGACAATGACTCATTTACCGCCCTTGGGCTTCATGACAAGAAAATTAGTACGCGCAATGACTCATTTACCGACTTTGGGTTTTATGACAAACAAGTTAAGGTCGAGGGTTTTACTTGGGGGGTTGCAACCAAGGTAGCCTGCATATAACGACACTGTTTACGAGCAAGTGTGATGAAAAATGCATATACATTAAAACATTATTCTACTACCTTTTCTGTTGGCGACTGACAGTCTTGGTCTTAGACGAAGCTTTTATTTTACCTACATCCAGCATAAATAGGTATCAAGTTTATGAGAATAAGAAAAAAATATTTATGAAGGAAAAATGACCCGTAAAATGTATTTTATCTTTCCGAGAAAAGCAGATCTATCTAAGTAGTATCCAAAACCCCACCGATTTAATACGCAATACCTGTCGTACGGAAAAGTAATTTTATTACAAGCAAATACCCTCATCTACAACCTGTCGTCTACCCGTACGTGTCACTGTATTTTTCCCAACTTTGCATTTCCTTTTCCTGATCTATTTACATCCAGCGTCCACTGGGAGTTTGCGACATGTTTATGTATTACGATCTTATACGCCTCTAGTTTCTTAGGTGGGACGACTGAAATTATTTATTTTATGCTCTCTTTTAATGGGATTTATAGTTGTTTCTAGTACAGTGAAAAATAACGTAGCGGCTTGCCTCAAAATTATGCTGAGTATGGCCTAATTTAGGTTACTATTCAAAACAGTAGGTATATTTTATCCCCGAAACGTGTAGGTAAGTAAGTTCATTAGATTTTTATAATATTCGTATATTTTGCTAAGTCAATAATTCTATATATTTCATTTTAACTCTATACTGTTGCGCTTCGCTTTTTAGGGTTCCGGAGCCAAAATGGCAAAAACGGAACCCTTATAGTTTCGCCATGTCTGTCTGTCTGTATCAGGGACTATAAATACTAGAAAGCTGTAATTTTGCACGGATATATAGGTAAACTATGCCGACAAAATAGTACAATAAAAAAATCCAAATACAATTTTTTTAAGGGTACCTCCCATAGACGTAAAGTGGCGGTGATTTTTTTTTCTCATCCAACCCTATAGTGTGGGGTATTGTTGGATAGGTATTTTAAAACCATTAGGGGTTTGCTACAACGACTTTTCGATTCAGTATTTTTTTTGCGAAATATTCAACTTTAAAATGCAAATTTTCATTAAAATCGAGCGTCCCCCCCGCTCTAAAACCGGTGGGTGGAAAAATTTGCAAAAATTTAGGATGGTAACTAGTCAGTACATCAAACTTCCAAGGAAAACTATAACGGCTAAGTTTTCTTGAGAATTATTAGTAGTTTATGAGTAAATAACAGCGTAAGGTATTAAATATACCTAAACTTGGAAGATTCCGTATAAAATACGAAATCCTTAGAAAAATATTACTTAACTTTTTCGTAATGGCTACGGAACCCTATTTTGGGCGTGTCCGACACGCTCTTGGCCGTTTTTTTTTTAAAGAAAATTAATCCGACATGAAAACGGCCAGTATTAAATTTTCCAAATAGTATGCAACTTCGCTAAAACATTCAAATTGGCGTATGGTGCATTTTGTAACTTTTAAGCCATGCTCAGTTTTAGAATACCTAATCAATTCTACTCTCGATTCTGAACAAAAACATTTTAGATTTTCAGTTGTTTAATTACACCTCAACCACCTCAATAATACACGTATTCGGGTACAAGTTAGTGGCGAGTTGTCTTTGATTGAAGGGTTCTAAGGAGGAGGCTTTTCTTCAACAGTGAACGTCTTCTGGCTGATGATGATGATGATGATGATAATGATGATGATGATGATGACGATAATAATGATGATGATGATAATGATAATGATGATGATGAAGATGAATATTAGGATAAACTTACTGACAACGGCGAGGATGGTGACAGACCCGATGAAGTAGAGCAGACGACGCATCTTGTTAAGAGCAAGCTGGTGGTAGCGGGCGTCAGATTCCGTGAACAACGGGTGGCTGTTTGACTGGTTCCATACGGCCAGGGTCCTGTGAACAGCGTGAACGTGAATTTTAGACAATATACGTCCCACTGCTGGGTACAGGTTTGGAAGATTGAGAGAGAGGGCTTGGGTTCTAGTGGGTTGTAGTTGAGGCCCAGTGGGTAGGTACCTATTGGTATCTTCATAAACACCATTGAATGCACAGAAGGGTAGTCCTACGAGCGTTTCAACCGTTATTCAATTTCCTGCCGCATATAATTGAATTATATAATAATTACATAATAGAATAATTACAATTCAAACCTTCATGCATTGAGATAAGGGTTTCAAACTTTCAACTATCCGGCCGCGCATCGGTGTCGTTCATTCCAGGTCGTCAAACATGGAGTCGTACACCAACCGCACCCGGGAATAGGCGATTTTCTTTGTCTACCGTAATATTTCTACCATCTACCGTAATTTTACGCCAGCAACACCGTAATTTTGATAGAGGGAGTTGGAGACATTGGCTGATGGACGTCTAGAATCTGATTATGCGATCCGATATCGGTATCGGACGCCGATACGATATCGGGTCAAGTAGGTGAAATGTATGAAATATATACCTGTCTTTCATTTTGTCCGGACCGACTCCGGATGTCGGAGCCGACACCGATATGCTGGCGGCACCATCGGATGCCCGTGGGCTGTCGGACGATCGGACGATAATGTTTGTATGTGTGCGTGTATCTAAATTGTCTCTGTGTGCCCAGAACCCGATGCGTGGCGGCCATGCCTATCGGAACGATTTTGTCGGAAATATGTAAAAACAGCATATGATGTCGGCTATCGGATGTCGGCCATCGTCATCTGATACCGATATCGGATCGGATAATCTGAAAACACTCTTTGGGCTAATGTTACTCATACCTACGCCACACGCGATTCATATGAAATTTTGCATGAATATTCGTCATAACCGTAATACAGTACAATTAAAATTGTCAGCCGCATTGTATGCTGCATTAAAATTAATTAAGTATTTTTAATTTTTTTTTTTGTTTCAGTCATTCTTTATTTAAAAGAAGAAAATCGTTCAAAATCAATGAATACAATTTACGAAGCAACATGATACATTTCTTATTTTGTGGGCCTGAATAATTGAAAGATTAGAAATGTAAAGAAAAAAATATATTGGGGTTTTATGCAAATAGGCGAACCGATCGTCTGCCATTAATATTCATAATATTCAATCTTGTTACTGAAGAAACCAATTCTGCTTTATTTGCATACCTTTTTCAAGTACACGGAAAGTTACTTTCGTTTAATATAAAAGATAAATAATTTTCTATCTTGTAATATTATCTAGAAGATTCAGTGAGTGGGTGTGATACTACATTTAATTAATTAAGAATACTCGTAGGACTTCAATTAATTTTCTTCATCATCATCATCATCATCATCATCTCAGCCGTACGACGTCCACTGTTGGACATAGGCCTCCCCCATAGGCCTCCAATTGCTTCGGTTGGCAGCGGCCTGCATCCACCAAGAACCCGCAGCTTTAACCAAAAAAATCATCTGTCCATCTCGTTGGTGGACGTCCTACGCTGCGCTTGCCGATCCGTGGCCTCTACTCGAGAACTTTTCGGCCCCAGCGGCTATCCGCCGGTAACTTATATACAAAAATTAGTGAGTGTGTAGTATTTATGTACGAGTATGTAAGTAGGTAAGTTCCCAATCCGCACTGGGCCCGCGTGGGAACTACGGCCCAAGCCCTCTCATTTTGAGAGGAGGCCTGTGCCCAGCAGTGGGACGTATATAGGCTGGGATGATGATGATGTAAGTAGGTATTATATACGGGTTTCAATAAAGTTTGGTATGTAGATGGGGAAATGCTTGCGTAATACATACATGTAGTGACTTTGCCACCCAGTCGAATAAAAAATAAAATAAAAAAAACATTAGCAGTAAGCATAATCTAAAATAAGTAAACATTTTTATTTATTTTATAGCTCATGGCGTGAGAACCAGCGTAGTACCTGACAGACTTCACGGGCAGCGGTCTAGGTCGCAGCAGGTGTACGTATTCACAGTGCTTCATAAGTCAATAATTTGTGTAACTACATTTCTATTGTTTTTTTTATTCAACTGGATGGCAAACGAGCAAATGGGTCTTCTTATGGTAAGAGGTCACCACCGCCACCAACACCAGGGGTATTGCAGATGCTTTGCCAACCTAGAGGTCTAAGATGGGATAAGTAAAGTTTTAAATTTTCCGCGGCTTTTACAAGTTTTGTGTGTCTATTGGATTTGGTACACCTGAATACTTCGTTTTTTTTTAGCATTAGAAACAAGGTAAGCGATCGTGACGTGTCTCTTTATTGAAAAACACTTTAGAAAAATAAGTGACAGCAAATATGTAACAATTAGTAAGGATCATTGTGATCATTTCTGTGCATGCTTTTGGTATCATAAGTAATAGTTACTGTTTTTTAAAAACTTTTTCAATAAAAAGACTCGTCAAGATTGTTTACCCTTTTTCTAATGTTAAAAAAACGAAGTATGTATACTCCAATTCAATAGAATCTGACAATCCTGTAGACACTTCCAGCCTACTAATATGAACACCGGGCTGCCTAAGGCTTTGTGATGTGACTATTATTCTTTTTTGATTCCTTTTAGATGATAATTGCAACAACAGGGACATATATAATCAAGCGTGCCCACGTTAGGGTGTGTTAAATGTGTAGAAAATTGTCAGATTCTATTGAATTGTACTTTATAGTGGCTGGATTTATTTGAAATTTATTATATTTAGATTTTGTAATATGGATCGAAGCTCTCATGTAAAAAGATACGACAGCGTAAATTTTTTTGCCAGGAAAATTAAATAGGTACTAATTGTAAAAAAAATATTACTTTTTCACGGCGATGTCGTCTAAAATATTAAATAGCTTTTATCAAAACTTTGCCGGTAATTTATTATGATTTAATTACCGTTATAAAATATTATACGAGGAGACAAGAGTTAATTAAAACCACGCGGTTAATTACGCTTCGCAGTAAAAGTTGAGCGACAAAATCTAATTTAAAGCTGGAAATTATTTCACAAACTTCAGTGTATAGATCTTTATTTTACCCTAGTGACTCGTAACGGGTGCAATTTTTAAAAAATAACCTAACCACGACCACGACCACCTAGTACGATGCGGACGGGTGTTGAGTAGTTTTTAGTTTAGTTTATTTTATAATTTATTTCTTTTGTTTTTTTTTTTTTGTTTTTTTTTTTTCTTTTATTAATTTTTCATTTAGGTTTTAATTTAATTTGTAATTTATTAATTGATCGTACCATTTTTATTTACTTAAATAAATAAATGACTATAATTAAAGAAAAAAAAACCTAACCATAAATATTTAATTTTTAATGGAAGCATTTTTGCTGACCGCGCTTTTTGTTGACTGTACTTGGATTGTCACCCAAACTACATTTGCATACCAAATTTCAAGTCGATGCTATTAACCGTTGAAGAGTTCCGTCCTGCGGAGACGATCCTCGCTGGACTACCAGGATGTGACTGCTAGAGTATTGTCACGCGATTTACATAAGTGTTCTAAACTTTGAGTCAACTGACAACTGGAAGTTAGTCAATTTTACTTGCAAGATTTGATTACAGACAGACAGACACCGGGACAGGTGAAACTAAATAAAAGCTTCTAAAAAAAAGGCCTCTAATCAAAGGCCCTTCAAATGTTTTAGCTCTTTTTCACCAAAAAACAAGGAATTGTTAGTATATTGTATCCTACTAATATTATAAATGCCAAAGATTTGTTAGCTATTATTAAATAGTAGTTACATAAAACCAGAAAATAAATTTTAAGCTTTAAATTATACAAAATGAATCTAAAATAATTCACAATAAAATCAATCTTCTACAAACTCGATCCTTTTCTTCGGTATTGTGTGATTATCATAACAAAGGAACAAAAATGTATTTCAAATTAAACTCCTTGAATAGGGTGACCATCATTAAAAAATGACTATATAAAGAAATTTATTATTATTATTATTATTATCCCATTTTGTTATAAAACAGGTGTTAATTTCACTTGTAACTAAGTAAGAAATAAAATGGCAAATAATGTAATCAAAATATTCAAAAAGTTTATTTTACTAACTGATTCGCAAACGAAATTGGACCCGCTAGATGACGCTGTTGTTTGTATGTTATCATAAATTTTAATGTAGTGTGTAACTATCACAAGTAACAGGCAAACACTATAAATTATCTTAGGAGGTTATCTATTCGGTTGTATTTTTTTATGTTTGTTACCTCAGAACTCTGTCATTTTATGATCCGATTTGAATTTTTTTTTCGTTCGTCTCTAGGCATATACTTTCAATTAGATCCCAGAAGCACAAAATCAGGATCTGATGATTGGATCCTAAGGAAATCGAGGGAACTCTTCAAATATTGTAGGAACTATAGTAATTTTGATATTTAGGACTAACTCGCGCATTTGTTCGTGAAAATCATCATTTGGTGAAGTGAAACTGATAATGAAGACCAAATTTGACCAATGCTGCAACTTCTCATTAAGAAGTACTTCACGGGGTTGAATTTCAATTACTGTAACGCAGTTGCTAAGCAATTTAAGCTCATCGTAATTTATATGGAAAATGGAACGGGTTATGTGATGAAGCACCAGGACTCCTCAATAATGAACATCTCTGTATCGGAAAAAGCAATTTTTCGTTAAAGGTGACGAGCAGTTAACTTTAAACTATTGTATCTTAGATCTTTTACACTAGCAAAGCGTGAAAACGTAACAGTTTGGCGAGAATATATAATGTGTAGTACCTAAGTTATAATTTGAATAGGTATATAAATAAATAAATAAAAAATTCTATAACAATAAATAGAACAGACTACAAAAAACCATGACAGTAATTTTCTACCAATCTGAAGTCGGTGCCTCAGCACGAGCCATCAGGAGTGATTGAAGGTGAAATATAGGTGAGGTACTTAGACGACTATGGGTCCACTCCTGCTGGCTCGTGCTGAGGCACCGACTTCAGACTGGTAGAAAAATATTTTCATGGTTTTTGTAGTCGGTTCAATTTTTGTTATAAAATTTTTAAATAAATAATTTAAAATAATTTTAACTTAAGTGTTTCTACTGGCTATATAGGCAAAGGCCTCGTCTTTTGTCAGCCACACGTCAATGTCAAGAACTTCCACCATATCTCCTTTTCGGTCTACTACTACTTCTATAACCATAGCAAGAAACCCTAATCAGTATCGTAATTGATAGTACCTAGATGAGTGTGACATCAGGGACGGTGACTCACCGGGGTCACGCCATTTTGTCACCTGTGTAATTAGTTTTGAATATTGTGTTTTTTTATCTATTTCTTTGATTATTATTTATTGTATAGGCCCTAAATAAATAAATCGGATTATTATTTTGAGTAAAAAGAAAATGTCTTCGTAAATCAGCAAGCCTTGCCACCCTTCCTTCAATCGAGCTCTCGGATAAAAGCAGTAGAAGCGTCACCAGAGAAATTATTTTCCTCCACCATCCTTTGTATTTGCCTGTTAAATTAAAATTGGGTGGAAATGAATTTTTCTTTGAATACCGACGGCTTGTGAAATAATAAATTCTCTCTTTTATCAAGATTTTAGGGGATGAATTTTAAGACGCAGATTTTCATGGTAGGAAAATGTTAGAAAATAGGCAGCATCATTCACTCGAGCAATTGTCTCGCTTAGTCATAGCATGTCATAGACAGGAAGTTATGAAACTTACAATAATCTTTATAAGTTATTATTTACTTAAATGTTCTAGTTACATTGCAGTTTGATTTTACTATCCATACTAATATTATAAATGCGAAATTGTGTTTGTCCGTCTTTCACGCCGTAACGAAGCGATGGATCGACGTAATTTTTGGCATAGAGATAGTTTATGGGCCCGAGAGTGACATAGGCTATTTTTTATTCCGGAAAAATGCACAGTTCCCGAGGGAACAGCGCGCGACAACCGAATACCACGCGGGCGGAGCCGCAGGAAAAGCTAGTTGTTAATATTTGCTATTTCAAATAAATAAATAAATAAATAAATATCACGGGACAATTCACACCAATTGACCTAGCCCCAAAGTAAGCTTAGCAAAGCTTGTGTTATAGGTACTAAGCAACGGATAAACATACTTATATAGATAAATAAATACTTAAATACATGTGGATTACACTTCTCTATTATCCGGCAACTTAATATTTATCATCAGCCTTCAGTTCTGGCAGATTTCCTCCTTTTTTTTTCACACACGGTAAATGAAAAATAATCCTATTGCATTTTGCGCGCCCTTCGAATTCGTAAATAAAATTAAATAATTTTGTGATATTATAAATTTTATTCGCCAAATCACATGAGATTTCTAGTGTATTTACATCACGTCATAATATTCGTAGTAGTACCCACTGAATAACTTTTTCAACGTTTTGTGCGAAAATATCACAGAAAGTTAGAAGGTGTATTTATAGGTAAGTCATTCACGATGACTCCGTGCCGTGGTTCTTATTACAATGTCACTAATGGCTAATTTTGACAAAATCACGCGTCTTTGTGGATGGCACTAGGTATATTGTTTCTATTGCATGAATTTTACTTAGATTTTAAGTATATTCTTGTTTTGCTTTTAGTTTTCATTATTATTTTAGAATTGAACTCTAATTTGACATTCTAAATTCTATTTTTTATTTTCGTTGACTATTTATTGATTGTAATAAGATTTATTTTTTGTATACTTTTGACGATCCTTTTGTAAATTTCTTGTAATTAACTGACATGTGCTTATAATGTATTTTTTCAAAAGATAATAAATAAATTTAATCTAATCTAATCTATAAATTAATAATTATAATCTCTCACATAGAGAGTAGTAAAATTAATAAATCCATCCAAGCAGTATTTTTTCCAACAAATAAAGTCCTTTTAAACCTAAACTATGTAGCAGATCATGAGTCAATAAATCCCCGTCAGACTAATTAAAAACTGTCAGGAGTATTTTTATTAAATTTCAGTCTTTATTTCAGCTGTGGCCGTTGAGGCGTCCATTATTTTGACAGTGACCGATGACTTTACGAGCAAAAAAGGACTTTTGTTTTTCCAGCCATATTTGAATAACATCGTATGAAGTTACAACCGTTGAGGGGTTTCATTTTATTTTCAGTAAGAAGTGTTTGAACCAGAAAAAAAAACAGATTCGCAAATCAACGCATTCTCTTGTTTGACCACGCATAATAAATTCGTAAAGAGAAGTCTAAAGTAATTATTTTTTACCCGACTGCCCGACGCGATGCGAATTATTGTTTCACAGTTTGTCTCATTAAATGCTTTTAATGACACTGAACTAGAGGGAAAAATCGTGCAAGTTACATTACATTGCGAGACCGTAAAGCCAAAAGCGTCGCAATGTATTGCAACTTGCACGATTTTTCTTGCAAGCCTAAACTACACACAACACACAAACATCACGCCTGTATTCCCAAATGGGGTAGGCAGAGCACACGAAACGTTACCGCTTCGGAGCCACTTTTAGCAACTTTTAGCAAACGGTACAATAGTGACAGGTTGCTAGCCTGTCGCCTACGGTATACCTCAACCTATATCCTTAGTCGCCTCTTACGACATCCACGGAAGAAATGGAGAATGGATGAAACGGAATGATGAAGTCTAAACTAGTCTTAATTATTGGAAGTCCTAAGTTTTCGAAATAAGAGTGGGATCTTGATGAAATATTTTATAATCTCTGCCCATCGGGTTGGTGATTGACCTTTACATTACACGGCTACATTACAATACAAACCTACATTACGTTTACATACCTGTAAAAATTCTTGGAGTTGAGTGCGAAGAATAGCATCTTGATAACCGTATGCGCAAAGAACAGTACTGTGATTGTGTTCGCCGTCAGTTCGTTGACCTCATCAGAGTACTGGGCCATATTGATGGCCAGGCAGAGGAAGTTCACCACGATCAGGAGAGCATGCGTCGATGCATAAATCTTGCGCAGGAGCATAGACATGCCACCGGTTTCTAGAGAATTCGAATTTGGAAATCATTGATTACTTAGTGCGGTTTTTTTAAATGAGCATTTGAGCAGCTGAGCGATATATTTTTATTCTCGCACACTGTCCTAATTTTTCTATCTCTGTGGATTTTTTTTTTACCATAAGAAAATATGTTTTGTTTCGAAAATAAGTTTGTAATTGAGATATTTTGGGAGACTTTCAGATTAGCCTTAGGGCCCGTTGTTTGATCAGTAGTTAAAGTTACTATAGTTAAATTTCCGTTGAAATGTGTTAACTATTGTTATTTTTGCCATACATTTTAACTATTAGTTAGTTTAACTAATGATCAAACAACAGGCCCTTAGAGTCCTTCGCACTTCCAACATGCGTTTTTTTGTAAATTGAAGTCTTAATTGAAAAATATAAAAACTTTTTATTCAAGCTTTAAAATACAATTTTCTGTTTGTTTTCATTTCCACTTAATTACTTAAATATGAATCCACCATGCATCCATGCATATTTACTAAGAATCTATACAACTTTTGAAACAAAATTTTTACTTACCATCGGTATAATTAAACAGAAAATGTCCGACCATTTGCATGAGTTTAATATTTGGCATGAGGTCGGACACGAGGCCCTGAGTTTTCACCTTCCCCATCATCTAAAACGATAATTACAATTAATCTTCAAATAAAATTTAATTACCTAATTAGATTATCCTCCAATCCCAAAACGATTAAGATTACCCCAACCATCCCTAACTGCGCACTTACCTTGATGGCCGTTTATTTTTTTCTTTCGCTGTTAAAATCTCAATTCAATTACTTTATAATTTTAATCACTTCTAAATTTCCCATCCCTGTCAGTATTTTTTTTTTAATTTTCTTCTTTTTCTGGACGTGTGTCTTTTGTGCCAATGTCTCTGTGAATGATCGATTTATTTTTAACTGCCAGCACTTTCTGTGACGTGTTCCTTTTTCAAAGACGCTCCTACCAATGGTGGCAAAGTTTTCTTTGGGAAAACGACATATGGGCCCATACTGCGAACACTAAGTAATTTGTACTTTTTAATTATGAATGCTCTGTCTTTGTGAGGGTTAATTGCATATGGTGAGAATGTGTGAGTACCTATCATCGATTTTTAGTTGAAAGACTATCGGTCAATGTTAGTTTTACATGTTCATTTTCTCTTTGTATTTGTTGTTCGATCGTTTGTTTTAGTGGAGGTTATGTGAATAATAAAGTGCTTTGGTAACAAAGTTGGTTTTTGTTTTGTTGGGCAAAATTAAAGGCACAATATATATTATTATTGTTTTTTTGTCACGTGTTGCCTTTTTTTGGGATTCATAGTCAAAATGTCAAAAATACAACCTTAAAATGACACGACTGATGACGTTTACGTTAAGTGGTAATGATGATAGATGGTATTACAAATATATTGTAGTTTTCGAAAAACATTTTTGTTCAGAGAATAATTCTTCTGAAAAATTTAAGTTTTAAAATATACAATTTGTTTGGTGTCAAGTGCCAAGCTGGGTATATAGTTTTGTTTTTAGATACAATACAAGCTAAAATACATGACAGTAGTATGAGCAATGAATTTAAAAGGTGAACTTTGGTAGCTTATTAGGCCAAAGAAGTTAACGGGTGATAGTTAAAACGTGATAGCTATTCAATATTTGCCGCATTATTAGTACAACAGAACCCTACTCTTCGCGAGGTGACATTTGTACTTGGCTGCTTTTTAAAATATCCGAATTACTTTCTTCATACAATTCACACAGAAATTTTTGCCAGAATGTAAAGTTGCCAGCAGCTGCTTTTTAAAAAATTAAATCAAAACCATTTCAACAAACGAAATCATATACAGAAAATAAAGTTGTCACTGGCTTATCACACTTGAAACGACATAAAAACTTACAAAAAAATAAAAAAAGTGTCTTCTTCATCCAAAAACGAATCTTCAACAGTTTGATACAAGGTTGTAAATCGGACAACGTATTTTGTAGGTTCTTTCATGTGCCCTGGAGAAAATAACATTTCGGTGTGAATATTATTTTCTTTTTATTTGTCCCAAGCGACGCGATGGGGGAGCCGACGGAATTAAATTGGCGGCTGATTTTTTTTCTATTCAAAGTTACTCGTGTATATTTTTATTATTAGTGTTAAGTGACCTTGTTTGCTGAAGAATGTTTCTAATAAGCTTATTTCTAATAAGCTCAAGTAAAAATGCAAATGGGTAAGTATCAGGTAACAGGCTATTCAAAATACTTATTATATGTACCTACTTACACAAAATCAAGATATACACATTTTATTTCATAAATCTTTAATTATTACGATTCTTATTTAGCAGAGTTTAGTAGAATACGTGTAGGTAAGTTTTTAATGAGAATAATATTAAAAACAAATTATGTCATAATATTATATAAAAAGATTTTAAATTGCTTGTATTTTTTAATCTTTTATCGATAAAACACAATTTATCTTAACAAAAAATCCCAATTACTTTTTCAGCTTTGGCTTTACTCCACAGTTGTCTACTAAAAAAATATTGAAAATAGTATCTACTTTTTATTTCAATGCACCTTTTTAATGGAATTTTCTTTTGCAAAGCTGTAATTTATTTTGTCAATACAAATGTTAAAGCAGATAAATAACTAAATAATTTAGTCCGAATTCATCACAATGTTATCCAAATAATTATTTGAATTAGGCCTCTATGTGCCTGTTTTACGTATTGCTTACTAAAATAGTGGTATTCAATAATTAGTCATTGCATTTTATTATATACAACGAAATCCTTATCTAATCATTACCCCAGAAACTGCTGCCTGATAATTTGTAAAAATGTAAATACATCAAAAAGTTAACGAAAATGTAAATAAACGAGAAAAAAAAATGTTATAATTATTTTGCCACAACACACTGAAGCCACCTATTTACAATTTAACCTCCTGGTTCACCACCCATTGGTTAATTTAAGGTAAAGGCGCCTATTACCGGGGGTATCAAAATCGGCGGCCATCACCGCGGCAATTTAAAATACGCATTTTGTAATCAAACCGATTGATTTCTATGAAAAAATAATATTTCACGATAAAAGCTTATTTAGTCAACTCACGGATCTATGAGCGCTAGTGTACGTGAATGAATCAAAGATCTCGCAATTCATGATTTTCCGAAACTGCACCGAAGGAAGAGGATTTGCCATACAAACGCGTGACACCACATACAAGCAGACTATGCTCTTATTTAGTGTTTTACATATTAGTTATGGCAATTGAACTAATGTTATGGTTTTTAAATGGATTTTTATAGTTTTTTGTACGAGTTCTGAATATTTTTTGTACATTTTTTGACCTGGAAATACGATTAAAATGGAAAATAAAATACAGCGGCGATAGGCGCCATTTTTAACTGTTGATTGTAATGCCGTGGTATACCACGGTAATAGTTAAAGTGGTGATTTTGGTTGTTCATGCTTTATTTTTGGTATAAATGACCGTTTATATAATTTGTTAAGGTTATACCAATCTTGATCTATTCACGCTTTTAAAGAACTATTTCCGTGGTATGAAAAGTATTAAAAAACTCTTAATTTTTAACAAAAACTTCAATACTGAACTTGTCGTTTCTATAGAAACCGTTATTTTGCCAAGTTGTTTAAATATTGCGATACAATTATTTTATGTTTACTTACTAGTTACGGAATTTTGGTTATATGCCAATGTTGTAATAAGTATTTTTGATTTGTAATGCAAAAACAACTCTATCCTATTGTTTTTATGGGTCGGAATTAGACTTTACAATACTCCAAATTAAGCCAATTAACGATGGTATGATCGCATAACCCTCGGTAATAGAATGTATGAGAATCTATTACCGACCCATTCCATTGTATTTGAGTCGGTAATAGGTTCTTAAAGAAGTATCTATTACCGAGTGACATCTTATTTTTCCGTTAAAATAATTCACATTTAGGGTACCGTAAGCGCAGATTTTTTTAATAATGTTGTGAATTTTACTCAGCATACATATATCACACTATTTATTGTGGCATAAGCTTAAAAAAATACAGTAGGGAGGAAACACTATTCGAATCATGTTTTAGTTTTTTATTTAGTTTTCTCCAAAAACAACTTGGTGTGCATTATAATATACAGAACCAAAGCTATTACCTTTTTTAATTCCTCGGTATTAAGTTCCAAATCATGGGTCGGGTTCCTTTTACCGATGGTAGAAAATTGCTGTTTTTTATACCCTCGGTAATAAAAGCTCAATTCGTGGTAATAGCATCACAGCCTGTACATTACCACGGTAATAGAAGATTTGGGTATTTTGATTTCAATAATTATTTTATCAAATACTAATAACTAAAACAAGCTCAAAAAGTTACGACACTGAAAGTTCAATAAACGCTCTTAAATAAAAAAAATATTCTCGTTTGTTAAGGAGCTTAGATACCCTTAATTTTTGGGACTCATCTGAAAACTTCCTTAACTACCACGGTAATAGGCGCCGTTACCTTATTATCCGTTTAAAAATGTTCAATGGATAATTAAATAAGTGCAATAGCCCCTAATTCTTCAAAAGATAACCGTTGTCCATGAAATACGTTGATCCCGTGACACTTCTCGCTTTATCACTGGCCACAAATAAAATCAATTCTCCAACTTCTTTATTAGTAGCCACATAGTCTAAAGCAAGAGCATTGACCAGTGCCTTCTTCCGGCCCTCAATTTCTTCACCCCCAGCTCCATTTTTTACCAAAAAATCATTGTCTACAGGTCCAGGATTCACACTGTTGACTCTTACTCCTGACGATGCCAGTTCTAAAGCAGCACAACGCGTGAAGTGATCCAAGGCAGCTTTTGAGAGGTGCAAAGCTGTAATATTTGGATTGCTGACACTGACTGATAGTATACTGGAAATATTTATTATATTCCCTTTAGTTTTAATCAAATGAAGTGCCGCTGCGGATGTCAATTGGATCGCTGATCGTACATTGGTTTGCATCACGGCATCATATGCTTCTAGTAAATTCCCACTTAATACAGATCCATCTACTGATATTCCTGCATTATTCACAAGTACATCTAAACGTCCGAAGTGGTCTACAGTTCTAGGAACAACGGTGGCTGTTTCTTCTTCATTGGAAAGATCTGCTTTGATGATGAGAGCTTTTGCACCGTAAGCTTCGATTTCCTTTGCTACTTCTTCAAGCTTGGTTTGGTTTCTGGCGACGATGGCTACATTGGCACCTTCTTTGGCGAAAAGAATTGCAGTAGCAGCACCTATGCCGGAACTGCCTCCTGTCACAATGACTACTCTGTTGTTGAAACTCATCTCTCCGACAGTGCGCGTACGTCGGTTCACTTCGTCCTTTTAAACGAATATTTCAACCGTTATCGTGAATAAACAAAGGTTAGTAGAGATAAAATTGTGAGAGTCATGCGCTAAGTCAAGTGCGAACCTGATTTTGAATATATCATATTAATTAGCGGCACAAAATTTGGCCCACTCGCTTTACATACAAAATTAGCTATCACTGCATACATTTGAGGTCCAGATTTTTTGCCGCTCAGTATATAATATGTTAAACTTTAAACATTAATGAAGGTTGATTCTTATCCAATGAAAAATTAGAGTAGTGTACTTTAGATAATGTAACGTTTTTATATTATGTTCGTTTTTTGTTTGTTTTCTTTTTTATTTGACTGGATGGCAAACGAGCATGTGAGTCTCCTGGTGGTAAGAGATCACCACCGCCCATAAACATCTGCAACACCAGGGGTATTGCAGATGCGTTGCCAACCATGAGGCCAGTAATGTCACCGACTGATGTTATGCTTTCATGCTCGTCGATATCGATGTCGATGAAATTTGATGTGGGGATAATTTGAAACTTAGAAAACGACAGCGCAACTTTTATGTCAAAAAAATTAGATATTTTCAATAATTATTTTTTACAGTATGACTGCGTGGATACGAGTACTAAACCTAAACATCTAGACACGCTAGCGTGTCAAGTCAAGTTTTTGATATTACAGGCATTACAGCAGCTTGATGCCTCCACGCATTCTCAAGAATTTGCTTAGTGAAGTGTGAAACCCTAAAAAGCCGCCGTGCGTGAAGATAAAAATATGTTCAAGTTTAATGTTGGTGTATAGGTACATATGTGGTGAAATAAAAAAAAAGCTTTCTTTTTATGACTTTTGAAGCCATATAGACACAGAAAGACGCAGAAGGCCAAACCATAAATTCATTCATGTCATAGACATAGACATAGACATAACTTTATTTCGATATCAAACTTAAAATAATACATAATTTACAGAAAAGAAAAACATTTCATCATTGTTTCTTATTTACTAAGCCGTGTATGTGTTGTGGAAATAAAGTTTTTTATTTATCTATCTATCTATACCTATACCTACATGTGTTTCACAACATTTATTGAATACCTACATTGTGAAAACGCCGAATCATTTAGGATGACCAAATTAATAATAGTACCTATATCTTGATAGATTAGACGAGCAACTGATAAATTGTGTAGGTATCTACGTACTCATACCTACATTCTTTAAACTTTAGGTAAGTATTTGTTCATGTGGCTTTAAACTGTTTATTTTTCAGGTATATTTTATTTATCTAATGCTATTTTTGTTCTTAGAGACCTGTTTTAGCGCTTTCTAATAAGTTTTTGATATTTCGTAATAGATCTATCTGTAATGCCGTCTTTGTTTGTTTTGTCACGTTAAAAAGAGAGGTAAAAATATCTGACATACAAAAAAAATACCATGAATTTGTACTTTGTCCTCAAGTCAATCATTTTCTTTAAGAGTTTCATGAACGCCCGGTACTGTCATGACGATTATATTTTATTATTTTGCGAAGTTTTTCGGTGGGATTCAAAGGCGTAAGACATTAGCACCTGTAAGTAGTAAAAACTTCAAATAAATTCACAATTTTATTTATTTAACACATCCAAAATCCGAGCCTTAAAACTATGTAACGTAAACGTACGAGTGTTCGACACGCTAATGCCCAACAGACGACACCCCCCTGTCATCTCTATTGGTAATGACATAATATTTAAGATGCCAACTATTGGGACAGTGACGAGCACTCGTACGTTTACCTACCTTACATTTTACAGGTACTTTATTCCAATATACAACAATTTCGGAGTAGGTACAATCACCAGTACCAATATTTGACACAACAACGCCTGCATAAAATATCTGATACAATTATATTTCTAGGGCCGGTAAGACGTGTCAGATATTTTTTTACACTTCACTGTGGCAGATATTTTAATGCATGTGACTGTTACATATCATTGATCAAATTCCGAAATATTAATAAGAATGTTGAATTATCTACAAATAGTAAAAAAAAAATTGTACCTAAGCATTAAAAAATCTCAAAATATTGAAATAAAAATTACACAAAAAAACTATTGTTATTATTATTAATTTATTTATAAGCTTTCGTGTAATTTAAAAGTCTTAAAACGGTTGTACGATCTAAGTAATTGGTAAAAAAGAGAAATAGCACGCGGAATCCAGTAAAGCTTCAATTTCAAGATGAATCAAGACTGTTTGAATAACTCGAGAGAAATTTAATTAATTGAAGGAAAAATGCCAAAGGGAATCGTGCTCAGCGATAATTTTAAAGTAAATTGAAAGTTGTTACTTCGGGTATTAGAAAAAAAAACAAGATGAAATTACTCGTAATTATTTGTTTACTTATAGGTACGATGTATTATTTATATAGCTTTGCATGTACCAAAGGCTCACATGAAATAAGTACCCGAAGTTTCAGTTTCGGTAATTTTCGGTCAAAAACATATTTCGGTAAAAAAAAAATCTTATAATGTACAATAACACTTTATTGTACATGAAACGATGTCTAAAGGTGAATTTATCCCATAGTGATTTAATGGTCAAATCAGTGTACACCCTATAACGGCGGTATCCATACTACCGCCATTACAGGGGGGTACCCTTTCTCTGCAGCTGACTGTACCTACCGGATATGGCGGTGTTATATTTCTATCCCCTATACCTCTTAGAGGTTAAGTAGCAATGTAACGTGTAGCATCTAAACCGACCTTTTCCCTTCTCCTATAATCCCAAGATCAGCGAAGACGTGCTAAATAATAGCGGGTATTACAAGCTCCAGGTGCAATCTTTTGTTCTCAGCCTAATGAAATCTAAACGCCTCACTTAGTCTTGCTATTCGTAGGCAATTACCGACAAAGTTATGCAGCTATTAAACCCATTAACCTTTATGTTTCGATCTTAAGTGCTTGAGAATAGGAGCCTGTTAACGAGACGTCGGAGGGAATCACGTGAAAATGTGAGTTTGTAATGGATAGTATGGTATCTTTATCATAGATAAGTTTAGTTAGGTTTCTACTTGTATATGCAATTCAGTCTTTTTTTATAAAAGCTGGTTGCAATTACAAATAAGTAAATATAAAAAATAATGTAGGTATAGTGTGTGGAAATAATTCCGATCTGTATTGGCAAACCCTTACCGAAAAACGAATTTGGTGTTTGAGTCATTAAAATAAATATCATGGAACACTTGACACCTATTGACCTAGTTTCAAACTAAGCAAAGCTTGTACTAAATTATAAATAATTATATATATTATTGTTATTGAATTATAACATTGTAGATCTGTTTTAAAATAAACATACTAGTTACCTCGCTGAGTTTGAAGCTCTTCCGAACCAATTCGAGACACAGGAGTTTGATTTCAAAAAAAAAATCTTTCTAGCTACAATATTATGTATTCCATCTACTTTGAATAATTCTATGGTGATCATACATAAAAGTATCAACACGTCGACATGACAATTTTCGTACCGCCTACAGTGACAATAAAATAATTCTTCGTCGATCGAAAATAAGATGAAATCCTTACCTACAGAACCTTGAATCTCGCATTCTCACAAACAAAAACATTCGTTGGAAAATTGCCAAATCCCATCCGAGTGAACGTGTAATTCTCCGGGATTAAGTAAGCTAGGGGAAAAATTGTCTTAGCCTCATGCCAAAACAAGTTAAAAACAGATAAGTTATTTGACTTAGATCCTTAAGAAAATTAGGAAAAAAGAAAGAAAATGTTTATTCGGCATGTAAAACAAAGTAACAACAAAGTAAGTGAAACTCCACTATTTCAATGCAAACGTCGGATCTTTTGGTTTGCGCGCGACGCTTCAAGTCTTTAGAAGGCTTGTGTATACATCTATACTATGTTATAAATGCAAAAGTAACCACCCTGTCTGCCTCTCTATTATATCTTCACGCCTAACAACCATTCGTCAGGGAGTGACTCAACAGAGTCACGGCGTTTTGTCACCTAGTTAGATTTAAGTGTTTTTTCTTTATGTAATACGTAAAACTACGTAAGTTGTCATATCATTATCAATGTTTTTACCATCAGCCTGCTAAGCAAAGGTTCTAAGGGGTGGGGGGGGGGGGTACAACAAGCGCATAGAGCATAAAACGAGCCATTTTACCCGTGACGTTCATATAGCTACCCGAGCCGGTACGGCGAGGGTGGATAGACACGTCGAGGGGAAATTGAGTTTGATGCTCGAGTTTTACACTACTTTTCACTTCGATGGCGAGGAAATGAAATAGCAACAGTTGAAACAACTGTTCACTTACGAGGTACCTTTTATTTTTCATTGCTAATATAATTATAAATATTTAGTTTTATTCATTTGTTTTGATTTATTTCAGTGGTTTTAAGTCTAATACAAATTAAAAATGGTTAAAAAAATATATAGAAACTGTTTTGTTTGTGGCTGTTAAGACATGATTACCTTAGTCGTAGACGAAGATTTTACTTTATGCACTTGAGCATAAAAAGTCATTTTATATCCCCTAGATTCAGCATAAACACGAACTTTACGAGCATGAGAAGTGAAAATATTTTTTTATGATTATGGTGATGATGATGATGTTGATGATGATGAACGATAAGGAAATTCTTCGCTGGCGGATCGCGGGAAGCAGCTAGTTGACTATACCTTCTCCGACAATATCGAAATCAAATTACTGTAACACCTTCAGATCCCAATCTCAACTTGGGAGCCAGGTGCGGCTGAAACTTTAAAGTCAAGTTAAAGTTGGAGTTTCAAATAATCTAGTTAGATACTTGAAAGCAGTGGCTGTAAGGGTTGGCGTCCACTGCTTCAGTCGCAAATAAGGGACAATTATTCGAGCGTTTCAACAGCCTCATTTTTCTGGTCACATTTTTACGAATTGTCTGAAAATTTTGATGTCGTTGTATTTCCACCAGATAATTAAAAACTGTATCAAAATATTCGGCCATTTCTATAGAGAAAAGTCCAGAAAAATTAGACTGTTGAAACGCTCGAATAATTTTCCTAGATGGGCTCTAGATACCTGTTGTGATATTGTTTTTATATCTCTTTCTACAGAACATTATTTTACTATGACATATATATATTAATAAGTTCGATATAACATTAAAAATAAGTCTTATATCCTATTAGTGATATTGTAAATGCGAAAGTTTGTGAGTTAGTGTGTATGTATGTGTGAATAAGTTTGTTACTCCTTTACGCTTAAATGGTTGACAGTACTTGGATGATATTTGATACGAAGATAACTAAGTATTTGGGATAACAGACACATATATAAGCTAATTTTATCTCGATGTTCCCTCGGAATCCTAATAGTACAAAATTTCAGATTTCATTCCAGAATTTTCATAATACCTTACCAAAATATGGCACTTTCTTAAATAAGCAAAATAGTTATTTTTAGAGTACAGTGGACGCAAGCCTTAACTTGCGCAGAGACAGGTTTAATTTATTACTGCGCTATTCGGTGTGAAGAGATTTATCTGTAGGCTCGTTCCGGGAACTTGGGAGTTACTGAACTAGAGGTATTTCAACTGGGTTACTGTTTTACACGTATCTAGCCGTACCTAGCCGGTGGAATTACTGGCACTTGAGGTATCCCATCTTAGGCCTCTAGGTTGGCAACGCATCTGCAATACCCCTGATGTTGCAGATGTTTATGGGCGGTGGTGATCTCTTACCATCAGGAGACCCACTTGCTCGTTTGCCATCAAGTCGAATAAAAAAAATCTCTGTTCACAAAGAGCCAAGACAAAAATGATCACTGAACTGACGGAGCATTAGCTGGCCTCCTAAAGGATAAATATATATGTTAAGTCACGTCTGAACGTCTCATCATCATCATCAGCCATAGGAAGTCCACTGTTGGGCATAATCCTCCCCCCTAGACTTCCAGTTGGAAGCGACCTGCATCCATCGAGAACCCGTGACTTTACAACCAGGTCATCCGTCTATCTCGTTGGTATGTCCTACGCTGCGCTTGCCGATCCACGGTCTCCATTCGAGAACTTTCCGAGCAACTATCGTAGTACACATTTATAGAGGTTTATTCTTACGCATCGCCAATATGTTCAGAGGACAGAGGTACCAAGAACACACACACAAACATCACGATTGTATTCCCAAATGGGATAGGCAGAGCACACGAAACGGCACCGCTTCGAAGCCACTTTTAGCAATACCAAGAAGTCTTTCGTCAAATTTACACGTTTTCTCATGTCTGTGTATGGAACCATCAAAAAATTACATGTCACCAATTTGGACCATTTTAAGAGACCACCTTGTCATGTCATGGCATACATTGGATGGATGGGCCAATCAACTTTTTTACCGACATTAATCTGTCCGCGACATTTTTCAAATAATTGCAGATTTTTGTAAGAAAACATGTTTTTTCTGTAATTTAATAGATGGTGTACCTACATAAATATATGCCATCGTACGTAAGTTCAACGTATTATACCGTGGAATATCTTGTCGGAAGTACGATTTTTTGGTAACGCCAGAGACAATTTTGGTAACACAGGAGACGCCCAAAGTGTCAGGAAAATAGTTGATTGGCCGAGATAAAGGATTAGGGATTGTCACACCTTTTGTTATAAAAATCGCAATTATTTTATTTCTGCGTCAAACACCACCTCACTTCCCTCCCCCATAATATGTGACGTAATTCATGGATGGCTTTACGCCCAGTGAATGTTTACCTCCCAAAAAACACCAATGACTAATAACCCAATTACACACAGCAACAATAACCAGGCGTCTTCAGGGTTCCTCCAACAATGAGATTATGCTCTGACGAGGGTTTGACACCTGCTGCCCGTCTTGAAAGAAATTCTATGGCTTTTTAGGGTTCCTTGCTCGTTACGATGTGGTTTTTCACAGATAAAAACGAGTAATGTGTACATAAAATGAGTTATTACTTTTCTGTTTTAAGTCTCTACAATCTTGACAGAATCAGTAGTGAACCCTTGTGCTGACTGCTTGGGAAAATAGTTTTGCAATAGTTTTACTTTGCCTTTCACATCGTCCAGAGTCTGTAGTTAACAATAGAGAGCGCTGCTACCCGCTGTCACATCATGTAGTTAAGTCACCTTTTACGACACACTAGGGAAGCGATGTATTTATCCAATTCCAAAAGCGAGCACGTCACGGAATCAAGCTGAGCGCTTTCGCTTTTTTATGACGGCTATAGTGAATAGGCTGTTACTGAACCAGTGAGATACACTTTTGGCCTCTTCTGCACTTAACATCAGGTTAGATAGGGGTCTATCACGATCAGTTATATGTAAAAAAGACTATAAATGGGTGGTTCACCTGAAGTGTTCGCCGCCGCCCATGGACACCTACAGCACCGTTAGGAATGCTGTTGCTTTACAGGCCTTGCTCGTCATTTAAAAGCACCTGCCTTTTTATAGCAGCAACACTTCTTGTTTTTGTTTTTCCTAACCTGTGTAATGTGTTACTGCTATTGTAAATAAATTATTTTCTTTCTTTCTTTCTTTCAATGTCGTAGCAATTTGGATAAACCTCTGCCATCAGTTCATTCCAAGTTTTTTAGCTGCAGTCGAATAAATTGAATCATGACCCAGGGTGGAACCTTTTAGTAATCAATTTCACTGTTCCTTGACAAAAGTATGAGATGTCAACATGACATTAGTAGCACAAAAATTCCACCCTGGGTCATGATTTTTGTTCGACTGTAAGTACATACCTACACTCGAGGAAACTGAACCGTACGTGTCAGAATGAGAACTTTACGTAATCAATTTCGCTATGAATTCTTTGGCAGATATAAAAAATATCTATTTATGAGCACACAGCTCCGATCCTTATGAAATCGATTGTACAGAACCCTACGTGCGCGGTCGCGTCGCCCTTTACCGGTTTTTACATAACAAAAGGCCCGTGCCTTCGCGTGATGTGCCGCGAGAACCCAGTACCTCATTCCCTGTCACGAGCACTACATAAACAAAAATGTTGCGAATCACGTACGGGACGACAGACAGCACGTCTTGAAGGCGGAAAAACTGGCTTTATTGTTATTATGAGCATATTATTTTTAATGTATTGCTGAAGAATACAGAGTACTAGTTCCTTATAATATTTTGAATGCAAAAAAATAGTGAGTTCGTACGTGCTTGTGTGCTGTGCTGCGTGTGTGTGTGTGTTTTTGTCTGTTGCCCGCGACTTCGTCCGCGAAAAAGTATGAGAAATAGTTTACATCCTATTCTCGGACCTACCGGATATACGATTGTTTTTTTGGGAGTCTTTTTTTAATTTTTTATTTCAACTCCAAATTTATTACTTTTACGGTGATCCCGTTCTTATTTGATTGCTTAATAGCGACATCTCTTGTTCGGCAAAGCGGTTAAGGAAGGAGTGTTAAAAGCTAAAACGTAGATGTCGCTAGTGTCGCTGCTTAAAGCAGGACCTAAGAAAAAAAGCAGGCTAAAACGGTGGTGAATGAGAGAAATTTGTTTCTAGACTCCTGGGCAGTGGTGGTGTAAGGGTATAGCACGCAGCACGGAATGCTGAGGACCTAGGTTCGATTTCCAGCGCTGGTTTCTTTTTCTGTTTTTTTTTCGGTACATCCATGTTCCAGTTCGTATTTTCGCTACCGAATATACACAAAAAAATCATAAAAATCAATCAAGGGCTTTTCGGAGGGGTTTGGTCATAAACATTGTGAGTGTGACACGAGAATTTTATATATTAGAAAGAGACAAGATAAGCCATAATGCTACATACTTACTCAAGGTTGTTAAAATTTATCCACTGAACGCTGGATAAATTATTTCCAATTCAATTGCTAAATGAACTAAATGTGAGCCCATTAGAATTTCGGCAAATTGTCGAAAAATGGTTTGCAAATATTGAAACCACGTAAAAAACCACAAACAAATTTATATTCGTAATACAAAAAAATACCTCTGTATGTCCGACGTAATTGTCATGGCACTCGTTAAGCCTTTTCAACGCTTGCGCCTCAAAAAATATGCGTGACATTCCGCTTCAAGCACCCCCTCTTCCCAACCTCCCCCTTAATCCCCTCGTTATGTTTGAAAAATCTCGCAAATCGGTCGCGTGCGCTCACGGAGCTACGGAATTTAATTTAGCGCGTCTTCGTGAAAATGAGGCCTATTTTGTACGCGTACTGGAACATTGGGTAAGAGCTGTGGTTGATAAAATAAGCTATTTATTGTTTGGGTTTAGCCACAGACGTTTAGATAACAAAAAATTTTTTTGGGGATTCCCATTGTAAAATTATTAAAATTAATTGAAAACTAATGAAGAATTACCTTAAAAAGTACCTAATTAAGTTTTAATGACGTTTATCCGTTTTTTTAGTTTAGTATTCATTAGCTTTGCTTAGATTGGTACCAGGTAGCTAAATTAGTGTCAATTGATCCATGATATTTATTTATTAATCTTGCTGCAGGGTCTACACTTCACCTGATTCTACTACAACCGGGTACTTTCGGTTACATTCATAGAACAATATTACATTTAGCTCGACATTGAATTCTATTGCTACGCAATTCTCTAAAACGAATAGAAAGTATCACACATACAGACTTTACATAGTTAGTCAATTGTGTAATGTTTTCAATTTCATGATTCTCACTCATAACTATAGGAATTTATCGGGACTTAATCACTAAACAAATTAATGAACATCACGGGACACTTGACAACAATTGATGTAATCCCAAAGTAAGCAAAGCTTGCGTTATAGGCACTAGACAACGGGTAAAATTACTCGAATAGATAGATAAATACTGAAATAAAAATTAAACAAGCGAATCAAATTAAAGAAGCGAAAATATAGTGGTCTCGACGCCGGATACAACTTCATTGCCTTCGGCGTCGAGACGCTCGGTCCGTAGGGCCCTGGCGCCAGATATGTCTTCAGCCAACTGGCAAAGAGACTGGTCGACGCCACCGGAGACAGGAGGGCTGGCAGTTTCCTCGCACAGCGTCTTGGCATCGCTATACAGCGAGGAAATGCTGCCAACATTCTTGGAACCATGCTACAGGGGCCTTTTTTCAATTTATATTAGTTTTTAATTTTTATTATTAAGTTTTTATTGTGTAAGTCATTTGTAAATGTATTATTTGTTCCTCAATACATTAATATCTTAATTAAATACCAGAAACTAGATAAATTTAAAAAATAAATAAATAATTGTGTTAGTTTCTTTAATTTTGTACTTACAATACCAAGTATCCAGCTCTTGAACTACACAAATAATGGTATCGCGACTGGAAATGAGCATCTCCAGGAACGACGGGGGTGTCGACAACATTTAATTATCGCATATTAATGTGCTGGCTGGAATCGGCTTGGGTTAATTAAAATAACAAGAGTCTAAAACACGTCTTATTCCACACTGAGAGACTTGAATATATTATGATATTATTTAAATTTATGCAACTTTGGAATGAGTTTAGGATCCATTACAGAGCTTCTAACAGCTAACTACGGTAAATACATTTTTATCTCAAAATGGGGTTGTCTATTATTAAAATTTGTAGTATATCTAAAACCATTTCGAGATAAATATTTTTTAAATCATTGCCTATCTATTTATTTTTGTTTTAATATAATGCAATGAATTTATTACATAAACAATAAACAATGATTTCATTTGATTTTAGGTACTGCAGCAGTACCGCGAGACCTCCTTAGAGGTCGTGTAGAGCGCGCGTCTGTGTGAGTGTGTTCGTTTCGATCGTAGCTTCGAAGCTTCCATACTGCTTTAGCTTATATATATACTGTGTCTAAACTCTAGGTGGTGGCAGAATGAGTATTTTGCTCCTATGAGAAATGTTAATCACTGAGCCATGGTCCTTTTGCACTACTAGTTACAGCGCACACAAACAAAAATAACGCTTAGGTACAGTCACAAAGTACATAATATAGTACAGTCAATTTAATTCATGGGCCACCGTAGAACCTTTTCAAAGGAAAAGTCATTACGACTTTCCTTATTAATTGATGCGATGTCACTATGACGATTACTGTGAAATGATTCCATGGTGGCCAATGAATCAAACTCCATGACCGTCCTACGCTTTAAAGATTGAACTCTATTGAGATTATTTGTGTTTGCAGTATCAAATACTTAAACGTTTTATCTATCTCATCATCATCATCATCATGTCAGCCGAAAGACGTCCACTGCTGAACAATAGGCCTCCCCCAAGGCTCTCCACTCAGACCGGTCTTGTGCTTTTCGCATCCACCGCGATCTCACGATCTTAACCAGGTCGTCGCTCCACCTTCTTGGAGGCCTACCAACAGCCCGTCTCCAGGTCCGCGGACGCCATTTCAGAACATTCTGACCCCATCGGCCATCAGTCCTGCGAGCAATGTGCCACACCCACTACCACTTCAGTTTCACAATTCTTCGGGCTATGTCAGTAACCTTAGTTCTGCTGCGGATATCATCATTTCTGATTCTATCCCGTAGAGAAACCCCGAGCATAGCCCTCTTTGAGTGACTTTGAGCTTTTTATCTATCTATTTAAATGTATTTTCTTTCTTTCTTTAAAATGGAACGATTTTAGCACAGTTAAAGCAAAAAAACTTCCAAATCCCAAACCCCGTATTATAACTGCTTCCGCTCCGAAACAAACCGGGATGATATCCATAAATAACGTGATACGAGGAATAAAGCGAATAGCGATGTAAATTATTGCCTTGTTCAGCTATTTTTGCTTGGCCGCTGATCAAAACTTTTATATTAAGAATTTAAGAATACCTGATACCTACTTCGTCCAGGAATTTAATCTCATGTTACTAATGGTGTTTAAGCGTTGGGCTTTTTATAGGACAAAGGGTGGACTTAAAACATTAACAAATTCATTTAAAAAAATTTTTTTTACTGCTTTATTTACCCTTTAAAGACCGGAGGGTTAAAAACTTTAAATTTAATTAAAACAAATCTAATAGTAGTCTAGAAGTCGAGATCCATTAGGTATTGGTAATTTTAGAACCGGTCACGATTTTAAATGAGTCCCGACTGTTGATCTTTAATTTAGGTACTTATGAAGTAGATAAGTTTTTTTTTACTTTTTAATTTAAGTGTTTTCCGAAAAACTCACGTTTTTTTTGGGTTAAGATTTAATTTCGTTATGCAAGCATACAACTAACAACACCTAATGACCTAAGTATTGTTTAACACGTTAGTAATCCATTCGTTTTGGTATAGTTTTATTATCAAAACATTAATTGGTAAATTTATAATTAAGTTGTTTTCTTTCACCTTGATACTAGTAGGTACCTACTCAGAAAGTTCTATCAACACGTAATAAATTACTTAAATAAGAATAGAACGTATCAGCGTATTGATTTCAGTAGTGTACAAATTAATAAAAGATAATAAGTGGCTTTAGTCCACGTGGCCCTATCCGTAAAGACTTAAAAAGTATCAAAAGCGAAAGGAATCATGCGCCATACAACTTCAATAGAAAAAACCTCTTTTGCGTCGTTGAATGCATAATTAACAGTTCTGTTATTGATGTCTGCTAATTCTTGTTAGTTGATTTATATCTAGCTGTTAAAGACTTGTTCTTATAAATTATAAAAGGAAGATACCTATACTGTTTAAAACTGAAACGTAGTTCTTGTTCTTTGGATGAAAATAGTTATTAAATTGCATTCGTTTTATACTCAACTACTACCAACGCAGCAAAACACCAAAACGCAGTGTTATTTGTTTCATCCCTACTTAATATTAGAAATGCGAAAGTAACTCTGTCTGTCTGTTACGCTTTCACGTCGAAACCACTGAACCGATTTTAATGAAATTTGGTATATAGGTAGTTGGAACCCCAAGGATAAACGTAGGATACCTTTTATTCCGGTAGAGGGCGCCACCGCGCGATAACCTAGATCCGCGCAGACGAAGTCGCGGGCATAAGCTAGTATTAATATAATGAGAATGAAGTATAATTTGGAAACCGTTTCAGATCTAAACTCGATATTTTAAGACAATGTGACATACTATATTATTTCTTTAAAACATAAGTGAGTCTCACGGTTGCATTTGCAAAATAAATTAACTTATTCAAAGCTTAAATAGTAGATTGTACAACCAGAGCATAAAACGAGCCATTTCACCCAAGTCGTTCATATAGCTACCCGAGAAGATACGGCGAGGGTGGATAGACACGTCGAGAGGAAAATGGGTTTAATGTTCGAGTTTTACACTATGCTTTTCACTTAGATTGCGAGGAAATGAAATAGCAAAAGTGGAAACAATTGTTCACTTTCTATGTACCTTTTATTTTTCATGCATTATTACGTAATTATATTTTTTAGTTTTATTGATTTACTTTGATTGATTTTTAGTTTTAAATAAAATTTAAAATGATTTTATAAAATACGTAGAAACTCTTTTGTTTGTGGCTGTTGACACAGTCCTGCTTATCTTGGTCTTAGACGAAGATTTTACTTTATGCACTAGTAATTTTCTGTTGCCTAGATCCAGCATAAACATGAACTTTACGAGCATGAGAAATAAAAAATCATTTTTTTATAAATAGATATCACATAGATCGCTACTATTGGGCAGGGAGCCATAAAGGTGGCTGCGTTTCCTTGTTATATTGCAATGCCAATAAAATAATAGTAAGTTTTTCACCTTACGAATGTTAGTTAATCACTTTTGCCATTAACTCTGTTTTATGATTATTACTACCGCGGCATGTTTATACGTTCTCGGTCGTGCGCATAAATAAAAACAAAAAGAATCGCATAACTTCCCTTATTCTGATTTACGGTTGGTACTTTTGAAACTTTTATTAAATAGCTTCCATAAATTTCAATTACGTAAGTACCTCCGTGGACTCGGTGGTAATAGGAGAAACGAAACAATTGTAGGTATTTGTTACACTTAGGTCGGTCTTTCTCATTTTACTGTGCACCTGTCTAATTACCGTTTCACTTTTTTTTCACGCAAAAGCGACACAGTTCTGAGACTGAGTGCACATCTAGAAAAAGATTTTTTTTTTTATTCGACTGGATTGCAAACGAGCATGTGGTTTTCCTGATGGTAAAAGATCACCACCGCCCATAAACATCTGCAACACCAGGGGTATTGCAGATGCGTTGCTAACCTAGAGGCCTAAGATGGGATACCTCAAGTGCCAGTAATTTCACCGGCTGTCTTACTCTCCATGCCGAAACACAAAAGTGCACGCACTGCTGCTTCACGGCAGGATTAGCGAGCAAGATGGTGGTAGCAATCCGGGCGGACCTTGCACAAGGTCCTACCATTTGCAAATGGCTGCCATTTACATTTATCTGTGCACTTAAGTCTAATTACCTTGCCACTAGTGCGGAAAAAAGAGGTACGGTAATTAGGCCAGTGCATAGTAAAATGAGAATTGTCGAGGTACAGCAACAATGATTTAACCAACTTAGCAAACTTGCAAAACCCCCGATATTGTCGTTTGAAAGTTCTATTGAACTATTTCAATTTCTAATATAATATTCATATTTTATTTATAGCGTCAGTGTCTGAAAGCAGCTGGCTGAAAATCAGCGCCGCTGGGGCGTTCTTAACGTCTCAACATTATGCTGAACCAGTATCTGATTCACAACCGCAATGACACATACTGTCTTACTATCTACTGTCGCACTTAATATTGTTATGTCTCTTATTGTGCTTTGAATAAAATGTATTTATTTCTTTAATTTGAAAGTTCTACTTATTTATGGATATTTGACTGTAAAAGAAGTAGCTTAAAACTAAAAATATAAAAAAAAAAAATTCTTTTATAGATATGTACTTATACATTAACGGAACACTTGTTAACATTACAACAGAATTTCAATACAAAATTGAAAAAAAAACTGAACTGAAATTAATAAATTAGAAACTGTTATATTATAATATATTCATTGTTCATTGCATAATGTCTATTTCACATTTTCAACTGCTCGAAAGTTAACTGGAATCGCTATTTATTTATAATATATTTACCTACTTCTACTTTGAATCTTCTTTAGTATGTTGTGTATCGACATGATGTATCGTATATCGGAAGTGAATAAGTGAAAAGTCACTATGACAAGTCAAAAAGTGTTACGAAAATTCCGCTCTCTGGCTACGAGTATAATAATACAAAAAATACTTATAAAACTGCTTAAATTTTTAAACGGGGGCGAAGCCGCCTGCTACAGCTGGTTTGGTATTTTTTTATATAAATGGCTTTATGTACATAGGTAATGAAGTACCTGTCTGTACTTGTTTGTGTCATTTATGTATCGTTTAGGTTATTTACTTTTTAGTTACTTTTGCGAATAAAATGTATTTTCTTTCTTCTTTCTTTCTTTCAGTCCCACGCGTTCATTAGACTTAAAATAATACTTACTAAAATATATCTTGTTATAAAAATAATGATGTACAAGTACTCAAAGGTAACACCCTTGTCTCTGGCCTGAGGGCCCAAGTAATGAGACCCGAAGCTTTAAAAAAAGAAATCCTTTATGCGAGATTTTTTGATTTCTCTGTAACTTTTTGTTTCTTTTGAAGATCTTGTTTGTACTTGACGGTATTGAGGGGAACATCAAAGGCTCTAATTATGTCTTATAATATAAGTTTTAAAAGAATGTAATTAAGATTGTTTTTTGGAGTCTTTTTGCATTTTTTATTTCAACTCTAAATTTGTTACTTTTACAGTCATCCAAACTGAAACATGGATGCACATAAAAACCAGAAAAGAGCTAAAACATGGGTGTCGATGAGGGCTAAAACATAGATGTCGCTAGTGTCGCTGCTTAAGTGACTAAATAATAAACAAACAAGCTGAGATATGTGGTGCATGGGAGAAATTTAGGTCTGTACTCCTGTCTAGTGGTGGTATGGCATCTCAGTTTTCCGTCTCAAAAGTTACGCATACCTCCTGGAAAGGGGCAAACTTGAATTACACGTATTTAGGACCAACATTAGCTATTAAAACGATTTCCAGCATGCTAGAAATTAATCATCACAAAAGTCAAATTCTATTGGCCTATATATAGTAAAATACAGCGTATTGCACTCAATAAGTGGGTTATTGTATCGATAGTAACATAACAAAGCAATGGAGTTCAAAGCGGCTTAATTTCCATTCGAAACGAGGTATTGGAAACTGAAGGGCTACTCCGAAACACTACGTTCGAAGTTCGTGTCGTGCGATCCCTCTCGCTCTCGTATTCAATAGTATAAGTGTGAGAGGGACCGCACGACACGAGCTTCAAACGTTGTGTTTCGGAGTAGCCCTTCTGGCCCTATACTACGAAGTGCATCAACTGTGTATCTCGCCGTCCCGCTGACGCTTATATCATTTAATACGAGAGTGAGAGGGACGGTACGAAACGAACTTCGATTTTCGAATTTCGCCGTAGCCCCCTTGGCTATCGTTTGAAAATTCATCAGAGCTCGGTTTCAGCTCTCGAGTGGACGTCATTAAACTGTCTGCCGGTGAATCAACATGGCTAGACTTTTCAAATTTCACCTTTAATACGACATATAAATTAGGTTCAGTTTCCTGTGCTGTTTTCGAAAGCTTAGTTCAGCAATGAGAGAGGATTTTTGAACTCACATTTTGTGAAAACCCTATACGGAAATAGTGAATATTTGTGCTGAATTTTCGATGAGAGTATTAGAAAATTACAACTAGAGTCAAAGTCACTTTGTATGCGATACCATTTGCTTTGGGTAGCGGAAAATTTTGTGAGTAAATAAACATACATAAACCTTTTTTGCCCGCGGCTCCGCCCGCGTGGTATTCGGTTATCATGCGCTGTTCCCTCGGGAACTGTGCATTTTCCAGGATAAAAAGTAGCCTATGTCACCCTCGGGCCCATAAACTATCTCTATGCCAAATCTCACGCCGATCCGTCGCTCCGCTACGCCGTTGAAGACCGACAAACACACACACATACAAACATACTTTCGCATTTATAATATTAGTATGGATTCTTGCCATTCGAATAGATAAATATAAAATTATAAAGAATTAGTGAAAGAAAATTTATTTCAGGACAAAATTCCATAAGTTAGCTTCGTATTAGGTAGGCTTAGAAATAACGCTAGTCAATAATAATTACTCTTCAAATTAACAGAAAAATATATTTAAAAAAAAAACATTTTTCTGTCTATAGGTACTCAAAGTCAACGACCTTAATTTTTACGTCGTTGACTTTGAGTATAGACAGATAAGTATTTTACCCATGGACATTCATCCATCACGCAAAAGTCCCAACTGAAATTGATATTATCTCCTTGCTCCTAGCCAAGGTTATGGCATGTTAAGACCCATTAGATTAATTGGTTGTCAACAACTAAGTAAACGTCACACAACATTTGATTTTAAGGCTGACATAGTGATATTTAGTTACCTAACCCTCGATATATGAGATAAAAAAGATGATTTAATATTTAACAAATATTATTTCTCATGTTTTAGTTCTTTCAATTCAATTTGTGAAGGTCCCGCCAATATGTGTCCGCCATCTATGGTAAAAATCGTTCCAGTTACATTCTTGGCCAAATCACTTGCCAAAAAGACAATAGCGTGTGCTATTTCCCTGGGCTCAATAATCTTTCCTAGCGGCATCTTCTTTTCCATATCATCGTACATTTTATCGGATTCTTCCTTACTAAAACCCATTTTTTCCAAAACAGCAGTCCTAGTTACTCCCGGTTTCACACAGTTTACTCTAACTCCCTTATCAACCAGTTCTGCAGCGGCGTACTTAGTTATATATTCAACTCCCGCCTTGGAAACATTGTATCCGCAATGTCCTTTGATTATAATATCACTGACAATGCTTGTGACATTAACAATGTTCCCTTTTGTCTTAGATAAATGAGGTTGGAACCGAGAAATCATCATGTAAACTGAACGTAGATTCAAAATTATATTTCTATCAAATTTTTCTACGTTTGGCTCTAAAATTGTTTCAGGTATTATTCCTCCGACTATATTGAGTAGAATATCTAGTCTTCCAAAATTGTTCGTAACTTCTTGCTCGATCCTTATGACATCGTTCTCATTGGTTACATCAGCTGTTACAACCAGAGGCACTTTTCCCAGTGATTGGTGGCATTTTTTGGCTACGCGGTGTAGATTTTCTGGTTTTCTTGCAACTAATATAAGTCGAGCTCCGAGTTCCGCTAGGAGAACGGACACAGCTTCTCCGATACCTGAACTAGCACCAGTTACAAGCACAACTTTTTCTGAAAAATTCATCTCTGGAATAAGATTGCTTCTGCGATTGCTGCCTTATCAACAATTGAGATCACACTGGTTTCCTTGTTAATAGCTATGACTTATATAGCATCGGGCAGGATTGTTTTATGATGGTTTTACGAGATTGCCGTGAATAATTATCCATTGTTTAAAAGACTAAAACAGTTTACGGTAAAACAGTATACTTGATTTTAAAGAATCTTATCAAACTTATTAAAAATTAAAATCTTGAAGGCTGATTACTGAAGTATTAATAGTTTTTTTTTTTCGTTCACATTAGGTAATTGCACTCATTAGTGTAGAAAAAAATATTGGAACAAACATAAAACACCAGTTTCGTGTACGGAACGGTGCGTTAACTGTCAAATGCAATCAATGTTTTGCTAATATCATCATATTCATCATACCGTCACTGGAAAGGCAAAATTACTTAACCGCCAAATTGGGCATATTGAGTTATATACATATTCGGAATCAGCGAATTTTTCTGCGTCGATCTATCTGGGTAACGTAGCTATCGGAGCACTTTTGTGGCGCTTCAGTAACCCGTAAAAAGGCGGTTCTTTTGTTTTTTCGTTTACTGAAGAGCCATACTTTTTGGTCTTTTTTGCACATGTGTCGCATAAGTAATATCTCTTTACCGTAAAAATACAAAAACTGCAATTTAAGTAAAACTGTCTTCTTATCTTGTGATAAATAAAACTCTTTCAGTATTTGTGCTTTTCTTACAATATAACAGTAGCTCTATTAAAGTAATTTTGTTTTATTTTCATTCGGATCGAGCATGGCGTCTAAGAAAAGTTGCCTTCGTGTTTTTGTCGAGTGAATGACGTATACGTAACTGAGCCATCCAGTTATTTTTCATTTTGGGAACTAAAAGCAGTTTTTAAAAAATAATCCTATCCTTGACAACATCATATCAGTATTATTTAAATGACTATGTTTTGCTATTAAGATAATTTACGCGTAATGAAAATGCGCGGGCGCAAGCAGTTAAGTCAGTCTGCTCGAATATTTAGCATTTATATTTAGTTCTTCATGGGAGCAAATCCTCTTAAATATGCCAGAACTAAATGTCAAAAGAAAATTACTTGTATTAATTAAAGTATTTATTTTATAGTAGTTTTTTTTTTTTAAATACTGACGTAATATAAACACATTTTTTCTGATCTTATCGTAATTCCTGACTCCCACAACAAGATGCATGTTTGTATTTACTGATATTGATGTTAACCATTTTACAGAACTGACTATGTCGGAGAACACCAAGTAATGTGTACATAATATAAAAGAAGAAACTAACTGACTAGGTAACTTATAGATCAACGCACAGCCAAGACCGCTGACAGGTCTTAAGTAGAAACTTGAAATTTGGAATATATATGTTCCTTAATAAGTGTAGACGCGTACTAAGGATTTTTTTTTTTTCGAAATTTATCCCCTAAGGGGGTGAAATGGGGGCCCAAAGTCTGTATGTGGAAACAAGATTAGTTAGACAATTTTATTCTAAACCTCATAGGAATACTCCTAACGATAAATGAATAAACACGTGGTCGGATGACATCTGGCAGTCGGTTGGTAGGCTGTGGATGAGACTAGCACAGGACCGGGCAAAGTGGCGTGAAAATGAAGAGGCTTTTACCCAGCAGTGGGTGGATGTGGGCTGATTTGATTGATCGAGTTTTTTGAGGATTCAACCCCTATAGGAGGGAAATGTGGTGACAAAGTCCGAAAATCAACATGGGTATGGTTACTATAGTTTATCGGGTCGATGATTACGAAAACAATAACGATTTTAAAATCCAATGTGGCGGATGTGAAATACCGTAACCCCTGTTGGGGTACGACGGGGTTGAAATGTCAATATGGGTATGGGCAGTGATATCTTGGTAGTATGGCCATGGCCGTCTCCGTAGGAGGGAACGCCTCAAACTTTTATGGCACATGCAAGAAACTTTGCGCGATCGTTCAATTTTAGTGATAATGCTTTTATATAATAGACACCACCTGATGCTGTATTCAGTCACGTGTTCTGCTCATAAAAGAACTCCTCAAAAGTTGATATCACAGATACCACATTGTTGCAAACGCAATTGTTTTTATTTTGTTATGTGTGTTACTTTTGAATCTGTACACAAGATTTAAACGCAATACAGAGGGCATGACGTTAAATTTTTATTTAACCAATTACAGCTTCGCACGCACTTGAATATAAAGCTCTGTAACCGTCAATTTTTTTGTCATTTTCCTCTGTAAACCAACTGGTTTGGTAAACCTCTGAAATATAAGTACTTTCAGTCGAATTTTTATCGAAGTTTTACTCAAGCATTGCCAGAACACCCTCTACTTCAGCAGCTTGAGTTTTGATGTTACAGATAACTTAATGAAAAACTAAAATATACTTAAAAAGCTATTACTTAAGCTTGTTCTAAAAAACGAAAATAAACATTAAATACCTACGCCAAATTAATCAATACATTATGTAATATAATGTATCTAAACTTTAGATTCTAAAGTATCATAGGGGTGCCCTTAGGAAGGATGTTTCGAACCATTAGATACCAATACCATTGGATATTGGTTTTTTGGAACCGTTGGATAGGGAAATATGTAAACTTTATATGTTTTTTTTTTTAACTTTTGAAACAACTGAGCTAATCAAAAAACAACTATTAGTGAAAGATTTATAAAAATTCAATTCCCAGAATAATAGAAACCTGTTTCAATTCAATCGCCAACAGTGTGGTTTTCTACGGAATTCACTTTTTCCTACACGCTGAAATAAATAATAAATAAATAAGATGTGAAACAGTGGTTCAAATTTTGTACAAAATTATGATTGTTTAGGTTTATTCGTGAATTCAAAATTTTGCAAATATATTCCTCCAAAAAAGCAATTAAAACACGAAACAAAGAAAAGTCAATTTTCCGGGGAAATTTAATTTTATATTTAATCGAAAAATTTCAATTTTTTTTTCAGTAGAATTTATACTCAACTGATAATAATAGGTACCCACTCAACTTTATCTGGCGCCATAATTTTAGAAAGAAAGAAAGACAGAAGACATTTATTAACATTCAGAAAGACACACAAGTACAAAAAATAATAAAAATAAATAGCAAACACAAATAAAACAATAAATAAATAAAAAGACGAAAATGAAAAAACACGATTTTGTGTGTCCCCACAAAAGTAAAACGGCCGCTGACTCAGCATTTTGCTGAGGCGTCAGAGGCCTGCAGCGCTGATATTCTGCCAGAATCGTCTGTGACTCATGGAATGATACACAAACATACTAAACTTATCCATGTCAATAAAATTAAGAAATAAAAATTGATTCAATTGTAAATCGACAAGAAATAAATAAATTACAATAAAGAATACTTAATTGACATTATTATAAAAAAATGTTCCTATTAATGTTATGAATACCATACTATGATACATAATGTGAATACCATACTATGGTAGGTAAACATCAAGATAATTCGTTAATATATTCAAAAAAAGTTGAAACTTTCTTGTTTCATTTGTTGCAAAATAACTTCTTCTTCAATCATTATGACAAGTGTAAGAAATAACACGTTCTTACTGAGTCATACTAGAAGTAGATACCTACTTCACGATGACTATTTTTTATTTAAATACCTTGTATTAAGAACTGATAATTTCAAATAAACTAACCATAGTTAAAAAACTGGAAGCATTCAGATGATTACATTTTAACTACTTCAGTATAATGCATGGCCTTTTTTTGATTCAAACAAAGTTATCAGTAGTTTTATTGTACTTATAAAAAGGAAAATTTATCGCTGGAGTAATTTTCTTCGTATAAATAATTTTGCCAAACTTACTTTAAATGAATTTCGGCTCACTTATTAATTTATGTGTTTGCCTTTTAAGTAGTAATACCATACGTGTGAAAAAGGAACACGTTTAATTGCAGTCATTTTACTTCACCTGGACAGCAACCATACTGCATTAAACGAAATTTTCACGTACTTTTATATCTACATGTATGTGTTATCAGTACTTTCAAACTACAAAGAAAGTTTAAGCTGATGGTACTTAAGAAATTTTGACTTACTAAAAAATAAGTTATTATTACTCAAGCGCCACTTATTTCCTAAAATAGTGCACAAAATAATATGGAGCCTAGTGATAAACATAGATAAATCAAATAGGTTTTCATAAAAACTTCTTTTATAAAAATCGGATGATTAGATGAAAAGATATCTTTTTTTTTCGTAAAAAAAAAACTTTAAATGGGTTTTTCTCGAAATGTCATTTTGGCGTTTCAGTAATTTTGCCTTTACAGTGACGATACTATTTTTTACCAAATAACTGTTTTAATTGAGTGCACCAGCTCGCATATTTGTCAACAGTCACAATGTAATGTTTTCTCTGAATCCATTAATTGTTAAGAGAAGTATATCTTCGTTCCATTCTCCATACAAACGCAGTCCCGGCCTCATGTACAAACTCGTCAACAGAAGTAGATGAAATTTTGTAAGTCTGGACTAGACGTAATTACCTATACTTGTGGTTTTACAGATTTTCATATAAATATGTAATATCAGAATTACAGGAGCTCAAAGTTGACAGAAGAAAAGATTCAACTTTGCACGAGAATTACAGACTATTAAAACATTTTTACAAAAATCTAAAAAACCGCAAGCATAGAAAATTTAATGAAAGTTTTGATTGTAAAATATCATCGGTTTCGTGCTAGACCGACATACATGGCGAAACTATAAGGGTTTCAGTTTTGCTATGAAACCCCAAAAGACTACTAATAGTTTCGATTCCATGTGCTAACCCTTCATTTTATGTAAAGGTATTAAGCATAAATCTGTCATACCAAATATTGTTGATATTCTCGTGATTGAAAATGCCCATTTCCTTTATTGCTTTGCCATCAGTGGAATAAAACGGGCTACCAATACCGAGCATTGGTCGTAGTATTACCTGTATTTTTAACCCCCGACGCAAAAAGAGGGGTGTTTAAGTTTGACCGCTATGTGTGTCTGTGTGTCTTTCTGTGTGTCTGTCTGTCTGTGGCACCGTAGCTCTTAAACGGGTGAACCGATTTGAATGCGGTTTTCTTTGCGGTGTTTTCTAGCAATGGTTCTGAGATATGTTTCATCAAAATCGGTTTAGCCGTTTTTGAGATATTGAACTTTAAAGTGACAAAGTTGGGGTTTTCCAACTTTTTGTTATAATCATAATGATAATGATAATGATAATTTATTTATTTACAGAGAACATGGTACAAGATAAAAGGTTCTTAAAGGTATAGAAAGAAGGCTCTCACATTCTAACACATTCTGTTGGTTAGGTTAGGTATGTGAAAACATTCTTGCTAGCTTTGTTTTGACTAGCTTCATGCTCGAGATTTCGTCCTTCTAGAAAAATACGAAACGAGACAAAGATTTTTAAAACCTGACAAGTTTTTCTAACTGTGTTAAAAAGCTATTAAAATATTCGAATTCTTCAAGAGAATTTCGGTATAGTTCGTAAAATAACATCATTCGCAAAAACTTAAAAAAAGCAACTATGCGATATGTACAAGTAGCACTGCAAAGTAAGATCTGATTGATTTAATTATTTACTTGTTGTTTAAAATTCTCCCACGTAAACATGGTTTATATTCCAAAGTTTGCAGGTACACGGTAGAATTTAGTTAGTAACTCCACCGGGACGGAACCCACGACCACAGTGTTGAACTCGCAACTAAGTTTGGTACAGTTCGGACCACGTTCATGCGGCCTTATTCTGAGCGTCACGTCACGTCGGGAGGATAAGCATGGGGTAAAGGCCTTTTATTTATTTAGTGTATTATGTTTTCACTGTTGGGCAAAAGCCTCCCCTTTTTAGGGTTCCGGAGCCAAAATGGCAAAAACGGAACCCTTATAGTTTCGCCATGTCTGTCTGTCTGTCTGTCCGTCCGCGTTTTGCTCAGGGACGATCAATTCTAAAAAGCTGCAATTTTGCACGAATGTACAATATGTAGGTAAAGTATGCCGACAAAATGGTACAGTAAGTACGTGTCCCGCCAAGTCTCACTTTAATAGACCTAATGACGGTCAGTAATGTAAATAATGCAGTTGATTTTTTTCTATAAATAATAAATTTGATTACGTATTACCCATACTAATATTATAAATGCGAAAGTGTGTGTGTTTGTATGTTTGTCCGTCTTTTACAAAAAAAATGCAGTTCCCGACGGGACAGCAGGCGGTAACCGAATTCCATATGGCCGCAGCCGCGGGCATAAGCTAGTCATAGAGTAGATTTCAATGAAAAAAGAGTACCTAAATAAAATAAAACAAAAAAGAGTAAAATAAAAAAAAATAAAAAAAGGACGGGAAAAGTAAAAGAGTAAACTTGAATGAATCTAATTAGTAATTAGTTTTAAATATTACTGATTATAAATAAATATTATGTATGTTAGTCTGTAGTCTGTAGGTAAGGTTTATTGTATGGGCTAAGTTTCCCGAAATAAATGGATTTATTATTATTTATTAATAAAATAGTGGCAGTAGTTCCAATAAAACTTATTAATTAATTTGTGGGCCCGTAAATTTGTAATTTATAAGTTTTGTAAGTAATTTCTTTGGTTATTTTATAGTCTTATTTAAATAAAGTGGGCCCGTTCGTTAACTCAGAATAACCCTTTCACCCGATAACGTAAAACGGGAAACTTTACACTTAATTTTAAGAGAAACACAATCACAATTTATCTTGTTTTATTATCATTTGGCAGCCATCGCGAACTTTAAAGAGCTTTAGAGATTTTGAGAGTATATTGTTTGTTTGTTTGTTTGTTTAAACTCTTTATTGTACAAAAAAGGAAATAGGTACAAAAATAACACACAAAAGAAAGTGCTAAGTACAAAGGTGGACTTATCCCTGAAGGGATCTCTGCCAGTCAACCTTCTTTCCTTATATTTTATGTAGCTGCAGCAAAACCCTCAGAGTGCGTTTTGATAGAAGGTGTTGACGATTTAGATAAAAGGGACGGGATTATGATGATTTTTAAAATAATAAGGAAATCAAAGGAACAATAATGTTGGCGCAACCAATCTTTCAGAGCAACTGACATAGTAGATACTCTGGATTTAAAAAAAGAATTAGAAGAAAACATTAAAAAGGACGCTTTGTCCCAACCAGTCGCCAATAAAAGGGAGAGAAAGAGAGAGAAACATTTATTTACACATATCTGATACAAATAAAAATACATTAGATGAAAAATACAAACTGAAATATAGATGCACAGAAAAACCAGAAAAATATGACCAGCGCTGGCCATCGAACCTTGGTCCTCGGCATTCTGTGCCGCGTGCTATACCGCTACACCACCGCTGGACAACGGTACAGATACGAATTTCTTCTAGGCACCACATATCTCAGCTTGTTTTGTCTTTATTTAGCCACTTAAGCAGCGACACTAGCGACATCTATCACACACACGCCTTACACTTCCGCACACATGTTTCACGCATGCGCACACACACTTTAATGTAAACTGCATGTTTTTAATTTTAATTTTTGTTTTGTCTCATCTTCATCTCAATTGTCTCTTTGTTGCATTTAGTCGTCCAAGATACATTATAATATTGTTATAGATTTGTGGAGTATCTCTAAAATTGTAGTTCATAAAGTGTTAATCTATACATAGTTTTATCTGCACTGTGTGGGGATTATTCTACTTATCTGTCTGATTTGTAACCTGACTCGGTGAGTGCCAAGATACAGGCTCAGCCTAGTTTGGTACTCACAGGATAATGATGATCAATTTGTAACCTTGTAATTTGTTATTTTAATAAACTATTCTATTCTATTGTATGCCGTAGCCCTCATCGAGAAACTTTTCGGCACTCCATCGGAACTAGCCGCTCACCCGGACAAGAGATATCGTTATTAAGCAATTAAATTAAGATCCCACCAAAAACATTACATGTAAAAAGCTGCAAGTCTCGCAACGCAATGCAGTTATTGTAATGCTAAAAAGGTTTGAGATGCAATGTTATACCAAGTCGGTTATTTTTGTCAGTACCGGGGGGTTTCCATAGAACTCGATTTTCACCAACTTGCTTATTTTAAAACCATAGAAAAATACAGTTTATAGTTCTCAAATAAAGAGTAAACCAAATTATTTTTAAACACATAAATGACTTGGCCATCGCAAGGCTACATAATGACATAAGAATTATAATCATCAACGTCAGCTATTTCAAGTAATTATAATTAAAGATAGCGCTAGCCCCAGCCTTGCAGTTTGAGTGATACACATAATACGAGAATGACTAAAGGTTGAGTGCGATGGCCAAGTCATTATGTGTTTAAAAAATAATGTGGTTTACTCTTTATTTGAGAACTATAAAGTGTATTTTTCTATGGTTTTAAAATAAGCAAGTTGGTGAAAATCGAGTTCTATGGAAACCCCCCGGTACTGACAAAAATAACCGACTTGGTATAACATTGCATCTCAAACCTTTTTAGCATTACAATAACTGCATTGCGTTGCGAGACTTGCAGCTTTTTACATGTAATGTTTTTGGTGGGATCTCATCACTTTTTGTAGGCAGTTCTTTTTTTTTCGGGTACTACTTCTTGTAATAACGCACTACTATCTTCATTTGTTTATCCTTCCTTGTCCATCGTCCATCGTCCATCCTCGTCTATCGTCTATCGTCCATTCTCGTCCATCGTCCATTCTCGTTCATCGTTCATCGTCCATCGTCCACTATCATCCATCGTTCATCCTTGTCCATCGTGTGCCATCCATCGTCTATCCTCGTCCACTATCCATCATCCATTCTCGTCTATCGTCCACCGTCCATCGTCTATCCTCGGTTATCGTCCATCGTCCATCCTCGTTCATCGTCTACAGTCCATCGTCCGTACCGACTGTCGTCGTCGTCGTCGTCGTCGTTGTCGTCGTCGTCGTCGTCGATCGTCGGTCATCGTCCGTTGTCTTGTCCGTCGTCGGTCGTTGTCTTTTGTCCGTCGTCGCCATCGTCTATCGTTCGTTGTCCGTCGTCTGTCGGCGTTCGTCTTCTGTCGTCGTCCGTCGTCTGTCATCGTCCGTTGTCCGTCATCGTTCGTCGTCGAACTTCCCTCGTCAGTCATCGTCTGTCGTCCGTCGTCGAACTTCCGTCGTCATCCATCGTTTTTCGTCGGTCGTTCGTCTTTCGCCCGTCTAACTTCCGTCATCCGTCGTCGTCCGTCGTTTTCTGTCGTCCGTCGTCGTCCGTCGTTCATCCTCCACCATCCATCGTCCGCACTGGGCTCGCGTGGGAACTAAGGCCCAAGCCCTCTTATTCTGAGAGGAGGCTTGTGCCCAGCAGTGGGACGCATATAGGCTGGGATGATGATGATGATGATGATGATCCATCGTCCGTCGCCCATCGTCCATCGTCCACACTCCATCGTCCAACGTCCATTTTCTACCCATCGTCCATCGACCATTATCCATTGTCCATCATCCATATTCCAATTTCCATCGTCCATCCTCGCGTCCACTCGCATCGCACACACATTCACAAACAAACGAACTTTGGTACTTATTACATTAGTAAGATAAACAATTTCATTTTAACCCTTAATACTCAGGTATTAAGACTCAACATTAATACGTATACAATACGACTACGTTCAATAAAGTCATTGCTGTGTAACTTTGTAATCGCTAGTATTTATATGGGATTACAAACTTACTTGTGCAGTTTATATAACTTTGAAACGTGACTGAAATTGCAACATTTTGGATTTTTTTTGTGACCATGTAGGCTAAAACTAATTATGTTTAAAATTTGGAGCTTGTGGGTCTGCTAGAAGTACCTTAGAATTATGATGATCAAAAGTCAGTGTATAGGTATGTCAGTGACAAAACTGAGGAACTTTAACATGTGATAGTTCTTAATCTACGTGTTCGAACTGAATGTAATTGATAATATATCTAAGTCCCATTAGGCCCTATAGGTAACTGAAAATTCAGGGTTCTAGCTTTAGCCATAACAAAAATACAGGGTGTTGAAAATAGCCTGAATGGCTTCGAGAAAAGTGTGGTACGGCCGTGCCTTTGTTTTTTTTGCTCGACTTGGCGGGGGCACTGCCGTGCCCCCAGATTGGTTTTTCATTAGATGGAAAGAATCAAAAAATAGCATCGAATAGTATAAAATGGACTCCACTCAGCATAATGTTACGGCAAGCCGCAATGCTGTAATAAACTTGTTTTTCTATTTTTAAATAACTAGCTGTAGCCCGTGACTCCGTTCGCGTGTAATTTGTAAGCTCTCCCGCTGGAACTATGCACTTTTCCGGGATCGAAACTATCATATTCTATCCTATCTCCTGTCCTGGAGCTCGAATTATTTTTATACCGAATTTCATTGAATCTAATTTGGTCAGCTTTTTAGACGTACCTAATGAGATAGGGAGATAAACAAATAAGCAGACATAAACTTTGGCGTTTATAATATTGCTGGGTGTTTCAAGTTTTTAAAAGGCGGTCGGGCGTTACTTTTTAGTTTTTATTTAATATTTCTATAAGGCAGTAAGATTTTTTTGTCCCTTTTTGAATAACCTCCGTCCAAAATGTTCCGTTCCACCCCACGCCTTCCGGTTATAAAAATGTTCTCAGTTTTATCACGACTTATATTCCCAGTAAACTCGAGCACATGTCGCTTGATAGCCGATTACACGGGCTTTTGTGACAATTTTTATATCCAAGGAAAGTAATGTGAGATAAGAAAGGAATTGTTAAAAGAATTTTGGGAAGGCGACATCGCGATATCGAAATCTTCTGATTGTAAAAAAATGAAGTGGTTATTTTTTTTTTCGGACGTAATTTAGAAGCACTGTTTTAATCTATTTAGACATTATTATAAATATAAAAAAATATTGTTGCTGTCTTGAACTATGAATATATTGTTGGCATTATGCGGAGTTTATAACCATATTAATCTGTTATTTTTCTGGATAAAAATATCCTGCTTTATTCCTTGACAAGTCCTTGCCCAGAAAAAAATTACAACTTTACAGAATTGTTATAAAATAAAACTAAACCAATCTGTAGATCACACGACTAAAATAGTTTGTCTAATTTATAAAATAGTTTAACCAAAAATTATATTATATCAGTGACACTATTATTTACACATAATTTATAATATTAGTTTCAATTACAACCATTTTGAACCATTTTAGTCTCCATGTACCTGTATTATGTAGTACCTAACTCTTAGGTAGGTACCGTAAGATCAGGGTAATTTGACCTATTATTGGAGGCTTAAATTACTTTCGCCCAATGAAAACCACATAAAAACGAAATTAAAAACATACAAACATGATTGATCAATTATCACAAACCAAATGGCAAAGAATCATATTCTCAAAGCAATAATAAAACCAGAAACTGTTTTGCCTAACGTTTCTGCCGCTCGCGCAATCAAAAACAGTTTTTTTTATGCGAAATCTGTCATTTGTTTGCGATCGCGAGCGACAGAAACGTTAGGCAATACAGCCTCTGGACCGAGTTAAAGGGGCAAAGATACCTTTCAGGGCCAAAGCACCCCGACCTTACGGTATATAGGTACTGTGGGTAGCTTAGGTAAAGGGGATCTACGCGCGTGACTTTAAACTCAGTTCAAATAAAATGATATTTCTTCAATACTCGCTTTATATTATTGTACTTTATATATTTTTTACAGAGATAGGTCCAGCCGCTGAGGCTGTCGGGAGCAATACCGCTGTCAATCCTCTTTTAAATCATATTCTAGAATAGTACAATACAAAAATACTATCATTATACATAACAAAGTCAATCTAGCCTGCCAAGCGGTCAGTTTCATTACCTGCCAGCGGTATACAACCTAGTTCCTACAGTACCTACTTGTTTTTGAATGAACTACAAGTAGTACTTTACTTACTCCACCTTGACCAAAGATATTGTATGAAACCCACTGTCACAATACTTTAGCCAAATCCTCACATTAAATCCAACAGTCACGTACACGAAGTATTTTCACACAATAAAATAAAAAGCTAAGCGGTCACTTGCTGACCCTTTCTACCCTTTGTTGGACTTACTTGAAGATAATCGTCTTTTGTTGAGGCCACCATATTCTGACAAGGGTTGGAAGTAATAAGACAAAAGTGGAAAATACCACGTTATAATAATAGGGATGTTGACAACACCAATCAACTGTCGTAATTTTTATGAGCTGTCAAAACACAATTCTCCCATAGAGTTTCAATGGCAATAGCGAATTATGACGTCATTATCCAGCAACTCAATCAACTAACTATTTATTTGTTTTAAAGCAACCAAAAATCCAATTTTACAGTAAATCGAAAATTAATCTGGTTTTCAGGGCTAAAATAAAGCGTTTTTTTACTGGAGTTGTGCTTTCGAATTATTTTTTAATGGCGTCATCATCCCTATTGGATGTCATATTGCATTAATTGTGGTTATGAATATAGGTACTAAGCGGCCTATTGAAAATTCACATTGTTAGAAGTGGTAACATTTGTGGACTTGTATTCTTCTAATTGCCCCCTCAAAATCTAATTATCTACCAGGAGTCCAGAAGTTGTTGAAGTTGGAGGCTAATTCGGGCGGATCGGTCACGTGCCCCGGCACCGGCAACAGCTATCCTGTACACGCGTGTCACGAATCACAAGATGGCTACTTGTTAGCGGCGAGGTCCAAGGAAGTAATGGAAACGATCTAGTTCTTAAAACAACGAGCCTTTTTTCAGGTCAAGCCTCTATAGCATCTAATATACCTCTAATACACGGATGTTTTCACCAGAATGGTTTCAAAATAATTATGTGTGGGGAACCCACAACAAATAATATTACTTTCATCTCATTTTTATTAGAATAAGCTATTTATTTCTTGCAAACGGTGAGTTACTACAATGCGTTACGGGTACGATGTAATTAGAAAGGTGCAAGGAGGGTTGGATTGATTCCTTTCTCGTCGTATTCCTGATTGGACATAATTATATTCTTGTTTCCGTACATTCTTGTCTGGACGTGTTCCACTTTTGGTATACTCTTTTGATTCCATTATCAGCATAAATAATTACATGAAACAAACATATATACACACATACACATACGCGAATACACTCTGCATCATTAACTTCTAAAAGTTGAATTTAGAATTCGGGATTTAGGATAACAAAAACAATTGTAATAACAGGTCGCTCGTAACTTGCACCCTGACTGAAGAAATGCGGTCTGGACGTGTGGAAAGCTACGTAATCACCTTTTTAAGCAGCTTACAGAGAAATAAAATCAAGGAACCCCGCTAAGGAGGGAGTTGGAGATCCGGCCCAATCAATGATTCAACGAACTCATAATCGGGAAAGCATTCGATCGGTATCGTTAGGTTCTTTATTTGAGTCGAATCGAATGTGTTTTGTAGTGTTTGGTAGGTATTTGGTACAGTGAAATACCTAAAAGGTAAAAAATAAACATGTAGACCTGAATTTGTAAGTGAGACAGCATTCGATCGATATCGTTAGGTTCTTTATGAGAGTAATACATCGAATGTGCTTTGTAGTGTTCGGTAGGTATTTGTTAGGGACAGTGAAAAACCTAAAAAATTAAAAAAAATGTAGAGTTGAATTTTTATTGAGAAAGTTTTTGTACTGCTTTATGGTGTGCAATAAAGAATATTTGTATTTGTATTTGATAGTCAATGTTAGGTTTTTTTACCAGGGAAATACTTGAAGCAAAAACATTTTGTTGTGATAAGTATTTGGCGCTGTTAAACACCTAAATAAATAGTCATCATCATCATCTCAGCCGTAGGACGTCCACTGCTGGACATAGGCCTCCCCCATAGGGGGGGGGGGGGGGGTTGCCAATACTTGGCAAGCGGGTTCGCGAGCGCAGTATAGGATGTAAGAGTCGCCAAGAAGACGCTGCTGCCCATCTTCTGGTATTATCCTCAGCCGGTTTCTACGGCGCCCACAAGAAGAGAGGGGGAAGCAACATTCTTATGCCGGTGCCCCACGGCAACCTAAATAGTAGTTATTGTAATTTTAAAAAGTTTCTCTCCAGAGTAGGGATGGAAATGAGAAAATAGGAAAATTAAGTTTTTTATTGGTTTAATACGTGAGTTGTTCTTGTTTTGTAGCTGAAACATCTAAATATAAAAAGTTATCCAATACACAAGAGACAAGACAAATTGTTATAAAATGACGTATCTCTATGAAAATGGAGGAAAAAATACCCGTTTTCTCGTCGATTTTTCTTCCATAGGCAATTTTGCGGCGAACATTTTCCGCACCTTCTTTCGTATGTAACGAAAACATAATGTCTGTGAGCTTACCTTGCGTACGGTCAACAAAACCAACATCTATTTTGACGACCAGATGGCCTAGTGGTTAGAGACCCTGACTACGAAGCTTGAGGTGCCGGGTTCGATTCCCGTGTCGGGGCAGATATTTGTATGAAAAATACGAATGTTTATTCTCGGGTCTTGGGTGTTTAATATGTATTTAAGTATGTATCTATCCATATAATTATGTTTATCCGTTGCTTAGTACCCATAACACAAGCTTTGCTAAGCTTACTTTTCGACTAGGTCAATTGGTGTGAATTGTCCCGTAATATAACGTACCTAAAAACTCGCGGAAGAACTGTCCACATCCCAAACGTTCCGCTAGAGGCGCTGTTCGTGTTTCCATACAAATTGAGATTTGAACGCGAACGCGATCGAGACGTATTTTGTAACCGAAAACTTACACTAAGGGCACTGAGGCTAATAGCAACAGTCTGTTCGAATAAAAACTTTCCGTAATGCAGTTGAGTTCAGAAATAAAAATAGAACCTAAAACATATTATCTTCTCTGTGCTAAAACTAAAACAAATTACCTAAAGATTACCCCTTAGGCAAGGTTCCGAAGATGATTTCATAAACTTGTGCTTGTGAGCAAAAATTTGATCAAAAATATCTGAACAAAACTATTGTTAACGGCGTAGAAGCGTGTTCAGATATTTTTGTTCAAATTTTTACTCACAAGCACAAGTTTATGAAATCATCTTCGGAACCTTGCCTAAGGGGTAATCTTTAGGTAATTTGTTTTAGTTTTAGGTTCTATTTTTATTTTACGTAAGTTTTTTTTATTTTTAGTTTAGTTAAGTTATTTTTAGGATATTTTTTATTTCATTTGCACTAATAAAGACTACAATGAATATTAAGGTAGATATAGGATTGTACCGTAATTCAACCATATTTTTTCTGCCAACCGTCCCGGTTATCCGCATTTTCCGGAACATATCAGTGTTATCCGTAAGCGCTCGTAGTGGAATACATTACTTACCCAGCCACAACATATATCTTATTTGGGAACGTACGTAATGCCAGCATGTAGTTGTTTTAATAAACAAATTGCTGTGTGTGATATTGCTTTTAATATAGCAATGTGAATGCGTGAATATTTTGCCATTTTAAGAGAAGTCTCTTCTTTCCATTTTCCATACAAAAGTATCGTAGTCCCCGTCTCATTTGAAAACTAGGCAACAGAAGTGGATAAAATTTTGTAACTTTGGACTAGACATAATTATCTATGCCTGTGGTTTTTCAGATTTTTATATAAATTTGTAATATCAGAATTACAGGAGCTCAAAAGTCGACAAAAAAAGATGTCAACTTTGCACGAGAATTACAGACCATTAAAGCATTTTTACGAAAATCGAAAAACCACAGGAATAGAAAATATCATTGATTTTTGTGTTATACTTTTCGTATAATATGAGGACAACGAAACCCAAAATTCAACCGCCCAAATCTTGAAAAGCCTACAGCTATCTCTATATATTTTAGCGGGAAACGAAGAAGCGGGAGGGGATATGCATGGGGGGGACAGCTGTGAGCGCTTATGTCACGAGCGATAAAGACAGCAATATCCCTACGAATACCTAACACGGCCGCGCGGCCGGCAGGGAAACTTCTCTTAATGTTAGCGTAAAAAGAATTCGCCAGTATTCCAAGTAGAAAAGAATAAAAGGATAAAATTGTTCGTGACAACATGGGAGACAAAACAGAGCAGAATAGAGCTTTATGATTATGATCCTTAAGAAACACAACCGTTCGTGTGTCGTGTCGTGTCGTCAACCAGAGGGTAGGGTTCGAAACGCGTTAGTACAGAGTGTTGGTGATGATGGGTTTATGTGATTTACGTACACATCTAAAAAAAGGCTACCATTTACATTATCTGTGCTGTCTAATTACCGCGTCACTAGTGCGGGAAAAAGAGGTACGGGAATTAGTCAGGTCCGCAGTAAAATGAGAATAACTGAAATATGAGTGAGTCTCACTGTAGTTTCATGTTCACAGTTCACATACACACTCATCTGTCCACGACATTTTTCAAACAATTGCAGATTTTTGTAAGTAAATATGTTTTTTCTGTAATTTAATATAGTGTGTACATTACATGAATACATGCCATCCTAGGTAAGTTCAACTTATTGAACCGTGAAATATCTTCTCGTAAATACGATTTTTTGGTAACGCCGGGGAAAATATTTGGTAACGCAGGAGATGCCCAAAGTGTCGGTAAAATAGTTGATTGGCCCACCTGACATTTCAATACCTGCATAAATTAAATTACATACATACATAGTATACAACGCGATTCTTCAACAAATATTCCAGTTGCTTTTAATTCAACAGAGAGGCTCCCACCGCAAACAGAATGCGAAATGAACAGCAAATAAGCACGACGTACTGAAATCAAACCGCACTGTTATTTGGAAAACAGGAATGTATGGCTACACTCATGTATTCCGATTTCCCTTAAATGAATGACCGGTTTAAGCCCGAGCTTTGCACGTGTAAACCATTAAGTCTGGCAGTTGATTACGGTATTATTAACCACAGATATACGTCACTAAATAACGCAAACACCTCAATCTGTATGAAAACCAACCGTGTTGTCTCTGTCCGTTCGCGGCTTTGCTCAGGGGCTATCAATGCTACAAATAGTAATTTTGCACGAATATATATGTTAACTATGCCGACAAAATGGTAAGATAAAAAAAATTTTTTTTTGGTGTAAGTACCTTCCATAGTCTTTTTTTCTCATCCAACCTTGTAGTACCATTACGGTGTTGCTAAAACGATTTTTCAATTTGCAGCGAGAATTTTCATTAAAATCGAGCGTCCCCTTCCCCCCCCCCCCACCCCTCTAAAATCCAAACCAGTGAGTGGAAAAATTTGAAAAAATTCAGGATGGTATTCATACTTTTTTTTTTTTTTATATACTACTGGAAGGCAAACGAGCAAGTGGGTCTCCTGGTGGTAAGAGATCACCACCGCCCATAAACATTTGCAACACCAGGGGTATTGCAGATGCGTTGCCAACCAAGAGGCCTAAGTTCGAATACCTCAAGTGCCAGTAATTTCACCGGCTGTCTTACTCTCCGCGCCGAAACACAACAGTGCAAGCACTGCTGCTTCACGGCAGGATAAGCGAGCAAGATGGTGGTATACTTACAAGGAAAACTATAACGGTTAATCTCTTCTTGAGAATTATTAGTAATTTAAGAGGAAATAGCAGCCTAAGGTATAAAACATACCTAAACTTGAAATATTCCGTACAAAATACGAAATCCTTAGAAAAATATTACGTCCCAAGAGCGAATTGGCGATGTGAATTCCTCGATGTCCGCGCGAAATCGATTCAAATGCGCCGCCCGCCCGCGCCGCGGGGCTCGAGTCAGTCACTCGCTAGTCATGATTAGTCAGTTAGCGGTCAGTCTTTGTATGGGGCCAACCCCGACGTTTGGTCGGGGTTTGGACACGCGAAGTAGATGCATTTGAGTAATCTAGTGTAATATATATCTGTGGTATTAACAACGCCTGATATTAATAAAAATAATGTAATATTTGTCATATCCTACTAATATAAAGTAAATGCGAAAGTTTGTGAGTATGTATGTATGTAAACTCTTTATTGCACATAAAAATAAAAATATGTAAACACAGAGAGGAGAACAAAGGCGAGCTTATCCCTAAGAAGGGATCTCTTCCAGCTAACCTAATTACGAGAAGACAATGTATTATAATAGAGGATAGACATAGAATTACAATTACGTGCTGTAGAGATAAGAAAAAAGAAAAACAGAAATACTCAAAATACAAAGAAAATACATACTAAATTATTTACATTAAAACAACATTAATACACATTACAAAAGCGGACACAGAACAATAAACATATATATGTATGTGTGTGTGTGTGTGTGTGTGATTTGTTTTATTTCTCAGCAGATTCGGCGAAATAAAGCCAAATTTCTTTCGTTGGTTAAGGGAAAGCACGTAACCCATTTATGTTTTATGTCCGTCTGCATAAGCATTTGATACGAAGGGTTGGCCCTTAAGAGAAAATTGCTGGCAGGCAGACGAATTACAGTCCAGCGAATGAACATGGAGATCTAGGGAATTAAACCTTCAAACTTCTATGTTTACACGAATATCATAAAAATGAAATAAAAAAAACTGACCCAACTACCTTAAAAATCATTTTTATTTAAAACAAAAGCTAAAAAGCAGTCATCATCATCATGTCAGCTGAAAGACGTCCACTGCTGGACATAGGCCTCCCCCAAGGCTCTCCACTCAGACCGGTTTTGTGCTTTTCGCATCCACCGCAATCCCGCGATCTTATCTTGATGGAGCGACGACCTGGCTAAAAAGTAGTTGCTTGAACTAAATTAAATAAATCTAGAATGGTCCCCGAGCATTGTGCACAAAAGTGTGATTTTTTTTATTAAATTAATGCTAATAATCAGCCTAATAATTACGCTATTTTTGTTTAATTTTGTCTTTGTTATTTCAAAATAAAACTCAAGAGAAAAATATTTTTCGTAATCTATATAACTTTCCAAAACACCGAACTGCGCTCCAAAACCCCCGTTGCAGATGTGGGTTCTAAGACCGCGAAGCTGTCAGTGGGACTGCAAGGCTACCACGAAATTCGAAAATCGAAGTTCGTATCGTACCATCCCGCCTACGCTTATGTTATTTAATACGAGAGTGAGAGGGACGGCACGATACGAACTTCGAATTTTTGTTTCGGAGTAGCCTTCCTGGGTTGGTCATGTCTGCCGCATGCACTCACAGCGATGGGCCCAAATTACTACCCATTGGGTTCCGTCGGATGGCCATCGTAACAGAGGCAGACCGAAGAGGAGATGGCGAGATGACTTAGACGCATATCAAATAGAAGGGCATGCTCTCGATAGGGACGAGTGGCGGAAAGAATGGGAGGCCTTTGCCTAGCAGTGAGACACTATAACAGACTAATAAATAATTAAGGTACTTAACAGAGTAGTAGACATTTTGTAATTTTTGGTTTTGAATTTTGTTTTACTCTTAAGTTAAAACTGCCAACCAATGTTATATTTCCCTGTTATTTTAACTCGCTCGGTCGCGGTTACTCCCGTCGTGATTTAAAGTCGGTGGCTGGATTCATTGCCATGCGATTATTTATTAGTGGATGGAGGGGTTAGTGGTTTGGCTGGGAGCTAGAGGAATAAATTTATTGTTCGTTGTATCGTGGACTATAAAAGCTTTGTTAGTGGCTGGAAAACGCAAATACTGACAAACAAATCTGTTGCTAAACACAGAGTACCGAGGATTTACTTTCATCCTATTTTCCTAAAGCTTCCTGGACCTTTTTTTGGCCAATTTACAACTTTCTAGTTCTAACGGTCTCTGAGCTTACCTGCGGACAGAGAGACAGACAGACGGACAGATGGACAGACATGGTGAGACTATAAGGGTTCCTAGTTGACTACGGAACCCTAAAAAGTAAGTTTCTGTTGATCCCTGAGAGTTTTCCAAGAGATAAAGCCAACTTAATACGGTGGTTTATTTTGGATGATAATTTTAAAACCATAACAAAAGTAAAAAAAAAAAACTCGCGTTAAAAGGATTTTTACTGCCTAAAAATCCTTTTAACGCGAGTTTTTTTTTTACTTTTGTTACAATGATTTTTTAACAAAAATTTACAATAAATTCGTTAAAAAGTGAAAAAGTTTTAAATTTAGGTAAAACTCTAGGTCAATATTCCGATCATCGCAAACATTCATAAGTATTCGAACAAAATTTCAAACTCCGTTGAAAAAAGTTGAACTTATCTTTACTATGTTTATGTCTTCCTGGTAGGGATATAAATCAAAGAGGTCAGGAGTTTGATCCCAGGAGAACATCTGACCTTACCATGTTACTTCTAATTTAAGGTCTAGGCACGGCTTAGATTAATGATAGGGTCTCGAGGGCAATTGAGTAGTTTTGTACAATATCTTTGGTTCTTCAAACCCTCCAACGTTGACCAAAACCTACGCAAATGACGTTTTCACTTCTCATGCTCGTAAAGTTCGTATTTTGCTAGATAAAGAGTCATGGTATTGTTATCGTTTCACGGCCGGATGGCCAAGTGGTTAGAGAATCTGACTACGAAGCTTGAGGTCTCGGGTTCGATCCCTGGGGCAGATATTTGTTTGAATAATACGAATGTTTGCTCTCGGATCTTGGATGTTTAATATGTATTTAAGTATGTATTTATCTATATAAGTATGTTTATCCGTTGCCTGTACAAGCTTTGCTTAGTTTGGGACTAGGTCGATTGGTGTCAAGTATCCCATGATAGTTATTTATTTATTTATTGTATTGTAGATATTGTATTGTGGAACATCCTGCTGACAGTAAATTCGATAATATTGCTCACTTTCATCAAATGCAAGCACTTATGGGGGATGGATTTGAAATGGAATAGTCAAATACACACACACCATACAGTTTATTAAACGAGAGGAAAACACAAATAACTAAAATAGAATTTTTCTATCTAGAACAATATGTCCATTCGAAGACAGTTGGTAAAAGCAATGTCAATCTCCGCACATGCGCATAAAGAAAAGATCTAAAACGGAAGCGGAAATACAGTCGCCACATCAGCCCCCCCGGAGACCTTTAGGGTCGATAAAAATCAGGAAAAATAACCTGACGACCAGAACGAGTAGTCCTAGGAAGTGGAGGAGTTGCTACAACCACAGGTGTTCTCACAGGAACAGTGGTAGATGACGTAGAAGTGCTACCTGGTTCATCTGATAGGCTATAAGCAGGCTTCAGTCTATCGATCGAAACATTAGTAATTCGACCTGCTACGTCTATGGCGAAAAATTTATCATTTCTACTGACTATCTTATAAGGACCAGCATAAGGTGGCTGCAAAGATCGTCGTACAAAGTCTTGTCTAATAAATACATGTGATACTGTCGACAAATCTTTAAAAACAAATACTTTAGAAGAGCCATGTCGTGCTACGGTCTTAGGTTGAAGTTTCTTCATATGAAGACGCAACCTAGTCAAAAAATCAGTATAGTCCGTCAGTCTGTCAGTAGTCGGTTCAAAAAATTCACCAGGGAGCTTAAGCACTTCACCATAAACTAGTTCGGCGGATGATGCGGACAAGTCCTCCTTCCATGAACTTCGTACACCGAGAAGAACCAATGGAAGGGATTCTGTCCAGCTCTCGTCTGCATGGCACATAATTGCTGCCTTTAATTGTCTATGGAAACGTTCTACGAGACCATTAGCAGCTGGATGATACGCAGTAGTTTTAAGATGATGTGAACCGATGATTGACGAAATTTTACTGAAAAGATGTGATTCAAGCTGTCTACCTCTATCTGTGGTCACTTTTTCAGGGCAACCAAAACGTGATATCCACGTAGATATAAATGCCTTGGCTACATTTTCAGCCGTAATATCCGTAAGCGGAACTGCCTCAGGCCACCGCGTAAACCTGTCAACGGCGGTAAGACAATATTTGTATCCGTTAGAAATCGGAAGTGGGCCTATAAGATCTACGTGGACATGGGAAAAACGGGCCGAAGGAAGTTTAAAATCATGCACTGGTGCATGAACATGTCGAGAAATTTTAGATTTCTGACAAGAAATGCACGTTCGCGCCCAGCTTCTGCAATCTTTCCTAATACCCGGCCACACATAGCGTTCAGTTACCATTTTTACGGTAGTCCTAACGCTAGGATGGCTAAATCCGTGAATACTATTAAAAATTGTCTTTCGGAATTCGGATGTAATAAATGGACGTTGAACTGGCCCGGACACATCGCAAAAAAGTTTCGTATTCCCAAACGCTACTTTTTGCAATTTTAAGGATGAACCGATTTTGATAAAATTTCTCAGTTCTGTGTCCGTGGCTTGAGAGGCTGCTAAAGAGTCAGAGTCAAGTATGTCTGTTATGGCGTCAGTCCTAGATAATGCGTCCGCGACAACGTTGTCCTCACCAGCAATATAACGAATGTCGGTGGTAAACTGTGATATAAAATCCAGATATCGAAATTGTCGCGGCGAGCATGAATCATGAGACTTTTTAAATGCGGATACTATCGGTTTATGGTCAGTAAGAACAAAGAACGGTTTTAGTTCTAACATATACCTAAAATATTTAACTGACTCATAAATGGCAAGGAGTTCACGGTCATAAGCACTATATTTGACCTGCGCTGGTGTTAACTTCCTAGAAAAGAAACCTAGCGGCTGCCAATGGCCTTGAACTTCTTGCTGTATGACAGATCCGATAGACAATTCAGACGCGTCCGTGACGACAGCCAAAGCAGCAGTTGGATCGGGATGTGCTAGAAGAGCAGCGTTAGCAATACTCGTTTTACAAGCATTGAAAGCCTCCTCCAAGCTGGGAGTCCAATCAATACTGCTGTTGTTCTTCACTGATGGACCACTAAGCAGTCCATGGAGTGGAGCTTGTATCTTGGCCGCATTAGCCACGAAACGTCTGTAAAAATTTAACGCGCCTAAGAAACGCCTAAGCTCCCTAATTGTCTTAGGGGGTGAAAAGTTTTGAATAGCCTTGACTCTATCACCAATAGGCTTAGTACCCTCAGATGAAACCATGTAGCCCAGGAACTCTATTTCCGGAACAGCCAATACGCATTTGTTAGGGTTAAGTAAAATTCCGTATTCACTAAAGCGTTTAAATACCGTTCGTAGATGTTCCTGATGCTCTACATCATTAGCAGAAGCTACTAGTACGTCATCAATGAATGGAAAACAGTAATCCAGACCTCTAAGGACTTCATCCATAAATCTTTGAAAAGTTTGAGCGGCGTTCCTCAAACCGAAACTCATGTAAGGAAATTCAAAAAGTCCAAAGGGTGTCGTGATTGCTGTCTTCGATACATCCTCTGGCGCAACAGGAATCTGATTGTATGCACGCACTAAATCCAACTTACTAAAAATCTTACAGCCTGATAAATTGTGCGAAAAATCAGCAATGTGGCGCACCGGATATCTGTCCGGTACCGTGCGAGCATTGAGAGCTCGATAATCTCCACAAGGTCGCCAACCTTGGTCCTTTTTAGGGACAAGGTGAAGAGGAGAAGACCATGAGCTTTCAGATCTTCGCACGATACCGGTGCGCTCCATCTCTTCAAATTCCTGTTTCGCGATCTTCAAACGATCAGGTGCTAAACGTCTGGGTCTTGCGTAAGCAGGTGGCCCAGGAGTTGTCCTGATATAATGTTGGGTCTGGTGCTTACATTTACGTTCTTGTGATGTTCCAACTGGCCGCGTTATATCAGGATACTCTTGTAACAGCTTATGGAACGAAGAGTCACCTGTAACAACTTTTATTTGCGGGCAGGCACAAGTAGAAGCAACCAGAGCGACTGATGTGAGCGATGTAATGCTGTCAATTAGGCGCGCATTGCGAATATCAACAAGCAAATTGTAAAAGGATAAAAAATCTACACCTATTATCGGTTTACTCACATCAGCAATAACAAACCGCCAAGAAAAATTACGGCGTAAATTAAAATCTAGGGACAAACTCAACCAGCCATACGTAGAAATAACAGTATTATTCGCGGCCAAAAGCTCATAATTAGTTTTATGACGCCTTTGTCCGCTTAAATAACTCAAAGGATATACGCATAAGTCAGACCCAGTATCAACTAAAAATTGCACCTTAGTTTTAATGTCAGTAACAAAAATGCGACCCGATACAGCCGCACAATCACTAGTCGCTTCGAGCGACTCCCTAGCTAGTTTTTTGAGTAATTGCAAGGCGAGATACATTTAGCTGCTTTTTCTGCGAATTTAAAATGGTACCAGCAGAGACGTTTGCCACCGGCACGGGAACGGCTCCTGGACGAGTTGCCGCGCTTGGCACGTGACTTCGATCTTGCTCTGGTGTCACGATGTTTGTTCGATGTTGACATCGCATCGAATCTTTGCGTCAAAGCAGCTAACTCGTCGATAGCAGACACAGGTAGCGATGGTGATGTCGACGTCGAAGCGGCAGCAACATGAGCAGTACAGTGCGACGTAGCCTCGTGTACCTTGTCCGCGAGCAATGCTAGTTTCTCTAGCGGCATGTCTTCTTGCGTCGCGATAATACTTTGAAGCAAAGTCGGCAATCGGCTTGACCATAGAGTCCGTATAAATTCATCAGGATAGTCGGGTCACCACTTATGGGGGATGGATTTGAAATGGAATAGTCAAATACACACACACCATACAGTTTATAGTTTACAGTTTATTAAACGAGAGGAAAACACAAATAACTAAAATAGAATTTTTCTATCTAGAACAATATGTCCATTCGAAGACAGTTGGTAAAAGCAATGTCAATCTCCGCACATGCGCATAAAGAAAAGATCTAAAACGGAAGCGGAAATACAGTCGCCACACACGGATGCATTCATGAATGTAGCCTGACTGCAGTTTACAGTGACCGAACGCAATCTAGAGTTTGGACACTCTAACAATGGCAGCTAGCAAGTACAATTTTCGATGGAGCACAATTTTTAGGGTTCCGTAGCCAAAAAGGCAAAAACGGAACCCTTATAGTTTCGCCATGTCTGTCTTTCTGTCAGTCTGTCCGTCCGCAGCTTTTCTCAGAGATGCCAGAAAGCTGTAATTTTGCAAGAATATATATTATATGTAAGCTATGCTAACAAAATGGTAGAATAAAAAATTTAAAAAAAAATTACAGTACCTCCCATTGAAGTAAGGTGGGGGTGATTTTTTTTCTCGTCCAACCGTCTAGTGTGGGGTATTTTTGGATAGGGCTTTTAAAACCATTAGGGGGTTACTACTTAATTTTTCGTAATGGCTACGGAACCCTATTTTGGGCGTGTCCGACACGCTCTTGGCCGATTTTTTAATTTTTTATCCTTTTTAATTGTCGGTGGCTGATTGGCGCAAGCCCTTTGCCCCTCGCCTTCAAGTTCACGAATGGACTGCCGATTTCCAAGCGCAGCGTAAGACGTCCACAAACATCTCCAACAGTGAGAGAAAGAAAGAAAGAAAGAAAAAAATATTTTGGCTCCATTAGTACCACCTAAGACTAAGACTAAAACTAGCACTAAAACTATATTAGGTACTTGGTGACACGACAGGATACCAAAAAGGGTCTCCACTCAGCATGTGAATGCCCTAAGGCTGATATGATGATGATGATGGCCAGAAAATTTGACGCTCTATTTAAATTCTCACACAGGCTCCGTCGAACACATGCAGGATGTAGGTCAAAGCTAGTCTTTCTTCGTTGCATTGTAAGTTAAAAGAGGTTAGAGTGATGACGAAAAAGGCTTTCAGGTCTACTACGAAACTCCAAGTTCGTGTCGTGCGGTCCCTCTGACACTTATTGTTTAATACGAGAGTGAGAGGGACCGCACGACACGAACTTCGAGCCCTGCTTATTGTCTAACACTAAGTGTGGGGGTAAGCTTCAATAGAGAGATCTCTTCAGCCAAGTGTTATGCCTGGGGACCGAAATACGAAGGAAGAGCGTCGAAAGATGTATAAATACTTATCAGAACCCGGGATTTTCGCGGCATTTTTGATCTATCATAGTGACTTGTCACTTATCGACTCTACCTAAATGAAATCGATAATGATATTATTGTAAAATAATAGGTACTTAATCATAATATTAATATCTTTTATAAAGACACTAATGGAACACTTAATAGCACTACAATATTAAATTAGAAATTATTTACATATTCATTGTTTTCATTGCATAACGCGTATTTTATGTTTATTTCACATTTTCAATTACTTAAAAATTAATTGGAAGAGATCGCTCTTTAACAATAAAACCATCTATTGTTAACCTCTACTTTCAATCTTTTTTTTGATATATCGATATTGAATATCGGAAGTCGTTAAGTGAGAAGACACTGTGCTGTGACAGATCAAAAAAGCCGAAAATTACTGGCTCTGATACTTATTATGCATCCAATTGAGGAACTTTGATAGCACGATGTAGGATTCGGTCGGAGTTTCTATACTTATTTACTAGTTCTGTAGGTACTATTATAAAGTACGGCTTGACAAGTAACGCGGCACATTACTTCTCTGCCTATCTGCCTCGATACTTCCCATGTCATTCGTCGTGTTTATGACTATAACAATGCCCAGGCAATAGGTAGTACTTATCGCTTAAGAGAGAGATCTCTTTTCTTCTCTCAGTTTACTTTTTTGACGGAAAGACGTAAGGACTAGATTACAGGAGGTGGAGCATTTTCAGCAGCAGGTACTTAACACATAGAAAACATAATTATTTGAGTTGGATAGATTTTTTTTTCTCGTCTCATGCATTCATTTTATCTTAATCCATTGTTCTGAGTCTCTGAAGCTTATATCGAAAATACAAACTGAAATATAGATGCACAGAAAAATAAGACCAGCGCTGGGAATCGAACCCAGGTCCTCGGCATTCCGTGTCGCCAGCTATTCCGCTACACCACCGCTGGACAACGGTACAGACACGAATTTCTCTTATGCATCACCACATATCTCAGCTTGTTTGTTTCTTTGTTCAGCCACTTAAGCAGCGACACTAGCGACATCATGGAGAAACTTTTTCGGCACTCCATCGGAACTAACCGCTCACCCGGATAAGAGATATCGTTATTAGGCAATCAAATTAAGATTATAAAAACTCTGAAGCTTGTAACTTAACCTCAAACTACACGCGGGTCGAGTGTCTCATAACTTTTTAACGGCAGAGCCTTTTCATGGAACTTTTGTTCCGCACGTCATGCTTGTGCGATTCTCTTTAACAAACGTGAAAGGAAATTTGCTTGTACAGATCGCTTCAGAGAAAAGGAACCCCCCTGTGTGACACGTGACAGATCTGTCTGGCCCTGCAGTTAACTATCGCGAGCTCTGAGACAAGTGCATCAAAGGGAGGGCTCGGGTTCAAATCCACTTTTTGTTTTATTTCTGTTTTTGGTTTATTTATTTTTTTGTAGTATTTTCCTGCTAATTTAAAAAAGTTGAAAAAAAAAATGAAAAAGATATTGATCATTTATATTTTTTTAACCACATTTGAATTGATACGATCTTCGCTGGTGTGAGTGAGACAAGAGAACCTTAGTAATAATATTCGAATATGATCCGAATTGTGTAGGTAATAACAATTGTTTTATTGTTATTCCACGAGCGGACATCAACTTATAATTCTTATAACATTCAATAGTCTCGGCATTGCAAGTTACATTCACATTCACAGTCCATTTTCACCAAGCGGTGAATGACAACTATCAAAAATATCTTTTTTAAATGTAACAAATTTCCCTTATCAAAATCCTCGGAATCGAACTCGGTTCACTGCGAGCAGCGCACAGGTCGCATACTTCGATTTGCCGCTAGGCCATTTGATTACCTGACGATAATTGCGAAATTAATAGTTCCTAGTTGCGTGCCATTCCCATTAGTATTCAGTAGATATGCACCAAGCGCCAAAGCAAAGACAACCTTATCGCACAGTAAATAGCGACTTTCAAAGAAGCAGTGACTGTAGATATACTGAGTTCTAACTTTGTTTTTCGTATTGAGACTTTGAGGGTGGCAGATATTTACTTAATCTTTGCATCCTGTTCTAGCTAATGCGTATAGATATGAACAGAGCTACGTTTCTTGCCGATTGTTGCACTACCGTAATGTAACTTCAGAGAAGTAATGAAGACTGCTGTATTAAACTGCTACTTAAGGTTCAATGTAGGATAATATACTTTATGAGCCCCGTTTACTAAACTGAGGGTATATTTATAACGAAATTTACAAATCGTGTCGATCTCCTTGTGTGAATATCTCCACGTCGTAATACTTTCCGATTTATTAAGCTCACGAAAAGATTTTATCATGGTTCGACTAACAACTTTTTTAAAGGCTAAAATTGTTGTTCTCTGGGAACAAAAACAACCTATAAAGAAAATAGCACGAGATATGGGCGTAACGGTAAGTTTTAAATAATATATTTATTGTTGAAATATTTCAACAATAAATACCTAAGTATACATTTTTTATTTATTTATTTGCACTTTTTATGTATTTATTTCTAATATTATTGTTTTCTTTTATACAGAGAAAAACAGTTCGAAGGTGGATACAAAGGTATCAAGCGACGGGTGATGTGAACTGTGATCGCCAAGGTCCTCGCCCAGTGGCTTACACCGATGAATCCGAACGACACCGTAAAATAGTGCACGTTCACTCAGTTGAACCCTTCAAAACTACACGATCAAGTGCTGAAACTTTTGGGGTGTCTCTTAGCACAGTTCGACGACATCTACACGCGGCGAATATTCATAATTACAAACCGGCTAGAAAAATTAAGCTTACTGACGATCACCGCGCCAACAGAGTTAACTTTGCCACTCGTTTCTTAAATTTTGACTGGGAAAACGAAATAGTTATATTTACTGACGAAAAATGCTTTAAGTCAGATAAGGATGGCCGAAAAATTTTGTGGAGAAGAAGTGGGGAGAGGTATAACTCCAACAACGTGTTAGATCTCAGAACAAGTGGGCGATTAACTCTAGGTAAATAACCACAGAAGTAATAATAAAATATTTTTAATATTTTTATGTAAATAACACATTTAATTAAATTACGTTCGAGGCTTGTATTTAATATTCTTTTGAAATTTTCTTAGATCACCATGTTGCAACATATTTTAAAAGGTTGAATGTTTTAGGGCGATTAACACTAGGTAAATAACCACAGAAGTAATAATAAAATCTTTTTACTATTTTTTGTAAATAACACATTTAATTAAAAAATTACATTCGAGGCGTGTATTTAATATTCTTTTGAAGTTTTCTTAGATCACCATGTTGCAACATAATTTAAAAGGTTGAATGTTTTAGGTTACTGGGGATGGATGTCTTCAATGGGACCAGGCGAGCTAGTGGAAATAGGCGGCCGCATGAACAGTGAGCGATACTTTGAAGTGTTAAAGGACGTAATGCTGCCATCAGTGCGTGTGGCATATCCTGAAGGACAAATTTACCTAGTTCACGACAACTCTTCAGTGCACAAGTCCAAAATCATCAAAGACTGGCTAAATAGTCAAAAAGACATAACTGTGTTTGAATGGCCGGCTAAAAGTCCGGACCTAAATCCGATAGAAAACTTGTGGGGTCAGATGGTGTTGAATTGGGACTCCAGTGAGATAAGGTCTAAAAAGAATTTGGATAATGAGGTCAACAAAACATGGGAACTGTTGCGTAATAGTGACACATGTTTTAAAATGGTTTCAAACATGAAAACTCGGCTACAAGAAGTAATAGACAGTGAAGGCTATCCTCTCCGTTATTAAAAGAAACATTAGGTAATTACTTACCAATAAAAAAGTATTCGAACGAAAGAGCGGTGAAGGAAAACATCGTGAGGAAACCTGCACAAACCTGCGAAGCAATTCAATGGTGCGTGTGAAGTTCCCAATCCGCACTGGGCCCGCGTGGGAACTATGGCCCAACCCCCTCATTCTGAGAGGAGGCCTGTGCCCAGCAGTGAGACGTATATAGGCTGGGATGATGATGATGAGAACGAAAGAGCAAGTGTTAATATTTCCTATTACTATTTTTTCGTAGTTGATCAATAAAAAACAGACCTTTATTATGATCAGTAAAGTTACCCTTGTTGACGAGTCATGTGTTAATGATGCACCATCTGACCTCACATAGGTATTGTTTTTATGTTGTGTCAAAACAAAAGGGTTATCAGAAACTGTGATAAAAGAGAAAGATGTAAATTGCTATACTATAATAGTATTAGCATGTTGGTTCTTTCTCAGTAATCACAGGCACAATTAATGTTAACATTGCAGTCTAAATAAGTGTTGTTTTTATAAATACTTATGATGTATGCGAAACGTCACCGCCAGGTATTGTGTTTTATTAGTAAATTTAGTTGAGTTCAAAACCTAAGTAAATAATCATATTTTAACACAGATAGAAAACTGTATAACTACTGACCCAGAAATCTATGGATAAATAAACAAAATAATATTGCGTTTGTAACATGCTTATCTTTTTTTTATACCTCATACCTACCTTTTTTAACAAAGATATCTTATGTAATCAACGACAGGTGATTATAAAAACAAAATTAAAAAAAAAAAAAAGATTTCGAGGCGCAGGGGTTTGAACTGATAACCTCAGCATGTCAAGGAAAGCCGAGGCCAATCAACTATCCACTAGACCAACTAGCTTTCTACGTAATGTGACAAAAATATTGAACGCTTTGATGTCATTACCAAAGGGGGGATCCTTTTCTCTGACGCGATCTGTACAAGAAAAAATACGGTGGTCTTTAAAAGCGCTGACATTTCTAAAGCCTAATGAGAGGGTTGTTTTTAATGTTTTATTAAAGTCTTTTAAGCGACTGCGTAGTTATGTTTTTGTTTAAATTATAAATTACTTTTTTGTTTTCATTTATTTCGTCCAATCAACTTTTTAGTGTAGCTTATTTCGATAGCAATGTTTCCTCGGTGACTTCTTAAAAGTATGACTTTATGGGGTGCAAATTTCACTAAATTTCACAGCTCCTGTGATAGTTTTAAGACAATATTTCTTAATGCCTATTCTCCTAAATAAGCATATATATAGTAGATTCATAATTTGCAGAAGTATTACATTACAAAAATAATACTTGTTTGTACTGTACTGAAATTGAGACCTGCAAAGCCAAATAATATTTCACTTTCCTAAAAAAAAAGGTAGCAAAAAAATAGTCACGCGCGATACAAAATGTGTGTGAGCAAAAAAACGAATGGCCTATTTGGCAGCAAGCTGAAAACGTGACACAAAAACAAATAATTCTTGTGCGTAGAAAACAGAAAGTTTTTTGTCACGTCCGACGGTAAAATGTTGCCATAAAAATTCTAGTATTATGTGATTTGTGGCACGCTTTAGTTCTAGTTTTGAATTTTTTATGTCGGGAGAATTATTGGAGGGAACTTTTAATTGGGTTGACGGAACCTACAGCACATAAATAAAAAAAAAGGTAAGTACTCGTGAGTACCTAAAACACCGAATATTAATAATTTAGAATATTTATTTATAGCATCATCATCACATGATTCCCACCTTATGGTAAATAGGTTTTTAGTAAATACTTGTGATTCGTAAATAACAAAATGAGTCTGAATGAGCCAATCACAAGCATTCAAGGTATTTACTTTTTATCCTCTCGATATTTAACGCCATCTAGCGATATTTCTCCTCTCAAGAAACCCTTATTGCGATGGCCACTAAATTAATCATTTTAGTCGTAAAGATCAATTAAAGAAAAGAAAATTTCTCGATCACCAAACGCCTTATAAATAATAATAGCCAACATATTATGCGACTATTCTTGTTCGTTATATCCAACACAAATTATTTCCTCGAATTACTTAACAATTCAATGTGGGAATCAACCGCTGAGTTATTACTAGGTATTATATTATTTCAATAATTTACAGCGTTACAGCGGGAATGCCCTTAAAAATATATTTTACTAGCTAAGGTAAATATATATATAGCTAAGGTAGGTAGGTACGGTAAGGTAGGTAATTGCAATAAAATGTTATAAGTAGTTAAGATAAATATTTCAATAAAAGGTAGTGAAATAAAACAAGACACTGACGACCCAAAAAATATGGTATGCACTGATTTAACGATGTACAGTTATATCTCATTCACTCAGTTCCTCAGTACTTATAGTCCTTGCCGAAGTTAGATTTGTCAGCAGCAGACGAAGTCAGCAAGCCCTCTTCGTATTTCCCTTGACACGCCAATCCATTTGCCTGTGATCAAAAGAACAACACATTAACACTAGGGGAATAATTTTCAAGCAATTCATTCTTAACAAATCGGCTATGGCAAATGTCAAAGACTGTGGTAGATTGATTGTCCACGAACAAGTTTAGTAAAAGTACTTCAATTGTACCTTTACTATAATGCGTTTGTTTAAATAAGTAAGACTGTTTCATAAAAAAAATTAACATTCCTAATTCAATTTGACATAACGTCAATTCGCATAACATTAATTTGCATTTATAACTGAATGAATACCTACCCATGATTACCTAGTTCAGGGTAATGTGTGTTATTTGTCCCTTTTAATAAGTGAGGTTGTTCAAATTGTACGTTATGAACAGAGAGCGGAATTTTTATGGCATTTTTTGACTTGTCATTGTGACTTCTCAGTTATCGACTCTACCTAAATGATGTCGATATATTTAGACTTTTAATTAGATCGCCGTAAACTTATTATGTTATGTAGAGCGTTATTTTTCCGACAAATGGATATTTGACTGTAAAAGACGTAGTTTAAAACAGGAAAGTACTTTAAAAAAAAACCTTTTATAGAGACATTATTGGAACACTTGTTAACATTACAATAGAAAAATTCAAACACAAATTTTAAAAAAAATGGTTCTCCATTCATTGTTCATGCATACGTCTATTTCACATTTTAAACTGCTCAAAGGCTGTCTATTGTTTACTCTACTTTCGATCTTCTTTAATACCTACCTATGTTGTGTATCGATATAAGTGTTTATGTATAAACGTCGGAAGTTTGATCGCTTCACGTTTCTGCATTCCTGGTAACTCACCTTGGTCCTCTTAAGCAGCTCCGCCTGTGCCTTGGCCACATTCTCGTCTTTGCCAGCCCAAGTCTTCCAGACAGAGGCCTGTAGAGCGCGGCCGTAGCTGAAGGTCAGTGTCCATGGCTTCTTCATCTGAACTCGATTGATAGCGTTCAGGTTAAGAGTAGCCTCTTCTTCGGACTGACCACCGGAGAGAAAAACAATTCCTGGAAGACGATGTAACATCGATATCAGCCACGAAGTACCAACATCTCCTAACTGATTTTTGTCTCTCTGATGTCTTTGAGGGCACTAACTAGCTAGCTAAACCTCCTATAAGCCGCATTGTTCAAATTTTATCATTTGGGCGGTGTTGGTTCTTCATCACATCAATATACGTTGTTAATGTTCAGCCAATATAACTTCAGTTCAAAATATATTGTGTTTTTAATCGAATCTTATGTTTTGTCTTAGGCGAAGTTGAAATAAATGAAGTAAAACAGGAAACGGATGACAATATTTTAAATGTTGACAAACCAGGAACAGCGGCTGGCACGCCCCTTAGTAAAGCAGTAACAGAAGCTTTCGCTACTTCTTCGGGGGTGGCCTTCTTCTTATAACCTTGTCCTGGAGAAACCTGTAAAATAATGAAAACAGTTATTTATTGGAGAGCCTGCATTTACTTAGATAAAAAAAGCCTTCTTATTACGTAAGTACTATGATATCCCTGCTTCGGTATAAGACCATTAAGTCTGAGACAGAGATAGAATTTAGCTCACTCTATTTAGATAGTAGGTACCTATTTAGATCTAGGGACTTAAAGCTTGCAATTGTATCAGTTTTCTTATTTGTGTCCAGATTATTTTATTGACATTTTAAAGACATACCATATTTGGCTTAATAAGTGTCCCTTCCAAGAATACATGGTGATCGTTCAGCGCCTTGTAGAGAGCTGCAAGCGCCACCTCAGTGACCTTTTGGGCTCTTACGATGTCATGATCGCCTGGTAAGATACGGGACCAAATTGTTAATAAAATCTGAATAACTGTGTTTTGATAAGGTTTATTACATTACTATAATGCCACTAAGATATTTTTCTCAAACATGCTCGGAAATGTATGCGTTAATGTCACGAAATGGATCCATGAAGTTTCTCATTTATGGCTCCCTACCGCCTCCCTACATTACTTCATGGCCTAGTCCATGAAGTATGTATGAAAATCCATTATTGTCCGCTGCTCTAACTTTTTAAATTTGCTTACTAACATTAAACTGACAAAGAAAAAATTACAGACAGCCAAGCACCACAAGTCTGTAAGCATTTGCGATATTGCGATGCGTTGCATGGGTGGAGGGATGGATGGATGGTTGGTTGGTTGGTTGGTTGGTTGGTTGGTTGGTTGGTTGGTCGGTCGGTTGGTTGGTCGGTGGTTGGTCGGTCGGTCGTTTGGACGGTCGGTCGATTGGTCGGTCAGTCGGTCGGTCGGTCGGTCGGTCGGTCGGTCGGTTGGTCGGTCGGTTTGTTGGTCGATCGCTCGGTCGGTCGGTCGGTCGGTCGGTCGGACGGTTGGTCGGTCGGTCGGTTGATCGGTCGGTCGGTTGGTCGGTCGGTTGGTCGATTAGTCGGTCGGTAGGTCGGTTGGTCGCTCGGTCGGTTGATCGGTCGGTCGGTTGGTCGGTTGGTCGGTCGGTTGGTTGGTCGGTCGCTCGATCGGTCGGTCGGTCGGTCGGTTGGTCGGTCGGTTGATCGGTTGGTCGGTTGGTCGGTCGGTCGGTTGGTCACTCGGTCGGTTGGTCATTCGGTTGGTCGGTCGGTTGATCGGTTGGTCGGTTGGTCGATCGGTCGGTTGGTCACTCGGTCGGTTGGTCGGTTGGTCGGTCGGTTAATCGGTCGGTTGGTCGGTTGGTCGGTCGGTCGGTTGGTCACTCGGTCGGTTGGTCGGTTGGTCGGTCGGTTGGTCGGTTAGTCGGTCGGTTGGTCGATTGATCGGTCAGTTGGTCGGTCGGTCGGTCGGTCGGTTTGACGGTCGGTTAGTCGGTCGGTTGGTCGATTTATCGGTCGGTTGGTCGGTCGGTCGGTCGGTCGGTCGGTTTGACGGTCGGTTGGTCGGTCGGTCTGTTGGTCGGTTGGTTGGTCGGTCGGTTGTTCGGTCGTTTGGTCGGTTGGTCGGTTGGTCGATCGATCGGTCGGTTGGTCGGTCGGTCGGTCGGTCGGTCGGTTTGACGGTCGGTTGGTCGGCCGGTTGGTCGGTCGGTCGGTCCGTTGGTTGGTTGGTCGGCCGGTTGGTCGGTTGGTCGATCGATCGGTCGGTTGGTCGGTCGGTCGGTCGGTCGGTCGGTTTGACGGTCGGTTGGTCGGTCGGTCGGTCGGTGGGTTGGTTGGTCGGTTAGTCAGTTATTCGGTCGGTCGGTTGGTTGGATGAAATATTTCCTCACATTGTTTGAGAAAAGCACTATACAAGCCTCGGCCAGAACAGGGATTGCTGGACAGGGAGTCTACCCCGAACTCGTCCATCAATCCCTTACTTCATGGCCTCTGCAGTAATGTACTATTTACAAGATTTTCCGATTCACATGTAATGGCTAATGGAAAGGGAACAACCAGAACGAAACATCGGCGAAGAGTTTATATTTTTGCTAGCTCTAGTGTCTTAGCCTCGTGTTTTAGCACTTACCATCTAATAAGACATCAGGCTCCACGATCGGTACCAGGCCCTCGCTCTGGCAGACTGACGCGTATCTCGCCAGCACCTGGGCCATATCGTTGATGGCTTGCACTGATGGAATGTTCTCTCCTATCTTGAGAGGACACCGCCATTTTGCAAAGCGGCAGCCCAACTTCTTGTAATTAGCGCAACGTTTGCCGAGGTCGTCCAAACCTTAGGAAAAATTCAAAAATACATTAACATGATCATGTTTTCATCAATTCTTCTTGAACCTAAAAATTAGACGTTTATTTTTAGACAGCAAATAGCTCAATTTTTCGGGCAACTTTCTTTTTGTTACCACAAGCGTTGCTATTGCCAAACACAAACACAAGCACGCACAATCTTTTAACAAACTCACCCTGGGTAGTGACTTCGCCCTCGGATAGAAACAATGGTACAGCATCTCTGTCAACCTTGATTCCAGGAATAATGTTCTGCTTCTTCAGGACGTCGATGAAAAGTGTGCCATCATCTGTCTTCTGGTACACTGTCTCATCGAAGAGTATCACTCCAGACACGTGCTCTGAGAGATTCTGTTAAATATAAAATAATGTAGGCTGGAAAATACTGGTATAACTTACTTTGGAGCTAGTTTCTAAATTTGTCAGAAAAAAATGTACCATGAAGTCAAAGGTCTTTAGAGCCGTTGGAAGAGCTAAAGGAATTCAGCTCAAAAATGTTACAAACGTACTTATGGCATCCCAAAATAGCTTAAATCTAATCCAATATCGGCCCAAGCCACGGTCAGCAAGCATTTTTCATAAAGGCTTTGCAATTTGTGGAATTCCCTACGCGCCTAGCATAGCGCATTCAGGGAAAATGTTAACAGAGTCTTTGTTTGGTGTCGTGAACATAGAACTAATGAATCCATTGAAAAAAATCGTTAATTTTAAAATTGAAAACATCGATTTAGTCCACATATCACGTTATGAACATTTGAAGTGACACCATTTACTAAAACCTGTACAAACGTCTTTGGTGGCGGACACAGCCACCAAAATGTTAGTACAGTATAGGAATTCGCTTTGTGGCTACCTGTTCCTAATTAAGCAACCCCGATAAAAGAGTCAAGCGAGGAATTATAGGGATTACAGTACTACCATGAGTTTACAGTGACCGTACTCTATAGCGACGGCGTAAATTATTTGTACCTGTCTATGGAGAATAGTACAGCGCCTCTACAAATAATTTACTCCGCCGCTATCGAGTAAACTCATGGTACCGTAAAACGAGACTACTTTGCCCCCCTCTGGGTAACTATGCTCTAGTTCTGTATTTTGTTTAAATGTCTTGCAGGTCGAAATCCCGGTACCCAATGCACTTACCTACCATTAAAATGGCACTAAACTTAAATTTTTGCTTCGATATTTTCTTTCCTTTTCCTTTCAGACGCCATACAGACAGAGTGCAATGATAATGATAGGGTAAAAATACACCAAACGCCTCCTAGTATGAATTATGAATGAAATTAAATTCCGGAGCAGTTACCCAAACGCGTAAAATTTCTCCTAAATTAAAGTTTTATTATATTAAAACAACGTTATGACGTAGTTTAAGCAAGCCAGTATGATAGTAGGAGTGATCTACTTTACATTACATCCATACTAATATTATAAATGCGAAAGTGTGTGTGTGTTTGTCCGCCTTTCACTCCGTAACAAAGCGACGGATCGACGTGATTTTTGGCTACTTTTTATCCCAGAAATATGCACAGTTCCCGAGGGAACAGCGCGCGATAACCGAATACCACGCGGGCGGAGCCGCGGGTAAAAGCTAGTAAATACGTATATGAACATACCTACCACAGCATACTAATTTTAAAATAAAACAAATATTACGAAATTTGGAGCAAAAATCGGTGTAAAGTAGCCTCGTTTTACGGTAGTAGTCAGGGCATGCTAACCTTTCTGCGGTTAGGCGAGCCATTTACCGTCGGTGCATAGTTGAGTGAGCGTCGATGGCTCCGGTATCTTACAAGTATTGCGGAAGCGAAAATGTCCCTTGTTTTGAATATTAAAACATTAAATTCTTTCTTTAAAACTCTTTAGAGCTGCAAGAGAGGTATTTGAGTGATTTGGACCTGTCCAACGGTGCAGTGAATATTATTTTGAGTTATCCGATATCGGAATATGCAGTACGCATTTACTTGATGAACATCAAGCACTCCTTTCATCATCATCATGTCAGCCGAAAGACGTCCACTGCTGGACATACACTGTTAAAAATTTCTGTAGTAATTTTACAAAGAAAGTGTTGGAAGTTTTTACGCACAACAATAAAGTAATAATATAATTCCGTTTTGTAAATTTACAATACAATTTATTTCAACTCAATTTCGAAAAATTACAAAACATTTGTTGAAATTTAGCAAACGACTATCGGAAATTCGTTTAGCAAAATTACAATACAAACAATGTAATTTTGCCAAACAAATTCTGTTGAAAATGGTTTGCAATTTTAAAATGATGTGTTGTAAATTTACTACACAATTAATTTCAAATCATTACCTATTGAAAAATTACAAAACATTTGTTGAAATTTACCAAACGACTATCGGAAATTCGTTTAGCAAAATTACAATACAAATAATGTAATTTTGCCAAACAAATTCTGTTGAAAATGGTTTGCAATTTCAAAATGATGTGTTGTAAATTTACAACTGTAGCGGAGAGGTGGGGGGATGAAGCAAAGACAGGCAAACTAGGTTTAATTAACTTATAATTAATTATACAATACTGGCCGCGAATGCTCCAGCGGGGGGTCGAGAGATTCGGGATCCAGCAATGTATTAACTCCGGGCAATGACACTAAGACGACTCAACTAGGGTGAGAGCGTATAGCGTGCACATCCGAGTTCATACCTCTGACTTGACAACAAACATTTCCTTGGGTCCGTATATAAACATTCGCCGGCGGACAAGCGTTAGCGAGTTTGAACCTACAGCCAGCGCCATCTGTTGGTCACCCGCGCAGGTCGAACTATAGCCGTTCCGTGCGGCGCAGTACTGCTAGCGCCATCTGGCGGCGTTTGGTGCTACACAATGTAATTAATTTCAACTCATTATCGAAAAATTACAAAACATTTGTTGAAATTTACAAAAACAAATAAAAAATGACGGTCAATTGAAAAATCTGATTTTTTTGAGAACACGTCATGTCAAATATAATATAATATATGTTTAATATGGAAAAAAAATACAAAGGTAAGTAATCGTTATTTGATTTTGTGACTATCTTAATGTTTGGTAAACCGAAAATCTCAAAGATAACGGGAAAAATCTTGAAAGTAAAACGTCTTATATAAAAGTTCTGTCTATTATATAAGTCTCAAAACTCTAAATATTAATATATTTCTATAGAAATTACAAACTCTACTTTTTTTATTAACGTTTTGTTGATTGGACTGCTAAGAATTCATGTAAAATATCATGTTAAGCTATCGAAAATTTCACTGCGTTCATAGTGCAAACGAAATACATTTAATAGTTTTAATTTAGAATTAAATATAAACTCTGTGGAGATATGAATTGCGATATATCTTACCCGAGATAAAAAGTTCTACCTCTCACGCAGGTAACGTATCGCTCTGAAAATGATGATCTACAGCTTATTTAAAGACTTGGTTTCAAAATTCAATTTATAGATTATAATACTAAAAATATTTATAGATTTTTAATGACTTCATGGTAATTTCAATACTAATATTTTTCTGTAATTGTACAAAAAAAACATATTTTAGATCAAATTGCAAACAGATTTCAAGAATTTTAGAACCTTTTGATTCAAAACTAATTAACGGTTTGAAAAATTACTATACGTGTAAGAGAAATACACGTTTTTAGTAGAATTACAATATATTTTATAATTTTTTTATTGTAATTAAAAAAAATCAACAAGTTAAAGTTTTGCATGGTGCTTTAACTCTTTAATCTAGATACATAAAATGTCTTCCCTTGAGCCGTTTTAGTTTAGTTTTTAATTTAGTTTAATTATTTATATTATACAAATTTATATAAGTCTTTTCTGAGCAACCATAAAGATATTAGTTAATTGGTGGAAACTGTTTTGGCTTTTGTGCTATCGAAATTTAAATATTTATGTGTATTATTTTATTGCTGTTTGTTTCCCTTTATCAATAAATAAAGAAAAATATTATTATTATATGCGTTATAAAAATAATAAAATAATAGGTAAATCTTTAATAATTTCATCTTCTACATTTTTTCATAATTTCACAAAGTATTGTTGTAAATCAAATTATAAACATTTTTTCAATTATTTTTTTTTTGAAATTAATCAAAAATTTGAAAAAATTACAATACGTGTTAGAGAAGTAAAAACTTTGGGTAGAATTACAATACGTAATGCAATTTTCAAATTTGTGTTACAAAAATGATAAAATAGTTTGCAGATTCTTAATAATTTCATTCTAATTTGAGTTTCAACATATTTTCAAAATTTTATAAAAATAGTATAGTAAATCAAATTACAAACAATTTTTGTAAATTTTAAATCTTTTTGCCCGAAATTAATCAAAAGTTAAAAAAAATTACAATACGTGTTAGAAAAATAAAAACTTACGGTAGAATTATAATACGTATTGTAATTTTCAAATTTGTGTTACAAAAATAATAAAATTATTTGTAAATTCTTAATGACTTCATAGTAATTTGAGTTTCAACATTTATTCGTAATATCACAAAAAAAGTATTGTAAATCGGATTACAAACAATTTTGGTAAATTTACAACCTTTCATTAGAAATTCACCAACAGTTAGGAAAAATTACAATACGTGTAGGGTTATTGCGTAAAGCTTCCAAAATTACAACTCATTATAGTAAGTTCCTTCACATGTCTTGTAATTTTACTCAAATTGTGTTATGTTTTGTATTAGTATACGTTGATTTGGAATTTTGCTGATATTTGTTTTGTAAAACAATTGTAATTTTACAAAAAAATTTAACAGTGTAGGCCTCCCCCAAGGCTCTCCACTCGGACCGGTCTTGTGCTTTTCGCATCCACCGCGATCCCGCGATCTTAGCCAGGTCGTCGCTCCATCTTGTTGGAGGCCTACCGACAGCTCGTCTCCCAGTCCGCGGACGCCATGCACTCCTTTGCAGCCAGATTATCATCTGGACATCGCATTAGAAGTGTTTGAAGAATGTGGCCATCCAGTCGTATCAGATATTTATGCTTGTTGTTGTGTCAGATCTTGGTGCTGGTGACTGTACAATACAATACTCGTACATTCCACTCCCCACTTATTATTATGAATTGATTACCTTGGTTGTAAACAGAAGTTGCCTGTATCTCCGTCTATTGTTTTCTGTGTTTTCTAAACTCACTGCAGCAAGGAGTTTGCCAATACCCTCTGAAATTATTATTAGTTATTTTTATTAAGAATACGTCTAAAAACTAGTACGACTCGAAATTTACTACTTTATAGGAGAGCGATTTTAAGTTTAGCTACAAACACAAATTAATTTCACATAAACAGATAATTATACGTTACGAGATAAGTTTGACATCATTGTATATGTGTATCATTGTTTGTCATCATATTAAAGGATAAAGTAGGTAGTTAAAGCTACGAATAATTTATTCGTAGAGTTAAAGGATATACTCGTACTAGGTACGCACAAAATTTTCGCATATTAAACCCCCTTGCAAAAAAACGGGCATCAATGGTTTTTGTATTTTATGTGCATGAAAGCTTACTTTCTACGCTTCAATGCCTAAAAATCAGAAAAACCATAGGTGCCGTATTTTTGTAAGGGGGTTTATTATCACTTTATGAGGAAACCCATGTCCAACGTGGGTCTTCATCGGCGGATATGAAGGCGAAACTTTCGCATTAGTATGATTAAAAGGGTTGTAGGTACCTACCATTAGCTTCATCAACAGCGAGGATGCCTTTTCCAGGAACCACGATGGCTTCTGCAGTCTTCTTCAGCTCCGCCTGGAGTGCAGGCTCAGGGTAAGAGAAGTACGTCGTCATTCTAAAATGTTAAATACGATATATTTTTCTAAATTCCCCTAAGAGCTGTTAGAACTTTCAGCATCTTTCTTTTATAATATTGTACACTCACCAGCACCAATATCTGACACAACGAGCGTGCATAAATATCTGATACGACTCTATTTCTAGGGCCGGATGGACGTGTCAGATATTTTTGCACGCTCCGCTATGGCAGATATTAATGCAGGTGACTGTACCTATAAAGTATTTACATCCGTGTGTACTAACATAAATGATAATACCTTTGACCCCTCTCCATCGATAATAACTATCGATAAGTCGGCGGCCGATCGTAAAATCCGCTAGATCACGAAATTCCTAGGCATATCGTGAAATAGCGCCTTTTCATGAATTGGCTAGAAGACATCCGCCATATCGTTCAAAACTCACCGTTTAATGAGTTGCCTAGTGACGTTTAGGCAAATCATGAAATTCCTGGGCATAACATGAAACGGCGCCATTTCATGATTTGGCCAGTTTAGGTAGATCATAAAATTTCTAGACATATCATGAAACGGTACCATATCGGTCCTGGCACTTTGCCGTCTGCTGACGGGGCACGCTCGCTTTGCTCGCTCAGCTCGTGCGTTGTGGTCACAATTCATACTAACAACCCCTCGCTTCGCTCGTCGTACCTAACTTTTTCTATTTTTCGGCATATCACAAATGTGCCCGGTATAGAGCTAGGAATATCAACGAATGCGTTGCTCTAATCGATCTGCCGTATTGTTTTTCAGATACATCGTGATGTGCCTGGCCAACTTTTAGACACTTTTATTACACTAACGAGCAAAAATAGGCCACGAGAGCCTTTATCCACGCAAAATTGCATGAAAAAAAAAGAATTTTGAAAATCAGTCCACAATTGACTGAGTACCTAATCAGTGAACATACATAAAAAAAAAATACAAGCATTGGAACATAGAACCTCCTCCTTTTTTTGAAGTCGGTTAAAAAAAGGAATCCACTTCTAGTCGTCAGCTGGTCGTCACTGTACTAGTTCCAGAAACGAAATTATTTAAACAAATGAAATAATAAACAAAATAGTCACCTGCAGTCCGTGTTGTGAAAAGGCAAACTGAGCCCACAAAATAAATTACATAAGATTGTGATACTACATACGATTATACAGCGTGTTTTAAGGAATTAAGATAACATAGTCAACTTTATCTTTGTTAGTATGACACAGTAAAAGAGTAAAAAATTAATTTGTCTCTTTCTTCGCAACTATGGAACATCATAACGATAAATATGGTATGGGTATGGTTGGACATGACACATTATGCTTTAGACGGAAAGTGCATCTCTTGATGCACTACTGCTCTCTCCTACGAAATAGAGTCAACAACCCGTCTGTGTTCGCGCTTCTTCAATTATTCGTGCCTGAACAATATGGTCGCACAGGGGTACGCCACCGCCGTCGGCTCTTCGCTACCTTTAAAGGGTTCCGGACGCGCCGCGCTAGAAACTCGCCGACCGCAAGAGCGATTGAGCTTCTGAACCAATTGGTGACTCAGGTTCCAGATGCTGATGTATTCGCTGACCACTGGCAGTCGCTTCTCAATAAAATAAGGAAGTGTTTGTGTATGTCTGTTTAATGTAGATATTTATTATGTACCTATAAATTACGTAAGTGTTTTGTTAGTCTAGCTAGTAATAGAGACGCTTTGGTGTACACTGTAAGTATTTATTATGAATAAATAAATAAATGAGTCCCTAGTCCAGTTAATGTCTTCAATATTGTGATAATAATCAATCTTATTCCTAGGCAGACTGCCATTGAACGTAATGAGGGTTTTCACAGAGGCGAAATATCGTTAGATGGCGTTAGTATCGTGAGGTCCGTTTGACGTTTGCTTGCGATTGGCTCATTTAGTTATTTAACCAATCCGAGTCCGAGTAAAATGATGATATTCGCAGTAGAACTAAGGTTACTGACATAGCCCGAAGAATTGCGAAACTGAAGTGGCAGTGGGCGGGGCACATTGCTCGCAGGACTGATGGCCGATAGGGTTAAAAGGTTCTCGAATGGCGTCCGCGGACCGGGAGACGAGCTGTCGGTAGGCCTCCAACAAGATGGAGCGACGACCTGGTTAAGATCGCGGGATCGCGGTGGATGCGAAAAGCACAAGACCGTCTGAGTGGAGAGCCTTGGGGGAGGCCTATGTCCAGCAGTGGACGTGTTTCGGCTGACATGATGATGATGATGAGCAAACGTCAAACGGACCACTATACTAAAGCCATCTAGCGATATTTTGCCTTTGTGAAATGAAAACCCTCATTATGGTTAGGTGGGAAATTACGTCACAAGGACTTCAATGAACCCATACTTTCTAAAACAAAGTTAAGGGTTTTTTGGCAGAATTGTCCAAACGGACAGAAGCCATTTATTGAAAAAAGGGTTTTTTTCCTAGTATTTGACAATTTAACATGAAACATTTTTGATGGAATCCTACTAAAAGATGTCGTGGATGCGAGCCACGTGCGTATTTGACACCAAAATAGTCGGTTTACTTAGGATACTTTACCTATTATAGTTTAATTGAAAAAGCACGCAGTAGGTAATTAATACTTTGGGAATTTTGAGTAATGGGAATTTAGATTTTTTTAACTTGACTGCCAAATCTTATTATGGTTTACACGAGCGATACTGTGGGAAAGGAAAGAAAGAAATCATTTATTCGTGACAAAGTAGCGTAGCATAACAAAATAACACCCCTTTTTTGCTTCGGGGGTTAAAAAAAGATATTAAAAAGTACGCTAATAAAAATAGTAAGCACTTAAGGCTAATTTAAGTAAGTATTTATAAGAAGGTAATAAGAGAAGGTAATAAGTTAACCCTTAGGTACGTACATTGTAATTTTCAAAGGGGTTACATCTGAGTTACAAAGGCATATGGGTAAACAGAAAGGGTGCGTACCTACAACTAGACAGTGAGTGACATAGGTAGGTACTCTTCTGAAGGAAGACTCATCAGGTGGGTGTATAGAAAATATAAACATACAACATAATTTATTCGTTTTAGTTCTGAGTACACAAATAGGTACCTGTCTAGACTGCCTACTTATCTAAATATGTACAGGCCAAGAAATTATAATCGCAGATCTCAGAACCTTTTCAGTACTTTCACATCGTGATGATTTCTTCGATGATAGCGCAAAGTCATTTATTTTGTACTATTATGTTTGTCAGGGGGTAAAATGTAAATATTTATAATCAAATACCAATACAAACTTATTTTTACTATTTATAAGGCCAACACGACACTGGCATGGACCCCAAAACGCAGGCCGCATTACCCCTTTGTGTGGCCATGGCTATCCCAATTCTTTGCGCGAGATAACCGCCAACTCTACAGTCCCCCGAGGCCAGAACTAACCTATCCTAGACAAGTCTTTTAACACTTTTTTTGTCTCCGATGAAAAAAATATAATTAAAAATGAAATTGAATACTTAGTTCCATGTAATAAACTCTAGGCTAGGGACAATAGCGCCAATATTACAGCAAAATTTTTCGTTTTCCAATTTTAAATACTCATCACACACTTCACCTTTAGGCGGCCCCTAAACGGTCAATTATATTGTGCAATATCGCGAATTGTGCAATATTATTGACCGTTTAGGGTTAATATTGAAGATTGCACAATGATTGACCAAAAGTTTGAGCGAGTTTAATTTTTATTGCACCATATTTGTATATTGCATCGTGTAGGGTCAGTATTGCACAATATTCAATACTATACTGAACACGAAAACATTGTGCAGTTCGTATTATTGTGCAATACAATGGCTTGTTTGGATTCAGAGCGCCTTTCAATCTTATTGTGCAATAAAAAGTATTGTACAATGTTATTGTAGGTCTAGGGGCCGCCTTAGGGAGATATCCAAATTCAAGGCAAGGCAAGGCTATGTTCCATTCCATCATTCAAGCTAAGAAAAAAAAAACCATCTTAACCCGCCAAAAGTTTGCTGAACGCACCTTACTAAATAAATATCTAAAGATAACTTTGATCACGACTGTACCTAAAAGTACTGACCCTAATCACTTCTGTGCCTCCAGTGAAGACTAATAGGTACAATAGTACTTACTACTTACTGTACAGTAGGTACTAGTGGCAACTTTAAAATAAATAGGTGCCTACTTAAAGCAAGTACTATTACTTATTCTGTGCTTAAAGGTAGATACTAATTATGCTTATTTTTAAATTGTATATTATCTATTTTATTTAATAATAACTCCCGCTGTAGCGTTGTTTAATAATACTTAAATGGCTTGATAACCTAACCGACGACACAACATGAGATAAGTAAGTACTACTACTAATGTTAATATCTAATGTGAAAAGTTGAACAAAAATTCCGTGTTTTTATGGTCTTTATTTAATGGGCCCTATACTTATGTTAATTCTGATTTAATAATAAACTTGTCAATGCTAGGCTAGCTAGGTAAGTAGGTTACAATCCTTTTACCTACCCGTGGTATTTAGGTAGTTAATTTATTTTATAGATAGGATAGCTAAACCTAGAAACTTAAAACCTTTAACCTTTGTAAAACCTTTTGGAATAAACTTTTTGGAACTAGGTAATTATGGCTGAAAAGACTGGATATTGATTAATAATTTTATGAATAAAAAAATATAGCTAGTGATGGGACACGCTCACCTAAAGTCATGAATTAATATTAATAGAGTCGATTAGACGTCGTATAATTTTGTTAGACAAATATTTGGAAAAATTGTACTTTACCATTACGCACGTACCTATTGATAAAAAAAAGATAAATTTAGTTGTGAATTAGGATAATAGGTACTAAACGTTTTTGCGGAGTGTATAGATTATGTGCATTCTGTTTTAGACTAGTTAGAGTTTGATGACGGTGCTTTAGGTAGGTATGATTTAGGTATTTCGCAAATTTCGAGTAATTTGATGTATTTATAATAATTAAAGTTTGAAATTAAGTATAAAATGTTGACATTCTGAACGATAACAAAGTTGGTTATTCGAACACCTTTTTTAGTTTTCAGCGCCATCTGTATTAAAAGCGCGAAATTACTATTATACGATGGTTCGTATTGAAACAGCTCCAACGTATGTATGCACGTTGAGTACCTTCAGAGCGCAGTTCATGTTAACGAGAGCAGATGTCGCTTTAGTCGATGTGTAAACTCTGAGAACTGTCACGTTATCATTGGACCTTCAAATGACCTTTCTTCGTGTCCTCTTCTTACATTTTGACAGTAGTAGCCGCGTAGCTGATCGGGAGTGTCCGTGTTTTTCTATCTAAAACCAAATCAAAACTGTAAGTCAATTACAATTATAAATTCTAATACTATATTCCTCAGCCTATAGGTTTAAGACTATTATTAGAAATCATACTTTTTTTTAATTTAATTGACCTTATAGCAACCTCTGAATTTATTATGACTAACTAACGATAACGTTCTCAAATTTTCTTTATTTTGGTATAATAATCAATAATGAAGGTTATCAAAGTGATCTTATTCCGATTTTGTAATAATTGTCAATTACACAACATCATAGCGAATTGCTTTGTTACATTACATAATGTTTTTAACAGTTTTTTTAATTAATTTAATTGTTAATAAATTTCAACCGTTAATAACCGATCAGTTTCTTTTTCTTTCAATCTATTTACACTTTTTTTCATAGCATAAAGGAAACTTGCAATGCATTGCCGGCAGGTCATTGCCTCTGGTGTAGGTAGAAAGGTATATAATTTTCATAATCAAATGCATCGTGCTTTTACAGTGCCTATTGAATGAATGCAGGATTGTTTTAGCTACGGTTACAAATACAAACTATTATGTAGTTGGTATAGAAAACTGGAAACCCGCCTGTAACGACGCGCTTTCAGTGACCTTTGAAGGTCACCTTTTAATAAATTTTGATCTTGCGTTAAAATAGAAATTCAGTAGTTTCAAGCATGCTTCGTAGGTACTTTTTAAAAAGCTTTGTAAAAACAGGCAATAATTTTGCTTATTATTTTACAATATGTTTAGGTACTTTTTATTATTTAAGTACTTAACACACAATTTATTCACTTACCCACATTGCCAAATAAAGATAATAAAACTTATTGAAATCTTATTGGAATCTCGTTGAGATTCTAGAAAAAAAATCAAAAATTGTAAATATTGTAAAGAAATATACCTATATATGTGAAAGACGTAATTAAATCTTTCAACATTACAATTAATTGAGAAAAAATCGATTAGGCACATTCATAATCGAGACAATAATTACAACCCTAAAAAAACCAAAGAGAAAAAAATCAAAATGTCAACGGCCATCTTTTTGATCCTATCATCACTGTCAGCAAAGACTACAGTATATATAGGGAGAACTGTCAGTTTGATTGACAATAACTGACAACTTCAGTTTGTTGATTGATTGATTTGATAATTTCGAAACTCGAAAAATAAACAAAAGAGTGCAGGAAGCGTCAGCTTGAAGTGTATTATCGGTGAGGTATGTTTTTTTGAAAAGTTTACAAACAATGTCGAGTGTAGGATTTCCCTTTTATTAATTTAGATAGGTATTTTTTCGTGAATAATGGCTCCTAAAGGAAAGGGAAAGAAGGGTCCTCCTGAGTCAGGATGGAAGCCTGGCTTTGGAACCAAAGGTATACTTCTATACAGACACATCTGACATACTAAACAAAGTATTAGTACCTAACTTAAAACATGTACCAGTGCCTATATTCTAAACCATGCAGACGTGGGGTATGGCAAAAGGACAAAACGTAGCTTTAGAATTTTCAGGTCTCCCTGGACTTTATTATCTAATTCTCCCTATTCTTATTCTTTTTTAAAATATGGCTTCTGTCCTAATTAATAAGACAATTTCGCCAATGTCAAAGTATTCTCTTTCGAGAGGCAACGTTGTACGGTGATTGTAGTTTTTGCAACTTGATAGCAAAATTCCAGAAACCACGTGGAGACGACTTGCGCATTAAAAAATGTCAGACACGAGAGCAATATTCCCTCCCTATTATCTCCTACCTTAATATATTGCAAGCAACTGTAGAATTTAGGTTCATTATCACTCTCGCTTACCAACCAGAACTTTCTTAGTGGCAAAACTGTAAATTGATTGCTGACTAGGCATTCTTGCGAACCCACTATAAGTCTGTATGTGGAGGATAACTCATATATAATGCATTATTGCCTTCCGGTTTCAATTCTTTTCTATTCAGTTCTAGGTAGAATTGAACAATCTGTAAGTCTATGGTTGGCCTTTGATTTTAAATTAAAATTAAATAAAATAACTTAAATTTACTAAATAATGTTTATTTGAGATATCATTATGGTCCATAGACTTGGTAGTAGGGCATGCACCCAGTTCAGCGATTGCTTCAAGGAACCGGGTAATACCCGGTTCCTTTGAGGTATTTGTAATTATTATCGGAACCGGGTGCATGCCCTACTTGGTAGTGACACTGAAATTTGTGGATTAAGTAGTAGCGAGCTGTTTTTAGAGACTACAACTCAAAGCCTATTTTGAGTGATGAATGATCTACTGTAGCCTACTTGTTTAATATATTTGCATCAACTTAAAAAAAAGTTAGCACATTCTCTGCGATGCAAAATGTTGCTTACTTTCAACTAGTGCTGTAGGAGGTCTATAAACCCCTTATCATAGCAAATGTATCAATCATAAATTGTTGTTACAGCCACCATGAGCACATACTTCCAATACCCGACCCCTGAGCTGCAGGAGGAGCTCCGTAAAATTGCCCAGGCCATCGTGGCCCCCGGCAAGGGCATCCTCGCTGCTGATGAGTCCACTGGTAAGTTTTCTTATTTATTTATTAAGCTTAAAATTTAAGTAATATATGCTAAATAATAATATAACAGCTGTAACAGAATTAAATGTCAGTCTCTGTGTGCCAGTTGGCAAAGGCCTATGTGATTTTTGATTTTGTGTGTGATTTTTGATTTTGGTAATGTCTCTGTACTGTTTTTGGTGATCAATAAAGAATATTTGTATTGTATTGTATTGTGATCTGGAAATTACGCATTAATGAATTTTGCATGAAATGATTGAATGACTGTTTCCTTTTACTATATGGCACGAATAGGTGTTACAAATAATATATATATTAGAATTCAGTCAAAAATGCATTACGCTGTCAATATATCTGCCAATACGAATTAAAAATAAAATAATACTTAATTGAACCAATATTCTTAGAATACTAAATTCAAAATACCAGGAGGCCATGATCTATAAGAATCAAACTGATTACTTTTCTTTTCACCAGGTACCATGGGCAAGCGTCTCCAGGACATTGGAGTGGAGAACACTGAGGAGAACCGCCGCAAATACCGTCAGCTGCTCTTCAGCACTGACCCGGTAAGTCTACAAGATCTGGATTGTTCTTCCACAACCCATTGCAATGTGAGCTGGGCAAAACTGTTACAAAAATATAAAACGTTGTATTTCTTCATGGCCAAAATGGTCATGTACTTTAGTGGAGAAGTTTTGTCATCATGAGTGCAGGTGCGTGTTAGTCATTGTACTCTCCCAATGAGAAATATTATTCTAAGGAGCTGTTTTACCATCCATTGAATAATGTTAACTGACGATTAATAAATGTAATGCTGTCTCCATCTATTCGAACAAAACAAATAGAGACAGCATCACATTTAACCATCAGTTAACTCTAATCAATAGATGGTGAAACAGCCCCTAAATCGGTTCTTAGATAACTGAAACAAAAAGAAAACAACTAAATTAAGAATATCCTTCTTTTTCGAAGTTGGTTAACATTTTAAATATTTATTACCTATTATAAGTATTTTTAATTTTTATCAAGCATCTTGTTTTACTAGTGTCAAGAGAGAAAATTTACTTAAATTTAATAAGTAGATTACGATTTGGAGTCTTTTTGTATTTTTTATTTCAACTCCAAATTTTTGTTTCTTTTACGGTCATCCCGTGAAAGTTTATATAAATTTCACACGAAAACACAAGCCGAAACATGAATGCACAGAAAAACCAGAAAAAATAGACCAGCGCTGGGAATCGAACCCAAGTCCTCAGCATTCCGTGCTGCGTGCTATTCCCCTACACCACCACTGGACAGGAGACTAGACACGAATTTAATAAGTAGATTTAATTTTAAAATTCTTTGATATTTATTTACTGTGTTGTAGTAAATAATTTTATCAATCAAATGTCAAAAAACCGGAATGGGCGTATTTCCAGTACCCGCCCATTCTGGTTCTGCAGACTGGTAGATTTTATTTTCCCATTAATTCTTATTTGCAAAGGTAATGCCAAGGTCGAATTAATTTAGACTTTCAATGAGCTCTGATTGTTTGTCACCAAGTAGTTAAATAAGTCTTGACTTGAGGCTCATGATGCGAGACTACCATTTTAGATTATTATTTTTGAATGCGGGAAAATACTAGTATTTACTTTGATGAACAATACCTGAGTATTTATATAAAGGAACCTTTTTTTTTTTTATTAAAAATAAAATTATTTCATCGCCACTAGCTTCGCACAAGTGAAAGAAATGAGATGAATTCCCATTATAGTTTGACCACTTAGTCTTAACGAAACAGAATAACAAACAAATAATTTCGACCAAAAATGTGGATAAAATAAATAAAATTAACAGGTCATGTTGGGTAATGGTGTACAAAGACTATTTCCAGTTAACATTTCAGTATAATGTAATAGATAAAACAAATATATTGAACAACAAAAAATCTGTAAATATTTTTAACTCTCTCTTATGTCTCACTCACTCTATCAATCCAATACAAATCTTATTTATTGCACTCCACACCACCATGCAGTAGTTACAGTGAGTCAATATTTTTTTATAGGTATTAGAGATTTTAAATTTTATGTACAAATTTTCGTACATCTTTCATACAAAACATTGCCCTAATAATTACAAGCAAAACAAAAAATAATTATCCAAACAGGTGCAGCTGCTCTGTAGTGATAGAAGAGGTATACATTCTGCACTTGATTTTTATTTATAGACTAGCTTTTGCCCGCGGGTCCCCCTCCCGTAGTATTCGGTTATCGCGCGCTGTTCCCTCGGGAACTGTGCATTTTTCCGGGATAAAAAGTAGCCTATGTCACTCTCGGGCCCATAAACTATCTCTATGCGAAAAATCACGTCGATACGTTGTTCCGTTACGGCGTGAAAGACGGACAAACACACAAACATACCAACACACTTTCGCATTTATAATATTAAGTATGGATTACCTTTAATTTAGTCTGTTTATCCAACTGCCTTAAGGAGGGTTATATTTTGTCTTTAATATCACTTAAACTTACAAAACGCTTGGTTCTTTCTCCCCAGGCCATCTCCGAGAACATCTCTGGAGTAATCCTCTTCCACGAGACTCTTTACCAAAAGGCTGACGACGGCACTCCCCTGGTTGGGCTTTTGGAGAAGCGAGGCATCATTCCCGGCATCAAGGTCGACAAAGGTGTCGTCCCGCTCTTCGGTTCCGAGGATGAGTGCACCACCCAGGGTAAGCTTCTAGAATGTTATGGTAGCCTGGTACATTTGCAAAAAGCTTTACCCCCTTATTCATAAACGACAATCAAACCTATTTTAGTTAAAATGCCGCTAAAATTCGTTTGTCCTTATCTGTCACTTCGACATTTGTATTTGTTAGAAAGGGACAAAGCATTTGTTAGTTAACACAGGCTTGTTAAGTCTTATGAATAAGGGGGGTTAGTCCGCATCTTGAAGAAAGGAAGCATCATTCCCGCCATCAAGGTTGTCCGTCAATCGGCTTTGAAGATGAGTGCTCCTAAGATAAGCTTCTAAAATTTTATGGTAGCCTGGTACATTGCACATAGCTCTAGTTGGCTTCTTGGGGGAAAGAAACCATCATTTCCTCCATATTGCTTGTGGGTGTAGCTCTCTACTGGGTGAGCCTCTAGACAAATACGATTACTACTGGTTTAGCAAGATATTTAAAACTAAAGTGCAAAGTATCATAACAATCAGTCCAATATTTACTGAAAAACTAACGGTTTTCAATGTATCACTTTCACTTTGGAGCAGCTTGTGTATTTGGATGATCTGATTTCATAGATTTTTTTGTCTAATTAAGCAAATAACTATTTTAAGATATTGCTAAGTATCAGTCTTATCCATGGTTTCATTATTTGTCCAGAGGCCAAGGTCACCTTGGTGGTCAAGGTCACCTGTGTGTGTGCAGCAGTTCTCAAACTACTTTTGACGACGAAATATTATTAGAAAACAAATTCTGTACTCCACAACTATTTATTTTAGTTCTGTTAGTACTTATTCCTAATATAATTTCGTAACAATTTCACAGTTTATCAACACATTTTAACCCCAACATTTTTCATCATCAACATTTTCACCTAATACTTTGTCTGAGTAAATTTTTCAAGGACATTACAAGGTCATAAAAGGTCATTCCCGTGTGAAATCGTCGCGACCATTAGATTATCTTCGTCCAGACATTATTATAGTAGAATGTCGAAATTGACTATTATTGTGAAAGTCACCTTGACTGATCACCAATTTATTTTAAGGTTGCATTCTCTCTTTATTCTGGCTCATACTAAATTTGGACATCTTATTACTTATGTAATGAAATGGTGGATAAACATGGCGAATAGATTTACTGTAATAAATAACATAGGCACGTGGTTAGTTTAGCTCTGCCAAGCCTAAAATATACGAAGGAATGAGAATGTATCCCGTCGTTTCATAAATAACAGTAATTCTTTATATTGAAGTGATATCTATCTATACTATAATAATGGATCTCATTGTACCTACTACAAAGTAGCCAAATACTTTGCACACCACTTCTTTCAGCGAAAACTAGCGCAATCCAGTTATGATTATCATAAATTGACTTGGTTTAGCAAAAGTGCCGTGAGATTAAAATTTGAGTATTTCATTAATTTCGTTAAGTTACAAAAACATATCGAAAGCTGACGCAACTTTGAGAAAACATGTTGACGATTTTTATGTTTGCCTACCTATACATAAAAATGGTAAACATGTTTTTTTTGTTGTTTTTCATGAATAAAATCAAAGTCATTTTACACTGATTTTAGTCACTATGTCGAAATGTTACGTCACTAAGTAGGTGTTTTCGTTTCGATTTTTGAGGGGCTCGTCCGCTTTATCTACAAAAGATTAAAATGTCAAAGTCCAATATGATAATAACTGTGATTTATATTTGTAATTTGTTTCAATGAACTTGGTAAAATAAATCTTATGACAAGCTCACAAAGTTTACCTTTAAGAATACTATTCATTGTTTACAAAAACATTATTTTAGTGGGTCTGATAATAATTGTTTGTTTTTTCGTTAGTTTTAAACTGTTATCTGCTCCTGTTCTCCTATTACTGCTAAATGTCCGGTTACATAATTTATATGGTACCAATAATAATTACATATGTATTTCGCAATGACTCTTCGGGTGATGTTCCAATCTGAATGCTAAAGGGATAGGCCTCTCTGTCTAACGCCCTCGGAAGCACAATCGCATTTACACTTTCTGTCACACGTTATAGGCTGCCCTGAGCCTTAGTAAGAGATGATGAATACGATTGCGAACGTCAGCGCTTTAGACAATACGACAGTTTAAATTCAAGGTGTTGTATGACACTTACTCTGTAATGGGAAATACCGAAGTACCTACATATTGTTCTGTCCTTTAATGAAAATAATTTTCTGTCGTCCTCAATAAACATGGCAACGGTTCATAAACCAGTTACTACAGAAATAAACTTATTTTGATCAAAGCGAACATAACAAGCATAATCCATACTAATATTATAATTTTATTGCTGTTGTATTTGTTATTCAATGACTCTCTCTTCTCTATGTTTATCTTAAGTGCCTTAATGTTTAACTGTAATACTGTGTTTACGGGCCAGAGGATATAGGCTACTGTTTATCCCGAAAAACTGCAGTTTCCGAGGGAACAGCGCGCGATAGCCGTATTCCACGCAGGCAAAGCCGCGGGCAAAAGCTAGTGCGGTATAATTATAACAATAAACGTTACTAGATAGATAGATAGATAGAAAAGATAGAAAAGTTTATTTCTTTAAAAGTTACATTTTTAATTTACTTTTGTTGTGCCAAACTACAGAGCAGTTTGTCGGCACTTTAGCTCTTGGTTTATAAAATTACAAATTACAAGTAACGCTTAACATAGTATAGTTAGTATTAAGACTTGTTATGATTAGTGTTATTTTATGACTTATTTTTATACTAATAGAAAAACCAGACATTTTTAATTACAAAGCATGCCATTATACCACGACTTATCATTAAGGGCCCACAGTACCTCAATTTGCTTAGTATGATCTCAAAATTTATCAACACGACTGCAGTAATCCCTTTGAAATTCATATACAGCAAAGTTAAGGGCTAACTCTAGTGACGTCTAGTGGCGAAAACACGATTCGGTAAAATTTTCTCGATAGAAAAAAATCGCAAAGTTGGCTCTAAATATAAAAATAAACGGGTATTATTCAAAAAATACTACGAATTACAACTTCAAACTTTGGATTACAATAGTACTAATGACGAGGTAGGCGATGGTAGCTGCACTTTTTTAATAAATGTATTGTATTCCCTGTAAAACAGAGATACCTAAACTACCGCACATAAAACCATTTTACTGCTGGCCGCTCCTGCTTCCCGGCCCCCTGGCCATTGCCGCTTTGGCTTTCGGACGGGAAGGACGTGTCGCTCGCGTTCAGCGCACACACGCACACATACAGGCTGCGCGCCGCGTGACAATTTTACATTGACATTGTGTGACATTGACAATTATTATTTTTTAGTTAAATTGTTTCGCGAGTTGAGTGAAACCTACATGTTGCCTGAGTCACAGTATATAAATACAAGCAGTAGGGAACCTTCGAACAAATCGTAGTGCCCGCGTTGCGTTGTTGAATTGCGTGCGCTCGAGCGCGACAATCCGCGATACAAAAAATAAAAAAACTATGCCTGGAATAGCTGCTTAGATACGAGCGATTCTAAACCAGCGCTTTCATTTTTTAAACTCCCCGCTGATGTTGAAAGCTAAGAATGATTTATTTTACTACTAGCTTTTGCCCGTGGCTCCGCCCGCGTGGTATTGGGTTATCGCGCGCTGTTCCCTCGGGAACTGTGCATTTTTCCGGGATAAAAAGTAGCCTATGGCACTCTCGGGCCCATAAACTATCTCTATGCCAAAAATCACGTCGATCCGTCGCTCCGTTACGGCATGAAAGAGGGACAAACATACAAATATACAAACACACAAACACACTTTCGCATTTATAATATTATAGTATGGATTACCTACTAAATAAAATGCTTTTTCTTTTAAATAAAACGTTTGGTAATTTTGGTGATAGGTATTGCCCAGTGCTTTAAAGTCCATAAATTGTGTCAATTGTTTAAAATACGACTCAGGGTTTATTTGTTAAGTACCTAAGTGTTTTTATGATGTGGTGTAAGTGATTTTATTAATGATATTTTAAATTAGTTATAATGAATATGTACTTACCTATCGTTCTACCAGTTTTTCAGTTGTTGTTTTTAACCGACTTCAAAAAAAGGAAGAGGTTCTATGTTCTAATGTTTGTATTTATTTTTTTATGTATGTTCACCGATTATTCGGTCAATTGCAGACCGATTTTCAAAATTCTTTTTTTATTCGAAAGGGTAGTCTTCTGAGGTAGTCCCATTGTCACCAAGTCAAGTTCTGATGATGGGATCCTAGGGAAATTGAGGGCACACCTCAAATTTCATAGGCATACCTATGGCGATTTTGGCATTTTCAGCATTAAAATGAGCATTTACATTCAGAAAGTATCATTTGGTAACCTGGACCTGATGAAGAAGACCATAGGTGACCAATGGAACTCGTGAAGGCTAAGTAATGCTCGCTCGTCTATAAACGATCATGATTAACATACCTAGATAAGCGAGTAAACAATAAATAAAAAAAATTAAAAAACCAGACTGCCTTATAAATACTAAAAAGAAGAAAAAAAGTCTAGTGGGCTAGAACTCTGTTTAGTAGCTAACTTAAAGTTAAGCAGTCGGGACCCATTAGGTAAGAGTTTTTGAGCGTCTGTTGAATTTTAAGTTAGCTACTAAACAGAGTTCTAGCATACTAGACTTGTTTTCTTTTTTTTAGTATTTATTAGGCAGTCGGGTTTTTTAATTTTTTTAATTTGTTTTATTTCACGCTTTTTAATAGTTCTGTGAAAATGGTCGATTAAAACTATTATAACCCATATATATTTAGAATGGGCTAGTTATTACCTTTCATTTGATAACCCACTCGATAGATTTGAATAAAAACATTTTTTGAAAACTTACAATTTGGCGCCAAAAATCCGCCATTTTGATTTTTTAAGAATTTGATGTACCCAGTGTCACTTGCGTCGTCAAGACGAATCCAATGACGTATCATTTATCAAAATCGGTTCAGCCGTTGAGTAGTTACGAGCGGACATAGGAACAGACATACATACATACGAGGCAAACACATAACCCCTCCTTCTTCGCAGTCGGGTAAAAAGAAGCTTTAATTTAATGATTCTTTCGAACTGATCTGATGCTGAAGCCAGAAGGTAGGCACCGGAACTCTGTTATAAAACAATGTAACTTAGTCGTGTTTAGGCTTGATGGAATCGTTGTGAGATATACTTTGGCTAAAAATCACTAAAGTGAGAAATAAAAAAAATTAAAACCGACTCCAAAAAAAAAAACAAAACATGGAACCGACTACAAATCCCTTGAAAATATTTTTCTAGGTGTCCACTAGCTCGAAGTCGGCGACTCAGCAGGACCCAGTAGGAGTGATTAAAACCCATTGTATGTAGGTGAAATAGACGCCTATTGCTTTACTCCTGCTGGGTCGTGCTGAGTCACCGACTTCAAGCTAGTAGATACCTAGAAAAATATTTTCAAGGGTTTTGTAGTCGGTTCCATTTTTTGTTATTTTTTTATTTTTTGGAGTCGGTTTTACTTTTTTTGTTAAAAAAATTTTTTGTTTATTTAATGTTGTGTAGAAAACGGGATCGGATCGTGTTCGGACACGCACCCGTCTCCCGTCGTCACAAACAAAGGACCTACTTCGAAATTCGAAAATCGAAGTTCGTATCGTACCGTCCCTGTCACTCTATTATTAAATAATAGGTATAAGTGTCAGAGGGATAGAACGACACGAACTTCGATTTTCGAATTTCGATGTAGCCCCGCAGCGTGCAGGCCGAACTCAGTGTTACCAACTCTCAAAAATTATATCCCTAAAGTTTACGTTAAAAACCCCTAAAATTGTTATAATTAATTGGAAATCCCCATTATCACACCCTGAATATCCTCTAAGATCTAAGTACTCGTCAAGACAAATCAAACAAGCCCAAACTCGATGGGGTTGCGTCGTTTCGTTACTGAGAACCTATGGATACTTTCCGGCTCCATCATCGGATCAGCTCAATGGTAACATAATAATATTGTATTGTCACCGATCGCACATAAGTATGCAAAAATTTAGTTTAATTGGACATCGGGAAGTGAGACAAATTTAACTTGTCCTTGTGTGTGTTGAGTTGACCCGAATATACAATATACATACATATATACACACAACTAGCTTTTGCCCGCGGCTCCGCCCGCGTGGTATTCGGTTATCGCGCGCTGTTCCCTCGGGAACTGTGCATTTTTCCAGGATAAAAAGTAGCCTATGGCACTCTCGGGCCCATAAACTATCTCCATGCCAAAAATCACGTCGATCCGTCGCTCCGTTACGGCGTGAAAGAGGGACAATCATACAAACACACAAACACACTTTCGCATTTATAATATTAGTATGGATTCCAATTAAATAAAACTTGTAACATAAGGCCTAATAAGCTGAGGTACAGAGCTAACTAAAAAAAAATTTCTTTCAATTTTCAAAAAATAAGTGGACAACCTTAACGCTCCTTCGGAGCGTAGGCATTTATCTTTAAAATGATGCTTAGCTTCCATACTGCTTGTATTTATACACTGTGCCGTACATTTACGCGCGACGACGTGGTGCTTGTGTGCGTGCTACGAGCGATGCGGTGCGGTGAGGCGGGGGCAAAATCGGGATTCGAGCTGAGGTAGTGCGCACCCTTAAATAATTAGTGAAAAGTCTACTATTGCAATGATGTTATAAAAATATTTTTCAAAGGTTTTAAGATTATATGTTGGCTTTATTTTATCGCGGGTTTTATCTACCGGTTAACATCTATTGATAAACTATTCCGTTTATCGTAATCTGTACAGTATTGTCATTAAGCCGATAATAAGACAGGCATAATTATCACTATCTTACGATCACGTTTTGTTCTCAAAACAACCTTTCTAGGTTGCCTACTTTGTTATTTTTCACTAGCATCCTATGTAGAATTTGTAAGTGGGGTCCATGTACAATAGGTCATTAAATCCCGACGCAAAAAGGGGGGAGTTATACCTAAGTTTGACGCCAGTGTCTGTCTGTCTGTCTGTGGCTTCGCGCAGCTCTTTAACTTTCTTAGATTGTTAAGTTAACTTAACACATTAACATAATGTTACGGTTATTGCTATGATCACTAAATTTCATCTAAATCCGTTAAATTCTTTTGTGACAACTTCTGCGTCTACTGCTTACCTTGTACCTTATCTACGGAAAGCAGAACAATTTTTTTGCAATATCGTTTGTGGACCTTCCATTTGTAACCCTCGACGCAAAAAGAGAGGTGTTATAAGTTTGACCGCTATGTGTATCTGTGTGTCTGTCTGTCTGTGGCACTAGCTCTTAAGCGGGTGGACCGATTTGAATACGGTTTTTTTTATTTGATAGCAGGTTTTCTAGCGATAATCAGTTAAGCCGTTTTGAGATATTGAACTTTGAAGTGACAAAGTCAAGGGTTTTCCAACTTTTCGTTAGTTAGGTTATAACAGAGGTCGGCAAAATTTTGGCAGGCAGGGGCTACATAGTCGCAAATTGAAATAAAGGCGCGCCACACTTATTCATAATTTTGATAATTGATAATTAATTTACTGTTCTCAAATGTTCTCATATTTGTTTATATAGGTAGCTATAAAAGACTTTAATTTATGAAATAGTCACAGGCCGCGACTGGCCTACCACTGTTCCATAACATCAAATACGAACCAAACCAATCTAAAACCTTAATTCATACGCAATAAATTTTCATTTCATTTCAAAGAGATATTCGTGGAATACTCTTTCAGGTCTCGACGACTTGGCCCAGCGTTGCGCGCAGTACAAGAAGGACGGCTGCCACTTCGCCAAGTGGCGTTGCGTGCTGAAGATTGGCCGCAACACGCCTTCTTACCAGGCTATCCAGGAGAACGCCACGGTGTTGGCTCGCTACGCTTCCATCTGCCAGAGCCAGCGCATCGTGCCCATTGTTGAGCCCGAAGTGCTGCCTGATGGTGAGTTGAACTCCCTAGTCTGTTATGTTACCCTGGTATAGTGGTGTAAAAGAAAACGTGATAAAAATGGTCGGTTCTCTATCGTTTGCCTCAATTTCATTGTTCAATTGTTCTGTTGTACCTCTAGCTGCAGGCTTCATCGTCGGATCAGCTCGTTAGTTATATTGTATTGCCATCAGAACTACGCGTCCTTGCCAGGTTTCATATCAATATCGCAATGATAAGTTAGTGAGCATTATATCTTTAAAGTCCATCACAAATGTTAATTCAACTTTGATTTCTGGTGATGCAGGTTGCTTCCAATCGAAGCAACTGTCTATGGGTGAGACATGTGTCCAAATATGGACGTCTTACGGCTGATGATTCCTGCTAAATGTTAGCTCCGAAACTTAAGCACGCGTATCCCCCAATATAGAAAGTTCCCTAATATACTCAAACTTCAACTCCTTTATGCAGTCCTAGTAACCCGTTTATCACAAACTTCCAGGCGAGCACGACTTGGACCGCGCCCAGAAAGTCACAGAGGTGGTGCTGGCTGCTGTCTACAAGGCTCTGAGCGACCACCACGTCTACCTCGAGGGAACCCTCCTCAAGCCCAACATGGTAAGTTCCCCTTTTAGATATGCTACCTTGGTCTTCTTTTTTAAGCCCAGCATGTCTATTGCTGAACATAAGTCTACTCCTAAAAAGTTCCTGTGTCATGACGGTCAGCCGAATTTCTGCTCGAAGAACTGATGGGGCTTTCTAGGCGACTGCCTACCGGAAAAAGCAGCATAGGGCTTACCACAAAGTGTAGTGACATGGTATGCAGGAGTCTTGATGGATGCGGGCGGCTCAGGGCCGATCATTGAGGCGTTCTTAGGGTGACTCCTATGTATAGCAGTGGATGTCTTTCGGCGAACGATTATGATGATGTCCCACGTCTCCAAAATAAACCGATATTCGACATCGCGTATGTTATTAAGCTGTAGCTTCAGTCAAAACCTTATAATATTTATGCATGTGGCGGTATCCTATGCCTAGTTGAAGGACGAAAAAAATAATATGTATAATAATAGAGAAGCAAGAATAATAGTGTCTAAAAACATACTCCTACAACTACAAATACAAAAATTCTGACGTGCTTTTCTTTGTCGCTTTTGAAAAGAGATCTGTTTTAAAGCCTACTCCTCACAATGTTTAGCTCCATAATTTCGACAGATATTTTGAATGAGCCTTTATTTTTTACCCGACTGCAAGGAGAGGTATTGTTTTTCGCGCGTATCTTGTATGTAAGTATTTAGGATTCTTTATTATCATATGGGTTGTGAATGATAGTAAACTGACAGTACCTTTCTCTACCAGGTAACCGCCGGTCAGGCGTGCAAGAAGACTTACACCCCGATGGACATCGGCCGCGCCACCGTCACCGCTCTGTTGAGGACCGTGCCTGCTGCCGTTCCCGGTAATAATCCAAAACAGTTACATTCGAGACTACCTCATGACTACGGTTTCCCACCATTGAAAGAATAAAATGTGTGCTAGTTTCCTTCTCCGTGGGAATTTATTTTATTCTGGCTAAAATTCTCTGTCAGCAGGAAGCCAAGTTTCAAGTCCATCTTAAGTGTTTTAGGCAGCATTGTGTGTTAATTAATCATTTTGAGGATCCACCAAACTGGTATCTTCTTTAATGTGATGCAGTTTTTTTTTGTTTTTATTGTGACATGCTGTTTTTATTCTGATGTTCGAAGTGTTCAAGTTACTTACTAATAAAAAGACTGAATCGACTTCAGAGGGAGTATTAAAACCATTTTCAAAATAAACTCTTTTCACTCCCCAGATAGCTTTTTTTCTTTAATTAATATCAAAATATGAAATGGAAAATATAGTACTTATCCCCCTTTTGTACTTTCCAGGCGTCACATTCCTTTCCGGCGGCCAGTCCGAGGAAGAGGCTTCCGTCAACCTGAACGCCATCAACACCGTCGATCTGAAGCGGCCCTGGGCCCTCACCTTCAGCTACGGACGTGCCCTCCAGGCCTCCGTGCTGAGGGCCTGGGCTGGCAAGGCTGAGAACGTGCTTCCTGGACAGCAGGAGCTGCTGAAGCGCGCTAAGGTGGGTTACCAGGAGTCTATAAGTGTGGGGAGGTGGAGCAGAAATAGTTGTGGGATACGGGATCCTTTCTCCTTTTCCTTACTAAGACATTTGGTACTAATGTGTCAGGTACTAGGATGACATAAATATTAGGTAATTAACGTACGAAGATCGCTGGCCACATCGATTGGCCATCGAATACTAAGAACCTGGGTTGGAAAATGTAAATTTGCTTCCTGGACTGCTGAAGCTACTGAGAGGAGCTAAAGTGGCTTACCTTACTAGAAGGTAATAAGTGTGGGGAGGTAATAAAATTGTGGGATATGAGATCATCTCCTCCTCCTTTCAAGACAAAGGGATTAAAACATGCTTTAGGGATGGGATGGACTGGGATGACACCGGAGAACGTGCTTCCTGGGCCATAGAACCTGTTGAAGTATGTATACTAACATGGGTTGCTACGAGGATAAAGAAGGGGGGTTTTACCCTTTAAGAGTATACGGATGTTAATTAAGGGATCTCCTCCCTCTTTTTTAAGACAGTTGATGAAAGCGTGATTATACTACTAAAGCGACAGAGATTAGGACATTTACGGGCAGAGGTCGGTGAGCTAAAAAACGTGCTCCCTGTAAACAAAATCCTCCAGCGTTCTACTAGAGAAGACGCTATTCAAGCGAAACTTGGGTATAGGGATAGTAGTTTTTGATCTTCTTAAATCTTCCTTGCACATAGGGGAACATAGGGAAAGTTTAAAGAATGTTAATATGGATACTGGACAGTCACTACTTACTTTGGAAAGTCACTAGCTAACGGCTCCTAAATCTAAATGGGTGAGCATTAGGGAAGAACTTAATAGGGATGTTGACGCCATTAAAAAATAATTCGATGGCACGACTCCAGTAAAAAAACGCTTTATTTTAGTCCTGAAAACCAGATTAATTTTAGATTTACTGTAAAATTAGATTTTTTCTTGCTTTAAAACAAATAAAGTAATACTTACAGTCCGTGAGATCTTAAAAAAACCTTCGGATTTTAGAAGCATGCTTCGGGTATAGACGATGACACGCGATCGTGATATGCGGTTCTGTTCTGTTATCAACTTGCAAAACTTTTCATAAAAAGTTATGTAAAGAATAACAATCAGCACAAAATAAACCTTACTGTAATAATATTACGCTTCTTTATCTTTTTATAATTTTAATACAATATGACTTTTTGTCATGATACAAATAAAACAAAATCAGCGTTTTCGAATTCTTCCATCGTCAATTTAAATTGAGAACACCCCGCCTCAACACACTACTTTTGTTTGGAAATATATAGAGCTGTTGTTATACTGTATCTACTTCTCTTGGGTATGTCAAATGAATTTTTATGGTCTACTTTCCTTTTATATATTTTTTAATGTACTTTTCGAAATCCCCGTTGCTTCTATAACTCGATCTTGTACCTTATTAAAATATTTACGACCAACTTTTTTCTTAAAAATTTCAACTTATATACAAAATATTTATAAATGCATTGTAAACAATTTCCAGTGATTGGCTATTTACAGAAATACCCTGCTTAAGTTGACTCGCCATGGAAATCAATTTCCGAAAAATAACAAACTACCTAAATAAATATATGTAAGTGGTGGTTTTAACTGCTCTATATAAATCAATGAAAACAAAACGAGTGCACTCTACGCGTGATGGATTGCTACTGAGTCAAAAAGACAATTGTCATTTTTTACTAACGAATCCTTCCGATTTCCCCCGAAACCCGAAGGGTTTTCTAAAAGCTCACGGATTGTAGTTACTTGATTGGGTAGCGAACAAATAGCGACTTATGACGTCATAACTCGCTGTCGCTATTGAAATTATGGGAGAATTGTGTTTTGACAGCTTATAAAAAGTACGTCAGTTGATTGTTGGTGTCAACATCCCTATTTGCTATCCTGAAAACGGAAACGACTTGAGCGCGATAAAACTAGTTACTAAAATAAGAGAGTAGGAATTCAGAAACGAAGTAGATTCTGCTGGGAAACGTTACCACTAATATTTTGATGACAGGGGTTGTACGTTGTCACTAGGGTTATACGAGAAGGAAAAAAGTCCAAAACAGAATATTATATACTCAATTGTTTTGAAAGGAAATTCCATGAAAGAAGATGGATGGACAAAGACTAAGTCGGTTTTAATAGTTACTAAAACTGCCAACTGCGAGTCGGGTTCGTAAACGAAGGATTCCGTGCCATCTGACCGATAAAAATACGTTTTTGTACAGAGTCCCCCTTTAAAATTATTTTTGTTATTGTAACAGCCACATTAACGTCAAATCTTTATCTTAGGGTTTCAGAAGTTGAAGCTTGTGTAATGTGACGAACGAACAGACAGACAGTGGAGATCTAACAATTGGGTCTGGTTGATCGTCTTTATACAGAATCCCAAAAAAAACTTGCTTGATATTACATAATATTTTCTTATCCTTCTCCCTTCCCCATTATGTTTATTGTGGACATTGTCTTTAATCAATTGTGGTGGTGGTCTGTTTTCTTATACACAAAACGTAATAAAAAATAAATGAAAGATTTTTGTACTTATCTATTGGGACTAATACCTATAAATATTAAGTACCTGAAGATTTTGGTATAATAATTATATTTTAGATTTATAATTAATTCTTTAAACTCCAAGTTATTTTGTATTAAATTTAATTCAACAGGGTGAGTATTATGATTAAATTAATTGAATTGTAGTTTACTAACTATGTACTGTCAGGAACAAATATATACATACATTTTAAGTGCCAAAATATGTATACAGGACTTTATTGTCTGAACATTAAGGTCGTGTATACATATTTTTCGCACTTTGGCTGTATTTATATCTTTGTTGCTGTCTGTGCCTACCCACTTGTGTATGTCTTTTATGTGTGTCATTACAGCTTCTTGTGTAGTCTGTAATTAAGTAGCTATGCTTTATGTACAGTCAAGGGCAAGAATATGTATACACTTTAGTAACTTGTCACTTAAACCACTGTAACAGTTCATATATTATGGTAGTTCAAATATGACGTAAATAGACAAGGTACTGAAGTGTATACATATTTTTACCCTTGACTGTATTTACGTGAAAGAAACTTTCATAGTTTTGTTATAAAGAGGTCAAAATTCGTTGCGTTCTTAAATGCAAAGAGTAATTTGTGGAACTACACAACTGAAAAAGTTGAGATTTGTCTTAGATTAGTCACTTTCTTTGCTTGTTGAAATTGAGAGTTTCTTTTGTAGGCACTTTTTGTTTGTTTTGTGTCGTCACCACTAACTGTTGTCGTAACTATTGTTTAATAATAAAAAAAACTATGCGCTGAACTTGTTTCCATGCACTGAGTATTGCTTCGTGTGTTCATTGATAATGAACGACAACCCTTGTTTGTCTTTCTTTAGTCGTAGAGCATGGAATCACGTTTTTTATTTCGTTGAATAATATTCACGCTTGAAAGATATGAATGGATTACAACTAATTCCTTATATTAAAAAAAAAAGGACAACCTACGAAATCGTGAATTACATACAATAATGTACTTAGTGCTGTTTTGACACGGTCCATTCATGTCATTCATGTATTGTGTCAGCATTTCATACTAATTTAGATTTTTGTTTTTTTTTCCATTCCTTTTGCACGTTGCCCACATTGCACTGACGCCGCCACTCCGATGCTGCATCAAATCTTCGAAACCTCTTAATTTAACTAATTATAACGTAAAAATTCTAACGGAACACAATTTGAAATTCCGAATGAACGATTCTATTTTTGAACTGGGAATGTCACTTGTCTGCCAATTTTTTTTTTAGGCGAACGGTCAAGCCGCTTCTGCCAAATACGTTGCCGGTTCTATACCGTCTTTGGCCGCTGGCAAATCTAACTTCGTCAAAGCACACGCCTATTGAAGTGTTAAAGTCTACTTATATACGGAATTTTATATTCCTTTTGCTGTTTATAAATTTTTGAGGCGAAAAAGTATCCAATCATGAATTTGTTTTCTAGTCGAAGTTTATAAAAATATTTTATGTTATTTTGAATTCGTGACTTTCTCCCGCCACTGGATTTGGCATTTAAAAAGTTTTATGACTGTCACAATGCTTTGTAACAATTAGTTTTTTTTTTTAATAAGAAATAAAGTTTTTTTTTTATTGGATGTACCTAATGAATTTTTCGCTTGAGAGAAAACTTTTGATTTAAAACTATTTTCAGTTTAATTTTGGTTAATTGATTTCAAATTAAACTTAACACATTTTTTTATTTTATTTGAAGTCAACTTATCATTGATTTAGACTGCTTTTATTTTAATACTTTCCATTTGATCTGAAGCCCAGTTTACTCCAGTAATCTAGTTTTAGTTTGTATGAAATTTTGAAGCTGGAATCAAGTTTTCTAGTTGGTTAAATATTTGAAAATATAGCTCCAAAGAGGCTACTTATGATAGCACCAACGTCGACATTGAAGAAGACACTGCCTATTTAAATTAACCGGTTTTTCGGTTTAACACGAAATAACTAAATTTGATTTTATTTACATCTGATGCAAATTTCAAAATAATAGATGAAGACAAAACTCGTTTATGAATTTATGGAGATTTATGTGTTGCTGAAAGTAACTGTAAAACTACAGATCAATTAGGAAGTATCCTCTAATCCTGCTTGCATCCTGTGAATGTACTAATTACTGATGTTATTATGCTTATGAAAGAGACAAATAAAATTATTTACAAGCTGTTTTCTTTTTTACCTGCTCGTTTTGTGTTGACTCTTACTGTATACAATAAGAGTGCTGTTCATCATTTTCATTTGTAGTTTTGGTATATTATACCCGCAACAACTATGTAAGTGTCATAAATAACGGAGTTCTGAGCTAACGTATATAAAAAATATAGTCAAATAAGAATCTTATGTGATGCAGTTTGAAGAGACCCCGAGTATAATTTAATATCTGGAAAATTTTAATAATAATCTAAGTATCAACATCATTTAATCAGTACAGCAAGTGTTGTCACTCTCAGCCTTTTTTTTATTTTGCCGCGGTTTGTCGTGGACAGCTTTGCCTGGCCAGAGTAAGTCTTATCACTCAGATAGTATGCAAAGAAGCATTTAAATTAATAATTTAGAACTTATATAATGGAACATACAAAGGGACAACTTGTGACCAAGAAGAAAACACAGATTAAATAATTTTCTCTTGCTGCCATAGGTACATACGAATATTCGAGAAATCTACCTAATATCGAAGATTAGCCTCTCGTATGTCAGAAGTAAAAATAAAACTGCATTCAAGTCTCTTTTGGTTCACAGAATACTCCAAATTAAAATAAAAATAGTTAAAATTTGGCACATATCTGTGTGTGGACGTACGACAGGTTAGTCATACCATACAATAACATGACAATAAAACCCTAGTTCGCATTTTTGACACTTCCTGACTGCGGCAACCCGAGGGTTTCAAACTCACATGAAAAGTTTCTTCGATCAGGCATGGAATGTGTAGTTATTACCAACGAAGTGTCGCAATGGCAGTATAACTTTTCTTCCTATCTTTGATGTTGGATTGAATCGTAAAAAGTGACAGAATATCCAATGAATGAAAGATATGCGATCGATGACTAGAGTTTGAGTATGTCTGCGTTCTGTTACGAACATCGTCCTGAACCCTGAGGGGCTACTACGAAATCCTAAAATCGAAGTTTGTGTCTTACCATCCCTCTTAATCACGTATTATATAGTTAAGCTTCATTGGAACGGCAAGATACGAAGTTCGAATTTTGTAGTAGTCCCCCTGTTTTGTGTTAAAAAGTCACTGACCCAACTGAATAAATTTACCAGGCTTATCAGTTTCCCCAACATAACAAGCGAAATCAATGCAGTCGCGTTATCAACTGCTTCGGGTTGTTATTTATCTCTGTTATTTTTCTTCTGATGTGGCAAACAAAACAGTTTTACATTTGACTCGAACGTTTTTGGCAAAGGCGTTTTTACTTTCTTGTAAGACTTTTGCGTAATTTTTTAATAAGATATTGTAGTTTTATGTACTTATTTGTTTTTTCTTCGTTTTCAGGCTAACGGTCAGGCATCGCAGGGCAAGTACGTCGCCGGATCAGTGACAGGTGCGAGCGGTGACTCACTCTTCGTAGCCAACCACGCTTACTAAACACACAAAGAAATTATTTATTTTTATTAATACAAAAACCGGCTTATATCACACCGGTTTTAGAGCACGTTACACACTGGCTGCTTGAACTATTCCAGTGCCATAAAAACGCGAATGACATCTGCTGTCATTTCACCAAAATGGCGGTTCTGGCGCGAACAATCTATTTAAGCGTAAAGTTAGATTAAGATTACTCGAATAATTTTATCCAGCTTCACAATTAATTAGATGTTGAACATTTGAAATATAAATAGAATCACTTGTATTATGAATTGAGAATAGTACGTAGTAATATAACAGTATATTTGCTTCATGTATTCGTGTATTAAATGTTTGACGTTATTAAATGGATGGAAAAACCATAGAAAAAAATTGTCGTTGAGATTTTAGAGTAATTAAATATAGTATATAATTTATTTATTTACACACAGCGAAATCATAATAACATGTTACATTTGGTATTTATTTCTATGAATTTATACACAGATTTTTATTTTGATAAAAATCGATTTTAGTTTGTAATGTATTTTGATAATTTAAGAGTAAAATTATAATATTCTTGATCACTTGTGTAGTTTTGTTTCATTAAGTACCTATTTCTTTACCTTACTTCATACAAAATTAGTGTTTCCAATTCCAAAGTTACCTACTCGTATTGCTAGACAACATAAGGGTAAAATACCAAAAAGTTGCACACCGTTAAAGCTGCGATAGCACGTAGTTTTAATTTCCATTAACTTTTTCCACTGTGACACGAAAATTACCTATCCATCCAAATGTATGATTATAATTTTCGTGTCACTATGGAAAAAGTTTTGTCTTCACCCTTAACTCATTTACTGAACTATTTAAATTGGTCTAACCTTAAGAATGTTCTGAGATACCTATTTGAAATTAAATCACAAACTCCTTAAAGTATCGACAGCGAATACAAAATTGTAGCTTAAAAATGAAGCTGACTTTCAGCCATTTTGACTTTAATGCTGTTTCATCATAACCAAGTCATTGCTGCGATCCGCAATATCATTGCTACAATAGGTACATTTGTGGCTATAAAGAAATAAAGACTGAATATGGCTCATATTAAATGATATGGTAACGGATAACTCACGGCTTAAATCGAGTTTAGCTCGACAAGTTGCGGGTTATTTTGAAACCCTTCTTCTAAGGAGCACGCGACTCGGCGGCTGCCGCAACACGCGCACTACGCGCCACCGCTCTGCTCGCGGGACTCATGTTGAGCTAAACTCGATTTAAGACATGAGTTATCCGTTACCATATCATTTAATATGAGTGAGTCTCACGGTAGTTTCATGTTAAAAATTGAATATGGCTGCTTTAAGTTCCTCCAACACGTAGCAATCAATAATTTTATCCTATTGTTTGGTTGGTTATTTGTATCGGCTTGTTAACATGGAAGTTGTGCATACGAGTCAGAAATGAAATACCATTACCAATACAAAGATCAAACGAAAACAATAAACAAAATCATAACGGGCTGTACCGCAATGCCCACTGGTCGCCCTAAGTTTTTTTTTATGTTAGACAGGCCAGACAAACGAACTAGTGGGTCACCTGATGTTAAGTGATCACCACTGTCCATAGACACCCGCATCGCTTTAAGCGATGCCAGTGCGTTGTCGGCCCTGCAGAAAATTATACACACGCCTCTTAAAGGCACCCAGGTCGTAACTCGATGGGAAGACCGGTCCCAGCGGGAAGCTCGTTCCAGATTTTGCAAGTTCGTGGCAAAAAAGACCGCTTAAAACGCACCGTCGAAGACTGCCATTCATCAACATGATGTCGATGAAAAGAACGCTTACGACGGGTGGATCTGTAATGGAACCCCGCAGCTGGAATGAGGTCAAAGAGCTCCTCAGAGCATTCCCCGTGGCTCCCCTAGTCAACACAGTGCAAGGCAGCAGGGCTACTCCGAAACTCGAAGTTCGTGTCGTGCGGTCCCTCTCGCTCTTGTATCAAATAGTGTAAGTGTCAGAGGGACCGCATGACACGAATTTCGAGTTTCGTAGTAGGTAGGCCTGCAGGCTCGGCGCCTCACCTTCTGCTGGTGCCAGGATTATGTACAGAGGACTAGAGTTTCCCTGTGGCTTCGCACGCGTAAATCAACAGATACAGCAGTTGAATCGAAATTCCCGTGGGAATATCGAGATTTAAGAGTAGGTAGTGTATTATTCCAGATGTCTGTCTGTCATCGAAATCCGTCCAGCCATTCTAGCGTGAAGTAACAAACAAAAATTCCCGTAGGGATTCCCGATATTTACATCGTGGTTTTCATTAACGTTTCGTTAAAAACAATCATGCCAAGTTTCATGACTCACATTCACATGACATGACAAGCCCAACAGCTGTTATTTCGCGATTTCATCCCTATCCCTTGGGATTATTGGGATAAAAAGTAGTTTACTTATGTGTTATTCCAGATGTCTTGCTATCTACCTACATATCAAATTTCGTCTAAATCCGTCCAGCCGTTTTATCGTGATAGAGTAACAAACATACAAACACACACAAACTCACAAACCATCGTATTTGTGATATTAGTAGGATTACTCCTCGTAGCTTCCGAAGCTTACTTGTTAAGATATTAATATACCTACTAACTAGCTTTTGCCCGCGGCTCCGCCCGCGTGGTATTCGGTTATCGCGCGCTGTTCCCGCGGGAACTGCACTTTTCCGGGATAAAAAGTAGCCTATGTCACTCTCGGGCCCATAAACTATCTCTATGCCAAAAATCACGTCGATCCGTCGCTCCGTTACGGCGTGAAAGACGGACAAACACACACACTTTCGCATTTATATTAGTATGGATGTAATGACATAAATTCGCAACTGGGTTGGTTTTCGGTCCACTTTCCATACAAATGGTCCTTTGCGATCGCGTAAAATCGCAATGTAAAAATTCACTACAAAGAAAAAGATGCTTCTATAAAAATAACATAACAAGCCTAGCGTAACCCTTTTGACTATAAGTAAACAAATCTAACTGCTGAAAAGAGACATGTATATCACTAGGTCCTTTACGTAATCCTAAAGAAAATATCAACCCACGCAATTCATATCGAATTGTGGGCAGTTGCGGTCCTTATCAACGCAAACATGCAACACAGTATAAAAAGGAGCAGTATTCCATCTCAGCAGCGTCCTTCATAATATGGGTGACACTCTTTCCCGGCCCGGATAATACCGACATGGAAATACTGACTCTGCTTTTCGTATACACGCCCGTAGAAGCTCCTGTCAGTTTCTATAGGTGTGTGCACAAAAAGCAGGGCCGGTATTTCCATGTCGGAGTTATCCGGGCCGGGAAAAACTGTCACCCCTTGATATACGAATCCTTCCGATTTCTCCCCAAACCCGAAGATTTTTCTAAGAGCTCACGGATTGTAATTACTTACCTAATCCGGCTCGATACACGATAGGGCTGCCTACTCTACTCTACTAACTGTCACTCTTCAGTTATGTTATTTGATTTGATAATATCACATGAAATTTAAAGTAGAGAAAGGATTAGGAAAGATTTAAATATGGACTAAGTGGTGTTTAAGAAAAATGCATTTTACGTTATTTTAAACCACAAAACGTATTATGTTTTAAACGGTTTTATATGGCTTCATCACTACGTATATTTCTTACCTACAAATTATCTACGGAGGAGTGCGAAAAGCTTTAATGTTGAATTTAAGAGTATAAAAAAATTCACATGCTAGTTATTTATGTAACTTCAATAGATAGATAGAAAGATTTATTTATTACCTTTTGAAAAAATACATTATAAACATGTCATAAATGATATGTTTATATGATACGTTTTTATTATATTTATGTTAGATGAATTTAAACATTTATTAATTAATTTATGTATCGTGGTAGGTACCTATACCTATAATAAATGCTCATGAGTCGTAGGTACGTAACCGCGGAGCACTCGCGACTGATGGTTGCCGATGTATGCTGAGAATTCGTGGCACGTACGTATAACTCGCGTTCCGGCCATTTGTATGATGACGGTATACTGCTCCTTCTTTGTACTGTGCATGTTTTCATTTCTTAGGAATAATATTTTTTTCAATTACCCTTTACGTAAGCTCCTGAAAATGACATTCTGCTATCTTAACCGCCCACGCTGAAAGAAATATTTAGGTCCACTGGCTAGCTGGCTCAGTTTCGACGTGAAAGACGGACAAAAATATACACAAACATACAAACACACAAACACACATACTTTCGCATTTATAGTATGAATATATTTATATAAAGCAGTATGGAAGTTACGAAGCTACGATCGAAACGAACACTCACACAGACGCGCGCTCTACGCGGCCTCTAAGGGGGTCTCGCGGTACTGCAGTACCTACCTCTGAGGCCGTGTAGAGCGCGCGTCTGTGTGTGTTCATATATTTATTCGTAGCTTCCATACTGCTTTAGCTTATAATAATAATACTGTGTTTATAGTTTTACTTACGTTATAATCCCTTCTAATGCCGCTTTAAAAAATACCGCGATTATATTTTAAATCCTTATTAATGCGATCTCGCAGGACGGAGGGAAATTATAAAGCTAGCTCCGAGCAATGACTTGTGATTTATATATAATTCCATTTGCAATTTCCAAGGCTTCAACAAGTTCAAAACCCCTAAAGGTGACACGTCGCCCTTCGTGTGTTCACAAGATTCCAGACTATTCACTCGAGTTGTCAAAACCATAGCTAATTGCGTATTATAAATATACTTATGTATAAGTATGTACATTTTACTTTACTTTACCACTCCACAGACCGAATATCATAACACCTATGACCGGTAGTACGAATATTGGAACGCTAAATGAGTATTTGTATATAGTCCAGTAACTTTATACATCGGCAGTATGCGTCAAATCCGGTAGTTCTGAATTTTTGCACACTTGTTTATGATGTTCTCCTAATGAATAATCCAAGTTTGTGACCTCGAGCGCCGAACGCAACTTTGTCAAAAATCGAAAAAACCGCGAAAAAAACGTATTTTTTTTCAAATTTTGGCGATTATAACCCTAAAGAACTAGTGTTTGAAAAAACTTTCTTAGAACGTTTTAAAGAAGACTAAATTTGCTACAATATGATACTAGAATTGTCTCTGTGGATCTAATAGTTTCCAAGATTAAGCCTTTCAAAGTTTATCATTTTTACGAACTCCGAAATTTTTTGCGGTTCAGTCGTTCTGAATGAATTTTGACCCTGATTATACTATCGAAGCCCTGTACTTTTATGATGGGATGTTAAAAAAGATAATGAGGAGTGTGAACGATGATGTTAAACCTAAGCTACGAATAATGAAGTAAATAAAAAAGAAAAGTACAACGGAAGTTAATAAGTTTATTTGTTAGGAAATTGAGTAATATTCAAAATCAAAAAATCAAATTAATTTGGCCCTCTTGGAAGGTCCCGGTTGAGGTTCGTCCGTATCTGGATCGACGTATTGGGATGGCATATCCCCATCAGGGGATAGTAATGAATCCTCGACGTCTTGTGCCGTCAAGTCATCCTCCATTTCGACATCGGACAGATCGTCGCCTTCTAGGATTTTACTACTGCAACATCAGGTATATTGTCACAAGAGGTCTCGCTGCAGTGCCTACAGACTGATGAGTATTTTAATCCTGTCTTCCTGCAGCTGCACGCGATCCCACAACCCTTCGTGCAGCCGCAAGTAATCATCTGCAAGAGGTGTTGTGGGGCTGCATCTCTGGTCATCGTTTTGGGATTGAGGCTTTGTGGTGTGTATATATCCACTCCCAGGGTTAAGTGTGACTCCCAACCACGCCTGTACCTGTAAGAAGATTGTACATGAGAATAGAAAATGATTAATGATTATGTAATGTGAATTACTGATGCAAAGACAAAATTTTACCTGATGGTATGTCCGCAAGGAGTGAAATCGAGCAGAGTCTCTTGTAGGAGGTAACCTGGCTAGATTGAAGCTGGTTTTCGTCGCAGCCCTGGCGAATAGTCGGTACCGCAGCTCGTCAAGGTTATAGGTGTTGTGGTTGCCTAAATTGCGAAGTTCGAAAAAATTATAAACTTTGAAAGGCTCAATCTTGGAAACTATTGGGTCCACAGAGACAATTTTAGTATCATATTGTAGCAAATTTAGTCTTCTTTAAAACGTTCTAAGAAAGTTTTTTCAAACACTAGTCTTTTAGGGTTATAATCGCCAAAATTTGAAAAAAATATCTATTTTTTCGCGGTTTTTTCGATTTTTGACAAAGTTGCGTTCGGCGCTCGAGGTCACAAACTTGGATTATTCATTAGGCCAACATCATAAACAAGTCTGCAAAAATTCAGAACTACCGGATTTGACGCATACTGCCCCCATACTTTCAGGCGACAAAGTTACTGGATTAATAAATTTATTTTCAAATTCTCTGTTTTCATGACTTAAAATCTTTTAAAAAAATCTTTGGGCCCAAGTGATTTTTTTATGCTCTACCACGTTGCACATGGCCCCATCTATCCCCTGGGTTCGCATACTCTTCGCTAGTCATACCGTAATTTTTGTCCGAATCATCGTTTGTCATAATTTTTTCCCACTTTACCATAAAATTTTCTGAATTTTTAAATGGTCATCTTATAGGAAAGTAGGTATAGGTTAGGTTAGGTCTGTTTTATAAGAATTCTGAACAATAAAATTATTGGATTCAGAGAAAAAATACTTATGACAAACGATCATTCTGACAAACATTACATTCGGACTTCCGATAAGTATGCGAGCCGATATGGACCCCTATCCCCTAAGTATATACCTACGTATGTCCATCCATCTGCCAAACACCCTGTATATAAAGCTTACGTGATAAATCAACGCGGGCCCAGTGCGGATTGGGAACTTCACACGCACCACTGAATCGCTTCGCAGGTATGTCCAGGTTTCCTCACGAGGAGGAGGCCTGTGCCCAGCAGTGGGACGTATATAGGCTGAGATGAGATGGATAAATATTGGGATAAATCAAAAATCAGATGGTGAATACTGCGCTTAATTTTAAATCGACAGATTTATTTAAATTTAGTAAAATTAAAATATCTAAGTGTACCAACAGAAGGCGGGAAGTGACTTTGTTTTATTCCAGGTCAAGATATATTTGCTATACTACAACTAATATTCTATTTATAAATAAACTAGCTTTTGCCCGCGGCTCCGCAAGCGTGGATTTCGGTTATCGCGCGCTGTTCCCTCGGGAATTGTGCATTTTTTCCGGGATAAAAAGTAGTCTATGTCACTCTCTGGCCCATAAACTATCATATGCAAAAAATCACGTTGATCCTTCGCTACGTTACGGCATGAAAGATGGACTAACACACAAACATACAAACACAAACTTTCGCATTTATAATATTAGTACCTATGGGTAAATAAATATCATGAGACACCTGACATCAATTGACCTAGCTAGTCCCACACTAAGCAAAGCTTATACATACCTACTATGGATACTAGGCAACGGATAAACATAATACTAAGATAGATAAATACATACTCAAACACGTAATAAACATCCAAGACCCCGATAGCAAACTTTCGTATAATTCATACAAATATCTGCCGCGGCCGGGAATCGAACTCGGGACCTCAAGTTTCGCAGTCAGGTGCTCTAACCACTTGGCCATCCGGTCCTCAATACTATACTTCACTACATAGTATAAAACAAAGTCGCTTTCTCTGTCCCTATATCCCTATGTATGCTTAAATCTTTAAAACTACGCAACGGATTTTGATTCGTTTTTTTTTAATAGATAGAGTGATTGAATTTATCTATATATATAAAAGGCAAGCCTGACTCACTGGGTTATATATCAACGCACAGCCCAAACCGCTGGGCCTAGAAACTTGAAATTTGGTACAAAGGTTCTTTTTATGATGTAAGTGAGCACTAAGAAAGGATTTTTAGAAATTCATCCCCTAAGTGGCTGAAATGGGGGCGTGAAGCTTATATGGAACTTTCTCATTTCTGAACTTAGAAGTATGAAAATAGCTGTATAAGTTCTCGATTACCATTAAAAATTATCTGTTTAGGTGAAATAGATAAAATTATCCCCACAAAGGGGTAAAATGGGGGGGGGGGGTAAAGTTTGTATGGAAATTTTCTCATTTCTGGACTTAGAAGTATGAAAATAGGTTCTCGCGATAACCGAATTCCACGCGGGCGAAGCCACAGGCAAAATCTAGTATGTATAATAACATCCTTCATCATATTTAGTATCAGCATTGCACCCGTGCGAAGCCGGGGCGGGTCGCTAGTAGACAATAAAATATACTGTACTTTACTGTTTATTTATTTTCGAAGAAAGCTACTACTGTTTTACTGTATTGTGGAGTACAATAATAACAAGTCAATGTATCGTACCGTATTATGGTGGAAGGTTAGCACGTGCTGTTATTCTGTTGTTTTCATAAACTGTCAGAATATAATTTGAATATAATTCTACCCTCCATTAACCTCTAAGCGCTCTCGCTCATTCGGGTTCACTAGACTGTTTATAACCCAATTAAGGGGTGTGTAACCATCCTCTTCACCGTTAATCGCTTAAAAATCTAATTGAGGAATCGTTTCACCCTTGTCTTTGCTTTTGATGTTTTTTTTTTATAAAGCTGTTAAAATATAGATATAATGAAATTAAATAAAACCGGCCAAGGGTGAGTCGAACTCGCTCACCGAAGATTCCGTGCCACCTTACGATTGCCGTTGTTAAGACTAAGCTAAAAAAAAGTCCAAAAACATGAACTTCTCACCTTATTTGCATCTAGAAAAAGGTCTCTCTAAAATTCAACTAAAATAATGTAAATAAATATCACTGTTGGGGCAGTAGCCTGGTGTAAGGTTTTCAGGGTCTTCTTCAATAAGAATTTTATTTAAAGTTTTATGATAAATAATATATTAAAAATAAATTGATCACGTGAGTACAAGAGTTGTTGATTTCGAAAAATTTAAGAAATGTGTCGGCTCTGGCCGTGGAAGCTACTTTTATACAAAAAAACAGCGCCACTAGCGGCGAAAGCAAAAACTAAATTAGTTCCGCGCAACGCCGCGTGAGGTCGCTAGCTGACGCGTCGACATACTCGGCCGCCTTGAGAGCGGCAGCTCTCAACAGGGATGAACAGCTCCTCGTCCGACGTAGCTCAGCCATCAGTCATCTTTAGGTGTAGCTCAGCCATCAGTCAGCTTTAGGTGTAGCTCAGCCATCAGTCAGCTTAGGTGTAGGTACGGGAAGAGGGCAGATTTTAGTGAATGCCCTCTTAATGATGCCCGTCGCTGTTTTGATGTAAGCGACTCTGGATACGTTGTCTCGACCAGGGAAAACGGTCAAGACTCTGCCCAATTGCCATTTGAGCGGAGGTTGGTTGTCTTCTTTGATAACAACCAAAGTGTCTTTTTTTATGTCATCTTGATTGGTTTGCCACTTGGTTCGCTTCTGGAGCTCAGCGATGTACTCGTTGGACCAGCGCCTCCAGAAGTGCTGCCGCAGTAGCTCAATACGCTTGTAGCGTGTAAGCGTATGGATCGGCGGGGGGGTCGTCGCCGCGGTCCCCAGGTCCTCGCAGGCGGGAGCGGTCAGCGGCCGGCCGATCAGGAAGTGCGCCGGCGTCAGCGGGGCGAAATCATTAGGGTCTGACGACATAGGATACATGGGGCGGGAATTTAACACGGCTTCAATTTGTGCCAAAACCGTGCTAAGCTCCTCATAAGTCAAATTAGCATTTCCCACTACGCGCATTATTGCACGCTTGCTCACGTCTATACCCTTTTCCCATAATCCGCCCTGATGTGCCGAATAAGGACAAATAAATTTAAGCTCGATATGATTATCAGAGGCAAAATCAATAATAGACCGAGAGCTGTCTTGCAAAAAATATGTAAGTTCTTTTGCTGACCCTACGAAATTACGCCCGTTATCCGAAAAAATCTGTATAGGTTTTCCTCTACGAGCAATAAACCTCTTTAATGCCATCAAATAATATTCAGTTGACAAACTAGTAACTAATTCCAAGTGCAACGCTCTTGTTGCAAAACAAACGAATAAACATAAATAACATTTCTCGAGTTTAGCACCCCTGCCTTTCCGATTCAAAATGTACAAGGGTCCTGCATAGTCAACACCACAGCGAATAAAAGGAAACCCTGCCTCCAGACGTTCCTTAGGTAAGTTACCCATAATAGGCTGGTAAGTTTTACCTGTTAAACGAATACATTTTACACACTGCCTTACAGTCTTTCTTGCCATATTTCTACCTCCTAAAGGCCACCAAGTATTTCTAATATGAGCAAGAAGTAGCAAAGGCCCAGCATGCAATAATTTAATGTGCTCATATTTGAAAAGTAGTTGAGTGAAATAATGTTTACTACACAAGATCGCAGGGTGTTTTTTACTATAGCTAAAATCAATTGAATTTACTAGTCTGCCACCTACTCTAATAATATCGTCATTATCTAAGAATATATTTAGGCTTGACAAACTTCGTGAAGTTTTAAAAGGTTTTTTATTAATTAACAAGTCGTATTCGACCGGAAATGACTGTCTTTGAACAGTTTTTGTTAAAAGAATTAACGATTTATTTAATTCTGTAATAGATAAAGCGCCGCTTAGTTGCTGCTGTTTGTCAGTTACCCGCACGTTATGAATAAAGCGTAGTACATATGCATAAGTACGCTGCAATCTGCTAAACGACGAAAACCGACTAAAATCAAATAAGTGAGGCGAATTTTCGTTATCTATTTGTACTGTTGTTGACAGCACAACGTTTTCTTTTTTATTAACTTTTAACTCTGGCAATTTTAATTGCTCAGTCGAAAAATTTAATTAATAATTTAAATGACACTCACGTAAAAATAATGGGCCGTGCCACCACAAATCACTATTAGTTAACTCGTCTAGGCTACAACCGCGCGCCGCGGGATAACAGATCAGCGGGATTGTTTCGCTACGAACATGTAAAAATATGGCGTTACCTGCGAGCTCACTAATTTCAACGACACGGTTCTGAACAAAAGTCTTTAATTTATGTGGACACATTCGCAACCATCCTAGTGTTATTGTGGAATCGGTCCAAAACACAATTTTGTCAAAACTAACGCGCAATGATTTTATGACAACTCGAGGCGAGGTATACTCAATGTCTGGAGAGGGCTCACGCGCGTCTTAGCACAGAGTAGATTGACTGTGACGTCACCGTGGTCATTAAGAGTGCGAATATATGCACAACTACCATAAGCACCTAAACTTGCATCACAGAATAAATGCATTTCGATATGTTTGCTATTGTGGCCAAATGCATGACGAGGAATTCTAAGATTAGGTAAATTTGATAATGAATTAAGAAACTTTTCCCAGCGCAAAATTATATCATTAGGTAACGAGTCGTCCCAGTCGACCTTACTCAACCACAGGGTTTGTAACAGCACCTTAGCTACAATAACTACTGGACTAAGCAGCCCAATTGGGTCGTAAATTTGAGATACAACGGATAAAATAAAGCGTTTTGTAACTTTTGTTGTATCTTTGTTTACCTGTGACATAAAATGCAACTGATCTGTTTTATTAAACCATCCTAAACCTAAAGTTTTACTAGCACAATTTTCACCAAGTGATAAATGCTTTGAATTATTTATGTTACTATCGGCTAGTCCTACACTGGAAGCTATAGCGGGCGAGTTGGAAATCCACTTACGAAGTGGTAAGCAACCGGACATGCACACCTTTTTTACTTTATTGCATAAGGTTGACAAATGTAATGAATTGTCACTACCGGTAATTAAATCATCTACATAAAAATCTTCTAAAATAGTACGAGATACCTCTTCGTCTTCGCATTCCAATCCTAGCTGTCTAACGCACCTAATGCTTAAATAAGGCGCAGACGCCGTGCCGTAAGTGACGGTGTTAAGTTGATAAACGTCTAAAGGGTCACTTGGATTATCTCGCCATAAAATCAACTGTAAATTACGTTGGTCTTCATGAATTTCAATTTGTCTAAACATTTTTTCTATATCTGCACATGCGACATATTTATACTGACGAAATCTTAATAAAATGGAAAATAAATTATTTTGTAAAACAGGGGTTTGCAACTGTATATCGTTAAGCGACATACCTGAACTTGTTTTTTGACTCGCATTAAAAACTACTCGCAATTTAGTTGTTATACTATTTTCACGAAAGACTCCGTGATGTGGCAAAAAATAACAAGGCAAATTATAATTGTCAATACGACTCATATGTCCCATCTCTAAATATTCATGAATAAACTCGCTATAGATCTGCTTGTAGTGTGGCAAGCGCTCAAGTTTGCGTTCTAGCGATAGAAACCGGTTCCTGGCTGTCGTGTAACTATCACCTAACAAATTAGCCGATTCCTTGAGTGGAATCCTAACACAGAAACGTCCATTATTTAAGCGTTTGGTCGTTTCATTAAAAATATTTTCACAAGCTCGCTCGTCGGCCGTTAAATATTTTTCTGTTTTGGAGATTTCTTCTATCTCCCAAAACTTTCTTAATTGCTCGTCTATAGGTAACGTTTGAGTAAAACAACATCGAGAAACCTGCGTATCACCGGCAACGGGCCCTGATACTATCCAGCCTAATTTGGTATTTTGTAAATAGGGTCCTTCGGGTAATCGTATTCTACCTTCCAGTAACAAATCCCAAAAGTGGTCCGCGCCTATTAATAAATCTATTTGCGACGGCGTGCAGTATGACGGGTCCGCGAGTTTTATGTTTCGAGGTACCTTTAAATCTACGTCTATACCTGCAGCCGGCATGATAGTGGTGATACTAGGTAAAATCATGCACATTATTTGCGTGTTGTAATCATCATTAAAAGAACGAATATTAATTTTACAAGAGTGGGTAGACTGCGTAATCGTCTGACCAACTCCTGCGATTCGAACAATGGACTGTATAGGTAAAGCGTTTAGTTTATTAAAAAATGAACTTGTAATTATGCAATGTTGGCTACCGCTGTCTAATAATGCTCTGGCCTTATAATAATTATTGTCACTGCCTACTATCTCGACTAAAGCTGTGGATAATAAAACAGTCTCTAAAGCGCGTCTATTTACAAGGCTCGTACTTTGGGTTGCCAAAATTTGCGGTTCTGATAAAATAGGATTTGAATTTGTTATATTATAATTTTTCGTAGTGGGCGATTGTTGCAGCGGCACCTTAGCTGCTTGAGACAAATGTAATGCGTTGTCTTTATCGCATTCACTATGAAGTAAACTATTATGTTTTTTATTACATTTTGTACAGGGACCAAAATGACAGGCATTAGCTGCATGTCCCACGCGTAAGCAATTCTTACAAAGATTTTTAGTGTTAACAAAACTGAGTTTATCTTGCACTGATAATTCTAGAAACTTGTTACACGCATAAATGGAATGGTTTTCGCTGCACATACTACACACGCGGGTACGCTTGTTAAAGTTATTTGCGTTACTGCGGGTTGGTGCGGAAATAAAGGAATGCACTTTTTGTGGCGATTTAGAATAATCATGGGAACCTTTGATATGAGAATTAGTGTGATTAGCTTTGACCATTTCTAACATATCTGCTCGGTCCCTAAGGAACTGAATTAAATCATTTAATTTTAAACAATTATCTGGGGTTTTGTTAACCGCCATTTTATATTGCTCCCATTCCTTCTCCGTATGCGAATCTAATTTAGAAACTATAATATAAATTATGAGAGTGTCCCATGATTCAGTGGGCTCCCCTAATGATTTTAATGAGCGTAAATTCTTTAAAACTGTATCTATTAATTTTCTTATTTGCAACGGAGATTCTTTCGTTGAAGCATTTAATGAAAATAGCGCTTTTACGTGATTATGAATTAATAATTTAGTATTATTAAATCTATTTTCGATTAGATCCCAAGCGATATCGTAATTTTCTGGCGTAAACTGGATTGATTTTATAACTTCTGAGGCGTTATTCGTTAGAGCTGACCGCAAGTAATAGAATTTCTGGATATTATCAAGCTGTTTAGAGCTATGAATCATAGAAATGTAGATATTCCTAAACTCGAGCCACGTATCAAACGATCCGTCAAAAGAGGGTAGAGAAATAGTTGGTAATTTTACTACTGGTTTTAACTCGTTACACTTGGAATTAGTACACGATTCAACAATACAACTGTCTATAATCTGCTGTGCATCGATCATAGTGCTATAAAAGGATTCTTCAAATGACTCACGATATTCAAACTGACCGTTAAGATCTGAATCCTCTACTATCTCTTCTAGAGCACCCTGGATATTATTAAATTCACTTAATAAAGCTTGGCTATTATTTTGTCGCATTTTAAGCTCTGAAAGCTGCTTATGCGTTAATGGAACATTTAAATCAGTTAAAGAAGCTATAAATTTCGCAAAAACGGTCAATCTAGTTTTGATTGTACCTCTTTTTTTATTTAGCTCACGAATTAAACAATTTGTCGAATCCGTGGCTATAGGTTGAGGAGATTTAGTGCGTGGAGGAACTAAATTGTCCTTATCCTGACTCATTCTGACTTTTTATGAGATGTAGGGTACTCACGTGAACAGGCGATCTTTGTGCAGATGATGATGTAATGCGCAGCAGCTGCACTATCTGATCTAGAAATTAGAGACACGGTTTTAGCACGTTAATTGAAACCGAGGGAAAGGAACGATAATGTCAGACCCTTATTCCTGATTCTTGATGCTTCTGATGCGGCTCGAAGGTCCAATGTTGGGGCAGTAGCCTGGTGTAAGGTTTTCAGGGTCTTCTTCAATAAGAATTTTATTTAAAGTTTTATGATAAATAATATATTAAAAATAAATTGATCACGTGAGTACAAGAGTTGTTGATTTCGAAAAATTTAAGAAATGTGTCGGCTCTGGCCGTGGAAGCTACTTTTATACAAAAAAACAGCGCCACTAGCGGCGAAAGCAAAAACTAAATTAGTTCCGCGCAACGCCGCGTGAGGTCGCTAGCTGACGCGTCGACAATCACGGGCTGGTCAATTGAGCTGGTCTCAAACTAAGGCTTTTTTATGGATACCTACTAGGCAATAGGTAGGTATATATTAAACGCACAAGACTCGAAAACAATCAATTCGTATTTTTCATATATAAAGTCATTAAGATAATAATAGGTAATATTAAGATATTTGCATCGAGCGGGGATCAAATCTGCTTGGGACCTCAAGCTTGGTTGCCAAGTTTTTTGACATAAAACTGACCCATTATTGACCTTACCTCACCTGATGACCTCTCTTTCTGACTCAATCCCCCTATCCTACTATCTCACTCTCATCAGAGTAAATGAGTAAAATCTCAGCTCAGCTTCGCGCCAACTAACTAATAGTTAAAATGTATGGCAAAAATAACAATAGTTAACACATTTCAACGGAAATTTAACTAACTTTAACTACTGATCAAACAACGGGGCCCTAATACTGTACGGACTCAAGTCATTTTACGAATATGAAACGTCGACATAAATCTTACGAACACATCACAGTCCGTCACACTTACAACAGGTCATTTACTTAAAATTTTCGCCCATAAAGCACTTTGATTAGCCAACCGCGACTTATTAGGGTGTAATTAGGCAGTTAAGTTGAACAACACGTGCTTGATTACTTATGATCGCCGGGTGGATGGCATCGTTTTTGAGAACATCTTAATACGGTTGCTCTGTATCCGGTACGTTTGAACTGTGACTTGAATTTCGAATTTGTGCGTGGGTAAGGCCGCGAATTTTGACCAATGTGACATAGAAATAACATAAAAAAAATAGGTAACGTTATCATAAAACGTAACGTAAATTTTGATAAAGCCTGGATCATACTGGCAAATATTCTCATTAGATAATGTGTCTATAAAAAAAATACATGTCATATAATAAAGTGAAGTTATTATTTTTACTAGAACTTTATTTTTGTTTTTTTTTTCGACAAAAGTTGTAGTTGATGGACATAACTTATTAAAAACACATTATACATTTCACTATCCTAAAATTAACGCCATTGTTCCACACAGAAACATATACAAATTATCTATATAATATAGTTTCTGACCAGAGGCCGTATTGCCTAATGTTTTTGACACTCGTGATCGCAATCAAATGACATATTTCGCATACAAAAGCTGTCATTTTATTGCGATCGCAAGTTCCAGCAACGTTAGGCAATAAGGCCTCTGATCCTAAACCTGTCCTATATGGGATCTATAGAGTTAAAACTGAATGTGGAAGTACCCTCTAGTTGACAAAATATCTTTCCAAAAGTGTCTCTTTACATGCCTCTATAACAGTGACCAAAAGGTGCACATTTATAAGCATAATGAATTTGGATAAGTGGTTGTGAGCATGCTTGTGACTTCGACTGTACAAGCTTAAATTTATTTAACTTCAAAATATCAATTTAACTAACTTACTGTGTAGTCATTGGAAACCTAATAATAAACTGGTGTAAGTTAGAATTTTTCTGTGTGCACTTCCCTTTACCACATTTTTTCGTTACGTTATGTAAAAAATACGTTGCATTTTGTAAAAATGTAACGTAATCGTAACGAAAGTGTAACGTATTTTAAACAAAAACACGTTTATCATGGTGAAATAACAACATTTTGAACATAATAATACATGCTACTTACATGGAAAAGATTACCCTATCTCAGGAAAAAACAACAGTTAAAAATAATCACTACTTACCCTTAAAATCGGACAAGCACTTTTGACGTTATTTCGAAAAACTTTCTCCGCGTCACGTTTGATGGCTGTTTGTAAACAAACTGATGACATTTATTTATCTCTTATGTATTGCCCTATTAGAGTATTAGTTTCTAGTGCACAAAAACATATTTCTATCAAAATTGGCGTTAAAAATAGCTTTATAAAGCGTCACCAAAGTAGTTATTCGTAACGAAAACGTGGTTTTTTGGCACGTGAAAAGAAATAAATATAAAAAAAGAAAATTATTTGATTATCATGATTCCGAAATCGGTAGAGCTATCGCTATATCATTAAATTTCGTTTAAACAAAATCATGATCATGAGAAGTTAAAAACCATGAAAATAATAAGGTATTAAGTACTCGCGGCCGAAAAAAATAGTCAATTTTCGTTACGTTTTGGACGGAAATATATTTTTATTATTTTTTTAAAAGGGTTTAAATGAATTATCTCATTTGCGACCTTTAGAATTCATATCGCGTAATATAATAAAAAAAATGAAACCTCTAGGGGTTACCAGTTTTTTTTTATCAGCTTTCCAAATTTGAAACGTCCAAATTGGTCAAAATTCGCGGCCTTACCCGCGTATGCTTACTAATCTGCTTTTAATCCCAATAATTAAGCTATTATAAAATAGGGGTACGGAATTTCAGTGGCGAAACGAAAGTACTAATGAATAATGATTCTTTATAACATTTATCGTCTAAAAATGGTTTTATACAACATAACACAATACAAATAATTTTCAACAATTAAATGTATTGAAATAAAAACTCAAATGTATTTTCATTTCATTTTACCGATGTAACTTAACTAAATTGAAATAACTAAAAAAAAGGTTCAAACATTTGTGGTTTTTCATGTATTAGTATTAGTCAACTTTTTGGTGTCAGGCAACCTAAGTAAGTATCAACCAAAAACGCAGTTTTTAATAACAGTTTGTATATTTCGGTTTTTTCTGTCAAACTGGCCTAAGATTATTATAAAATAAACCTAACCTAAACTAATCCTATAGAGCACACAGCACACCATTGAAAAGTACGTCTCCAGTAAAAATTGGTAAACTTACGAAACCTTCTAAATGTGGAAATTCAGAAAATATATAATTAAAATGTACTTCAATGTAATTAAAAAACATCTTACACCCTTTTTGGGACATGTTCAGAGCTAATCTCGAGGCATTAAAACACACGAATCGACAATTATTTCAAAGTGCCGTTGAACCTTTAATTTGCTCAATCCCGGATGTTTGGCTGGCCCAGATCTAAAGGGGTTTAACCATTAGAACAGTCTAATTAAATCAGTATAAACGATGAGAACAAAAACCTGCATGATTCAAAAACAACAGAGAATATTTTCAATTTGATTTATTAATGATTCATCAATTTTTTTGCTATCTGTGAACAGATCTCGGTTTCTTATTCGATAGTTTATTGATAAAAATCACTTACATAAGTCATTATAAAAATTTTTTTGCCTCTTGTTCACTGAAATAGTAAGTAATAAGTATCCATGCGAAATTTCTTAAATTTATTTTAGGGTTGCTGGAGAGATGCTCTACAGCAACCCCAAATTCAGTTTATTCTACTCTCAAATTAAGGAACTTTTTTTAAATAGGTACTAATTTGGTACATATTGCGTATATCAGCTTTTTTATGTGAATGTCTTAATAAATCAGAAAACAGACAGTGGGATTTCTAGGGAGCATGACGTACTGCCAATTCAGATTCGTTCTGAATTCGATCCTTCAGAGCCTTCCAGAGCTCGCTGAGAGGAGAATCTAAAGATATAGGTTTTTTATTTTTACGTTGACTATATAACAGTGAACTAGTTAGGATTGTTGACAATAACATCCACTTGAGTTATCCTTTGTTTTCATCGTTTAAAATAGAACATTCAGTACGTCACCCTAAACCTAACTTCCCCTCACATCTTGTCAACGAACTGCTAGCCTCATTTATTGTTCACTCGCCCCGAAAGTTTTAAGTAATTGATTGAAAGTTTCATTTTGTTTCGAAGTTTATCAATTTACCGATAGGTACCAACTCCTTGTTTTCCTTAGATGCACCCATTAAAGTGACATTAACTTTATTATTATTTGTGAAGAAAAGCGTATACGTAGTCTTTAATTAATTTTAACTTTAGTTTGTGGTTCTTGAATTAAGACAAGGCACCTATAAGTTCTAAAGTATTTATCACTTTCATTATACTAATATACGAGTATGATATGTGGCATAAAAACCTAATTATTAACCTATTTTTTTTTCGATTGGAAGGAAAACGAGCAAGTGAGTCTCCTGGTGGTGAGAGATCACCACTGCCCATAAACATCTGCAACACCAGGGGTATTGCAGTTGCGTTGCCAACCTAGAGGCCTAAGATGCCTCAAGTGCCAGTAATTTCACCGGCTGTCTTACTCTCCATGCCGAAACACAACAGTGCAAGCACTGCTGTTTCACGGCAGGATTAGCGAGCAAGATGGTAGTAGCAATCCGGGCGGACCTTGCACAAGGCCCTACCACCTGTAAAAAATATATATATCTAATCTTTAACTTTTGCGAAATGAACTGTACTGTACCTTGCCCGATTCCTGAAAGTCGATGTACAGTCAAGGAAACTGAATCGCTCACCAGGGTGTAACTTTTGAGTTGCTAATGTCATGTTGACATCCCGTATGGGTTCCCTGGTCAAACCCGATAAGTCGAAATAGTTGACTGTTGAAAGAAAGAACACTATGTATGTATGTATGTAGGTATATGTATGTTTATTTCGAAATTTTTATGAATTATTAGATTGAATAATAACTCAATAGGGTTTGACCTGGGAACCCTCGATACATTTCCCATAGAAATAATACCGAAGTTGATTATGAAAAGGTTCCACCCTGGCACGTTTCTTTGGCTATACCCACCAAGAACACAGATCGCTGCCTGATCGATGACCTGTGGGTCAACATTCCACTTGCCTCTTTCAATATTTACCAAAGGAAACAAATGAAACGCGAACACAAGCATTTACATGTTTGACGAAAAGCTTTTGATGTCTAAAACGGGGGATACTTATAAGGATTCGCTTCGGAAATACTGTATCCTTTTGTAAACTGATGTCGCGTGCTGCGGTATTTGTAGAAATTGTTGAACTAGAAAGAAAGAAAGGAAGAAAATATATTTGTTGTTGTTGTAGTACATTTAGACATACAATACAATACAAATACTCTTTATTGTACACCAGAAATAATAAGCGATACAGAGAACAGGTACACAGAGAAAATTACAAGGTAAGCAATAGGCGGCCTTATCGCGACATATAAAATATAAACAAAACAAAAGTGGAAAGAGCAAAAAGGACACAAAAAGGGAGTCTGGCTCAGCACGATGTCACGAATTGCTTCGCAACTCTGATATTCTACCAAAACTAAGACTTAATAAAGCTAAACTTAAACTAATAAAGTTACCAACTTAGAAATGGGCCTGTACCCGCTTCAGCCAACCGTAGAGGTGGTTTCAGCGATACTTGGACCAGGTTCGTTGTAGAAAGGAGTCACGTTGCTCTGCCGAAGCTCGAAGTTTCGCCTTTGCCGTCACTTGTATGTCGTAGGACGTTAAGGTAAATTTGAAGAAAAGAGTTTACTTTACTTAACACTTATACTTTTAATAAAATCAAAATTAATACAAGGAATTGAAGGCTTAGTGCTAACTCTACCAAGTCACCCGAACGAATGAACCTGGATGCTGTGTGTGAACTTATATACTAAATTCTGTTGGTAGGGCGGAAAGAATAGGTGATTTAGATTACATGGTTTGCTCGCAGGAAGCTATAAAATATTTTACGACTTTGGAAAAGAACGGTTTAGTTCATGGAAAAATTAATATTGATAAGGAGAAATCTTATCCTGCGGTATTATGATATTAAATGTCAAAAGGTGATATTAGTCATTAACATATTGATCTACTAATTATACAGTTCAAATATACGGTTAGGGATAGGTATACATAACTCCTCCCTCCTTAAGAGTGAAATTATCTAAAAAGAATTAAATGAATTTTAGATGATTTTACGATACTAGGCATAAGTTCAAAAACTCTAAAAAAAATATACGAAGTGTTAGTAACAATACTTCTTAAAAAATAAATTAGTATGTTATACAATGAATAAATTTTATTTTAAATTGATAATTATTGTTTTTAATTTTGTCCCTTGTTTCACTTCACTTTTTATTTCACTTCACTTTAATTTTTGATTCACTTTATTGTCACTTAATTTTGTTGATTCACTCTAATTATCATCGTCGTGATGTAGTTTCTGATTACTGATCATTGATCAATGTAATAAAGACAAGGATTCCGCACATTGTCTTCGTTGACATTGCTCATTCACTTGTAATTAATTCTTCTTCTTCCTTAATTTTCTTTTCTGTTAGATAGACAACCTTACAAACATGGTCCCTATCGTAATTGTTATATAAAATATAAGAAAAAGATATTTAAAGTATACATAATTGTGGGCTATGTCCTAAGTAATATATTTTTATAAGTATAATTATCCAAATTTACGATACACATATAATATATATAATATATATTTTTTTAATTTTTCAAAATTATTTCCTTAATATATTTATAAAATTATTCCCTTAATTAATTAGCGTTTATAGTGCTTTATTTTTAAATTAGTATAACAATAAATTTAATCTTACCTAAATGAAAGTATACGTCTATACTTCATTATTTCATTAGTCGGCTTATACGACATCCATTGAATAGTGGAGTAATCTATTCTTTAACCGGAGTTTACACGGATATAAATCTGTTTAGTCGGCTCTTACGACATCCTATAAGATTTTGGAGGTGTTTTATTCTGATCCGAAAACAACGCGGATAATCTGTTAGTCGCCTTTTACGACATCCATAGATTATTTTGGATTGGTCCTATTCTATGCACTCGGGAACCACACGAGGTTACAACTTAAAATTATTTTACATTTTTTTTTTTTTGTGTTCTGGTAATTTATATATTACCTGTAATTATATTTATTACACTTAATGATTTTTATTTGATTACTGTGATGAATTTTTATTCATAATTTTATTGACAATATTTTTAAATTTATTTTTCGCACTAGTTTTACTTGGATTTTTAATATTTCGCAATGGGACTTTTGTTTCCCTTTGTCCAATTGTGATTGGTACTATATTTCTATCTGATTCTCCGCTAACTGTTGCTTTTTGATAACGCGCGACATGTTTTGGTTTGCGTGTGTTCACTACTTTACTATATATTACGTCACCTACATCTATACTATCGTTTGGGGTATTAGTATGAGGTATCAATTTATTACGCGTATTTTCCTTAGATTCTATCATTTTTTGTGTAATATAATTATATAAAACTTGGGTCCTTTTTGCATGGTCCGTCATTAGTTTTTGCATGTAATGTTTTTGAAATTCTATATCGAAAGTACTTCTAGAGTCTGTATGTCCAAATACTATCTCGAAAGGAGTAAAACCTGTCGTACTATGTATAGTATTATTATATGCACATAATGCGTAAGTCATTGTGTCTGATATGTCTGTAAATTTCTTTTCGTATTTAGCTAATCTATATATTTCTATAAGTGTGCTATGAAATCTTTCGATAATTCCCATGGAATTTGGATTATTCGGCGTTCCTATATGCAATTCTATTTTATAAAATTTTAACATTTCTCTCATGAGATTGTTGTTGAACTCTGAACCTGGGTCGCTATTTATTTTTAATGGGGTTCCGTAGTATGAGAAATATTTCATTAATGCTTTTACTGTTTCTGGTGTTGATCTATTCTGTACTTCAAATGCTTGACCTAATTTACTAAATGCATCTACAATTGTTAAGTATGTTATACCTTCTATTTTAAATAAGTCGATAAAAATTTCTTCAAAAGGTTTGTTTTGCGTTTGAGTGAATTGTATGAGAGGTTTAATTGGTTTTCTGTTGTATTTCATTTTTTTACATAATTCACATGAATTTATAATGGCTGTTATGGTTTCCTTCATATTTGGCCAATAATAATTTCTTTTTATTCTAGTAAGCGTTTCTTGAATTCCCCTATGGCATGTTTTTCCAATATGTGTGTTTTCAATTAAAGTTTTTTGTTCGTCTTCATTGTTTAAAATAGTAATTCTTTTCGTACATTCTATGATATTAATGTTGTTTTTATCGTATAATTCATGTATAGCGTTATAGAATTGTTCCCTTAATTTTATATTATTAAAATAAACGAAGTATTTTTTATCTTGTTCTATATGTTCTTTCAGGAAATTTTTAATTATTTCTAAGTTATCTGCTATAAAAAGTTCTATTATATTTCGTTTATCTTTTAGATATGTTTTAATTTTATACTCATTTTTATACCATGTATTTACTATAATTTGTCTTGGCTTTATGTCAATTGGTTCATGTAGTATTGGTATTATGGAAAAGGTTTCTTCACTAATACTGCAGGTCTCTACTTCTGAGTCGTAAACTGACATTGTTCGTTCCGAGTCTTGAGTACTTGTAAAAGCTGATTGCGTTAATTCTGGATCTGGACTGGGTTGTATTATTTCATAAGTAGGGTCTATTTGTGAATTATTTGATGTCGATGGTATATTTGCGTATGTATGATTATACATATTAACTTTTATTCTTGACAGTGCGTCAGCATTAGTGTTTTGTTTGCCATTTTTATATGAGATTTTGAAGTCGTATTCTTGTAATTTTAATCTCCATCTTGTTAATTTTGAATTTGGTTCTTTTAATGAAAATAGCCATGCTAATGGTCTATGATCCGTATGTATGTGAAATTTGTTTCCGTATAAGTATGGTCTAAAGTGTTTTACAGCCCAAACAATGGCTAATAACTCTTTTTCTATTGCACTGTACTTTATTTCTGCTTCTAATAAGGTCCTACTTGCATAAGCTATAGGCTTATCGGATCCTATAGTTCCTTGAGAAAGAACTGCGCCTAAGGCTATATTACTCGCGTCCGTCGTTAATATAAATGGTTTCGTGAAGTCTGGATATTGTAACAATGGTGCATTAGTGAGTAATGTTTTACAATGTTCGAATGCGTTTTTAAATTCTGGTGTTATTATAAATTGTTCGTTTTTTCTCAGTAGTTTAGTCATTGGTTTAGTTATTTTTGCGAAATCTTTTATAAATTTTCTGTAGTATCCTATGAGTCCTAAAAATGATTTTATTCCTTTTACATTTGTTGGTAATGGATATTCTAACACTGCTTTAATTTTATCTTCATTGGGTTTCAATCCGTTTTTTGTTATTGTATGCCCTAAATATAATACTTCTTTTCTGAAAAATTCTGATTTGTCTAACTGTATTTTTAGATTTGCTCTTCGCATTATTTTGAAGATTTTGTGTAATTTATGTATGTGTTCGTCAAATGTCGTTGAAAATATGATTATATCATCTAAATATACTAAGCAATGAATGCCCTGCAATCCACGCAGAATATTGTCCATTGCTCTTTGAAATGTAGCTGGAGCTGTTTTTAGTCCGAAAGGCATTCGCATGAATTCGTAATGTCCATTTTGTGTACTAAAGGCTGTTTTCTCTTGGTCTTGTTTATCTATTTCAATTTGGTGATAACCGGAAGCTAAGTCTAACGTACTGAAGTAAGTACTTTTTCCTAACTTGTCAAAGATGTCCTGAATATTTGGGAGGGGATATTTATCGTCAATTGTGATTTCATTTAATTTTCGATAATCTACTACCATACGAAATTTTTGTTTATTACTTGCGTCCATTTTCTTTGGTATTAAATGTACAGGGGCACTCCATGGTGAATAACTCGGTTTTATTACGTTATCTCTAAGTAATTTTTCGACTTGGTTTTTTACTTCTAACTGTTGTGATGGTGATTGTCTATAAGGTTTTATATAAATTGGATTGTCATTATTTGTCCTAATTTTGTGTTTAATTTCGTGTGTAAAGGTAAGTGGAATATCTTCATGATAAAAGATGTCTCGAAATTCGAAGCAAAGTTTGGATATGGCATCTTTTTCTTCTGAGTTCATGTGATCGGTTTTAATTTTTTGTAAATTATTTATTAATAAATCTTCGTGTTGTGTGTCCATATAATTTGTTTTGCATATTGTGCCTTCGAATGGTGTAATAGGGAATGGTTTAAAAATGTCTATCATTATATCTTTTGTAGTTGTGTTTTGTATGATGGTCGTTGCTTCATTATTATAGCATTTGACTAACGCTTGTGGCATTCGTACGCCTTCACAAAATTGTGTCATGTCTAAAATACCTTCTCCATTTGAGAGTTGCGTTGGTATCTTAACTCTATGTTCCGTACGCGGTTTTATTTTTAATGTAACAATGGGTTTTTTGTCAAGTTGAAAGTGTATTGGTATTTTTACGATCGGTGTTATGAGTTTTTGTGTATCCATATTTATGACTGCGTTTAATTTCTTCAGTAGGTCAATGCCTATGAGTCCGTCAAAACTGGGGTCAATGTTATAGATATAAAATTTTTGCATAAAGTTTTGTTTGAATAATTTAAATATCGGTATGTTTATTTTTTCGTTATGATGACTTGTAGCGTGTGTGCTTGTCACTTTAAATGGCTCGTAAATTTTATTGGTGTTAAAATATGTATCTGTTATTTTATTGCTTATGAATGAGCGCGTGCTACCGGTGTCTATTAAAAATTTCGCTTTTAATTCGGGTATTATAATATATGGTAATTTGTCATCTATATGTTTTATTGTGTTTGGTTTGGGTTCGAGGCTGTTACTAGAAAATTTTCACGCGATGTACTCGGTTGTACATTATCTTCTGCGTTGTGATAGTTGTTTATTACACGATTTTGATTTTGTCCTGGATTTGTGCGATTTTGATTTTGTCCTTGGTTTGGAATATTTGTAATGTTTGTGTTAGGACGATTTTGTGTTTGTTGAGGTTTTACTTTATTTTGTAAATATCCTGGGTGTCTTCCTGTTCCGTATCTCATAATATAAGGTAAGTTTGAAATTACATTACTTTCTGGTGGAGGGTTTCGTGGTAGTTTTGGAAAACGCGGTTGGTACCAATTATCTGGATGAGGGAATGGTACTTGCTGATTATAATTGTTTCTTCTTTGCTGTGCATAATTATATCCATAGTAGTTTTGTTTATATTGTGGTTTATTATATTGTGGTTGGTGGGTAATGAATGATGTTTGTTGCATCGTTCCCTGAGGTAGTTCTGGTCGTATAGATGTTTCGCAATAGATTTTATTTTTTAGGTTATATTGTCTTGTAAAATTTTCTTCTTCTATGACTATTTGAATCGCTTCTTCTATAGTTTGGGGATTTTTTAGTCTTACTATTCTAAGCATATTTGGTGATAAATTGTATAGGAATACTTGTAATGCGTGATTGTTGTAAATTGCTACTTTTGATTGTCTTAATGCTAAATCTGGATGCGTTATAATTTTTGATATTAGTTTACTTTTTGTTGATTGTATTCTATTGAAAAATTCTAGATATGATTCATTCTGTTGTATGATCATTGCTTGTAATTGCAATGATAAACTATATTCTGATTTATGTTCGTCGAAATGTTGACGTAATAAATTTCTTAATATCTCAAATGATTTTGCAGCGTGTTCATTTTCGCTTAATAACGTTGCTGCACGACCTACTAATCTACTTGTTATAAGTTGCATTACGTGTTCATACTGCTGAGGATTATTGAATCCTGCGTACATTTTTAGCACGTATTCGGATTTTATTATAAATAAATTTAGAAATTGTGGGTTTCCGTTGTATAATGGAATTATTTTTATAATGTCACTAGGGACATGTACTATAGTATTAGTATAATTTATATTATAATTTGGTGCTGTAGGCATTTTTGGAATTTGTGGCTCATGACTTGTAGCCACATGTTGACTTTCGTTACGATTAGGCGGTGTTGGTATATTCGCGGTTTGAGTATGTAAATACTGATTTGTGTCAACGCTTTCCGTTTGCTGTTCTTGATTGGTGTAATAGTTTTGGGTTGAGTCATTGAAGGGTTCTGCTAAGCTTTGCAGAGTGTCATCCATTGTCTGTTGAGGGATTTGTTCTGTTATTTGAGTTGGAGCTGTCCTACGTGTTGGTTGAGGACTATTAGTTACCTGCCTTACGGCTTGCCCTACAGCTTGCTGTGCTGAGGCTACTTGTCCTACTGCTTGGTGTGCAATGTTTCTTAGCTCTGAGCTTGCTAAATCAGCTAAGAAATTCATTTTAATTTTTATTTTTTATTTGTAAGATTAGTTTAGTTTATATATAGTTTTAGTTAGTTAATTATAATTATTCCTAATATCTCGTATATTCAACTGCAATACCTAGGATATCGTGCGATGCTATATATATAAGTCTAACGAGGAATATTCTATAATTTCTTTGATTTCTTTTAGATATACTGCACCTGTGTATTCTTAAATGGGTAAAATCAAAGGTTATTACGATATTTATAGTATTACTCGATTCGTATACTGTGTAGTATCCTTTCATTCAAACCTTAGCTGGTTGATCATATGAAGTATACGCATGCACTCTATGTGTAGTTCTTGTAGTTTTTCTATTATTCTAATTATTTGGTTAACTAATTCACGTAAAATTAGGCGATTATTTATTTCTGCTAAACTATTTTGTAATTTTTCAAAACCTGGTTGTCTATTCATCACAGTAATTTCATTATAAATACAATGTTTGCTTTATATGGATAAACTAACAATTTTTTTTTTTTTATTAGCCGCTGTGCATCAGACACGGTCACAATTGTATTATAAAATTTTCAATATTCGCTGTGCATCGATAGTGCAACTAACGATTTATTTTTATTTAATTTTAATTTTCATTCAATATTCAATGTATTCAATATTCGCCGTGCATCGAAAGTGCAACTGACGGTTTAATTTAATTTAATTATCTTCCAATATTCGCCGTGCATCGAAAGTGCAACTGACGCCTAATTTTATTTAATTATTATTCAATATTCGCCGTGCATCGAAAGTGCAACTGACGTTTTATTTTAATTTAATTATCATTTAATAGTCGCCGTGCATCGAAAGTGCAACTGACGGTTTAATTTTATTTATATTATTCTCAATTTTCGCCGTGCATCGATAGTGCAACTCACGAATTACTTACTACTGTAAAAAAAAGGTACACATTTAAACTTAATTAAGCGCGCTTATAGCTATACACAATACAATTAACGTAAATGCGAAGATTTTGATTGTCTATCTCTTTTAATTTGGTAAGGAAGGATGGTAATGTAATATTACTCTATGGATCCTCCCGATTCGCTGGTATGGACTGGTATTTTCTTCTTGTTATTCGGCTTATTGGCAAACGTAATCTTTCTTTAAAACTGCATTAGTCTTCAATAAGATTACGATTCATCGATGTTTAATGGCAGATGAGACAAGTAACTTGATGGACTTACTTGTCTTCTGGTACTTAGCCTGTACCGATGATCGTTGCAGTAGAAACCGACTGCGCCAGAAATGGGCCTGTACCCGCTTCAGCCAACCGTAGAGGTGGTTTCAGCGATACTTGGACCAGGTTCGTTGTAGAAAGGAGTCACGTTGCTCTGCCGAAGCTCGAAGTTTCGCCTTTGCCGTCACTTGTATGTCGTAGGACGTTAAGGTAAATTTGAAGAAAAGAGTTTACTTTACTTAACACTTATACTTTTAATAAAATCAAAATTAATACAAGGAATTGAAGGCTTAGTGCTAACTCTACCAAGTCACCCGAACGAATGAACCTGGATGCTGTGTGTGAACTTATATACTAAATTCTGTTGGTAGGGCGGAAAGAATAGGTGATTTAGATTACATGGTTTGCTCGCAGGAAGCTATAAAATATTTTACGACTTTGGAAAAGAACGGTTTAGTTCATGGAAAAATTAATATTGATAAGGAGAAATCTTATCCTGCGGTATTATGATATTAAATGTCAAAAGGTGATATTAGTCATTAACATATTGATCTACTAATTATACAGTTCAAATATACGGTTAGGGATAGGTATACATAACTACTTTGATAAAGAACTTAAATGTATTTAAAATAAACAAAACACTCTCTGTTTACCTGTTTTCTTTATCGCTTACTATTTGTGGTGTACAATAAAGAGTCATTGCTCATTGTATTGTGACAACCAATTAACAAAAACAATCTACTTACTATATAAAACAAACACTTCAATAAAAACATCAAATACACAACAGACACACAAAACAATTTGTCATCCATGCTATACCTAGTGCTATCCACGAAGATGCGTGATTTTATCAAAATTAGACATTAATGATATTGTAATAAGAACCACGGCACGCGTCATCGTGAATGACTCTACCTATAATATTAAAATGCAGAAATTCGAACTTCGTATCTTACCGTCCTGCTGACTCTTATATGATTTAAAATGAGAGTGAAAGGGACGGAACGAAATGAACTTCGAATTTATGCTGCTGCTGCACTCACGTTCTTCCGCCACACCCAGCTATAGGTGAACTGTGTTACTCCTTCACACTGAAACGGCTGGACGAGTTTCAATGAAATTTAGTAGATATCTGGAAATGGAAGTCTGCAATAACAAAGGCTTCTTTTCATACCTACATTCGCACAGAATCCACGTAAAACCCAAAATTGTGTCCACTGAGTCTAGTGACAAAATATTGCATGATACTACGTGGATTTAGCTTTTGGAAGTTCCCGTAGTGAAATGTGAAATTCCCGGAATTTTGTACTTAACTGCTGGTTTTACACGAACGAAGCTGATGGGCAAATGCTAGTTCTTGAATATTCTGCAAAAAGATGGTTGTTTGTTTCCGAACGCTGTAATACGCATGGGTAGAAAGAAATCAGCTTCAAAGTGCTTCAAAGTGACTGTGAGTTTTTTGTAGAATTTCTGGCTAGCTTGCCTGCAATTTTATAAAACGCAAGTCCGGTTTTGTTTATAGACAGAATATTTTTGCTGTTCCTATCTCTGAGCTGGAGTAGTCCTAAGGACATACTCTTTCCTTTGACTGCATTCAACCAAGAGCTACCTACTCGAAATGCATGAAAGGTGATACCTTGAATTATGTATGAATGTATAGTGGTTGTAGCCCTCACGTAGAGTGAATTTTTTCGTGATTTATTATAATCATTGTTAGATATAGACGCCCCCCTATTAAGAACTCCTGTTGCTTCGATTGAAAGAGACTGTATCCACCGCAGACCCACGGCTTTAAGCAGTTCATCCATGCTTTGGGAACGTTCTACCCCCTATTCCCGTGTCTATTATTAAATAATGATTGGTAATTTGGAGTCTTTTTGTATTTTTTATTTCAACTTCAAATTTGTAACTTTTACGGTCATCCCGTAAAATCATATCGAAAATACAAATTGAGACATGGATGCACAGAAAAACCAGAAAAAGAGACCCTAGCAACCGTGTCGTTTTCTGGTTTTTCTGTGCATCAATTTCCTAGTTTGTATTTTCGATATTATTAAATATTCTTGTGCATCGTTCTATTTTGAATGTAAAAAAAAAATGTTGTTTTCTCTTTTATATTTAATTCATAAGTTCATAACGCTTTTAGGCGACCACCTGCGTTTTTCATTGACTGAATTCATAATGAACCTTTTAAAAGAGTTGGTCGGAGACGAGACTTGGACGAGACGTGATTGAGAAGTTTCGCCACGTACAGACTCGTAAAAAATTTAGTCGCCTTAATGTTTAATGGCCAGTTCACTTTTTTACTGAACCGAAAAGGATTCGTTTCTCCCTACTCGAAGTAAAACGCAAATTATTCAAATACCTTAGTTTGTTACATCACGTGACATTCAATACCGTATTAACTCGAAATAAAACTGTATTGAATAATAATTTTAATGTAACTTCTACAAAGTACTCATTTTGTAATACAGAATAATTATGAGTTAATACGGTATTAAATGTGATGTGCGAATAATGCGAATATCGTCACTATGTACTTTGAAAAAATCTCGTATCTGAAATCAATATGTCAACCAAATTTAACCTTGACATAGTGGTCATAAAGTTCAGTCAGAAAAGTTATCTATTTTGAGGTAGGAGTTTTTTTATATGTTAATACACGTTCAGTCAACCGTTTGGGTTGTAGCGAGGACCAAAGTAATGGTCATAATCTTGAAAAATATAACCCTCCTCGGGCAGAGTAAAAATAGTCATGTTAATTGACAAGCCTTTTAAAACCATTTTTTGTTGCAGGTTAACCCGAGATGGAGTATCGTTAGTAAGTTTAACAATGTTCGTATTTATATGTTCACTTTGTTTATGTTTATGGGAAAATATATACTCGACATTATTTATTGGTTTTATTTTAGACATTACTATTAGCGTGTAGGGTTCCGTTCGCGACCCATTGTAAGGGGACGTCGCACTTGTTGCCGTGACAGCTGTCACAGAACGCTTCCTGCTCGTATCAAATTATTAAACGAATTATATTGCTGCTCGAAAATATTTCAAAAATTAATTACGCTCTGTTAGTTAATTCTAAATTAACAATTTGTTTTGATATCGGTTCACATTAACTTAAATCTTCGTCTGGTTACAGTTTGAGGTAGGTAGTATCAAAAATACACGCTGTATAAAGTTAAAAAGTAGACGGTCAAAAGCAGGTTAGGTTAGGTTCGATTTTGACCGTCGATATTCAGATAAACTAAGTACGTGCCCCAGTGTAAGTAATAATACAATACAATACAATACAAATACTCTTTATTGTACACCAGAAATAGTAAGCGATACAGAAAACAGGTACACAGAGAAAATTACAAGGTAAGCAATAGGCGGCCTTATCGCTTAAGAGCGATCTCTTCCAGGCAACCTTTTTACAGAAAGAAGAATAATAATAACACTGCAACCCTAGACTTCTACATAACCGCGCTACGGTGGTACTAGTCTAACATAACTGTTCAGAATTTGTTAGTAAATAAACCCTAGTGCAACAAGGGTCCAGAAGCCACAAGTCTGATAATAAAGGAGGTGGGGGGAACTTTACGAGCGACCGCGGTAGCGCCGGTGCAGGTTTGTTTCCACTGTGTCCTTTTTGTTATCCTACTAATATTAAAAAAATATCATGGGACACTTCACACCAATCGACCTAGTCCCAAACTAAGCAAAGCTTGTACTATGGATACTAGGCAATGGATAAAAATAATTATGTAGATAAATACATACTTAAATACATATTGAACATCCAAGACCCGAGAACAAACATTCGTATTATTCATACAAATGATCTGCCCGGCCGGGAATCGAGCGCGGAACCTCAAACTTCGTAGTCAGTTCTCTAACCACTTGGCCATACGGTCGTCATATAAATGTGACAGGTTGTGAGTTTGTGTGTATGTTTGTTACCAATGATATTATATATTACTATCGTTTGTTACTCCTTCATGCTAAAATGGCTGGACGGATTTAGATGAAATTTGGTACATAGATAGCTGCAGATCTTGAATAACACATATCACAAAATAACACTGTTGCGCAAATAATTATGCAATTTGGCACTACTTATTAATGCAACGTCAATAAAAACCACGATGTAATTTTTGGGAATAAAATCCCGGAATTTTTATTAAGCTGCTGTGTCTAATAATTTACGTGAGCAAAGTCGCGGGTAAAAAGAACATGTCTAGTCACTTTTTTTTTCAATTGAGATTTTAATCTCGAAATGTAGAGCTCACAAAGTACTATGACTTACCATTGAATTAAATAATCTGAAAACACTAGGTATAAAATGTATTTTTTTAACTTTTAAAGAAGTGGTAACCATAGTAATTGTTCGTGATGACTAACTTTCAAACCGCTATAACTCAAAAAGTTACTTAGGTGACTAGACATGTTCTTTCCGTGGACCCTTCACTTATTTATGACGTTGACGTACGTGAAGTTTCCATTGGAAACAGATTATTGTTAGACTGTTTCATATCTGTCTACGTGTTGCTATAATCCTAGTTTACACTCACGTCGTCCGTGATAAGCGGGCAGCAGCAAACAAGGGACTGAAAAATCAGCTGTCGATCACTTTAATTGGGCGTGGGTTAGCTTATTTGTGCTCTATTGAGTCATGCATTCCTGGTAATTTCGTGCAAGACGTCACTGTTTTTTATTTTGAACAATATTTTTTTTTAGGTGTAAGTAGTTGAATTTCTGAAATGAAATTGAAGCTGCAAGATGGGTGTAAAACATGCTAAGTTAAGTTGTGAAATTTCATAAACAGCCATACAAGTAAATTGTGTTCTATTGTGGGATTCTCTATGACTTGCACCATTGATTATTAAATTCCAGTACAGTTTCCTTTGACTTAACATCATTAGGTAGGCTGTTAATTTTTTTTTTATACTTATTTATTTTTACTACTTGGTAAACTTATTCTAGTTTCACAACAATATAATTGTCATGAAATTTGGATACAAACATAATAGACTAGCTTTTTCCCGCAGCTTCGCCCGCGTGGAATTCGGTTAACGCGCGCGCTGTTCCCTTGGGAACTGTACATTTTTCTGGGATAAAAAATAGCGTATGTCACTTTCGGGCTCATAAACTATCTCTATGCCAAAAATCACGTCAATCTGTCGCTCCATTTCGACGTGAGAGACGGACAAACATACAAACACACAAACGTACAAATACACAAACACAGACGTTTATAATATTAGTAGTAAGTAGTATAGTATGGATAATCACTCGACATATGTCACAGACAATTGCCACGATGGTCATACAGGGGCTAGGTGATCCAAAGTCAGAAATTCGAACTACATAATCATGTCGTCATGTTCGTAGGCTGATAGGTACTTCAAATCTGAATATCAAACTTGGGAGTAGATCCCCAGATCTCCAACAAAACTAATTCACCACTCCACACAATCAAAGAACTGTGCCAATTCTATTACCGTAACATTAATTGATTCTGATTGCCATAATACCCATATTTATGGGCCCATATCATTTCGTTTCTGGGACAGGTCCATGGGGGCAGCGATCAAGTTAAGTAACAAGGGCAATTAGTAATCTGATTTCGTAACCTGGATATCGAGGCGTTTAGGATTTAGGTGACCAGGGGTGCAGAATTGGAAAGGTATAAATTAATTATGGTAATTGATCAGATTTGAAAACAGTATAAAGATCGGATGAAAATTCTAAGACCGCTAAGAAGCTTGGCTAAGTTATTTTGAGTCAATTACAATAAACAAGTAACACACAGAAGAAGTTAATAATTATACATTATACTATTATAAATCTTTCTCTCAAATCACTCAATATTTACCGCATTAAAATTCTTTCCGTAGTTTAAAAGATCTAAAGACAGTGAGACAGACGGCGGAAAGTGACTTTGTTTAACATTCATTCAACTAAAACTCTCGGTCTCGTTAATTTAACTTGTAATTACACAAAACATCATATTTACCATGTATCTTTCAAAACTAATCTAAATCTGAAACGGAATCAGTTTTTGAACTTAACCTTGTCGTAATGTGTCTATTCATTTCCGTCTTTCTCGAGCTACTGGGATCAAATGGCTGTCCTGAAATAACATTGCTGGATGTTTCCTGCTGTCTAGAACGTGCTTTTGTTTTATTTCATATGGTATTCTTGGCAGCAGGTTACTATAATGTTTAGTGATCTAGTTACTTCCTAATGTCTTGATCATATGATTGTTATGGAACAGGTACTGGCATAGCAAATGGTATTCGTCAGTTATTAAGATTTCGTAGGTGAGATGGCAAAAACTTATATATAGGGGCTGTTTCACCATCCATTAATTAGTGTTAACTGACGGTTAAACGTGATGCCGTCTCTATTTGTTTTGTTGGAATAGATGGCGATGGCATCACATTTTTTTAACCGTCAGTTAACGCTGATCAATGGATGGTGAAACAGCCCCTTAGTATTTGTAACTCTTATTATGTACACTAAATGGCTTAACATATTAGGGTGACATTTGATTTGACTACATTTTATCCCGATATTCCGCGGGATTGGGAATATATCCATGTAAAATTCCAAAATGTTATTGGCTGTCGACACGTTATTTTGAATGCAACGCATAGAAGACTAATACCGCTTATTTTTTAGGGATTTCCGCGGGAACTTAGTAAAGTCCCGAAATTTCAATCCAACTGTTGGATTTAATGTTTTGTGAGAGTAAAAGGTTAGTACAGTCACTAGCACCTATATTTGACACAACAAAGCATTAATATCTGATACGACTCTTTCTAAGGCCGCTAGGCGGCGTCAAATATTTTTGCACGCTCAGCTGTGGCAGATATTAATGCAGGTGACTGTACATAGTCTAGAAGAAATTTTTCACGAAACTACTGAATGGTCGTTGTTCAGATTGCATTCGGGACGTGTCTCAATACCATTGTAATATCTAGTGAAAATTCCGAAGGGGAAGGACAAGTATGACGTTTACGACGTACACGAAGAAACAACGTAGCTTTTTACACGCTTCCATAAAAATGGAACGTTGCTTGCAGAATCGACAAATCGCAAATCTAATACTGTCAAATAATATACAAGTAGTAATTAATAAGTTTATTTACCTACTCATCACTAGGGAAAAGAAGTTGATGAATGTGATTAGTTACATTCGCATCTCCGCTCCGCTATTTCTATACAAGTGTACCCTTAAAAATCAAATTTCTGACCTCACAATCACTACGATCGCATGGTTTCCTCCTACATCCAAACCACAAGTCAACCAACAGACACTTTAACCATAAATATTAATAGCGAATATAGCGGCACTAAAACAACTTCCTATTACGTCCAAAAATATTTGCTCCCGTTAAGAAAAGAGAGCAAGCTATAAATGAATTATTAATACGGTTTATTGACCGTTAGTGGACATTATTTTGTCCAAAACATCGCAATATTGCCGAATTCTGTGATGCAACATACATGTGTGCGTGCGTGCAGCAGTGTAAAGACGGACACCTGTCGAATGTACGCGTGCCTATCGATAGCTATGGGTAACGTATAGAGGATATCGGTGTATTGATCGGTTCGACGAAGCTCTTGCAGTGTCCTGTGATCCTAGTGTTTTCCGAACGGTTGTCCATTATCGGCGATTGGTAATATCGTTCCAATAATGTTCGATTATGCCCTCGTTTGAAAGAGAGACGTTTACAAACAGGGTTTAGTTGAACAATGCGAAACTACATACATATTCTTAATAACATTTAATACAGAATAATTCAAAATGTTCGGAAAGTTTAGTTTAATTGACATTGATTTAACTACTGTTCAAATGGTAATATAAGCTCATTAATGATAAATAGCTGTAACAAAAAAATCTCTATTTATTAACTATAATAAGTACCTACTACAAATTTCCGAACAGAAACTAAGAAAAATAATTAGTTAAGTTGAACAACACTTGGCACACTATAATTATTATTATTTAAGTATCCTTAACTCAAGTCGCGCTCATCTTCAGGTCTGGAGGATGTGGATCGTGGGAACCAAGTATCCTACTTCAGTATGGTCCCCTGGTACAATCGAAGAAGTTTCTTCCCGAAATTCTCACGCTCCTTATCCCATTTTTACAAAAACAGTTTACAATTCCACTTTGACTTCTATTACTCTCGTTTATAGAGTTTTGAATTCAGTAGAAGCTTTATTCAAGATGTTCGTTGGATAAGCAAGGAATTGAAGGGGTTTTTTTGGGGTTCTGTATGCAAGGGGGTGATAAACGGAACCCTATTACTATCGCTCGCTACACGCAGTCAGTCTCTCTGTCTCAGGACTGTACCTTGAGGAATCGAAATAGACAGATAGCTCAAATTAAATAGAAACCCCTAATTCAGAATGATAATAGAATGGAAATAAGCAAATTATACTGCGTTTTAACAAAATTATAAAATCAGTGCAAGTGTGAGTCGTTCTTAAGAAAAAAATTATAAGTTTGTAATTTGTCAGTGGCTTTTTTATGAACTGCAATAAGTCAGTTTGATTTTTATTTCAGGTTTTTTTGGTGTATTTTTTGTCCTAATTGGTGCGAAAGTTAAACTGTGAACACCCGCTTGGCCGGTATTTTACAAGCTTTTATATAGTTTCACCTGTCCTGTTTTCTCTGTCTGTAGTCAAATATCTTGCAAGTTAAATCTGATCAACTTCCAGTAGTCGGATTGACTTGAAATACTTGTAAATTGCGTGACAATACATCTACAATAATGTAGTAATGACATCCTGGGCCCAATTACATAATAAAGTACAAGCTAATAATATTTGAAGCCGTGGTGGCCTAGTGGTTTGACCTATCGCCTCTCAAGCAGAGGGTCGTGGGTTCAAATCCCGGCTCGCACCTCTGAGTTTTTCGAAATTCATGTGCGCAATTTACCACGAGCTTTGCGGTGAAGGAAAACATCGTGAGGAAACCTGCACAAACCTGCGAAGGAATTCAATGGTGCGTGTGAAGTTCCCAATCCGCACTGGGCCCGCGTGGGAACTATGGCCCAAGCCCTCTCATTCCGAGAGGAGGCCTGTGCCCAGCAGTGGGACGTATATAGGCTGGGATGATTATGATGATGTAATAATATTTGTGAATTTCAATACAAAATCGTGTATACCGTAAGCACGGAGCGTCTGGAGTACAACACTCCACAGGGGGTGGAGTTTAGTCCGTAGGCGTCTGGTGAGCAATTCCCCGATGAGTCGGGCATGCTGCCGAGTCCGGCTCGGCAGTATTCTATGAGCCCTCTCCACCTCCCTCGAAAAAAAAAAATACTATTAGCTTGTATTTTTTATTATGCAATCGGGCTCTGGTAGTCCGGTTAGGATCGTCTCCGCAGTACGGAAATCTCCAACAGTTAAATATGTAGTTGGTGGCGTCGGCTTGAAAGGTACGCACATGTAGTTTGGGTGACAATGCAATTAAAGTATAAAGTACAATGTAAATAAGGTAATTTTTTATATTTATTTTATTTTATTTTTAATTTTTATTTTAAGTTAGTTTTTAGATGAGGTCCTCACTGAAAATCAGCGCCACGGCTTGCCGTGGCATTATGCCGAGTGGGGTCATGTATGTCTTTATTTGTTGTATGTTTGTTTTATGGCATTAAATAAATGTATTTTCTTTCCTTCTAAGGTCGACAAAAAGTACAGTCAGCAAAAAAAAAACTTGTATTAAAAATGAAATTAAATATTTTATTTATCACATAAACATGGAAACTGAGGTCAATTTTAATAACCATAAAATTTATTGCCAAAAAATATCCGTCTAGCTTCTTTAATAATGTAGGTAAGTAAGTAATTAAGTTATTTATTTGCCAACATAATCTATTAGTATTAATTCGATTCCCTGTCAAAGAGAATCCTAAAACCCGCTTCAATAATAGAGCGGAAACTTAATAAATTGACTTACCAGTTGCTATAATTGCTATCGGGTTGCGGGTGAGCACAGAAATTCTTTTAGTTCATAATTATTAACAAAAAATGTAACGTAAGTGGCACTTCATTTAATCCCAAAAATCTTCGATACAAGAGTGTCGCACACATTTTTTTTTATTCCTTGCATCCTGCACCGTTTTTAATCGATTCCCAACTCTATTACCCATTGATAAAGTAAAATGTTACTACGTCAGTCTACTACGTTAGATTAGCGTGAGTGGGAAAGCGATACGGTTCCCTCGTCCGTCTCTGTCTTCGCCGCCGTTCATTGACCGGCTAGTCGCTGGGAAGGATGGGAACGTTGGAATGCGACAACCTTCTACAACGCTCTGCGAGCCTAGTACTTGTGGAGGCTTGCCGTAGTGGCGTCTGATCCAGAAAACAAAGTTATTCGTGATTTGAAGTTTACTTTAATGTAAATCAATGTCAAACCAAACCAATCTCCAATTAAGTTTTTTTTTTCGGTTAAAGAATTGCAACAAGTTAACTTCACTAATTAATAAATCCGTTTGATTTGACGGCTGCAAAACAAGGTCGGTAATTTAATTAATTTAACATCTTTTTATTTACGGCAGTGTTACAACCTGAAATTTTTATGGTTGATGAAAGCATAGTCAAAAACGTTTCTGTGTCAACCAGAGCTTCTATTTCGATTTGAATAAAACGTAATAAAATAATGAACCAAAATAATGAAAAAACAATATTATTTTGATTTTTCATGCTCTTTAAACTCTACATACTACATTAGTCTCTACATATCGGGACTAAAGCATTTCTCTCTAGGGATTAAAGTATTTTTTTTTAATTTACTCCGGAAACCCCTATACAGCCAATCACGGTGTTTGTGATTGGAGGAATATCGCCATTTTCATTGATTTTGTATTTGTGTATAGACAATTTTTATGGCGTGGAAATAACCTCAAAATTACAACGATGACAAAAAGAAAAAAAGGTTTTTAATTTCGTGAATCACGATTTAATTATGTCAAATATTTCATTGTTATAAGTATGAATTATTTTTTATTATGCACGCACAGTCCGATTATTTGTATTCTTAACAGATGTCTATTACTCGTCTTGAGCACTCTTGAGTGTGCGTTATAAAAAAGTAATAATAATATTGTAATTTGGCATAGAACGTCGTTTAATTTCCTCGTATTCAAAGTGAAAAGTAGAGCGTTTAAAGTGAGACTACGACACAACCATAATGCCACAAACTATAACCACCCGGTGGCTACGCATCTCGTTTTGTTTTGTTTGTTTTAGTCCCATGATGAACAATCTACTATTCCTCCTTACCAAGTCAGTTTTAAAATAAACCACAGCTGATTAATATTCCTCTTGGACTGATCTGATCTGTATCATGAAAAATTTACCACACATTCTTTGTAAGTAATTTTTTATCGGATTTTTACCAGTCAGGGGCACAAAAACTATAAAAAAAATTAACAAAATTTTTGCATTTGTCTGCTGGGTATTTTTTGGCTTAAAAAACGTCGTGTGCTAGATTCACTTTGCCTTTAGTTAATACCTATAGAGGGTAAAGAACTTCACGCAACTCGCATTTTCTAAGCCTAAGCTTATTTTTTAAGATTTTTTTTTCTCCATTATCAAGCGATTTGTGACTAAACAGGTACTTCTTGTTTTTTTATCCAACTGCAAGGAGAGGTATATGTATTTCGCGCGTATCTTGTATGTGAGTATACTTGGTGCGAGCCGGGGTTTGAACCCACGAACCTCATTAAATACTAGAGTCAAAAATAGCCTGTGAAATTTCAAATCTACATACTTTCAAAATCTACACATCAAATTTCATCTCAATACATTTTGCAGTTTTAGTGTGAATTTATAATATACTATCTGTTGTCCACGACTCTGTCCGCGTAGAAGTATGAGACGTAGTTTTATGCCCTCTCCAACCTACCAAATATATACAAAAAAAAATCATAAAAATCCATCAAGCCGTTACGAAGTCTGGTTATAAAGTTACAAACACTGTGACACGAGAATTTTATATACTTAGTACAACACATTTCGCTTATAGGTACCCATGCCCAGGAATTTCATGATCTGGCGGATTTTACGATCGGCCGCCGACATATATAACTATCCCCAAAAAGCAAATAGGTTTTCTAAAAACACAATATCGTGGAATTTTTTAACTCATCTCAGCTAACGGGAAAAGGTTTCAAACTGACAAAGTTTTAACGAGGCTGAATAATTAACGGAAAAAATCCACAGTTTGGCGTAGTTCGTTAAAATCTCTAAAAATAAACAATGAAGTTAACCAAGCCAGTCTACGGTAACAATAAATTCTAGCTCAGTTAATTCTAACTTTAAAGCGTTCAAAGTTTTCGGAAGCACGTCTGCCTGCTCTATCTAAGAATTGACGCTTTAAATTCCTAACTTTTACTTGATTAAGTTCTAACAAAAACGCAGTTTCAATCATGACTAGTGTTACCATATCGACATGTCAAAAACGGACAAAAACAATCGAAGTGCGGATAATTTGAAACGGGAATCCGAATACGAGAAAGAAAGAAGATGATCAACCTCCTACTAATATTACAAACTAGCGGTTGCCCGCGGCTTCGCCCTCGTTCCAGTCTTTTTTTTTTTAATTTTGTTTAGCACAAACTTTGTAATAATAACGATCATAAAAAAATATCCAATTCGGTTCTGTCGTTCGGAAGTTATGCGCGTATATACATTTCAGCGATTAATTTTTATTTATACCGATAAATATACAGGGAGGATTTCGACGAGAGACTTTTACGGAGATATTGCATTGTTTAAGTGATACACAGTTGATTTATAATGTTTAGAAGCTTAAACAAAGTAAAAAAAAAAAACACAAAATTCACTAATTTTTAACTGTGGTGATAAACCTATAATTGCATCCGCACATAACGACACGATGGCTAGATTAAGGAGTCGTCGTCGGGAAAACTCGGGATATTACGTTTATTTCCGAGAGTTGTTGTCATCGTACTGATGTAAAAATGACACAAAGTCAAATAAAGCAAATAAAATGCAAAAATACGATTATCAGTTACTTTATTACAATTTTTACATACGGTGTTCAAATGTTCCTCCGTTATAAGGGTGAAGGCGGGCACGTTTAAGAACTTTTAGTACTGCGGTATGACTTATTTCGAAATGTCGACCAGCTGATCTCGAACTTTTTCTTGGATTCCGCTCAAAATACCTCAGTATTCTTTCTTCAAGTCTAGCCTCAAGACGAATAACGGGTCCTCCACGTTGATCGTTCTGAGCTGTTCTTGGTACAACGGGCTGATTGTTGGCGACACGATCAAAAGCACGTAAAATTGCCCTACGACCTGTTGGGTGTGGTGGTGCATATGTTTCCCTGTAACGTCGTAAAGCTTCAGCCGCATTATAATTGCAGCTCGCGTATAACATGAGAAAATTTAAATATCCACGTGCATCTGACAGACGCATTTTCATGTAAAGTAAATAAAATGAACTTAAATGTCAATTTCATTTCAAACATCACATTTATGATATGTTTATGATCGATTTTCAATCATGCAAAGAGTTTCGATAGTTGTAAAAAATTACTACAACTTTAGTGCAATATCCGTCAAATAATGTTAAGTATTAAATTTTTTGACGATAACCGAAATAAAAAAAGGACAGCCTATTGTATGAATTGCTGATCAACTGGGGAACAATTTCAATTCATTCGAAAATAATTTGCTGAAGCAAGTTAACGAACTAAAACCTTTTTATCATTTTAGGTAGGTAAACAGAGACATTTTATTTATGATGAAAGAGGTTACTATCTTCTTTAATTGTTTATGACGGTTGAGTACATTCAAGTGAATGTCAGTGCCATGTCATATCATGTGAGTTATTTGTTGTGGTTAGAATTATTAACTAAGAAATTACATAAATACTCTAGAGACAATCACCTCTGCAAATCCTGCAGTGATTTTTTTAGCGTTGCACGCAGACCTCTAAGAATGGACAAATGGCAAAATATTAATGTAATATCCTGACGTCTAAAGATTGTTTACAAGTAAGAACATTGACCCAGCCATCTGTTTAGGGTTGGCACAAAGTAGTTTTTGGTATGAATGTTTAAAAGGCTATAATTTGAAAACGGTAACATATATTTCCATAGTTTCTATGGGGGAAATATAGTGCTAAGGTTGAACTATCTGCCTCTTTCGTAAAGATCCCTCGTCAAAATCCAGCCTGTATAGATGTGATCGTCTCTGAGTATGTGCGCATGTCTGTTTGTTAGTTACTTTTTCACGCTAAAACAACAAGATAGATTTAGATAGCTTGGCAACTACACTAACAGATAGATACTTTTTAACCGACTTCAAAAAAAGGAGGAGGTTCAATTTCCCAAGGTTTGTATTTTTTTTATCCCTATAATCCAACGAGATCTAGACAAAAAAATCGCAAAATGAGTGTGTGTTCGACACACACACCCACACACACACACACACACACTCACACACACATATTGGTGATTACATTAATTTGCACTATCTAATCCATACCTATATATAAGTACCTTTAAATGTCATTGGTAGCACTTATTAGGGTTTTGCGATAGTCAGCCTGTGTATCTTACGCACACATTGACGCGTGTACAGACGTCGTGCCTATGTAGATTCAAGAACGCGTATTCTGTACGGCGTAGGCGCCTTGTGCCAATAGTCCACACAAAACCTAACGGATGGTGGCACTACAGGTCAATACCCCAGCAGTCACATCTCGTCATTTTACCCATGACAAGGGTTGCACTCTAGGGATGCCGTCTGCTTTAAATATGAGGCGTTGAACCTGAATTAGCATAAATTGGAGCTTCCTTGTTAGTTTAAAGACAAATATGGCGTGCTAAGAAGACTTAAGTTTCCGGGGTAGTTTTTTTTTATTTAATTTCAACAATTACACAGTGTATATGTCGGCGGCCGATCGTAAAATCCGCCAGATCACGAAATTCCTAGGCATATCGTGAAATGGCGCCATTTCATGAATTGGCTAAGGGACATCCGCCATATCGTTCAAAACTCACCGTTTGACGATTTGCCTGGTGACGTTTAGGCAGATCATGAAATTCCTAGGCATATCATGAAACGCCGCCATTTCATGATTTGGCTAGTTTAGGCAGATCATGAAATTCCTGGGCATATCATGGAATGCCGGCAAATCGTTTCTGGCACTTCGCCGGCCGCTGCCGCGGCACGCTCGCTTCGCTCGCTCGGCTCGTGCGTAGTGGTCGCAATTCATACTAACCACTCCTCGCTTCGCTCGTCGTACTTTCCTATATTTATCTTTTTTTCGGCATATATCACTATGTGCGCGGTTTAGAGCTAGGAGGTAGGCGTAGGTAGGTGTTTTGAAGTAAGAACTTGCCTTTACTTTGTTTCTCAGGCACATCGTGATATGCCTGGATAACTTTTAGGCATATCATGAAATGGCGCCATTTCATGATGTGCCTAGGAATTTCGTGATCTGGCTGATTTTACGATCGGCCGCCGACATATACATAAACTACTGGCACTTGTGAAATTACTGGCACTTGAGGTATCCCATCTTAGGCCTCTAGGTTGGCAACGCATGTTTATGGGCGGTGGTGATCTCTTACCATCAGGAGACCCACTTGCTCGTTTTCCATCCAGTCGAATAAAAAAATAAAATAAAAAAATAAACATTTTATCGCCAGGACAGTTTGTTCGCGAAATGAAACAATCAAAACACTTCCATATACAAATACTGTGCAAAACTTACATATAACTAACCTATTAGAAAAGTATCTTAACTTAAATAGGTACATTTGTTTGTATATTAGGAGTTATGTAATAAAATAGGTGAGTACTTATTCAATTTAATACTATGTGATAGTGGGTACAACACCAGCCATAATGATTCCATAATACAATTCTTAATCACTGTTATAATGTGAATATAACCTAACCATAAAAAAAAATACAAGCTTTTTTGCTGACTGTAATTTTTGTTGACTGTACTTGCATTGTCACCCAAACTATTAACCGTTGAAGAGTTCTGCCCCGCGGAGACGATCCTGGCTGGACTACTATAGTAGTTCTATAGGATGTCACAACTAGATTATTGTATTGACACGCGATTTACATAAGTATGCCAAATCTCAAGTCAATCCAACTACTGGAAGTTGGTCGAATTTAACTTGCAAGATTTGAAAAGAAAATGTAATAAATAAGACCTCAATTTTACTAAGAGGCTTTTTGCGTACCTACTACGTTGCCCCGTTTCTACTAAACTAATTTAAAAAGTTGGCCACCATCATGAATAACACGACCCTTATTAGGTAACAAGTTACATGGGGTAGCGTGTGACAAGGATGCCCTAATCTGGAATGTAGAGCAAGAAACTCTTATACATCGTGTTATTTTATTCCTAAATATTTAATTCCTTTTTTTAACCCCTGATACAAAAAGAGGGGTGTTATAAGTTTGATCGCTATGTGTGTCTGTGTATCTGTCTGTTTGAGCACCGTAGCTCTTAAATGGGTGGACGGATTTGAATGCGGTTTTTTTATTTGATACCAGATTTTTTAGCGGTTGTTAGACATATTTTGTCAAAATTGGTTCAGCAGTTTTTGAGATGTTACATTTTTAAGTGACAAAGTCGGGGGTTTTCTAACTTTTTGTTTGTTAGGTTATTTCTATTATTAATTATGTGAAATTGTTATATTACATAATAAGATTATTTGTATGCCTTTAAATTTACAGCGCACTTGTATAAAACACAGATTACTAATCCATACTAAATATTATAAATGCGAAAGTGTGCGTGTTTTTATGTTTGTCCGTCTTTCACGTCGAAACGGAGCGACGGCTCGACGTGATTTTTGGCATAGAATTAGTTTATGGGCCAGAAAGTGACATAGGCTATTTTTTATCCCGAAAAAATGCACAGTTGCCGAGGGAACAGCGCGTGATTAACTGAATTCGACGTGGGCGAAGGTGCGGACAAAAGCAAGCAATGAAAAAAAAGTAAAGCAATAAACTGACATGGTGTTTCCTTGACTAATAAATAAATAAATACATTTTTGATTCACATACTCTTCAGGTCAATGAAGTTAATTTCTCTAAACCAGAGTTTAAAAGATAATCAAGAATTAAATCATTAATTATGCGCAATTAAACAGTGTCTTTACATTGTAAGAACCTTTTTTCTTAATTTATGACGTTATGTTAATGTCCGTAATTAAACTAAACGATATAGGTGTAGGTTACTTTTTAAATAAATTACGTTAAACAAAACTTTATAACTTTATCTATAACTGTACAATTTTATCCCAAGACACACAGGGTGTAATTATTTAATAAATTAGATAATTTGACCACGAAGAATGCTCAAATTCCTCCTGGTCAAATCAGTTTGACCACGAGGAAGGAGGGGAAAAAGCAGTTGCACTTTAAAAATATGAAAATTTACTTGCAGACTTTTGGCAGACTTGATTTAACACCCTACACTTCATTCTACTCGTGACCACGGTCACTGTAACCGAGGTTAAATATTGCTCGTGTGTTTAAGCGTGATATTTTGTGGTTTTTTGACTAGGTATTATTAAAAATCACGAAATTATTATGAAAATTGTCTTTTGATATTTGTCGGGCCTATATATAAGTAAGGCGAAACGCACGTAAATCTCCCCGGTGAAATTCTTTCAGGCGTATTACCAGGGTCACATGATGCAGAAAAATAGCTCGGCTAAGGGTTCAGACAGAATTGGAACGAACATACTGTACCTAGGAAATAAATGCTTTTACACCTTACGGAAAGGATAATTTTAACTAAAACGATGGAGGGTGAGTTTTTCAGACCTTAACAATTTTCCTGAATTTTTATTTAAATATTTATAACACTTTGGTAAGAAAAAAATTTATTTAGGTTCTTATAGTCAATAAGTTTTATCTCTGAGGCACTCAAGAAACTTTTAATCGTGAGAATTGGGTAGTTTAATGGGAGATTAAAATATAATTCTATGTATTTAGGGATACGTCCGCCTTTGTACTTAGCACTTTCTTTTGTGTGTTATTTTTGTACCTATTTCCTTTTGTACAATAAAGAGACTATTTCACTACCCATTGATTAGTTTTATTTGACGAATAAATGTAATGCCGTCTCCGTCTATTCGAACAAAACAAATAGTGACGGCATCACATTTGTAATATCCGTCAAATTTTAATCAATGGATGGTGAAACAGGGGGTTCGTCTGTTAATAAAATTGTCTGAAAATATTTAACACGGATTATTTTTTTCGAAATCAAACAAAACATAGATATTAGCGTTTTCACGGAGACGAAATATCACTACGGCTTTATTTGGCTACGGAACCCTAAAAAGATAATTTTACTTCTTGCAAAATCATGCAGATTGTAACTCAAAATTGTCAAAAAGTGAGTTACGATGATATTCCTCGCATGTGACGTAATATTTCTTTTAAGGTATTTAGCTTATTCTAGTCATTTTATAGAAATTGTCAAGCACGTGATAACTTCGATGTGCCAAGAATGCATGACGAATCACATAAAATTATATACGTTTCACATAAATATTTAGATTGGCATCGGGAAGACAAAGCTATTTAGATGATTATTTACTTTAGAAGACGGAAATGTTCCTGGAAATACGGATACACAGACCTAGCGTTTGTTTTAGATTTAGTTATTTTTTTTTTTTTTATTTAGTACGGTCAGCAGCAGAAGTAGACGAGTACTTGTGGTGCTAGAAATGATCTAATAACTCTCTTATTATCTTGGAAGTAGAGTCGTGTGTAGATTTTGATTTTGATTTTTTTAGCACTGTAACCTTTCATCCACTTCTGCTGCTGACTGTATACCTAAATACTGAACTAGTGTAATTAAAATAGGTAGGTCACATCGCTCAGGGAACGCTGTTCGGAGTTCGCGAATCACTGTTCGGAGGAAAAAGCTCTTGAAAGATAAAAAATAACAATACATTTTTGTGTCAACTGGGCGGCATATCAGTAATATTCTTGAGTGAGGAGGATTTTTGAGCATATAATAACACTTTTACCGTGTTCTTTTGAAAAAAAAAAATGCAAAAACACCTAATAAGTATAATAAAAATATGGAAGTCCCTATCGCATTAGTGTTAAAAAAATGAAAGTAAAATTTGTAGCCTTTGAGAACAGAGACCGTATTGCCTCACGTTTCTGATGCTCGCAATCGTAATCAAATGAGAGATTTTGCATACAAAAACTGTCATTTGATTGCGACTGCGAGCGCCACAAACGTTAAAAAATACGGCCGCAGATTTCTTCAGAATGTGTAATCGTGGTTAAAAAATTAAAACAGTTTTTTTTCTAAATCAAAAAGATTCCAGGCTTATGACAAAATGGTATCTTATAATGAGACAAGTAAAGGCACAGAAGAAAACTATAATTTCAGCCAGGCACAGTTTTACTATGGTAGGCCGGTCAAACAGCAAGAATAAATCGAAAAACCAAGCAAATTTCAAATAACCAGAGCGGAATCGTAACATGTAAAAGCCAGTTTCTACCACCAAACCTGATCCATAGATCACAGTACTTTTTAACGCGGTTAATGTGATCTATGGGACAGCTGAACCAATACAATCTGGCCTAACAAACCCTTGACTGCAGACCCTACCGTGGTTCTGCTGCCCTGGTCGTTCGAAGTTGGTCTTGAACGATTTACAGTCATTCTGGACGGCAAAATTACCGTGAAAGCTGGGGTAGTTTAACTTACTTTAGTAGTCTGACCTGTAAATAGATTTCGGTTTATTTTTATCCAAGCCACTACTCGTATTACATTACATACTTACGTAAGAACATTTAGGGGGTGTTTCACCATCCAATGATTAGTGTTAATTGACGGTTAAATGTGATGCCGTCTCCGTCTATTCGAACAAAACAAATAGAGACGGCATCACATTTAACCGTCAGTTAACACTAACCAATGGTTGGTGAAACAGCCCCTTAAAGCTAATAAATAATAATGGGAAGTTCCAACCTAGTAACTAGCTAAAATGTAAAAGAACTAAATAAACTTTTTGAATTTTGATTTTTTTTTAATTCTCCAAAAATTTCATGACTTTTTGACTGTAGGTACAAGCTTAAAGTGGTTACCATTTAACCGTTGAAGAGTTTGCCTGCGGAGACTATTATTGACCGAATTTACCTAACGCCAAATTTTAGCTTTTTCCGAGGAAACAGCGCGCGATAACCGAATACCACGCGGGCGGAGAAGCGGGCAAAAACTAGTACTTTATACTACAAAATACTTACGAAAGGTACATTTTTAAGACAATGTAGATGTGTAGAAGGCTCTACGAATGCTACGCCGTTACAGCGTAGCAACTTGTAGAGAGCTTTACGAGATTTATTCATAAAATATTTTTAGTACTTACCAGTACTCGTAAAAGGCGTCCTTCCAAATCGTGTTTTGTCTCAGTGATGGTGCATCACACGGAACTAGCGTTTTCACGGAGGCGAAATATTGCTTTATTTGGCTACGGAACCCTAAAAAAAGAATTTTTCTTTTTCTTTGTGTTTTGTCTCAGTGATGGTGCGGAATGTGGTTTGAACCGAATACGAATTTCGGCTGAACATTCGGTAAAAATATAAAATTTTCGGCCGAACTTCAGTTCAATAAACTGCCTCTACTTCATTTTTAATACGAGTAGATACTGTTAAATCTGATTGTTGAAAACACCCCTAAGGGGCTGTTTCACCATCCATTGATTAGTGTTAACTGACGGTTAAATATGATGCAGAGTCCATCTATTCGATCAAAACATAATATAGAGACGGCATCACATTTAATCGTCAGTTAACACTAATAAAAGGATAGTGGAACAGTCCCTGAATAGGTAATTAAAAATGATTAGGGGCTGTTTCACCATCCATTGATTAGTGTTAACTGACGGTTAAATGTGATGCCGTCTCCGTCTTTTCGAACAAAACAAATAGAGACGGATGGTGAAACAGACCCTTGAACTTTTAAAAAAAACCTAACCGAATACCACGCGGGCGGAGCCGCGAACAAAAGCTAGCTAACTTATATATTTAAAAGAGTTGTATCAGACCACATTTTTAATTTTTTCTAAAAAAAATTATGGAATAATCGAGAAAAACTAACAAAAATGCAACGTTGCCAACTCAGCAGGTAAGTATAAACGCTCTTAAGTACACAAGACAAACTCGCAGACAAAAGCTAGTCTTAGAGCTATAAAATCAATACTGTATCAAATATTATGTATCCAATATTATTCACGACTTGTTTCTAGAATTTACAAATCAATCTAAAATTCCAATGAACTTTCTATCAATACAGGTAAGGTAGCTATAGGAAAGGTATTGGCGACGTATCGAATATTTCCAATAATGGACAGCCGATCGGGAAGTACCAGGGAATCATAACTTGCCAGGAAGCGTTCCGAACCGATCAATATCCAATAGCCCGATCTCCCTCTGCCGCACACATAGACAATCAACAGGTGTGTTCGATGATAGGGATGCATTTTGCGTGTATGTGTGCTTTAAGGGTTCCAACTTGGAATTGCTTCTTGAGTTTAAGTATTTAATAAATTACTTTAGTCTTAAGCCTGATACTTATAAATGTTTTGACCTGACTGCGTCTTAAGAGTAGTTTTTGTTTTTAAGATCAAATTTACTATCTCATAATAGTTGAAAAGCGATAGAAGATTATTATCGTGGGCTGGAAGTAGGCAATTGCTAGCTGAGTATGAGAATTAACGGTCGAGCTTGCGAGTCCGTTTAAATAATATGAAGCCAGTTATTGCTTTAAAAATGGTGAAGGAAAAAAACTAAATTAGAATAAACCATTTCTCAACAATATTATACACATACAAATATATATATATATTATTATTATTTTCCTATTTTTGTGTCCCACTGCTGGGCAAAGGCCTCTCCTCGCTTGCTCCACTCCTGCATTATACATAGGCATCTAAATCGTCCCTCCATCTCCTCTTCGGTCTGCCTCTATTACGGTAAACGGACGGATCACTTGGGACCCATTCCGTAACAATTTTGGCCCAACGTTCTGGGTTCATTCGACAGACATCCCAGTCCCACTTCAACTTGGCCGTCTTTATGCCCACGTCAGCAATTCGAGTCCTTGAGCGTAGCTCGAGCACTCGAGCAGAACAAAATATATTATGACATTTAATTTTATTCCAATAATTTTTTTAATGCTTTCCGCTTATTTTTCTTTAAAAAAACAGCAGGTGTATTTTTCCACCGAAAACACAACAAGTTGTTTCAGATCCAATAAAAAAAGTCTGGAGTTCCAGCAGAATAACTGATAGTAGCCATTTGAGTTGGCTGTATATGTACACGACTTAAGTACACGACTTGTACCAATATTTCCATGACCGATTCCTCTTTTAAAAAGTTTGAGACTCAACAGTAATATTATTGTCGTGCTAGCATACTTGCAGTGATGTGTAGTGTAAGGAATAATACCTATAGATTTCTACCGAAATTTTTGAGAAAAATAGATGAAGTTGTAACAAAACAGTTTTATCAAAACTGAATCCCAGTAAACATAGTTTTCTCAGTTTGATGACAATTTTTTATGGTCCCGTAGACGACGGGACCTTCACTCTTTTTCAAAAAAATTGTTAACCCAGATTAATTCTGCAATATTTCAACCCTTACAAAATATTTTTTACTAAAAAATAATTCGAAGGCACGACTAAAATAACGCTTTATTTTAGCCCTGAAAACCAGTTTAATTTTCGTTTTACTGTAATAATAGATTTTTTGTTGCTTTAAAACAAATAAATACAATTGTACTTACTGATTGAGTTGGCGAACAAATAGCGACTTACGACATCATATGTCGCTATTGCCATTGAAACTCTATGAGAGAATTGTGTTTACAGCTCATAAAAAGTACGTCAGTTGATTGGTGGTGTCAATATCTCGGGTGACACTCTTTCCCGGCCCGGATAATACCGACCCTGTTTTTCGTGCCCATAAAAGCTCCTGTCAGTTTCTATGGGCGTGTACACAAAAAACAGGGCCGGTATTTCCATGTCGGTGTTATTCAGGCCGGGAAAGACTGTCACCCAACATTCCTATTGACATTGTATTGCAAAATGACAGTGTGTTGACTCAGTATTGCAAAACAGTATCCACCTACCGGATGTGGCCTGTAAACGAGCAAAAAATTAAAACAGATCGTCTTGGTCAATCTGAACAACATTAGTTCAGCGACTTTAAAAAATAATGGAGTCTTTTAATTTTCCCTTTTTTCATACAAATTAGATACTGCTATCAATGTACGCCATCTTAGAACCCCACCTGACGTCACCTGTCACGCTGCAAACCTCAAACATTTTGTTTTACATTGCTTCTTGGAGTAAACTTAAAAGTGTAATAAAAATTAAAGAAAACTAACTATTTTTAAAAATCGCTGATCTAACGTTGTTCAGTTTGAGGAGGATTTCAGTATGATCTAGGTATGTAATAATTATTTGCTCATATTACGGGCCACACCTGGTATAGCTGTTGACCACGACTCCGTTCGCGTAGAATTCGTTTACCGGAGGTTTATCGCTATCCCGCGGGAACTGACTGACTGAACTTGACCTGAAATGTATATTTCGGAATATATTTTTTTATTATTATTTTTTCATTTATGACGGTGGAAGCATTCTACACTTCTGCTTAACGTAGATATAGTTAGTGTTTAGTTTTGTAATTTTTGTTTAATTGTTTACTGTAGTTTTTAAGTGTTTTATTTGTAATTATTTTTTCATCTCTCCTGTTCGGAAAGTTTAATTTTCATGGGTAGATAGCCGGATGGAAAATTGCGTTTCCTCCTCTAGGGTGGAAAGTAATTTTTTTTTAATTTTTCGTCTAGCCACGACATCGAAGATAATTGAGTTTACGTCAATGACATTTTTTTTTCACCTTTCGGCATGGCCGTCTAGATGCACGTCGTGACCAACTCGATTTTTTTTATAGTCGGCCGTGGCAAGTGGCCAGTCGAAAAGGTACCGTTGGAGGTTGGATAGGTATAAGTAAATTAAATTTATTAATATTCTCGTTTTATTGTAGTATTTTAGTTTCCTCACAGTCGAAATGAAAAGTAGAGTGTCTAACTCGGGTGAAATAACCCATTTCCCCTCGAACTATTGGCGCTCTCACTTCGTTCGAGCGTCAGAAATATCTCGGGTGACATGGGTCACTTTCCACCCTTGGTTATCAATCTACTATATTTTGAAAAAATGACTTTCTGCCAAGTTTCTTGCGGCGCAATCTTCTTGGCAATGATGGTCTTTCCAGGTAGTTTAGGTAGGTTTGGTAGTTTAAAATAATGACGTGTAAAAGTGCCCATTGCGGCCTATTTACTGAATAAATGATTTGAATTTGAATTTGAATTTTGCAATTTTCCGGGATAAAAACATCCTCAAACTATCTGTATACCGAATTTCATCTAAATTGATTCAGAGATTTAGACGTGAAGAGGTAACAAGCAAAGAAACAAACAAAATAAACTTTCGCATTTACGATATTGATAGTGCGTTATATTGAAATTCAAACAATCCAAATGAGAATGCCAGACTGAGACGATATTGAAGACCAGGGAACCATAAATTATTGAGACGTAACTGGAATTTAATTACGAAGTGATAAATATCAACTGCAGATGAAAATAGAAAGAAAGAAAAGAAGAAAGAAAGAAAATAATTTACTTGTATAAAAATTTATTTATTTATATTTAAATAGGTGAGGCAAATACAAACAAACAACAGGAGACAAAAGCAGAGTTCAATGAACTAAGCGGCGTTCTGTGCTAAAGTACATTTCAATAGAATCTGACAATTTTCTACACATTTAAGACACCCTAACGTGGGCACATTTGATTATATATGTCCCTGTTGTTGTGATTATCATCTAAAAGGAATAAAAAAAGAATAATAGTCACATCACAAAGCCCTACGCAGCCTGGTGTTCATATTAGTAGGCTGGAAGTGTCTACAGGATTGTCAGATTCTAAGTGGGTAGGTATCTAATAAATATTACTAAATGGAGTTAAACTCCATTTAGTAATATTTATTAGATACCTACCTGTTAAACTAAAAGCTTAAACTCACTCTTTGATGGTCCCTGATTGCTTCCCTCATCCACTCAAAGGTTGACCGGTAAAGATCCTTTGAAGGAGTCTGCCTTTGTAAAAGTATGTCAAAGATTGTCAAATGTATTTTTAACCTCAGACGCAAAAAGAGGGGTGTTATAAGTTTGACCGCTTTGTGTCTGTGTGTCTGTCTGTAGCACCGTAGCTCTTAAACGGGAGGACCGATTTGAATGAGGGTGTTTTCTGTTTGAAATAAGGTTTTCTGGCAATGGTTCTTACATATGTTTTATTTCTTTTCTTTCGTACGAGTACATTTAAGAGTTTTTTTACATACATACTAATATGCAACGGATTTTATTTTGATTTTCATCATTAGTTAGAAATTTCATATTATACACTGATTTAAAATACTACGCAATTTACAGAAAAGAAACAGTCTATCGCCTTAGCCAATGATTGCAAGCTCGATCGCCTGAAGTTTTCCAGTCAAGTAATTTTCCATGGCTCTGCCCAGTGTCAGTTTAACCTGTATTGTTCAGGTCGTCCATGGCTATGGCCGGGGCATTGCCCAGATAACTGCCCGGCCGATACTGGGAACTTTCCCTGAGTACCATCGCTGATGTACCTGAGTTTGGCAGTTACTTTAATGGAATTACTGTGTAAGGTAAGACTGTTAAGTATGGGGTGTATTGTTTTGAATATAGACAGTGTCAAACTGTAATCTATAATGTGAGTTCGAATATATTTCAAGATTCTCCTACTCGTACTAATATTATAAAGTTTTATTTTTATAACAGTGCACAATACAATACAATACAAATACTCTTTATTGTACACCAGAAATAATAAGCGATACAGAGAACAGGTACACAGAGAAAATTACAAGGTAAGCAAGAGGCGGCCTTATCGCTTAAGAATCAAGAAGTGCACTTGCAATATAAGCACTTTTTAGCTAGTTTTATAATATATAAGGTATATACTTATATAATTATCATATAATTTGGAACGTGAATGGATACGATGGACTTAAATATGTACTACATATCAAAGAAAAAAAAAAATATTACCAAAAATAGAACCAACTACAAAAAATCATGAAATTAATTTTCTACCAGTTTGAAGTTGGTGCTTCAGCACAAGCCAGCAGGAGTGAACCGAAAATCGTCTACCTCACCTACAACTATACGAGTATATTGGGCTTCAATCACTCCTGCTGGCTAGTGCTGAGGCACCGAATTCAACCTGGTAGAAAATTATAGAAGATGATGAGAGTCGGTTATATTTTTAGTTATAAAATATCATTTTTCACGCTTTTTAGTGTAAAAGATCGACGAGTAGGTACCTACAATAGTTTAATGTCAACTGCTCCCCGCCTTTTACCCTTTTACGAAAAATGCTTTTTCCGATGCAGAAAAGTTTATTATTGAGGAGTCCTGATGTTTCATCACACACACACACACACACACATCGAGATTTTATCCCTATTCCGTGGGATATCGGGACAAAAAGTAGACCATGTGTTGTTCCAGACGTTCAGCTGTCTACATATTGGCAAATTTCATCCAAATGCGTCCAAACGTTTTAGCGTGAAGTAACAAACATACACACACACACACAAACTTTCGCAATTATAATATAAAAATAGGACTCCTGTTTAAGACAGGCATTGTGTAATGTGCTTTAAAAATGTTAGGCAACAAAACCAATTTATCCCTCCGAGGCCACGATTAGGGGTAAAAGTGATTGATTTGAAAAATCTCGTCCCGGGAAACAAGCCTGCGATCCGGAGCGTGGCCCGGTTACACTTTACTACGGGGGGGGGGGGGGGGGCAATTAGGGTTAGGTTCGCAAGGAGACTATCGGCAATGTTTGGAGCAAAAGCTGCTCTGTGAAACGTGAAATATATAAAGTTTATACAGATTAATAATTAGTTAGATCATGAAACTATCTTACGTGTGCTTATGTTTGTTACCCTGTGACGCTGGAACGGCTGAACGGATTTGGATGAAATTTAGTATGTAGGTAGCTAATAGCTGGGCATCTGGGACACAGGGGAGAGAGAGAGAGAGAGAGAGAGAGAGAGAGAGAGAGAGAGCACACATAGCATAGAGAGTATACATAGCGTCTTGGAATTTTGAACAGTTAAAACCTCAATGAAGACCAATGATATAAATTTTGGGAATTCCCAGGGAAATTTTATAAAATCCCGGAATTTCAATTGTACCAGATCGAATAGTTTACGCGTGCGAAGCTGCGGGTAAACTCGAGTATTTAATGAAATCATCATCCAGAACCATCTGAGCTTCAGGACGTCCACTGTTGGACATAGGCCTATCCCATAGACCTCCAGTGGCTTCGGTGGGCAGCGGCCTGCATCCACTGTGAACCAGCTTTAACCAGGTCATCCGTCCATCTCGTTGGTGGACGTCCTACGCTGCGCTTGTGGATCCGTGGACTCCATTCGAGAACTTTAATGAAATAAACTCGGATAGGTAACTCACGTCTTAAAATCGGGTTTAGCTCATTAGCAGCTGCCAAGTCGCGTTGCTTCTAGAGGAAGCTTAGGGCTACGGATTAGCCCGAAACATGTCGAGCTAAACTCGTCGAGTAATATGAGCTTAGGACATAAGTACAGATTAAAAATAACAATACTTACACACAGCAAGCCAATAGAATTTCACAGAGGCGAAATATCGCTAGATGGAGTTCTTCTTCTTCTCTTTTAAAATATGGCTTTCTGTCCTAATTAATAGGACAATTTCGCAGTGACAAAGTACTCTCTCTGAGAGGGACGTTGTACGGTGATTGTAGGTTTTGCAACTTGATAGTAAAATTCCAGAAACCACGTGGAGACAACTTCCGCAATAAAAAATGTCAGACACGAGAGTAATATAGAATTTTTTGATCACTGTTCACTGTTAAGGTTAATCGCCGCATAAAACACTAACAAAATTATACTTCAACTAGCCAAAAAAACAGAAATAGCAAAATTAGATATTATCTGGGCGTTTTCAAAAAAAGTTGTTGTAATGACTTTTTTGTCAGATGTGGATGAAATTTGGTATTCCTAATCAGAATCAGGAGCACTTTCGATTACAATAGTAAAAAAAAGTGTCCCAGGTTTTTCATATAATTTTGTGTTATCCATTACACTACCGCCACAGACACGCGTATGAAAACGGTAACGTAATGGAATAAAAAATATTGAGACACTTTTTTTCTCCTATTATAATCGAAAGTGCTCCTGATTCTGAGTAGGAATACCAAATTTCACCCACATCTAAAAAAAAGTCATTTCGACAACTTTTTTTGAAAACGCCCATCTACATCCGCCATGTTCGAATGCCACAAACCGAATCATTATTATTATTATTCCCCTTGATGGCGGCCTTAAGGCTTGGGCCAATGTCAGTTGCGATGACAGGGTTGCGGTTGATTCTGCAGAACGCCAACAGTTTGACAGGAGCAAGAAAATAATTTTGAAAATAAAAATAAATCCTTTTCCGCCGAACGCTGTTGCAGGAGTCACGTCACACACAAACCGAATCCAGAAGGGCTACTCCGAAACACAAAATTCGAAGTTCGTGTCGTGTGATCCCTCTCGCTCTCGTATTATATAGTATGTGTCAGAGGGACCGCACGACACGAACTTCGAATTTTGTGTTTCGGATTAGCCTTTCTGACGTTAGTATCGTAAGGTCCAATTGACGATTGACGTTTGATTGGTTAAAAAACTAAATGAGCCAATCGCAAGCAAACGGACCTCACGATACTAACGCCATCTAGCGATATTCCGCCTCCGTGAAAACCCTAATTAAATTACAGGTTCTCGCCGATAATGGCAGTGTAGGTAAGTAGGGGGAGTCCGGGAGACTTGCCCAGATGGGAGACTTGAACCATTTCGAATATCTAATTCAAAATTCGCGCCACCGGCACCACTGATAGCTCGTGTTGTACTCGTACACAAGACTCAACTAGTAGCACCGCCATATTAGCCGCCATTAGTGCGGTTTAGTAGTAAACGGAGTATACATGTTTCCGTTACCGAAAAGTATTATTTTTGTAATTTTACGCTATTCAAATGCTTTAATGGGCGAGTAGAGTAGTGGTAGTAGCAGAGAGACATGACCATATGGTTTAATCCTCCGCACAGCATTTAAATTCATTTCTTTGAATTTATGTGATTACGGTATCCATTATATTAACCATTTATCTCTTATAAGATTTTTTAATAAGTTCAGTATCTGGGTGTCCGAGCTCCGCTCGAGCTAAAACTCGGTACCAAGCGTTTTTTCAGAAATAATACCAAGCTGGATCGATTTTTTATCTCCAAAAACCCTTACATACCAAATTTCATCGAAATTGTTGGAGCCATTTCAGAGATTCTGATTATATATACACAAGAATTGCTCGTTTAAAGGCATTAGATTGAGTTAATTTATGTTTAACATCGTAGTAGTAGATAATAATCTAAAATGTGATCTAATTGAGTCATACTTTAAATACATAAGAGTTCTTTTTTTAGAATTAATATTTTTAATTAAACAATAATGTTTTTCGCTATTTTCTCTAATACATAAATATACGGTCAAATCTCCCGCATCTCCGGATCAACTCTCCCATGGGTTGGGGAGACTTGAGCCATATTCCAAATTTTATAAAAAAAATTGCCAAAATTGTAATTATTTTTTTATTAGCATTTTAATAACACCTAGCGATACCTATTTAGGCATGACGTCTACATGCCAAAAATCGGGCTACTGCCACTTACGGTTACAACTTTAGCGGCATAAGAGTAAAATGAGGTCCAAGTCTCCCGGACTCCCCCTACCTATGGTGGGTACAAATAACTGCAGAAATTATTTGTAAGTACAAGTATGCTTACCTTGTAATTTTCTCTTTGTGCATCTATTTTCTGTATCGCTTACTATTTCTGGTGAACAATAAAGTCTTTTGTATTGTATTGTATTGTTGGTGTGCAATAAAGAGTTATTGTATTGTATTGTATTTTGGATGACTCCATCAGACGTCCTTGACAACAAATCCCATATGTCTATAAGTGTCATTTATTTTAGTACCCACTTATACTTTTCTTCGTATTTGCCAAGGATTCAAAAATAATTACGCCATTAAATACAAACCCATGAGACGTTTAGCAATATTTCAAATACACGTGCCAGTCGCCAATAATCGTAATATAATGCTATATAATATATAATATTCATGGCGTAATCGTATAACGATCCACTGAAGACAGATAAGACTGTTTCTTATTTATTTACCTTCCATAAAGCTTTAAAGCTTTAGTTTTAAACCTCAATAAGTGTTATGTCATAAAATTTTCAAGGAAAAAACAAAACTTAAATTATGATTTCACATTGTGTAACAATCGTCTGAGTAGAGTGACACAAATCCGTGATCTTGGTATTATTATGGACTCTAGACTTCTGTTTAAACCACACTTAGATTCAATTGTTGAAAAAGCATATAAACAATTAGGCTTCATCTTACGTGTATGCAAACAGTTTAAAAATAGTCTCACATATAAAATCCTTTTCAATAGTTTTGTTCGCAGCCATCTCGAATTTGCCTGTGCGGTTTGGAAACCCTATCATGCTATCCACATTAAAAGAATAGAAAGGATACAAAAAAAGTTTGTTAAAGCTCTTGACTTTAGAACTGGCCACTCTTATAGTAGCTATGAAGATTCACTGACATACCATAAACTCCAAACGCTCAGCGATCGTCGGGATTGCGTAGATTCAGTTTTACTTTTTAAAATGTTGCACAACAAATTGGATATCCCCTCATTATTTCATCAAATTGGCTTTAGAGTCCCTCGTAGATGTCAGCGCCAGTGCCGTAAAAAAGACTTGTTTTTCATTCCTCGAAGTAGGACGTGCTATGCACAAAATGCATTCATAAAGCGTGCTTGCAAATTATTCAATGAAAATGAAAAAGTTAAGGACGTAGATTTATTTAATTGTACAATTAACACATTAAAACGTGCTTTTCGATAAGCACTAATGTATATTTTTTTGTTTATTTATAGGTATATTTGAGCGAGATTTGTGCCTTCGATTGTTTTTCGACGCGTATGTAGTAGGTCATAGTTTCATTCTTGTACATTCACAATATGTTACTAAGTAAGTAGTATTATAACTTTATAAGTGTGTAAGTATTCCAAATTAACTCAGCCTAAATGTAAAAAAAAAAAAAATATGTTATCTCAGAGCATGTAGCTTTGTTAGATATACACTGCAATTTTAAATGTAAAGGAAACTCTAGGTCTAAACTATATGTCATATTTTATAAAACGAATGTTTGTAAATGACTGTTTGTTTCTGAATTAGGGGAGACCGGGGACAACTGAAACGATTTGACTTTAACCGCCTGTAACTTTTTTATTTTTATGGTTAGAAAGATGTAGACCTAAATTATTTTAAGTTTAGTTATCTGGTCCCTAAATAAGATGAATTTGAAAGATCTATCACCCTTAGTTACTAGACCATAACGAAATAAAGATAATGGGGCAGAGTAGTTCAATTGACCACACATGACTGTCAATTGAAACACTATATGAGGTCAATTGAAACACCCTAATATTTTCAGCACTATTAAAGCAATTTTATCTGTTACAATCTTTTTCATCGCTGTCATGGTATACAATGAGCTCATCAAAATACCACATGCGTAACATAAATATTTTACAATTTATGACCTTCTGAAAATCTCAATTAAAAATCGCTTCTAAAAAAAATGTATAGGACTTTTAGCTGTCTTTGTTGCTGCTACCTTATACATTTAACTTAATCGAAGTAGTTACGATTCATTAGTAAACAAAACAGTACAGAATTAAAGTGGAAAAAGCATATTTATTTTTCATACAAAAGTGCTTGTTTCAATTATAAAAATGTTTCAATCATAACCACTCCATGTAGTATAGATAAGTACGTCCGGGCCTTACCGTGACAACGAGTGGTGTAAAGAACTCGTAATGTCAGGATGCAAAATTAAATAATAGACTCAAGATATTCAGTTGAAATTGTTTTGTTTATAAAAATATTAAAAATATTATTAGAGGTCATATGCCAAGATGAAATAAAAATGTTCTTACACTTTTTCTGATATATTTTAGGAGCGTTTATACCTGCTGAGCCAACAACGTATCATTTTTGTTAGTTTTTCTTTATTCCATAAAAATTTAATGAAAATAAAAATGTTTCTACCTTCCCCACATCGCATTTTTTAATTCAAGGTCAAATATTACTCATCAAAGAGACTCGAAAGCTGATCCATAACAGTCAAAACACGCGTTTATTCCTTACTAAAACACTCCAATAATTTAATCAGTCAAAATACAAGAGCAAAAAAAGTTATGAGAAATTATAGTAGATTACAAAAATTTACTTTTGACTGCGAAAAATTTCGTTGGCTTCTCGACACGACCACGCCATTCGGTCGCTCGAACACTATTGGTCAGGGAATCCGCCATGAACGACCGCGTGTTCTGAGTGTTGCGTCATACGCGTAAGTATTATAGTTTTCGAGAAATTTGACTTGTTTCAGTCATGACGTGTTTCTATTGTCCCCGGTCTACCCTAAATAAATAAATAAATAAAAATAAATAAATTATGTGAATTGTTGCCAATTTGCACTGCAGATATACTAGCTTTTACAAATGGTTTCGCTTGTTATAAACATATTATTGAATCGGGCATTACCTTGTGGACGTCCACAGGATACGTCTACTTTGGTTTTTTTAGCCCCCGACCCAAAAGGGGTTATTTTGGGCCTGTCGCGTCGAAAAAGAATCCTCGCAAGCAAGCAAGAGCAAAATAATTTTGAACACGAAAGTACCGTGAGACTCTTTCATATTAAATGATATTGTAACGGATAACTCACGTCTTAAATCGAGTTTAGCTCGACTGTTTCGGGCTATTTCATAGCCCTTCTTCAAAGGAGCACGCGACTCGGCGGCTGCCGCAACACGCGCACTTCGCGCCACCGCTCTGCTAGCGCGACTGTCCGACGAAACTCGATTTAAGACGTGAGTTATCCTTTACATTATCATTTAATATATGCAAAATAATTGTTTATAGTCAGTTCATTTTAATTTAAAGTCATAATAATTTGGCAGTTAAATTGTAATCGCAATAATTAACAAGGGAAATTGTAATGACTTTTCCTTTGAAAAGGTTCCATGGAGGCTCATGAACTAAAGTCCTTGGCGGTACATGCATACACCCCAATCCTGTGGGAAAGTGGAATAACAACAAAAAGTTGGAAAACCCCGTCATTGTCACTTCAAAGCTCAATATCTCAAAAATGGCTCAACCGATTTTGATAAAACATGTCTAAGAACCATCATCCGTCGGGGGTTAAAAATTTGCCTGGGCATGTGCTATGCTTGTTATAAATACCAAATTTCAATCCAAGCCCGACCAGCCGTTCCAATATGAATAGGGCATGACCCCGGTTCCACAAATACATACGAAAACCTCAAAGGAACTGTGTATTATCCGGTTCCTTGAGGCATTCGCAAAACCGGGTGCATGCCCTAAGTATGAACGAACTAACACACAAAACTTCGCGTTTATAACATATAAGGTACCTACTGGGATTACATTACAATGTAGTTAATAGTAGTACTTAAGAGCATTGGAAATACGTAGTTTCTATTGCCAAAACACCCACAGCAGATCCCAACATTGAATTCTACTCCTATTTCTTATTAGTCACGTCATCATCATCATCATCATGTCAGCCGAAACGCGTCCGCTGCTGGACATAGGCCTCCTCCAAGGCTCTCCACTCAGACCGGTTTTGTGCTTTATGCATCCACCGCGATCCCGCGATCTTAACCAACTCGTCGCTCCATCTTGTTGGAGGCCTACCGACAGCTTGTCTCCCGGTCCGCGAACGCCATTCGAGAACCTTCTGACCCCATCGTGTATTTTTATTTTGATATTTCCTTTTTGTTTTGTTTGTTGTCTATTGTTTTTTTTTTGTTGTATTTGTGTGTCTTTGTGAATGTGAATAAATGTCTTTCTTCTTCTTCTTCTTCTTCCATCCGCCATCAGTCCTGCGAGCAATGTGCCCCGCCCACTGCCACTTCAGTTTCGCAATTCTTCGGGCTGTGTAGGTAATCTTAGTTCTACTGCGGATATCATTGTACGGGTCCTTCGAAAATCCCGCACTTTGCGAATGCACTGGTTGCTACAAACTATCTATGTGGACTGTATCACTATTATTTGAATAGAATAATTAGGTTGAGAAAGGAAATTATATTTAAAAAAAAAACTCCGAATAAAAAAGGTAACAAAAAAACAGGACTTGTCCCCGCGCTCGCTAGCTTATACTGAACCGATCGAATCTACTGTACGTCTTGTCTCTCTGAGGAATACTGAACTAATGAAAGCCGAATACTGAACGAATGAACGAAACTGAACGAATGCTGATTTCTATCAGCCTATCTACTTTTAAGCTCTGCCGTGTAGGCGAAATTCGTGCCTGCACGGCTGCGGGGGCGGACACAATTCCTGAAGACTTTATTGGTTGATCCCAGTGGAAAATTCCGAGCACAGTGATTTTCCACTGGGAAGATCGCATTATGCGTAAAAAAACTTGTACGGTCAAGTTCTGGTTAGTGGAAATTTACAGATGGAAATTGCGGCTTGCTTTGGCCGTAGGTACAAAGTTTTACCTTATGTGCTAGGAAGGTGAGATTTTGTATATGGGCTTAATTAACAGAGTTTATATGCTATATAGTACTAAGGTGATGGTAGGGTGCTGGGTTCAGACTTAAATACAGAGTTTGCTTATATACTAGGCCTAAGGCAATAGTGCCGTGCTATATACTACTTAAAAAACATGGATCTATATAAATATACAGGCTGAGGGTGTGACGTCCTGCACAATCATCATTTCTAATTCTATCCCGCAGAGAAACTCCCAGCATAGACCTCTCCAGTAATTAAAGGTTTCCTTTGGCAGGATTGCTCCTCAGGGTCCAAGGATTGATTTAAGAAGTGGGACCACCATGATTTTTTGATGTACATTTTTTTAATGTTTTAATGTATATTTGGGTACAAACGGTACAATATGGCCAATAATAAAACTTTATAAAACCTTACCTACATTTGAAATTTACCACGAGCTTTGCGGTCAAAGAAAACCTCACGAGGAAAGCTGCATAAACCTGCGAAGCAATTCAATGGTGGTTACCAATTAAAAAAAAATTACAGCTAAAGGGATATGTTTTCCGAAGGACTTTGCTTGGGCTCGCAAAATTTAACCGGATTACTGAAAGCTTACAGGCAGAATCGGATTTGGCTCCATTTCGCAAACGTCATTTACTGGTCTGGAATGGTCACGTTTTATAAAAGCCCTTGGATGGAAAAGAGGCAAGTTGCCTATAATTTAACTTGGCTTTCATATTGAGTTAAACCCTAATTAGTACTACCCTGCTCACAAAACGAATGTCATCATCATCATCATCATCATCAGCCGGAAGACGTCCACTGCTGGACAAAGGCCTCCCCCTTAGAACGCCATAATGAACGACAACTCGCCACTTGCATCCACCGGTTTCCCGCAACTCTCACGATATCGTCAGTCCACCTGGTGGGAGGTCTGCCAACGCTTCGTCTTCCGGTTCGTGGTCGCCACTCGAGAACTTTTCTCCCCAACGGGAACGAATGTAACGCAAGTCAAACGTGGAAGAACCACCCATAGCTTCATTATGCGAGCCGAAAGACGTCCACTTCTGGACATAGGCCTCCCCCGAGGCTTTTTTTTCTTGTACCTTGGGAGGTAAATGCCTTATTCGCCACGCTTGGCATGGCGACCGCAGTTATACCCGATGGTTCGCGGAGGACGCTGCTGCCCATCCTCCGGTTTATCCCTTAGTCGCCTCTTACGACACCCACGGGAAGAGAGGGGGTGGTGTAATTCTCTACTGATACCACACGGAATACTTATTAATTAATTAATAAAAAAAATCAAAAGTCGAAGTTAAATTACTTAACAGAGTTTTAAACTGCTAGCATTGTTTTCCTTTATAATTTTTAAAAGTATTTAAAGGCAGTCGGGTTTTAGATTTTTCTTTCATGTACCCCTTTGATGTTTCTGTGAAAATGGTAGGTATTTAGTTTAAATTGCTTTTAAGGCTAATAAGCTTTGCTTCTTCGAATAAACTTAAAAGTGTAATAGAAATAAAAAAACGAATATTTTTTAAACTCGCTGAACTAATGCCATTCAGTTTGAAGAGTATAATGTACAGTCGAGTTTAAAAACTTGTGAGCTAAATTTTGATCAAAAATCTCTGAATACGACTCTATTATTAACGGCGTAGTTCGTATTCTGATATTTTTGATAAAATTTTTGCTCACAAGTTTATGAGCTCTACTGTACCTATGTTTCAATTATTGCCTTCTGTTAAAGGCCCGGCAGAGGCGTGACCAAAGTACGAACCCCGAGCTAGTGGAATACTAAAAGTAATACCCATACACGTGGACCCAGCCAATTTAGCGGCGCACAAGTGATCCACGTGCCATCACATACATCACCGCGGAACGCTAGCTAACGACTCGGAACCGCGAACTTGCCTAAGTATGTTCTATAGATACAGCTGATAATATTGATTACCGTTCCGCGGGCTATTACGAAGACGGAGACAAATGGGTGGGTCTTTGCGCCCTTACACGTGGAGGTGGTAGACTATCATCGTCATAACAGCCGTAGAACATCCACAGTTGGACATATTATGGCCATATGGCCTGACATATAGACCTCCAGTTGCTTCGGTCAGAAGCGGCACAAAACACAAATAGTTCAGAAGTCAATCTTATGTGTGTAGGTACTTCACTTTTGAACCGACTTCAAAAAAAGGAGGAGGTTCTATGTTCCAATGTCTGTATATTTTTTTTATATATGTGATTGAAACCCATTGTATATAGGTGAAAGAGACGCCTATTGCTCCACTCCTGCCGGGTCGTGCTGAGGCACCGACTTTGAGTTAGTAGATACCTAGAAAAATATTTTCAAGGGTTTTGTAGTCGGTTCCATTATTTGTTATTTTTTTAGAGTCGGTTTGACTTTTTTGTTAATGTTTTTTTATAGGAACCTACGCTCGGCGGTCGTTGAAATTTTAACCACTTGGTTTAGAGTTTTGAAATTTTGGACAGTTGTTCTTAACACAACCTCAATGAAGAACGTGATCATACATTTTGGGAATTCCCGGGGAATTTTGTAAAATCCGGGAAATTAAATTGTAACTACCAGACCGAATGTTTACGTGTGTGAAGCCGCGAGTAACCTCTAGTATATTACCGATATTATATAACCTCTAGTACATATTGGCCGTAGAGATGATGAATAAGATGACGCACGATCGCATCCGCAATTAAAACAACTGGCATCCTGGAATTACGCCATTTACTTGCTTTGACAGGTACGAGGGCTGCTACTGCTACTTATGTATCCGGAATCTGCGATGCCAACATGTTTAAACGCAATGTCTGATCCCCATGGTAAAATTCGTACTTTTTTTTAAATACTAGACGCTATTTTTTTTTCCTTGCATTCGCTAGTGTTTTGTTTTTCTTGGGTTTAAAATGTCATATCGCTGAAATAATGGAACTCACTCGTGAAAATATTCGTGCTATGAATTATTACGATTTTCGACGTGGTTTAACGCAACAATAGTGCGTAGATCAATTAACTTCGACTTTTGGTGATGAAGCTCCATCAAAAACCACTGTGTATCACTGGTTTAGTGAGTTTAATCGTGGACGGAGTAAGCTCACGGACGAAGTTAAGGAAGGTCGCCCGAAATCTGTCGTTGTGCCACAAAATAATGAAGCTGTGAGAAAACTTATAATGCAAGACGTGCAAGACCGTCATGTAACGTATCGCAAGATAGAGTACACTCTGGGCATATGTATGACGAGTATTGATAAAATATTACATGAACATTTGTGTGTAAAAAAATTTGTTCGCGTTGGATCCCGCACAACTTAATTCAGGATCAAAAAGAAGCTCGCATCGAATGGTGCAAAAAAATGTTAAAAAAAATTAACCGAGGTGACTCAAAATCTGTTTATAATATCTACACAGGTGACGAATCCAGGATCTATGCGTACGATCCCGAAACTAAACAACAATCAACAGTGTGGGTGTTTCAAAATGAGCCAAACCCTACGAAAGTAACTCGTGCAAAAAGCACTTTAAAGCACATGGTGGCCTGATTTATTGGTATTGATGGCCATATGGCTACAATTCCACTGGAAAATCGTAATACGGTCAATTCGCAATTCAGGGTAAGCAATAGGCGGCCTTATCGCTTAAGAGCGATCTCTTCCAGGCAACCTTTTTACAGAAAGAAGGAACGACTAGTTTTTCAACTAAGCCGATTTGCCATTTGCGATTTGATTTGGGCCGATTTATTCAACTAAGTTTTTTTTATTCGACTGGATGGCAAACGAGCAAGTGGGTCTCCTGATGGTGACAGATCACCACCGCTCATAGACACCTGCAACACCAGGGGGATTGCAGATGCGTTGCCAACCAAGAGCCCTAAGATGGGATTCCTCAAGTGCCAGAAATTTCACCGGCTGTCTTACTCTCCACGCCGAAACACAACAATGCAAGCACTGCTGCTTCGCAGCAGGAATAGCGAGCAAGTTGTTGGTAGCAATCTGGGCGGACCTTGCACGAGGTCCTACCACCTGCAAATTTAATTAATTTCTGTAATCAATCAGCGCTGGGCTGTTTATTATTAACGCTTCAGCATTATGCTGAGCCAGTGTCCGATTCACATCCGCAATGACGCATAATTTCCTATGTGTTGTCTATTTGTCCCTAATGCTACTGTTGTGTCTTGTGTTGTGAATAAATGTATTTTCTTTTCTTTTCTTTTCTTTCTTTCTTTTCTAATATACCTAAGTTAATTTCTGTATCTGATATTGGCTTAAATTATTGGTAAACAACCCAGCCTAGATATATTACGTCAGCAAAGAGAAATTGACGACATTGAGGGTCAAGAGTCAGGACTAAATTGACGTCAAAATTACAATTGAGTGCCACTACAGAATTAGCATATTAACTAAATAAAATGAAGCGCCAATTTTCTCTTAAAACAGGTTACTTTATATCAAAGTTAACGGGGAACTTCACACGCACCGTTGAATCGCTGCGTATGTTTGTGCAGGTTTCCTCACGTTTTCCTTCACCGCAAAGCTCGTAGTAAATTACAAATGTAAATCCGCACATGAATTTCGAAAAACCCAGAGGTGCGAGCCGGGGTTTGAACCCACGACCCTCTGCTTGAGAGGCGATAGGTCACCACGGGTGTTTTCGGCAACTTTTCATAATCCATACTAATACATATAATAAATGCGAAAGTGTGTGTGTTTGTATATTTATGTTTGTCCGTCTTTCACGTCGAAACGGATCGAATGATCGCCGTGTTTTTTATCAAAGAGATAGTTTACTTTTTAGACAAAAGCTAGTAAGTAGTTGTGTGCCGGTGACAGTCTGCCGTCCTACCGAAGAAGGCGGCAAAGTGACAAAAGTAACTTTCGAGAAAAACGGCAAAAACTTTTCAAAACTTTAAATACCTGTATCTCAGGCATAAATTGACTTACAAAAATTCTGATTACATTAAAATTTAGATAAAAAAATCACGCCTTTTTATGTATATATTTTCATTTAAAAAAATTATAAATAGTATTAATTATGGAGGCTTTTATGTTATAGCTTAGGATTTGTGAATATTATTCGACGAAGAATAATAAGTTAAAAGGCCGTTAGCTATACCTTAGCGACTTTTAAGCTTAGTATTGTACATAACTTTTTTAGTGTTGTTATTTTAAATGAAAGTTAGGTGCGATTAATACACTAGAAGGTCGTTACTACGGATAGCCGCGGTATTGTCTATTATTGCTAGTAGAACATGTACGTTGCGTTATAAATAAAAACGAAGTTAAAGTATCTTAACCGTTTTAAAGCTTAGATGTTTTTTTAACTTTTGAATCAAAATTATCAAGCAACAGAAATGTTTACTCTCAATACATTAAAAAGCCGTAATAAATGAGTCACTCTGTAAATAACGGCATTTTAGGTTATGATAGGACTACAATTATTAAGAGTTATGCTGCGTGAGAAGCGGTAATGACAAAAAATTAAAAGGCATACTATATAAAAATCAACTATTTATTGTTCAAAAATAAAAAAACTTCTAAATTATTACTTTCAATTAACATTATGATTATTGAACTGTGTTCATTATTTACTTCTCTAAAGTTTATAAATGAGATATAAAAAAGGGTGAATTTTCAGAGCAACTTTTTTGGCCGTCACAATTCGATTTTATATACGCTAGCGGAGTTTTAACATAATAAACATTGTTGACTTCAATTAAAGCTGAATTAAAAATATCACAAACTTAGAAATACTAACTGCAGTAAGTCTGTGAAGCCTGTCCCACGCGCGGTTTTGTTGAATCAATTGACCATAACTTTGTGTCTAGGAGTCATTTTCCTAATAAACATAAATAAAAATAAAGCTAATTAAATAACGCATTCTATTTTTACTTTTTTATACTAAATACATTTTTATTTAAAAGATAGGTAGATCACTTTGTAAATGTCGTCTAGCTACCAATATCAATTTGCACAAATACTTGCTAATATCTTGATGGTGAAAGATCATATCACTATGTTCGCATTTTTATGGAAAATTACATTAGTTGTGCTTTAGCTGTCACGCTGAATGAACCTCCAACTACCGAATTTTGTGTGCCTATCAGTAAGTAGGTACAAGCCTTTCGCGCGATGTGGTTTGTTTTAGTCATCTTAAAAGTAATTTCAGTGGATTCCCGTTGTGCGATATACGAGTACAATGATTTCAATTGAATGTTTATATTTTTACTTATTAGTTGTCTTGATTCTTATTTCACAGAATAGAGCTAATAGTACTGATGTATACAGTTTAGCAGTAATCGCAAAAGACACATTGTTGTCGTAATATTCGGTACTGTAATTCCGGTGGTATTTTATATTTATATTTTAGTATGGTCATTATGACTGAATTTAACGGTAGTTTCACGTGAAACTGATTCGCTCACTCGCGTTTTGCTCACGTGAAATATAAAGGTACAGATAGATTATGCTCATTACTAGCACAAAATCTGATGAGTAATTACTACTGTGATACTAGAGTGTATGTTTATGAGATGTTTAAAGTAGGTATGCTTTTTAGTAGCATGCTGGCTATATGGATCACCCTGCTATCTTTGAGTGTACCTACCTACTACTTGAGGTAGGGGAGGAAGGACGAATGATGATAACAAGTATGAACGCGTCTGCGAATGAGCATGCTAGTATAGGTATGTCTGTCTTTTACAGTAGGTGCAAGTGCGACTTCGCAAATTATGAATTTTGAAAGGTCAAGCGAACCGATTTGACATTCGATTTATTTTGATCGAACCTACATTCAAATAAGTATTGGGAACTAAGATTAACTTAAAATATTAATTTAAAACTTTAATTCTTTACTTTATTAACATAAGTTATACACGGATATGTACACGTATATAAAATAAATTATAGTAATTTCAAACTAATTTCCTATGTAATTAATAAAACGTAATTTACTGTCACTATCGTAATTTCGGTAGCGACGTTTTTTCACTATGTCGTATAGCTTTAACTTAGTTATTGAATTTAAATACGAGTAGGTGCTTCTTGTATCATTGAAATCCTAATCCAGAAGAGCATTTCAACGAGTGATTATTTTCACCAAAAGTTAAAAAAATAATGCCCACCAAAATAACGTAAAAAAAAAGATTTCAAAAGTTCACCCAAAACCTAATTTGTGCTTAAATCTAGATACAAAACTACTAAGGTAACATTATTGACGTTAACCAAAAACTAAATACTTAAGTTCTTTTTAATTTTTAATAAAATTAAGCACTAATATTATTTAACACTAGCTTTTATTGCCCGCGGCTCCGCCCGCGTGGTGTTCAGTTATCGCGCGCTGTTCTCTCGGGAACTGTGCATTTTTCCGGGATTCAAAGTAGCCTATATTACTCTCGGGACCATAAACTATCTCTATGCCAAAAATCACGACAATCCGTCGCTCCGTTACGGCTTGAAAGCGTAACAAACAAACAAACAAACTCACTTTCCCCTTTTAATAGTAAGGATTGACAAAAATCTAGCCGCTTTTTTACTTATTATTGCTATTTAGCCGCTTTAAAAATATGATCGAACGAATATCAACCTTATGACACTGAAGTAAAAAGGCGATCACCGCTTTATTGACATTTAAATGTATTACGTAATGTATTTAAGTGTTATAGGCAAAAAGGCGGCTAAGATCCCTTAACGTAATTATAGAGTTTAATTTAAAGAATACTGCTTTTAAGCCTATAAACAAGTATGTAAATTCAGCTATGACAATTCATTAAAACCTCGTTAAATGAACTTAACCGCTTTTTAAAGTATGAATAATCGATAAGCGCTTTTTAGCTTAGAAAAGTGTTATATTTTAAGCATGATGTAAGGCGGCTAATGATACATAACGTCTTTTTAGCTTATTTAATACCAATCACGGCTTTTTAGATTATAAAACCCTAACAAAAATCAAAATATGTGTCGTTTAACTGCTGCGTATCTCGAGAACTAACTGTCATAGAAAAAAAAAGTCAATACCGTTCGACGCAGAATTTTTTTCTGAGTATGCATGTATCAAAAAGTTAAAAAGCCGCTAAAGTCCCTTTGCCGCCTTCTTCGGTAGGACGGCAGCAGTTTCGTCGGGTAGTCGCGCGAGCAGAGCGGCGGCGCGCAGTGCGCGTGTTGCAGCAGCCGCCGAGTCGCGTTGCTCCGAGGAAGAAGGGCTACGGATTAGCCCCAAACATGTCGAGCTAAACTCGATTTAAGACGTGAGCTATCCGGAAAAATATATTTAATATGAATGTCTCACGGTAGTTTTATGTTCAGTCTTACCAAATATTATCTAAATCGGTGCAGCGGTTTAGAAATGAAAAGGCAAACAAACATACAAACAGACTTACTAACTTACGCACGTAAATGCGAAATATAAATAATAAGATTATTGTATTATAAAATATTCATGTGCGCAGTTTACCACGAGCTTTGCGGTGAAGGAAAACATCGTGAGGAAACCTGCACAAATCTGCGAAGCAATTCAATGGTGCGTGTGAAGTTCCCAATCCGCACTGGGCTCGCGTGGGAACTATGGCCCAAGCCCTCTCATTCCGAGAGGAGGCCTGTGCCCAGCAGTGGGACGTATATAGGCTGAGATGATGATTATAAAATATTAGTAGGATTTTTTAGTTTAAGATAGTTTTGACTGGCAAGAGGCTGCGCACGATCGGGACAGATGGCATGCCTGCATGCATGCTATCGTTTCGGAGGCCAAGACTCTCTTTGGGTCGCTGAGCCAAATTAGTTAGTTAGGATAGTTTTGTGAAGATTTTATTTTAAAAATAAAGTTATATTACATGACTGATTCGTAGACCTACTAAATGAGTCTAATAATTTCCCTTTTAACCTGGAAAAAGTTATGCTTCGTCCCACAAACCAATGTTTATACAGGGTTCGTGAACCGTTGGCACCGTATACGGACAACACGTGTCCAGAGGGTTGACGACTCCTGCTAGGAATAGAGCAATGTATCACGCTATTTATAACCAATAGTAATGAATCTTGATTACTACTATTATTGGGTTATATTGGATTAGGAAGGCGGAAGAAAACTTTACTTTACTGTAACTTATTGTTTGATAGCAAACTTAATTGAAAACAAATAGACGGCTTGTAGACCTATTTATAGATAATAAACTTTGCCTGTGGCTTCACATGTTTGAACCATTGGAACCGGGAATTAAATTGAAGTTCGCACAAAGCGTTTTCACTCTTCCTTTATTTTCCGGACAGTTAAGAGAAGTTTCCCTGCGGGATATTTTTGTCTTTATCGCTCGTGATATAAGCGCTCGCAGCCGTCCCCCCATGCACATCCCCTCCCGCTTCTCCGCTTCCCGCTAAAATATATCGAGATAGCTGTAGGCTTTTCAAGATTTGGGCGGTTGAATTTTGGTTTTCGTTGTCCTCATATTATACGAAAAGTATAGCACAGAAATCAATGATTTCTTACAATCAAGATTTTCTTTATATTTTCTATGCCTATGGTTTTTTCGATTTTTGTAAAAATGCTTTAATAGTCTGTAGTTCTCGTACAAAGTTGACATCTTTTTTTGGTCGACTTTTGAGCTCCTGTAATTCTGATATTACACATTTATTATATAAAAAATCTTAAAAACCACAGACATAGATAATTACGTCTAGTCCATACTTACAAAATTTCATCTACTTCTGTTGCCTAGTTTTCAAATGAGACCGGGACTACGTCTATATGGAGAATAGAACGAAGAGACTTCTCTTAAACTGAAATTCGCACAAAGCGTTTTCACTCTTCCTTTATTATCCGGACAGTAAAGTTAATGAGTAGAATGCTCTACCGGTTTCTCTGTTTAATCTTGAATTTCAAACCTTTATAACTTTGTTATTTGTAAAGGTAGCTTGAAATTGTTTCTCAATTCGATAACAGGCATTGTGTAGTTTTAATATATAAAACACACACAAAATAGTCAAATACTTACCGTATTACGAACGAGAGTCTGTTAGAAGCCCGAAGTCGAAAACTGAGGGCTTTAATGAGTCAACATTCAACGTTCAACGACGTCCAACGTGCGACATTCAACGCTTTTCATCACATTTGCGACTAAAATTGTGTATTTGTAAAAGGAAAACTAATATTTTCACAAAAATCGCCGACACCGCTAGATGCGCTCTTGGCAGCGCCAGCACCCCGCCGCCCTCCCCCTCCCGCGGCTGCCTGTCGTGCGAGCGAGGTCCTCCTGAGGTGCAGCAGCAGCAGAAGTTTTAGTACGGGCAATGACTCCATTTACCTACCTTGGGTTTCATGATAAGAACAAAAGGTCAAGGGTTTTATATGAGGCATTACGGCCAAGTTAACCAGTACCCCTAGTGTATTTTTTCGGTTACAAAATAGGTCTCGATCGCGTTCGCGTTAAAATCTCAATTTGTATGGAAACACGAACAGCGCCTCCTAGCGGAACGTTTGCGATGTTCGTGTTTCCATACAAAACGCGATCGAGACGTATTTTGTAACCGGAAACATACACTAAGGGTACTGTATGTTTTGATACTGTTTACGTGCAAGTGTGGTGAAAATATTATTGCGCAAAAAAACCGGTATTTTACTTAATTCCGTTGGGATTTCCCAAAAATTTCATCGTATATTTCATTAAAATTTGAGTTAAGACACCCGTGGCAAATTTCTTGCCTTACCATAGCCTTATAAGGCTAAATCTTTCTTTCTTTCTTTCCTTTGAGATATCTTAGATCTTATCCCGATACTCGATCGATCGATCATTTTGTTCACCCGTGCATGGCGGGGGCGGGCAGCTAGAACAATAAAACACAACTGCACAAGTAAGTCATAGGAAGTGTATTTCTATCCATGTGTTCTCATAAATTCATAAAATTATACTGCCACAATAAACAACGTATATAAACCCACAAAACTAGTAATTCCTTTGTCGCAAGAACTTCTTTCATACGCCCCAATTCTTCCCCGCATTGCGAGTAATAAACGTAGCTAAATCGCTCGAACTCAACTGACCGCAAATTATACTTAATAACACTATTATCTCCAACTTATTTCCTTTACGTAACGTATATGATCGTAGGATATCTGGGTAACCCATTTGCCGGTATTGTGTGCCCGGTGGACCAAATTACCATATGTGGGATGAAAAAGGAAAAGTCAACGACTTGTGATGCACGTGTCCTCGGTGTTTTCTAGTTCTGTTTACTCGCAGGGCGGTGAGAAATGTTTGTGTGTTCGTTGGTTATGACGTAGATAGAAAATGCGGAGCCTTCCATATGAAACAAAGATTCGATGGAAACTTTTAAAGTGATAATGTAACGTTTGTCATAATAATACACTCGCGGTCAAAGAAAACGGGTCGGTACGAAAAACTAGAATATCTCCTAAAATAATAGAGCTAGGAGCATGAATTAAACTGTATATTGTAGATAATTCTATAATTAATTAAACGACATGATAGGTGTGAAAGTTATTCATTTGTTTATTCTAATTACGTACAAAACAAAATATTTACAAATTTTACGTAGAAAAATTAACACTTGGTACCTCACATTACCACAGAAAAAACTAACTTTAAACCAAATTAATTCTTCGTATTGCCTTCACGGGCTCTTTTTAAAGCTTTTAGATGATTGGGCATGCTCTTCATTAGGTTTCTTATGCGATTTTGCGGGATATTGATTCATCCTTTCACTAGCGCATGTTTCAGGTCTCTAAGTGTAACTAGAGCGGAGTTTCGATTTCTTACATGCCTTCCAAGCTCGTCCCATACATGCTCGATCGGATTTAAGTCCGGAATTCTCGAGGGTCAGTTCATAAAAATGATACCAACGTCGTCAAAGTAATCATTTACAATCTGAGCTGTGTATGGCCTGGCGTTTTCATGCATGAACATGGGATTTTCACCCATATTAATTAAGTATGGACCGTCATGCTCATTAAGAGTCTCTTCTACATATCTTGCACTAGTTAGCGTACCATTTTTTATGAAGACTTACTCCATGTGAGTCTCTGAAGAGATTACAGCTCAGGCCACAATACACCCACCGTCAAACGACACTTTTTCCTCAAAATAAGCTCGAGTAAAACGTTCACCTGGCCGTTTGTAAGCTCTTCGCCGCCCATCATGTGCATAGAGCATAAATCTGGATTCATCAGAAAACATATTTCTTGCCAATTCTTCGTCTGCCCACCATCTGTGTTCGCGGGCGTAAATCAATCTTGCTGTTCGCTGTCCCTTTTCAAGTTTTGGGCCATTTGCCGGTCTACGTGAGGTCAAATTAGCTTCTTGTAGCCGCCGCCTTACAGTCCACTCGCTTAAGTCATCTTTTCGAGTCTCTCGAAGTTGATTTTGGACTTCAACAGCCGTGAGGTGCCGATTTCGGAGCATAGTTGTAACAATAAATTGATCTTCTCGAGCTGCAGTACACCTCGGTCTGCTGGTTCCTGGTCTTCTAATGTTCTGCCCAGTTTCTCGGAAACGTTGGACGACTCTCTGCACGGTAGAAAGTGACATGCCAACAGTTCTCGCTGTTCTTCTCTGAATTCCGCCTTCTTCTAACATAGTAGATAGATAGATAGATAGATAGAAACTTTAATCCTCATAACAAAATAACATGGCTCTATACAAGTTTTTGATAAAAACAAAGGAATAAACAATAAGAAGAAAAAAGAACAACATTTTAACAATCATACAGATAAGGAAAACAGGTATAAAGAAACCACATAGTAATACAACAGGGAGCCATGTTATGTAGTGAAGATACGGCGCTGACTCAGCATAATGCCGCGGCAAACAAGCCGTAGCGCTGGTATTCTGCCAGTACCTGTGTGAGTTGGAATGCCGGAAACCGTGGTAACCGTGGTATCTACCTGTGGTGCCACATTACATGCCATTGAGGATAAAAACGCTTAAACGTGCAGTGTAGTGTTAAAATAAAATGTGCTAATATATATGAATGGGCGAAAGGTGAATAACAGATTTAGTAGGTACTAATTACATAATACATACGATGAATATAAAGGATAAGCGTTAAGTTATTATTATTAATTCAAATAAATAAAAAGTAAAATAGTGACGATACGTGTACATTCTTTTAGTGTCAGCCACATGATAGTAAATCAAGAATGATCCAGAAAGGCAACAATGAATGCCTTTTATCATTATGCTTTGACAGATTGAAAATAAAAGTGAGAAAACAGGCAAAAGTAAAACAAGTGCAATTTTAATTTAGACACTAATTAGAGTTTTTTTAAATTTTAACTTTTTCCAGCAGCCATGTAAAACATTTGAAGGTTGTATTTAATACGATATTAAATTCTCTTTAATATAGAGTCAGTTTCGTATAAGTAAACCTTTTCATTTTCAAAATTTTAAGGTTTTCGTCACTGACCCGTATTATTTGACCGCGAGTGTAATATATTGTATGTCGTAACTCTTTTTTCGCTGGATGCATTTACTTATTGTTTAGAATTGTTATAAACAAATCTAACTTAATCTAATCTATAGAATTCTACATGATAATCTTTTAAAAAAGTTAGAAAATGTTGCAGTTTAGGCGGGAAAAAAATGGACAACATCACATTTTATGACTTTCAAAAAATATGCGAATAGATACGCACCCGGCGGAAATAGTGCTTGGTAATTTGCTTGCAAAATTTTAAACGTTTTATTTAAACTTTTTTATGTTTGATTAGGTTAGATTATTTACTTAAGTACTGTTGAACGGGAGGGTCAAAAATAAAAATTAATTTCCAAAGAGCCACACACTGCTCGTGAGCTGCAGATTTTTGACCTAAGAAAAAGAGATTAACCCAACATTAAATTTCGTAGGCTCTGTACCCACATCTGAACAGCCTACGAAATTTAATACTTATTTGACTAATTTTATTTTATTATTTGCAAATAAATGTATTCTATTGTAGACGGTACTGACAGAATACCAGCGCTGCAGGCGTCTAACGCCTCAGCATTATGCTGAGTCAGCGGCCGTTTAACTTTTGCGGGACACACAAAATCGTATATTTTTATTTTGGTATTTCCTTTATGTTTTGTTTGTGTTTGCTGTCTATTGTTTTTTTTTTGTTGTTGTTGTTGTATTTGTGTGTCTTTGCGAATGTGAATAAATGTCTTTCTTTCTTTCTATTCTATTCTATTCTATTCTATTCTATTCTATTCTATTCTATTCTATTCTATTCTATTCTATTCTATTCTATTCTATTCTATTCTATTCTATTCTATTCTATTCTATTCTATTCTATTCTATTCTATTCTATTCTATTCTATTCTATTCTATTCTATTCTATTCTATTCTATTCTATTCTATTCTATTCTATTCTATTCTATTCTATTCTATTCTATTCTATTCTATTCTATTCTATTCTATTCTATTCTATTCTATTCTATTCTATTCTATTCTATTCTATAATTATTCAGTACACGTACCTATCTACACTACATGTACTACTGTTTTGTTCTGTTTGAGAAAAATTATAGGAGCATGGGTACTTTGGGAGTTACAGTGACAAATTAAAACGGTTGTTATGGTTTGTCTAGCATCTGGTAGCATGGTGTAGGTACGGTTGTGTTGTTCCGAAGATTTGCTCTGGTTGAGTTCGAAACGCGTCAGTGTAGTGTGGTGGTGGTGATAGGCGGGATTGTGCGATTTGTGTGTGTTCTTACAGTGTGGAGGTGGAGGAACTAACATTTATTGTCTGACAAGATTACTACTTGTATAATATGAATTATGAATGACTCATAGTTTTTTTTTTGTACAGAATGATGGTATTCTACCACTGATTTATTTCACATAAAAATAAAAATAAAAACACGAACTGCATGAACACGCATATTTTGCTTTAAACTTAACTATCATAAATAAATAAATAAATAATATTTATCACGGGACAATTCACACCAATTGACCTAGTCCCAAAGTAAGCTTAGCAAAGCTTGTGTTATGGGTACTAAACAACGGATAAACATAATTATATAGATAAATACGTACTTAAATACATATTAAACACCCAAGACCCGAGAACTAACATTCGTATTTTTCATACAAACGCGCGCATATAACGTCGCGGGTGAGCAAAGAAATTCTTTTAGTTCATTTACCTATACGGAATAATGTCTTCACCATCATCATTCGAAATAAGTATAACACCGGATGGTAGCAAGAGAAACCTCGGCAAAAAGCTCGTATTCAAATTAAACCCCAGTGGGACAAAGAACAGGGCAGTTTGTTTATTTCCAAGTGAAATTGCATTTCAGCGCATTGAAATTCATCACTTCTATTATTGTTTGCAGTTATCATGGCCTAGCCTTAGGTACTTATAAATAATATAATAGGAAGCTGCCGTGAAGCAGCAGTGCTTGCACTGTTGTGTTTCGGCGCGGAGAGTAAGACAGCCGGTGAAATTACTGGCACTTGAGGTATTCCAACTTAGGCCTCTGGGTTGGCAACGCATCTGCAATACCCCTGGTGTTGCAGATGTTTATGGGCGGTGGTGATCTTTTACCACCAGGAGACCCACTTGCTCGTTTGCCTTCCAGTCGAATAAAAAAAAAAGGAGATAGCATTCCGTCTCTAAGCCGTAGATCGACGGACAAACAGACAGACAAGGCGAAACTATAAGGATTCCTTTTTTGTCATTTTGACTACGGAGAACCTTAAAAAAATTCTACCCAAGTTCGCTTTTGAAGAATCGAAAATAATCATGAAATCTGAAGAATTTCGAAGGCTCGATAATTGGCTTAAACTTAATTATAAAAGTTTTTTGAGTGAACGCCCTAGTGGTCCTGAAAAATCCAAAAACCTGAGATGTTGCCGTTGTGTCTGCAATACTACTTATACAAGGTGCCTCGAAAGTTCGAAACTTATTCGGAGTAGCGGAGCAGGCCCTAGTAGAAAGGCTTTATTTAAATAAGACTATAAAAGAACCAAAGAAATTACTTATAAAACTTATAAATTACAAATAAAAAAAGCCCTGGAGATCGCAGGCCCTAAGTATAAGTACGAAGTGCTAAATTCGAACTTTGTCTCTCGCCGTCCCGGTATGTTACTATTTACCTCATACGAGAGTGAGAGGGACGGTGCGTTAAGATCTTCGATTTTCGAATTTCGCAGTAGACCCCCCTGGAGCTGAAAGGTACCCCTATTGATGTACAGTCAAGTGCAAAGATATCGACACGGCTAAACTTACAAAAATCTATACTAATATTATAAATGCGAAAGTGTTTTTAGCTGTGTATTGTTAATGTGATGTTGTTTATTGTCCGTTAATTTTTCATGGTAAATGTTGTTGCATGCCTGTCATTGAAGTACGGGCTAGGAGAGTAACAATTAATCTTAAGTGGTAAATGTAATCGCTCTGTACTTTGTTGGTGTTTCTATTAAATAAATAAATAAATAAGTGTGTTTGTATGTTTGTACGTCTTTCAAGCCATAACGGAGCGACGGATCGACATGAATTTTGGCATAGAGATAGTTCATGGGAACGAGAGTGACATAAAGGCTACTTTTTATCCCGGAAAAATGCACAGTTCCCGAGGAAACAGTGAAACAGCGAGCGATAACCGAATTCCACGCGGGCGGAGCCGCGGGCAAAAGCTGGTTATAAATATGAATGTGAAAGTTTGCGAGTACAATAATCGACGAAACTGCATCGCGCACCAAGGGTAACCTTCTCGCTACTAACGTCATGTGGTATCCCATAAAACTCCCAAGGAATTCATCATTAAATTTAGTGTGAAAAGGTTGCACCCTACACTAGTAGGAGTAGGCGATACAAACTAACTGGGCACGTATTTGAATATCGAAATTTAAAATATCTAAGGTTAAAACGTCGACGGTCAAAATATCGAAAATCAGAATGTCGAACGATTATAAGGTCGAAATTCAAAATACCGAAAGTATAAATTATCGAATGGTACAATTATCGAATGCTAAAATTTCGAAAATTCTAATATCGATGGATAAAATATCGAAAATTGAAATTTCGAACGATTCTAAGGTCGAAATTCTAAATATCGAATGTCTATAATACCGAAGGGTACAATAGTCGATTACTGATATGAAATTTAACTTTGGCATTGGCTTGTTTTGGCCACAGTTGAACCTAACACGCTCCTCCTCGCTTCGCTCGTCGTCGCACCTAAACTTTACGATTGAATTAATCAGACTTCAGTTTTAAACTGTAGGTACTAAGCAATCTAATCTAAAAATTAGGTGCGACTCGTGCGACGACGAGCGCAGCGAGGAGGAGCGGTTAGGTTCAACCGTGACCAAAACAAGCACGAGCCGAGCGAGCGAAGCGAGCGTGCCGCGGCAGCGGCCGGCGAGTGCCAGAATCGAGTTCTATGCATTTTTCTTGATATTAAGATACTTCGCTATTTCAATTTCCGATATTTTAATATTTGGTTTTTGACAGTTGATATTTTGTGTTTCGATATTAACATAATATCGATCATTCGGTTGTAGATATTTTGAACTTTCGATATTTTAACCGTTCGATTTCGGTTTTAGGAATTCCAGACGTCGATATAATCATAGTAGATATTTAGATCATTCGATATTTTGATATTCGATATTTTGACCGTCGACATTTTAACTTTAGATATTTTAAATTTCGATATTCAAATACGTGCCCAACTAACTATATAACTGGAGTTACTGACGGGAATACATAAAAGCAGCAGATTCCTAATTTCAACCTTTTCTAACCCCCGAAGCGAAAAGAAGGGTGCTATAAGTTTGACACCAATGTCTGTTTGTTTGTCTGTGGCGTGGTAGCTCTCAAACGAATGGACCGATCTTGATGCAATTTTTTAACGTGAGAGCGAGTTTCCTTGCGGTGATTTTGATAAAAATCGTTTTTGAGATATTGAACTCTGAATTATAACGTCGGTGTTTAAACAACTTTAAGTTGGTTATTTGAAAACGTTTAAAAAACTATGCATTATTCTGTTTAATTAAAACGCATCTCGTTTCGGTTTGCCAAGGTCAACCTGGGCCTCTTGAACTGTGCTCTCCAGAGATTAAATGAAAACTTTAAGTTCAAGGACTATTTTAGGCTTTGAATATTAATTGCTTATACAGTGTGCCCCGTAAGTAAATAGCTAATAAATATAAATAGCTCGACAAACTTAAGAGGAGATACATGGACGGATCACCAATGAAAAATAGAAAAAAACTGTTTAATAATTATATTTACTACCATTCTGTTTTTTTTTTCAAACTTTTCCACCTAACAGTTTAGATTTTAGAGGAGGGCGGGACGCTCGATTTCAATAAAAATTTGCACTTTAAAGTTGAACATTTCGCTAACATATCACTGAATAGAAAAGTTGTCTTAGCAACCCCCCAAATGGTTTTAAAAGACCTCCAACGATACCACACAATATAGGGTTAGGCGAGAAAAAAAAATCACCCCAAATTTACGTCTATGGAAGGTACCCTAAAAAATTTATTATTACTTTTTTTTATTGTACCACTATGTCGGTGTGACTGATATGTAAATTCATGTCAAATTACAGCTTTCTAGTACTAACGGTCTCTGAGCTTAGCCACGGACAGACAGACAGACATGGCGAAACTACTCGTATATAAGGTTTCCTAGTTGACTACGGAACTCTAAAAAAACTGTACCTATTGATTAGGTGACAGCTTATTTTAACCAACTTAATTTACTCGTGGACACTGGATGAAAACAAAGGAATATCGCGTCAAGTAAACAGGCTAACAAATTCCAGTCACTACTTAATGCTAATGTTAAATAGCTTCATAATTCGGTTATGTAATAGGTTATTACATAAGCCAGTAGTTTGCATATTTACGCCTGCCAGTAAATGCCATTAGGTATCAGAGACTCATGACAAATATGTTTTTTTTGTTCCAATTTGCTTATACGGCGTGTATTTGCCATGAGCTTTATAGTGAAGGAAAGCATTGTGAATTTAATAATTTGTGCGAAGTTCCCACCCAGAAAACAAATTGTAAAATCATCATCATCATCAGCCTATGTTCGTCCACTGCTGGACATAAGACTCTCCCATGGCACGCCACTGAGCACGATCCTCGGCCACTCTCATCCAGCTCTTGCCAGCCACCTTGCGAAGATCATCGCGCCACCGCGTCTGAGGACTTCCTACGTTACGTTTGCCGATCCGTGATCTCCACTCAAGAACTCGTCTACTCCAACGGTTATCGGTTCTTCGGGTTATATGTATTTACATTTTTAGGTACGCCGAGGCAACAAAGCCGTCTAAAAAAAAAAAAAAAATATCATGGGACACTTGACACCAATTGACCTAGTCCCAAACTAAGCAAAGCTTGTTCTATGGGTACTAGGCAACGGATAAACATACTTATATAGATAAATAAATACTTAAATACATATTAAACATCCAAGACCCAAGAACAAACATTCGTATTATTCATACAAATATCTGCCCCGGCCGGGATTCGAACCCGGGACCTCAAGCTTCGTAGTCAGGGTCTCTAACCACTTAGCCATCCGGTCGTCTAAGCATGAATGTTTTTTATTCTGGACTATGGAACAACCCGTAACCGACCGGACTGTCGTAATTAGGCGGTACAGAAAACTTAGTTCAGTTTTTTAAATTAATTGAGGCTACTTAAAAATCTGATATTTTTTTCTGTTAATAAGAAAGGTTATTTCTATTGATGTAACTAAAAAGTTTTAAGCGTTTCTATATTTTTCAGACATTCCCCATTATGTTTATTTATTTCACTACACTTTTGCAGGTGGTAGGACCTTGTGCAATCCTTGCTAATCCTAATTGCCGTGAAGCAGCAGTCTTGCACTGTTGTGTTTCGGCGTCCCATCTTAGGCCTCTAAGTTGGCAACGCATCTGCAATACCTTTTTGTTGCAGATGTTTATGGGCGGTGGTGATCTCTTACCATCAGAAGACTCGCTCGTTTGCCATCCAGTCGAGTGAAAAAAAAACTGTGCTTACAAAAAAAAATCTTAATCTTAAAAATCGTGTATTTTTATTTTGGTATTTCCTTTTTGTTTTCTTTGTGTTTGCTGTCTATTGTTTTTTTTGTTGTATTTGTGTGTCTTTGTGAATGTGAACAAATGTCTTTCTTTCTTTCTTTCTTTCTTTGCTTATACAATTTGATTTGGCCCCCCTGGCCCAGAACCTGGGTACGCCCATGGTCACGCGGTTAAAGACCGCGGCGGTTTAGCCGTAGGTAGTGCGGCCTCGGCCTAAAGGCATAACGTACTCGTAAATATATAACGTATTTTCATGTTGATTAATGTAACCTTGACCTTGACTTCACGCCTATTCTATTATTGAGGATTTGTCATTTGTTCTGACCTGTTTTTGATACAAAAAATATCGAACCACACAGACTTGAATTGATGTTATGAACAGGTAGGTAGATTTCGGTTTAGTTATATAATAAGAAAAGTCACGTGTTTTAATAAAACATGTGATATTAAATGATATTGTTACGGATAACTCACGTCTTAAATAGAGTTTAGCTCGACATGTTTCGGGCTATTTCGTAGCCCTTCTTCAAAGGAGCACGCGACCCGGCGGCTGCCTGACGAGCATGACATGTCGAGCTAAACTCATGACACATCACATTATAGCCTGGGATGATCATGATGATGATTAGATAGATTTGAAACGGCTGAAATTGGTGACAATTAAGTTGGTCTAATATTTTGTATGAACTGAAAATACGTCATGTTATTTTTTTCAATCAGCCGTTTAAATGCTTAGTAAAAGTACATAAAAAATTACGATAAGTGAGTCTCGAATTGATTGTATTGTGATTTAAAAGTGGTGTCGAATAGTATTATGTTTATAAAGAAAGAAAGAAGACATTTATTCACTAACACAGAAGACACATATACAGCAAAATTTACACAAATAAACCAAAAAACTAATAAAATAACAATACCTAATAATAGATTACACATGAAATATAGATACACAATTTTGTGTGTCCCCGCGAAAGTGAAACGGTCGCTGACTCAGCATTATGTTGAAGTGTTAGACGCCTGTAGCAGTTTTTTTTTATGGTATAGGGGCCAACGAGCAGACGGATCGCCTGATGGTGAGCGATTACCGTCGCCCATGGACACCTGCAACACCAGAAGAGTCACAAGTGCGTTGCCGGCCTTTAAGGTAGAAGTACGCTCTTAAGGTAGCAGTCTTTAAGGTAGCAGTGCAGTATCTTCATTGCATCTTTTGAAGCATACTATATTCGGGATTATTTACAGCTTCCTTAATACAGCTTTGTGCACAACGAAAATATAAAATCAACCGTAGGAAAATGCCAAGCCGTCTAGCTTGACGTAAATAAATTTAAGCAGGTATTATAAATTTTACGATGTATTTGGAAACCGTCTAGTACCTTAATAAACAACATTCTCAACGATATTGCGAAATATTAACATAGGAAATCCTAAACACACACATCACACACCACACACACACACGCACACATCACAATTATAAATGCGATAGTTTGTTTTATGTCTAAACCGTTGAACCGGATTTAGATTAAATTCGGTATACAGATGTTCGAGCCCCGGGGACGGACATAGGACAGTTTTTATTCCCAAAAATTGCATACCTAGACCTAGTGTAGTGACATAAAAGAAAGTCGAGAATTAAGATTAGTTCTTGGAGTCTATTTTTATTTCAACTCCATTTGTTACTTTCACGGTCATCACGTGAAATCCAACGAAAATACATACTGAAACATGGACCACTGGACTGGACGCTGGTTTCTTTTTGTTTTTTTTTCTGTGCATCCATGTTTCAGTTTGTATTTTCGTTGAATTTGACGTGGACGGAGTAGCAATAGCTAGTTATACAACAAATCCAAAAGTTTCCAAAAATGGCTGGGCAGATTCGGATAAGATTTGGTAAGTACATAATAGATATACTGAGCGTCGCAAAAAATCTGGCCCTCGAATGTATGCAATAATAGGTAATTTTGTATGTAGAGTGGGCCAAATTTGGTGCCTTTGATTATAGCTGGATGTCTAGAATAACATATTTAATTTTTATCCCAATACTCCCACGGGATCGGGATAAAATCTCAATCTTTCACTCTGTTTTAGAGTTATGAAATGGCGCGGGTGTTTTATATTGCAACGTTAATAAAAACCAAAATGTATTTTATAAAACATAGAAATATCTTTATTTACACATATTCTATAAACTATACATAGTAATAACAAATAAATAAATAAATTGATTAACTATGAAAAAAATGTATTTTATAGGTTATTCGTGCGAAGCCGCGGCAATTTTCTATTCTTTGGACACGGGTAGAGTCTCATTTTTTTTTTGATCATTCAATAGTTTATTGATAAAAGAAACTAAATAATATACACACTGAATATTTAACATAACTTTGTAACAATAAATTAAAATAAAATAAAAATTTAACCTAAAACTAAAACAAATTGTCCAAAGAGTACCTACGTACCCCTTAGGCAAGGTCCCGAAGATGCTGGCAGCGTTTCCTCTTTGAATAGCTAGGCTAATTCTTTGTCCGAGTCTCATTAAGTATTTAAAGTATACCAACTTTCCTACAGCAATAAGAATAAATAAAAATATAAGCAGGGGAAGGAGTTTAAAAAAATATTAAATTCTCTCGAACTAACTTGTATAATATTTAGTCTGTGTTTCGTATTATTAAAATCAGTTCACAAATTTGTTTCATTTCATCTAAAACATATTCTGTGAAATTGGGACCCAAGTTTCATCCATTCATCCCAGCCTATATACGTCCCACTGCTAGGCACAGGCCTCCTCTCAGAACAAGAGAGGAGCCAAGTTTATTATTAACTAGCTGTTGTCCGCGGCTTTGCCCCCGTTGTATTTTTTTCTTCCATGAAAACCTTCTCCTGACAGTAGCGAACACAACAAAAAAATTATTAGCGAAATCGGACCAGCCGTTCCCGAGTTATGCGCTTACTAACACATTTTGCGATTCATTTTCATATTATAGAATAATATTATAGAATAATAATATGCGCGGTTGCCGACTCTGGCTTCACTGACAAAAAAAAATTAAGTAGATGCTTTCTGTATATTTTAGTTGCATACACACAAGTTAATCAGCTGGACGCTGAAATTCAACCGTCTATTTTAGTTCGTTAGGGAATGGGTTACGGTTACAATCTTCATTTAAAGTCAAATAAATTTAACCTCATCTTCAAGTCAGTTAGTTATGATAATTACGATTTTTAGACGTAATTACAGTAACTTGTAAGTATTTGAGAAGTTTGGGAGTGCCGTTAATCTTAAGCCAGTAAGGGGTTTCAATATAAATTACAAACAGAATTTCATGAGTTCACGCTAAATAGATTTTGAGTTGCCTATTAAGGAGTCAAAAATTATTCTGAATGATTCTTGTAGTATTATTTATGCTCGCTAGTTCCCTATTCTGTGAACTTGGGTGGACAAGCTGCCGCGTGTATAAATTTCTGAGTCTTCTTAACAAAACTATGTATGTCTGAAAAAAAATGCAATGATAACAAATTTGGACTGCTCATTACGTTTGTTTTATATTCTGAGAATGTATATTTTATAAACTCAAAGTGTTGTCACTAACAACAATACTTTCAAATGAAATGTGTTAAAAATCCAAACTCTGTTTCCAACCGCTCTAAGTTGTCATGCCAAACGAGATTTTTGTATGGAATTTCCGATTTTCGGTATAACGATTTATCATTCAGCAGTTATTATAATTTTAATGAGCAAAGACCGGTTTTACTTTAAACATTAACTAAATATTTGATTTGATCTGACGTGTGCCAGCTGTTTCCATGCTTTTGTTGCCCGACGAGAACAAGCTCAGGTGAAAAAATAACCAAGTCGATGTACGGCACATGCTGATTTGTAATTTGATCAAAAGCGTTAAGGTTCAAAGTGATTGTTTTAAGTATTTCAATTTGTGTCTTTTTGATTTTAAGGATGTTTTATTTAGTCTGCGTTTAAGTCACGCTGTCTACGCACTTCGATCCATATGTTTGATAGTAAAACTTAAAGTGAAACCTAAGTGAAACAAATGCAATGCGGCTTTTTTGACAGGCGAAATAGGGCTTTTTTTTATTCGACTGGATGGCAAACGAGCAAGTGGGTCTCCTGATGTTAAGGGATTAACACCGCCCATAGACACCTGCAACACCAGGTGGATTGCAAATGCATTGCCAACCTAGAGGCCTAAGATGGGATACCTCAAGTGCCAGTAATTTCACCGGCTTGATGGCGATATGACGATCGTTTGATGTAAGAGTCTTGGTTGTGATTGGTACATTTAGTTACAATAAAAATCAAAATCAAAATTTAATAAGCTGAACAGTCTCCTCATGTGTGTAATTTCTCTACGTCGACATTGGGTATTTATTTTGGGATCCTTTCGGCTTTCATAATTTTATAAGTCATAATGTAATGTTTGTCATCATTAAGTACTCGCATATGGCACGCGGCACGGAATGCCGAGAACCTGGGTTCGATTCCCAGCGCTGCTGGTCTTATTTTTCTGGTTTTTCTGTGTATCTATGTTTCAGTTTGTATTTTCGATATGGGTTTTACGGGACGACTGTAAAAGTAAAAAAATTTGGAGTTGAAATAAAAAATACAAAAAGATTCCAAATATCAAACTTAATCTGTGGTACTTATTTTTGAAACTTCAAATAAGTTCATATTTTTACTCTTGACTGTACCTAAACCAGTAGTGACTCGAGTTGTTGCGGTGCCACGCTACTTATATTGTGAGTATTGTGTAGACAAGAGGCGTGCTCGCCAAGTAGGCCAAACGTGACTATAATTACTAATTCGGAATCGAAATCGTCGCTAAGTGACGTCTATTGAAATTGGAAGTCAATGCGTGTACTTTCGACCTTTTCTAGTACTTTAAGAATGGAAAATACAGCCATTGATTGATTTTGAAATGACATTCAGACGTAGTCAGACGTAGTGAATATTTCATCATCATCATCATCATCATCATCAGCCAGAAGAAGTCTACCCCACTGTTGAAGAAAGGCCTCATCTTTAGAACGTCGGTTGCCCGCAACTCTCACGTCTAATATTACTACAAGTGAACTGCCGTGGTGGCCTAGTGGTTTGACCTATCGCCTCTCAAGTAGAGGGTCGTGGGTTCAAACCCCGGCTCGCACCTCTGAGTTTTTCGAAATTTATGTGCGGAATTACATTTGAAGTTTACCACGAGCTTTGCGGTGAAGGAAAACATCGTGAGGAAACCTGCACAAACCTGAGAAGCAATTCAATGGTGCGTGTGAAGTTCCCAAACCGCACTGGGCCCGCGTGGGAACTATGGCCCAAGCCCTCTCATTCTGAGAGGAGGCCTGTGCCCAGCAGTGGGACGTATATAGGCTGGGATGATGAACTGCCAACAACAACATAGTGGCAGTGCTGGCCACATGCCGGAGAACCGACAACAACTCATGGAGTAGGTAGGTGCGTGGTCTCCGCTCTCGAACACTACTGGTACTGAGCAAACGTAGTATTAGGACGTTGCACTAGTTTGAGTGACAATCTGCGAAAGGCTGCTGGTAGAAGCTGGATTTTTAGTAGTATAATAGTTAGTAGGATTTTTAGTAGTATAATAGTTAGTAGTATTTTTAGTAGTATAATAGTTAGTAGGATTTTTAGTAGTATAATAGTTAGTAGGATTTTTAGTAGTGTAATAGTAAGAAGGATTTTAAGTTGTATAATAGTTAGTAGTATTTTTAGTTGTATAATAGTAGGATTTTTAGTACTATAATAGTTGGTAGGATTTTTAGTACTATCATAGTTAGTAGGATTTTTAGTAGTATAATATTTAGTAGGATTTTTAGTACTATAATAGTTAGTAGGATTTTTAGTAGTATAATATTTAGTAGGATTTTTAGTAGTATAATAGTAAGTAAGATTTTTAGTACTATAACAGTTCGTAGGATTTTTTGTAGTACAATAGTTAGTAGGATTTTTAGTCGTATAATAGTTGGTAAGATTTTTAGTAGTATAATAGTTAGTAGTATAATAGTTAGTAGAATTTTTAGTAGTATAATAATTAGTAGGATTTTTAGTAGTATAATAGTTGGTAAGATTTTTATTAGTAAAATAGTTGGTAGGATTTTTAGTAGTATAATAGTTAGTACGATATTTCAAGCGTGAGGGGTATCTACTATTCATCTGGCGTCACTGAAAATCAGCGTCGCGAAATCATCTTCAGTTCTTTTCGCGATACATAGCTGAGTGGCGGCCATTTTGCTGGTAGCAATAGGCATGGATGTGTATATTAAGTCAGTGTTTCTGTATGTGTATCTATATCATCAGCCAATAAACCATTCTTATTCTTATTCTTATATAGTATTAAATAATAATAATAAATAATCCATATCCATACTAATATTTTAAATGCGAAAGTGTGTTTGTGTGTTTATCCGTCTTTCACGCCGTGACCGAGCGACGGATCGACGTGATTTTTGACATAGAGATAGGTAGTTTATGGGCCCGAGAGTGACATAGGCTGCTTTTTATTTTGGAAAAATGCACAGTTCCCGAGGGAACAGCGCGCGATAACCGAATACTACGCGGGTGGAGCCGCGGGCAAAAGCTAGTAATAAAAAATAATAGAATAAATTTATTTGGTGTAAATAAAGTATATTGTATACTGATAAACAATGTTAAATCAGCTGACGAATTTTCGGTTACGTAAATTCTTTCAAGCTCTATATCTCGGCCTATATACGTCTTGTCTTACTCTAGGTAATAACAGGCCTCTTCTCAGATTGAGAGAGCTTGAGTCGTAGTTCCGACAAGAGCCCAGTGCGGCTTAGGAGCTTCGAACACACCGTTGAATACACCGTAGGATCAGGTTTCCTCGTGATGTTTTCACTCACCGTATACTCAATACGAATGTAATTTCACACATGAATTTCGAAAAACAGTGGTATCAGGCCGCATTTGAACCCACGTTTCTCTGTTCGAGAGAGTACAAACCACTAGGATATCACGGCTTTTTTAGGGTTCCGTAGTCAAAGAAAAGGCTTGTGCCCAACCGTGGTACGTTAGGCTTGAACGACGTTCTTGACAGAAAGGGTCCGTAAGGACTTAATGTTATTTCATTACTATTATGCTGCATTATATAACAGTGTGATGTACTCCATGTCATAACTTATGACAAGTACATGCGTGATGCATACTAATATCCCATGACATGTTAATATTAGGTACATTTCATTACGACAGCTGGGTTAAATAATAACATACGAGAGGCATCTTAGGCTGTGTTTCCACCAGAGCTGTGCGAGGATGTGTGTAGACGACCAGATGGCCTAGTGGATAGAGACTCTGACTACGAAGCTTGAGGTTCCGGGTTCGATTCCCGTGTTGGGGCAGATATTTGTATGAAAAATACGAATGTTTGTTCTCGGGTCTTGTGTGTTTAATATGTATTTAAGTAGGTATGTATCTATCTGTATAATTATGTTTAAGTTGCTTAGTACCCATAACACAAGCTTGCTAAGCTTACTTTGGGACTAGGTCAACTGGTGTGAATTGTCCCGTAATAGGTACATTTTATTTTTTTTGTGTTGCGAGGATTGTGTTTTTCATGAACGAATAGAAACGCTTTATTTTCGCCTCAATCGCTCAGCTGTTTCCATTAGAGATGTGCTGTGCGAGGCTAGGTAATCTCCTCTATCCCCGCCCCGTCCCCTTTACGCCGGTATCGCACCCGCAGTCCTATTAATGCTGGTGTCCATGGGTGGCGGTGATCGCTTACCATCAGGTGACTTGTATGCTCGTTTGCCAGCTATTTGATAAATGAACTTATGCAAAATATTTGTATTCATGCAGTTCCTCCACCTCCACACGGTAAGAACACACACAAATTTCTTGTAATAAACAATTTTTATTTTATTTATTTTATTTTAAATCACACAAACCCATCTATCACCACCATTACTCTACATTGACGCATTTCGAACTCAACCAGAGCTCATCTTCAGAGTAACACAACCGTACACCACGCTACCAGTTGTTTTTGAGTCTAAAAAAACTCTGGTGGAAAAGCAGCCTTATGCAAGCAAAGTCGCGAGTATATCCAGTATTTCAATAAAATATTATGCTTAATAAGGGATATGTATTTCGTAATGAGACCCCGTCGTTGTAAGGGATATCGTCTCTCAGGCAAATCGAATTACTTGCCGATATGATGGATTCCTAAGTTTAGTAAATTTAGATTTGCCTCGTGTTTGTCAACAAATATGTACCCAATTTATTGCATAATGCTATCCGATGTCCTATTAGGATACCTATTACATAACGGTTGGAATGGGGGCAAATATTTCGTAATAATAAAGGCTAAGTCGGCAGTACCTCTTTAATACACTCGTTCGTTTTAGCCGAAACCGATGGTAGAGTTGAAACCGGCATTGGGACCATGTAACTTAATCTGAAAAGAAAATTAAAAATTTGAAAAAATTCAAAATGGTAGCAAGGATATCAAATTGACAAGGAAAACTATAGCGGTCAAGTTTTCTTGAGAACTATTAATAGTTTAAGAGCCTAAGGTATAAAATATACCTAAACTTGGAATATTCCGTACAAAATACGAAATCCTTAGAAAAATATTGTCAGGGTAGAGCAGTGAGACCCTAGGGGTTCAATTTGAGAAAAACGAATTTAAGTTTTAGACGTTTATTTAGCCCCTAAGGCTTTACTGACAGAAATAAAATTTAAAAAAAAAAAACTCGAGGGTCGCGGATACAGAAGAGTTGAGTGGGAAAGCGTTTCTCGGTAAGGCTTCCCTGGATCAGAGTCCGAAGCGCAGGTCGCCGGAGCTGGACAAGGCTGGAGGCAGAAGGGGCTCCAGGGTCAGCAAGCAGCAGCAGCAGTCCTTTCGTGGAGGAAGGACAGGGGCTTCGGTTCCAGGCAGCCGTGACAAGGTGTTGGTGGAGCGGTGAGGGGTTCAGTCCCAGACCGTACGGTGCCGCCCTGAAATATGTACTGGTTTAGGCAAGGTTCAGGCGGCCTAAATTCTGCCATCCATCCAACCGGCGTGAAGATTCTCATCATCATCATCATCATCAGGTCAGCCGTAATGTTGGAGGTGGCAGAAAAAATCGTTCGAAGTATTTAAAAATAGTTATAAGTAAAATAAAAAGAAACAAAAGTAAATTAAATTTGGAAAAAGTCGTTACAATTTTAAATATGTAACGGCCCAACGGTTACATTATAAAATGGGCACAGCATTTAAAAAATAAATATACAATTTAGAAATTAAAGGGCCGAGAGGAATAAATTACTAAAATACGAATTGCTAACAATTTATAAAAACAGATTTAAAAATGTGGAAAACAACTATGAACTTTGGCTAAATATACAATTAAAAACTGGAAGAAAACACAAGTTAAAAATACACAAGTAAAGATTGATATTTGCCAAGGACTTACCAAATTTGGGCAGAGTTTCACTGAATTTAAAAATTTGAAATATATATAAATAGTTTTAGGCGAATTCGTTGTTTTCTGATTTTTTGCAGAATGTGAAATTCTGGCTGTGTGCGTCTATTTAAGCAAAATTTTGACACAATAACAATATCAGCTGTTAAGAAAACAACTACCGTCCAAATTCAACAATTTTAACTAGCTTACCCTCTTATTGATAAAAATACCAGAGACAATATGGAATTAACTATGTATTTTTGAACTTGAATGTATAAAATTTAAAAGATAAAAACTTCAATCTGTACTTCAAAAAAAACAGTTGCGCAATGGCATTTAATTAAATATGGAAAATAAAAATGTTTTTATAGACTGCGCTACTAACGCCATCTAGCGGTAGAGATAACAACGGTTGCACCGTGACAATATTACTTATTTTTTTCGTAAAGGCTACGAAACCGTACTTCACTACAGATATAGATGAATCCCGTTAGTTAAATACAAGTATTGTTTGACATTGAGTTTTTTTTTTTACTTAATATATATTGTATACTGACATTTATAGGTCCCGCTTTCTAGCAAATTTAGTAAATTGACATAATGCAAATCAATAATCTCATGTAATGTGTAATAAACACATACCTGTGTAAAATTTGTACACCGGAATTCCGGTTGAATATGTACTTACCACCTACCAAATAAGTGAAACATTGTAATTGTCCATCTGTTTACTCGCATATTCAGCAAATAAACTATCATTTCATTTCATTTCGGGCGTGTCCAATACGCTCTTGGCCAGTTTTAACTGTTATTTTCATATGTTTTATGCTTTTTTTGAGTATTAGTTGTTCAATTAAATTAAATTCTTTATATTGTACAACTTTAAAAATTCAAAACGTTCCTGAATAATAAGGGCAACATCTTATAGACTTGCTCTTATAGACTAGTAACTCACACTAAGCAAAAAAATATATCTAAAAATAGCTCAACCAGGCAAACTATTTATAGATTCGAGTATGTCCATATCCGGTATAGATACGTCATGAAACTCAATCAGTTATGCTCTACTGCTATGACATATGACGTCCGGTAGTCCTATGCCTTTATCAGCTTTGTTATACAACAATAAGCTTATTAGTGTCACTGATATCAGCTATCAGTACACAATCAATCTGGCGGTTATGTCGACGATATTATTTTTTAGGGTTCAATTATCTTAACGCAAAAACGTAACCCTTAGGATCTGTTTGTTGTCCGTCCGTATGTCAAGATTATTTATCTCGGGGACGCGTGCAGATATCGAGGTGAAATTAAAACCATTTACACGGGAGCTGCTGCGGAATCAGCGGCCCTTAGGAAGCGCGAGAAATATTCAGCCCTCTCCAACTACATATTTGTTGCGCTGGCGGTGGAGACGACCGGTTGTTGGTGTTCGGAGGCTAAGTTGTTTTTTAAAGAGGTAGGACGCCGGCTGCGGGACCGGGGATTAGACTCTCGCTCCGAGTCGTTCTTGATGCAAAGGCTATCTATCGCCGTTCAACGCGGCAAGCGTGTTGGGCACCTTTGCATCAGGAACTATTCGAGGCGGTCTTTTTTAATAATATAAAAATGTTATTAGAGTTAGTTAGTAGTATTTAGTTCATTTATTAATTATTTTGTATTGTGTGTTATTTAATAAAGACTCTTAGTATAGGTTTCCATATTCAATATGGTATTGTATGCTAGTTTTGATTTATTCCAACCAAATTTTACACAGGTCTATACCAGTAATAAATAATAATATGCAAGTTGAAGTGGCAATGGACGGGCCAAATCGTTCGAAGAACAGTGATAAACGTTGGGGGAGAAAAGTTCTTGAGTAGCGACCGTGAACCGGAAGACAAAGCATTGGCCTCCCACTAGGTGGAATGACGGCAACGTGAGAATTGCGGGCAACCAGTGGATGCAAGTCGCGAGTTGTCGTTCATTATGGCGTTCAAAGGGGAGGCCTTTGTTCAGCAGTGGACGTCTTCCGGCTGATGATGATGAAGACTCAGGTCTAACAGTCAAAAAATAAATATTCTAAGTTTGAAAAAAAAATACGGCCGTTTCTGCCGCAAAAAACGTACGAGAGTATATATGTTGACACTCAAGGGAATCAAAACATTTAGGGTACTTTTCGTTGACCTAGAACTATTAAATTTGGACTGGATATTCATAAATACCTACAAATTTGTACGGAACTCTCGGCGCGTGTGTCCGACTCGCACTTGACCGGTTTTTTAAGGCAAAGACAGTGTATTGTCGTCAAACTGTAAATAAATAAATACATACAGGTGGTAGGACCTTGTGCAAGGTCCGCCCGGATTGCTACCACCATCTTGCTCGCTAATTCTGCCATCAAGCAGCAGTGCTTGCTTGTGTTTCGGCGCGGAGAGTAAGACAGCCGGTACTTACCTATACTTAGAACATATATACAATTTTTATGTTAATGATTACTAACTTAAATTGCTAATTTAATGTAATTGTAATGACACTCAATTTGATAATCATAATGAATTAATTCTGCAATGACCCAGTCCCATTTAAATAAACAGTCGTCAATGGTCTTACCCCTACTAATATTCCCTACTTAATATTATAATGCGAAAGTAACTCTGTCTGTTTGTCGGTCTGTCTGTCTGTCTGCCTGTCTGTCTGTCTGTTACGCTTTCACGTCGAAACCGCTGCACCGATTTTGATGAAATTTGGTATAGAGATAGTTTAAGCCCCAAGGATAAACATAAAATACTTTTTATTCCGGTAGAGGGCGCTACCGCGCGATAATCTAGGTCCGCGCAGACGAAGTCACACATGCTAGTATACTTAAAATCCTTTTAGTTTGACCATCGTTAGTATGTCTTTAGGATCAGTTGCTACGTATTGAAATACAACTCCTTCGGAAATAGGAGCCTCCTTAATCGCGGCGCCAGTAATTCAACTCAAAGATACCGCGGGATTACTATTAAAAAGTTCTATCATCGTTATTAGAATACTTAATAAAGAACCATGCAACTGGGGGAATAGAGTAGGGATTTTAAACTAAACGAGCTTTTGTACCGTCGCATTGCTTTAATGTAAAACGTGTTTTTTTTTTGTAATTTTAACTCACGCATTTTTCTGGAGGTAAGTACTTGATTATTCAAATATTACTTTGATTATTGCGACCTGGTTAAGATCGCAGGATCGCGGTGGATGCGAAAAGCACAAGACCGGTCTGAGTGGAGAGCCTTGGGAGAGGCCTATGTCCAGCAGTGGACGTCTTTCGGCTGACATGATGATGATGATGACTTTGATTATTGTCTCTCAAGCAGAGAGGATCGTGAGTTGAAATTCTGGTTTGCATCTTTGAGTTCTTCGGAAATTTTGTGTGATATTTTCCGTTATAATATTTATTATTATAAGGAAAACACCGATGAAAAAATATGTCTGTCTAGCTATCAATTCTAACTGAATCCACATTGGAACTACAGGCCATCCACACACTGTCTCTATACCCAGCTACAGAGTGCCTGAAAGAGATCTCTTTGAAGCGATAATGCCGCCTATTGTTTACCTTGGAAAAAAACTCTATATATTGTTCTATATACCTTTATGTACCTACTGCTTATTACGTTATGGTGTTGGATAAAGAGTAATTTTATTGTTTTGTATTTTACAGTTCAAGGCTTCTCATTCTGAGATTTCTGTACCGCCTAAAGGTAAATTCAATGATGAAGGAACGAGAAAGTTTGTTTGTTTAGCTGAGAAGTGGCGACTATAACCGGATTTAAATAACAATAAAACATTTTTTCTCATCACATTAAAATATCCATTTAATTTACAATGCGTGAAATCCACGTCGGTTCGTTACTGAGTTAGTACTTTGTCACATTAACTCACAAAGTACAAGCAGGACACTACATCGTCAAATATTAAAATTGTCCTTGGCCGTGAGACTACTGTGAGACTCACTCATATCAAATAATATTGTAACGGATAAATCAAGTCTTAAATCGAGGTTAGCTTGACATGTTTCGGGCTAATCCGTGGCCCTTCTCAGGCCTCAGGCGGCCGGAAAGTTTTTTTTTTTAATTTGTGGCAGTATTTACGGAAGAACTTCGTGTACTATGTTTTCAACAGTTAGGCGGACATTTCCAAGCATATTGTGGTTGTTACATTTGGACTGTGTGGTATGTCGCGTAGTTCTGTATCGGATGCCAACCTGGAACCACGTAATATCAGCGTCGAGCCACCTTTAGTGACACGACAAGTGCTGAGTGGACTCCTTTTTCGCATTTGTATTTTATTATTTTTTTCTTTTCATCTTAGCATGAACATTATGTTTGTACCTAATGCTTACTTATGCGAAATAAAGATTTCTTATTCTTATTCTTGTTCTTAAAAATCATATTTACTATCCTTAGCCGCTCTATATCAGGTTTCATACTTTGTCCATGCACCAAAAGTAAATATTTTACTGGGTGAATTAAGTGCGACAAGGTGCTTAGTGTATCATTTTAGAATTTAAATGATCGGATTACATTAAAAGAGGTCGTGTGAACGGCAAATTTGCTCAATTCCGGTTTTTATCACAATTCCACCATTGTTTGCTCGTTAGTGTGACTTGCACTAAATTTGTATAGCGATAACCAATGTCAAGCCATTAGCGTTAATGTCTAACATCGTTGGAATCAGACTAATTCCCACCATTTCTTTATGTCTCACCGTGTAATAAATAATAATAAATAAATAAATATCACGGGACAATTCTGTGATGAATTCTGACAATCTGATTCTATTTATTTATTTATTTATTTATTCACCATAAATTATATGTTTATACATGAAGGTCTTATTTAACATGCAATCAGTAATGTCCCAATACAATTTTACCCATAGGGTGTAGCGAAATGTTATACAAACTTGAACATAATATCTATTAAATATTTTTTAAATTCAGTAATCAGTATCATTATATTATTTTAACATACATTTACATAGGTATTATTCTAATTTTGCTATTTCTGTTTCTTTGGCTAGTTGAAGTATAATTTTGATAGTGTTTTATGCGGCGATTAATCTTAACAGTGAACAGTGATTACATAATTCTATATTGCTCTTGTCTCTGAAATTTTTTTAATGCGCAAGTTTTTTCCACGTGGTTTCTAGAATTTTACTATCAAGTTGCAAAAACTACAATCATCGTACAACGTCCCTCTCAAAGAGAGTACTTAGACACTGGCGAAATTGACAAGATTTCATTTTTTCAACACCTGTAAATTACTACAGGAATCGAAAGAGTTTTGACTCCTGGACATGGGAAAAAATTTATCATAATTTATTTCGCCATATTTAAAAAAATACAAAAAAATTAAAAAATGTATCTGTATTTGCCAATACTACGACAGAATAGGTATGTTTCCTTTGTCTTTTTCACCGGAAAAAGGAACTCTCATAATTTTGACAACGTCTACGTCAGATTTACGCATGATTTACGGGATCTTTTTTTTAATAGAGACTAGACAAAAGTAATGGATCTATTCTTTCGTAATTTTGGAGTTATGCCCTTTTAGAATAAGCACATCTTAAAAAAAATAGTAATTAATTAATTAATAATCGTAGCGAAATTTAAAAAATATCAGCGTCTTTCTATTTCCAAGCAGAATACAGAGAACGAATCAAATTATAGTCTTAGAAATATGAAATCTTGTCAATTGTCGTATAGATTAATTGGACAGAAGCCATATTTTAAAAGAGAAGAATAAGAAGAAGAGTTGGCGAATGCGATCGCGAGAGCCCTGGCGTTACACAATACAGCCGTGGCTGTCAAAATGGGGAATGGATGAAAATTTTAGAAACGCTTGAAACCTTTTATGTCAATAGGAATAAACTTTCTAATTAACAGAAAAAAATAACAGATTTATAAGTAGCATTAATTAATTTAATAAAATGAAAGAGTTTTCTTTACCGCCAAATTACGACACGGTCGGTTACGGGTTGTTCCATAGTCCAGAATAAATGCAATAAAAAAGAATTTATGTATCTTTGACTCGATCGTTTTGACAGGTGACACTCTTTACCGGGCCAGATAATACTAACCTATAACGATAAATGAATTTCAGCAGACGAACTCGCGGGAAAGAGCCAGTAATCCTATTATATTATAAATGCGAAAGTTTGTGTGTGTGTGTGTGTGTGTGTGTGTGTGTGTGTGCTTGTTACTCCTTCACGCTAAAACGGCTTTACGCATTTGGATGAAATTTGGTACGATAGCTTGACGTCTGGAATAACACATAGGCTACTTTTTATTCCGAAATTCCAACGAGATAGTGATCAAATCTTGAAATTTCAACCGCTGGGCTTAGACAGTTGTTCTTAACACAACCTCAAGTAATTTCAAAAGATCCCGGAATTTAAATTGTACCTAACTATCAGACCGAATAGTTTATGCGTGCAAAGCCGCGGGTAATCCCTAGTACGATATAAACGTGACTCAGTGAGAAACACGCTAAGTTCGCAATTTGCTAATTATAAAGTAATCGTCGGTGTTTGTTTTGTTACATATAAAGTTTATCTAACAGCGTGGGAAACCGCGCTGTCGTTAACACAAAACTAACTGTCCTCATTTCCATCCCAAATAAACAGTATCGTTGTAAATTTAAATAGATGAAGTCCGGTCGCGGAGCACGAAGAATTTCGTACAATGACCTTTCACTATGTATTTCACATGAATTTGTAGGTACGAATGCAACGTCAAATATTCACGCGCGAGTGACAGAGATGTAGTGAAGGTCATTGCGCGAAATTCTTCGTATTCCGAGACCTACGTATAAATAGTCCGAGATCGTACTTTAGTAAGCAATGGCTCAGAGTGGCTCAGCGAGCTGTGGAGCAGGTAGCGTGGCGCTGTAACAACTCGATTCCCACCGAGTTATCTAAATCTTATTGATGAAAGGTCATACACGCTAACGCGAGGTTATGCATCCGAAGATTACGTAACTCACACTTCTCTAACTCTCCAAGTTGCCTAAAAATACTGACTCTACGGTGTAGAGTGAATATGGCGTAGAGTCGTTAGAGTCTACGCCACTCCTGTGGAGAGAGCATGGTCGGGGTTATCGACAAATCGATATTTTTTTTATTTATGTTGTAACTTTAATACAAACTTGTAAATATATTTTTGCTTGGAATATTATTACAAAATTCTTTATATTGGCTATGGTAAGAACGGAAGGAATACAAAATAATATTTTCTATTTTATTTTATCAAAGGGTAGGGCAAACAAGCTACCTAACGTTGTGGCCTCAGAGGTATATTTTCTCAAGTAAAAAAATATAGGTATTCTTATTATTATTATTTTTTATTCGACTGGATGGCAAACGAGCAGGGTCTCATGGTAAGAGATCACCACCGCCCATAAACATTTGCAACACCAGGGGTATTGCAGACGCGTTACCAACCTAGAGGCCTAAGATGGGATACCACAAGTGCTAGAAATTTCACCGGCTGTCTTACTCTACACGCCGAAACACAACAGTGCAAGCATTGCTGCTTCAAGGGCAGGATTAGCGAGCAAGATGGTTCGTAATTAGAGTGATTTCAATAAACCAATTTCAACGTGTAAAACTTTTTTTTATCACTCACCACTGAAAAAAGTATCTACGTATCATCGGAAAGTTTGAGGTTTTATTTAATAAAAAAAAACATAAATTAAAAAAAAAACTATTGATTTATCGGTAACATCGATAAAAAGCGGTGCTCTCTCCCTACCATCTGTCAATAACCGCACGCAAATTCCGGGCCCTAGAAATTAGGTAGTATTAAATTATACTAACCAGAGCGTTATCGCCATACGATCAATAAATAAATCATTTGTTCTTGTAAGTAATAGCGAATTACGGAGTCACCACGTTCCACATCACGTGAGGGTATTGGGCAATGCGGCTTATGCTTCAAGATGTGCAATGAATTAGTTTCAATCGCCGCGGTCACGTTTATCTTGTTTTTTTTTCTCACATGCATAAAACGTTGATTGTTTATACAGTGTAGTCCGTTTAGTACGACTTTGCATTTAACAACCAACCGTTTTTAGCGACGTAAGTACAGGCATATGTTTGGTTTTAATATGAGCCACCGTGAAAGTGTATCCGTCCTTTTAGTACGGCGTCCGGTTAGTACGACGTACTATCACCGGTCCCTTGGCCGTCGTTATAACCGTACTAACCGTCCATCTGGTTGGAATGTCTGGTTTGTTGGTTGGCAATAGATTCCGGATTCTACTGTATTGGCAACGATGCGCTATACTTACGTTTGATATGGGAATAAGCTTATTTTATAAAATAAACACTGTTTTTTTTTAAAATATTTTATAAACCACTAACATGTTTAGTCAAAGCATTGCCACACTAAATTAAATACTGTCGGTTATTGTAAAACGCCCAAAGAGTCATAACCATCAAAAGATTACCACGTCCCTAACGTCTATTCAATTCCGCCCATCGTCTTCGCGTCAAAAACTGACGTCACGAAATATTTTTTTAATTCTTCCACGCACGTGCGAACGCATGCGCAGATTCACGTGAGCTAACATACCCACGGGCAAACTAAACTTTTAGACGTTTTTAAACGATTTCGTTAAGCTGGACTAAACACGGGGACTAAACTATGACGCTGTTTGGAAGCGGATACGACATTGTTTTATTTCGTTGATTTCGGTTGTGGATCATTTTAGTCTCATCATCATCATCATTTTTGACCGAAAGACAGCTGCTGCTAGACATACATAGATTTCCCCAAAGACCGCCATATTGACTGGCACCTCCGATCAACTAATTTATTTAATCGTATGGCGTAAAACATTAATCAATTACACTAAAGAAAGAACCTACAAACTACCAACTAATGATAACAAATAACTGTCACATTTTTGTAACATTACCACACTACAGTAACTTAATGTATCTTAGTTACTTCCGCAAACAGATATTTATAAGATTATCTTGCTAATAAGCAGGAATGTGGACCCTGACGAGGAAAAAGTCTATTATCCATGGCATACATATTTAAATAAAAAAATGAGTTAGTCTTTGTTATAACTACAAATTCTGTGATAAGTCGCGGTTAACTTAGTACTATCTAGTCTAGGTCTCACCATGTAGTGAGAAATTGTGGTCTATAAGCTCCATAGGACCATTTTGTGACCGTGATACGTATTAATTTACTTTTCTGGTATGTATTTTGTGTAATAATGTCACGAATAAATGTTTTCTTTCTTTAATTCATTGAGTTTGTTGAAGCAGCTCGTCTGAAAGCGCTTTCTTTAACTCACTGAGTTTGTCGAACCAGTCCGTCTGAAAGCGCTTTCTTTTGCTCACTGAGTTTGTCGAACCAGCCCGTCTGAAAGCGCTTTCTTTAACTCACTGAGTTTGTCAAAGCTCTTTCTTTGACTCACTGAGTTTGTCGAAGCAGCTCTTCTGAAAGCTCTTTTTTCAACTCACTGAGTTTGTCTAACTAGGAAGTCTGAAAGCGCTTTCTTTAATTCACTGAGTTTGTCAAAGCAGCTCGTCTGAAAGCTTTTTCTTTAAATCACTGAGTTTGTTGAAGCAGCTCGTCTAAAACTTCTTTCTTTAACTCACTAAGTTTGTCTAAGCAGCCTGACTGAAAGCTCTTTCTTTGACTCACTGAGTTTGTTGAAGCAGCCGTCTGAAAGCTCTGTCTTTCTCACTATTTCCGGTTAACTGTACAAGCCATCGGATTCTAAAATTTACAGTGATAATACGTCTGAAAAAAATACTATAAAATCGAACTCCTAGATCAAGAGCAAATAACTCGAGTTTTTTTTTTTTAGACAACATAATTTGTGGTAGAATTGTCGTCCAAATTGCGGCTTCGGGTGACCAGAGGGCTGGCTTTTTCTTAGCGCAAAGAATAAGCATTGCCATACAGCGTGGTAATGCTGCCAGCCTTCTGGGCACCCTACCACCTGGCTAATTTTTTATTTATATTATAAGTAAGTTTAGTTTGTATGTAGTTTTAGTTACCTTTTTTCGATTTGTACTGTGTCATGTTTTATTAATGAACTGACACTTCTTTAATCATAATAGTGTACCTATTATTTTGAGTAGATATCCCTTAGACCCACTTACAGGTAGAAATAAATCTAGATTTAGTTGTTAAGCCTGGCTTAAGCTTGACAGTTCCATACATACATTTTGACACTACTAAACTAAGCTTAACGCTAACTTGAGATTTATGTGTTTCCAGCAAGTGGCCATTAGATCATTAAAAGTTAAATAAAAGATTATTCAAAAGGCTTTCTCAATGTCATCCGGTGCATCAGTACGTATTACATTATCATACTCGTAGTAATAAATCGTTGATGTATTCTGGAGCGATGCGGTCTCGTGTCCGCGCGCATGCGGGTTGCGAAACAGCGGCGCCTGCGCCGACGAGGAAGCGCACGTGGACCTTGGGAAACGAGGGACAAGGCACGAGATAGTAGCGGGATCAACTGTTATAGATGTAGTGAATAATGTGTAGGTAAAGTTCGTAACTCGCTTTCTCAAATAGCTTATACTGAAGTTCCCATCCCAGCCTATATACGTCCCACTGCTGGGTACAGGCCTCCTCTCAGAACAAGAAGGCTTGGGCCATAGTTTCCACGCGAGCCCAGTGCGGATTGGGAACTTCACACGCACCATTGAATTGCTTCGCAGGTTTGTGCAGGTTTCCTAACGATGTTTTCCTTCACCGTCAAGCACGTGGTAAATTTCAAATGTAACTCCGCACATGAATTTCGAAAAACTTAGAGGTGCGAGCCGGGGTTTGAACCGACGAAATTCTGCTTGAGAAGCGATAGGTCAAACCACTAGGCCACCACGGCTTTTATACTGAAGTTAACTGAAGCTAATTAAGAAAAAATTATGTTGAAATAAATTTCAAGTCTTTAGTTTTTATTATTCTTAAATTGCTAGTTTGTTAAGCGGAATCTTACAAATTTATAGAATTTGAGTTACCTTTTATTTACTCGTAATTATCTTAAAATTTTATAAATATGTACCTAGTAGATGACAGTGCAAGTAGAGTCAGCAAAAAAGCTCACGAGAAAAAGTTTTTATTACAGTTTAATTTTAACTATTCTTATTATTGTTAACATAATTTTTATGAATATTTCAAGTGTTCAGGTCTTGAGAACCTGAATAGGGTCCCGTTCTAGCAGCTTCTGTATCAAATCCTTAATATTTTTACGCTATGCACTTGTGGCTTGTACCCAGTCTAAGGCGACCTTACACATTGGAGTTAATCACCGCTTAATTAATTCAATGAACGCACTCCCGTCACATTCTATTTGTTACTAATGCGTCTGTCAATCTGCTACTTACAAACAAAGTTTACAGCCACAGCACGTAAGTGTAACGCTGGCAGTTAATTTCTGCGCATATGACAGTCCCGCACGACAATCAGCCCTCATGCGTCCCAGTCCCGCCCACCTCACGTATCTCTCAGTTCCATGTGTTTTTGTACTTCTCTGGATTAATTGGCTTTATTGAATTTCGTATGGGGGAGGCCTGTGTTCAACAGCGGATGTCCTACGGCTGAGATGATGATGATGATTGAATGTTGTAGAACTACGCCTAATTCAAAATGACAAAAATAAAAACTAAATTTTAGCTGACTTAGACAGGATGGACATAAAAATAAGATTTTCAGACATTGCGTATGGAGTTTTGCTGGTGGCTTCAGGGGGCTAAACAGATGCTCTGGGGAGGCTATAGACTGGTTAATAATTTAGATTTAGTTTTATAAGACACTTGTATTTGAAAGGCCGTATGGTAATAATAATAATAATTACCTCAACGTGTGCCTGAGATAAACAGATATACAGCCTTAACAGATAAGCAAACAGACGAACAACGAAGTGATCCTAGAAGGATTATATGTTGTGTTATGACACCCTAAGTTTTTTATTTCCCTTGTTTACCACAAGAACTTCGGACATAGGTAAACATAATCTGGTCGAGCTCTATTTAAGACGAAAACAAAAAAACCTGCAAAAACCCAATTCGATTACACGGAGATCTGATTGAAAGATGGTTTTTCGATCGTTTAATTTCGATTCAGGAACTAATTAGTATAGAGAATTGGTTATTCGCTGCGGTTAACTCTACCAGGAAACTTTGTCAGGGGCGGTACTTTCCATTGGTAAACAAACGAACGCCATGTTTAAAAATTTCGCAAATGACGCAGCCATTTTATAGGTAAAATACGAGTATGTATTTAAAAAAAAAAAAACGATAATTATTTTAGTTGGGCAATGTTTCTCTTTCCATTTGAACTTTACATATTTTTGTATCTGTTTTATCATCATCATCATCATATTATCAGCCGTCGGACGTCCACTGTTGGACATAGGCCGCCCTCATAAATCTCTCTTGCTTCGGTGGGAAGCGGCATGCATCCACCTTGAACCTGCGGCTTTGGAATTTCGAATATAGAATAATTTGGAATATCGAAAATTGAAATATCGATAGGTAAAATATCGACGGTCAAAATTTTATGAAACTAACCTAATCTAACCTACTTCCGATATTTTGACCGTCGACTTTTTAACATTAGTTTTAATCAGGTCATCCGTTCATCTCGTTGGTGGACGTCCTACGCTGCGCTTGCCGATCTGTCTCCGTGTTATATCGCCTACCCAGTGCCACTTCAATGAGCTAAATCAACAAAGATGGTATCACGAATTACGTGTTTACGTAAAATATCAGGGACTTATAAGAGAATGACGAATCAGGCCCTTAATAGACTTACCTAGAAAAAATCCATAAACAACTATTAAGTAGGTACATAATGTATTTCGTGTTTAGAAAAAGTAAGAAAAACCGGCCTAAAGCCCGGACACGCCCAAAATAGGGTTCCGTAGTCATTACGAAAAAATTAAGTAATATTTTTCTAAGGATTTTGTATTTTAGGTATAGGTACGGAATCTTTCAAGTTTAGGTATATTTTATACCTTAGGCTGCTATTTACTCGTAAAACTACTAATAATTCTCAAGCAAACTTTTTTTTTATTCGACTGGATGGCAAACCGTTATAGTTTTCCTTGTCAGTTTGATATACTTACTACCATCCTGATTTTTTTTAAATTTCCACCCACCGGCATAGATTTTAGAGGGGATGAATGAAAATTTGCACTTTAATGTTAATTATTTTACAAACAAATCACTGAATCGAAAAATTGTCTTAGCAATTCCCTAATGGTTTTAATTGACCTATATCCAATGATAACCCACACTATAGGGTTGGATGAGAAAAAAAAAATCACCCCCACTACGTCTAAATATGGAAGGTAGGTACCCTAAAAAAAATTCATTTTTATATTTTTATTGTACCATTTTGTCGGCATAGTTTATATATGTATATCCGTGCAAATTTACAGCTTTCTAGCATTGATAATCCCTGAGCAAAGCGGCGGACGGACAGACTGACATGGCGAAACTATAAATAAGTTTTTGCCATTTTGGCTCCGGAACCCTAAAAACACTGATGCAACGTAAGCCAGCCGCTAATCTACTAGTAACTTCCTCATAGTCGTATCTCACCGATTTTATTGCTCCAAAAACAACTTAAATACTACCTAGTTATTGACGATTTTGCTGTGTAAAAATGTGTAAATATGAGGTTGACAAAATATTCGATCAATTTGCAATCTTCTAACGAAAACTCGTCACGCAATTGACATTCGTTGATAATAAACATGTAGTAAATTCTTAAACCATTTCGGCGTACGAATCCAAACTCTCTCACGTGTAAAATAAGTGACAATTTGAAATAATTTTAAGTATTTACGTATCATTACAATCCAGTATTTCGCAATATTTGATAAAGATAACAAGTGTTGATTCATTGCTATTCAGGATTTAGTGTTATCAAATGGGTTTTGCTACCATTCACGTATATTATTGTCGTTATCGTAAATCTAAATTTGGCTTAATTTTTAAATATTTTTATCTACTCTCATATCGAAATATTCGAATTATAAAATTCAAAACGAGTTTATATTTACATACTTTTTTAAACACAATACCGAAATATTAAAAAAAAACACTTATAACACTTTTCTTCTAACGAAATAATGTTATAATATAATTTTTTAAACCATTACGATACAGGACAAATCCAAAAAGTTTATATCAACAAGTTTTCATTCAAATTTTCACTTGTCTGTGGCAGTGTCCGCTTAGCGCATGCGCGCACATGCCGTACATGCGCAATGATATACTGAGTTTTACCGCCATTCCGTTCATACGTTGTCATTTTGTTGTACGAATTTTCGTGGGAAAATTTTGTTTTTGCTTAAAAATGTCTGATATCAGTGAATGCGAAGAAAATTTGACTCCGCCAGATGTTTTAGATGCGGCGAAGGAAATGACTCATAATTGCAATGCAGGTAATTCTCAATGTTTCTTGAACACATGATAGAGGATTTAATTTATCCCCTCGAGTGGCAAGCGACCGGGTCCCGGCAGCCTGTCAAATACCCTTGAGTGGCAAGCGACCGGGTCCCGGCAGCCTATCAAATACCCCCGAGTGGCAGGCGACCGGCTCCCGGACGTTGGCGGGTGTCGTATTTCACTCATAAATATAAACTGTTAGACCTATATCTGGCTTGCTCATTCACGCAAAATGCGTTCATAAATAGACAAGGATGGTATTTAATAACGGCCGCGACAACATAACGGAAGAAATTTCGTTCTATCGTTTACTCAAGTTTCACTGTGTGCATGCTGCCGTGCGTTGGTATTTTTGAAAACCTCGTATTATAGTATTATTTGCTATTGAAAGACTATAAAAGGGCTTTGTTTCGTAATTAAATTAATATTTTACGAAACAAATCAGTGTTTACTATAGGTAATTGTTTTATTTTATAATTATAGTTATTTTAATACATGACTGAGAAAAATTTGGTTGTCAGATATTTGATAATGACTAATAAAATTCACAGAAATTGAAGGTCATGCGTTGTTATTTAATTAGATATGGCATTTTATGCTAAACTATCACTGTAAGGCTTATATATAACATTAAACTGGTATTTTTTTGGTGATATTTTTTTTATAAAATTCGGGAATTCGCGAAATTAATTTGTAGCTGTCATGCCACTCGAAGAAGATGTTTTCAAAATGGCCGCGCCACTTGACCTAAAAAATTTAAATATGGCGCCGCCACCCCAAGGGATATGAACGTAGATAAAATATTGTGTGCAACTGTACGTAATTAGGCCTTAAAACACTCGTGTGACCCTTTTATGAAACTCGGCTACGCCTCGTTTCATGAAACCACACTCGTGTTACAAGGACCCCTATTACGATACAGTTGCATAAATAGCTATTTCGTGTCATCGCAAAAAATCAACTGTCGCCTTGGATTGCTCACAAGTAACCTTTCTGATGTGAAGTCATTTACTATCCCTTTTATACACACACACACAAACATCACGCCTGTATTCCCAAATGGGGTAGGCAGAGTTAGGTTACCGCTTCGGAGCCACTTGTCGCAATTTTAGATTTTAATTTTAGGTTAGTTTTTCATCTAACGTAAATGAAATCTACAACGTAAATTTTGGGAATCTCCATGGGAATTTAATCATCATCATCATCATATTAGCCGCAGGACGTCCGCTGTTGGATATATGCCTCCTCCATTAAACTCCTGTTGCTTTATTTGGAAGCCCATCCATCGTGAGTACGCGGTTTTCACCAGTACATCCGTCCACCTCGTGGGCGGACGTCCTAATTAATACGTAATTATAACTAATATCTCAGTAGCCAAGGATATGAAGTGATAGCAAGGTATTTTCCCGCACAGAAAGCCGGTCTGAAGTGGCTCTTATCAATGCAATCACGTCTGATATATGATACCCTGGTATAAACCCGTTATCATGTTATTGTCATCAAATTAATTAATATCAACTATCAACCCACCTCGTTTTAATTGTTGGTTGGTTTTTAAAGTATGGTATCGAGATTGCGCGAGCTCTATTCAGCTCGGCCGATTTTCTGCGCAAAACAGTAGGTATAGGTACTTCGTAGCAGTCGGTGTTTTAGAAATTTAAATAAAATTTCACTACTGAAATATTGCGTAAGTAATTTACATGCAAGATATGACAATGACAATTCGGTATACCTATATGACTATTTAACCGACTTCAAAAAAGGAGGAGGTTCTATGTTCCAATGTTTGTATTTTTTTTATGTATGTTTACCGATTACTCAGTCAATTGTGGACCGATTTTCAAAATTATTTTTTTTATACCAGATGTGGCCTGTAATACGAGCAAATAATTAAAACATAGGCCATACTCGTCAAACTGAACAATATTAGTTCAGCGACTTTTAAAAAGAATTAGTTTTTAATTAATTTTTATTACACTTTTAAGTTTGTTCGAAGAAGCAATGTAAAGCAAAATGCTTGATGTTTGTAGCGTGACAGGAGACGTCAGTTGGGTTCTACGATGTGTATATTGATAGCATTATTTAATTTGTATTAAAAAGGGAAAATTCAAAGACTCCATTATTTTTAAAGTCGCTGAAGTAAGTTGTTATTTTTCACCCGGTATTTATTTTCAAAATCAAAACGGTCAAAATGCGTGCTGTCATAGGAAAAAAAATTCTTCAACTATTTTGTCATAATAACAGAGCTGCAGAGTTAGGTACTTAACCGTTTGAAATTCAAGATTAGACCGATAAAGAAATATTAGCTTACGATTGCGATGAAATCTGGCATGTGGGTGTTTCCGGAGATGACAAATTGATCTAGATTGGTCTTATCTCTGGGAAAACGTTTACTGTCGAGTTTTAGTCCGAACAAAGTTCGGTCGCCCAGGTACTACTCCACTGAATATAGTGCAGCATTTCATGTGTTTTAACTTTTGTCGATTGCGATTCTTACTTTCTTTTTAACCCCCGACGCAAAAAGAGGGGTGTTATAAGTTTGACCGCTATGTGTGTCTGTGTGTCAGTCTGTAGCACTGTAGCTCTTAAATGGGTGGATCGATTTGAATGTGGTTTTTTTATTTGATAGCAGATTTTCTGGCGATGGTTTTTAGACATGTTTCATCAAAATCTGTTCGGCCATTTTTGAGATATTGAACTTTAAAGTTACAAAGTCGGGGGTTTTCCAACTTTTTGTTGGTTTACACTAAATAATATAAGGCTTTACACACACACAATATTGGGCAGGGAGATGAATTCGCACCTTGTCTAAATCTACCTAGACACGCGCCAGTGTGCTAAGCCAAGTTCAAGCAAAAGAACTGGCTAGCCAGCGCCAAGTGTAATATTACACGAACCACTTGGTGCCACTTTTGACCCTTCTAGGTATAACTCAAAACCGCTTTAACGTAAACACATAAAACTAAGTGTGTTTAATTATATCCATAAGGACATCTAGAAGCCCAAATTTCATGAAGCTAGCTCAAACGGTTATGAAGATATGAAGGTCAAAATGTCGTAAATTTTAGCACTGACTGACTGACATCATCATCATCATCATGTCAGCCGAAAGACGTCCACTGCTGGACACAGGCCTCCCCCAGCTCTCCACTCAGACCCGTCTTGTGCTTTTCGCATCCACCGCGATCCCGCGATCTTAACCAGGTCGTCGCTCCATCTTGTTGGAGGCCTACCGACATAATAGTACCTAATCTAACCTACTTCTAGATGACCTAGAAGGATGAAATTTGGAATCCAGCTCGGTAATTGTGTGTAAGCGTAGGAAATTTAAAAATAAAAAGACAAATTAACCATCATCATTAATTTAAGAGCTTAGCTCTTGTCGGTGGAGTAATCGCCACTCTTTTCGGTTCTCTGCCAGCGTTTTCATCTCCTGATACGACATGACATTAAAAAAAAAGTCATGGGATACTTGACACCAATTGACCTAGTCCCAAACTAAGCAAAGCTTGTATTATGGACACTAGGCAACGGATAAACATACTTAAATATAGATAAATAAATACTTAAGTAAATACATATTAAACATCCAAGACCCGAGAACAAACATTCGTATTAATCATACAAATATCTCCTCAAGCTTCGTAGTCAGGTTCTCTAACCATTTAGCCATTCGGTCAATTACAAAAAAAAAAAAAAAAATTAACCAAATTGTTTAATTATAAACAACGTCTAGACTCACTTAAGTATTGTATCTAGCAACATAATTACATTGTCATGGAATTACAGTGTCAGCTTGGTAATCGGAATGTTCCTGTATGCGAGTCACGTTGTCCGCAAATATTGTCGCAAATGTCAGAGATACACAGACAGACAGAGCTTCTGGTCTGTGACAAAATACGACATAATATATAATATTTTTTATCAAGGCTATTAGGTAGTTTTGTGGGTGAAATAGCAGATTGTACAACAAGAGCATAAAACGAGCCATTTTAACCGAGACTTTCATATAGTCACCGAGCCGGTACGGCGAGGGTGGATAGACACGCGAGGGGAAAATGGGTTTAATGCTCGATTTTTACTCTCTGCTTCTCACTTAGATTGCGAGGAAATGAAATAGCAACAGTGGAAGCAATTGTTCACTTTCTATGTACCTTTTATTCTTCATGCATTATTATATTTTATTTTAGTTTAATTGATTTATTTTCATTATTTCGATTGTTTTTTAGTTTTTAGATTCCTACTCGCACTTTATCGATTTTTTTTATTAATGCTCCTATGTGTTGATATTTGCACCACCTGCTTTCTTCTTTCAGTTTTCGCAGCTTGCCTGGAAGAGATCGCTTTTTGCTGCAATATTACGGATTTCTTCACTTTTCGTTAACGTACCTCTGGGATATTGAATATTGTTCCCTAATTTACAAAATTCAGAGTTATTTTACTTTGAAAATATTACTTCTACTAACATAGGTAATGTTATTTACGAAGGTCAAAAACCTTGGTCTCTACTTCCACTAAAGTACCATTAAATTATTACAAGTAATAAAAAAATCCAGCTATTCCAGAAATGTTGGGAAAACCGACGGTAAATGTTAGACTAGGTACTGACTTACTTAATTCAGGGTGACATGCGGGCTTAATATATTATTACGAGATCTTGCCTTTTCCTAAAATCACATCACCCCAGCCTATATATGTCCCACTGCTGTGCACAGGCCTCCTCTCAGAACAAGAGGGCTTGGGCCATAGTTCCCACGCGGGCCCAGTGCGGATTGGGGACTTCACACGCGTCATTGAATTGCTTCGCAGGTTTGTACAGGTTTCCTCACGATATTTTCCATCAACGCAAAGCTCGTGATAAATTTCAAATGTAATTCCGCACATGAATTTCGAAAAACTCAGAGGTGGGAGCCGGGGTTTGAACCAATGACCCTCTGCTTCAGAGGTAATAGGTCAAACCACTACTTACATGTGAAATTTCACCACGAGCTTTGCGGTGAAGGAAAACATCGTGAGGAAACCTGCACAAACCTGCGAAGCAGTTCAAGGGAGCGTGTTAAGTTCCCTATCGGCACTGGGCCCTCGTGGACACTATGGCCCAAACCCTCTTGTTCTGAGAGGAGGCCTGTGCCCAGTAGTGGGACGTATATAGGCTGGGATGTAAGTTTATATAGTATTAGTTTATGCAATAACAGTTTTAAGCCAAGACAATATTTGTCTTCGTCCAATACAATATGGCGTCTGGCTTTATAGGAAACTAGCTTATGCCCGCGACTACGTCTGCGTGGATCTAGGTAGGTTATCGCGTGGTGGCGCCCTCTAACGGAATAAAAAGTATCCTATGTTGATCCTTGGGGTTCAAACTACATATATACCAAACTAGCTTTATGCCCGCGACTTCGTCTGCGTGGATCTAGGTTATCGCGTGGTGGCGCCCTCTAACGGAATAAAAAGTGTCCTATGTTGATCCTTGGGGTTCAAACTACCTATATACCAAACTAGCTTTATGCCCGCGACTTCGTCTGCGCGGACCTAGGTTATCCCGCAGTGGCGACCTCTACCGGAATAAAAAGTACCCTATGTCCATCCTTGGGGCTTAAACTATCTCTATACCAAATTTCATCAAAATCGGTTCATGGTTTCGACGTGAAAGCGTATAAGACAGACAGACAGACAGAGTTACTTTCGCATTTATAATATTAGTAGGAATGACCAAGGGTATATTGTGTTATAATCTAAGACATCCCTTTTACCGTGCGGTTAAATTTTCAACCATGAACTTTAACCATGAGACCGGTCGGCTCGTTCTCTTGAACCCGCTCGTTAAACCTAATTATTTTCAGTTTATTGTCTTACTCATAATCAGTTAACGACTCGGCCGTAACAATATTTTAATATGTGTGTTTTATTTGGTTAAAAACCTCATGTTCTTGGAAATGAGATGGTAATGACTATATTTGATGCTCTGTAAAAGGAACGTTTAATTATAAAATGAAATTAAAACATACCGATTTTGCAGCATCCATACTAATATCTGAATGCGAAAGTATGTTTGTATGTTTGTCCGTCTTTCACACCGCAATGGAGCGGTGGAACGACGTGATTTTTGGCGTAGAGATAGTTTTTGGTCCGGAGAGTGACATATGCTAATTTTTATCCCGGAAAAATGCACTGTTCCCGAGGGAACAGCGCGCGATAACCGAATACCGCGTGGACGGAGCCGCAGGCAAAAGCTAGTCATTTTATAAATGTAAACGTGCAAGTTGGTCACACCTAACCAGCATTTATTAAGAGAAGTCTCTTCGTTCCATTCTCCATACAAACGTAGTCCCGGTCATTTGAAAACTAGGCAACAGAAGTAGATGCAATTTTGTAAGTATGGACTAGACGTAATTATCTATGCCTGTGGTTTTTCAGATTTTCATATAAATGTGTAGTATCAGAATTACAGGAGCTCTAAAGTCGACAAATAAAAAGATAGGTATCAAAATTCGCAGAGGACGGCTGCGAACGCTTATTTCACGAGCGATAAAGACAGCAATATTCCAAACGAATACATAACGCGGTCGCGCGGCCAGCAGGGAAACTTCTCTAAATTATAGTAAGGTCGGTGCCCTAACTTATGTATCCACTTTCATACTAGTTGTATAGAAAAGTGGATACTTATGTTAGGGCACCGACTGTACCTTGGTGTCCGAGCTTCGCTCGAGCTTTGGAAAACCAAGCTAGATCAAACTGTTCACCCTCAAAAACCTCCACATAGCAAATTTCATCGAAATCGTTAAACCCATTTTTGAGATTCCCAAAATACATAAATACTAGCTTTTGCCCGCGGCTCCGCCCGCGTGGTATTCGGTTATCGCGAGCTGTTCCCTCGACAACTGTGCACTTTTCCAGAATAAAAAGTAGCCTATGTCACTCTCGGGCTCATAAAATATCTCTATGCTAAAAACCACGTCGATCCGTCGCTCAGTTATGGCGTGAAAGGCGGACAAACATACACACAAACATACAAACACACACTTTCGCGTTTATAATATTAGTATGGCTCCAAGAATCCCTCATTTAAAAAGATTAAATATCCCCTGGGTACGATGGCCTCAGTGTCGAGCACCTGCAGATGGCCGGCGTCCACATGCCCAGAGTCTTGTCAATATACATATAAATAATATTACACTCTCTGTCAGCCACTCGTACTTGCCAAATGACATGATAAGGACAGTTGTTGTACCAATAGTTAAGAATAAGAGAGGTACGATACGAGTAGAGACAATATTTTAGTCTGATATTTTTTGATTCCTTAATTATTCTAAAAGGCCTCCTTCTTTGCAGCTGGTCAGAGATCGCCCAAGACTGGATCGAGTGGAGGACATGGGGGGAGGCCTTTGTCTAGATAGGCTTTTAAATATTAAAAATGTAATTTTAAAACCTAGTAAAACTCAATTATGTGAGAGCGATATAAACTAACTTATTAGAAAAAACGCTTTTTGTCTCGTCTATTTTCGAATAAGTATTTTATTATGTGATTCACAGCCAGTTCACAGCACTTAATAACCATTAGAGTTGATGGAGACAACCTTTCCAGTAAAATGTCAATATATTTATTCCACCTAAGGTCGTGCGAATCGAAATAATGGATACAAATAGCGGTACCGCGTTCGTTTGAAGAAATCTGTAGTTAAATAAGAAAGTTGTTACTATAGTTGTGGCTCCAGGATCGTAGACTTCGCGAAATGGATGAAATATGATATTTTATAATGTTTTAAACAGTCATGATTTTCACTCATAACAAGCAGCTTCCTCGGACAAAGAATTAGCTTAGCAATTCAATGAGGGAAAGCTGCCAGCATCTTCGAGACCTTGTCTAAGAGGTTTGGCTTAGGTTTTATAGTAAGTAAGTTTGTTAAGTCTAGGATTCTTTCATCATCATCATCATCTCAGCCGTAGGACGTCCGCTGTTGGACATAGCCCTCCCCCATAGACCTCCAGTCGCTTCGGTTGGCAGCGGCCTGCATCCACCGTGAACCCGTGGCTTTAACCAGATTATCCGTCGATCTCGTTGGTGGACATCCTGCGCTAAGATAGTTTAGTTTAATTTAATTATTGTTTACTGGTTTCCGTTGTATATTTATTAACACAAACGGGACTTCTCACGAGCTAACAATAAACGGTAAGTCCCGGTTATAATAGGTAGTTATGAGATATTTTTTAAGATTTTTAAATCCTCATGGATCACCCATTTTGAAAATAATCCAAAAACTGAATTGACAATGCGCTTGGCCATAACGTTGGCGTAATTTTTAGCAATAATTATCACGTTTAAATCCGGGTGTAATAGGGCGTTTTAAAAAAATACCCTTCCTTTTTTTCCAAATTTAAAAAACATGTCCCCAAGGAAAAAATGACAGTTTTTTTCATACTCTCAGTATGGGCGTGACAAAACTGACTCATAATATTATTTTGTATGAAAAACTGGGGACATATTTTTAAACGATTGGAATCGATTGTGCTCTTGATTCTGAGTAGGAAAAACCATATTTAAAAAAAAAAACCGGAAATGATACACTTTTTTTTAAAACGCCCAAAATAGTCATGAGGGGAATTGCAAAAGTTCAAACAATATACTTACCGACTAAGTATATATTTTTTCTACACAATATGTAAAGCTGTAATGTTATGTCAGATGAACAAATAAACTGAACTAACCTCAACTTTAGGTACTGTGTTCCGACGAAATATGAATGGACGTTGCGTCATATCATGATAGTGATAGTGAATGTTATCAGTTATGATGCTAGTTTTATTTTTAAGAAACGAGATAAAATAATCCGAGTATTTTAATATTGTGACTTGCCTTTGCATGCTTTTTTAGATAAAGTCCACAAATTCTGGCGCATTTTAGTGGCCGTCCCACTTTAAATATACACATCATCATCAGCCGGAAGACGTCTACTGCTGAACAAAGGCGTCCCCTTAAGAACATCACAATGAACGACAACTCGCCACTTGCAACGACCGGTTGGCCGCAACTCTCACGATGTCTTTAGTCCACCTGGTAGGAGGCTTACCAACGCTTCGTCTTCCGGTTCGTAGTCGCCACTTGAGAACTTTTCCAAAAAGAAATATACACAGAGCCATAATATAATTAATTCAAAATATTTCAGCGAATAAATAAATATTTAATATCTCTGAAAGTTTCCCATCAGAATTTTTAGGTATATCAAAATGTATCCCTTTGACTCCGGCGCACGGTACACTTTGATAATCGACCGATATACAGAAAATTTCGCTAATTTCAGTCAAAATACCCTGAAATACTTTGACAAGGATGTTCAGTGGAACCTCCTGCTCTATAATGTACCTAAACATAGAACACATGAAATAGAGTTGGCAGTTGACAAAACAAAATGATTAGGTAAGAATAATAAGATAAGATAAGAAAATAAGGAGAATATTCTCGATTGATTTCGAGATACTTTGTAAGTACGAGTACACCATTTTTTTACTAACTGTAGGAACAATACAACACAAATATGGTGTACTGCCGTTTCGCCAAAATATTTTTCGCCAAATTTCACTTCCCAAAAAACTTATCGCAATAGTTTCATTTCCCAAACGAATCTTTGGCATATTTACATTTCGCATTTTATTTTAATAGAACCTTTATTGGGATAATAACAGAAGATACAACAATATGATAGGAAACAAAATAAATAAAACTATATAAATATACCCAACTATAAAAAGAAAACACCATCTAAGAGGCCCTCCTGCGGCATAGACCCCAACACACTGGCGGCATTACCTCTCTGTACAGTCAGAGAAATTCGCTGGGAGAGGTAAGCGCCAGCTCTGGGGTCTCCTGAGGACTCTATCAGCCGGGACGACAAGGCCCCAATGAAAGCCTTCATTTTTTGCCAAATGATAATTTGGGTAAATTTTTTGTGATGTGATACTTTGGGAAAAGTTTTTTGTCCATACATTAGTAATCCCACAAATATTCTTTATTGCACACCATAAATCAATACAAAAAACTTATGATATAAACACTTAGATTCAGAGTAGATAATAGGCGGTCTTATCGTTTAAAAGCGATCTCTTCCAGACAACCATTTGGGTACAAGAACTCATGTCGAACAAAAATAGGTGGCGGAAACAGAAACAGAAAACAAGTAGGTATCTACTTTATAAATCTATCCATTTAAAATATTATTGACTGCTAATTATAATTGAACGCGAATATGATACGTTGACGTAGTGAATTTGTTTTTAGTTATATAGTATTACTTAGTGCGTCAGTTACCCGTATCATCTACGTATATTTGACATCAGATATCACAAACTTCGTTACAAAAATTCCCAATTATTTTTCAAAAACATTTATTAGAAAAAGCTATAATGATATCGTACCGCCCCCCAGATCAAATGTTTTTTTTCCCAGTCGACATGGTACTTGGTACTGGCTGGTATTAATTGAAGCCTAAACTAGGTATTCGCTGTCATTGAATAGGTACAAATAGGATATCATCGACATAAATAAAATTGACTAATTAACATTTTTTCAGGGTCTACGTATATACACATAATTATGGTCATTGTTGCTACTTATATCAAATTTGATAATATTCAATGGGAATGATTCTATTTTTGACGATGTTTAAGATAGTCAGTTTTTTTTGTTGATGTATTACTTAAAATATACATTGTTCTACTTTTGTAGTTGTCTTTTTTCCATTTGTACTCAATGAGAGTAAATTATTTAAAAACCATCGGTGCACATGGCGTTACGTTTATTTTAATAAATTAAATAATATTTAAATAAATGCTTCTATGAAACTGTAGGTATTGCGGTGGTCGCTTAGAGACTAAATTTGTGTACAGTCCTAGTGGAAGGACAAATAAAGTGATCAAAGGAATTTTGATCACGCCAGATTTAGCATCGGGATTGTGTTTGGTTTTCATAAAAATGTAACCAACTTGCCGAAATGGTAATGATAAAAAAACGATACCTTTGTGTTACCAATGTCATGTTGATATCTCTCCCTTACATTTGCCAAAGAAATCATAACGAAATTGATTTCGAGAAGGTTCCACCCTAATAATAATAATAATAAATTTTTATTTCAGACCAATGATCCATATTATTGTTAGTATAGTTCGTACAGACTTAAAACTAGTGTTAGTGGTTAACAATTAATACACGTAAATCAAAAAAGAACACAAAAAACAGAACACAAAGATAGTTATTTATGGGCATGGAGCCCGATCCACCGGCCCAGCACTGGCGAGTCCCAGCGATCAACGACAGCGCGCAGGAGCGTGTTGCGGCTGTCGCGCGCGCGCTGCAGCATGGAGGCGCAGCGCGCGCGCATGATGGCGGCAAATCCCGCCGTGTTGGTCTCCAAGAACATCGCGGAAGCGCTGCAATAGCGCGGCAGCCGCAACAACGCTCTATACGCGCTGTTATATTGAACTCGCAGGTCACTGTATGCCTTCTGTGTGCGTCTTGTGCGTGTCTAATGCATGATTCAGTTTCCTTGAACGTATGACGTCACTAGTAGTAATATCGTTTGCTAAAGTTTCTACATCCAGTTGAAAGGGCAAGCATTTTTGTAGGTACTTAAATTTTCGGCCCTGCTAGCCCTCTGACGCGTTTCCATCCTTCGACTCATCTGCTAAGGTCGGCCGTGTTTGCACAGTGCGCATAGCTGGTATTTGTCCAACGTAATGATTCAGCGGAGAAACAAGGCAGTTCCCAATGTCAAACTCCATATGTGCACGCTTTTAATGGTTATTGTTTCATTGGTTATAGTTTTGTTGTGTAAGATACAACCTAGATGATTCAGAATTGGTAAAGAAGAGGCTAAGGTAGCATAAAGCCTGTTGACAGAGCTGATGATGAAGGGCCAGCTATCGCTATTTCTGTCAAATAAGAGAAAATACTGCCAGTGTTACGGGCACTATAAGTAATATTATAAATGAAAAAAAATATGTGTTTATTTGTTACTCCTTCAAGCTAAAACGGCTGGACGAATTTAGATATAATTTGGGTCCGAAAGCATTTTTTTAATGTCATGGTCAGGGACCCTTAAACACATGTTCTTTCACGACTCCAGAACTGTTAGAGGTGAATGACCTCTTCCCTCCTTAAAATCCTCCCTTTATTAACTTCAATTTACGTCTTGCAATCAACACCCCCTAACTGTATTATAATTATTATAAATTATGTAAGTCGATGACGAGCTGTCGGTAGGCCTCCAACAAGATGGAGCGACGACCTGGTTAAGATCGCGGGATCGCGGTGAATGCGAAAAGCACAAGAACGGTCTGAGTGGAGAGCCTTGGGGGAGGCCTACGTCCAGCAGTGGACGTCTTTCGGCTGACATGATGATGATGATGATGTTTATTAGTTAGATAGTTTAGTTTAATGAAATTAATGTTCGTGTTGTATATTTTATGAAGCTAACGAACAACTTGTAACCGAAAGTCTTTTTCAACCTCGAAATTGGCGATATCATCGATATCGATAGAGCTATTTATATTCCAAAAAAACATAATTTAATTGAGTCCAAAACGTAATAGATCGACAGTCGCATGAGTTGTTCTCGAGTGAATGTAATCCTTTATGAATAGTGGCTTAAACACCTCTTCTTCTTATCATTTAGATTTTAGATAGTAGTTTCATAGACAAATAATGAAGAAGTACCTACCTAGTACTAACAAAATATTTTAGAAAATGCAATCCCACCAAAAACATTCTGTAAAAAACTAACCAAGTCTCGATGGAGCTGCTTGTTTATCTCTAAAAAGTAATGAAATCTAGACAAAGTCGTGCCAAGCCTAAGGTTCCTTACTGCGATTTCTTTATTATTAGAGTTAATGTTGTGTGACTTGGCCGTTGACTTGTACCCACTAACGTATAATCCAGTAAAGGATGGTACGGCAGTGCTTGCTTCGCGCTCGACTTGGCGGGGGCACTACCGTGCCCCCAGATGAAGTGAGCTCTAGAAAATCATTCTCGAATTTCGCTTCATGGGTCTTATAGGCAAGTTTATTTAAATTTGATTTGCAATGTTCCTATGTAAACATATAATTACTGTAAGGTGTTTTTACTTGTACGAGAAACAACCACTTTTTGCGACCGGAATGACTTTGAAATACGTACAAACAGATTGTTATCATCATCTTATTATAGACGTATACTTCAGTGGGCTGAAAGACGCAGGCCTCCTTTTTTATATAAAAGGGGGAAAACTAGCATGCGGGTCACCTGATGGGTTAATGTTAATGTAGTTTCACAGTGTATTAGTAATAACTGTAATGCTGTGTAAATAAATTTATGTTCAATAAATAAATAAATAAATGGGAGGTAAATACCGCCCCCCACGGACACTCCCAACGCGGGGGTATCACAGGTGCGTCGCCGGCCCTCCTATGATGCTACAACCCTCCGTATTGCCAGAGGATCAAGCCGGTTAGAGAGTGCCCGGTTGCCGACTAATCCAGCAGCTCTATTTACGTTGGATGCGGTCAAATAAAAGGAGGTGATACTGGGGTGCTCCAAACCAGAGATAGGAACAGTACTTCTTTATCGGATTTTAGTGAATCAGTGTGAAAATTATGTGTAGAGAAATCCCAGACACTCATTCTTATTAGACACCTACGTTTGGAATCCCCAACACAGCATGAACTGTTGGATCATTTAGAACAAAACGAGGAAAGATGACATCAGATTTAGTATAGATCCTATACTAATAATGCTCCACTTCCTGTCAAATTGTCTGTCACACAGAAGGTTGTGTTTTAAGTTCACATTTACAACAGAAATTTTACGAAATTTCTGTTGTAAAGGTGCTGATATACATATTTGACCATTTACTTTTAACAAAAAATCGAGCATTCGCCGTTTTTAGGGCTCCATACCCAAAGGGTATATCTGTCACTAGTCACCAGGTTGTTTTCACAGATTATGTATTTCTGTTGCCGCTATAACAACAAATACTAAAAACGGAATAAAATGAATATTTAAGGGGGGCTCCCATACAACAAACGTGATCTTCTTTGCCGTTTTTTGCTCGATATTAATAACGGTAACAGGTAAACGCTCGAAAATTCTATATAAGTGGAACAGTACGATATGAATTTGGTTTTCAAAGTTCGTACCTAGTAGCTCCCCTGGTCTAATACTTCATAGTTTAGTGCCAAAGCGAACCGGCACGCCCCGACCGGATGGCGATACCGGATCCGGTGCTCTGCCGGGCTACACAGTAAACGAATGAACTCGGGCACCTTGACTTTGACGCTTGTTCTTCTCCAACATGGCAACATATATTTATGTTAAAGGATTTTTAAGGTCAGGTAAGGTACAGTAAAAACCAATGCGCTCTAAAATATAATTTGAACTGAAGATATTCAACTATGGATTTTTATCTTCGTCGCAAATAAAAGTTTTCTTTCAGTTATACATATGTTTACAAATAAATCACTTTGACATTGACTTTGACTTTTCTTCCCTTTTCTTTCTTAAAGTGGTCAATTTTGAGCTGCTCATGTCGAAATCGGTTTCCCACAACTCGTTTTTAAACTTAATCAACCGCAAAGTTTTTAAGTTGATAAGTATTTTGTGATAAAAAATATCAACGGAAATTTGACTATAGTCACTTTAACTTAGCCCATTATTTTTGTAGAATGTCAATACTGCATACCTAATTAATTTTTAACAATTAACTAATTAAGTCGGTAGTTCCATAGGGTTCACTGAAAAAAATAGCAACATCATCTTCCATTAAAAAACCGTATTTGTATTACTTAGGTACCAAGGTAAATTATTGTCTACGTGTACGAAGTCGCGGGACAAAGCTAGTTAGGTATATTAGAGAATGTTTGTAATTAGAGCTGCTGTATTTGTTTTAAATTGAGGTAATAACTTATAAAGCCGAGAGTTGTCGAAATAAGTAATTGGCATTAAGATGTAAGTACATATTTCATGGCAGTTGCGCGCAATGCGTAATAGCTGTCAAGTATTTGTTATATCATGACGTCTAAATAGTTATAAATATTTACCGATTTTGGACACGGCACTGAATTATATAATATTGCAAATAACTACATGTTAAGGCCAGGTTATTTGAAACCAACTTAAGGTGTGCAATTTAAATCCATACCTAGTAATAAATGCGAAAATGTGTGTGTCTGCATGTTTATGTGTTTGTCCGTCTTTCATGCCGTAACGGAGCGACGGATCGACGTGATTTTTGGCATAGAGATAGTTTATGGGCCCGAGAGTGACATAGGCTACTTTTTATCGCGGTAACATGCACAGTTCCCGAGGGAACAGCGTGCGATATCTTACTACCTATCTATGCTGTATGCTGTCGCACTTAATAATATTGTTGTCTTGTGTAGGGTTGTCTATTGCTGTGTTGTGAATACATGTATTTCTTTCTTTCTTTCGATACCGAATACCACGCGGGCGGAGCTGCTGGCAAAAGCTAGTTTATGAATATTTTTGATCATAATGGTTATGTGGAATCCACTGTAAAGTAGCGTTTCCACCAATAATGTGCGAGGATGTGTTTTTAATTAACCAAATAGGGCGATTTTTAATCGGTGATTGAAGCGATAATTAGTTGTACTTACAGAACAAGTTTTCTAACTACCTATATCCATAACAAATATCATCTAAATCAATTTAGCCATTTCAAGGCGGAGAGGTAGCAAAGTAACGAACTAACTCACATTAGTAGTACTTATTATTATCTATATCTGGGTGACAGAGCTTTGCTTGGGCTAAAACTCGATAATAAGCGTTTATGACGTTATTTTCTTTCTTTCTTTCTTTCTATATATATAGATTAAGATTATCGTGGCATATCTATTTTAAAATACGTGTAGGTAAATAACTGCGACAGAAATGTACACAGTAAAGAAGTCATTGCTCTGGTTGGAGAAAATAAAAATGACAGTCTGTCAATATCGTATCTTACTCGCGCTTTTAATGCAAACTATCTTACCCCTTACAACTATAAAGTTAATATTTCTATAACACAGCTGTCAAAACGGAACACCCAGATTTTTGTAATAAACCTATAATATATTTGTGACTAGCTTTTGCCCGCGGCTTCGCCCGCGTGGTATGCGGTTATCGCGCGCTGTTCCCTCGGGAACTGTGCATTTTTCCGGGATAAAAAGTAGCCTATGTCACTCTCGGGCCCATAAACTATCTCTATGCCAAAAATCACGTCGATTCATCGCTCCGTTACGGCGTGAGAGACGGACAAACACACAAACATACAACAACACTTTCGCATTTATAATATTAGTATGGATGGATATGGATTTTCTTTGAATTTTACATTAATAATAATGCAATCATTTCATGATTGGTATTTAATATTGTACTTTATGGTTTAACTTATAAAGTGCCGTTTGGTTTGCAGCCAATAGCTTCGTAGGACACATTAATCGTATTTACTTATTTGTATTCGTCTACGAGGTACAAATTCCACTGTTTGTATTACATTACTTAAACATTACATATATGCAATACGGACTGTAATGACACATCTGGCACTTATATATACATACTTTTTTTTGGAAAACTTATATTGCTAATGTATGTAATGTAATGTGATTCATATATGAAAAAATGTCGAAATTGGTTTTAATAATTGACTTTTCTGTACGAAAAAATTATAATAAACATTGGTAAATACTTTTTTTTGACAATCCCAATTAGTTCATCATTTTATTTTATCATTTATTGATATTTCCTGGCATAAAGTTACAAGCAGAGAACGGAATTTTTGTGGCACTTTTGACCTGTCATAGTGACTTCTTACTTATCGACTTCCGATATGTGTCAGTGTTAAAACAAGCGTGATCTATATTAATTTCTCTATAAATAAATCCATTTTTGTTTCATATTTTCCTGTTTTAACATGCATCTTTTACAGTCAAATATATCTATTTGTATGCGGAAAAACAGCGCTCTACATAACATGATAGGTTTACGACAATCTAATTTAAAGTTTAAAACGTTTTTTTAATTAATTGGGGCGCCATCTTCGTGACAAAGGTCTTGACCCCCGCTCTGGGTCGTTTCTGGTGCAAAGGTTGTCCATCGCGGTTCAACGCGGCAACGCGGCGAGTGTAATTGGCACATTTGCACCAGGTATTACGCGGGGCGGTTTATTTGACTGATTGTGTTTTTGTCTGACCTTTGTCTATTTATCTTAATTTTAATAACTTGACATGTATAATTTGAATTAAACTTTTACTTTTTTATCTTGACGAGTATTTTTTTAAAGTTTAATATATCGATATAATTATGGTACCTAACCTACAGTCGATAAATGGCAAGTCACTATGACAGATCAGGTGCCAAGGAAATTCCACCCTCTGGTTACATTCCATTCAGCAGCCCACAGATATAGATTACAGTAGATAACGCAAACACCTCAATCTGTATGAAAACCAACCGTGTCACTTTTTATATCTACCGTGACGCCTCAAGAGCGAATTAGCGATGTGAATTCCCCGATGTCCGCGCAAAATCGATTCAAATGCGCCGCCCGCCCGCGCTGTAGGCCTCGAGTCAGTCACTAGTCGTGATTAGTCAGTTAGCGGTCAGTTTTTGTATGGGGCCAACCCCCTGTTTGGTCGGGGTTCGGACATGAGAAGTAAATGCATTTGCGTAATCTAGTGTAATCTATATCTGTGCAGCAGCCCCTAGGGCTTGAGCATTTATCCTTGAAGCCTTTCGTGGAAAGGGAATGGGTGGGTAACCAACAACAATACCAAGGTGATAACACCCTGAAGGCTGGAAAGTCCCGTAATGCAAATTCCATACTAAGTTCTTTGACAGGGACATAAATTTGTAGATAAGGGAGCTAATTAGCTGTAGAAGTTAAAAACGTATTAGGTAATTTACTGGTCTGTGTTTTATATTTAGTAAATAATGGGAATGCAATACTTATCTAATATAATTAATCACAGTATTCTGCCCTTACTTTTTACAAGCTTTTATTTTACTTGCCCTGTTAGTATGTAGGTATGTTAGTATGTCCAGGTTTGATTTGAATTTCGGCATACTTATGTAAATCTAGTGACAATACAAGTCTGGTAACTGGGCATTTCTATCTACCGTTGTACCCTGAGTTTATCTCTTCGATTTCAAAAAAAAATTTGAAGGTAGACTCAGTCCATGATTGCGAGCTGGAAGAACAGGGTCTCTAGACGTGTCCCCAAAACATTGTATGGATGCGTCCGTTTTGTTGCGATTTTTTCTTAATAATTCTCGTAACAAAACGGACACATCCATACAATATTTTGGGGACACATTTGGAGACCCTGTTTTTCCAGCTCGCAATCATGGATTCCAAATGGATTCCTTCCAAATTTTGTTGAAATTGGAGAGATAAACTCAGGATACAACTGTAAAATGCCCATCTTCTGACATCAAGGTGGTCCAGCCAGGATCATCTCTGCAGGAGGGAACTTCTCAATATTTTACGGCATCAAATTACTGGTACTTGAGCTACCTATCCCATCTTAGGCCTCTAGGTTGGTAACACATCTGCAATTCCCCTGGTGATGCAGGTGTCTATGGGCGGTGGTTCTCTTACTATCAGGAGATCCACTTGCTAGTTTTCCATCCAGTCGAATAAAAAAAATCGACTTCAAATTTGTGAAAAATTCAAAATGTGCGGAAACGTTGTTTAGGTAGAGGACAAGAAAAAGTGCAGTCAGCAAAAAAACTTACAATTGTCATTTTTAACAAAATCTTATTGTTGCGGTAAATAATTACAGACCAAAGTTGTTTTTTTAGTTAATTTACTGAATCAGGCGTTCTTACAGTGTGGATGTGGAGGAACAGCATGAACACGAATATTTTGCATGAGCTTGGCTATAAGGTCGCGGGGGAGCAAGGAAATTCTTTTAGTTCCTTTTTTTGTTTGAAATCGCGGAATTTCAATTAAATTGTTTAGACATGCAAAGCTGCAGGTAAAAGCTAGTCTGACTTAAACATGACACAGTGATACACGATTTTAAACGAGATAACGAGAATTTTTAAGCTACTGCGGTTAGGTTTAGGCATGCAAAACCGCAGATAAAAGCTAGTCTGACTTAAACTGACGTAAACTTGACACAGTGATACACGATTTTAAACGAGATAACGAGAATTTTTAAGCCTACTGCGGTGCGGCAGTAGGTATTTAAATAAAGATTACCAACGGATATGCTATGGCATTTCAACGGCCATCTTAGTTTTGTTGACGACTGTTTCCGAGTTCATGAACTCAATGTACTCATTTTTTTTCGTTTCTGTTCTTCCTGCATTCAGAACAGGAACGGGCCATGACTTTCCTTCAGTACCTACCTAGTTGGTGCTCATGGGCAGTGGTGAACCTCCATCTCCTAATAAAAAAAACTATAAAAATTGGTCTACTCTGTAAAAAGATATGCGTGGTCATACATAAAAAAAACCGGGGAACCCCCCCCCCCCACTTTACGGTATGGGAGGAACCCTAAAATTTTTTTTTAATTATTTATTGTACCATTTTGTCGGCATAGTTTACATATAAATTCGGGCAAAATTACAGCTTTCAGCATTGATAGTCCCTGAGAAAAGCCGCGGACGGACGGACAGACAGACAGACAGACATGGCGAAACTATAAGGGTTCCGTTTTTGCCATTTAAAGAAAGAAAGAAAGAAAGAAAGAAAGAAAGAAAGACATTTATTCACATTCACAAAGACACACAAATACAACAACAACAAAAAAAAACAATAGACAGCAAACACAAACAAAACATAAAGGTATTTACCAAAATAAAAATATACGATTTTGTGTGTCCTCGTAAAAGTGAAACGGCCGCTGACTCAGCATAATGCTGAGGCGTTAGACGCCTGCAGCGCTGGTATTCTGTCAGTACCGTCTGTGACTCACGGAATGATACATAAATATACTAAACGTATGTGTAAATAAAATTAAGGCATACAATAGATTTAATTTTAAGGAAACAAGATATAAATAAATAAATTATAATAAACCATAAGTAAAAAACAAGGGACAAATAAGTAAGAATACGTAATAACACTAATAACAGGCTGGCGTACTTAAAGTGCTGGTTTAGCGAATTGATTTTTGGAGCGTCAACAAGTATTCCAGTAGTAGTATTCAAGTATTAGTAGTATTTTGGCTACGGAACCCTAAAAATATACGCGTCGACTTGAGAACCACCGTTTTTTTTCGTCAGTTAAAAATATATAAAGAATCTTTATACACTGCATATGGGCCTGAGGCCGTTTGTCTAAAATTAGCATTCCGTTTTTAGCGACCGCGACGCGCGACCGCAACGCGCGTCCGCGTCTGGGTCGCGCGACCTAGGTACTGCTTAGTATGAATTTACATTATTACGGAGCACTAAATAAATTCATACTAAGCTGTAGGTCGCGCGACCCAGACGCGGACGCGCGTTGCGGTCGCGCGTCGCGGTCGCTAGGAACGGAATGCTACCTTAACGCGCTGACTGACGTGTGATCGCATTCACTATGTCTTTCTACGTTTTCCCACTTTTTCCCACAATGGTAAAGAATCATCTATGAAGTAGAATTATTCCAAAATCTTACTAGACTTTCTTTGACTGTACAGTGGAATGCAAATATATATATTGGCTGCGTTTGATCAATTCCACCCTGTTATGAGTCATTTTCTTTGACTGTACAGTGGAATGCAAAAATATATATATATATATATATATATATATATATATATATTGGCTGCGTTTGATCAATTCCACCCTGGTACGTGAGTCATTTTCTTTGACTGTACAGTGGAATGCAAATATATATATTGGCTGCGTTTGATCAATTCCACCCTGGTACGTGAGCCATTTTCTTTGACTGTACAGTGGAATGCAAAAATATTTATATATATTGGCTGCGTTTGATCAATTCCACCCTGGTACGTGAGTCATTTTCTTTGACTGTACAGTGGAATGCAAAAATATTTATATATATTGGCTGCGTTTGATCAATTCCACCCTGGTACGTGAGTCATTTTCTTTGACTGTACAGTAGAATGCAAATATATTTATATATATTGGCTGCGTTTGATCAATTCCACCCTGGTACGTGAGTCATTTTCTTTGACTGTACAGTGGAATGCAAATATATTTATATATATTGGCTGCGTTTGATCAATTCCACCCTGGTACGTGAGTCATTTTCTTTGACTGTACAGTGGAATGCAAATATATTTATATATATTGGCTGCGTTTGATCAATTCCACCCTGGTAGTGAGTCATTTTCTTTGACTGTACAGTGGAATGCAAATATATTTATATATATTGGCTGCGTTTGATCAATTCCACCCTGTTACGTGAGTCATTTTCTTTGACTGTGCAGTGGAATGCAAATATATATATATATATACAATAAATAAATAAATGCGTTTGATCAATACACGTTAATGTCATTGTTAATTGTAAAATTATAAAATAAACAAACTATGCCACTAAACATTAGGTCGATGTACATACATATTTTCGTGCTATGGCTGTAATATATATATATCTATGTTGCATGTTCGAGCTTTATCAGTTAGGAGTCTTGGTACTTCACCGTCGATATGGAAAAATCCTTTAATTAAAATTTTAACTGGCAGAAGTCATGACGCATGAAGCATTTTTTTTTTTATGAAATATCCAAATATTCAAAATACATAAAATAATCAAAGCACTTATCCATAGAAATATCCAAATAATTTTTTTGCGAATAATTGCCTTTTTTTCGGTGAAATTCAGTCAAAAAATACTTTCTTGGTCAGTTCAGACAGTGCTTACTCATCAGTCAGTTTAATTATCTCGTCCTTCTGTGACTCATCGTATTATGTACGTATCTATTTATATTTATATTTATTTACCTGATGCAGTAATTCACGCTTTGAAGTAGCATACGCAATTCCCGTCGGCACACATCCAAAGATACTAACATAAAGTATATTTAGCGTCAAAAATTAAAATTATTAAATTGCCTTAGGTATAACTTCTTAAGTCTAGTAAGATTTTGGAAAAATTCTACTTCATAGATGATTCTTTACCATTGTGGGAAAAAGTGGGAAAACGTAGAAAGACATAGTGAATGCGATCAAACGTCAGCGCGTTAAGGTAGCATTCCGTTCTTAGCGACCGCGACGCGCGACCGCAACGCGCGTCCGCGTCTGGGTCGCGCGATCAACTGCTTAGTATGAATTTACATTATTACGGAGCACTAAATAAATTCATACTAATTTTAATTTTTGACGCTAAATATACTTTATGTTAGTATCTTTGGATGTGTGCCGACGGGAATTGCGTATGCAACTTCAAAGCGTGAATCAAAGCGTGAAGCGCATCAGGTAAATAAATATAAATAGATATGTACATAATACGATGAGTCACAGAAGGACGAGATAATTAAACTGACTGATGAGTAAGCACTGTCTGAACTGACCAAGAAAGTATTTTTTGACTGAATTTCACCGAAAAAAAGGCAATTATTCGCAAAAAAATTATTTGGATATTTCTTTGGATAAGTGCTTTGATTATTTTATGTATTTTGAATATTTGGATATTTCATTAAAAAAAAATGCTTCATGCGTCATGACTTCTGCCAGTTAAAATTTTAATTAAAGGATTTTTCCATATCGACGGTGAAGTACCAAGACTCCTAACTGATAAATCTCGAACATGCAACATATATATATATTACAGCCATAGCACGAAAATATGTATGTACATCGACCTAATGTTTAGTGGCATAGTTTGTTTATTTTATAATTTTACAATTAACAATGAAATTAACGTGTATTGATTAAACGCATTTATTTATTTATTGTATATATATATATTTGCATTCCACTGTACAGTCAAAGAAAATGACTCACGTACCAGGGTGGAAGTCAAAGTTCAATATCTCAAAAAAGGCTGAACCGTTTTTGATAAAACATATCTAAGAACCAACGCTAGAAACTCTGCTTTCATATAAAAAAAACCGCATTCCAAATCAGTTCACCCGTTTAAGAGCTACGGCGCCACAGACAGACAGACACACATAGCGGTCAAACTTATAACACCCCTCTTTTTGCGTCGAGGGTTAAAAACTACTACACCTACTTACTAAACTATACACACCTGACCTGATCTCCAACTGTCATTTTGAACTTTTTAATGTAAACTTCATCCTCAGGGCCTTGTTTTCCGTCATTGATAATCTAAGTGACAGATACCTGTGGTATTTATTCGGACAAAGCAAAGGGAGACGTCAGCACTAATATCAGTCACGTAAAATTTAATGATTGGTGAAAAAACCGGCCAAGCGTGTATCGGACACGCCCAAGATAGGGTTCCGTAGCCATTACGAGAAAAATCAAGTAATATTATGTGCGTTAGAACACAATTAAAACACTTACTATAGTCTTAAAATCTATTAACAAAAAAAGACAACTAAAAAGTAAAAAATAATTATGCACTACCTAGCTGTTGCCTGCGACTTTATCTGCAAAAAATTCGTTTATCCCTATCCTGCGGGGACTATGCTGATTTCCCGCTAAATTAGCCTGTTTTTTTTTTTATTCCACTGGAAGGCAAACGAGCAAGTGGGTCTCCTGGTGGTAAGAGATCACCACCACCCATAAACATCTGCAACACCAGGGGTATTGCAGATGCGTTGCCAACCTAGAGGCCTGAGATGGAATACCTCAAGTGCCAGTAATTTCACCGGCTGTCTTACTCTCCACGCCGAAACACAATAGTGCAAGCACTGTTGCTTCACGGCAGGATTAGCGAGCAAGATGGTGGTAGCAATCCGGGCGGACCTTGCACAAAGTCCTACCACCTGCAAAAGTTAATTTAGTACGAGTATAAGTACCCAGTAATATTTTTTTATCTAAGCGTCGTCGGTGTCGCAGGACACCCTTGTTACTACTGAAAAGAAGGACAAAGGGCGTATCGGCTACAGAATCCTCTGTCGCACGGAACCCAAAAAAAAAATTATAAAAAAGTCGTTTTCCGTCGCATTTCGGTCAGACGAATAACTTACCATACTTCCTAGCAATTTGGGTCAAACGCTTCGCTCTATCGGAAAGATTGGAAAAAAACTTCCATCCACCAAGATATCAATTGGTTACTGTTTACTATTAGTTATTTGCGTAACTTTATGTCGCTTTTGCCTGGCAGCATTGTCCTCTGTATCCCTTGTTTCCCTTATCCTCAATGGAGAATTTTATACTGTTTTTCCGATCCCCATTTTTGGACAGCCTCTAGGACTGTTTTGAAAGTTAGGGGCTGATTTTTGTGGAAAATCACTAAAGTGGACCGAAAATACTAATAGAAAATCATCATCTTAATCAAAAACTTCCGAGCAGTAGGCACAGTCGAACAAATTGAATCATGACCCAGGGTGGACCTTTGTGCTACTAATGTCATGTTGACATCTCATACTTTTGTCAAGGAAATCATTGTGAAATTTAATATTAAACCACCCTGAGTCGTGATTCAATTTGGTCGACCATACCTACCTAGTTTTCAAGATTGAGCCTTTTTTATTAGATTTACTTATAGTTCTTGTTGTTTTATTGTTTTGCTTCTCAATTCAAATGATTAAAAAACTTGCTGTTGCCCGCGGCTACACCCCCGTTGTATTTTTTTTTATTTTCTTCCACACAAACCTTCTCCTGACAGTATCGAACACAACAAAAAAAGAATTAGCGAAATCGGACCAGTCGTTCCCGAGTTTTACAATTCACACATTTTACAATTCATTTTTATTTATATATATAGATATATATATATATCTTTTATGTCAACCCAAGAAACTGTCTTCTTATTTTCCTTTTAAGGAAACTTAATTTTTAAACTGTTATTTATTACTTCGTTTAACTTATTATTTTATTCACCTGGTTTCAACTTTCGTGATTTTTAATTCCAGTCAGCAGTAGAAGTAGATGAGCACTTGTGGGGCTCAAAATGTTCTAAACGTGTGTGAAGATTATTTGAGCACCGCAACCGCTCATCCAATATTGCTGCTGACTGTACAGTTAATATCCTCCGGGACTTCATCACGTTACGTGATAAATAGGTGGGATTTTTAAAACTAATTTCCTGGAAAGGAAACTTAAAAATTAAGACTAGAATATAAACTTTTATACTAGCGACTTCAAAATCCCAGCTAAGATTAAGTCCATAAGTCCAACCTGACATGAAGTTCTAGAATCTAAGTCGACTTAGCATACTTAAAACGAGTCTGTCTGCCGTGGAAACAATCTGAAAAGTATGTATAGTTAGTTATACGGGCGAGTGGGGATGGGCTTGCCTGCCACGCGCCGCCGCCGGCCGCTCCACTCAGTTGTCACTGATCCACGATACGAGAAAGACGCGGCCGCTTGGACCAGCGTGTTCTCAAAAACTTTACGCGACTAATACTGCAGCGATTTGCTACAAAACTTGGATTGTATTTCGAACTGAAAGTGTTGAGTTGCGTGACAGTGTTTGCTATAGTGATGACTATTGACTGGAAAGGTCTCTCATGTCTCTTGGACAAACGTTAATGTCAGAGGGGATGGAAGCTAAGGACCGGCTGGTTGAGGAGATTATACTCCTGGCTCTGTACCTGGTGTCGACGGCCGCTAATTCCTTGGCGCTGCTCGTGTTCTGCCGCCGACCCGGGCTTAGAACAATTTCTAATCGGTAAGTTTGAACTTTATAACTGTTATGTTGTCCTAGTACTTCGGTTTAGAATCAGCTGGTTTAATCGACTTAGAAAATCGACTGAAGTAAAGTTTCTTGCAAAATGCACAAGAACATTAAATAAATAGTAATATGATGCGAAAAGAGAGAGCCGTTTTGTGCCATAAATCATTGGCTTATCCTTGAAACGAGTAACTAAAACAAATTAATGGTTGGCTTGATGGCTGCAATATTCGTGTGAAAGTAATAAATAGCAATTTTTCTGTTAACATGAAAGCACGGCGTGACGAGAAATTTAGGGCTGTTGCCAACTGTCGGTACAACACGTCGCAACGTTACTGACATCACACAAAACCAATAAGGCGAAAATACGACGTCAGTCCGCCCGAACCGAACTTTTCAAACAATAACGGCCTCCAACTGCATTCACGACTCAGATTGTCATCGCCGAGTGACACGTCGTTTAAAATCCCCCCTGTTTTTTTAGGAACATCCCTAGCACGGGCTGGGAGCCAAAACCCATAGTATTATTAGACTATTAGTGTCGGTCGGATCGGCCCGTCTACCTGGCTGCACCGCGTTTGTTTTATTATCTTGCGTGTGCGATTCATGATTTACGACTAACACAGGAGTGCTTGTGAACTCTAAACAAGCAACTGTATTTAATTAAGTCTTTACATAGCTGCTTCCCACAGTCGCTCGACTCGTTTCGTCAGAAGACAAGGTCACGCCCCATCACCAGATTCCCATTCGAAAGATAAAAAGCATTCGAGCGTCGTAACGGTTAAGACCACGCAAGAAGCAGACTGCCCGCTAGACTTAAATTTGCAAACTGTTTGATGCCATTCATGACTTATTTGTGCTGCTTGTGATGTCAGAATTCAATGACGCAAAACGTACTTTTAACACAGATGTCGATAACATAAACAAAATTCGGGATATATGATAACAATTATAAAAAATCAAATATCTTGGTTGCGGAACTAAAAACATTCATGATCATCAAAAACTTTTGAATACTTGTATCAAACTAATAAATTCATACTTAATCATCATTAGTAGATACGCTAAGTGTTGAACTGCATAATTTACCTACTTCTTTAAAACTCACAGTCCTATTAAAATCGACTTGTTTATCAATATTTATACAAATTGAAGAAAGGTTTCCAAATAAACATTATGTTTAAAGAAATTCCGCCGCTTCTTGAAACTCATTAAACTGGTCTATCAGTCTGTCCTTCACTGCAGCGTGTGGTCCAAAGATCAGTTCACAAATGGTGTACCTCATGTCTAACCCGACACTAATCGTCTGTTTATCTAAATAGTCCGAAGGATCCGACAAGCGGTCATACCGGCCATTACAAAACGTCTACATGAGCCCCAGTTTCAATTTGAAATGGATTCGACTAAACGCAAAATGTCATGTCTACATTGTGTGGGTCCATATCGACTCTCGTAATTGTCGCAATTCATAATGATGTACCTAATATGTTTGTCATACCTAATGTATTGTTTTTCATAACCCATAATTGTTATAAAGACAAATCTAACAACCTAATATAGAGCTCTACAAAATAACCATTTAATAATTTCTAAAAAAATATGGTTTTGATGGAAAAAAAATATGAATAGCAAAAATTATGACAAACATTACATTATGACTTGCGAAAATTATGAGAGAAGATGCTCACCGACGTTGTGGTTACTGGTTATATCAATCCACGTGCTGCTAGTAAATACTATTTGTTATTATCATTATCAATATACATAGTTTCTTGTTATCCTCTCCTTTGAGGTCTCTGACCAGTTAAGTAATTACTGCCTCTGTTTATATAATGCAGTTCTACTAATGTTCTCATCTCGGTATCGCGTGGTCCCAAGTCTATGACTCATTCATCACTGACCCCAAATAATAACTCTCGGCCAATTGAGAATGGTGTTGCAAACGTGTCTTGTTCTCATGAGAACTGTATTTTGCAATCGGTTGGGTTATTCAATTACACTAGTTTCGGTATTGTCTTGTCCCTTGCGAGAACCTTTTGACCTTTGATGTCTAACTAACAAGTCAATGAACTTTACCTTAAGCACTGGTAAATATATTTGAATAGGTAGCTATGACTTCAGCTAAGTAAAATAAAAGACGTGTGAAAGATGATATGTATGCTCAGGAAGCTATGAGATGAATAATGATGATAATCGAAATTGGTTTTCTTAGATTATTACGGTGCCAAGGGAAACGTTTAGAGTGATGTTGAAAAATTTGGTGAACTTGACGCATTTTGGCACAGGTTTCAGCTAAGTGTGGAATGTCACCATCCGTTTATTGTGAGATCACGAACGGCTCTTTGAGACGAAGGTTCACGCTTTTTCTAAATTGATTCAATTTGTTAGTACCTGCTTTAAGGCTTATAACGTGACTATTGTGTAATACTTTGCAATAAGGTTCGTATGCAACCTTCAAAGATTCGTTGATAGAATAGTTATTATTTAAAATTTTGCTAAAAGTGGCTCCGAAGCGGTAACGTTTCGTGTGCTCTGCCTACCCCATTTGGGAATACAACTAGGCGCGATGTTTGTGTGTGTGTGTAAAATTTAGCATTTTTTTTCTAATTGTAAATATTGTTAGTTTTGGATTGGAGCCAAGCGGTGGCAGCGTTGACAATGATTTCTGGGGTGATGGAACTTTGCATCATAGTAAATGATGAGGTAATTTCCTCTTTGAAGGCTAAACTGTAAGAATGATTTCTTTTAGAGTTCGTAAAGACAAGTTTTGGGTAACATGATATCACCTAAATTATAATATTTGAGAAATCTTCATCCACAAAGGAGTAACCAAAGTGACCAACCGATAGAGACACAAAAACCTAAACCGCTGCAGCTAGAGACTTGAAATTTGATAGAAAAATTTCTTGAAGACCATAGACATGCATAAAGAAGGTATTTCCACGTTTTCCACAGCTAGATAATGTCTCTCGGCTGAGGTATAATGAGTTGAAGTCAAACTTGTGTTTTCTTTGAATGATTAAATAAATAGCCAGTCGTCAAAAACTAATGGCGAAAACCCGAAGATCAGGTTATTTGGAAGCAGAAATATTGAAAAGGAATAAAAAATTACGTAAGTAAGTATAAACTTGATTGATTCAGGTGTTATTTTGCAGAGGTCCATATCAATGAACGACAATATGTTTACGTTGTTTCTCCGCTAGTAAACGCGCAAAAAATGCAAAATGATAGTGGAGAAAGATAGTGAAAATACTTATTGTAACTGGTTTTATAAAGTTGCACCAATTCGTTGATTTCATATACTTGTCATTAAATTTTGTCATATCTATAGGAATGACGATAGCAAAGTTCCGTTCTATTTTACAAGAAAATATTCCACTGACATTGTTGTTAGAAAGTCACATTATATTCTCTTTCCTAATTACGATATTCACGTTGTCGATAACACGTGAGAATGCAACTTTTGTAGCGATTGCGAGACGGCCATTGCAAAATTTTCTTATCTCTTTAGATTTTCAAGAGCATCGCTTGTATTTAAAATTCCGCTAGTGTGAAAGTTCATTTTGTTTATTATTACTCGTAGTTCGTACAGATAAAATATTTATTTGCTGGACGGAACATTTATTTACATGCAGTTTGCTTTAAATAATTAGATCTGGCAATTGAATTGCAATTTCGAGTTTTAACTTAATTACCACAGAGTTTCCCAATAAATACATCGTGGTCTTCATTTATATTGTCTATAGAACAAACTTGCCACCACAATAGTGCCAAATTTTCTCCCAAATTAAGCGATTATGTTTTCGGATATTACATGCGTACATTCCAATCCTGTGAGAATATCAGAAATAAAATTAACCTTTGTGTTATTCCCGAATTCCTAGTTTTATCTCATTTCATTCAGCCATAATGGCGGAAAAAACATCAAACAGATACATTCACATAATTAATAGTATTAATAAGTATCGATAGTCTCTTGTGTTCGCGGGATTTAATTAAAAGCGACAATATTAGGTACTACGTTGGACAATGCATCTAATAAATATAACAGAAAAGCAATTAATTTGAGTTCATTTAGTTATCATAACAATTTGTCGTGTGCTTATAATCATGACTAATTAAATAAGAATGAGTTAACATTTTTTTAATTGCTCTACGCGTAAAAATAAACTTGTTTTTTTTTTTAAATACGCAGTAAATATTTTAGTTATGATATGTATTTTTTTAATACTTTGCCTTACATATTATTGATTATTATAACGATAATATAGTAGACAGTAATATTACGTGTAATCCTAACACATTTGCTGTTATAAAGAAGACCGGCTTACAATATAAATCTTTATTCATACATAAAAATAAATTACATTGATGTCCGATAGTAAAATGGTTATGTAAAACATTGTATGGAACATTAAATCGCGTTAGAAACCACTAAGTATGGAAACGAATTTTAATTTCCATTAAGTTCTTTTGTAACATTCAAATGCTTAGTTTAACATTTTAACGGTCGACCGTTTCTGATTTCAAATTTGAATAATTATTGTTCCTTTTCAGTTCTTGAAATTTGAATGTGGAACAAATTATGTGAAAGAAAAGAACAGTGATTGGACCATAAACAAAATTTGCGAACTATGGAGCGAGTTGAAAGAAAAACGTTGACGTATATTTTAAGGTTTTGCATTGGGTGAATTTGGGTGTTACAGTCATTGGCCAACCATGAAGTCCATCCATAATTCAGATGTTTTAGTAACTATGTTTTTGGGTCTGCGCAGTAATTTTTTAACCTTTTGAGAGAAACGGCGAGGTTGCCTGTTCTTTCCTGGGTTATTGTTGAATTTGCTTACTTAAGTTTGCTTACAGTTTGTTTGCGCAGTACCTTCAAGTTAAAGTAAACCATGATGCCGGTAGTAAAAAGGTCAAACCAGAATTGGGTTAGGAGATAACAAATGAACATAAAGCAAAGATAAGTGTGTATACTCGTTAAATTCCTTGACAAAGACATTGTACAGGCCTCGCCAATCAATTGGTATTGGCAGGAAACTATGTCAAGAGCCGTACCGAGGGTTGCACTTGGCGGGTATATTAAAAAAAACTTTAGGCATAGACACTATATCATCGGCCTCCTGTGCCGTTTATTTTTTATTCTTATTTTTTTTTTAATTTGGAATAAATTATTCAATAGATCGTCGAGTTTTAAAGACAAATTACGGTTAGTAAGTTTAAATTGTAAACGAAGTTACATTGTTTTAATTAATTTTCTGTTGAACTCAGAGGTAATGTTTTGTATAAATTTAACATTTAGTGGAGAATGAGTTTGGATACGTCTTTAGGTAATGATATAGGTGTCATCAGCGCAATAATTCTTATATTGATGTCAAATGCAAATGTCAATCTAAATACTGAAATGTCCAATGTAAGCTATTTACAAAGCCGTTAGTTGAGCAATCAAGACACCATATCTTGAAGGCAGAGTGCTTGAAAGCATTTCACCTTTTTACAGTATCTTAATGAGTTGTCAAATGTTTATGAGCACTTTTCGTGATATACTGTCTGGAAACAACTTTGGGACGATCATTTTACAAAGTGGGACTAGATTCCAAACCAAAGATAATATTTGAATTTAGAATGTTTTCTTTTAAAGTGTGTGCTCGAAATTCAGATTTTTTTTTTTTCAAAAATCTCGTGTCGTTCCAATTTTAGAAGCTCGGAGTCAAGTAAGGGCATGTGTATTAATAGAGGTAGGACGTAGTTCATGACGCTTTGTCCGAATAGATCATTTGCTGTGGGCGTGGGTTGCCAGCAACAAAAACATCGATTGGAATTAAAATGATTAATCTATCAATACAAACACGGAACCCTGAGATTTGGTTCTAATAATAGACAAACTAGATATTATATCTATGAGATCCGGTATGGCCGGTCACTGGCAGTTTTGACAAATGACTGATGTCATAGCTTTCTTTAGGCGAAACAAAAACAACTGTCACTTTCCAACGCATGCCTTGTTTTAGATTAAAAGAAACTCAGAATCACGATTACTTATACAGATATACGCAAAATCGGCAGATTGTCACGTATGGAAATTCCGTTTGATTACGTATTAAATTACGAAATTAAATGGACTTTAAATTCCATTGGTTTCTCATGTCTTAATAAGGAGTGGGATTGTGCAAGTAACATTGACAGTGAACGCTACCAAAATAACGCTTTTTAAAAGCAATTTCGAAATCGTATGCATGTAGACCGAGTCGAAAATGGAATCGATTAGGATGCGAAGTCACGTCAACGTCCCATACTGGCCACCGACAAACTCCCAGACCTACCCCCAAACAGAAAACAACTTTAACGTTTGAGCTATGAGGTTAAATTCTGAACGATTAAAAATGAGCATAAACTTATTCTTATTCTAAACGGCAATATTTTAAATGTCTTGCACACGCTTCCTCGTGCATTGGTTCAATCACCGGAGTTACATAGATTTAAATTTGTAATTTCTCTGACATTTGACACATTGCGTGCGCGTGGCCGTTGGCAAATACACAATTATTCCTATAGTAAAATAGTACGAACAAGTACGAACACAATCGCTAATGTCGTAACCGTTGTACCGATTTCGCTTGAACTGGGCCATAGGGAATTTTATCGATTCAAGAATTGTTTTATATTTTATACGCAAGACGATTCCTTTCACACGGAATTCATAAAATCAAAAGATTATTCTTTCCAATTTATTGATAATTTAAACTATGCTGGTGCTTGAAAGTGATCTGATCTTGATAGAGTCGGGTTCATAATTTGTAGAAGTCAGAAAATCCCGCAGAAGTTTTACTGAATCTCTTTATAAACTTTTAATTTTCCATTTCCAGCTTGTATCAGTCCGTATTGTTTTTCAAGAATTAAGATGTGTGCTTTTCAAACACTTTTCAAACTAGCATGCTCGACCTGATTTTATCCCACTGTAATCGATTTGAACCAGTGAGAGAATCATTAAGTCTCAGTTTTGACGTGCTATCAGATATTTAAAGCTGGATAAAGCATTATGCTGTATCGGAACGGATGTTACATAATTATTGTTTAGAATTGCATTATAGGATAGTTCGTAGGATGTTGTTGAATGTTAGTCCAAAACCGGCCAAGAGCGTGTCGGACACGCCCAAAATAGGGTTCCGTAGCCATTACGAAAAAATTAAGTAATATTTTTCTAAGGATTTCGAATTTTATACGGAATCTTCCAAGTTTAGGTATATTTTATACCTTACGCTGCTATTTACTCATAAACTACTAATAATTCTCAAGCAAACTTAGCCGCTATAGTTTTCCTTGGAAGTTTGATATACTGAATACCATCCTGAATTTTTTGAAATTTTTCTAGCCACCGGTTTAGATTTTAGAGGGGGGGGGACGCTCGATTTTAATGAAAATTTGCACATTAAAGTTGAATATTTCGCAAACAAATGACTGAATCGAAAAATTGTTTTAGCAAACCCCTAATGGTTTTAAAATACCTATCCAACAATACCTCACACTATAGGGTTGGATGAGAAAAAAAAAATCACCGCCACTTTACGTCTATGGGAGGTACCCTAAAAAAAAATTTTTTTGAATTTTTAATTGTACTGTTTTGTCGGCATAGTTTACCTTTATATCCGTGCAAAATTACAGCTTTCTAGCATTGATAGTCTCTGAGCAAAGCCGCGGACGGACAGACAGACAGACAGACAGACAGACGGACAGACAGACAGACAGACAGACAGACAGACAGACATGGCGAAACTATAAGGGTTCCGTTTTTGCCATTTTGGCTCCGGAACCCTAAAAATGACCGTGTGAATAACAATATAGGAACGGAAATCGTACCGCGTGCCACATTTGTTGAAATTCATGGTTCCTTTTAGTACCTAAATAATTTACGAACTGACTATAAAATGTTCTCGAACATTGATTCCTTTGTGTTAAAATTACTTACCTGAACAAATTATTGAAAATACGCTTCAACTGGAGAACTTGTGTTCTGTTTGAACAACCGTGGCTTAGATTAGCAAAACTAAATAAGTCACCGATGAGATATTAAGATTTTTTTTTTTATACGACTGGAAGGCAATCGATCAAGTGGGTCTCCTGGTGGTAAGAGATCACCACCGCCCATAAACATCTGCAACACCACGCATCTGGCGTTGCCAACCTAGAGGCCTAAGTTGAAATACCTCAAGTGCCAGTAATTTCACCGGCTGTCTTACTCTCCGCGCCGAAACACAGCAGTGCAAGCACTGCTGCTTCACGGCAGGATTTGCGAGTAAGATGGTGGTAGCAATCCGGGCGGACCTTGCACAAGGTCCTACCACCTGCAAATTTTAAAAAATCTTAAATTATCAAATTCATTTTTTTATGTGTATTTGGTATCATTACAGTTTTTGTTACCTGTTTGCAAGCGTGTTGGCGGCAACGCGGTGAACTCAAACACTGACACATTTAAAAACCGTAGTGCTTTAATTCTTTACTTTTTTTTAACGAGGTAACGATGTGGGCTACGAAATTGGTCTGGCTGGCAACTACATGGTTAGACATAAAGCAGTTAGTGACCTTTTATCCGAGTTATGACTCACTAAAATCTCGTAAAAACGAGTACTAAATCACGAATAGTGGACAGACATGTTTATTTGATTTTCATGGCTTTTAATCATCGCATTAGCTAAGTAAAGTCTTGAAAGTTACGTTAACTGAGGAACAAAAAAAACCATCCCTTTAACAAACTTTTTAATTTGTTCTTAATTTAAATTTGATGTTCACCGTTGGATTCCGTGACGTTCTATTATTAAAATTTTAGAGGAGTTATTGCCATATGCAAATTTATTTCCGATTGCGGCGAATTAATGGCAGCACTTAAGTCATTGTAAATCGCTGAAAAGGCATTGCTAGAGAATAATGAGCGAATGAGTATCTTTCAACAATCGCTTTAATTACTTAGCTGTTTTCACGGCCAAGGTGGGGCTGCCACAGACACGAATAAACGCCATATTGTCATTTCGGCTCACGTTACTGTAATCCGTCATGGATAGCTAGACACACCATTAGACGAGTATTATATTTATAATATAAACTAGCTGCCCGCCATGTTTTCCCACGTACCTACCTTCTTTTTTTTTTCTTTTTTTTTTAATAAATTGCTAGTCTGTTGTCAATCACAACTTTTCGTCATGTCAGAAAATTGCAATATTCTAATGATAAATTAATACAAATGTGAATAGCATTCGTGTTTACGACGAAGACTAAGCATGAACTGCGTTAACACTTTATTTAATAGTCTAATAGTGTGTTAACAGATAACTGAATGCATTTAAACTACTTTTAGTATTTTTATGTAAATTGTATTTTTGCATGTACAAATTATGCATACTAATAATCCATAAATGAGCTTATACTAATTACTAACGCTTCAGGAGCAAGCAAAGAATTTGACAAACGACAGCGTATTTTTCATTTTTATTGCACACGTATTCTGAACAAAGCATTCTTTATTTGAATTTTAATTGGCCGTTTAAAAAATAGAGAGCAATGCATATGGCCTCTATGGCCAGTGGCCTTACATAGACGTTTAATATAGTTCAATGTAGAAAAGATTACGAAGGGCTGTAATTAAAGTTTAAACCGTTCTAACCCTGAACAAAGGTTTTATTAATAAATCTTAACCTCAAAATAAATTGTTCAATAAACATCATGTCATTAAAGCCACAGACAACTAGTCTCGTGACTATTAAATAGAATTTAAAAAGTTTAATTTTTTTTTAATTCTCAGCAAAGAATGGGATCCAGTTTTTGCTCAATATCGTGAGAAGACAAATACAAAAGGGATACTATTTATATCACTGATTCATGTATTTAGACGATTAATTATAATTAGAATGATTGTCGTCAAATGATGCGCATCGTTTTTGCTAGTTTGTGTTCTTCGCGTGATTGTCGCATAAATTGATTCTTATTATCATTCATGTACCGAGAACATCACATTTAACATTGTGGTCAAAGTTTTTGCGAATACTAAATACCTGGTCATTGGTTTCAAACAAATTTATTGCTGCAATTCATCACTGCTATTATTATCGAGGTTGCTCAGTAAACACATGGACATGGACTAGTTTGTAAGCTGACTTAACCTTTTTAAAGGTAAACCCCCACTTCAAAAGTTAACTTAAGTCCAGTTGGGACTATCCCGCTGTTTCTCTCTCACAGAAGCATTGGAATAACTCATAAATGACTCACCAGGATGAACTTACTTCATTCAACAGAGTAAGTGTACATACATTTTAAATTTAGAACGCTTGTTTGAAATTAACGCGAGAAAAATCAGGTGCACTAACCAAGAAACCCGCCAATTTTTTAATAGACCATAGACAAAAATGACATTGGAAAAGGTTATAATGCCGTCTTTTTGTTGGATGATTGTTTAGTATTTATGATTTGCTGGCAACAGCAAATAGCTATAGCGAGGTCTTTCTATCACGCTAGGTAAATCTAGGTTTTGCCTTGATGGAACTGCATTTAGTACTTCCATTGACCCATTTAGCTAAAATCTAGTGCAGCTAGCCGAGTTCGTGTGAGCACCAAATACTACTCATTTGCGTTTCCGTTGACAGTTGTCACTGAAACCGCTCCGTTGTTAGGTTAGTTACTCAAGTAAAGCTCAAGCTCAAGCTCTTTAAAAAAAAAGTAACTTTTTTAATGGAATTAAACTGTAAACAGCTCAGTTTCAATTGGCCAATAATAAAATAAGGTTAATGAAGCAACGATATTGCGAAGTGGTATCGTAATGTTATTAATTAGCTCAATGTTTTATATTAATCATTAGTCTATGCTGCATGATTTCAATCTTATCAAACTGCGATTTGCTAAATTCTTGTGTACACTGTACTTAGTAATTTTCCTTGCCGATTGTCATTGACAGATATACAGAATCAAAATTGGCACGCCTTATCGTAACTCAAAATCGTTTAATCTAGTAGACATCTTTAAAATTAACAAGTATTGAGCAAATAAATTTAGTTCAAGAAGGCGGAATTTAGTATAGGTAGAGTCATTCAGGATGACGCGTGCCGTAGTTCTTATTACAATGTCATTAATGACTAATTTTGACAAAATCACGCGTCTTCGTGGATGGCACTAGGTATAATAAACGTAATGGACACAAGAGCCATCTTTCGGATATAAAGAACAAAAGTTATATAAGCAGCAGCTATTATATCTGTAATTAAAAAGAAAAGTCAAACACGTAATTTTTGACAACGACTTATATACATTTAAACGTCACCGTCAAGCTGAGACTTATTTGTTTGGACATAGAGTCTAAACTAAAGCGTTTGTAGAATGGAAATGTATCTTTTTAAGTACTGATTCTCGTGTTATGACTAGGTTATCCTAACAGGATGTGACTTGTTTTTTTAAAGCAATGATGTCCATTGTTCGATTAATCCTCGATTGTTGGCGACGTCGGAAATCGAGGAATTGGAATTACCTCGCTTTTTAACACAAAGCGCTGTGTTATTTAACAGTTAACCTTGTGTGGTAAAGATGTCAATTTAATTAATTTAACTAGCTACCTCGTGAAAACTTATAAAAGAAATTTATATGATACTCTTTGAGTAAATAACTTATCTTATAAAACTCGTTATATTAGACCGTAACAAGGAACAAATTTTTTGATATTACTAAAAAAATACGGCATTCTTCTCTTTGAAAGTGTCTGGTGACAGACAAGTCAGAATTAATCTTAAAGCTTACTGAAAAAGGTTTGTAAAGGAATCCAAAAAATTTAATAATGGACCTTTAACATCCCGGCCGTAATACCAAAACGTATTTTATTTAGAAAATAAAATCCGTCAGCATCAAAGAGGTTCATATTAAATTTCTATTTTTAGCAAATATCTGCTCTCCTAATTTAGTCCAAGGGTAGACTAATAACCAGAGTTATTTTCCTTTGGGATAGAAATTCTTTTATCTTGTCTAAGTAGGACGACGTAATTAGAGCATGAATGAAATGCTGATTACATAATTTTAATTATTATAATATAATTTTAGCTTTCTTTAGTTAAACAAAGGTGCGATGTAAAGTTCTCTGCTTTTTGTTTCTGAATTGAACGTTTAATTTAATCTTGCTTTATCTGTGCTTTCATTGTCTATGATTATATTTAATTGGACGAAAGTGACATTAGCAAATTGGCGCCAAATGTTACCTAACGCCGGAAACATTACTCATAATCGTTATATCCATACACTAAAATTAAATATATTTTTAGACAAACATGTTTAAAAATAATATTAAATTAGGTCGGCTGTCTCATCGGGATATTCAGGTGAAGGTGAGCATATCGGAAACCCATCGTTTATCTTTGCATTACAAATGGAATGAATGGTATTTTTATAGTTCACTTTGAATGATTGTCTTCCATTCAATGATGTAACTCCGGTTCCAGTGAGCTCACTGATGTCTGAAATGTTCTCATTAATAGCGGTTCTTTTTGTCTTTTGCTTCTCTTTTAATGGGTGCTATTGTTTGAAACGAGTCTTTGTTGTACTTTGGTCTTTGACATTTTAATTTGGTATATTAGCAACTCATTTATTTAACAGTTTTTAACAGTTTTAATTTATAGGACTAAGTACCTTTTGTAGTGAAACGTTTTTTAACAAGAGCAATAATTACATAATTATAGAAAATTCTAGATTAGGTTACTAAGATGCTGTGAGAAATATGACAAAACGGACTTAAGAGGTTTGCTACCGAAGATTAAGGTTGTCCGCGATTACCTTATCTGGCGTCTAACTAATCCAGCTTTTAGATACCTATCCTAGTCTAAAAGGGCGTAAATCCACGGAATTTCTTCAATCATGCGTCAATTTACTTACAACAAAGTGCGGTATGCGAACTTACATTACGGAACTTCATGGAAACTAGGTTGATCAACAAGAGAAAGAATGTAAAAAACAAAAGAGCACCGACCTTAGAAACCTTTCCATTAATGATCTATTTGTACTCCATTGTGTCGATGATAATAGAGTTCTGACCTTATTAATAATAGTACCATGGACAAGACACGGTAGTTTTTGAAGCACTAGAAAAAGAAACGACAAAAATGCAAATCGATTAATTTAGAGATTCAATCTCTATAGAATTAAAGTGAAAACATCATTCCAAACGTTTGCATGATATTGGAAGTGAGTTATAGTATTTATTTTAAGTCGACTAAGAACAATTAAAGGAAGGTGTCGAACTATTTATAAAACCATTGCTACGCTACTCTGACTAGCAAAAACTGTTACCTCATCACCTCTAATCAACTCATTTAATCCTTCGGCATTATTATCAGTTTTTTTCTTAACTAACTCGGGGTTTTCCTTCCCCTGATCAATTCACCGTAAATTTTCCTTATAATCAAAATCATTTCACGGTTTGTAGTTAATTGCAATCGACTATTGACCGCGCTTGTAACCTTGGTTGTATTCAAAAGGATAACGTTCTACATAACAAAGCCTTTTAACTAAAAAAAATCGTACTGGCAACCCATACTGACCTTTTATCTTTCAAACATAACAATGGCCCGATAGGATCTGTGAGTGTTGAAAATAGAATTGTCGTCTGGAGTTTGAATTGTCAAAAAACCCAAGAAGCATTTTGGCAATGTGGTTTTTTTTTCACGAAAACCAAAACATATCGTTCACTGGCATCATCTGATTCTGCCGTGAAAAAAAGTTTTACTACTTTAAATCGTACCCCTTCGCTCGTATCGGGTTTGATTTGGAATTTGGAATCATTTTCCCGCTCAGGTTCATCCAAGTTTGAGTAGACGTGTAACAATAGGCCAGAACAGAACAATGGGCAGCACCTGAACGGTTTCCGTTTGAACAATAAGCTCACATTGTGGAGGTGCAACATGCCTAACATTGTCTGTGTCTTAACCGACTTAAAACTGACTGAACCGAGTTCAATGTCTGCGATTGTCAAGAGTTTTCTCGAAAGTATTATCTTTATGGTAATATCGTTATTTACACCGACAAGAAATAATCAGATTCTCTCATTGTCCGTGTTTTTAAGGTGTTTAGCACATATTTAATTCAGAAACAGTTATCGACTGTAAATGAATATTAAAGCCTTTCACCGTCTTTGAGCCTTGTCCTGCGTCAGTGTCTATGCGGACCCTGTAAACGTTCACTTCCTTGATATTTTATTTATCTTTACATTACAGTCATTATCGGTCTGTCCTTATTAGGAGCAGCGGTTTGAATTCAAACAGCAATAAATAAAGGCGGAAAAACAAAACATAACCTACTATCTATTAACTTAATAATACAAATAAAACACTGGCCAGCAATAAAAAAACACATTTTTCCCGCTAACTTAATCTTACCATTCCTACGCACCTCAGTTTCGACATTCATCCTTGTGGTCAACAAAGGTTTCGATCACATACGGCATTTGGATTGAATTATGTACGAAATATACCCACTTGAAACACAAATAAATTGAAAAGTCTATTGTGCTTTATATAAACAGAAAGGCGGTGCCGACACTCCTAAATGGTTAAGTAATCAATTACATTATTCAACATTGAGCATTGTCGAAGGCCGCGTGCATCGGAACGTAGACAAAGATGGGCGCTGCTTTGTACAATGCCAGTAACTTTTTTAATAGCGTCGCTTTGTCTATGGATTCGGACATTAAGAGGCTACATTGTTTCATCCATCTTACGCAATACGTACCTATTTACAATAATTTCTAATGCGATTTCCACGCGGTAGAAGTGCGAAATAAAGTATTTTTTCATCTGCGCTTTTAAATTCTGAAAGAAGTACCAAGGAAGTAATTATTACTTATTCTTTGTAACAAATCTTTTTTTTTTAAGTAATTGGATTTTACGACCCTTACCTGTAATCAGTGACATTGTTTTCGCTAACGCGAGACATTAATTAACTGCGGCAGCTTTATACAATCCAAATACAACCCTTAGTTAATTACTAAACTCTCTCAAAGTCGATGACTCCTTTATGGGCTGAACTTGCATAAATCTGGCACTTAATTGAATCAGGATCAAACTTTGCTCTCAATTTGGATGTTTTCCCGCCAACCGCGGAACATGGCGCGAACTTTGAAAATGGAATGGCTAATCAAAAAGAATGCGAACATTCAACTCGCCAGTAAAAAAAAACCACTATCCGCCCTCAACCTTTTAGGAACGTGTGGTTACCGCGTGTCAACTTGCGTATTTCCTACGTAATATTAAGCATTTCCTGTGTTAAATTTGTTCTGCGTCAGACATTATAATAAACGCGTAGATTATAACGATAAAGGTCAAATTGGAAAGCAGATAATTACTGAAAATACATCCAATTTCACTTACCACTAACTGAACTATTTTTTTTTATTTCGCGACAAATATATTACGTAATTCTACAAAACAACTATTGAAGATATAAATAGCTGCTTTCAAATCAATGTCAATGTCAGGGGATTATTACGACCTAGTCATTTGTCAAATAGATCTGATTGTAACTTCTATTAACAAAGCATTCTATAGCCACTACAAATAACTGGCCATCAATAAACATTCGTGAGTTCGTCAAAATTGTTTTACGATCGATTTTTGAATTCAAACTCAAAGCTCTACTTTTTAAATAAATTTTATTGTACCTCACTGTATAATGGGGTAGAATTTTAACAGGCAGATAAAAATGGCTTATGATCACCTTATGATATTTTAACGTTCATTTTTATGGTTCAAAATACAAAATATTTCGTTAGTAGTTTTTTTTACTTTGCGGCTTTTTATTTAAACACATTTAAAATATGAACCTTGGACAAAATAAAGATATTACCATACATGGTTACGTAATTCGCAAGCAATTAAGTTTTGTTGTTCATTTGTCACATTAGATGATAAAATTTAGCTTTAATAGAACCACGATGATTAAAGAGAAAGCGTTTTGTAGTACATATTCTAGAAACTGGTTTTACGGGATACCAGTACAGCAAAAACAACACAGAACACTACATTCAACATTATTATATCACTTAACTGTGGCTATTTCTAAACTTTAAATCAAGTAGCCATTTCTTTTCTTAAAGTTAAAAAATCATTTTCGTCGTCTTACAAGGCATTCAATTCACATTCTATCTTACCAGAAACTTTGTACTCAATTTTAAAAGACAAATGGAGTTATTTCACAAAAAGATTTATTGACACCGGCTGCCAAGTTTTTAGCACTTTTCACCCACAAATTGAGTCATGGACAATCACCACAGATTATAAATTCTAGTCAATTGTAGATAAATTTTCCACTCCCGCCTTTTGACAGCCTTAATTAATTATACGAATTACAAGGGCTACCGGTGCTAATCGCAAAGTAATGGTACATTAGCTCCAAAATGGAACACGGGACGCCATATTGGACTATATTTTGGCATGGCAAACTTTTTGGTCGGCAAGGACCGGTGTACGAACACTAATACAAACTAAACTTTGCGGCTGAATAAACACGGCTCGAAGATAATTCTTGACAAATGGGAAGTGAAAACTTAAGTTTGTTGTGACTCGTTTCATCGAAGTGTGAAAGAGCGAGCTCATGCGCACGTGCTGACGACACTACTCCTCTGACAAAATAAAAATGAAATTTTTTTCCGAAATGACGTTCATGTCTTATGCAGGCGTAATTTTTTTACCAAGTGTTCCTTAAAGAAAATTATTTGCTGTCAGTGTTCTTTGTTTGCATGTTGACTTTTGATTCTGAAGCGGAAATAATCTTAATGCATACTAAACTGTGTTTCTAAAAATTACTACTAAGCCCTTTTTGTGGTGTATGGAAATAAAACGTAACATGCAAATGATTTATGTCGTTAAGAAAATAACCTTTTTATCTATGTACTGGAAGCATAGCGGGTCATTGGAACGGTTGAACAATTGGTCGTTACCATAGATTAAACAAACAAAAATCCGGTAAATCATGAAAAATATTTTTTTTTACCAGGCAATAAAGAATCATAGCCTTCATTTTTGTAACTGGCAGGTTGGCTTAAAGGTCTCGTTACCCAGCCATAAGTTCCAAAAAAAAGTAACTGACAGGATTTAAAACTTGTCTGTCATGTTTTAAACATGTACGAACTATACTACAATAGGCATAACTTACAATACAATACAATACAATACAATAACTCTTTATTGCACACCAAAATATAGTAAAAAAAAAAAACTTACTGTCCTGTTTAACGTGTCATTTTATCTGTATTTTTTTAAATTGAATATTAATGTGACAAAACAAACCATTGTACTCGTAATCCCAAATTACATATCACGTGATTTTTTTTTTATTATGTCGGCCAAAAATCACGTTTCTTAACCGTGAGACATCGTTAAGGTATTCTTTAATCATCTCTATTGCCACCATTAACGGTTAATGGGAGTCGATAAGGACCATTCTATCTGGACCACCCAAATGTGATATTTAACTTTATAAAGGTCCTTAGATTACATTTTTGTAACGTGATCTCATCATACCTAATCAAAATTTTAAAATGACGAGACTACTGAAACCAAACTGATATGAAATTAAAGGAAAACTACTATTATTATAGATTATAGTGTCTATCAGTCACCTGTTATTTGTTTTGTAATTGTGTCCCAAAATTCTTCGTTAAAATCACCTGAGATTTTTGTTGTAAAATCTCTTTCCAACTTTTAAAAACATTTACTTTTTACTCCAAAATACACGTGTGATTTTCATAAACGTCCACCCTCGTCGTGATGTTTTGTGTTAGAGTAATTTTAATTTAGATGAAAGCGCAAATTACATTATGCTTAATATTATACTGTTATACGCATAATGAATCCAAAGAAACCTCTTGTTTTCCTTCATTTCTAAAAGCATTTTCAGTGGGTACGTAATAAAATTGTCATACTCAACTTAGTGAATTAATTCTGTTTCCCTTCTTCCAAAAACAATCGTGTCTAATGCATATTCGATGAAGTTTTTATTATTTCTTGTTGAATAAGTAATCGTACATAAACAAATTGGCACCTAAAATAAAATTAGGCGTTTATCTTGCCTGAAAATTTACGTTCATTTCAGGTATGTCGTTTTAAGAACTAGCTCTATATTACCTTTTATTACATGCTTTAGCAAGAATTCGATTAAAACAGCTATAAAAAAAATTATACGTTTAATTTTAAAGTTATTTAAAAAGCTACTAACACGTTGACTAGACTCATAAATTGCATATTTACATTTAAAAAATACCATCGTTTTCACAGGAAGCACCGTCCATATTTCATCATCATCATCTGTCACATTGATTTTCTATGTTAGCTTTGTACCTTTTTATGAATGACGTTTACGTTTACACCTAGCTTTAAAACGACTTGACTTATAAGTCTCCATACAAGAACCTACCCAAGCAGCAATTAAGTGTCGTGAACATCAATAAACCAGCGCATTTAGAACTTAAAGTTCTTTAGGAGACTTACAAGAGAGTTACAAAAAGATTTAGTCTTTATAAGAGCGGTTTACCAGTTATTATACAGCTCAAGCTGTATAAAAGCATTATTAAGGAATCCGCGTTAGCTTATGGTGTTTTAATAGAATATTAAAACTCTACTATAACACTTTAAGTATAGTGGGATACCGCAAGCTACTTTTATCTTTAAAGCTGTATAAAGGCTGTATTTTGCATGTAATTACTTACTTATTTCAGCTCTAAGTGTTATTATAGTATAATCTGACACTTATTTCTTTACAAGAGTATATGCCAACTCCGTTATAAAACTAATTCTTATCGCGTAATTTTACACTCTTATAAGTACAGTAGTTTTATAACTTCTGTCTAGGAAGACATTTAAGAACTAAAAAAATAAATTACAGCTATAGTACAGCTTTAGTCTGTATTACTGACAGTTACGAAACGGTTTTTGCGCATGTGCTTAAATTTCTGCCGCCCGTGCCGAAGGTTCCGTGGCAGTAGAAATATTAAACAGTGAAAATCAGACAACGAATAATCCAGTGTCAGTTCCATCGACATCCAACGAAGGTTCCGTAGCAGTAGAAATATTAAACAGTGAAAATCAGACAACGAATAATCCAGTGTCAGTTCCATCGACATCCAACGAAGGTTCCGTAGCAGTAGAAATATTAAACAGTGAAAATAAACATAGTGATTGTGAGAAATTGTGTGTGGATTTAGACAAATCTTTGGAACCTGATGCTGAAGTTTGCCATGCCAAGAGATGGCGCCACCGGTCAAATTAAATCGCGCCAAAGTAACGGAGACTGCGCTAGGCGCTAGGAACTGTAGGAACGGATGTGATTTTGTAACGTTGTTCTTTTGTGAAAAGTCACAGTGACAGCTTCTGACGGCGAGTCACGGTGACATTGTCACCGTGACGTTATTTATCCCCCATGTCTAGCTTGCTCATTCTTGAAAAATGCGTTCTTAAATAGACAAGGATGCCAATCATTAACGGCCGCGACAACACTACGGAAGAAATTTTGTTCTGTCATTTACTCAAGTTTCACTGCTGCTGTGCGCTGGTATTTTTAAAAACCTCGTATTATACTTTGTACCGTAAATAAATTAATATTTTACGAATTAAATCAGTGTTTTTTCTACAAATATTTTTTTTTATTTTGGTGATAAGTATCCTACTTCCTTCCTACTAATATTATTGATATATTTAATATTATAAACGCGAAAGTTTGTATGGATGGATGTTTGTTTGGGTGTATGTTCGTTACTCTTTCACGCAAAAACTACTAAACGGATTTCCATGAAATTTAGCATACAGGTATTATATACCCTGGAATAATACATAGGCTACTTTTTATCCCAATATTCCCACGGGATAGGGATAAAATCTCGAAATAAATCTTGAAATCTCCGCGGGTGTCATGACCACTCAACGGATTTTTTTTTAAATGGCCGCGCCACTAAGTACGATATTTTTAAAAATGGCGGATGCCAACCGAAAGGCTAACTGTGTTTTTAGCTTTTCGGTTGGCATCCGAATTTTTCCAAATTTATATAGTAAATGAAAACCCTCGGAGTATACGCTATTTTTAATCATATACCTATATTGCCTGCATACTACGCCATTGCAAATTAATCCGCTTTGACCTCTGCAGGGTTTTTCATATCTTAATACGTATCTCTAAGGAGAATTATAGTTGATGTGTTAGGAACCGAAATACAGCATAAAGAATAAAAATATTCTAATATAAAACTGATTAAAAACCAAAAGCTGTATAATAGATTCCATTTATTCCGTAGTACAGCTACTGAGACTATAAGTCTCTCCAAATATTCTTAAGGCTGTTAAAAAAATTGTCGCCATTTTCTATTAAACAAAGAACATTTGAAAAGATAATTAAAGGAATACTTGACAATATTTGGCCATAACTAAGGTCGTATCGTGATTATTAGCTAAAATAATGATGACTGTGTCCTCCTTGCCTCTATTTAAAACTCTTTGATTTTATAACCTATAAAACAAAACTCTTTAACTTACCTTATTTGTCTTTTTTTATTTTTATTTTCAATATTCTTGGTGGCGCGTGAATATTTGGTTAAAAAACACACACTGCTTCACAATAAATATGAATTTGCATGTAAAATGCACATTCACCAACATCACAAACCGCGTTGATAATTCTTTGATATTATGTTTTCTAATACGATTAAAAAAGATTTCGCCATTATCAGCTTATAAGTAGCACTCGTGTCTTAAAATCCACAACAAATATTTTTTATTCTTCTGAAATTATCTTTTAAAACCTATTTAGAACTTTTATTCTTACAAGAGGCTGTTAAGATACTATCTGTAGTGTTATAGTTTCCAATTACACCGAATAACAGCTCTTATACAGCTATTATTCTTACAAGAGGCTGGTAAGACACTATCTGTAGTGTTATAGTTTCCAATTACACCGAATAACAGCTCTTATACAGCTTTTATTCTCTTAGTCAGCTCTTATACAGCTCTTATAACGCTAAAAGCTGAATAATTTGGGCCCTTTTTGCACTTATAACGGCTGTATAAGCGCTTATACAGCCTTTATACAGCCTACTTAAACAGCGTTAAGTATAAACCGGAACCGATATACAGCTTCTATACAGCTTGTCATGCTACTTGGGTAGTCATATAGTAAAACCTTATGTTAAGAGCATTATAATTTGCTGGAAGTCTTAGTGACGCAATGTTTGTTTACGGGACGAAGGTGGAAATAAGCGGTTTTCCATAATATTCCCTTTACGTAACCATTTGAACCCTTTGTTATCGAATATAACTAAAGCTGCAGGTAAATAGAACAAGGATTTATTATAAAACAACTCTTAGCCATAACATTTTTGGCTTATCGTTTAATTGATTGACAGCAATTTTTATTTTCTATGACCAAGTGTTAAGTTTAGCGTTATTACTGAAAATATATGACTATATCTCATTCTTAGAAGCAATTGTTGTAAATAAAGATTACTAAAGACTTAGTCCCACTTAAACAGAGCCATGACTAGTTAAATCTTTGATATAGCGTGTCTAGTAATGATAGGCTTTGTGGAAATACCCTAGAGAACACGGATGCGCGGAATTACCTTAAGACGCCCACAAAATGATTTAGATCAGTCCTAAGCGTTAATGGTTGAATATATTGTCATATGTAACCATTGTTTCTTAATTGATTCATTAAGAAATACTCACTATGGTAGCCGACGTTGCTTCCTGATTCTTTAAAGCTATGCGCTCCTGGTACCTCGGTTCATTCAATTCATTGTTTTTGCTGCAGTTTTTATGAATTTAAACCAATGAGATCATGCATTACGTCATGGCGGATGATTTGAGATAATATAGCGCTTTCTTTATTTGACTGTATTTTCAACCCATTAACTATGATAGCAGATCTTGTCTTACCAATAATAGTAAAAGGAAAATTTGCCACAGACCAATTAGCTTTATTACTCAGCTCGAGGAACAAGGCTTTCATACATAGCCCGATAGCTATACAACACGAGGATTGGCATTAACCTACTTTACCAATTAGTCGGTTAACGACCAACATATGCATATAAGAGAGAAATTTCAACTCGATACCGATGCGTTTGAATCGATTTTCGACCATCACTTCTTTTTTTGACAAATCCGCATGGTCTTCGTTAACAGAATTTTTTGTTGCCATCACAGGGAGTGTAAACATACAATTTGTATACACAGATGTGGAAAAATACACATAATCATTGAAGTTATCAGAACCAGTCGAGCAGAAGTAGAAAATTTCATTAACATAACCTAGAAGATGGACTGGGTTATCAGGAATCAGTGAGATGAAATACCTAGTGCAGTAGCGACTACTAGTTTTCAACTCTGGTGGCCTGGTAGGTAAACAAAACAAAACACAAGTAATGTCGATGCCAAGTGTTTCAGAATATTCCACAGCAGCATGAAGATAACATAATAATGTTATAATTGACCAAGCAAGGTAATAAATTATATAGTAATAGAGACGTATCGAATTGACGTGACTATGGATACATGCTGCAGTAGCTAATTACGATCACACAATGATTATTTTAACTAGTATCAAACCAAAGTACTTAGTTGTTAAAATTTTCACAACATTAGTATATTTTTAAAACAGTAGTAATGCTCATGGGAAGCTTTGATTTGTTTATGTTTCACACCAACGCTCGGTCACTAACATTTTTCCATGCCGACTGGTAATTAAGAATAACTGGCTGGTTTCACGAAAAGCTTTAGTCATGATGTAAAAAAAGGGTGAATGAAAACGTCTTTATAACTAAGAATAGAATTCGAATCTGTCTAAAGTTTTCATTATAAATTGCGATTATGGAAAAAGATACTTACTGTATAATTTTTAAAAAAAACCTTTAGGTAAGGTAAGGTATTATTGTCCTTCTTCCCGTAAAAAAGGTTGCCTGGAAGAGATCGCTCTTAAGCGATAAGGCCGCCTATTGCTTGCCTTGTTATTTTCTCTCTGTGTATCCGTTTTCTGTATCGCTTACTTTTCTGGGCCCTATTGAATAATAAAGTAAAAGCTAATAATATTAGTGAATTACAATACAAAATTGCTAATACTACCTATTAGCTTGTATTTTATTACCTATTTAATTGGGCCCTGGTGTATAGTAAAGAATCGTTGCATTGTATTGTATTGTCGCGACATGTGCCAGGAAAATATCAAAATGTTGACAGGCGAACTCCGCCCTGGCAATAAAATCTTAAACAACATAAATGTCACGGTTAACAATGCCTTCGAATTATTTTATAAAAATAATTTATCTCTCTACTGATGAAAATGAAAAAAAATTTGCTCATGGCGTCTAAATAGTAGAATTCGAACTAATGCGAATCTGTCTAATGTTCCTATTATTCATTGTGACGATGAAAAAAACAGGCATTGTTAGAGATAAAAAAAAAAAAACATTGTATTGTTTATTGATGCGACACGTGCCAAAAACTATCAAAATGATGCATGGTGACATCACCATAACAATACAATCTTTAAGCTTTAAGCAATAAAATTCTTGGTTAAAAACGCCTTTCAATTTAAAATCATTTCTAAGTAGGTACCTAATATTTTCACCTGAAAACAGTAGTTCTTGGGCCTTACCAACTCGTAAAAAAAGCATTTTTAAATATCAACATTATACAATAAAAAACTTAACATTTTTTTTAATCTCATGTAAATTTTATAAAGCATCCATGGTCGTCATTCGAATGTATTTATGCGGCCAGTACGCGAAGCGATTTATGTCATTTTAGCACCCGGTCATGGTCAATGACGATAGGAAGTGAATGAAAAATGTATCGTTCGTTCAAAATTGCTTTATTTTTGTCTGGCGGATTTAATTTGAATTTAGAAAAGATACCTTCCGATTTGCCTTCGTGCTTACGCCGTACGGTGACATTTGTTTTACAGTAAAATACAATACTCAATATGAACAGCTTAAGTAAGCAGTACGGTTTTTTTTTTCTAAAAATGTCTTTTTATAAGTGGCTTATTTAAATAAGTACGGCTTATTTAAATTAAATATAACTTTGACGTACTAAAACATCTAGAATTCTTTGCGATAGGGTTAAAAGATCATCCACAACCTATTTATGAATGTATGGTCATGTTAACTTTTTTGTGCGAAACGTCTTTGTGAAACGTAATACAACAGGTAAAATCGGCAGACTGTTCGTCTTATGAGATAATTATAAATTATGTACTGACGTAATTATGAATAGCAAGTCATTGTGACGTGAATTTGTAAGTAATAGTACTGCGTGTATACATTTTAGCTACTTTATTACAATATTCTAACTTAACAGGTACGTAGATAAATCTATCAATACATAAAATATGTTCAGGTTCTTTTATCCCTATTTATTAATGTTACCTATGTGTTGAGCTGCGGCTTGCCGTGGCAACACGCTGAGTATGGCCCTTTTTGCTTCTTTCGGCACGATAAGGTTGTTTTATTTTTAATTGTGTTTTTTTGCTGTGCCGAATTTTGGCAAATCAAATTTAGTTCGTAGTATTTAGCTCATTTGTTAATTATTTTATACCAGCTTTTGCCCGCGGCTGCGCCCGCGTGGAATTCGGTTATCGCGCGCTGTTCCCTCGGGAACTGTGCATTTTGCCGGGATAAAAAGTAGCCTATGTCACTCTCGGGCCCATAAACTATCTCTATGTCAAAAATCACGTCGATCCGTCGCTCCGTTACGGCGTGAAAGAGGGACAAACATACAAACATACAAACACACAAACACACAAACCCACTTCCGCATTTATAATATTAGTATTATCGGATTTTACTGTACGATCATTCATAATGCATGCTACTGCCACGTAGTACTATTATTTATTCTGTGCTACTGCGTCGAAATATCGGGAGCTCATTATAGCCAATGACGGTTTATATCCCATAACATACGTCAAATTTATTACGTTTGAATGTTCGGGGATTTCCTAACCTTGATCTAAAATGCAAACTTTTTAAAGTTGTGTCCATAAATTACTTTGTTTACTATTAAAAGTCATCATGCCGGTAGGCAGTGGGAGCTTTATTTTTCTTCCTCGAGCATTCGTAAACATATAAAACCACTTTATAACGATATTAAAGTAAACTTTGAAAAAAAAACTAATGTTATTTACGATTTGCAAATGTTGATTTATTTATATTGACAAAATAAAATGGGTCACTTGTCTATGGACAAGACTAACGATTCATAAACGCTTGACAGTCGCTCGAAATATGAAAATTGAGATTTTGTCACTCATCTTTTATTATCTGTGTGTCATTGACGAAATAAATTTAGAGTGTTTTTGGTCTCAAGGTTTGCAAAAGTGGGCTAATGATTCGTGGCATTATAAAATTTCTAATATTATTAATAAAAAAGTTCAATATAACTGATCTGGGTTAGAGTAGTGGAAAAAATAAAGTCAATAGAAAACAATATCAAAGGTGCAGTGGCTTAATGGAAAGTTCTTAAGTGTTGTCACTCGATTAAAAAGGTATGCGACCGAATGACAACAGGAATGAGAACGGTAATAAATTAGATAAAATAAATACTGTTTACATTACGTGTGATTTTAAGCAACTCAAATTGTTAATAGTGGTTTTGTATATGTTATGTACGACTACGATACACGATACGAAACATGAATTAGCGTCAGTGTGAATAACATTCATTTGTCTCTTACTTTGACGTTTGTTTTCGCCGAAAAACATAAATCTTGCAGTAACAACTTGCTGTGATTTATTTACCTATTTTTAATTATCTCAATTATTTGTATCAAAGTCCACTTTATCTAGTCCAATGTTTAATTAGTTTACCTTTATTCAGCATTGGCTAATTTTTTTAATAACATGTAAAACTAACAATACGCTTATACACTTTGCCGCCAACATGTCATAGTCGATTTGACCTCGACACACTTAAGTATTAGTTATTATTGTCGAAATCGCAAATAAAAATAGTTTTACAACCAAGATATCTCCTCTGATTCACTCAAACATCGACTGTTAGAGATCTCTTAAAGGGATAAGCTCACTTTTGTACATCCTACACTTGTCTCAACGTTTGAAAAGTGTTTTTGTTTCATTGTTTAGTACTTAGATACGTAAATAGTTTCTAATTTTTTTTCTTCAAAGAAACATGCTTAATTACGTAAATTAACATTTGACATTCAATAGAAATTAGACTTTCTAATTTGAATCAATCAATGAAAGGCCATAAGACATTTTACATTCCAAGGCTCGTCTTGATCAAGGCATTATTATAAATGTGTGCTCCCGCTGCATGAAAGCATCCAACTGGAAGTGATTTCATGTATGAGAGAAACACATGCCACGGCAATTATGCAATTGTACAACTTATGCATGATTTGATTTTCAAATAATTCTTGAGGGTCAATTTGATACAAGGGCAATAAATAATGCATGTGATGGAAGAATATTCTGGTTTTATAGTGAGGTTGGCCATGATCTGTTGCTAGTGGGAACTTGGTAATGAGTTATTATCACGATAGAGTTTACGATGGCGTTTAGGTTTGTTACCTAATTGAAACCACACAGTAGCACTTAAGAGAAAAATTTGGTGCCATTGACAAGGAAAGTTATGGGCATTTTCTGTTTCCAGAAAGCGGAACATAAACATCTTAGCGTGCGTCTTTCGCTCCGATGTACTAAAATACACTGCCCCATATTCTAATATAACTAGTCAATTCAAACCAATAACTTTTAACACAAATAAACATGTCAAATGCTTGAATGTTCTCAATCAGCCGTTTACGAGGATTGTTTATAAATGCAAGGTTTCAAATTGAGTAGCCTTCCCTTGAGATGCGATAAAAAAAAAATCCGTTCCCGAAATATAATTTTACTTACCTTTGTGAACCTTGCCAATGTCAGCAAGCGAAGTGATTTGTTGGTCCTGGCTGGAATAAACAAATATAAAAAAAAAACATTGACAATCAGGAAGCGTATTTTTCGTGACTTTATTACTGACACTGGCTGGTTTTCTGGAACGTGCTCAATGTTTTCGAATCCATAGACTACCTACCAATTACCAACCTAACGCTATTGCTGTCAAATGTTCTACTCCTCTTCTTGCCCTCTTCAATATTATCAAATTTTAGTTTGGTTTAATGTAAGTAGGTAATTTTGGAAAAAATCATTTTAGACATTAATTTTTGTTTACGTACAGTTATGACACGAGAAAACCGAGTCGTAACGTTACCTACCCTCAAATGGAATTAATGAAATAATTTAAATGCTGATCCAATACTAAATGATACCTCAAACCTACTAAACGGCGACACTTTTTAACTTGTTTAAACCTAAGTTAACAATCTAAACGATTACTTTGTCACGCATAAAAACCATAATGTTGCGTAAACTCTTCAATAGACACAAACAAAAAATCGGAAGTAATTTCGTTCAGATGACGAATGTCATTGACCTTTGCCGAGTTTAGACACTGTCCGATGTCTCTAAACTACTTGAAGAAAAAAATAATACTTTTGTGTCTATTCCGATACATAGGTAGGTACCTATATTTTTTTTTCGGGTTCAAATTTTTTAAATAGTCTATACATCTTTAATTTCAACGAATTACAAATACGAGTACAAAATCTATATTTAATTAAACAGAAATAAACTTTTTCTTCACGGCTCCTTGAAAAAATACACGTACAGTCATTATTTACATTCTAATGACTTATAAGTAATTAATGTAACCGTATTGTTGTCGGCCGCTTGCGTATACTCGGAACTACTGCAATTGACTAACTGTTTCACAACTTAATCAGGATAAGGATATAATTAATTTGTAGATTAACAAATGCCCAAAGAATTTACTTGCGTTATTAAAGAAAATTTTGAATGTAAAAAATACCAGCTCCGCGGAAAATTACAGCAAATTCCATTGCTGTTTGCGAGTCATAAAGTTCGGCAAGCATCAATCGAATTCGCACATTATCTCGCTATTTTTATCTCTGTAAGTAATCAAAACAGAGACAAGTTATTACACACAATTAGCCTTTAATTGTGTGATTAACTAACCAAGGCTTGAGCTGGCCCAGGCACAAGGCACGCGAAACTTTCAGAATTTGCCCAACTATACCAACTACGTGCCCAATTTATGGCGTGTAACTCAATAATGTTAGGCATAACTTCCAATCGTAACTGCGGCTTCCATTGAGCATCGGCGTATTTGTAAACCAACAGTGATTAATCTCCACCTTTGTTCCCTCGTATTAATTACTTAAATCGGAACAGAGCCGTAAACCAGCTGATTTTACCGACGTACTTTACCCGAATATTGACTTAACCTTGCGAAACTGCGCTGCAGGTTACATGCTCTGTTTGTGGACGCACCTAGGGCGTGTCAACATGACCCGCCGTTAACGTACCGGGCCTAATTTACGTCTCTGTTGTTGCAGGTTCGTCATTAACTTGTTGGCGACTAATTTGCTGACGACGTCGCTTCTGGCTCCGGCGCTGTTCGGGGAGCATTCGGCGGTGGACGCGGCGCCGTGGGTGGAAGCTGGTGACGCGGCCGCTGCAGCCTGCAGCCTGGCGGCACTGTTGGCCGTCACGCTGATAGCGCTCGACCAGCACCACGCCGTCACCGACCCGCTCCGCTGCCACACGCGCCTCCTCCAGCGGCGCCCCGTCGTGCTATGCGCTGCCACTTGGCTCGCGGCCGCCTCCGCCGCCGCCGTCCGAGCCGCCATCGCTGTCGTCCGCCTATTCTACCCGCTCGAGCCCGCCGTCCAGGGAGTCGAGCTGGCCTACTCCGTCGTGTACTTAATCGTCGGCATCCTCGCCCCAGCGGCCGTGGTCTGCGTCATGTACGCGCGCATCTACCGCGCGGCGCGCTCCTCCGGCCTCCGCGCCCGAGCCCACGGGGCCAGCGCGCTGCAGCTCCATGAACCACCAACCAATTTACCTGATCTCATTGAAGAGAGCGAAGGATTGACACTTAAAATAGATGTCCCTGAGAACAGCGCGGATGACGCCGACCGCAAGTTCGGGCCATTCCTGCTGCCTCCGGATCAGCCCCGCCGATGCCCTTCTGTCGCGAGTTTAAGAAACACACGAAAAGACGGGAAATCGAACGAGGATCTAAGGAAAGGGTTGCCGGCGGTGAGCTCGGCGCCACTGTTGGCGGCGCCGCTGCTGGCGGTACAGCCGCGGACACCCATACCATCGACAAACGGCTCGAGGATTACGTCGTTCCGTTGCCGAATTTCAAACGCATCATTGTTCCGATACCGTGAAGAGTCCCGCGCGGCCCGTGTGGGGATTCTGACGGGGGCTCTGGTGATGTTGCATATTCCACATGCGATTACCGCAGTGGTATCGGCGGTGTCGCCGGGGTTGGCGGACTACGCCCGGACTCCGGCGCTGGCGTTGCTGGTGCTCTCTGCGGCGGCATCGCCGTTCCTATTCGCGCTGCGGTCGCGGCGCGTGCAGAGGGAAGCGCGGCGGTTGCTGCTGCCGGAGAAGAGCGCGTGGGAGCGCGGCGCGGGCGCGGCCAGTGCGGCGGCGGTGGACGGCCAGCGAGCGCGGGCCGCGCTGGAACTGCTGCGCACGCTATCTCCTGGAAACTCGGGCAGCACCGACCCGCCGCCGGGAAACGCGGAGGCGGGGGCGTGCCGCGGCTCCTTCAGCTCTGGCGGCAGCACCCAGCTGTCCTCGGCCTCGGACGAGTGACCGCCGCCCCCGCCCCGCGCCCCGCGGGTGCACTTCGCCCCCCGACCCACCGCTCTACTCATCTGTGATACTAAGTTAAGCCACGCGCTCGGCGCGACCGTTAGACTGATATAGTTTTTAAGTTAATTTATTGTGTCCATGTACCTTGCCGCTAAGCGGACAACTTTTACCTGACATAAATGTATATTAAAAATTCGTATCGAAATTTAATTGTACTTTCATTTCACTGAATGATTCACCTATCTACCTATAGTAAAGGTTAGTCCCCGATTCGCCAGGTTCGAGTTTCGTATTTAGTTATAGAAAATCAAACAAAAGTATGGAAATCTAATATTCATCTTTATAAAATTAATTTGACTTAAACAATATCTGGCGAAACAAGAATTTGCGACGAACCGGGAACTAACTCAATAAAACAGTCTTCAAGTCGCCGAAGGCTGAGCGAGTGTAGCAACTGGCAACTCGACGGAAACCTCAAGTTCATTACGAAAATGATTACACACTTGTCTACACTAACACCAAGGTGTTTGCTATTGCGACTTTAATCTCAGACAGTTACAAAACTGCTTCAACGGAATACGGCCGTAATTTGAAACTGAAGCATGCAATATGAGTCAGTGGCCGGTGTTGACCAATATAAGATTACCCCTGTTATAGACACAAGGTCGCACAAACTTTCTTTATCATGTCATTATTGAACTCTTTATTGTATAAAAACAGAGAAACAAACACAATTTAAAAACAGTAGGTACAGAAGCTCTACCAACCAACCAGTTTGTGAACAACTCATTTTGAGTCGCCGTGTGGCACAAACTAGACTTTTTATTTAAACGGAATGCAGCAGAAATTATGCACCGAAAGTACGCGACTCACAACTCTCAAATTACGCTCATCTGGCTTCACCGAAGGTGTAGTACCACTAACATGGATTTACAGTGACGTAACTCTATAACGACGGCGTAAATTATTTTTAGAGGCGCTGTACAATTCTCCATACAAATAATTTACGCCGTCACTATCCAGTACGGTCACGTAAACTCATGGTAGTGGTACTGGTTGTTCGAAAAACTTAGGCACCTAAAGTTTAACAGCCTTATTCATAAAAAGTTAGAGCCTCCTTGAAGGCTCCTTGATGTCCCGATGCTAAAAAACGTGATTCATAAACGTCTGTTAGCGCTAATCAGTTGATCAAGGCTCTGCTAAAGTTAGAAGACCGTAGACCCTCCTTTATCTCCCTGCTAAGTCACAAAATGGCCGCCACAGAGTTGAACAGCTGACTTTGACAAGAGCAAAAAACCATACCGAAGATATTTTATGGAGGTTTACGCAAAGATTAAAAAAAAATCAGGAAAAATTATTTTCAGAAATTTATATTTAAAAATCCTCTAATAATACGAAAAAAATAAAATTACGATGATTAACATAGTTACGGTTTTTTGCACTTAGTTTAGGTCTACTAAAACACGTGGATCGGAAATGGCGGGAAAACAAGCATCTCTGCTGTCACTGCTGTCAATTTTTTTTTTTTAATTCTCGATAAGGCCATTTTTTGTCCTTGATTTGTCAAGAGTGCCAACATAACGCGTCTAATCAGTCTATCAGCAGCTCATCAGCTAGCAGACTGTTAACAAGCGTTTATGAATCATACTTCTTGACAAACGTCAAACAAGCTTAATCAGTCTGTTAACTAACAGACTGATCAAGCCTCAATTAAGGATTTTTTATGAATAACGCTGTAAGTGCGTAAGTTTAGGTTTAGGTTAGTTTAGGTCCTAAACGAACGTGATAAGTATTCTACACTTCATTTAACTTGTGAACATCGTCGAGTTAATCCATACTGATATTATAAATGCGAAAGTGTGTGTGTTTGTATGTTTGTCCTTTTTTCATGTTGAAACAGAGCGACGAATCGACGTGATTCTTGGCACAGAGATAGTTTATGGGCCAGAGAGTGACACAAGCTATTTTTTATCCCAGAAAATATTTTGTTCTCGAGGGAAGAGCGCGCTATAACCGAATTCCACGCAGGCAAAGCCGCGGGCAAAAGCTAGTTTTAGTAATAAATATAGTAATTGTGAATGATTACGCCGAAGTATATCAGTTGTACCCGCGGTAGAGGAAGACCTCCTAAGAGATGGACGGATGACATCCAGCAGCAAGCCGGCATTAACTGGATGAAAGTGGCAGGGGACCGACAGACGTGGAAACGTGAAGAGGAGGCCTACGTTCGAAGACGGACGCAACAAGGGCTGCTATAGATAGATAGATAGATATCAGTTGTGAGTGAAAAAGGCGAAAGCTTAAAAGTAACCAAAGAAAATCTCTTGGAGCGGTAAAATCATACAAAAACATTTCACTCATTTTAAACCTTCCTGCTTCACATTTTTATACAAAACGCAATGACGCCACAACACTCTTTTATAACAGAAGGAAAACAATTTAAAAGAATCCTATTTTTAGCTGCTAGACCTAAAAATATACCAGGAAGACTCAAAGGAGTTGAAAAGTTACGTCGAACTCGAAATAGAAAAGCGATTTCTTGGACAGATTTTTGGTAGGTACTTAAATTAAGCTTTTGGAATCAAGATGCGGTTTTGAGTAGAGGGCTGTTTCACCATCCGTTGATTAGTGTTAACTTACGGTTAACTGTGATGCAGTCTCTATTTGCTTTGTTCGAAAAGACGGAGGCGGCATCACATTTAACCGTAAGTACCAGAAAGATTTTAATAATAAAAATAGTCGCCATCTCAGCCTTTATACGTCCCACTGCTGGGCACAGGCCTGCTTTCAGAATAAAAGGGTTTGGGCTGTAGTATCCACGTGGGCCCAGTGCCCAGAGTCCAATACATGAATTATGAAAAACTTTGAGTTGCGAGCCTGGATTGAAACCCACGACCCTCAGATTTAGAGGTATAGGTCAAACCACTGGGCTGTCGGCTTTACACAAACTGACAATCAAACAGAAATGACAACAATGAATCGAGACAAAGACATGCTGGCTGTATCTTCATTATTTTTTGTTTAATTGACAAAGAAAAATAAAAGACTAGGTAACTAATTTGGCTCAGGGAGGCTCAGAGGGTCTTAGCCTCCGAAACGAGAGCATGCCACCTGTCCCGATCGTGCGCAGCCTCTTGCCAGTCGTCGACAAAGAAAAATACTTGTCCAATATTGTGTTGTATTGTAACTCTTTATTGTACATAAAACATGAAAATTACAGTTAACAAGAGAAAGAATATAAATATTTTTTGATAATCTAACTCACAGACTACCTAATAAAATTTAAGAAACTAAGTAGTCTATTTTTGAAATCCAATTTAAATATACCTCTTTGATACACGAAGCAGAGTTTTCACAGAGATGTGCGAGGATGTGTTGCGAGGAATATGTTTTTCAGTAACCAATAGAAACGCTTCATTTACCTCGCCTCACTCCGCTCAGCTGTTTCCACTAGAGATGTGCTGTGCGAAGATCTGTAAATGAAGCGTTTCTATTGGCTAATAAAAATAAATCCCTCGCAACATTACTCGTACATCATTGGTGGAAACAGTGCTTAATAGTTTAGATTGTGCGGTGTATATCAGTCAATGAGGTAGGTACCTATGTCTCTGAGTAAATAAGGGAGTGTTTGACGGTTTCTTAGGAACATAAAACAGACGTGCAAAATAAATACTGACGCAAATTAAGTAGAACCCAAAAGCAAACGAGACAGTTGAGTTCGCAAACCACGTAATAACTATTTTAATTACTAATAAGTCGTAAAAAATTAAAGTAATGCGTTGTTGCTGTTACAATTGACCCCCGAGATAATTAATCATAATCATCATCATCCCAGCCTATATACGTCCCACTGCTGGGCACAGGCCTCCTCTCAGAAAGAGAGGGCTTGGGCCATAGTTCCTACGCGGGCCCAGTGCGGATTGGGAACTTCACACGCACCCTTGAATTGCTTCACAGGTTTGTGCAGGTTTCCTCACGATGTTTTCCTTCACCGCAAAGCTCGTGGTAAATTTCAAATGTAATTCCGCACATGAATTTCGAAAAACTCAGAGGTGCGAGCCGGGGTTCGAACCCACGACCATCTACTTGAGAGGCGATAGGTCAACCACTAGGCCACCACGGCTTATATTATTACTAGCTTTTACCCGCGGCTTCGCACGCGTAAACTAATCGGTCTGGTAGTTGCACTTGAAATTTTCGGGATTTTACCAAATTCCCCTTGCAATTTCCAAAATTTATATCGTGGTCTTCCTTCATTGAGGTTCTGTTGTGAATAGCTGTACAAAATTCAAGACTAAACCCAGTGCTGAAATTTCAAAAATTTTCCCTATCCAAATTCAAATCATTTATTCAGTAAATAGGCCGTAACGGGCACTTTTACACGTCATTTTTAAGGTTCCGGAGCCAAAATGGCAAAAACGGAACCCTTATAGTTTCGGCATGTCTGTCTGTCAGATCAGGGACTATCAATGCTAGAAAGCTGTAATTTTGCACGGATATATAGGTAAGTAGGATATATAGGTAGGTAGGTAGGTTTTACTGTATTCTTACAAATAAATGTTTTTGAATTTTGAATTTGAATAAACTATGCCGACAAAAATAAAAAATAATAATAATACAGGGGCGTATGCGGTCCCTTAGTTACAAAACTATCCCGTGAGAATATCCGGATAAAAAGTAGCGTATGTGTTATTAACGCTTCAGCATTATGCTGAGCCAGTGTCCGATTCACAACCGCAATGACGCATAATTTCCTATGTGTTGTATATTTGTACTTAATGCCATTGTTGTGTCTTGTGTTGTGAATAAATGTATTTTCTTTCTTTCTTTCTTCTTTCTTTATTTTAGACATCGAGTTACCTTCATACCAAATTTCATGACTCTTAGCCCAGCGGTTATTATTTCAAGATTTTATCCCTATCCCGTGGAAATATCGAGATAGAAAATATGTGTTATTTCAGAGGTCCAGCAACCTACATACCGAATTTCAGGGTTCTAAGCCCAGTGGTTGTTATTTCGAGATTTTTTCCTTAGGTATCCCGTGGGAATATCGGGTCAAAAAGTCATCTTTGTGTTATTTCAGACGTCCAGCTACCTACACACCTACCAAATTTCATGACTCTAAGCCAAGCGGTTATTATTTCAAGATTTTATTCCTATCCCGTGGGAATATCGAGATAAAAAATAGCCTATGTGTTATTTCGAAGGTCCAGCTACCTACACACCGTATTTCATGGCTCTAAGCCCAGTGGTTGTTATTTCGAGATTTCATCCCTAGGTATCCCGTGGGAATATCGGGTCAAAAAGTCGCTTATGTGTTATTCCAGACCTTCGGCTACCTACATTCCAAATTTTATGACTCTAAGCCCAGCGGTTATTATTTCAAGATTTTATCCCTATCCCGTGGGAATATCGAGATAGAAAGTAGCCTATCTATTATTCCAGAGGTCCAGCTACCGACATACTAAATTTCATGGCTCTAAGCACAGCGGTCGTCATTTCTAGATTTTATCCCAAGGTATCCCGTGGGAATATTGGGTCAAAAAGTGGCCTATGTGTTATTCCAGACGGCCAACTACCTACATACCAAATTTCATGACTCTAAGCCCAGTGGTTATTAGTTCAAGATTTTATCCCTATCCCGTGGGATAAAAAGTAGCCCTTGTGTTATTCCAAACGTCCAGCTACCTACATACCAAATTTCATGACTCTAAGCCCAGCGGTTGTTATTTCGAGATTTCATCCCTATCCCGTGGGAATATCGGGATAAAAAGTATCCTATGTTTTAATCCAGGTCATAAACTAACTTTTTGCCAAATTTCATCCAAATCCGTCCAGCCGTTTTAGCGTGAAGAAGTAACAAACATACTTACTCACATCCTCACTCACTCACATCCTCACTCACTCACAAACTTTCACATTTATAATATTAGTAGGATTAGTAGGATTATGTTATATGGATATTATTATTATATGGATCGTATGAAATCTGAAATAAACATTTTTTTTTATAATTTTATCGAGAGGACATATATGGGTTTCAATGTAATCTTTCAAAGTAAAGCTTTATTTGCTTATAACATGGTTGTAACAGATATTAAGATGGTTTATTTTATGGCTAACATAATTCGTCATGCATATAATGACACGCAAATTAAGATCTCTTATATTACATCAATATATAAAATAATAATAATAATAAATTTATTTATTTCGGGCAACTTAGGCCCATACAATAAATACCTTACAGACTAACATACATATTTATAATCAATACTATAATCTTATTTAAAAGCACCTATATAGAATATTATCGTGAAAATTTAGATAAAAGTACTTAAATTTGATTACATGCATTGCTTATTCAAATAATTAATAATAATTACCTATTCCGGATCTGTTATTTTTACGATTTATGTTCAATAAGGAATCATACAATAAAACTAATCTTGCTCTATTTCTTTAATTAAAATAGTAATATTTATAAATTATTATTTATTTATTTATATTTACAATAAAATACATAATTATCTCACATCTATAATATAATAATACTTAAATTTTTATTCTTACAAACTTTTATATAATTTTGGTGCTCAGTGCTGAGTATAAACTCAGGTGACAAAATTGTTCGATAGGTGCCATATTTAATAAAAAAACTTAAGCATTTACTGTAGAGTTTTACTTCAAGGAAACACCTTAGTTGGCGAGATAAAATATAATTCTTAAGAAACTCAAAAAATACACAATCTTAGTTAAAATAGTCAAATCAAACACGTCCTTTCGCGCACACGTCTTACGTCTTTCTCCACGACACATTCATTTCTCTGACTGTACAGAGAGGTAATGCCGCCAGTGTGTTGGGGTCTATGCCGCAGGAGGGCCTCTTAGATGGTGTTTTCTTTTTATAGTTGGGTATATTTATATAGTTTTATTTATTTTGTTTCCTATCATATTGTTGTATCTTGTGTTATTATCCCAATAAAGTATCTATTTGTAACTCAAGCAAATACTGCTCGTCATAATACATAAGCATAATTGAGAATGCCTGTTCAAGCACAACGTGTTAGTATTATGAGACCCCGAAAGCTTTAACCTTGCCTGCAGGGTGAGCTTTTTCACAAAACAATCTTTGTACGTTGACCTCGGCTAGAAGCTCTGTCTAATGATGCATAGCACCCGTCGCCAGCTTTTAAGGTTCCATCTCCAAAGAATCCATACTAATATTATAAATGCGAAAATGTGTTTGTATGTTTGTCCGTCTTTCACGCCGTAACGGAGCGACGGATCGACGTGATTTTTGGCATAGAGATCGTTTATAGGCCCGAGAGTGACATAGGCTACTTTTTATCCCGGAAAAATGCACAGTTCCCGAGGGAACAGCGCGCGATAACCGAATACCGCGCGGGCGGAGCCGCGGGCAAAAGCTAGTAAATAAATAAACTAAGAATAAATTGTCTTCTCATAACTGTTTTAGCCGGTAGAGATCCCTTAGGATAAGCTCTCCTTTGTACTTCTCTCTGAGTGTCTGTATTTTTATTTGTATTTTTTATTTTTAACCCCTGACGCAAAAGAGGGGTGTTATAAGTTTGACCACTATGTCTGTCTGGTCTGTCTGTCTGTGGCACCGTAGCTCTTAAACGGATGGACCGACTTGAATGAGTTTTTTTGTAATTGAAAGCAGATTTTCTAGCGATGGTTCTTAGACATACTTTATCAAAATCGCTTTAGCCGTTTTTGAGATATTGAACTTTGAAGTGACCAAGTCGGTGGTTTCCCAACTTTTTGTTGGTTAGGTTATTATATGCAATAAAGAGTTTACATACATACAACGATGTCCCTCTATTTATAACCCCTGTCTGTCCGTCTGTTACAGCTGCAGCTTGCTTTTGAGGCAAACAATTCAAATTTTTACTGAGGTGTCGTGTATATATTGACCGGGATAACTCACGTCTTAAACTCACGAGCAGAGAGCGTAGTGCTCGCGAGCAGAGCGGCGGCGCGCAGTGCGCGTGTTGCAGCAGCCGCCGAGTCGCGCTGCTCCGAGGAGGAAGGGCTACGGATTAGCCCGAAACATGTCGAGCTAAACTCGATTTAAGACGTGAGTTATCCGGTTCAATATATTTAATACAATAAGACTCCAAAAACCAATCAGAATATCTATTGTACCGATAATTTCACGGGCAGTCTTACTCTCCTAGCGAAATGTCACAGAGCAAGCACTGATTAAGTAACATGGCGATAACGATCCAAACGGACCTTGTAAAAGATCCCACTAGCCAAAATAAAACGATACTTACCTAGAACGGAACCCTTCATATGCCAAACCCGACTCGCTACCAACTTTTTCTACTTTGACGTAAAAAACGTAGAAGTTAGCTGCCAAAAAACTTAAAGTAATCTATCATTAGTCATTTTTTAACCCCCGACGCAAAAAGAGGGGTATTATACGTTTGACCGCTATGTGTCTCCGTCTGTCTGTCTGTGTGTGGTACTGTAGCTCTTAAACGGGTGGACTCATTTGGATGCGGTTTTTTTATTTGAAATCGGGTTTTCTAGCGATGGTTCTTAGATATGTTTCATCAAAGAAACAATTAAATCGGTTAAGAGCTATGATTATAGACAAATAACAATAATTATAAATATATAAGTAATGATGATAATAATAATAATAATAAATATAATAAATATCATGGATAAAATAAATGACAAGACCAGATTGTTTTTTATATTGTGTGATTGATAAAAATCGCCGAAGTGAAAGACTAATATTTTTGCATGCTGACTCAAGCAGATATTGGCGCACTCAAAAAGATACTTTGAACATTGCATCCAACCTATTATCTAGCAAATAAATCATTTCATTTCATTTCAAACACACGAATCATACAGTACCGGGAAAACTTGTAACAGTCGTTTTAGTTGAGGGTCAAAAATGCGGTCCTATAAAATTACAATAAACTAAACAGCCCCCCCCCCCCTTTAGCCCTCCTTTTAGGCCGGCAACGCACCCGCAGTCTTAATAATGCTGTAGGTGTCCATGGGCGGCGGTGATCACACCATCACCATCTGACGGCGGGTCACCGCGTGCTCGTTTGCCAACTATTTGAAATAAAAAAAAAATGGAAAATCGTTGATTATGGATAATTTAAGTATACTCGTGCCACCAAACTTCTTAGAACTTTATTACTAACGAGATAAACAAGGAAAACTTACCTAACAACCATAAGAGCAACCAATACACGGCGACTTTTCTGCGCTGCCACAGACCTGTGCAAGATCTCACAACTTTTTGGAGTCTTTTAGTTTTTAATACATTTTTTTTTATTGTCTATTGTTTTTGAATGATGATTTTGATATATTTTGTTTCAACCGGAATTCAGTGCATTTACTTTCTACTAGATTTTGCCCGCGGCTCCGCCCGCGCGGTATTCGGTTATTGCGCCCTGTTCCCTCGGGAACTGTGCATTTTTCCGGGATAAAAAGTAGCCTATGTCACTCTCGGGCCCATAAACTATCTCTATGCTAAAAATCTCGTCGATCCGTCGCTCCGTTACGGCGCGAAAGACGGACAAACATACAAACACATAAACACATAAACACACTTTCGCATTAATAATATTAAATAAGTTTAGTATGGATTTTGATCCTAAACTTGGATTTTGGTTTTAAATAGTAAACTGCCTATTTAAAAAAATCCGACTATTTTTATAGTAGTGATGATCAGAAGCGTTTGAAATGAGAGATATCCCGAGGGAGACGAGTATAACAATCGACGAATATATCAATGAAGAAAGCATAATTTTTGTTAAAATTATGCAAGCTTCTTTACTCACAGTATTTGAATCATGTGTAAGCGATTGTCAATCCCACATTTTCTATGAAATTTTTATTAGCGTGTAGAAAAAGAGTAACTTAAAAATAGATTCATGTCGGTAACTATGTACGAGTATGTATGTATTGTAAATCACTGAAAGGGGATCAAAACTTATGCAAGACTAGCCGTTACCCGCGACTCCGTCCGCGCAAAATTCGTTTATCGCTATCCCGCGGGAACTACGCAATTTTCCGGGATAAAAAGTATCCTATGCCTGAATTTCATCTAAATCGGTTCAGTGGTTTAAATGTGATAAAGTAACAAAAAACCACCAAACAAACATACAAACTTTCGCATTTATAATACTAGTAGGATAGGATAGTAGGACTTGATACAGTCATTATTATGATCTGGTGTGTTCTTGTAATGTTTGCTTAACTAAATTTATAGTTGGTTCATAAATCGCACGGCTATTAGTTAATCGCACTGCTTACGGTCGCAAAAGTCGTCGTGTTGTGGGCCTCTAAATACTATAATCATCTATCGTTATAAATATCTAAATTATTAGCTTGATTCAAAGTAAATATATAAAAAAACGCCGGTTGCGAACAACAACATAACCTTTAAAGAGTTTATAGTTAATGTAATTTAAAAATGCTGACACGTAATAAATTTCAGCTAGTTTATTTCTTTCTAAAGCCACCCAAAGCTAAAGAATAAAACATTATACAATACAGATTATACTACAATTACTACTTATTGTCAATATGTAACCGACTACAAAAACTATGAAAATAATTTTCTACCAGTTTGAAATCGGTGCTTCAACACGAGCCAGCAGGAGTGATTGAAGCCCAATATATCGTATAGTTGTAGGTGAGGTAGACGATTATAGGTCCACTCCTGCCGGCTCGTGCTGAGGCACCGACTTCAGACTGGTAGAAAATTATTTTCATGGTTTTTTGTAGTCGGTTCTATGTTTTTTTAATATCGAAAATAAAACTAAATTGTACAATACATCCAAAGCGTAAATGAAAATGTACAGCCGGAAAAACTGATTCATGTAAACTGTTCTTGCCGGATTCTTCTCAACAGAGGTTTTTTTCGACCCGGTGGTGGTAGCAGTGGCGGACTAACAGGTGGGCGGAAGGGGCGGCTCGCCCCGGGCCTCCGGTCTTGGGGGGCCCCTAAATGCCTCCGCGTTCCCCTGATCAAATCCTACAAGACTAAAAATGTGCTTAGTACCAAAAATTTTTTAAACTGCATGTTTTTAAAGCTTGGGTCCTCATTCAGCTTTGCCGCCCCGGGCCTCTGACGGGCTTAGTCCGCCACTGGATGGTAGATTTTTAGACGTTCATAAGTGCTTGTCATAGCCTAAATTGAATAAAGAGATTTTGACTTTGACTTTGACTTTAACCTAAATTATTTAAGGTCATTATTCGAGCGTTTATTATTTTTATTTCCGGCGGAAGACCAGTGCTGGGTTTCAACCAGCGATATGCTGAGCCGGGACCTTTTTATAGCGGCAACACTTCTTATTGTTATTTTTCCTAACCTTAATGTGTCATTGCTGTTATAAATAAATTATTTTCTTTCTTTCTTTCTTTCTTTTTTTATTTTGGTGGGCATATTTTTATTGTCATGGTAAAAGACTCTACTATAGTTTCCAGGTTATTTAGTAGCTTTACAGGGCGTCTAAAAATAATCAAAAATAGGTATTCATCAAAGTCTACAGCCCATTCATAAAATAATTAAAAAACTAAAATCCTGGCTTGACTCGTTGAGGTTTAACATCAAGGTTAAAAGTTTACTCTCGAACTTCCTTCCGCTGGCGTTCGTGTCGTCATAGTGTGTGTTGTAAGTATTTAATTTATATGTTTTAGTTTTTAAATGGGTCCCACTGAAAAACAGCGTTGCGGCTTGCCGCAACATTATGCTGAGTGGGGCCCACTTTATACTGTTCGATGTTTTTTTTTTTAACTCTTTCCATGTAATGTATTTTCATGTGTATCGAATATGTATAAATAAATGTTTCTCTCTCTCTCTCTCTCAATTTGACCTTGAAAATTTAGGCGGTTGAAACGCCCGTTTAATAAGAAGATTTAAAATCTTGGCGATGCACTCCGCTGCACCTCCAAACTCCCAAAACGCGTCCTTGCCGTAGGTTCAGAAAGCAAAAGGCAATAACCGAGATAATCTGATAATTGTGTCTAACATAATGTGGATCACGGCCGTGAAATACAATAGAGCGTGCGCGGACTATAACAGCGCGGTCACTGGAAGAAAACGCTAAATTTGTACAAAAAAAAACTGATTACTTGGTGGTACTTGCACATCTAATTTGCAAAAATAGTGCCAAATATTAATAAATACGACGTCTCAACGGGGCCAATCAACTTTTCACTGACACTAATCTGTCCGCGACCTTTTTCAAACAATTGCAGATTTTTGTAAGTTTGTTAACTTACAAAAAACTTGTTTTCTGTAATTTAATACATGGTGTACATAAATGGGTGCGCCAAAGTTCATAATATAAAATTGCAAGTTCGATTATTGAAACTTCGAAAATGTATCTCATACAATTTTACATCCTAATGATCATTATAGACATTTTTATTTTAGATGATAATCATTGGAACTCCGAATTTATTATATTCATAATGTCATTCAACATTAATAGCTCTATTACTAAAATTTACGTATATATCATTATTTAACATATCTATTTCAGGCAATAAGATTTGGTATTATATATATTTTAAAACATACATTTGTTTATTCCTAGTCTATCCATACATAAATGCAAGTAAATTCAAAATAACAAACCAAAAAAAAAAACTAAAAAGCCAGAAAAGCCAGTTAGGTTAGAATTATGACCTTCGCAAAATATAATGCTGCCAAAAATGGGTTAGGTTAGGTTGGAACTGCAACCCTCACAGAACCAAAATCCTGCTAGAAAAGTGGGTTAGGTTAGGTTAGAACTGCGACCCTCACAGAACCGAAATCCTGCTAGAAAAGTGGGTTGGGTTAGGTTAGGTTAGAACTGCGACCCTCAAAGAACCGAAATCCTGCCAAAAAAGTGGGGTAGGTTAGAACTGCGATGATTATATGAAAAAAGTTTATAAATAAAGAAATTCTCCCAAATAACATTATGGGTATAGATAAAATCTCAGTGTTGACATTATAAGTAAAAAAAAATCGAAATGTGTATCATTATGAACAATGTAGGTAGTAGTAAAAATAATTATTTTAAAAATATATAACGAACAATTTTCGGAGAAATGATGATTATGATTACAAAGCGGTATTATCATAAATAATCGAATAAAAAATTGTACATGAGCCAATATGGACCCGTACATAAATACATGCCATCCTACGTAAGTTCAACCTATTAAACCGTGAAATATCTTGTTAGAAGTACGATTTTTCGGAAACGCCAGAGACAATTTTGGTAACGCAGGAGACGCGCAAAGTGTCGGTAAAATAGTTGATTGGCTCAACGACCAGTTGCCGCAAATTGCGTGATATCGTCTATCTACCTAGTGGAAGGCTTACTTGTGGGCGTTTTAAAAAAAACAGTGTAAGTACTTTTTATTTCAAAATGTATTTAATTTTTTCATACAAATTTTATGAGAATTTTGTGACACCCATACTGAGTGTATAAAAAAAACTTCCGAAAACTGTCATTTTTTTTGGGACCTTTTTTAAACTATATCGTAATTGATTGTGCTCTTGATTCTGAGTAGAAAAAAACATATTTTTTCCAGAATTAAAGAAAAAGTTAGAGTAAGTACACCTTTTTGTGAAAATGTCCTTACTCGAATAAATTTATTTGGTGTTAAGGAGCTCATTGAATAGCTTTTTTTTTTTAGTTTCTGTTGATACAATTTGTGGTTTTTAAGAAGTTATGAACTAAGAAGCATGCATCTATTTCAGAACAAACCTTCAATGCCTTACTTGTTTCAATGGTAGGTTCTTGCATTCGTCATGAAATAAAACATTTATTTTAGACTTTTAGATAGGTAACAAAATTGATTTTCGGATATTTTGAGACAGATATTATAATTATTATTAAATTTGTTTTTTACTAAAAACGAACCTCCATCAAAATTACTTTCTAGTTTAACGCACGAGTATATTTTCGCTCACAGTTTATATTTACTCAAATTATTCTATTTAACTTTATTTTCTCAATAAAGATTGGGCGTTTATCGGTCGACTGCCTCCGCTGTTGTACAGTACTCTGTGTTTGAGATAATACTGGTAAGCGACACCGGTGAGAGTACTCTTTCGTTGTTATATAAACACCACTAATGTCGCAGCAGCCATTTTAAACGTCTTCAATTCATACCGACGACAATTCCAATTATATCTCTAAACACAACTCCATAGAGTCAATTTCGCAATGTCACAGAAGTGCAACACGAGTCCCTTCGAATTTAAACGCTGACTCAGTTAATCAGGGTAAAAAGACGTAAGTGTACTTATTACAAGTGTACTTACGCCTTTGTTGATGTTGCGATAGTAAAGAACAATGCATACTGTTACCAGGCGCCACATCATGATGTCATATGTCACATAGATAGATAGAAATATGATTCGATACGCTTATAGGGATATATGTACCTTTGTTTCCGTGTTCTATAGATACGTGTGAAGTATAGTTTGTGCCGCACTGTTTTATAAACATGTACACATTGTCACGATTGTTATGTATTGTTGGGCTTAGTAGGTAGTGACAAAGATTCATTGGTCTTTGATATGTGCAGTAATATCAATGATGTTTTGTTGTTTTGTTATAAAACAAATCCGATAAGCTTAAACACTAAACCTGAAGCTATATTGTCGGACGCATCCGGAACAGATACACAACCTAAATTATCATCAAAATATCTACGTACAACGCCATAGGAACAAATAAAAATTGCCATTTTCCTACCTACCTCAAAGTATGTTCTAGAAGAACTTACATACTATAAATAACTACTTATACATAAAAAAATACTGACGGATTAAAGGGGTCAAGTCAACTTCGTCCTTATAATCTTCATAGTTTTTATTTTTTACTATCTTTTGCCCGCGGCTCCGCCCGCATAGTATTCGGTTATCGCGCGCTGTGCCCTCGGGAACTGTGCATTTTTCCGGGATAAAAAGTAGCCTATGTCACTCTCGGGACCATAAACTATCTCTATGCCAAAAATCACGACGATCCATCGCTCCGTTACTTTATAATAGTATAGTATATAGTTATAATAGTAAGGATTGTTTTCTCATGCCACAAACCGAACTACAAGCACGTCGTGTCAAGAACGATGCGATTTAGTTCACAGATAGTAGGAAATAGTACAGCATACAGACGTTACGACACGCTTTGCGCAACACTCTATTTTAAAATAACCCATTTACTTAATAATAACGGTGTCTTTGGCCGATGCACGCAAAGGTTCTCGAAAAAGGGATCGAAAGATATCGAAGGCCGATTTTTTAATATCAAATCCATGAAATACTTGCAAACACAAAAACTAGTTTTAATCAGTCAAGTAATACTCATTAATGTCATGGTTTGTTTTTACACTATTTTATTCACCAATTTTTATTCACAGTGGTGAATCTGGTTGGATCATTATTTAAATGCAATTGAAGCGAGATGTATCATTTGTCACAAGTTTTCCTTTTGTTATAAAGCTAAGAACACGTTGATCAGACTGAAAAATTTAAAAAAATCAAAAACCCGACTGCCACTAAAAGGAAGAAAATAAGTGTACTGGTCTAGAACTCAGTTAAGTAGCTAATTTAAAGTTCAACAGTCGGGACCCATTACTATTTGAGTTTTTGAGCGTCACGATTTAAATGGGTCGGGCAGTCCTTCCAGCAGTCGGGTAAAAATAGCATTTTTTTATGAATTGAAAAGTGTAAGAAACACAATATCGTTTGAAGTCGAGTTGTTTTAGTCTTCACTGGAAGCACAGAATAGAAGAAGACGATTTTATTCAACACAATTCTTAAATCTACTCAAATAGTTTGCATGCTCTGATGCTTTTAAAAACTTTTATTAGTAGGTATATTATGTATGTATAAATCTTGAATAACGAATTTAACTCCCCTCCAGTGGCTATGTTTTGAAATTTGTTATACTTACATAATTACTATGTATGTAGGTTGGATAATACAAGTACAGTCAGCAAAAAAAGTTGCATTCAACCTACCTATTTGATTACAGAAGTCTAAAAAGGTCATTCGAGCGTTCCATTTCATTTTCATGGGCACATTTTTGCTGGCATGGTAAAAGATTTAGATTATCTATTTTATAGTAGAAATACAGGACAGCTTAAAAAAATATCGAAAATGGCATCAAATACTACAGCCCATTCATAAAAATAAACACCACGAAAATTGAGGCGGATGGAAAGCTCGAATAATGACCTAAAACGAATGAATGTTGTCAATCTTGAATTCCTGACGGAAAAAATACGCTACAATACAGTTCAACGATAGGATATCTCGCCGATACGTCGTATTTACTATTCGTGTTATCGCAGTGAATGAATGACGCGCTGCCGTGCCCCTATCAGCTGTTCGTAAACATGTGTGAGCTAGCTGATGAGCTAATTATGGATTTAAATAAACCAATAATAGTAGAGTGTTGCACCAAGCGGAAAGTTATTTATTATTGTACCGAGTGCCGATTTGAAGCCCGAGCGTTAGCGAGGGCTTTAAAAAGCACGAGGGCAATATAAATTACTTAAAGCGATTTGCATAATCTACTATTATTGGTTTATTTCAACTATATAACAGGAAAATTAGACGAAAAAAAACTCATGCTAAACAATTAATAGGAAGGAAATGTCACTAGCACTCGATGATTCCATTTTTGTAAGTTTACATTCGCATCTCAAATTTTCATTTTTTTTTTATTTCTTACTTTTTTGGCAGAGTAGCAGATATTTTTACCCGCGATCTGTCAAATTTCGGATGGACGCCAGGTTGGCCAACCAAACTAAGCAAAGCTTGTACCTATTACGGCATTGACATCTATGTACTAAGTGACTGCATGTTTCTTACATCAAAACGGCGCACAACAACAGTTCACAGCGCGGTTTTGTAAACAGTTCACTATAGTTTGTTGACGTCCTTGACATAGGTATTTTGCAGGTTGTAGGACCTTGTGCATGGTCCGCCCGGATTGCTACCACCATCTTGCTCGCGAATCCTGCCGTGAAACAGCAGTGCTTGCACGGAGAGTAAGACAGCCGGTGAAATTACTGGCACTTGAGGTATTCTAACTTAGGCCTCTAGGTTGGCAACGCATCTGGAATACCCCTGGTGTTGCAGATGTTTATGGGCGGTGGTGATCTCTTACCATCAGGAGACCCACTTGCTCGTTTGCCTTCCAGCAAAATAAAAAAAAATAGGGGTTGTGTCAAAGTAATATTGATGATGATGCGCCGCGCGTTTGATTCCAAACAGCCAGTCTAGGGCCCTAAGGTACATAGATGTCGATGTACTACGGGTACCTACTAGGCAAAGGAAAACAGAGATAAAAACTAAAAGTAAAGTATATATATAACAGATTATTTTTATCTCATCCTTCCTTTAGAACCACGTTATATATTTTCTACTTTAAAATCAAGTAAGCAAGCAGGGATTATAAAATCAGTTTTTTTCTACCTTTTTTAGAAACATCACCTGCATGTTTTTCGACAAATTCAAAATCATAATGGCCGATCAATCGTTTCTGTTTATATTACTCTCGGAAGGTTGCATACAAACCGTAAACAACTAACAAGGCTGATACGCAAAAAGTTTCATATAATACGTAAATATCCATTTTCCACTATAAATATACATATTTATCATACGACGCCGTAACAAGATATTATGTACTGAAGATCCAGCGGTTTGCCGCAAGTATTTTGTAGCCGATTGCTTACGTAAAGTATGATATATCTAATAGAATAAGAAGAGCCTTGGCTACTGTCGCCCTTCAAGATATAGAAGTTGTTCTGCCTACTTTTAACTAACACGACTAACTAAATGAATCTTTCAAAATGTAATACTATTCAAATCAAAAATAGCCAAATCAATTAACGTACCTAATTTGTGAAAACCATTATGGTTTCACTGGAAGACCAACGCTGACTCTATCCGAGGACTGCATTTATGCTGCAGCGGGACTATTTCGGGCATATAGTTTTACTTTTTAGGGTTCCGGAACCAAAATGGCAAAAAAAGAACCCTTATATAAATAGTAGGGTGGGTCGAAACTTTTTTTTTTTATTTTCTTAGCATGGGGGTAGAATTTGAACCTTATGAAAAAAGAAAAATTTTCATAAAAAAAAATTTTTTTTACTTATTATTTTGAGGTGGCCCACTCGCTTTTAAAATTAATAATTTATCAAATGAGTTGGAACTATCCAACAAAAAAAAATTTTTTTCGGTCATTGTGATTTTTTTTTACTTATAACTCATTTTAATACAAAAGAAAGAGAAGTCATTTTTTTGATTTTTTACATTAATTACAAAAATAATAGGATTTTTTTTTTAACTTTTGATTTCCAATTGGCTTTCGAGGGGAGACCCTACAGGTTCTAGAACACCTTTAATATATTTTATCTACTCTCATATCGAAATATTCGAATTATAAAATTCAAAACGAGTTTATATTTACATACTTTTTTAAACACAATACCGAAATATAAAAAAAAAACTCAATTACCGAAATATTAAAAAAAAAAACTAATTTTTTGAAAAATTTTCTTTTTTCATAAGGTACAAATTCTACCCCTATGCTAAGAAAATAAAAAAAAAATTTTTTTCCACCCACCCTAATAAATAGTTTCGCCATGTCTGTCTGTCTGTCTGTCTGTCCGTCCGTCCGCGGCTTTTCTCAGGGACTATCAATGCTAGAAAGCTGTAATTTTGCACAAATGTATAAGTAAACTATGCCGACAAAATGGTACAATAAAAAAATGCAAAAACTATTTTTTGGAGTAGGTACTTCCCATAGACGTAAAGTGGGGGTGATTTTTTTTTTTCATCCCACCTTGTAGTGTGGGGTATCGTTGGATAGGACTTTTAAAACCATTCGGGGGTTGCTAAAACGATTTTTAGATTAAGTGACGTGTTCGAAAAACAAACTGAGGAACACTGCGGGGCCATGGTAGGCCACTGATAGGGCAATGTGTTCTTGAGTGGCAACCACTTTCCGGAAAACCAATCCCAAGCGACTTTTTTTCCACCCTCACCACCTCAATAACGGGCAGCCTAATTACAGCTAGTTTCTTGTGGAACTTTTTGCCACACGTTGATACTTTGGAATCAACGCGCAGCGCCATTATTTCAGGATCGGTACAATTTGGGAATCTTTTCTCAAAATGCCAGCAAGGCATTTGTAACCTAACTTATGTTACGAGCACAGGTTACGGGTGTCCATGGGTGGCAGTGATTACTTTCCATCAGGTGAACTGCTTGCTCGTTTTTCCTCTATCATAATAAAAAAAGACGTAACGTGGATATGACAGGAGCCTGTTTAATATGAGTGGCACCGGTTGTTGCATTCTTTGTCGGAGGTCAATATTCTATACACTGCACAATATTTCCTACGCATAGTTTTTAATATCGCGGATTGTCTGGGGTGCACGCAATTGAAACAACCAGTACCGCAAGACCCCCTTAGAGGCCGCGTAGACTTGTAGAGCGCACGTCTGTGTGGGTGATGTTCGTTTCGATCGATTTGTTCGTAGCTTCCCTACTGCTTTAACTTATCCTTATACACGGTGCAGTCGTTTTGAAATAATTATTGTTATCGGCAGCCGAAATAGTCCTCTGCTCTGTAAACTCGGGCTTTCATTTTTTAAACTCCCCGCTAATGTTGAAAGGTAAGAATGATTTACTATTACAAAATTTAATCATTTTTCTTTCAAATAAAACGTTTGGTTGTTTTGGTGATAGGTAGGGAGGATACATCGGGAAGTGAGTCAAATTTAACTTGTAAGATTTGAACCTAATATACAATTATAAGTACATACAATACATACAATTGCGAATTAAATAAAAGCTTGTAATAAAAGGCCTAATAAGCTGAGATACAGCGCGAACTAAACTTTTTATTCAATTTTGCAAAAAATAAGTGGCCAACCCTAACGCTCCATTGGAGCGTAGGTATTTATCTCAAAAAATATGCCTAGCTTCCATACTGCTTTAGCTTATATATATACTGTAACGACTGCCTACGCCCGCGTCTTCTCCCCTCCTGAAATTTACGGCGTATTAGTATGAACTGCTGTAAATGCTGTAAATCATCATCCCAGCCTATATATGTCCCACTGCTGGGCACAGGCCTCCTCTCAGAACAGGAGTGCTTGGGCCATAGTTCCCACGCGGGCCCAGTGCAGATTGGGAACTTCACACGCACCATTGAATTGCTTCGCAGGTTTGTGCAGGTTGCCTCACGATGTTTTCCTTCACCGCAAAGCTCGTGCTAAATTTTAAATGTAATTCCGCACATGAATTTCGAAAAACTCAGTGGTGGGAGCCGAGATTTGAACCCACGACCCTCTGCTTGAGAGGCGATAGGTCAAACCACTAGGCCACCACGGCTATTAAAAATACTGTAAACATTCATTGGTAAATAAATAAACAATAAAACCGAAGCAACGTCGTTTACTCAATTTTCCATTCGACTTTACTCAAGCTCTAAAAATAACTTCATGGATCCGTGTCATACCTTCAACCTATTGTTGATTACCGCGAAATATTTCATTTTAGGCATGTGTCCGATATATCGAAACGTAACCGAAAACGGTTGTCAAGCCAGTAACTTAGCTATCGGAGTTAAATTAGATAATTTGTAAAATTTTATATTATTTTAATTATTTTTGACCGGTTAATTTATATTTTGTGTAATTTTCAATTTTAATCTAAATATTTGCACGCCTGTATGTGGGCTGAATACATGACTGAGTACTGGACAAACAATAATAACATCCATTTGAATACTGTATTCTTAGCAAATAAATTCATTTCATTTCATTTCATATCACAATCTAGTAGCGGTTAAATCAGCTACCATACATTCTTTACAAGGCAACTCCCGCCCGTTGACGGCAGCCGTGGCGAGTTTCGCTATTGATAACTAAAATAATTATGCTATCTCTTTCTTTCTAATCGACTATGAAGCTGCAAAAATGAGATAGAGCGAATATGCACGCCACGCGATCACGCAGTGTTACCAACCCTACCCGGTTAGAAATGGTACCGATATTCGACAACGGTTGTCGATACCGATATTGAAACCAAATAACCGTTGGGTAACCGTTATCAAAAATACCCGATAACGCCCATGTTTCATTTAAAATATTTGTGACACGCGCGTTAAGTATTGACAAATAAAGTGTGTCTAAATAACAAATCAATATTGATCAAAATGGCGCCTTGGGCCTGCGTCATATATATAGATAGTGTTGACTTTATTTGACTGTAGCACAGGCTGTAGTATCTACCTGACGAATTATATGTTTTATCTTAATGTTTTCCTGTGTTAATATTCAAAGAAAAACCATTAAACTTACATCCGTACTATCTTTGCTCAATGTATTCACGATGTAACCAAATAAAAGTTTCTCGGAAGAAACTCATTCATAGAATATATATATGATACTAGCTTTTGCCCGCGGCTCCGCCCGCGTGGTATTCGGTTATCGCGCGCTGTTCCCTCGGGAACTGTTTTTTTTTTCGGGATAAAAAGTAGCCTATGTCACTCTCGGGCCGATAAACTATCTCTATGCCAAAAATCACGTCGATCCGTCGCTCCGTTACGGCGTGAAAGACGGACAAACACACAAACATAAAAACACACTTTCGCATTTATAATATTAGTATTGATTTTGGCTTAGGATGGGTCAGAGGGCAAAATACCATACCATAAAAATTTAATGGTATGTGTGAAGTTCCCAATCCGGACTGGGCCCGCGTGGGAACTACGGCCCTAGTGTTCTCATTCTGGGAGGAGGACTGTGCCCACCAGTGGGACGTGTATAGGCTGGGATGATGATAATAATTCCATACCAAAAAAAATGCCGCACCTACGATTCGGACCGATTAGAATGATACCCTAAATTTTAATAAGAGGACGGCAAATTTTTCTTCCGACCCGGACGGCTGATACCCACGCTACACCACTGTATGGCAATGGATTTATAAGTGATACTTCATTGACACCAATACGTTTCGTAAATTCCACATTATTTCTTGTATCGTCTAAATAGGGCTCAAGTCCCCTGAACTAATAAATCGGGCTCGGCTTTGATGAAATATACCTGTAGATTCACAATCGCGCACCCAAATAATTATGTCCGAGCCAAATGAGCGCCACTTTGGTAAAAGTGGCCTTCTTTTTTCTCAGTATGTTGTTGTCAAGTGTCAAGCGTTGTGGAGTTTTGCCGCTAGCGAAATTCGCCCGTAATAGAGTAAAGACTAGGTTCAAATTTCGTCTCGTATTATTTTAATTATTTTGTGTGAGATGATTTTATTTGTCACGCAAACAAATAAATAGTTCTGACATTCTTTGAAGGGGATTTTGTTCGGCAATGTGCGTCCTGATTTAAATGTCATTGGGGCTCGGCCCTACATCACCTGAATATAAACAGGTCATTGCCCCGTGAATCAGCTGTTGGATCGACGTTATATAAAATGTGCTAACTATTACGCAATAGATTCGTAACAGTTTGTGACTTATTTTACCTACGATAGAAATTCTCATAGAGCTCTATTAAATATTTCTCGGGACTATAATCATGATTTTGATTTTTGTTTTTGACGACCGAATGGCCAAGTGGTTACAGAACCTGACTACGAAGCTTGAGGTCCAAGGTTCGATTCCCGGCCGGGGCAGATATCGATGGGTCCTATGTACAAGGGCTTAAGTTAAAATCCTTACTTTACAGGACGGACTTTCAAAGTCAAAAACAGTCGTAACCCAGAGATGGTGTACCCGAGACTTCTAAAATTTGGCACACTAGCTAATAGTAGGTACTCTGCCCTTCAACCAAAAAGAATAATTTTTTATAAAATATTTTTTTATTAAAAGTTATTGTACATAGGTGTGTGAATTTATGGGAAATAAACTTGTGTTCAAAAAGACAGTAAAAAGATCTATGTGGTACTTTGGCTCATATACGTGTTCAACTTCAAAATCTACTAATTTATTGAATCAGGCGTTACTTTGCGGAGGTCCATATCAATGAACAAATTGTGGGTAATAATAATATTGTGTATTATTATAGGTATGTTGATGATTTAATTCTGTGTTGGAGGGGAAGTAGGAGGCAACTGGATTTATTTGTGGATAGTATCAACAACAAACATGTTAAAATTAAATTTAAAATGGAAATAGAAGAAAATTTTTCGCTAAACTTTTTGGATTTAACAATTACGAGATCAAATAATCAACAACAATTTAAAATTTATCGAAAAACCACATACACAGATGCTGTGATACCTGCATCATCTAATCATCCGTGGCAGCATAAGTTAGCAGCCTTTCATTGTTATATACATAGATTATTAACTGTACCTCTTTCTAAGAAAAATTTTGAATCAGAGTTAAATATTATTTATCAGATAGCAACGTCAAATGGCTATACAAAATCAATGGTAGATGGTTTGGTTAAGAGGAAGCAGGCACGGATAGTGAATAGCATGCTTCACGCCGGGTTGCCTTCTCAGTCTTCAAACAAATATAGGTGTAGCATTTCATATGTTGGTCGTTTGTCTGATAGAATTTATGACATTTTAAAATCAAACAATGTAAATGTAGCCTTTAAAACTAACAACTCTTTGTACTCTAAACTTTGTAACCACAAAGAGAAGGTGGATAAAGGAACTAAATCGGGTGTATACAAGCTCACTTGTAATGACTGCAGTAAAGTATATGTAGGACAGACAGGGCGCAGTTTTAATACTAGGTTTAAAGAGCATGTATCGGCATATAGGAACGAGCATCCTGATAGATCTAATTTTGCTAAGCATCTGTTAGAATTAAATCATTCTATATCGGACTCAGATTCGTATGAAGTGTTACATTACTGTGACAAGGGGTTTCGTCTTGATGTGTTAGAATGTATGGAGATAATTAGGTACAATAGTATGGGGTCTATTATTAATGAGCAAATAAATTTAGTGTCATCACCCTTGCTACGGCTTGGGTCTAATTTTAGCAACGGTAATTAGTTAAACATGCCTTGACAATAAATAAATAAAAATTAAAAAATCAAGGTAGTTTTGTAGCACAGTTAAAATTTATTAATAATTTGCGGGTAGTTTTTTGTTTTTTGTTTTGTTTGGCAAATTAAAACAGTGGTGGTGGTTTGTTAGTCTAACAACTGGTAGCATGGTGTAAGGTTGTGTCACTCTGAAGATGAGCTCTGGTTGAGTTCGAAACGCGTCAGTGTACCTATTGTGGTGGTGGTGATAGATGGGTTTGTGTAATTTGTGTGTGTTCGTACAGTGTGGAGGTGGAGGAACTGCATGAACACGCATAATTTGCATAGACTTAGCTATCTCAAGGTCGCGGGTGAGCAAAGAAATTCTTTTAGTTCATTCAAAATCTACGGTAAAAAATACATTACCAAGATACTTGAAGAGATAAAACAAAGTAGGTAATATAATCACATTACGTACGATGTAGCATCGGGGTAGCGGCGTTCCGATTGACGTATAATGGCTACTTGCTGGAAACACATAAATCTCGAGTTAGCGTTAAGCTCAGTTTAGTAGTGTCAAAATATAATGGAACTGTCAAGCTTAAGCCAGGTTTAACTGCTAAATCTAGATTTATTTTTTCCAGCAAGACGGCCTAAGTATCTAAATGGCAGTTATGCCCACAGATTTAAAAAAACAAACACTGCTGGACTGCTGGCTTGTCCAGCAGTGGTATAGCGGTATAGCACGCGGCACGGAATGCCGAGGACCTGGGTGCTGATCTTATTTTTCTGGTTTTTCTGTGCATCTATATTTCAGTTTGTATTTTCAATTTAGGTATTACGGGATGACCGTAAAAGTAAAAATTTGGAATTGAAATAATAAAATACAAAAAGAGTCCAAAAAAAAACCAATCTGAAATACGAAATCCTTAGAAAAATATTACTTAATTTTTTCGTAATGGCTACGGAACCTTATTTCGGGCGTGTCCGACACGCTCTTGACCGGTTATTTTACTTACATTGATCGCTTTGACGTGGAATGATTTGTCATCGTGTTGCATTATAATAAGGAGTTTAATGCGAATCGAATAAACATGAATGAAAAAGTATATTATTGGGAATGACAGAGAGTAATTTGGGCAGAGTGATGCTCGATGCAGCCGTTGAACTTGCTCTGGATCTTATCAACATTCTTTTTATTCATATTTTGTTCAGGACGCGGCAACTGTCAAAAACATAAGAAACTAGAAGCACTGTAATTTTCTGAAATTTTCCAGAAGTTTTTAACATTAAAAAGATGACGCGTCTGCTTATGGCTGCTCTCAGGTAGATTTGCTGCATCTACCTGCCCGACCTTGGTTTGCGAATCCAGTCCCTTCAAATACAACACGGACATCATGGTTGCGCGGGCGCACGTTTGGCACGCATCGCTTCTGAGTATGATCATTACTTGGAATAAGGCTAATGATGGACGGTAATAATTTACACGATCGAATTCATGTTTTTTAAGAGAGTTCAAAGAACTTGTGAAGATTATTTTTCGATATATAAATAACTGAAAACCTGAGACAGCCCAAAAATATATATTTCACACGAAAACGCAGGTCCTCAGCATTCCGTTACGGAATGCTGAGGACCTGGGTTCGATTCCCAGCGCTGGTCTATTTTTCTGGTTTTTCTGTGCATCCATGTTTCGGCTTGCGTTTTCGTGTGAAATATATAGACTTTCACGGGATGACCGTAAAAGAAACAAAATTTTGCAGCTGAAATAACAAAATACAAAAAGCCTCCAAATCTAATCATCCAAAAAAAAAAAAAAAAATATATATAATCTTGAGCCCAAAAATATTTTTTAATTTTAACTTAGTTGATTGAATTTACTTTTCAATACCTTTATTATTATAAAAGATATTCGTGTGTTTTGCAAAGTCAGTAATTCTACTTCATTTCTGACTACACTCACGATTTGTACTTATTTTTCAGTTGCACTTTGACGTTTTTAGAAGAAAATCACGCATTAGCAGCAAACCGGCCAGTATTAAATTATCGAAATAGTATGCAACTTCGCTAAAATATTTAATTGGCGCCTGTTGCCGTCGTAACTTTTAGACCGGGCACAATAACAAAGGGATTTAAAAACACAAACACAATAATTTAAAACATAGTGTAATCGATTCTTCTCTCGATTCTGAGCAAAGTACTTTCTGGTTTTCAGTTATTTAATTAACACCTTGTAGTGATTCGTTTGCGAGATACTTCAGAGTACATATTTTAGTTAAAGTTGAGCCGAGGACCTCACTACGAAGCTTGAGGTCCCTCGATCTCCAACCGGGGCAGAGCATGTCCCATGATATTTATTTATTCTCATTGCTTTCACCAAGAATATATAGAGTTATAAATAGGTACGTAGTGACTGATTATGGTGGAGCATACTATGTGAATCTATTATCTATCTATAGGTGTCCGCAATCAAACTATGGACATAATCTTATATTAACTTATGATTACATTAAAATTAAACAAAACAATGTGTCAAACTAAATGCAAAGATTTTCATTTATTAATTTACGATTTTTCTTGCAGGTTTAGGCTTTTTTTTAACTTATTATACGTGATCATCATCATCATCAGCCTATGTTCGTCCACTGCTGGACATAGGTCTCTCCCATGGCACGCCACTGAGCACGATCCTCGGCCATCCAGGTCTATTTATTATAAGTGGAGGGCACTTAATAGTTGGTGCAGTTGTCACGTGATGAGATGAATGTTTTACTTGCCATCAATAACAGTTAATTGCGGGGCCATAAAATGACAGTCCGACATAATTGACATCACTCGGTATTGGAATAAAATGTTTTATGACTGTCTGTCTCTATCATGGTGGAAACCTTCGTTTGTTATCAAACAGCACAGTACATGAAAACATATGTGACTTGCACAAAAGTATCAATTCAAGTCTTGCTTTGTTATTCTACTACTTAGTATTTTTCCGTGCCTTTGTCAGAGTGAGCTATTTAAACGGTTACGATAACTGAAATTTTGGGATTTAACTAAATCCTAATGATAGTGGAAAACAAAAAGTTTCAGAAAAGAACCAAACAGATAATTATACAGGGAGTAATCCATACTAATAATATAAATGCGAAAGTGTGTGTGTTGTATGTTTGTGTTTGTGTGTATGCTTGTCCGTCTTTCACGTCGAAACGGAGCGGCGGATCGACGTGATTTTTGAGCCGAGAGTGACATAGGCTACTTTTTATCCCGGAAAAATGCACAGTTCCCGAGGGACCAGCGCGCGATAACCGAATTCCACGCGGGCGAAGCCGCGGGCAAAAGCTAGTTGATTATATTTATAATACAGGGAGTACGTAATAAAATGAAATAACGGAATGCCACGGCAATGGCTTTCAGTGATGGATCAGTGTGACCCTTTAAGAATAATTGCAAGTATTTTTTCATTTGTTAACTTAAAAAAACAGGAAGACGTTTTAAAATGTCAATTATTATTAGACAGAGATGCGATATAAGACGTAATATGCCACGACAAACCCAGAAAGTCCGTACAGAAGGGCTACTCCGAAACACAAAATTCGAAGTTCGTGTCATGCGATCCCTCTCGCTCTCGTATTAAGTAGTATAAGTGTCAGAGGGACCGCACGACACGAACTTCGAATTTTGTGTTTCGGAGTAGCCTTCCAGATATTGTGAATAATTTTTCCTATCAGTATTTGGGTAAGGCTCACGAGCGTTATGCCTGCCCGTTCCAGTGTGTTATGAATATTAATGCATACGAACGATGGCCCGTTTCTACTAATATAAGGATGAATACTTCACTTGGAAGAGAACCTACTTGTATCAGAAGTTGACGGAAATAGTTATTGAATGCATCAAATATTCATAACACACTGGAACAGGGGGGAAAACGCTCGTGAGCCATATCTTGCTATCTCAATTAGCTTCAGTAAACTTCATTAAGCCACAAAGAGATGGAGTTCAAACTTCATTCACTCGAATCTTCAAATATTTTTCAACAGATATTGATGTTTTTTTTGTTGGACATAGGCCTCCCCCATAGACCTCCAGACCTCCATTTACTTCGGTTGGCATCGGCTCGCATTCACCGTGAGCCCGCGGCTTCAACCTGCTCATCCGTCCATCTCGTTGGTGGACGTCCTACGCTACGTTTGCCGATCCGCGGTCTCCACTCGAGAACTTTTCGGCCCTAACGGCCATCTGCTCTCCGTGCTGTCCTGCCCATTGCCAGTTCAACGAACTAATTCACGTTTTTTTATGTAATCATTTTATTAAATATATTTTCCCGGATAAGTCACGTCTTAAATCGAGTTTATCTCGACATGTTTCGGTCTAATCTGTAGCCCTAAACTCGATTCAAGACGTGAGTAATCCGGGAAAATATATTTAATATGAGTGAGTCTCACGGTAGTTTCATGTTCAAAATAATTTTATTTACCAGCTTTGTAGACTTTTGTGTTCCTAATAGACTCAAAAATAAGGTGACAAAAGAAAATCTATTATTCCATCCATCCATAATTAGTCCATCTATTATTATTATTATTACTTTTTTTTGGATTTTTTTCAGTTCTTTTTATTGTTTGACATGATGCAATGTAATTTCTTTATTGTTAGTGACATTTCTTAATAATTTATTTACCTATTGCTTAATGAGCATAGACATAAATTTTGCATGCCAGATGCTGGAGAAATGTGTGCGACCAAATTATTTATAAGCCCATTGTATACACCACATTTTATACGAAATAAAGTAATTTGAATTTGAAAAAAAAAAAAAAAATTCTATAACAAGATAAGTAAATTGTCATAAACGGAAGTTTTTTTCCCACCACAGGATGTCAATCGAAACAATAGGAAATTACCTCAGAAGTAGCTATGTAGGTTGCGAAAACTACAGCTTCGCCATTTATGTATTTGGAAATTCATTTCCTTGTTTGTTTCCTCGGTGCACAATTGTACACACATTACTAGCTTTTCTTAGCTTCGATCGCGTGAACGGTGTATGTGTCGGCGGCGCCAGTGGCGCTATTTCACGATATGCCTAGGAATTTCGTGATCTGGCGGATCTTACGATCAGCCGCCGACATCGACATCTGTGTCAATTAAATTGAAAAAGAAGAGTTTTCTGAAAGTTTTGTGAATGTGTGAAATTCAAATTTTTATGTGTTCTATTTTGCAATTTAATTTTTATGGAAAATTCTCAGATGTCCCGAAAACGAAAAACAGTTCATGTTCCCGCCACTTTTCGAAGTCTACACTTCTCAGAGCCACTCGTTTAATTGTGCGTAATTGGTTTTTTGTAATATTCAGTTGCCAAGATTACAAATGCAATGCGTATTTACTGTTTCTTTTCCTTCCAGACTTATAGAGTGACCGTAATTCCAATGACACTCAAATTTCCTTTACAACAGCGAAAATATTGGAAACAGTATCGAAAGGCTCAATTTTCACTAAAACACTCACGTTTCTAGGTGTATTTATGTTCGATTGCCACCTTGATCTTGTCTTCACGTGAAACCTAAATCGATTCCAAGAAATTCATCGGTATTCCATCAACATCGAGAAAATTGTATCGTTTAAGTCATTATTAAAGGATGTGATAGAACATTGTTTCCAAGTTTCCTCGTGATGAATTTCTCACGGTAGCTAGAGAGAATTATGTATAATGAGTGATTGGTTGAGTAGGTTGAGCATTTATTTATTTACTAGCTTAATTAATTTATGTATTTATTTGCCCGCGGCTCCGCCCGCGTGGTATTCGGTTATCGCGCGCTGTTCCCTCGGGAACTGTGCATTTTTCCGGGATAAAAAGAACCCTATGTCACTCTTGGGCTCATAAACTATCCCTATGCCAAAAATCATGTCGATCCGTCGCTCCGTTACAGCGTGAAAGAGGGACAAACATACAAACACACACACACACTTTCGCATTTATAATATTAGTATATGGATGGATATGAATTTATTTATTTATATATTTACTAACTTTGGTACACAAAACAAATTGTAAACATTGCAAACATTGTCAACATGCGGTAATGAGAATAATTAAGGCAAGAGATCATTTGGGTGAAGAGGGTAAATAAAAATTAAACGTAAGTTTACTATTTGGGTAAACAATCTGAGTTTTTGCGGCTTTTTTCCATCATCACTGTTTCGGCAAGTGTTAGAAAAGAAATGATGTTTAGGGTCAAACATTTATAAAAATTAAAGACAGTACAGATGCTAAAACGAGCGTGATCAAAATTCTTAGGACTTGTTATGTAATTTTTTTACAAATTGGCTGTAGATTTTGATGTCGTTTTCAAATAATTTATTGAATCAGGCGTTACTTTGCGGAGCTCTATATCAATGAAGTAAAAAATTTCTTTGCTCACCCACGACCTTATTGATAGCTACATTTATAACACAATCGCACACCATACTACCAGATGTTAGACTTGTTCTTTGATATAGTTTTCGATAATTTGTCATAGTTTCTGTATTTTTACCAGATAAATATAAAACTGTATCACAATATTCGACCATTTTTACAGAATAGTGTCCAGGAAAATGAGACGGTTCAAACGCTCTAATAATCGCCCTGGGATGGGAATGACGTTTAGATGAGCGATCTCTTCTCCTATTTATGTTTATACTGTGTTTTTGTTGTGATGTAGTGCGTTTTTGTTATCAATAAATGTTGTGAGTTTGAGTTTGATACTTACGCTCGAATATTCGGGGGCCGGTCAATCGAAACCACGCGACGAATCATATTTTTTATGTAAATAACCTAATTATTACACTTTAGTCACGTTTCTTAAACCAATTAAGTACTTATGCGGTAATAATGTGAAACCTAGGGCATTAACACCAAACCCGCTAAAACGTTTGGTGTAAAATTACATCGAGTCACGTGCCCATGTTTTTATTAATTAATTTCTATTGATACCTGTTATGTAATGCCCTTTGCTTTGCTCCAGTGCAGGCACCTGAGCCTTACATTTAGTATTTTTTAGGGTTCCGTAGCCAAAATAGCAAAAACGGAACCCTTATAATTTCACCATGTCTGTCTGTCTATCCGTCCGTCCGCGGCTTTGCTCAGAGACTATCAATGCTAGAAAGCTGTAATTTTGCACAGATATATATATGTAAACTATGCCGACAAAACAGTGCAATAAAAAATTTAAAAAAAATTTTTTTAGAGTACCCCCATAGATAGACATAGACGTAAGGTGGGGGCGATTTTTTTTTCTCATCCCACCTTGTAGTGTGGGCTATAGTTGAATAGGTCTTTTAAAATCATTAGGGGATTGCTAAAACAATTTTTCGATTCAGTGATTCGTTTGCAAAATAGTCAACTTTAAAGCGCAAATTTTCATTAAAACCGAGCGTCCCCCCCTCTAAAATCTAAACCGGTGGGAGGAAAAACTTGGAAAAATTCAGGATGGTATTAAGTATATCAAACTTACAAGGAAAGTATAACGGTTAAGTTTTTTTGAGAATTATTAGTAGTTTAAGAGTAAATAGCAGCCTAAAGTATAAAATATACCTAAACTTGGAATATTCCGTACAAAATACGAAAGCCTTAGAAAAATATGACTTAATTTTTTCGTAATGGCTACGAAACCCTATTTTGGGCGTGTCCGACACGCTCTTGGCCGGTTATTTTTTTTTTAATTTACAACATTTGATGTGGGTGTGCTACAGACTGCCAAAGAAGATCGTTCATGTGCAGACGCAGTAAACTCCCTTATGCGCCCATCTGTAAATATTTTCAAAATTGCTTTCTTAGGGTTGGATATGAGGCTATTACGTATTATTTAAGGTATATTTTACAAATAATAATTCAACCCTATCTTATCTGGAGGAGCCCAAACTTGGTATGTTTTGAAAATGATTTTGATTTGCTTTTTACTGAATTTCAGGGTGTACCGCTAGAACTACGCGGGTATGTGTATAGTTTTTGTGAAATGGAGTGTCTGAAGTTCCTTTGAGACCTTTTTACCCGATTGTCTTAAGGAAGGTTATTTTAAAAATTGTACCTTTGCGGAGGCGGGGAGGGATGCTAGTCGCCTATAAAATAACCTAATATAAATTAAAAAAAAGAAAACATCGCGAGGAAACCTACACACCGGTGAAGAAACTTGAATTTGAATTGATTTTAATAAACTAGCTTCAGAAGAGGGACTTACCCATCACTCATAACCATCTCAAGAAACATATCTACCTAACCTACTTAATAACAGTTAATGAAAAAATCATGTCAACAATGGAAAAAAACTACTGTAAACAATACCTAACTAAAAATAATTCCAGAAGTGCTATCATTACAAAGAATCACTTGGTGTAGATTGTCCTTTTCCGTGTGTCACCTTTCGGGTAAGGAACCCTAAAAGCATGTCAATCTCATTAAACCTGACACTTCGAACGTTTTAAAATTCGATACTTATCGATAAACGTTTCGGCAGCACGTGTCCACTGGCACGTGACGTCATCCGACACGGTACGCCTGACGTGATAATGGACACCTAAGTAGCAATTGTTTTTTGCATATCGATAAATAACGTAATCGTGCATGAAAAAGTAAATCAATATTTTTTTTGGATGAAGACAAAAAACTTCACGGAACTAAGTTACGAATAGTTTCTTTTCTTCTCTAATGTTTAAAACTTTCGTGATTTTCACCACTACTCTACCACGCCACCACTAATACTACCACCACCACCACCTACTTTTAGTCTAACATCTGGCAGCATAGTGCACGGTTGTGTTTCTCTAAAGATGAGCTCCACCACTAACAACAATTGCGAAAAAATTAGAAAGTAATAACAGTAAACAAATTAAAAGCGTGATGAAAAGATATTTTCTGAAAGATATATTTGAGAGGGAGGGGACGGATGCGCACTCAGACTTAGGCTATATGTAAAATAAAACACAAAAATCATGATTTATATAATAAATTTACTATCTTCTTGCATGTATACTTAGACTAATTACGCGTGATTAACTCAGTCTTTCGCTAACCGAGGCCACGCAAAATCCTTAAAATTGGGATTAAGGACTCGCTTTGAATGTTGTATGCTTTTTTGTGCTTGAAATAAAAAGCTTAATTTTTTTTTACCATTACACCACTTTCCTGTCCACGGCCACTGTATTGTGGTCGAAACGTCGAGGTAAATATTACTCTTGTGTTCAGAGTGGTTAGTCCTGTTTGTGGTATTTTATTTATGAGTTTCTTCTCTATTCTTAAACCCCGTCGCAAAAAAGGGGTGCTTAAGTTTGACGCCGATGTATGTCTATTAGTGGCTTCATAGCTTTCAAAAAGACGGAAATTTCCTTGTGGCAGTTTTTAGCTATGTTTCATTGGAATCGTTTCAATAATTTTTGAGTTATTGAACTTCAAAATCACATGTCGCGAGTTTTTTAGTGTTTTTTATTGTATCCCGACTTTCCCATGATAACAGAATATACATCTACGCATGTGGAATCATTCTGGATTTTACATTTTAGAGATATCATTTATTTTATGTAAAAATAGAACGTTTGTAGTTTGAATGTATTTTCATCTTAAAAATAATAGTTTTACTGTTTAAATATTCACTAAATTACGTAGAAAATACAGCTTCCAAACATTCTTGTTAGAAGTTGTTCATTCTAGGATCAAAGACCAGCTCGAAGTAAGTACAGTCAGCAGCAGATGAGCAGTTGTCGTGCTCAAAATGATCTCAACATCCTCTTATTACCTTGCCAATAGAGTCGTTTGCAGATTTTGAGCACCGTGACCGCTTATCCGCTTCTACTGCTGACTGTATTACTAATTAGTAATGCTGGCTGTACTATTACTGATTAGTAAGCTAGTTAGAGGTAGTTAGATGTTGCTCATCTGCTGCTGACTGTACTTAACTTTTAGCTGATCTTTGAACCTAGAATGAACTTCTAACAAGACTACCTATAAATTTTTCAAAGTATAAGTAAAAGAGGCTTAACTTAATTTACTAGTACTTGAAGTCTTCAAGCTTGAGCGAAAGTTCAAACCTTTTTCAGTGAAATATTTCATCTTTTTCTATATGAAGCAATTACGGCTATGTAGCAAACGAAACTCTTATTAAGTAACATTGTCAACTATGTAAATTAGTTTTAGTGTTTCATTTATAAAATGTAAAAATGGGACCATACACCTTATCACAAACACGCACATACAATACAATACAATACAGATATTCTTTTTATTTATCATCAAAAACAGTTCAGAGACATCACAAAAATAAAATGAAAAATTCAGGTAGACAATAGGCGGTCTTATCGCTAAAAAGCGATCTCTTCCAGACAACCAATTTCAGAGAAATTAATAAATACGCACAGACTAATGTAGGTGGCAGAAATAACAGATAGGAGAAACGTAGAATTAATACAGACACGTACAGAGAGAGAGAGAGAGAGAGAGAGAGTTACTTTTACGGTCATCCCGTAAAATCCAATGAAAGTACAAAAACTAAGAAATAACAAACAAACAAGTGACTAAAAAAAGCAGGCTGAAATGTGTGGTGCATGGGAGAAATTTCCGTCTAGACTCCTGTCCGGTGGTGGTGTAGGGGTTATAGCACGCAGCACGGAATGCTGAGGACCTGGGTTCGATTCCCAGCGCTGGTCTCTTTTCTGGGTTTTTTTCTGTGCATCCATGTTTCATTTTGTATTTTCGTCTCACGATGTCGTCAGTCCACCTAGTGGGAGGCCTGCAAAGGCTTCGTCTTCCGGTTCGTGGTCAATCGAGAACTTTTCTCCCCCACTGTTTATCTGTTCTTCGAGCGATGTGGCCCGCCCATTGCATATACATTCAACTTGCATATACAGTTATGTCGATGACTTTTGGGTTTTCGATGATTTTTCTTATTGCGGATTCTATCGCGCAAGGAAACTTAGACACACCAGCGCAAAGAGTTGACAAACTAAAAAAATACCTGCCATATTTGATCGTTTTGCTAAATCTATACATTTTTTATTTTAGAGCAGGTGAAGTGCTGTGCCGATGATATTTGAGCGCCTGATCGGCTACACGATTAAATTGACTATGTGATCGATCTGGTCACGTGTAAGAGTGTGTGGACCAAAAAATGCATGGCTGGTCACGAGGCGCCAACGTGCAAATTCGTCTTAAACCCATAGCAATTACACAATTATTGAAATTACAAAAGGAAATAGAAAATACATATATAAAAATTATAAGTAGTATTCCCAAAGCTAGACTAGTACTAGAGGCCACACATGATTATGCTATCGCTATTGTCTGAGTTTGTAAGACATGTCATAAACGAGGCTTTTCTTTTACACATGACAGCATAAATAGTACATTACTGTAAAGGCCGGCAATCCCACGTTCCAGCTGAGGCTTGTATAGTGTTTTTCTCAAACATGACATGAAATAAAATAAAATAAAATAAGAATTGAAGCTGGCGGGACGCTAGTCTGGTCGCCCTGTTGTGTGGCTGCTGGCGCGGCGGCTGCGGGGCGGGTGCTGGCACAGAATAGATAATAGTACAAGTAGTGCTGGTGGTGGGCGCAGGCCGTGTCGCAGAGCGCGCGTTGAAACAAAAGACGGTCGCATTGCCGGCCAGCGGCCAGCAAAGTTGTATGAAATCTCTTTGCAGGCCGCTAGAGTGTCCGCGCGCAGGGTGCCGAGCCGCAGCGCCTGCAGCGCGATACTTCTTCAGCCTATTATTTGTAACACTACGTCAATATTTCATGTCATGTTTGAGAAAAAGTCATCTACCCTGTTCACGGCGAACATGTAAGTAGGACGTTGTTCTAGTGGACGTTGAAGTTGGACGCCGATGAAGATAAACTTAGCAAACTTTTACGCAGACAATAGTAATAAATTTACTTGTTTTACAGAATGCCTATTGACTAATGAGTTAAGAAATGTCCGCAGCTGCATCTAAGCAATGTGCATTGTTACGTCACTTAACCAAGATGACTCAATGATAGACGCTTCTGCAAATCTGCACTCTTGCATAAGTGTATTTATAGAACACAGATCGAACCTGAAAAAAAAATATTTTTTCTAAACTTGTATTCACATGGGAAATTTACGCATACCATAGAATGAGGGCTACCGTTTTTACGCTCACCATTTACCTATAGTCATAGTCTTTATTCCATTGACACAAATAAATTATGCACTAGAACAAGTCTTACATATTATAAAAATACCTACAGTTAACAAAAGGGAAAAAAACTAAAATCACTAAAATTGCCATAGAATTAAACGAAATTGTAAACTATAAAAATAATAACTTTAATTTTAGTGGTTGGCGTAACTGCAGATAAAGGTCCTGCCTGAAGTATAGTGGTTAGTTTGTTATTACGGGCATGAAAACAAAATTTACATTCAAATCATATTCAATACCTTAAAACCGCACCATAAAAATATCGAGCATGCCACAGTGTTGCGTAGTCCCGTTTTGTTCGGAAAAAGGGAGGACAAAGGTGTCCGAAAGACAAAACTGTCTCAAAACACAGACATTTATTACCCCGTAGCCATCCCGTAACGCATATTTGCCATAATTAATTTCAGGTATTGTAAAATATTCACATAATTATTCTAACTTATACTCAGCTTATACCCATTCGAGACGATAGATTTTTATCATTATACACGTGCCCTAACCACCAACTGCTTCGCATTGGCCTAAAATATTCGTAAGCGTCTTTTGGCGCGTGTAACACAGTTTTATAAAAGTACAACGAGGACTCTCTCGCGCAAAACCTTAAACACTACAACATAAGTATCATTTTTGCTTACTTCGTCTTAATTTTCATAGTTGTTCTGAATCTAAGTTACAAAGTTAAAGTGCGAGACGGCGAAAGCGTGAACTAAAATATTTGCATAGTTTTTTATGAGTTTTGTTAGACGAGGGAGACGCTGTCGACGGCAAATGTAAAGTTGCGCTGCGCTTGCACTTGACAGATTTGCAGGTGATTGCAGTGGCTTGCATTTTTTTTACCGTTTAAGATTTTAAAAGACTTTAAAATTATTTCTGTCAACATATAATTTTTTTATTAATATAGTATTTATATTTGGTTATCACGCCAGAAGCATGGCACAGGAGTGTGTGGTGCTCTTCTTCATAAAAGGCGACAATACCTTAGACTCCTATTGAAGAACTATAGACTCATCTCACTCCTGAGTCATATACTTACAAGTTGTTTTCGAGAGTCATTACGAAGCGTCTCGAGCGCAGGTTCGATGATTTCTAGTCTCCCGAACAAGCTATGGATACCGTAAAGGCTTTGGCACCATAGATTATATTCACCGTAGATCTCGTGGTAAAATTTAAATGTGATTTTGCACGATACCTTGGGGCTCAAAGGCGTAAAGCACAAACCACAACTTTTCAGGAGAAGCAAAAAACTGGAAAAATGAATATATCTGTTGTTATTAATGTTACATAAAAGTCTTGTACTGACGAAGAACTTAGAATTTCTTGTAGTTTTTGTTATTCCAATTGGATGCAAACTGTATGGTTACAGAGATACGTGCGCTATACGCCCTGGTGAAAACACAAGGATTGAATCAGATTTACTTAAAAGATTTAGTAAACTTTTGGTTCACAAGGGCGTAAATCACATTATCACAAATTTTGCTTTCAATGGATCGTATAGTTTCAACCCACGATCCTCTGTTTGAGAGGCCATGGGTCAAACCACTAGACCACCCTGACTTCCGACGGAATCCGAACCTACACCCTACACGCAATAAAAAGAGAAAACGCTCACCGCCCCGCTACCCGCTAATATCCTGGGCCGTGGGCCTGTATTACGACGTGCAAAATTCGAACTTCGTATCGTGCCGTCCCGCTGACGCTCATATGATTTGATACGAGAGTGAGAGAGACGGTAGGTACGATAGGAACTTTGATTTTCGTGTTTCGTAGTAAGCCTGTTCGCGGCTTATACGGTCGTCAAGAACAAGAGGTCAACGATCACCAAAATATGAAAGCATAATATTCACATAATACCATTGTTATTTAACAATTGACTTCAAACGAAAGCTATTGTTACCTATGTATTATATCAAAGTTTATTATAAAAGCCTGACTGTGATTGTGGAAATTAAATTGGCGCTCAATATTACAGTAAATATTGATCGCAGCTCAGTCTGGGCAAGGACCCTACTTTCAAAGGACAAAAAAATTGGTTAACATTGGTTTTTGGAGTGTTTTTGTATTTAATAAGGTTGAGAAATGCGATTAGAAAAGAACACAGATAACTGGAAATACGAAAGCATTTTAACTCAAGTAAATAAAAAAAAATATCAGGGGACACTTAAACACCAATTTATTGACCTATAGGTATAGTCCCAGACTAAGAAAAGCTTGTACTATGGATACCAGGCAACGGATAAACATACTTAAATAAATAGATACATAATTAAATACATATTAAACAACCAAGACTCGAGAACAAACATTCGTATTTTTCATAAAAATATCTGCCCGGGACCCCAAGCTTGTAGTCGGGTTCTCTAACCATTGGGCTATCCGGTCGTCTAAAAACTATCCATACTAATATTATAAATGCAAAAGTGTGTTTGTATGTTTGTCCGTCTTTCACGCCGTAACGGAGCGACGGATCGACGTGATTTTTGGCATAGAGATAGTGACATAGGCTACTTTTTATCCCGGAAAAATGCACAGTTCCCGAGGGAACAGCGCGCGATAACCGAATACCACGCGGGCGGAGCCGCGGGCATAAGCTAGTATTATATTAACTCAACGCTGTCTCAAATACCTACTCTAAAACATATATTAGATCTCGTTATATTGTCTTATTATATCCTTGGATCCTTGCCCACCAAGTCTCATATCATCTTACAGCTGGAAAATTTTGTAATATCTATTTAGAATGGATGCGTGGAAATTGTCGTAGCCTAATTTGTATATTTAACATAACTAACTGACGGGTTGTTACTCATAAACAGTAATTTGTGACATAATTTGAGTGATTGTGACATGAAAGGAATGGCTGTATGAAATGAAAATGGTCCATGACGCTATGGAAACTTAACAGGAAAAACCCGATCAGTGCCAGTAAAACTCATGTTGGCAGGGTCCCGAAGTTTCCTAGAAATTCCGGAAATTTTCCATATTACTTTAAATACAGTTAAGGTTTTCCTATCTATAGGCATATATCTTTTTTCTGTATTTTTTATCATAAATATTTTAGGCCCAGTAGTTTCGGTGGTAAGTTTTTGCAGGTGGTACGACCTTGTGCAAGGTCCGCCTGGATTGCTACCACCACCTTGCTCGCTAATCCTGCCGTGAAGCAGCAGTGATTGCACTGTTGTGTTTTGGCGTGGAGAGTAAGACAGCCGGTAAATTACTGGCACTTGAGCTATCCCATCTTAGGGCTCTGGGTTGGCAACGCGTCTGCAATACCCCTGGTGTTGCAGATGTTTATGGGCGGTGGTGATCTCTTACCGTAAGGAGACCCACTTGCTCATTTGCCATCTAGTCAAATAAAAAAAAAGTGGAGGGGAATGGTAAATTTCAATCTTATTTAAGAAAAGGCACAAGTGAAAAAGCCCTTTCCGAATTACTTACAGAATATTTCTTTTATACACATAATATCTATATTTACTTACTTATAAATGCGAAAGTGTGTGTTTGTTTGTGTGTTTGTCCGTCTTTCATGTTGAAATGGAGCGACAAATCGTACATTTAACGTTTAACAGTATACCTACAACAGGGAACAGATGTTTTTTCATAAGCATCCACCACGCATGCGTGATAATTCTCGGAATTTGGACCTATTGTCCGTTACCACGCATGCGCACACAGAACTGTTAACAAGAAGAAAAACCTGTCATTGTTTTAATACAATACAATAACAATAACTCTTAACGAGTATTGCACACCAACACAATAATTTAGGTTAGCTTGAAAATATCCCTTTTAGAGATAAGTTCGCCTTCGTGCTCTTTTGGTTTGTTGTTTTCTTTTTGTATTATGTACAATAAAGTAAGTATTTACATATATACATAATTTAATTTTCTTTCTCAATTTTTTTTATTCGACTGGAAAGCGAACGAGCAAGAACACCAGGGTTATTGCAGATGCATGGGAATACAGAAAGTCGTCAGTTTTTCACCCCTATTGCTAAATGATCACACATTTGTTTTATGTTTTTACAGATTTCAAGATACTTAAAGCATTCGACAGAATACTTAAAACTAACTTATCCCTTTGCAGAATCTCCGTCAGACGGCACATAATGCATAACATATATGTATATCATATTTTAAAGGTGTCAAATAGGCATGCACCATTTCTTTTTTCTTTCCTCTATTAGGCTGCAGCTGACAATTAGCGCTGTGGTTCCGCACTTCAGCATTGCTGAGCTGCCAGCCCTTTCGGCTTGCTATAAGTTTTTTACTTAAACATTACGAGTAAGTTCGGTGCGAGTGATACTTCGGGTGTTGCGAGCGTTCCTAGGCGGCGGTAACCGCTTAACATCAGGCGGACCGCATGCCTGTTTGCCACCGACGTGGTATAAAGTTATCTATGTACCTGATGTATGTTACCTACAAGTTAATGTATTTGCCGAATAAACTTTTTCTTTCTTTCTTTCTCTCTTTCTAAAAAAACACATTATTTGCTGGAGTCATTAGGCAAGGTTTCGTAGATGTTAAATTAGCATCATTCTCTCTCTGAATAGCTAATCTAATTCATTGACCGAGAAAGCTGCCAGTTAGTTTTTTTTTAGCCGACTTAATCATAAGAGGTATGGCTTATAAAATAAATAAGTTAAAAAAAAAGCTGCCAGTTTTCGCCTTATTCTATGTTCTGTGCAGTGCAGTGTTACGCCAGTTCCTAGGAGACACGTGGTCGGACGTTTGTGCGGTATCGGAGTGAACTTGGACGAAAACAGTATCGCATGACTATAATAACGTTTTCAAAACACAGTTGAATTTTTGTTTCTGCATTAGTCTCTTTTCTAAGTCGCTTAAGGTGAAAACTAACTAACTAACTAACTAAATTGGCACAGCGACCCAAAGAGGGTCTTGGTCTCCGAAACGAGAGCATGCCATCTGCCCCGATCGTGCGCAGCCTCTTGCCAGTCGTCGACTTCAAGGCGTCGCAGATCCGCTTAAGGTGAAAAACTTATATAAATTATCTGTTGTTATGTAGGTATCAATATGTAATAGTACTGTACCTACAGAATTAATATAGGACTTGAGTGATTAACCAACGAGTTTGTAGTGGCCAATCGAGCGCCCCACTTGACTTCATCGGAATTGTTGTAAACATTTGCCATTTCTACTTCATGGCCGTACTAACGTTACCTACGATAAAATGATAAAAGTGTGCCCGTCACACCGTAGCGAGCTAGAATGTGATTCGTTAAAAAAAACTCGTCCGCGAATCCATTCGCTGCTCTCGGCGTAGGTACAAATTTTTACCTAACATAACCTGAGGTGCTGAATTTCTGCCTATACTATTGATCCCACAAAAATTAAGGACACATAAAAGATTGTCAAAATAATAAATTTGCCCTAAGTCTCACCTCTGGTAACCGAAATACCTACCAAATTAATACCTTACCTACTAATAATGACAGACAGTGAGTGGTATTTTAATATTTTTTTAGATCGCTCTTTAAGTAATAAAATGGCACCTTTGAAGAGTCATCAAAGAGACGAGAACAAATTTCTGTGCTAAAAATAATCTTTGAATTTACTTTTTATTTTACACTTCCAGGGAATTATGTCAGCCGTTGGCTGTTGCTAAGTTATTTTATTCATAAAGTTTTTAGATTATTTTAATTTTAAAACATTATTTTCGTCGACATTAGGTACCTTGTTACACTTTATTATGTTTAATACAACGTATTGTTTATTTGTATTCTGTGTGTCTATCCTGATTGTTCATGTTGGCAAATAAATCAATCTTCTTCTTCTTTTTAAAAAATGGAAATTCAATCCAATTCCTCCACTCCATTCCAATCTTACTATGATTTTCGGAAATTTATATTAAATATATATATGTCGCAGCGTCGTCACACTGGCCACACCGGTTACTGTTGGAAAAGCTGTTTATATTAAGATCGAACTATCTTTAGTTAACTATGATGATTGTTTAATCACGATCATTTAAATGCTTCTTTAATTATTATTGCTTTATCGAAACGTCAAGTGATGACAAGTCATGTCAGGTATCACTTGGGGGTGGTCTGTGTTTAGTTCATACTGAATCTGCGGGTAGATCGAAATACGTCAGAATGACATTTATTGTCGGTTATAAAACGGAGACGACAGTCTTGATCGGATTTCGATTTGTGGCATTCGAACATGGAGGATGTAGACAATATCTAATTTTGCTATTTCTGTTTCTTTGGCTAGTTGAAGTATAATTTTGATAGTATTTTATGCGGCGATTAACCTTAACAGTGAACAGTGATCACAAAATTCAATATTGCTCTCGTGTCTGACATTTTTTAATGCGCAAGTTGTTTCCACCTGGTTTCTGGAATTTTACTATCAAGTTACAAAAACTACAATCACCGTACAACGTTGCCTCTCGAAAGAGAATACTTTGACACTGGCAAAATTGTCCTATCAATTAGGACAAAAGCCATATTTTAATAGAGAAGAAGACAGTCTTGATCGAGGAGTCGTAGAGCACAAGTGTCTAACATAATCAATTTGCATCGAGTAAGTGCTTTGAGTTTAATCGCCAATTATTAGTGATTTTGTGTACTACGAGTAAGTGCTTGTGCACCTAATAGTTATCCTTATTTCTGAGATTGAAAGAGATTTGGAATATAGAACACGCAGTGTATGGGCATAAGCACAGAACTCTCCGCGTTTTGATAATTGCTTAGCATCCTTTGTTGCTTACGAACCGTGCAGTAGCTTCAAAGTTAATTTAAGCCTTAATTGAAAAAAGATTGGCTTTACAAGAGAAACACGAGTGTAATCATTTCTATCATATTGACCGACGATGAAGAGGGCTAAAGATGGAGACAAGAACTCGGCTATGCTGAACATATATCCTGACACATCTGTGTACCTGTCTATCTAAGTATCTCTCTGTGCGATTATAATTCGACAGGTAAATAATGCTACCCACTTAAGAAAGAAAAGAAAGAAAATAGTATCGCTCTCTTTACCTGCCCACCACCCATCAGTCTCCGATATATATATAAGTAATTTTTTTTTTTATAGTATGCCCGATAAAAAATTATTTTCCTTAATTATACTGAAAGTATTACAGTGAAGTTATTCACGTGATCTCGAATTTTCGTAGCCAGTCACACAATTTCGTTGGCCATGGCATAAATAGTAATAAATCCAATTTATTAAAATTAAACATTTTTCGAATTGGGATTCTCAAAAAAAGAATACAAAGCTTTATAAATATGGTGGGGTATTTTAGGTTGCTTCAATAAAAATTCGAAAAGTAGGTACCTACTGGTTTGGAAATAAACTTTACTATAAGTATAATAAAGCAAACCATTTCTGTAGAACATATAATAATTAATTACTAGCTTTTTCCCGCGGCTCCGCCCGCGTGGTATTCGGTTATCGTGCGCTGTCCCCTCGGGAACTGTGCATTTTCCGAGATAAAAAGTAGCCTTTGTCACTCTCGGGCCCATAAAGTATCTCTATGACAAAAATCACGTCGATCCGTCGCTCCGTTACGTTGTGAAAGACGGACAAACACACTTTCGCATTTATAATATTAGTATGGATACTTGTACATGAAATACCAGTAAAATTTCTGCACGGTGTTAGTGTGCATATTATTATGTCCGTGGAATACGAATGCGTAGCTACAAGATGCATAGCGGCCTCGCTAAGGCTGCGACAAAGTTTCATAAACCATTGAATCACCCTGTGGGTGATATAACGTGATGGGTAACTATTAACTTGTTTGCAGAAGCTGGTAAAGTTTTATTGTGCATCTAAGTTACGTGGGTTTGTGGATTCTCGAATCCATATTAAAGGCTACAACCGTGTACCTACGGAAAACAATGCAAATGCCCCTAAACCGAATAACCAATGAATATATGTATCCTATATCCGGGAGGGCTCTTTAACAGGAGAAAATAATTAAAACTGATCGAATTTGTCACTCTGAAACATTGTTTTGCCATGGCCTTAGTCGCTACGCTTGGCGCGGGTTGGCGACATCAGTTATACCCGATGGTTCGCGGAGGACGCTGCTGCCCATCCTCCGGTTCATGCCTTAGTCGCCTCTTACGACACCCGCGGGAAGAAAACTGCCCAGCTAGTTTATTTCAGTTATTTTCACAGCATAATGTCCTACGGTATGCTGATTTGGGGCAAGGCGGCCGACATAGAAACTATCTTCATTCTGCAGAAGAGGGCAGTCCGGTCTATCTACAACCTTGGTTACCGAGATTCACTAAGAGAACGCTTTAAGGAGATAAATATTCTCACAGTAGCTTCACAGTACATACATGATGTGATATTGTATACACACAAGAATATCGAGTCCTTTAAGAAAGTGTCAGACGTAATGATATCAATACTCGTAATAAGCATAAGCTTGCAGTTCCTAAATTCCGTCTACGGAAAGTAAGCAAATCTTTTGTAGGAAACTGCGTGAGATTTTATAATAAAGTTCCTGTAGAAGCATGGAAATTGCCACACAACTCTTTTAAAGAATACATAAAGAGTGCACTCCTAAAGAAAGCTTACTACAAAGTTGAGGAGTACTTATGTGATAATGCGACATGGCCAAAACTGAAAGCCGATGAAAATTGTGATGTTAATGTGTAATGTGATATTCTCGTGTTTTTGTGTATGTGTGTGCGCGCGCGCGTGTGTGTGTGTGTGTGTGTGTGTGTGTGTGTGTGTGTGTGTGTTTATGTCAGTGTATTTGTATTGTATAGTGTTGTGAAGTGTGACTTGGCAGTGTCCCGGCGCTTTTCGTGTCTAGTTTCTGGTTCTGTTGCCGTCGTCCGCGTTGCAGTATTTAATTTAAAAACATTCATTAGTTGACATTTGGAGACCTTATACATCTCCATCTCTTTATTTTAAAATTTTTTGACCTTGGAGGCTTTTTACACCTCCGATAATTGTATAATTTAAGTAGTTTAATTAAGTAGTTTACTTTGACATTTAGAGACAATATACATCTCTGAATTATTTAGATTAGGAATTTTATTATTAACTCAGGGACTTTATACATCTCCTTGCCATATTTATATTGTATATTGTTAAGCTTATGGATTTTTAACTTGTATATTTTTAGTTTAATTTCTAGTCACAGGCTTGCGACGTCGAAGTTCCCAAGACGATCCCATAGAGCTTATGGGAACGGAAGCAATATCATGCCCTCGGTACCGCTCTGCTTTCAGAGCATGACATGAGTGCGTGTGAGCTAACTTTGGGGGCGGCAGACGTGAGCTTGCCTTTTTCGGAATCCAAAAGCTTAATGGTTACTTGACCTGAAATGTATATTTCAGAATTTTTTTTTTTTTCATTTATGACGGTGGAAGCATTCTACACTTCCGCTTAACGTAGGTATAGTTAGTTTTCAGTTTTGTAACTAAGGGACCCCATACATCCCTGTATTATTATTATTGTAATTTTCTCTTTAATGTATACTGTAGTTTTTAAGTATTTCATTTGAAATTATTTTATTTTGAAAAAATGACTTTCTGCCAAGTTTCTTGCGGCGCATTCTTCTTGGCAATGATGGTCTTTCCGAAAGCGCTGGTAGTTTAAAAAAATGACGTGTAAAAGTGCCCATTGCGGCCTATTTGCTGAATAAATGATTTGAATTTGAATTTGAATTTGAAGAGAGGGGGTGGTGTAATTATCGACCGACACCACACGCCGATACAATGGTTACCTAATTATTTTAATTTGTATGAAAAATGGATAATCTAAAAACTCAATTATTTTAGTATTTTTAAAAGTCACTACACTACGTAAATGTCGTTCAGTTTGCCCAATATGATCTATGTTTTAATTATTTGCTTCTATCCAATCGTTATTTGTCTATGTTAGCATTTGAAACAAAACCTTATACAGAAAGCTTTTACACTAACAAACACATCAATATCAACATATTTCTCAAACATTAAAACTATATATTAGCTTGTTTGTACAGGGCCTCTTTCCATAACAACACATTACAAACAAAAATATTTAAAGAAATACTGGAATCAAAGTCTTTTTTTTTTATTGGTGCGTGAACAGAGCTGTGATCTATGCCCTTGACCCGGTGACTGCGGAACGCTAATCCGAATATGTCCGGCGCGTGCACAGGTCACAGTGAACCTCGTCAAAACAGTAGCACATACTAGTTAAATTAATAATAATTATAATAATAAATATCACGGGACAATTCACACCAATTGACCTAGTCCCAAAGTAAGCTTAGCAAAACTTGTGTTAAAGGTACTAAGCAACGGATAAACATAATAAAAGCATTCATATTTTTTATCTCTTTTGATATCTTTTTACCAATGCTGATCAATTCTCATATAAAGTAAAATTTCTAGATTAGTTACTAAATACTTTTTAAAATATCTGATCCTTTTGAGATTTGAACTGGTGACTGCGGAACGCTAATCCGAATATGTCCGGCGCGTGCACATGTCACGGTGAACCACGTCAAAACAGTAGCACAGACTAGTTAAATTAATGTCTACTTGCTGGAAACACATAAATCTCGAGTTAGAGTTAAGCTTAGCTTATTAGTATCAAAATGTATGGAACTGTCAAGCTTAAGCCACTACAAAACTACACAACTATAAAACTCTGTAGATATCAATTAAAAAAAATTGAAGATTAAATGTAAAGAAAAAGGTCAACACAACTCGGGTAGTATCCTATAGGTAAAAAGTAAAGTGAATGACGGACTGACGAGTTTAAGTACCTAGTACTTTTTCACAAAACATCAGGAGACCCCCTGTATAAACACGGCACTCACACAGTGACAGGAGCCAATATATAGTTTCCTTCAACTCATTCGCATTATTCTTGGAATCGACATGTGTATGATGTGAATATACGAACACTGCAAGTTAAATAAAGCCTTAAGTACAAAAAGTGAGTCTTTTTTTAAATAAGTACTTAAACATAATTACATATTTTTTTCTGATCATTGATATCTTTCTAGAGCTCACATAACATGACTCTTCCTAATTTAGGGACCATGACTGTATGCCAGATATCCCGTTTTACTAAAAGGAACTGTCATCAAGTACCTAAATAAGGAGATGATCTATGTCCTTGACCCGATGACTGCGCGTGATGTGCAGCCTCAAATGTTAAGCACGTGCGCATGTCTTAGAGCACAGTTGTAATTCAGTAAGTACGTGTAAAGTTTTTTATGCGAAACAAAAGAGGCACGTTTCCTGATAGATCACAAAGTGTGTTTGTGTGTTTGTATGTTTGTCCGTCTTTCACGCCGTAACGGAGCCACGGATCGACGTGATTTTTGGCATAGAGATAGTTTATAGTCCCAAGAGTGACATAGGCTACTTTTTATCCTGGAAAAACGCACAGTTCCCGAGGGAACAGCGCGCGATAACCGAATACCACGCGGGCGGAGCAGCGGGCAAAAGCTAGTACTAAATAAACTTTATTTATTTATTTCAGGAAGAGCAAACAAATGCAAATGTATACAATATGTAGTTGTAAATTGGCTACAAACCTACATGCACTTTTTCAGTAGCACAACAAATAGCGTTTAGAGGGTTTTCTGCCTTTTCCCTACTCCCAACAACCCAAATGTTTCATTTGCCAAACGGTTTATTTTCCAACTAAGGATTTTCTCTGAAACTACACTTTTTTCAGAACTTTACTGAGTTTAGAAAATCATAAGAAAATACACTGAGAAAAAAAATGGTTTCGGAGAAAATAAAGAGTTGGGATATGAAAAAATTGGCAAGCAAGAATTCTGCGAAAAGGTAGAACCCGCGTTTAGAAATATGCATCGATATTATACTTAGTATAAGTCAATGGAAATATGTTAAGAAGTTTATATTGGCGGAATCTAAACCAACGTGAATTTTGTCCATAAAAATTGAATGAACGAATACCTACATGATTGCATACTGTTTTTTCAAAGACTACTATATTATACGCACGTGATTTTATACGTTTCAAGTTTTGGTCATGATAAGGTAATTGATAGTTTGGTAAGGTCACTCCTACTGTAATTGAAGTGTCATTCTATGACATTGCATCGTGATGTAACTTCAAGGAAAAAACGATAAGTACCACTCCATTGATAGATGGTGATAACCTAAGGGTACCATCAACATAATATTATTTTGATAACTCAGTATTAACTACAGAATAATGCTTCTTTGATGATGTAGTTACTTTTTTTGGGGTTCCGTAGCCAAAAGCTGTAAATTTGCACGAATATGTATGTAAACTATGCCGACAAAATAGTACAATAAAAATGAAAAAGATTTTTTTTAAACTATGATGATGATGATGTTGATAGCCAGTTAAAGTTCCACGTGACGTCACTGCCGAAATTTGACGCGCTTCATTTATATTTTTTTCCTGTCTGATGCTGTCTGTCTGTTACATAATAATTATTATATCGCTGAACCGATTTATATCAAGCTTGGCGTGAAGAAGATTGAGACCCTTAAAGAACAGATCTTTTTATAAAATTGTATTGTTACTATTACAAAACCCTTTTGATATTAAACCTTTATCTATTTTTGTTCACAATTTTACTTTTATAATGATTGACGATAAAAACCTGTAAACCGTCGAAGAATTCTCGCTAAGCTATATCTATAGTAAGAGTATAATTCCCGCTGGAGAGCTATATATTAATTTTAAACTCAGCTGTGATATTACATTTATTCTATACTAGCTTATGCCCGCGACTTCGTCTGCGCGGACCTAGGTTCTCGCGCGGTGGCGCTCTCTACCGGAATAAAAAGTATCCTATGTTGATCCTTGGGACATAAAATATCTCTATACCAAATTTCATCAAAATCGGTTCAGCGGTTTCGACGTGAAAGCGTAACAGACAGACAGACAGACTGTTGGAAATATATTATTAACGATGGTAACATCAAATAAAGCACCCTGGCGCCATCTTTAGTTGTAAGTTTGTAACTTCACTTGTCTTTGGATATTTTTATAATAAAAACCGTTCGTGGTCAGCTTTCACAGAAATACGTTGTTTTATTAGGTTACGGGCCCAGTATACGCTCATTAGGGCTTAATATTCAGTTTTTTTTTAGGTAGTTTAGCTAGCATAGGTGTAGGCATCCTGTTTTACAATTGGTTCGTGTGTAAAAGTGAAAAATTACAACAATGGCTTCTAACGCATTCCTGACTACCGTGCCAAAGTTAAAAGGTCGCGAGAATTATCACGAATGGGCGTTTGCAGCGGAGAATCTGTTAGTCTTGGAGGGCATGGCTGATTATATCAAGCAGGAGAATGCTCAAGATGCAGCCGCAGAAGATGCAAAAGCGAAAGCCAAACTAATTTTAACGATCGACCCGTCATTATACGTGCACATTAGAGATGCGTCAAGTACTAAGAATTTGTGGAAGAAATTACAATCTATGTTCGATGATTCTGGATTTTCTCGTAGAATAACTTTATTGCGAAATTTAATATCAATTCGACTTGACAATTGTGAGTCGATGACAAGTTATGTGACGCAAATCATGGAAACAGCACAAAAATTATCGGGAACGGGTTTCTCAGTGAATGACGAGTGGATTGGGTGCTTAATGATAGCAGGTTTGCCAGAAAAATACTTCCCAATGATAATGGCGATCGAACATTCTGGGATCGCCATTACAGGTGACGTAGTGAAGACAAAGTTGATTGACCTTGGGGCTAATGGTAATTCCGAGCAAGGTAGTGGTTTTTTGAGCAGAGGGCAGCACAATCAGAATCATAAGGTTGGCAGCAGTGCTAAGAATGACAGCTGCGCGTATTGTCTATGTCAGGTTCGACGAAGAAAAACATAAAATGTTATCGTTGCAAACAGATTGGGCATTACAAATCGCAGTGTAAACAAAGTGATCAACAGCAAGTGAAGAAAAGTAATGCTTTTCCGCTGTTTTCTTGAGTGGGAACTATCGTAAACAAGACTTTTATTTGGATAGCGGCGCAAGCGTTCATATGACGGCAGATGTAAACATGATACAGAATGCATCATATTCACCGAGTATCAAGGAGATTATGGCAGCAAATCAAAATGCCATGCCAGTATTGTGTTCGGGTGATGTGAATGTGAATATCATAACAGTTACTCCAAGTTGCAAATATGACATAACCTTGAAAGACGTCTTGTGTATTCCTAACCTCACAACAAACTTGATTTCCATTAGTCAACTTATCAAGAATGGAAACAATTTGGAGTTTAAGGAGAAATGCTGCTATGTTTACAATAGAGAAAACAGTTTGGTGGCTGTGGCGAACCAAGAAGATGGTGTTTATAAGTTGGTCATGAAACATAAACAATGCTTGTTTACTTCTAATTCAACAGTTAGTAGTGAAGTGTGGCATAGGAGAATGGGCCATTTGAACATAAATGACCAGAATAAAATGAAAGATGGAGCATTTACCGGAATATCATACACAGATAAGTCAGTAATCAACAAAAGTACATGCACGGTGTGTTGTGAGGGAAAGCAGTCGCGTCTGCCATTTGGTCACACAGGTACAAGAAGTAGTGAGCCTTTGGATGTAATACACGCTGATGTCTGCGGACCAATGGAGTCTACTTCGATTGGTGGATCCAGGTATTTCCTGATTTTTGTTGACGACTTTACCCGTATGGCCTTTGTTTATTTTCTTAAAGCAAAAAGTGAAGTTTCAAAGTACTTCAAAGAGTTTAAAAGTATGGTAGAAAATCAACAAGACAGAAAAATTAAAATATTCAGGACTGATGGCTTAGAGTTCTGCAGCAACGATTTCGAAAATTATTTAAAGCAGGCTGGCATTGTTCATTAGAGTACTAATGTATATACGCCAGAACAAAACGGCCTATGTGAACGAAATAATAGGACAATTGTGGAAAGAGCTCGCTGTTTATTATTTGATGCAGGATTAGATAAGAAGTTTTGGGCAGAGGCAACAAATACAGCTGTCTATCTTAGGAATAGATTTATTGCATCAGGATCAAATGATAAAACTCCGTATGAGCTCTGGACAAATAAAAAACCAGATTTAAGTCATGTCCGAATATTTGGCAGTGAGGTGATGGTACACGTGCCAAAAGAGAAACGACTAAAATGGGACACTAAGTCTAAGAAACATATTTTAGTTGGATTTTCTGAAAATGTAAAAGGCTACGGTCTTTATGATCCTATTAAAAAGTATATCATAACTAGTAGAGATGTAATTATCCATGAAAATTTAGACAGAAACTGTACAAATGAAGCAATTGTATCAGTTTCAGTTGGGGATATTGAATCAAAAAGGTCAGAAAGTCATGAAGAAGTAAAGGATGAACCCATCTCGAGTCTTCAGAATCAGAATATCTTAATGCAATGACTGATTCAGATTCTGCATTACAGCAATCTGAAGAAGACGACGAGGAACCAGAAACATTGCCAGTAGTAAAGCGAATAAGGAAGCAGCCAGAGCGTTATGGATTTTCCAATCTATGTACAATGTCATGTCCAAATGTCTCTAATGATCCAACCAGTGTCCGTGAAGCTCTGGAGAGCCCAGATAAAAACAAGTGGATAGAGGCAATGGAGGACGAGCTGCAGGCATTTAAAGAAAATGAAGCATGGGTTCCGGTGAGTGAATTACCTTATAATAAAACTTTAGTACAGTGCAAGTGGGTATTTAAAAGAAAAGTGAATAGTGATAACAGTGTACGTTACAGAGCTCGTTTAGTGGCTAAGGGCTTCACACAGAGGCCCATTATTGATTATGAGGAGAATATGTCCGGCGCGTGCACATGTCACGGTGAACCACGTCAAAACAGTAGCACAGACTAGTTAAATTAATGTCTACTTGCTGGAAACACATAAATCTCGAGTTAGAGTTAAGCTTAGCTTATTAGTATCAAAATGTATGGAACTGTCAAGCTTAAGCCACTACAAAACTACACAACTATAAAACTCTGTAGATATCAATTAAAAAAAATTGAAGATTAAATGTAAAGAAAAAGGTCAACACAACTCGGGTAGTATCCTATAGGTAAAAAGTAAAGTGAATGACGGACTGACGAGTTTAAGTACCTAGTACTTTTTCACAAAACATCAGGAGACCCCCTGTATAAACACGGCACTCACACAGTGACAGGAGCCAATATATAGTTTCCTTCAACTCATTCGCATTATTCTTGGAATCGACATGTGTATGATGTGAATATACGAACACTGCAAGTTAAATAAAGCCTTAAGTACAAAAAGTGAGTCTTTTTTTAAATAAGTACTTAAACATAATTACATATTTTTTTCTGATCATTGATATCTTTCTAGAGCTCACATAACATGACTCTTCCTAATTTAGGGACCATGACTGTATGCCAGATATCCCGTTTTACTAAAAGGAACTGTCATCAAGTACCTAAATAAGGAGATGATCTATGTCCTTGACCCGATGACTGCGCGTGATGTGCAGCCTCAAATGTTAAGCACGTGCGCATGTCTTAGAGCACAGTTGTAATTCAGTAAGTACGTGTAAAGTTTTTTATGCGAAACAAAAGAGGCACGTTTCCTGATAGATCACAAAGTGTGTTTGTGTGTTTGTATGTTTGTCCGTCTTTCACGCCGTAACGGAGCCACGGATCGACGTGATTTTTGGCATAGAGATAGTTTATAGTCCCAAGAGTGACATAGGCTACTTTTTATCCTGGAAAAACGCACAGTTCCCGAGGGAACAGCGCGCGATAACCGAATACCACGCGGGCGGAGCAGCGGGCAAAAGCTAGTACTAAATAAACTTTATTTATTTATTTCAGGAAGAGCAAACAAATGCAAATGTATACAATATGTAGTTGTAAATTGGCTACAAACCTACATGCACTTTTTCAGTAGCACAACAAATAGCGTTTAGAGGGTTTTCTGCCTTTTCCCTACTCCCAACAACCCAAATGTTTCATTTGCCAAACGGTTTATTTTCCAACTAAGGATTTTCTCTGAAACTACACTTTTTTCAGAACTTTACTGAGTTTAGAAAATCATAAGAAAATACACTGAGAAAAAAAATGGTTTCGGAGAAAATAAAGAGTTGGGATATGAAAAAATTGGCAAGCAAGAATTCTGCGAAAAGGTAGAACCCGCGTTTAGAAATATGCATCGATATTATACTTAGTATAAGTCAATGGAAATATGTTAAGAAGTTTATATTGGCGGAATCTAAACCAACGTGAATTTTGTCCATAAAAATTGAATGAACGAATACCTACATGATTGCATACTGTTTTTTCAAAGACTACTATATTATACGCACGTGATTTTATACGTTTCAAGTTTTGGTCATGATAAGGTAATTGATAGTTTGGTAAGGTCACTCCTACTGTAATTGAAGTGTCATTCTATGACATTGCATCGTGATGTAACTTCAAGGAAAAAACGATAAGTACCACTCCATTGATAGATGGTGATAACCTAAGGGTACCATCAACATAATATTATTTTGATAACTCAGTATTAACTACAGAATAATGCTTCTTTGATGATGTAGTTACTTTTTTTGGGGTTCCGTAGCCAAAAGCTGTAAATTTGCACGAATATGTATGTAAACTATGCCGACAAAATAGTACAATAAAAATGAAAAAGATTTTTTTTAAACTATGATGATGATGATGTTGATAGCCAGTTAAAGTTCCACGTGACGTCACTGCCGAAATTTGACGCGCTTCATTTATATTTTTTTCCTGTCTGATGCTGTCTGTCTGTTACATAATAATTATTATATCGCTGAACCGATTTATATCAAGCTTGGCGTGAAGAAGATTGAGACCCTTAAAGAACAGATCTTTTTATAAAATTGTATTGTTACTATTACAAAACCCTTTTGATATTAAACCTTTATCTATTTTTGTTCACAATTTTACTTTTATAATGATTGACGATAAAAACCTGTAAACCGTCGAAGAATTCTCGCTAAGCTATATCTATAGTAAGAGTATAATTCCCGCTGGAGAGCTATATATTAATTTTAAACTCAGCTGTGATATTACATTTATTCTATACTAGCTTATGCCCGCGACTTCGTCTGCGCGGACCTAGGTTCTCGCGCGGTGGCGCTCTCTACCGGAATAAAAAGTATCCTATGTTGATCCTTGGGACATAAAATATCTCTATACCAAATTTCATCAAAATCGGTTCAGCGGTTTCGACGTGAAAGCGTAACAGACAGACAGACAGACTGTTGGAAATATATTATTAACGATGGTAACATCAAATAAAGCACCCTGGCGCCATCTTTAGTTGTAAGTTTGTAACTTCACTTGTCTTTGGATATTTTTATAATAAAAACCGTTCGTGGTCAGCTTTCACAGAAATACGTTGTTTTATTAGGTTACGGGCCCAGTATACGCTCATTAGGGCTTAATATTCAGTTTTTTTTTAGGTAGTTTAGCTAGCATAGGTGTAGGCATCCTGTTTTACAATTGGTTCGTGTGTAAAAGTGAAAAATTACAACAATGGCTTCTAACGCATTCCTGACTACCGTGCCAAAGTTAAAAGGTCGCGAGAATTATCACGAATGGGCGTTTGCAGCGGAGAATCTGTTAGTCTTGGAGGGCATGGCTGATTATATCAAGCAGGAGAATGCTCAAGATGCAGCCGCAGAAGATGCAAAAGCGAAAGCCAAACTAATTTTAACGATCGACCCGTCATTATACGTGCACATTAGAGATGCGTCAAGTACTAAGAATTTGTGGAAGAAATTACAATCTATGTTCGATGATTCTGGATTTTCTCGTAGAATAACTTTATTGCGAAATTTAATATCAATTCGACTTGACAATTGTGAGTCGATGACAAGTTATGTGACGCAAATCATGGAAACAGCACAAAAATTATCGGGAACGGGTTTCTCAGTGAATGACGAGTGGATTGGGTGCTTAATGATAGCAGGTTTGCCAGAAAAATACTTCCCAATGATAATGGCGATCGAACATTCTGGGATCGCCATTACAGGTGACGTAGTGAAGACAAAGTTGATTGACCTTGGGGCTAATGGTAATTCCGAGCAAGGTAGTGGTTTTTTGAGCAGAGGGCAGCACAATCAGAATCATAAGGTTGGCAGCAGTGCTAAGAATGACAGCTGCGCGTATTGTCTATGTCAGGTTCGACGAAGAAAAACATAAAATGTTATCGTTGCAAACAGATTGGGCATTACAAATCGCAGTGTAAACAAAGTGATCAACAGCAAGTGAAGAAAAGTAATGCTTTTCCGCTGTTTTCTTGAGTGGGAACTATCGTAAACAAGACTTTTATTTGGATAGCGGCGCAAGCGTTCATATGACGGCAGATGTAAACATGATACAGAATGCATCATATTCACCGAGTATCAAGGAGATTATGGCAGCAAATCAAAATGCCATGCCAGTATTGTGTTCGGGTGATGTGAATGTGAATATCATAACAGTTACTCCAAGTTGCAAATATGACATAACCTTGAAAGACGTCTTGTGTATTCCTAACCTCACAACAAACTTGATTTCCATTAGTCAACTTATCAAGAATGGAAACAATTTGGAGTTTAAGGAGAAATGCTGCTATGTTTACAATAGAGAAAACAGTTTGGTGGCTGTGGCGAACCAAGAAGATGGTGTTTATAAGTTGGTCATGAAACATAAACAATGCTTGTTTACTTCTAATTCAACAGTTAGTAGTGAAGTGTGGCATAGGAGAATGGGCCATTTGAACATAAATGACCAGAATAAAATGAAAGATGGAGCATTTACCGGAATATCATACACAGATAAGTCAGTAATCAACAAAAGTACATGCACGGTGTGTTGTGAGGGAAAGCAGTCGCGTCTGCCATTTGGTCACACAGGTACAAGAAGTAGTGAGCCTTTGGATGTAATACACGCTGATGTCTGCGGACCAATGGAGTCTACTTCGATTGGTGGATCCAGGTATTTCCTGATTTTTGTTGACGACTTTACCCGTATGGCCTTTGTTTATTTTCTTAAAGCAAAAAGTGAAGTTTCAAAGTACTTCAAAGAGTTTAAAAGTATGGTAGAAAATCAACAAGACAGAAAAATTAAAATATTCAGGACTGATGGCTTAGAGTTCTGCAGCAACGATTTCGAAAATTATTTAAAGCAGGCTGGCATTGTTCATTAGAGTACTAATGTATATACGCCAGAACAAAACGGCCTATGGGAACGAAATAATAGGACAATTGTGGAAAGAGCTCGCTGTTTATTATTTGATGCAGGATTAGATAAGAAGTTTTGGGCAGAGGCAACAAATACAGCTGTCTATCTTAGGAATAGATTTATTGCATCAGGATCAAATGATAAAACTCCGTATGAGCTCTGGACAAATAAAAAACCAGATTTAAGTCATGTCCGAATATTTGGCAGTGAGGTGATGGTACACGTGCCAAAAGAGAAACGACTAAAATGGGACACTAAGTCTAAGAAACATATTTTAGTTGGATTTTCTGAAAATGTAAAAGGCTACGGTCTTTATGATCCTATTAAAAAGTATATCATAACTAGTAGAGATGTAATTATCCATGAAAATTTAGACAGAAACTGTACAAATGAAGCAATTGTATCAGTTTCAGTTGGGGATATTGAATCAAAAAGGTCAGAAAGTCATGAAGAAGTAAAGGATGAACCCATCTCGAGTCTTCAGAATCAGAATATCTTAATGCAATGACTGATTCAGATTCTGCATTACAGCAATCTGAAGAAGACGACGAGGAACCAGAAACATTGCCAGTAGTAAAGCGAATAAGGAAGCAGCCAGAGCGTTATGGATTTTCCAATCTATGTACAATGTCATGTCCAAATGTCTCTAATGATCCAACCAGTGTCCGTGAAGCTCTGGAGAGCCCAGATAAAAACAAGTGGATAGAGGCAATGGAGGACGAGCTGCAGGCATTTAAAGAAAATGAAGCATGGGTTCCGGTGAGTGAATTACCTTATAATAAAACTTTAGTACAGTGCAAGTGGGTATTTAAAAGAAAAGTGAATAGTGATAACAGTGTACGTTACAGAGCTCGTTTAGTGGCTAAGGGCTTCACACAGAGGCCCATTATTGATTATGAGGAGACTTTCTCACCAGTTGTCAGACATTCTACTTTGAAATTATTATTTGCACGGTCTGTTCAATTGAATTTAGATATCACGCACTTGGATGTTAAAACAGCCTTCTTAAATGGCTTTCTTAAAGAGGACATTTATATGGTTCAACCAGTTATTGATTGTGATATAAATAGGAATAAGGTTATTGTTAAGTTAAATAAAGCAATTTACGGTCTGAAGCAATCATCTAGATCATGGTATGAGAGAGTTGAACAATGTTTATGTGAGCTAGGTTTCAAAAAGAGTCGCATAGAGCCATGTGTTTTTACAAAAATAAATAACGAGTTAAAAGTTGTTATAGCTCTGTATGTCGACGATTTTTATATTTATTCCAATAATCAAATTGAGACTGACGAGTTAATTTCTGTATTGAGCTCTAAGTTTAAGATTAAGAATTAGGGTCAAGTTCAACAATGCTTGGGCATGAGAGTCAGAATTGATAAAGAGTCAAAATGTTATTACCTTGGATCAGGAACAGTACATAGACCAATTATTGGAAAAATTCAACATGTTAAATTGTAAGGTTGCTAGTTCTCCAATGGAAAGTAAATTAAATATTAATAAGTCAGAATACTGTGACCAAGAAATTCCATATCAACAATTGATTGGAAGTTTGATGTTTTTATCAGTTCTTACAAGACCTGACACATCTTTTAGTGTCAGTTTCCTTAGTCAATTTAATAAGTGTCATACAAATATTCATTGGAACTATGCAAAGAGAGTACTTAGGTACCTTAAGAAAACTAAGAATTTTTGTTTGAGGTATGTAAAGGAAACAGCTGGACTTGTTGGCTATGTTGATGCCGATTGGGCAAGTAACACTTTAGATCGGAGATCATATACAGGCTATTGCTTTGTAATGTCAGGCTCAGCTATTTCCTGGGAGAGTAGGAAATAAAGAACAGTGGCGTTGTCAAGCATGGAGTCTGAATATATGGCTTTAGCTGAGGCATGCAAGGAAGCTATATATTTGAGATCCTTGTTATGTGACATTACTGGTAATCTTTGTACTGTGTCAATGTACAATGACAGCCAAAGCGCACAGAAGTTGGCAAATTATGTGTGCAATAGAAAAAGTAAACACATTGATATTAGATATCATTTTATAAAAGATGCAGTTAGCAATAATATTATTAATTTAAAATATTTGCCAACAACTGATATGCCAGCTGATATTCTCACCAAAGCTTTAAATCCTGCCACGCATAATAAATGTATTAATGGTCTGGGGTTAGTCGGGTAGAGACAGAAAATTAGTATGAGTGAAATACTGTTGTTTTTATGAAAGTTTTTGTTTATTTGCTGTAGTTGGGGTGTTGGAAATATATTATTAACAATGGTAACATCAAATAAAGCACCCTGGCGCCATCTTTAGTTGTAAGTTTGTAACTTCACTTGTCTTTGGATATTTTTATAATAAAACCGTTCGTAGTCAGCTTTCACAGAAATACGTTGTTTAATACAGACAGACAGACAGAGTTACTTTCACATTTATAATATTAAGTAGGGATTTTTAACCTTTACCACAAACACACCTCAGTTTATGATTTTACCCAACCTTTCCCTAAATTGGACTTGGCTAAGCTCCCTAGCTTAAAAAGCCATGCTGTGCTGTAATATGGAACTCTGAGGTGAACGGAACACGTGGGTAGACAAATACCCTGTCGAGGTTTAGAATAAACGCCTTCAGTTTATGCGCTCCTGGTATTTCGGGAGGAGAAAGTACGTAAAATCACGGCGAGATGCAGTTAAATTAAAGTGCATACCTACTCGTGAATCGTACCTATATCAATCCAATTATAACTGAACTAGCTTTTGCCCGCGGCTTCGCCCGCGTGGAATTTGGTCCTCGGGAACTGTGCATTTTCCGGAGTAAAAAGTAGCTTATTTCACTCTTTGGCCCGTAAACTATCTCTATGCCAAAAATGACGTCGATCTGTCGCTCCGTTATGGCGTGAAAGACGGACAAACATACAAACACACATACACACTTTCGTATTATAATATTAGAATTCACAAATTATGCGTAAAGCCCATTCGGCTTACATTGGTTATGCGTAAAAGAATTCGGCGTAAACTGTTATGCGAAAACAGTTTCGGCATAAGTACTATTATGCGTAAACAGATTATGCAAAATTATGCGTAAGCAGGGGGAACCTTAATAGCTTGGCCGTTTATAGATCTACTAGCTTATGCCCGCGACTTCGTCTGCGCGGATCTAGGTTATCGCGCAGTGGCGCCCTCTACCGGAATAAAAGGTACCCTATGTTGATCCTTGGGTTTCAAACTACCTATATTCCAAATTTCATCAAAATCGATTCAGTGGTTTCGACGTGAAAGCGTAACAGACAGACAGACAGAGTTACTTTCGCATTTAAAATATTAAGTAGGGATAGGGATAGTAGGGATTTAATGACACCCAATTTCTTACCATACACGTATCGGTCATACTTTCTAATCGACTTAGGTACTTAGGACGTTAGGAAATTACGTCACGGGTCTTCAATATCATGAAATACATAATGCTTACTGTAGCGCCCCCTTGCGAGTTAATACTATAGATAACGCCTATGTAAGAACCATCTCAGATAAGTAATCATCAAATGCATTACGGAAAACAGCATCAATAACATTCGATGGTCATTTTACGAGCATGGTGAATGGTGTTGCTTTGAAGATGAGCTCTGGTTGAGTTCGAAACGCGTCAGTGCAGTGTGGTGGGTGGTGATAGATGCGTTTGTGTGATTTGTGTGTTCTTACAGTGTGGAGGTGGAGGAACTGCATGAACGTCGCGGGTGAGCAAAGATGGATGGAAGGATGGATGGATGGATTTATTATTGTTATTATTATTAAAATAACTAGCTGCTGCCCGCGGCTTCGCCCCCGTTGTATTTTCTCTATATTTCCTTCCATAAAAACCTTCTCCTGACAATAACGAACACAACAAAAAAAAATTAGCGAAATCGGTCCAGGCGTTGTTGAGTTATGCGCTTTTCAACACATTTTGCGATTCATTTTTATATTATAGATAAAATTGTTTCAGTTGATTGATATTTACCTCCGCAAAGTAACGCCTGATTCGCTTAATTGCATACAACACAGCACAAGTGACAAGACTTAAACTTGGACCTTTGGTGTTTGTTGTTTTGAAGCAAGCGTGCCTAGAGTTGATTTTTGAAGTACCTACTACTTATTATGAACAGATTCTGATATGGAAACATACCAGTTGTAAATTTCCTGTCTTGCAACGTGGTTAAAATTTTTATTTTGTTGTGGACGATGTTTGTAAGTGGTAAATATTAGTCTGTAGAGCGTACCTATTGTAAGTTTTTATACCGTGTTAGTTCATACTTATTTGTCTATTTCTATACTAGCTGTTACCCGCGATTTCGTCCGCGTAGAATTCGTTATCGGTATCCCGCGGATACCGATACGACGGAACCTACTTACCGTTACCTATGTGAGTGAATTCAACGGCAGTTAAACCTTAGTAGTTTTGCTTGTTGCATTATTGTAAAATGTATATTGTTTCTCTAATTAGTAAATAAATGAAATTAAATGAATGATGTAATTTTCCGGGATAAAAACTATTTCATGTCCTTTTCCGGGACTCAAACTATCTGTATACCGATTTCATATAAATCGGTTCATTGGTTTAGACGTGATGAGGTAACAAATAGACAAACAAACAGATTTACAAACTGTCACATTTATAATATTAGTGTGAAGCGATTAATACGTAATAATAAGGCATGACATTAGTTGCAGAGGCTACAACGCCTGCATACGAGGGTCAAATCAATGATATTGTATCACGTTATCGTGTATTAGTGTACCTACTTATATTAATTGTTACATAGGAAAGTTACATAAGCCTCCTAAGTCGAAGTATAACTACCTTATGTTTAATCAGTATAATTGAGTATACTTATGACACTGAAATTTAATTCATAAAAAAACGCCCGAAAAACACACCGCCAAAAAAGACAACTAAAAAGTAAAATAGTATATTTTTTATCGAGAGACTAAAATAAGCCACTACATACCCGAGGCTGTTAGCCACCCGAGCTTTAGCGAGGGTGGCTATTTATCCGAGGATTTGTATTGACTTTTAGTCTCGTGGTGAAAACTCTATTTTTCACTTCGATTGCGAGAAAAAAAAATAGTCAGTTTGGTATAAAAAGATTAAATCAAAAAATTTAAATAAATCTTTCTAGATTTCGGCGACAGAAAATTATCAATTATGTCTTTTCCTCTTATTATTATTATTTCCCTTGATTGCTCTTATTATTATTTCCCTTGATTGCTCGACATCATAATTTTCGGTATCACTACTTGACGACATTGTGAGATTACTCGTAATCAATTTATTTTAATCGTTTACGATTTACGCTCTACAACAATGTCAAAGTTTTCGCGGTAAGTATTTTTTTCCAAGACAGACATAGCAAAATTGCATCGATGAAATGGTCCATACACAAACGGAAAAATAGAATGGCGCCACCTTCTATGCGGAATAAGCAAGAACTAAGACCACGTAGACTAAGAACGTAACATTTTCGTCATTAAAATGGTCCACACACAAACTTATTTTTTGCAAGTAACTGGCTGTTTGAGTTTATCTAAGTCACTCGAAGTAAATTAAAAAATTAATTACTTTTACTCCCTAGGCCCTAGGTCGTAAGGCTATATTGACCCACTTTTAGAGCATGAGAAGTGAAAAATAATTATGCACTACCTAGCTGTTGCCCGCGATTTCATCTGCGAACAATTCGTTTATCCCGCGGGACTATGCTGATTTCCTGCAAAATTAGCCTAAGTTAATTTAGTATAAGTACCTAGTAATATTTTTTTATCTAAGCGTTGTTGGTGTTGGGGGGGGGGGGGGATATTGTACTTTTTTGGCACCTATGCCGCATACGATTTCACTGAGCGAATTGTACGATAATTGATCAGAGTGCATATATTTTTGAACGCATCTTATATTTCCAAGTTTTCAACTTTTCTCCACTACAGCTTTCATTATTGTAAACAAAAAAAAATACAAAAAATATAACCGACTACAAAAAACCATGAAAATAATTTTCTACCAGTCTGAAGTCGGTGCCTCAGCACGAGCCAGCAGGAGTGGACCTATAATCGTCTACCTCACCTACAACTATAATGAGTATATTAGGCTTCAATCACTCCTGTTGGTATAAAATTATTTTCATGGTTTTTTGTAGTCGGTTCTATTTTTTTTTTTTAGTGTAAACGGTCTAAGATACAATATTTTGATTTCAACTGCTCGTCACCTTCTACGAAAAATAGCTTTTTCCGATGCAGAGACGTTCATTATTGAGGATACCTGGTGCTTTATCACATCACCCGTTCCATTTTACCATATGAATTACGATGAGCATAAATTGCTTAGCAACTGCGTTAAAGTAACTGAAATTCAACCCGTGAAGTACTTGTTATTGAGTAGTCGCTCCATTGGTCAAATTTGGTCTTCATCATCAGTTCCACTTCACCAAATGTTGATTTTCAAGAGCAATTGCACAAGTTACTACTAAATATATCAAAATTACTAATAGGTATCCCTATAACATTTGAAGAGTTCCCTTGATTTCCTTAGGATCCGATCATTGGATCCTGATTTGGTGCTTATGGGACCTAATTGAAAGCATTCCTAGACGAAAACAAAAAAAAATTCAAATCAGTTCATAAATGACGGAGTTCTGAGGTGACAAACATAAAAATAAATACAACCGGAAGTCGTTTAAAAAGACAAAATGATCTGTAAAGAGCCACTTGACTGTTATCATTTTATTTTTGCAAATTTTGCACCGAGGTTACCCGCCAAGCCGGAACCAATCGAAGTGCAACTTGATACCTAAGACAAATTGACAGCTTAGAGCTTGGCTGTATCAGAAACCTTGGTAAAATTACGCATTCATTGATTTACGCTTAAAGTTAAGTCCATCAAAGCTTTCCATGTGTTTATTGATGCTTTCATACTTCTGATTCGGGTTCCCTTTATCTTGCATACGATTCTCCAAACTACACTTCGCATAACAGGTAGTTATCTCTTTTTTTGCCGAATGATACTTTTGCATGATGGTCGCCAGAATCTTACTGCTGCCAGAAATGGTTACTACAACTAAAACTACAATTAAAACAACTCTGGGGGCTTTTTATTATTCTTATTCAAAGTCATATTATGAGATACCTATGTCTGAGTAGCAACTGTTCGAACATAATTATAAATATTATTCTCATCGATATAAAAAACGCCCGAAAAAAACACACAGAGTTTACAAAGTTTTGGGAAATGATAGGTGAGAAAAAATATATGCGAAAAGTAATTCGGTGATATGATGATTCTGCTCAAGGTTGTTATGAGAAACGAAATTATGAGATTCGATTTTATGCAACATATTAGTGTACCTTCTGATCCATACCTTAATTACATGTTTTTAAACTTTTCTTTAAAAGGTTAATGATAAGGAGATTTTTTTTTGTATTTAACGCTTTCTTAGCCCTTTGTAGAGTATCTTTGACTTGCCCTATAAACTTGTTTCCACGGTCGATATGTTACTATATTTGAGATAAAGTAATTGAAAAGTGGAAAAAAAGCGACGCGTTAATAAGAATTAGAACAAAAATCTGGAGAATGGCCGAGCTCATCTTGTAAATCAACCTTTGCATAAGAGATACACGAATGGATATGTCTCGAAATTCTCATTTCTCTTAATCTAATTCTAACTTTTGTTTTGTTAGCAGTTGTATTGACAAGTTAGTAGGTGTGCTCCACCTTTCACATGAGTGAGGAATTCAAGACATTGGTTTTAATCCTGGCATTCCATTCTTAAAGTCTATTATCGCGGTGTTTTTTGCTCATTACTCGTATTGTCCGCTTTAGTTCAGAATCGCGAAAATATTGCAATGACCTATTTATTTAACCTTATCGGTCGGACACGCGACCTTAATGCACCGATAAGATAGTAGCAGTCATTGATGTATATGTACTTACTAGATGCGCTCGTTCATGTCAACAATATGTTCAAATATCGGACTGTCACAAGACGTCAACGCTATATAGATTATACACCGCAGACGTGACACAGCTATTTTACCTACGAAACGTAATCATTTTGCATCTGGCAAAATAGATATTTTCGAAAAAAAAAACAAACTTTTTAACTGCATTTTTTTAATCAATTGAAAGAAATTATCTTAATAAATAGGCAGATAGTGAATGAGGTTTTGAAAAAAAGCTGAAGCACTAAAAATGTGATTGAAACCTGTAATTCAACGGTTCTTAAGCCTTTATCGCAATGGAACCCCTTATTGAAAATTTAAAATTTGCCGGAGCCCCAAAATAGTCAAAAATGGTGTACTGAGTAATATTATATTATTATTTTTTTTTGTTTTTTAGAAGCAATGTATGCTTGCTCAACGAAATTTCAGATTTTTTAAAAGCGAAAAAGATTTTCGGAATGCCGGAGGGGATTTGAATGTTATTAGTTACTGTTTCCGAACGTAACCTGTGTTTTGGGCGCGCTGTCACTGTCACTATATAGATATATGTATTCATGTAGACAAATGAGAAGTAAAAAGCATGTTCTAATAAATTACTGTTTTATTCTTAAATATATCCAGAAACAGTTACTAAAATGCGTATCGCGTGACATATTGACGTTCATAAAAATTTGTAGCTGGAAAAAGAATGACAGGTATAAATAAAGCAATTAAACGAATTGTCATGCATGTTCAGTCACAATTTTTTACCTACAACCAATTCTGAATGGGATCGTCTGCACGTTTTAGTCTATGATTGAAAGATGGCGTAATGTCAACGACTTTATAACCTTCGATGCGTTACGTCTTATTTAAAAAAATGTTTTTATTGTGGTATTACAATATTATTAGTTGCTTAATCACTTGTACAAGATGTAATTTTACTTACTTGAGTAGTGAATTGTTACTTACGTGCAGGTTCACGCCTATATTCGGAGTCTCAATCAAAAACTAGTTCGTCCGCCGCTCATGAATGTCAAAGTCATACTAAAGTCCTTTGCACAGTGCAAGGTGCAAAGCAGTGGAACACAATGAGTGTTCGGATGGCGTAATCTAGTACATATACATCAATGGTAGCAGTAGGGAAAGGTTGACATGAGCTTTCCCAAGTGTTTAACACATAGATATAGATCGCTAAGTGCTTAAAGATAGATGAGGGAAGCAAGATGAGGGAGTCTAGCTAGAGGGTTTAAAACTATGAGTTCATGTTCATACCTAAATTAAAAAGATACGTATGCCAGAAACATGCCTGCAGATGATTAGCTTGAAAATTATTGTACTTATTATACTTTGGTGGCTTTTGGATTAATTATTGTACTTTGGTCTAATATAGTCGTGGAAACTGACTCACATAGGTACCATCAGCCAAATAAGTGGTCTATCAATTTTTGAACAAGTTCCTATCATGTGAATATGTTACTAAAGTCGAACTTTCAAGTTGACAGACACGTCTATTGGTATTTTTGTTTTATGACATGCAAACGATTATCAACTTTAGGGTGGTAGACCATATATTTGACTGTTGGTACCAGGTAGGAACATGTTTTTTACTGTATATCATAGCAAAAATTATATATTTATTCATGTTTTTGGGCACATACGGTACAATAAAACTTACTTTATAATAATAATAATTTATGCAACTGTTACGTAATAATGGTCCTTAAACACGAGTGTGGTTTTGAAATGATATGATATGATCAAATTCTTTACTCTGGAATAACTAAAAACCTAAGTTTGATGGTTCTCTATCGTTTGCCCGAATTTCATAAATATGCCCGAATGTATAGTTTTCTAGAATTTTCATTTGCCATAAAGTAATTTATTTCTGGAGTAGTAATTTGTTCAGAGTTGATATTAAACTAATCTAACCTAAACTATTGCATTCTATACGATGACATTAAAAAAATCCTGAAACAGCACGGTTCTATATATTTTATGGCAAACGTTGGTATGGCAAGTGAAATTTGGGCAAATGAAATTCGCGCAACTAAAGGTAAACGAAGTTAGATAGATAGGTTAGAAATGATGGTGCAGATCAATCAAAGAAAAATCTTACACAGTGACTTTGACATTTGGAATCGATTTCCTTTTCTGTATTAAAGTCCTTTGGCGTCGATTTTTCAAAATAATTTAAACAGAACAAGCAGTGCAACTGTGTCAAGTTCTAACAAGTTATCGTCCGGTGATCGCCCGCCATACTACATTTGACAAAATGGGACTTCTTAATCAGAGCATGAAGCTATCACTTGTGGTAAGTATAGCAAGTAGTGCGAAGCGATAACACGTTTTAATATTGAACCAAGTAGCTTTTTCCCTTACAATTTCATTTTATTTGTCCATGCTATAGAAAAATCATTAATTTAGTCCAAAAATTTTATTGAAGCTTAGCTTGGTTTTAAGTTAAATGTGCACTATATCGTTGGGTGTCTCCATAGATAGGCTTCTATGGGCGTAGGTACACTTTTATTTCCCATAATTTAAATTGGTAGAATCTGGTTTGCCGTAAACATTTAAAAATAAGTATGCGGTTTTCAAGATTTATTAAAATGTCATTTTATAGAATGCCGGATCTTAAACTCATCAGTCTAAGATCCGGCATTCTATAAAATGACAGAGAACCTGTTTACGCCAATAAAAATACTGCACAACCAAACGCAGTATTCATTTGACGAGACCGCGCCATCTAGGGGCGAAAAAGTGAACTAAACGCGTCGCAGCGCCGCGTGACTCAAGGTCAAGAAGCCATTTTTAAAAACAATCAGTTTTCGCTCGGAACTCCTACGAGACACGTACCATAATTCGGAAGTGATCGTAGAAACGCTATATTTATGTGTTAATTTGTCACCCCGGAGTTTATTTTGTGTTGTGTGCGAATAATAAACTATAAACTAAACATTTGGACAGCAAGAAGAAGTTTTAAAGTGCTTTTGCGGCTGTTGCAAGCTTGCAGCGCCGTGTTTTGTTTTGTACGTCGGTTGCTGATGGCGTCCTTCTGAAAAAGCGTCGGATGGAAGAAAAACTTCGAGATTACTGCATCACATTCGCTGTAAGTCCCCTGGATCTTTAATGGTACGTCTCGTCCATAAAACGGCAAAGAATTACACGCCCCCGCCTTCTATCTCAATTTTTTTTTGATTTACTTATATCTCAAAATTAATTTTCTATGAGACCAAGATAGGCAGTATTTTTACGAGCCTGTGGCTCATTCATTAATGGTCCTTCGTCACCCAGGATATTGTCCAGTTTCCTGTCCCTTTGTTCTACCTAGTATACACTCCTACTTTGTATTAATAAGTAGATATACGCGCATTTGTATACGCGCTTTCCGCTTAGTAAAAGGACTTAGGTATTTAGGTACTTATTTTATTAGAACTCCGTGTCTGGTCATAAGTATAATATAAGTCCAGCACGTAGGTATAACCCTATATAAATAAATACTTAGTCACCATAATACTTTCACGTATTCAATTTACTCCTTTTGAGCCTCGTTATTAAACTCGTCAAAACCGTCAGTAGATATTTCGCGAAGTCTGTGTTCGGTGCGCGACTTGCGCGAGTAATAGGTAATAATAGGTACACTTACCTATCTGCTTGCCGCGCTTTTATGGTAATATTACAACCCAATTGTTATTATTACGTTGGTGTGGATATTTCATGGACCTCGTACTCGTATTACGAAGTTATTTATATAGTTAACACCTATTATCAATAGTGTTTAAATATCAAAGAGTGTAAATCTAAATCTTGTCTATTGGAAATAAGTGCGTACGTACGGATTCGAAAAGTGAGCTCGCGTTATTTGGTTGTTGTTTATAAAACTTGTAGGTATCTACAACAAGTTACATTTACGGCGCTCGCTGACATTGATAGGATTGACTTGAGCATTATTGCAAAGTATTAATTAATATAAAAAAAAAGAAACGTTTTTTATTGTTAAGTAATAAGGTAAACACATAAAGTAAAATAAATACTCAACCTGTCGAATTATATTTGCGTTAAAAATATTGTTTTATTAAATTGAACTAATGCGGTGAATAGGTAGGTAGGTAGGTAAGTTTGTATAGTTTAGTGTCACTTTATACGGTGAGTCGCATAAATTGGTTTTAAGTAAGTAGGTAATAGACGTCACTTTTCGTTAATTATTTATTATTGTGCTGTAGGCTGAAGTGATTACCTATTGGTCTGCCAAGAATAAAAATGGGTAAAGATGAAGGTGAGGTAGGGCCTAATATTAGGCTTTTAGAAGCGCGAATGAAGACTTACTTCGGTAGATTACAATTTATATATGATGCTACGAAAAATTTGGACTCATTCGAATCGCAACAAAAATTTATGTCCCGCGCATCGTCCGTAGATACATTGCGTTTGGAGTTCAACCAAATTATAGAACAACTAAACATTGCGCGTATGAAAGCCGACGCTGACTATGAACCTTCATTCCAAGCTTGGGACTCTTTTGAAGATATGTATTCACATATTCGACATGTAATGAACACATTCACCGATATCAAGTCAAATGTCAATATTGACCAACTTACTGCTTCAAAACCTCATTTGAAGCTCCCGCCTATCGTGCTACAAACTTTTGACGGAGAACAGAGGAAATTCGCTTCCTTTATCGATTGTTTCAACAGTACCGTACATCATAATAGTTTGCTTTCAAACTCTGAAAAGGTTTTCTACCTGTGCGGCCAGCTTTCGGGTAAAGCTCTGTCGTCAATTGCAGGAATAATTCCGTGCGGAGAAAATTATCAGTTAATTTATTCTACGCTAGTGGAAAAGTATGAGGATGTCCGGTTGTTAGGATCGTCATATCTAAATGACCTGTTTAATTACAAAGAACTGAGCGTGCCTTCTGCAAAGGGATTAAATGATTTTATCGATTGTTTCGTAACAACCACTGCGGCTTTCGATAAATTAAAAATATCTGATAAAAAAGAATTTATATTTTTATTCTTGGCTCTAAGGAAAATCGACCCAGATACTGCTCGCATGTTCGAAAATTCAGTGCGTTCGGAAAAATTACCGACTTACGATAGCTTTGTTAAATTTATTAAAGAACAAGCTAAAATACTCGAACGCAGGGGAGACCCTGACGTTGGATGTTCTAATTCGACTGCTCGTCCTCAGAAACCGATGAATCCTAAGGCTGTAACCGCGAAACGAACCCAGGCCTTTGTTTCATCTACAGAGGCCTTAACTCCGTGCAACTTGTGCGATTCTGTGCACGAGCATTTCTATCAGTGCACAGCGTTTAAGAATCTAAAACCGCGCGAGCGCTACAGTTTTATTAAAAAAAATGGCACTTGTGTCAAATGTCTTAGTCGACATCATAAAAGTGCCAATTGTCGCTCGAGTCAAGTTTGTGAAAATTGCAATTCAAGTACTCATCATTCTTTGTTGCATTTTTTTGATAGTCCGACTACTGCGATGCCCGCAACGCAAATGTTAGTACCTGACGGTTCTAGTAGTTCCAGCGCTCTGGACGAAGGGGCTCCTTGTGACGGTAGCGTCCATGTCTGTCGCTGTGGTGCGGTGGGCACGCCACCGCTCGCGCCGCCCCCCGCACACCCACTCGGTGCCTCTGCCGATGTTTCCGCTCCATTGCTAACGGCCGCACACGGCGCCGCACAAGTGTCACATAATTATTTACAGGCAAACGTCGTCGCGCCTTCGCCCTCTACCGTGCTGCTCGCTACGGCGCGTGTGCTAGTAGTCGATGCTTGTGGTAAGTCACACTTTTTGCGTTGTTTAGTCGACAATGGTTCGCAAAATCATTTTATTACAGCATCATGTTGTAAAAGGCTTTCGCTGACTTATTCCTCAGAAGAGTCACCTATAGTTGTAAATGGGTTTGGCGGCGCGTCTAATCAAACAAAGGGAAGGCTGCGTCTGACAATTCGCTCTCGCTATGATAGCGCTGTTGCTTATGATATTCAACCACTAGTTGTGGACCATGTCACTGCATGTTTACCGTCAGCACCGATAGACGTATCTAAATTATCTTATCTAGATGGTGTGCCTCTTGCGGACGATACTTATCACATTCCAGGAGAAATTGATATGTTGCTAGGAGCGGAGTTGTTTGGTAACATGTTAATGTCCGGTCGCGTGCGAGGTCCACCAGGAGCACCAGATGCTGTGCAAACGACGCTCGGTTTTTTGTTAATGGGGTCGGCGCCTCTGGACATCCGGGTTCGTCCATCTAAGCCCGTGGTGTTATGCGCGTTCACTGGTGCTCCGCTTGACAAATTAGTGGAGCGATTCTTTAAATTAGAGGAAGTGTCAACTACTACTTCCAATTTTCTTAGTCCCGATGAACAGGAATGCGAAGATAATTATACAAAAACGACAACTCGTGATTTATCAGGCCGTTACTCTGTGGCATTACCTTTTAAGGATAGCCCAGAAGCGTTAGGCAAATCTTTATTTAATGCACAAAAGCGATTTATATCGCTGGAAAGAAAATTTACTGCATCTCCGACTTTTCAGTCTGCCTACAATGACATTGTAACCGATTATGTAGAAAAGGGTTACTTGACTCCAGTTCCCGGTGATGTAAAGGACGAGGGTTATATTATACCTCACCATGGTGTCGTTAGAAATGATAAAGTTTCTACTAAGTTGCGTCTTGTTTTAGATGCCAGTGCACCCACGGACACGGATGTCTCTCTTAACTCTATCTTAAATCCTGGCCCTAATCTACAATCCGATTTATTTCTGGTTCTGCTGAACTTCAGGTTATTTCCCATCGCGTTTTCCGCGGACGTAAAGCAGATGTATCTTCAAATCTATGTCCATCCAGAGTTCAAGAAATATCAACGAATGTTGTATAGGTTTGAGTTAGGTGATTCATTACAGTTGTTCGAGTTTGGAAGAGTATGTTTCGGTTTATCAGCGAGTCCATATTTGGCTTTACGCACCGTAAAACAACTAGCTAATGACGAAAAGGATAATTATCCACATACTGCTGAGGTAATTCATCACGGGGATTTTTATATGGATGATGTTGCCTCGAGCGCTCTGTCATTTAATACAGCTGCTGAAACTGTGAATCAGCTAATAGATATGTTCAAGTCCGGTGGTTTCGAGTTGACAAAATGGTCAAGTAATTCACCGGAATTGCTTGATGTCTTGCCTGAAGGGTATCTGCACCCCAGTGTAGTAAAGTTTGACGATGAGTTTTGTCAAAAGGTTTTAGGAGTTAAGTGGGATCCACGTGCAGACGTGTTTTCATTTGATATTAATACAGGCACAGAACGTTGCACCAAACGAAATATTTTGTCTGTTATAGCTCGACTGTGGGATGTTCTCGGGTTTGCTGCTCCTGTAATTTTGTATGCCAAACTTTTAATTAAAAAACTGTGGCTTGCCAAAATAGACTGGGATGAAAAACCACCTCAGATGATCATTGATGCTTGGACTGTTTTTCTAGGTGAATTACCACTTCTGAGTCAACTAACGATTCCTCGCCACGTGGGTGTTGTGCAATCCAGCGTTGTTTCTCTTTTGGCATTCGCGGACGCCAGTGAAAAGGCATACGGATGTGTATTGTATTTACATACGGTTTCGGAACGGGAGGTGTCCGTGCGTTTTTTATGCGCTAAACCTAAGGTTGCCCCTGTAAAATCAGTGACATTAGCCCGCTTAGAGCTTTGTGCAGCTCATTTACTGTCCAAATTAGTGCGAACCGTTCTCAATCAATTTACAACTCGGATTCAAATATCTGGGGTTTATGCCTTTTCAGATTCGACCGTCACTCTTCACTGGATTCACTCTAGTCCCCATCGTTGGAAGATCTTCGTTGCAAACCGTGTCGCCAAAATACATGAAAATTTGGCACCAGAAAACTTTTACCACATTCCAGGGAAAGATAACCCCAGCGACTGCTTGTCACGAGGACTTACACCTTCGCAGATTCTTAATCATCCATTGTGGCTGCGTGGTCCGTCATGGGCCCAATTAGATAGTACGCGTTGGCCTATTAAGCCATTTATGGCCACAAAAGCTGAATTGGACATACCTGAAAGAAAAACAGTGTCTTTAGCAACATTTAGCAAAGATGAACCACTTTTTTATAAACTGTCTCAAAGATTTTCGTCCTGGACTAAGTTCCTTCGGGTGACAGTTTACGTTCTGCGTTTTGCGAAGCGTCTGAAGACCATAGGAGAAATTACAGTAGACGACATGGATCAGGCGGAACTGGCTGTCATCAAAGACTTACAAACGGTTCATTTTTCGGATTATCTTGAAGCTTGTCGTACAGGAGAGAATTGCTCTTCGAAGGCTATTAGGAAACTTCGACCGTTTGTAGTTGACGGTGTGCTTCGCGTTGGAGGTAGACTAGAGAACAGCAATCTCACCTTTGATCACAAGCATCCTTATCTTCTTCCATGTGCGGATCATATAGTAAATCTCATTATAGATCATTCTCACCGCCAAAATTGTCATGCAGGCGAATGTCTTCTTTTTTCGATTTTAAGACACCGATACTGGATATTGTCGGCTAGGAAAATAGTGCGTGCTTGTGTGGCAAAATGCTTGCGTTGTTTCAAGTTTCGCCCTAAGGTCGCACCCCCACCGGTTATGGCTGACTTACCTGAATGTAGGCTACGGATTTCAAAACCTTTTTCTCACACGGGTCTTGATTTTTGTGGTCCTTTAAATGTGACTATGGTTCGTAAACGAGGAGCGAAAACTCAAAAGATGTATATTTGTGTCTTCATTTGTCTGACCACTCGGGCTACTCATGTCGAACTTTGTTCTGATTTAAGTACAGACGTATTCCTTAATGCACTTAAACGATTTATTTCTCGCAGAGGTCCTGTAGACACATTATACTCAGATAACGCTACTAACTTTGTAGGAGCACATTCGCATTTGCAAAGTCTTTCGAACGACAACAATTTTTCTGAAGCCTTTGCATCTGAATTACTTAACCATCAAATTAAATGGAAATTTATTCCCCCAAATGCACCACATTGGGGAGGTAGCTGGGAAGCTGCTGTAAAGTCATATAAAACACATTTGTTTCGCGTAATCGGTAGTCAAATACTATCATACGAAGAACTTTTTACCTTATTATGCCAAATAGAAGCAGTGCTGAATTCGCGACCACTTGGTTTGCTAAGTGCGGATCCTTCGGAACCAACGCCACTAACGCCTGCTCACTTTCTGAATACGGTTCCTCTAAGATCATTGCCCGCGGCGGAAATTTGCGAAGAACGTACGCATTTGCTTTCGCGTTATCAACTTCTAGAGCAACTAGTCCAATCTTATTGGCGCCGATGGTCTTTGGAATATCTACACACTCTGCAGGCGCGTGAAAAATGGAATACAGATTCGCGACCTGTCACTGTCGGTACTATAGTCCTCATTATGAGTGATAATGCACCTCCTTTACACTGGCCAATGGGAGTTGTTATAGAAACCTATCCTGGAAAGGATGGCGCAATACGTGCGGCCTTAGTTAAAACTAAAAATGGGGCTCTTAAGCGTCCAGTAGTTAAGTTATGCCCAATACCTTTAATTAATTAAAAGTTATAAAAATTAGAATGTCCTATTTAGGTTAGATTTTCTTGCATAGCTTTATGCCCATCAGAAAAAATATTATTTTCGTTTGTTATTTTTCCTTTTTTTTATATGTTAGCTATTTTGAAAGGGAACCTTTCAAGGCTGGGGGTTATGTTTACGCCAATAAAAATACTGCACAACCAAACGCAGTATTCATTTGACGAGACCGCGCCATCTAGGGGCGAAAAAGTGAACTAAACGCGTCGCAGCGCCGCGTGACTCAAGGTCAAGAAGCCATTTTTAAAAACAATCAGTTTTCGCTCGGAACTCCTACGAGACACGTACCATAATTCGGAAGTGATCGTAGAAACGCTATATTTATGTGTTAATTTGTCACCCCGGAGTTTATTTTGTGTTGTGTGCGAATAATAAACTATAAACTAAACATTTGGACAGCAAGAAGAAGTTTTAAAGTGCTTTTGCGGCTGTTGCAAGCTTGCAGCGCCGTGTTTTGTTTTGTACGTCGGTTGCTGATGGCGTCCTTCTGAAAAAGCGTCGGATGGAAGAAAAACTTCGAGATTACTGCATCACATTCGCTGTAAGTCCCCTGGATCTTTAATGGTACGTCTCGTCCATAAAACGGCAAAGAATTACACGCCCCCGCCTTCTATCTCAATTTTTTTTTGATTTACTTATATCTCAAAATTAATTTTCTATGAGACCAAGATAGGCAGTATTTTTACGAGCCTGTGGCTCATTCAGAACCCTTTGGAGCCAAATTTGGGGCCAAATTAAAACGGGATTAGGCGAGACACGTCTGCCACATGGATCAGGATCGCTGGGCCAAAGTCATCGCCGATTGGGTTCCATGCGACGGACGGTTTCCCCTGCTTACGCATAATTTTTTATGTCATAATTCTATTTTGCATAATCTGTTTACGCATAATAGTACTTACTTACGCCGAAACTGTTTTCGCATAACAGTTTACGCCGAATTCTTGTACGCATAACCAATGTAAGCCGAATGGGCTTTACGCATAATTTGTGAATTCCGAATATTGTTTAGGCAGAATATTACTTACGCATAAATTTGTTACGCAGAAAGTTACTTTCGCATACTTAATGTAACACCAATTTTAAGTCTGGAAAGCAAATATTCATATGAATTTAACGATTCTGAGACGAAGTCGGCGGAGCTCCGCTACGCGGAGCTCCTATTCCGCCTAGTTAAGGCGCTTCGCGCCTTGACAAAATACTAACCTAACCTAACCTATAGTTGAGCAATCATGTTACCTGGGCCTTACCTATTTACCTTATATTTATTTGGGTTACCTATGCCTCTTTTACTGGTGGCTGTTCGTTCCGTTACAAATATAATTCTAACCTTACCTAATGACATTTTTCTAGTCATAAATAGTAATTAGGTAACTTATTTTCGAACATAGATTTGGACAGAATTTCGGCCTATCAAAATTCGGCTAAATTACATATATGCTAAACACGATTATGCATAATAAAATTCAGCCATGTTAATAATATGCTTAAATAAATTCGGCTAAACCATTATTCGGCTTATACAGAATTATGCCGAACTAAATTTCGGCAAGTTTAAGATTCGGCGTAAATAAATTATGCGAAACCTGTTATGCGTAATCAGTTTCGGACATTAAAAAGTATGCTAAATAGAGGGCACCCGCGACGGACACCGGAGCCGAGGCAGACCGAGGAGGAGATGGCGGGACGATTTGGACCGATTCCACTCAGATTGGCAAGAGCTGGCCAAGAGTAGAGACGAGTGGAATAAGAAAGGGGAGGCTTTTGCCCTGTAGTGGGATTGGACATGGACATGGAATTGGACAAGGGATGGGACAAATTACAAGCAAGTAAAAAAATATGTTACCTACTGTTTATATGCCGAATTCAAAAGTTGCACTTACCAAAATAACGTGAATAGATAAATGGGTGTGTCCTTTCCATGTAACTGATAATGCACGAGGTTATTTATTAGATAAGACATAAAAACATTGCAGAGAAAATATTTGCACTGACTTATCGGTTACTGTTTAACAACATGCAGGGGGTAACGGTGGGAGTTATCGGAGTAATTATTAATTAACCTCAATATTTATTTAAATAATATGTTATTAATGTATGTGCTGAAATAACTTGTACTGAATGATGTTTTGCCATCGTGTTTTGTTGGAAAAGTTTTGTATTTGTCTTGCCATATCAACTATATTACTGAAGTTTACTGTAGCTAACTGAGAAAGCATGATAAATACGGACTTATCCGACAAAGTACGATGGAATAGTACATTATTGCTGAGTCCAGTAAGTAAGTCATCCTGGACGAGTAGAAGTTTGATGGCCAAACCGCCAGGTGAGGTCATCAATGATACAAGGCCAGGATGGCGATTACTGGTCGAAGCTTGTATAGTGCTTTTCCCAAAAGTGATGATGATTGTGATGTGATGATGATGATGGTGAGGACGATGATGATGGTGATGATGATAATGTTGATGATGATTGTTAGTCATGGCGATGATGATGGTCGTTGCTAGTGATGATGATGATGATAATGATGACATGAACCCATTTCAAAATACTAGTTAATTACACCCAATACTGCCGCTCGAAGCTGCACTCGAAGTTGTTGACCACTATGTTTACCTTGGACAAGTTGTCCAATTGGGTAGGTCCAACTTCGAAAAAGAGGTCGCCCGAAGAATCCAACTCGGATGGGCGGCGTTCGGGAAGCTTCGTGATGTCTTCTCGTCCAATATTCCGCAGTGCCTGAAGACTAGAGTTTTCGACCAGAGTGTGTTGCCAGTGATGACTTATGGCGCTGAGACGTGGTCCTTGACTGTTGGCCTCTTAGAGAAGCTCAGAGTCACGCAACGAGCTATGGAGAGAGCTATGCTTGGAGTTTCTTTGCGCGATAGAATCCGGAATACGGAAATTCGTCGAAGAACTAAAGTCACTGACATAGCTGGAAAAATATGCAGGTTGAAGTGGCAATGGGCGGGCCACATCGCTCGAAGAACAGATAACCGTTGGGGGAGAAAAGTTCTCGAGTGGCGACCACGAACCGGAAGACGAAGCGTTGGCAGACCTCCCACCAGGTGGACTGACGATATCGTGAGAGTTGCGGGAAACCGGTGGATGCAAGTGGCGAGTTGTCGTTCATTATGGCGTTCTAAGGGGGAGGCCTTTGTCCAGCAGTGGACGTCTTCCGGCTGATGATGATGATGATGATGATGATGATGACTGCCGCTCGGCCCGCGCGGTTTGTGACGGGTTCCAAATTTTTAAAGGAACCCGTTACTGTCCAGGAAGTAAAGTTCATACTTACTTCCTGGACAGTTCGAGATTACTTCCTGGACAGGAGCAGCTAGAGTCCAGTATGCGTTATTTTCTGCGACGTGTTTTTGATGACGTAATGGCAACATTTCATACGATTTTTGAGAAATAACATTGTTCGTTCACGTGGTCTGTACCTTGTTCTTCCGTCAAAAAAAAGCTAGCATGGTTATTGTTGATTGATACAGGGGCCAATCAACTATTTTACCGACACTTTGGGCGTCTCCTGCGTTACCAAAATTGTGTCTGGCGTTACCAAAAAATCGTACTTCCAACAAGATATTTCACGGTTCAATAGGTTGAACTTACGTAGGATGGCATGTATTCATGTACACTATCTATTAAATTACAGAAAAAACATGTTTACTTACAAAAATCTGCAACTGTTTGAAAAATGGCGCGGACAGATTAGTGTCGGTAAAAAAGTTGATTGACCCACTGTAGATCTCCGTAAAGTAACGCCTGAATTAGGTATTTTATAAATAAAAAAAATTATGTAGATGAGGAAGATTTTCATCGAATTTCCGCTAAATGCTAATCCGCTAATTTCCGCTAAAAATAAATTGATATACTTAACCTTTAGATATTTGAGTAGATACCGTCCGAAATTAAAGCTCTACAGCATCTTGCTACAAATTAAGCCCCTTAAGTACTAAAACAACGATACCTTTCATCGTTACAAACAGTTCAAATTCAAGTTCATTGCTCTATTAAATAGTTGATGATTTATAATAAAGTCTATTTATAGCAATCAAAAATGGCGCCACATGCGATAAAAATATTCCTTTAACAACACGACTGACCTCTGCAGCGGGAGCAACGTAGTAGTATACTGATAATGATTATTTATTATTATTCGGTTCATAGTGGTTCTATCAATGACATAGCTTCTTATTATTACGATGTTGTGCAAGGAATGTGTAGGAAAGAACGGTTCTATATATGAATTATATTTTACCAAAGGAGGATGGGCTAATTAGTTAATGACCAATAAGGTCAAGCGATTATGTCACTGGATAGCTTATTCTAAGATCGAAAACTATACTATGGCAGGTAGTCCCAAATGGTTGTGTGAAAAAAGTTACCACTGCATAAAAGTAGGTTTTTTCGATACTAAGTTCCTCTATGTTGATGATTTTGTATCATGATTTTGTTTTATGTGCGTTTTCATATTATTTACACTTGTTTACAATTTTGTGCAAAATCTCGTGATTATTTTAAGATTTTGGGATTTTACTTAGATATCGTGGGAATAAAATATGTTTTTATCCAAAAGCTAAGATTCAAAATTTCATTCAAATACGTTCTATAAGCTAAACAAATACTCTTCCGACTGTGTCGGTTTTGTTACTTCGGCTGATCCGACGGTCGACTAGGAACGCAATGAGAAAACGAACCTACCAGGAGAACATGAATCCGAAGCAATAAACGTTCCATAAAACATTTCACGTTCAAAATGCTGACTCACTCTGAGCTATATAGCAAGGGAATACGATTTAAAACGCGTGAAGCTCTGAAAACAACGCAGTGGCAGTCGTTACAATGCTACATTTCTGCTATTCTGAATCTTGTACGTTTGTGATAGAAGCGTGTATGATATGATAGCAATAGAACTTGTAAAGGGACACGCTATGATTGTGTTTTGGATGGACGGAGGTCGTTTTAAGTTCATGGTGCCCTAGTATATTCCGGCACAAAGACGGGATACGGAAACGTAAAAGGACGGAACTATATTTTGGAACGGCCGCTAGTTAAGGCCAGTTTTACATGGAATAGAAAAAGCTAATTGTTTTTAAATTCGATTTAAAAAAATTGTGGCTAAATGACGATAGATTTGCTTTTATGATGTCCTTATAGTAAATTAAAAACCCCCGACAAAAAAAGCCGCCAAAAAACGACAACTAAAAAGTAAAAAATAATTATGCACTACCTAGCTGTTGCCCGCGACTTCATCTGCGAACAATTCGTTTATCCCTATCCCGCTGGGACTATGCTGATTTCCCGCAAAATTAGCCTAAGTTAATTTAGTATAAGTACCTAGTAATATTCTTTTTATCTAAGCGTCGTCGGTGTCGGGGGACCGCTAAGGTTAACAGAAACTAAATTATGTTGTATTTTTTAAAGTATTAACCTTAGCGGTCCCCCGACATCGACGACGCTTAGATAAAAAGAATATTACTAGGTACTTATACTAAATTAACTTAGGCTAATTTTGCGGGAAATCAGCATAGTCCCAGCGGGATAGGGATAAACGAATTGTTCGCAGATGAAGTCGCGGGCAACAGCTAGGTAGTGCATAATTATTTTTTACTTTTTAGTTGTCGTTTTTTGGCGGCTTTTTTTGTCGGGGGTTTTTAAAATTTTTAATTTTATTTTTTTTATTTCATGTTTTTTAAACAGCTCGTCATGTTGCTACCACTGCATTGTATGTAGAATCAATTACTGATCAAAACGAATCCAAACACGACATATGTGCTATTATTTTTTATAGTGTACTAATGTGCTGGATATCTTGGCTGCAGCATCAGCTCAGCCTGTTGCCACTTTTGCATTGTATATAGAATCAAATACTGATCGAAACGAATCCAAACACGATATATCTGCTATGGTTTTGTCAAGAGTGTATCTACTAGTGTTCTGGATATCCTGGCTGCAGCATCAGGCCAAGAACTGCATAATCTTGCATAGTTACATAGCATACATGGGTGTTTCAAGTTTTAGGTCCCAAATATGCTTGAAAGTAAAGTAAATACCCATTATGCGTCTAAGATTCCTACCGCAGCGAACAAAGGAGCTGATGATCTTGGAACGGCTGAACCGATTTTGACGAAACATGTCTAAGAACCATCGCTAGAAAACCAGCTTTCAAATAAAAAAAACCGCATTCAAATCGGTCCACCCGCTTAAGAGCTACGGTGCCACAGACAGACACACAGACAGACAGACAGACAGACAGACACACAGACACACATAGCGGTCAAACTTATAACACCCCTCTTTTTGCGTCGGGGGTTAAAAAGAAAATATGTTTTGAAAGACTCCATTTAGGAAGAATATTTTTTAAAAACCTTCAATTTCCATACATAAATAAATGACCTTGATTTCAAACTTTTTCACAACATTCAAATACATAATTATCTAAATCGGTTCAGAACTCTTAGCGTGAGGTGGTAACGGACAGACCGACAGAATTACGTTCGCATTTATAATGTTAGTTTGGATATGGATGGATGGATCCATCCATCGCACCCATCGCAGACAAGGTTAAGGAATCTCGCAAGAGATGGAACGGGCATGTCATGAGATGCAGCGACGACAATTTCGTCAAGAAAGCTCTCGCACTACCGGACAACAAGAGAGGCAGAGATCGCCTGCTTGCTACATGGTGGTCCACCATATCATAGTACTATTACTTATTCTGTGCTTTTGTCCTTCCCCGGGACTCAAACTATCTGAATTCCGAATTTCATCTAAATCGGTTCAGCGGTGTAGATGTGATCAGATAACAAACAGACAAACAGACTTAAAAACTCGCATTTATAATTTTAGCGGGATAAAGGAAGCATCGCGTACAAGTTTCTTTTCCATCCCAGCCTATATACGTTCCACTGCTGGGCACAGGCCTCCTCTCAGAACAAGAGAGCTTGGGTCATAGTTCCTGCGCGGGCCCACTGCGGATTGCGAACTTCACACGCACCATTTGAATTGCTTCGCAGGTTTGTGCAGGTTTCCTCACGATGTTTTCCTTCATCGCAAAGCTCGTAGTAGATTTCAAAGGTAATTCCGCACATGAAATTCGAAAAACTCAGAGGTGCGAGCCGGGGTTTGAACCCATATGACCCACTGCTTCAGAAGCGATAGGTCAAACCACTAGGCCACCACGCCATTCACAACTTTCTACCCTGCCTCAAATACCTTACCTAAAACTGTCTACCAGCTCTTGGAACATCAAGTATGTGGCCCGTTCTAAATCAGACGCGATAAGTGGAAGATTCCTCCGACCGGGAAACCCCTGGGTTATCGGCAGTCCTTGTGCTGACGCACTGGCTAACAGGAGGGCAGAGGTCAAACTGTTGCATCATCAAACCACAGGAGGCCTAAGCATGTAAGCTGATCCATATGAAGGGTCCACGGAAAGAACATGTCTAGTCACCTTTTTTTAAAATTGAGATTTTAAATTAAATTTTAATCTCAAAATGTAGAGCTCACAAAGTACTATGACTTACCATTTAATTAAATAATCTGAAACCTTATAAATTGTATTTTTTTAACTTTTAAAGAAATGGCAACCATAGTAATTGTTCGTGATAGCTAATAGTCCGTGAGCCCAGCCCCTAGGTACCTACGTAACATGACATCACCATAAGATGCCTGGCAACAGGTGGGGAAAGTTGTGCTGAGCTAGAATCAAAAAACTAACGCACTTGAAATTAGCCGGAAGTTTGCGAAAATCCTTCACTTCCGGTCAAAATTTTAAGGTCAATTTACGTCACGTGACATCATTACGAAACACGTGGCATCATGAAGCCCTTTATCCGTAGAGAGGGGCAACATAAGTCTGTCAGTTCTGAAATAGCCGGAAGTGCCTGACAGACTGCGACAAAGGTGACCCCCAAAAACGATTTCCTACGTCATATGACATCGTGACCAAAATTATTACAAAAGTTTCGTAATATTAGTGTCTTTAATAATATATAAGTCTGCCAAGCGTTTTTTAGCCGGAAGTCCTTTAAAAGTGTAATTTTAACTACAAGGAAAATGTAACCGTATCATGTTAAATGAGAATAATTTAACGAATTATGATCGATTAACAAGGATTATCGACTAATTCGTCGTGGTCGGTATATTTAGTATGTAAGAAAATAAAAAAAATACAATCTTTTATGTTATTTCACCAGGCCCGTTGTCTGTAATCAAATCTCGCAAGTATAGTTATTTGGATCTAAGTACTGTCAGTGGTTGGATTGAGTTGAAATTTGGCATTGTAATATAAAATTGGTGGCAAAGAATCTGGTCGTGAAATTCCGGTGATCATCACTAGGTCAGAATTGTCTCCACAGGAGAGAACTGTTTAACGGTGAATGGTATAGACTTAAAATTACACAAATGGATTTCCGATAGCAATACAAGTAGGTACAGTCAGCAAAAAAACTTCTACTAAATTAAATTATTTTTTACGGGAACTAATAGTTTCAGTGAGTTTCAGTAGTGTCGGTTCCGAAACTGCTGGAAGTGCCTGATAGACGGTGGCAAAATAATAAATATAAATAATTTAGTCTGCAATAAAACTTCTACTAAATATTTTAAGGTCAATTTACGTCATGTGACAACATTACGAAACACGTGGCATCATGAAGCCCTTTATCCGTAGAGAGGGGCAACATAAGTCTGTCAGCTCTGAAATAGCCGGAAGTGCCTGACAGACTGGCAAAGATGTCCCCCAAAAACGATTTTTTACGTCATATGACCACGCGACCAAAATTATTACAAAAGTTTCATAATATTAGTGTCTTTGACAATAAATAAGTCTGCCAAGCGTTATTTTGCCGGAAGTCCTTTAAAAGTGTTATTTTAACTGCAAGGAAAGCGTAATCGTATCATGTTAAATGTGAATAATTTAACAAATTATGATCGATTAACAAGGATTATCGACTCATTTCGCCATGTATGTCTGTCTGTCCGTCCGTCCGCGCCTTTGGTCAGAGACTATCAATGCTAGAAAGCTCTACTTTTGGTATACTTTCATAATAAACTATGCCACCAAAACAGTAGAATAAAAATTAAAAAAAAATTTTTTTTGGTAGGTAGTCTAAAAAAATTTTTGTTTAATTTTTATTGTACTGTTTTGTTGGCATAGTTTACATATATTCATGCAAATTTACAGCTTTCTAGCATTGATAGTGTCTGAGCAAAGCCGCGAACGGACGGACAGACAGACAGATAGATACTTTTAGAGGACTTCATTTAATATTAAAGACGCTTATATTACGAAACTTTTGTATTAATTTTGGTCGCAATGTCATATGACGTAAGAAATCGTTTTTGGGTGTCATCTTTGCCTCAGTCTGTCAGGCACTTCCGGCTATTTCAGAGCTGACAGACTTATGTTACCCCTCTCTACGGATAAAGGGCTTCATGATGCCACGTGTTTCGTAATGTTGTCACGTGACGTAAATTGACCTTAAAATATTTAGTAGAAGTTTTATTGCAGACTAAATTATTTATATTTATTATTTTGCCACCGTCTATCAGGCACTTCCAGCAGTTTCGGAACCGACACTGCTGAAACTCACTGAAACTATTAGTTCCCGTAAAAAATAATTTAATTTAGTAGAAGTTTTTTTGCTGACTGTACCTACTTGTATTGCTATCGGAAATCCATTTGTGTAATTTTAAGTCTATACCATTCACCGTTAAACAGTTCTCTCCTGTGGAGACAATTCTGACCTAGTGATGATCACCGGAATTTCACGACCAGATTCTTTGCCACCAATTTTATATTACAATGCCAAATTTCAACTCAATCCAACCACTGACAGTACTTAGATCCAAATAACTATACTTGCGAGATTTGATTACAGACAACGGGCCTGGTGAAATAACATAAAAGATTGTATTTTTTTTATTTTCTTACATACTAAATATACCGACCACGACGAATTAGTCGATAATCCTTGTTAATCGATCATAATTCGTTAAATTATTCTCATTTAACATGATACGGTTACATTTTCCTTGTAGTTAAAATTACACTTTTAAAGGACTTCCGGCTAAAAAACGCTTGGCAGACTTATATATTATTAAAGACACTAATATTACGAAACTTTTGTAATAATTTTGGTCACGATGTCATATGACGTAGGAAATCGTTTTAACTTTCAAACCGCCATAACTCAAAAAGTTGCTTAGGTGACTAGACATGTTCTTTCCGTGGACCCTTCATATTGGCTTGCATACTTGTTGAAAGTCTGAATGTAATTGTTTGTCAGGATGATCGTTTGTCATAACTCTTTTTTTGTCTCAATCCAATAATTGTTCAGAATTGTTATAAAACAAACCTAACCTAACTTATATACATAATTTTCTATAGGATGACCATTTAAAAATGGTTAAAAATGGTTAATTTTTATTTTAAGAAAGAATGTAAATACTCATTATTTGTATATTGCTGTGCCCTAACAGGGTAAATGTTGAACGTTTTATACTTTCTAAGATCTTATCACAACATTTAGCGCAATAAATATATTGAACTTGAATTTGAATTAGAAAAAGGTAAGGTTTCAGTGTGAAAAAATTATGACAAACGATGTTTCGGACAAAGTTTACAGTGTAAGCATGTAACGTGCTTCTTTAAGAAAGGGAAGGTAGAATAGACCTTAAAAAAATCTAATTATCTAGTCCATCCGTTTAACCTAACCTAACCAACAATTAAAGAATTGGAAAACCCGCGAAGTTGTCATTTCAAAGTTATAATACGGCTGAAACGATTTTGATAAAGCATGTCTAAGAACTGTCGCTAGAAAACTAGCTTTCAAATAAAAAAACCGCATTTAAATCGGTTCACCCGTTTGAGAGCTACGGTGCAGACAGACACACATAGCGGTCAAACTTATAACACCCCTCTTTTTGCGTCGGGAGTTAAAAACAGGGTGTACTGCCTTTTTGGCGAAATATTTTTCGCAAAATTTCATTTGGCAACCAACCTTTCGGCGAAGTTTCATTCAGCAAACCAATTGTTAGCATAACCTTACTTCGCATTTTTCTTATTTCGCAACATTTTTATATTGCAAAATTTTAATTCGTCACGCTTTTATGTGGCAAATAATTATGTAGCAAATAATTGGCTTAGACAAATAACAAATTGTCAAATAACATTTGACCAATTTTTATGTTACAAAGTTTTACTTTAAAATTTGTGCGAGCGAGCGAAGCGAGCGAGCAAGACGGTTCGGAGCAGAAGCGACTTGGATAATTTAGGTTCAGAAGGCTAAGGCGGGAGCGAAGCGGAGCGTAGCTCCCGCCTTAGCCTTCGATGTTAGGTTTTTTTTTTATAGCAGCCAGTATAACCTGCTATTAGGAAAATAGGTCGGATTCCATTCAATATGTTGCTAAGTTTAGATATGTCAATCAATACATTTTGACCAAAACATAAATGACATCTTAAAAAAAATACCAGGTAATATTTTGCATAATAATAATTTATCAAAATGAAATTTCGCCGAAATAATAATATGGGATAAATAGTTTGGGAGCTAATAATTTGCTAAAAAACATTAGTAAACCTAAAAACAGTATCTTCCCCATCTCACGAGCAATAAATTTGGCTTTAGCCAAACCAGAAAACAGAATGGGTTTTTACTTGCTTTGACCAAGTCAGCAGGGCTACTACGAAACTCGAAACTTGAAGTTCGCGTCGTGCGGTCCCTCTGACACTTATACTATTTAATACGAGAGCGAGAGGGACCGCACGACACGAACTTCGAGTTTCGTAGTAGCCCTGCTGAGACGATTTCCGATGTTTACGTCATATTATCTGGATTCATCTTATGTCAGGTAGATGAATTAGGTACTAGCTAATGTACTTCCTTAAGACAAGATTCTTTGAAATTGTATTTGTAATAGGGATGGACCGAATATTCGTTTTATATTCGGTTTCGGCATATTCGCCAGGTTTACCGAATATTCGGCCAAATCATCGAATTTTCGACAACTTCGGCAAAGTGGTAAGTACTCTTCTTTTTACTGTATTGTGCCATGTATGAGATGAGTGTTAAATGTGTTATTTTAATGGGGTACCTACATACAGTGAGGTTTTTTTTGTGAATACGGTAGCTTTATTTCCAATAACAGCAGATATATATTATTATTAATTTGACTTGATACTTGATATTTTGATAATGAGGTCTTTATTGTGAGAAATTAAGATTTCTTTGTTTCTTTTAATCGAGAGTTACATGCTTAAACATTTCAACAAAATTAATCATATTTCTAGTTTCTACTTAGGAAATAATTATGCCGAATATTCGGCTGGGTAAAAGTTTTACCAAACATTCGGCCGAATATTCGTAATCGGTGAAAACCATATTCGTCCCATCTCTAATGTTTAAGCTAAAAACGTAGTTTTACTTAATTGCCTAACATTTTCCATACAGTCGCAATTGTGCTAAGCGTTTAGGGTGAACGACCTCATGACATCATTGCGCAGGCTCGCGCGGCAGGACGGGTTGGCCTATTTAGCAGCTCTGCTCACAGACCGTGTGGCCTAATGGATAAGGCGTCGGACTTCGGATCCGAAGATTGCAGGTTCGAGTCCTGTCACGGTCGATAACTTCTTTTTTTCATTTTATTAAAGGCAATTTTAAATATAGAAAACTAAACAAGCTTTTTACTGATGACTGTCTTTAAAACTAAAATAAGTATAAAAAAATAACATGCAAACCTACCTTTTTTTCGGTACTGTCTAAATATTTTAATAAATTACCTACTTACCCAAATCAAATCAGAAAAAAAAGTAAAAAAAAATGTGAGACTATTAAAATGTTTTATTTTCTTCAAAAGTGTTAACTAACCTAAGTACTTAAATTATAAATGAATGTTTAGAAGAATAATAAGAAAAAAATATCTTTACCTCTTCCTAAAAAGTGGCATAACGCGTGACGTTCACGCGGAATTTTAACAATAAAAAATACTTACTTAGAAAAAGAAATACTTGTTCAATATTTTCTGATATTGAAACTATCTAGTTTAATTTTTTAGGACACAAAGCTTGTAATTTTACTGTAACAACGACGTGTAGCTAGCTGTGAATTAGGGACCATTTAGTAGCAAAGTACCAACTATTTCTATAAAATTACTGTAGTACTTGGCCTCTTTTTCACTTTTATGTTTTGGTGAGACTACATTCCTCTACTTACATTAAAAAAATTTTTTTTAGGTTAATGAAGCTCTGAAACGTTTCGTAAGTGCTTATTATTTTTTGTAGAATTTAAGGGCATGAATCTCATTTGTTAATTTAAATACAATAAAGTAGACTTAATTATGTTAATAACACATTCGATGTCATTAGCCACGTTTCATACAAATACAAGTAAACAAACAAAATAACACTATGTAATTGTAGGAAAATTACGTAGGTACATACGTTACGTCCAACACAGTTCACGCATTCATGAAACGTAATTTTAAAGTTTCTTTTATTGGACGTATCGCCAAATCGCCGAAAACTAAATTGGGATCTAAAAAGTCAAAACTTAAGTTTTAAATTAAAAGTTTTGTCAATCGGACATAAGCCTTTTTGATCCGTCAAGCTTAAATATTCAAATTAATACTTATCTATGCATTAAGAACGCACGCACTTTCCTGCTTTTCGGTGAATTACCGTTTACGACACTTTGTTATGGCCGAGGCGTGCGGTGAAAATTGGAACTAAATTATTTCATATACATTTCTTGATTTGTGTTGACAGTGGCGCCACAAGCAAGGGTCTGTCAAAGTGGCGTAACTTTAGTTTTGAGGAAAATAAAATAGGGCATGATGTGAATTAATTCTGGTTTGTGTTTTAATGTGGAATATTTTAACTACCTTTGTTAAACATCCCGTGTTGTTTTTTTTTTATTTCCTTGTATTTTCGGGTGTTATTGATACGAAAACGAGGGCTTCGATATTTTTAGACTTAGTTTTATATTGGTTATGCCTTGAGAGCGCCTTTAATAGGTACCTACCAAAGTTCAAATTTTTGGGACAACCGGAAGTAACCTAAGTAGGTTTTTTGGTTACGGCAATTTGTACGGAATACCTTTTTATAGACGTATCTTTTGAATACGTTGATTTAGAAGTTTTTTAACCAGTATTTAAAATTTCAGCTGGATACCTCAACGCGTTAATTATGAAAAAAAGGGTCATGCATGAGAGATTGGCAAAAAAGTGGTCCTATAAATTGTGTATAAGGATTCCGTTTCTTCTTTTTGAGGTAAAGTCAAGGAATCAAGCACCAGGGTGGAACTTTTGTGCTACTAATGTCATGTTGACATCCCATACATCTGCCAAAGAAATCATAGCGAAATGACAACACTATATTTTAAACTAACGCGGCCATTACTAATTGTATGACAAGATCAAAGTCGTCTTGTTATAATGGCGCATGTAACTGTACCGAAATATCGAGCTTCGTTAAAATCAAGGTAAGCGTTACAAAACCCAAAATTAATTCATAAAACAAAGCGAAATTAACTATAAAAAAGTTCCACCCTGCAGGGCTACTACGAAACTCAAATTTCGTGTCGTGCGGTCTCACACACTTATACTACTTCATAGGAGAGCGAGAGGGGGTCAGCACGATATGAACTTCGAGTTTCGTAGTATGCTGGTACTTGAATCGGTTCCTTGACCGTACAGAATCCTAAAAACTCGCTGTTTTGTGTTTATAATTGTCATTTTAATAAGGAAAAAGACTATTGTTAATATTATTATCTACTGCACTTCTCTGTAAAACAGAAACTTCCCATCTTACAAGACGTTATCTACTTAATAATATAAAAGGTTAAAAATTATCTATACTAAACACGTGCCCGGGGTTACCCTTGGTACAGTCAGAATTTAGGATTTTCGTTTGTTATTTTCCTTGTTGTTGTTTCAAATTTATTAACTGTTTTATATGCATGCGTACATCGTCAAGTGTTGATGGTGACATCACCAATGAGGCCCGCACGTATGGGTTGCATGTTATGCGCAGGAGTGGGTGGTGGTTAGGATGCAGTATCAGCAGCATTCTGCAACTAGTTTTTTTTTTTTTATACGACTGGAAGGCAAACGAGCAAGTGGGTCTCCTGGTGGTAAGAGATCACCACCGCCCATAAACATCTGCAACACCAAGGTATTACAGATGCGTTGCCAACCTAGAGGCCTAAGTTGGAATACCTCAAGTGCCAGTAATTTCACCGGTTGTCTTACTCTCCGCGCCGAAACACAACAGTGCAAGCACTGCTGCTTCACGGCAGGATTAGCGAGCAAGATGGTGGTAGCAATCCGGACGGACCTTGCACAAGATCCTACCACCAAAAAAAGTTTTTGGAGTCTTTTTGTATTTTTTATTTCAACTCCGCGGACTGGGAGACGAGCTGTCGGTAGTGTAATGGTTATTATTTAATACTTACTATCAGACTCATTTCCTCAACGTTTCTTTGGCTTTGTCCAGTGTATATCACCACTGCAAACAACACTTTTGAAGTTCTTGTACACCTAGGAGGAGCATTCTTCATTGGGAGCTGTTAATAAGCTTATTTTCACATTTAATTCTGGGTTCTATTTTGGAAAACATTATTTGCGTAACTAAACAGCTGTCATTCACTTGTCAAACGAATGCAGGGAGGTCACCAACCGCCATGTCATTTCCTAAACGTCAAAATCGCCTCCTGTTTGGTTGGCGAACCTGGTAAGTCATCGGTATTAGTGCAGAATGCGGCTGAGATTGTCTATGCTTGCTCCGTGTCGTTTTACATGCATCCAGGTCGCACCTGCGCTTAGTCTGTGATGGTGTCATGGCGCGGTGTTGCCCGCGGTGGATTTTTGGTTTCCCAGGATCGTAGACTTACCTCGGCTGATTCGTTGAATATTCTTCGGCTAAATTAGTGTTATAATTTTCCTACTGTTCCCGGACATCTCCAGATTGTTTCAGGATATTTGTTGACTCGTTGCGTTGTTTTCGGAAGCGTAGCCCGGCCAAATGACAGGTCGCGCATGGGTAGTTTTACCCGTCTGTCGGGAGCTGTCATGCGATGGCTTGTCGTTGGTCAGAGTTAAAAAAAAAAAAAGAATCACATTCTTTCTCTGGTACTAAGGCGTAGACGCCATTTTATATGCGAGTATTTCTCGATCGAATTTATTTGGTGAGTGTCTTCCCGTGGTGGGATTCCGAGTTGAAATAGCCATGATAGTGCCGTGATTAACGTTGGTATTCGTTTTCAGCTGTCCAGCGTATTACAGTGACAAAATCCGTACCTCGGACGCGTGGCGATTGACTGCGGCCCGCCCATCGGCGAAGGGATTTTACTGGTTTTGCGTTTACGAGCCTCCGGTGAGTGCTTCATATTCTTCACCGAGCCTGGAAGGCCGTCGGCGTAATGAAAGTCCGTAAAGTAATCTTTTATCTCGGTTTTCAGCGTGTGGAAACCGCGGTCGCGTCCCAGATCTCCGGAGTTGGCAATTCGTCCACCGTTGACCGAAGCTCGGCGATCTCCTCCGACAGGTATGAGCTATTCCTATTCGAGTTAAAGACACTCGGCAAATTTAACTATAGAAGTACCCTAACCTTTTGGCCTTGTAAAACGTCTAGCTGTCTTGAAGGGCCCCTCTGGCCTCTGGGCCCCTTTTCTCTATACGGGAACCACACTAGTCATCCCCTTTTCCCAGCGGGGCCTTCGCAGTGAATAATATGACCTATTCTCTTAGGAGGTGTCTGGTACCGGCTAAAGACCCCGCGAGGCCCACCAGGGCATCGGTCGCGTGCTCCTGACGCAGCTCCGCTCCGGCCCGGATCCAGGCAGCTGAGTTATCTCCCTTTGACCCCGTTTTACCTGACAATCTCTATTTTTTCACACCAGAACAGTCACCAAGTCGTTATCGATCAAGCGTTAGGTATATTTTAAGACCCTGCTACTAGTTGATAAGCATAAGACCAGTGTATCAACCTATACTAGACTAAGTCCTTAAGCTTTGGATATTGGTTGGCATAATAAAGCCTGTACATACCTCATCCGGGTGTTTCATTTCCCACCCCGGATTATAAACATGACATGGCGCCCGAACCAATATCTAACGTTTAACTTTCTCAGGTCGTTTCTCCCTGCTTAGCTCTGAGAGGTTATGATCGATAGCGCTTGGAGTGACACTGGTATTGCCTTCGGTTGAGTACTTCGGCAGGAGTTATAAGGCATTTAGTATTTACTTGTGTTAACATACTATAAATTGTACAAAATTACTTGTACAATAGGATTTTGTGGTAGCTCTGGTGTATTATATGAACCACCAATTTTAATCCACTGATACCTGGACAGTGGAGTGTACTTACCACCTTTGTATCACCAAAAACTTTAATGTATACTACGCTACTTGTACACAAGGTTTTAACAAATATTTTACCTGTATAAACTGACAAATTTATATTTTTACGGTGAACTATCACTCATTATTGGGACTTGGCATCCCTATACATTTGTTTATTACTTGTAATTGATCGATCACGCTGTGCCGATAAATACAAAATAACAGTAACATACCTACATACTACCATATAACTAGTAACATTAATTATTTCTCATTGGGTACTCCCTCACTGATTTTAAGAGTCACAATATTAGTTCTTTTTCCCCGATTAGTTCCTTTGTTTAATTTACAAAGCTTAGGTGGTAGGACGGATTGTGCTCAAGTCCGAGCCGGGGAAGCACCACCGTCCAGTGTTTTTGGCCACCGACGAGTTGCGATATTCTCCTCGCAGCGAGTTGGATGGTGCACTGGATAGCCGGTTATAACTAGCACAGAGGCACAACATCACAGTCCTCAACCTGTAGTAAGGAGGGATCTAAGTTCGCCGCCCAACGTTAGGTGACTTATTTCCCAATCTACGATTTCACCGTTCCCCCCTTCTTACCTGGCAGGAACGACCCACCCCCTTGACTAAACTTCTCCCCAAGCTTACTTAAAGTAAACAGGGTACCCAAACGTATTGTTTAAGTTGGAATAACAACATTCATTATTAACTATTTATAAAATAGAATCCTTTTCACTCGCCCCTGCTTATAAAGGCAAATCAGCAAAAGGTAACAACTCGTTCATTTCTTCACTTTTTAATTGCTCCCTTTATTTTCAAAACTTGAAGTCTGTGATCCTCGTAAAATGGAAGAGCGCCCAATTCTATTCAACCTCTTACACAAGGACGAACTCGAATATGAAGTTCGAGTTCGGCTTGGCACGCCGGCTACTACCTTAGCTGACCTGCGGGCCCAAATCCGCAAGCTTAATATCGAGGTACCTACCGACGAGGTTGCGGAATACGAGGGCGACACAACCGAGGAGCTCGCCGCGATCACGCTTAAACTTGCGGAGTTGGACAACCTATTACAGGAGTCGGCGGCAGACCGGGGCTCCGTGAAGGTACTAAATAGGGTCCAGGCTGTTGCTCACCACTTGTTTCACCGGATTTCGCGTATCAACCCGTCCGTTGCCGAATCCAAGAAGTACGCAGAGTTGAATGACAGATTACAAAAGTTATTGTATAAATTGGACACCGTTTTATTAAACTTTCGCAGTGCTTTGACGTCGGAACCAACCGACGATTCCAACGTACCTACCGGGAATTCGGCTACTACCTGCAGGTGTGGGCGGCACTCGAGTGTACATAAACTTAATTTACAGTACAACGGTAATACGTGTATTAAAACATTTTTAAGACGATTAGAACAACTACGCTTGTCACGTGGTATTACAGAGGTTGAATTACTGTGCTCGGCGTGCGAACTATTTACCGACGGAGCGGCGTCTTGGTTCGACGGTCTCGATGTCGCGGCTAACAGCTGGTCGGAGCTAAAGCAGTGGCTTCTTTTGGAATACCTACCAGCTGACTTTAACGAACGCCTATTAGACGAGATCAGAGCCAGAACGCAGGGCTCCGAGGAAAGCATAACTAATTATTTAAATGTTATGCAATGCTACTTCGCGCGCTTAGACCGAACATTACCGGAGTGTGACAAGTTATACATAGTAATGCGTAACGTGCGCCCTTATTATTCAAAACAATTAGCCTTACTTAATATTACCTCACTAACAGACTTAAAATCAAAGTGTCGACTGCTCGAGGCTGCCAGTCAGCGGGCTAAAGCATTCACGGAACCGACAACGGACACAAAAGGCTTACTAGCATCGGATTTGGCATATAAGCCGGCCGCTCGGAAACCTAGCGTACACGCTGTGTTACCCCCCTCGAACTTTTGTGTCCGGTGTCGCGTAAATGGACACACCTTGAAGGAGTGTAAGTCTCCTCATAAACTAATTTGTTACCGCTGTGGTGAACATAATGTAACCGCGCGAAATTGCCCAAAATGTGTACCGTTACTAGAACCAAAAAACTAAATAACCGGTCCCGGAGTATGGCCGGCCCGGTTATTACGTATAAATTACCCCTACTACATTCCAATTATAAAACTTCATACTTACCTCATACGACCCAGTTTAAAACTCGAGTATTTACCCCTACCAAAAACCATACATTACCGGACATGACTCATTCACAAACTTCCCATCCTTTCCCATCCAGCTCAAAACCAAACAAACCACCCCACCCCACCCCCACCCCACCCACTAACAAACCTTACAAACACCCTAAAATCATACCATTACCCTATCATGACACTACTTCCCAAACCCATCCTACCACCAACCACCCCAACCCTAACCCCCGTCCCCGTCCCACAAACAGAACCCCCTCCCACCCCACTAACAATCACACCCCTTTCTCCCCTATTCATAACACTACCCAACCATCCCATGAAAACTCTGTTACTACTCTTCTAATACCTAAAAATAACTCAACAACCAAGTCCTACCCAAGCGCTACCTCAAACCGGAAGTGCTTACAGTCAATAACCTTTTACAATTCTTCCCCACACTACCGATACCCGACTGGTAATAAAGTTATTAAAAGCATTGCGACTAACAAACACCCCCAAGAATTACACCCAGAAAAAGTTAAATTTTTAAAACACCCCCCGAGATTACCCCCTAACAAACAGCAAACTTCTCCAAAAATTTTTTCATCTACGGAACTTTCCCCAAACGGTAACATTACGGAACAAAAACAACTTAAAGTCATGGAAAACACAAATAAATTACCCCCTAAACCAGTGCATGACCCGGATGAATGGCAGACTTGGTTGTCGACACTTAGATTTTTTTTTGAAAACTACCCACGTTGTAAATTGAATAGTTCAATTGAAGGCCGCGACTTACGCCCATACCTAGCGGTGAAGATCTTTGGCATTCAATACAACGGCCTCTTGGATTCGGGATCGGAGATTTCAATCATGGGTGGCGACACTTGTCGGTACTTCAAAGACTCTGTCACTATTCACAAGTCTCCGGATCTAGATCACATCTTAACAGCGAATGGTTCTTCTTCTCCGGTGACGGGTTACGTGTTGTTGCCGGTCACGGTTGGAGATAAAACTTCAATTATTAAATTCTACGTTATACCTGGGGTATCGACAAAGTTATTATTTGGTATTAACTTCTGGAAATCGTTTAACATAGCTCCAGATGTACTTAGTTTGTTACGTAACGGTTGTTCCTTTTCTGATGAGGAGCACATTTCCACTATTACCTCGGAGGTTAGATTTATACAGGGATTGGAGTCTGTAACCTTGGAACAACAGACTCAGGCTAACGATTTGCTGAAGGAGTTCGAGTCCATTTCTTCAGAGTTAAAGGGCTTAGGGCGTACACACTTGCTGACTCATACCATCGACACCGGTGACGCAAAACCGATTAAACAGCGGTACTACATGTTGTCCCCGTCAAAATTGACTGAGTTGAACAAGCAGCTGGATGAAATGCTGGACCAAGATGTTGTAGAGCCTAGCTCCAGTCCTTGGAATAATCCAGTCATCATGGCCCCTAAGGCCGATGGTACTCTTCGGTTTTGCCTCGACAGTAGAAAGCTAAATGAAATATCCAAACACGATGCCTATCCCCTACCTTACATAAATCAAATATTAAACCAACTGGGTAACGCCAAGTTTTTATCCTCTCTTGATTTGAAATCCGCCTTTTGGCAAATACCCCTTGATTCGCCGGAGTCTAAAGAGAAAACCGCATTTACCGTACCTTCCCGCGGTCTATTTCAGTTTAAGGTCATGTGCTTCGGCCTGACCTCAGCGCCGGCGACTCAACAACGACTTATGGACGTACTCTTTGGACCAGAATACGGCGGTCGTATATTTATATACCTAGACGATATAATTGTGGTTTCTGAGACCTTTACCGAGCATCTTACCCTACTCCGCACGGTTCTAGATCGCCTTCGTTTTGCTAACCTTACAATTAATCTTTCCAAATGTAAATTCTTTAGAAAGGAACTGAAGTACCTGGGTTTCGTCGTAGACGAGTTCGGACTACGAACCGACCCAGACAAGGTCAAAGCCATCATTGATTTTCCAATTCCAACGTGCCGTAAAGACGTCAAGCGTTTCCTGGGCACCGCATCTTACTACAGGCGTTTTATTAGGAATTTCAGTAACATAGCAGGACCTTTGAATAAACTAACTTCAACTAAAAAGGGAGCACCACCTTTCCGTTGGTCTTCAGAGGCTGATACCGCCTTCTGCGAATTAAAAACAGCCATGACTACTGCACCAGTCCTAGCATGCCCGGACTTCACCAAGCCGTTCACGGTCCACTGTGACGCGTCCGACTTCGGTATTGGAGGTACCCTGACCCAGGAGTTCGAGGGCGAGGAACACCCCCTAGCATACTTTAGTCACTCGTTATCACCACCAGAGCGGAATTATTCAGCCACCGAACGGGAGGCCTTAGCTGTCGTAAAAGTCGTGGAACATTTCAGACCTTACCTCGAAGGCGACAAACAATTTAAAATTATCACTGACCATTCTAGCTTAAAATGGTTCCTAAATTTAAAAAACCCTACCGGACGTTTAGAGCGTTGGGGCTGCCGTCTCTCCCCATACAACTTCACTATTGAGCACCGTCGGGGCTCAGATAATATATTACCGGATGCTCTGTCAAGGTCCGTGCCACTTGCACATACTGATTACACAGTACCAGTCTGTCTCATAAATACAAACTATATACTTGATTCTTGGTATCTTAAGGTTCGTAAGCGTTGCGAGGACAACCCCGCTTCATGCCCTAACTACCAGATAAGCGATGGTCGTCTCTACCGCTACACCCGGAGCAATAACTCCCTAAGAAAAGACTTCGAATGGAAGGAGGTCATACCGGCCGACTTTCGTGAGGAGATTTTAAACGCTAATCATTCAGTCCCTACCGCTGCCCATTTGGGTACCGCGAAAACGTACAAACGACTAAAATTACGTTATTACTGGCCCGGCATGTACCCAGATGTAATTCGTTACGTTGCTAACTGCTCCGTGTGTTCCGCTTACAAACATAGCCAGCAACCTACACCCGGTTTTATGGGTAGCGCTAAGGAGTGCTCTCGCCCCTTTCAGTGCCTTAGCTTGGATTTGGTCGGCCCACTTCCCCCTTCAAGACAACTTAACACCTATCTCTTGGTAGTTCTATGTTGCTTTAGCAAATACTGTTTGTTATTTCCAATGCGGCGAGCCACGGGTAAAGTAATCTCCCAACGGTTAGAAAACCATGTCTTTATGGTTCACGGTATCCCTCAAACCATCATAGCAGATAATGCATCTTATTTTACGGGTGGAGACGTTCATCAGTTATTCGCTACCTACAACATACCCCAGCTTCATTATACCCCAGTATACTGCCCACAAGTTAACGATGTGGAACGTTACAACAAGACCCTGGTCACAGCAGTGGCCAGTTTCGTCGAAGCGGACCACAGAACGTGGGACGTCAATATCTCCAAAATACAGTTCGCACTGAACACTTCCGTGAACGAATCCACGTCCTTTACTCCGTTCCTATTAGTGCACGGACGCGAAGCAGTGCCAGATGGGACGATCTATAATGAGCCTGAAACCGTGGAGGAGATCATCTTCTCCTCGAGACGCGATTACGCTGACAAGATCGTCGTACTCAGGGATATCTTCTCCACGGTGAAAGACTCTTTACAAAAGGCCCACGATCGAAACATCAAGCACTATAACAAAAAGCGTCGTGACGTAGAGTTTAATGTGGGTGACGAAGTGTGGAAGCGGACCTTTAAACAAAGTAAGGCAGACAAATATTTCGCAGCGAAGTTAGCACCGAAGTACGAAAAGTGTCGAGTAATTCGTAAGATATCTCGCCTTGTTTACGAATTGGAGGACATGAATGGAAAACCGTTGGGGAAGTGGCATGTTAAAGATTGCAAACCACCTCCCACCAACGCCACTTAACGTTCATGAGCGTCATCCTACCTGACCCTGCCCAAACCGTTATAACGGGTAGAACCCAGTACCATTACCATAAAACCCACTACAGTAATATAACTAACCCTGTAATCAACCCTTGCACCTAGTACTGCAGTACCGTAGGCCTCGATGCGACTGTCTCCAGCGTCGGCCACGCGGATTCAGTCGATGCCAAGGTACGGCAGGACCTGTGATTCTGGGCCGGGAATCCTCGTCATACTTTTAACCCTATGTGTTTGCGATGGTATGAGTCAAGCGTACGTTTTATCCCTTAACTTTAGGTTTTAGTGGAAAGCAGGTTAGGTACGCCGTCGCATGTGAGATCGCCTAATCTTCAACTCATGATTCAACCCGTCTTCCCCGAAACAGGTGGGGACGACCTTTCCACAATATTATTTCCCTCGTTTCCTTTCTAAGGAGCAAGGACCTTAGTTCTAAGCTGTAGTGAGCAGGAGGTTAGAAACGCCGTTGCACGTTAGGACGCCTAACCCCCAACTCACGATTTAACACGTCTTCCCCTAAAACAGGCGAAGACGACCCTCCCATAATGTATATTATTCCCTTGCTTTGTCCCTGCGGAGCAAGGACAAACCAGTTCTCATTCAAGTATCCTTCTACTTGTAGTAGGCGGAGACTTGGGTCATCCGTATACCCTCTTGAACCAGTTCTCCACTTATGATTTATTACGTTGACCCCGGGCACCAACACTCCTTCCACATATAGTCAATTATCCTCTCGGCTTCCCCGCGACATTGGCGAGTCTTAAGTCATTTCTCCTCGTGCAGTAAAATTTCATTTTTCTCCCCGGGGTAGCTGGGAACCTTTTGGGATCCTTTCTTGGGTCTCTTCCAAATTGTGTTAATACCCGCATCAGTACATCCGAACGGTACCCTCACATTTATAAGTTTGGATCTCTTTTCTGGATCTCTTCGTGGATTTCTTTTTTTCATTCCGTCGGAAGTTTAAATAAGCCTAACACCGACGCTGTTCGTCCCATCCAAGCGAGCCTGAACGTTTTCGTACCGAGCGGATAGTGGCTCACAATACCTACGACGATCCCTTAGTGATTCGGGCGGTTATCCCAGCTTGTACTTTAAATCGAAATTTGTACTTCGGCATACGCAACACGATACTATTTGCCTTTGCTGGAGATCAGGTACAGGGTTCCATGGCTCTCATTGGCTACGGTGTGATAAGCCTCAGTGATCATTCGGTATTCTTAGATCCATAATTTGTTTTGGCAGCCTTCCTATTGTCTGGGTCCAATAGTTAATGTCTTAGTACTGTACGTCGTTTATTATTTGAACGGTTTCAGACTGCATCGGTTACGGCTTCACCCGAGTTTACCCGCGGCGGGTCCTGGTCCCCTGTACCGGTGGACACGGTCCGGTCGACGCCTTCAACAGCCTTTACACTGCCATTTCTATCCTGCAGCTGCTGTATTGTGTTGGCTGCGCCAAGTTTCAGCTCGGGGGCGAGCTTGAATTTTACTCCATCAGCTTGCTTCCGTAGTAAAATTCTCCTGGTTGAGGGGGTGTGTAATGGTTATTATTTAATACTTACTATCAGACTCATTTCCTCAACGTTTCTTTGGCTTTGTCCAGTGTATATCACCACTGCAAACAACACTTTTGAAGTTCTTGTACACCTAGGAGGAGCATTCTTCATTGGGAGCTGTTAATAAGCTTATTTTCACATTTAATTCTGGGTTCTATTTTGGAAAACATTATTTGCGTAACTAAACAGCTGTCATTCACTTGTCAAACGAATGCAGGGAGGTCACCAACCGCCATGTCATTTCCTAAACGTCAAAATCGCCTCCTGTTTGGTTGGCGAACCTGGTAAGTCATCGGTATTAGTGCAGAATGCGGCTGAGATTGTCTATGCTTGCTCCGTGTCGTTTTACATGCATCCAGGTCGCACCTGCGCTTAGTCTGTGATGGTGTCATGGCGCGGTGTTGCCCGCGGTGGATTTTTGGTTTCCCAGGATCGTAGACTTACCTCGGCTGATTCGTTGAATATTCTTCGGCTAAATTAGTGTTATAATTTTCCTACTGTTCCCGGACATCTCCAGATTGTTTCAGGATATTTGTTGACTCGTTGCGTTGTTTTCGGAAGCGTAGCCCGGCCAAATGACAGGTCGCGCATGGGTAGTTTTACCCGTCTGTCGGGAGCTGTCATGCGATGGCTTGTCGTTGGTCAGAGTTAAAAAAAAAAAAAGAATCACATTCTTTCTCTGGTACTAAGGCGTAGACGCCATTTTATATGCGAGTATTTCTCGATCGAATTTATTTGGTGAGTGTCTTCCCGTGGTGGGATTCCGAGTTGAAATAGCCATGATAGTGCCGTGATTAACGTTGGTATTCGTTTTCAGCTGTCCAGCGTATTACAGTGACAAAATCCGTACCTCGGACGCGTGGCGATTGACTGCGGCCCGCCCATCGGCGAAGGGATTTTACTGGTTTTGCGTTTACGAGCCTCCGGTGAGTGCTTCATATTCTTCACCGAGCCTGGAAGGCCGTCGGCGTAATGAAAGTCCGTAAAGTAATCTTTTATCTCGGTTTTCAGCGTGTGGAAACCGCGGTCGCGTCCCAGATCTCCGGAGTTGGCAATTCGTCCACCGTTGACCGAAGCTCGGCGATCTCCTCCGACAGGTATGAGCTATTCCTATTCGAGTTAAAGACACTCGGCAAATTTAACTATAGAAGTACCCTAACCTTTTGGCCTTGTAAAACGTCTAGCTGTCTTGAAGGGCCCCTCTGGCCTCTGGGCCCCTTTTCTCTATACGGGAACCACACTAGTCATCCCCTTTTCCCAGCGGGGCCTTCGCAGTGAATAATATGACCTATTCTCTTAGGAGGTGTCTGGTACCGGCTAAAGACCCCGCGAGGCCCACCAGGGCATCGGTCGCGTGCTCCTGACGCAGCTCCGCTCCGGCCCGGATCCAGGCAGCTGAGTTATCTCCCTTTGACCCCGTTTTACCTGACAATCTCTATTTTTTCACACCAGAACAGTCACCAAGTCGTTATCGATCAAGCGTTAGGTATATTTTAAGACCCTGCTACTAGTTGATAAGCATAAGACCAGTGTATCAACCTATACTAGACTAAGTCCTTAAGCTTTGGATATTGGTTGGCATAATAAAGCCTGTACATACCTCATCCGGGTGTTTCATTTCCCACCCCGGATTATAAACATTACAGTAGGCCTCCTGGAGCGACGACCTGGTTAAGATTGCGGGATCGTGGTGGATCCCAAATTGACTTGAAATTTGGAAATTTGGAATACCTACTTATGTAAATCGCGAGACAATACAGTAATCTAGTAGTGACATCCTCCAGCCAGGATCGTCTACGCAGGACGGAACTCTTCAACGGTTAAATATGGCATCGACTTGAAATTTGGTAGGTATGTGTTCCGTAGCAAGGGAATTAATGAATCTGACTCCAATTTCTTCAACTACAAATGTATTTCTCAATGAAAAAATAAATAAATGAAAATACAGATATAATGCAAATGTGTTAATGTATAAACTGAGCGTTTATACATTAACACATTTGCATCTCTTGAGCGTTTCTTGAGCCAATGGAGAGAAAGAGAAGCGTCCATCGCGCTCACTCCTGACACTAGGGCTGCGCCGCAACAGTATGCAAATGTACATAATTTGGGTGACAATGCAAGCGGTTAACAAAAATTAAAGCCAGCAAAAAAACGTATTAAAAATTAAATTTTATGGTTAGGTTAAGTTAAACGTAAATATAGATAATATTTTACATTCATAATTGTGTTCCTAACCCTCTCACCACAAAGGAAAACATTCAATTATCCCCATTGATCCTTCAGGCCGTTTACCCCTTAATAGGGATGTTGATGCCATTAAAAAATAATTCGTAGGCACAACTCCAGTAAAAAAACGTTTTATTATAGCCCTGAAAACCAAATTCATTTTCGATTTACTGTAAAATTAGATTTTTTTGTTGCTTTTTATTATAACAAATAAATAGTATTTTGCTTGCTAATCCTGCCGTGAAGCAGCAGTGCTTGCACTATTGTTTCGGCTTGGAGAGTAAGACAATCGGTGTAATTAATGGCACTTGAGGTATCCCATCTTAGGCCTCTAGGTTGGCAACGCATCTGCAATCCCCCTGGTGTTGCAGGTGGCTATGGGCGGTGGTGATCTCTTACCATCAGGAGATGCACTTGCTCGTTTGCCATCCAGTCGAATAAAAAAAAAGTTGATTGAGTTGGCGAACAAATAGCGACTTATGACGTCATAAGACGACACTGCCATAACGCCATTGCTGTGACGTCATTGCCATTGAAACTCTATGGGAGAATTGTGTTTTGACAGCTCATAAAAAGTACGTCAGTAGATTGAGAGAGAGAGAGAGAGAGAGAGAGAGAGAGAGAGAGAAACATTTATTTATACATATTCGATAGACACAAAAAATACATAATTAAAATAAATAGATTGGTGGTATCAACATCCCTATTTAACTTTGCCCCCCCCCCCCCCTCCTTAGAGCATTGAGGTAATCAACTTCAAAGGTCAAAACACTTGTAAGGGTCAAATTTACATAATCTAATAAAATAAATTGAAAGTTAGAACGGTATCCACTCAAGTGCTAATTCTCTGTTTTGTCCTATTGGGTAGGTATATATAATTTTGGGATGTTTAAACTCTGTAACTTTATCTACAGCATGTTATGTTTGATTTTCGTTAACTTTTAGAGAACATTTCCAGGAAATGAAGTTAAGTTCAAAGTCAAAGTCAAAGTTAAAATCTATTTTATTCAATTTAGGCTATGACAAGCACTTATGAACGTCAAAAAATCTACCACCGGTTCGGAAAAAACCTCTGTTGAGAAGAATCCGCCAAGAAACTCAACGAGGTATTTTTTATTAAAACCAGATTCACAATATTTATACTTAAATGATATCTATATACTATACATTACAAGTATTTAACACAATTTTATTTTTAACACAGTAGGTTCACTATTTGAAGGGATCTTCATATTCTCCAAGTTCTCCATGATACTAGTGGCCTAACTGTGACTGTTTAAAGATATTAAGAATTTAGATATTTATTGGGTAGATCAACTATTCCTTGCTGTTATTCTGTCCCGTCAGCCAGGGGACAAAAGTATTACAGTTTAATAGAAGAAATGTTGTGTCACATTACCTATTCTAATATGCTTATTAGATGACCAGTAATAGAAGGTGCTTAAAACGTCCACAAAAATGCATGTCTGGTACATTTTAATCCTATCAACTTACGGTTTAAAGAGTGACTCAGGTGACCGTAACTATAGGAACGAGTCGCAAGAAAAAGTTGATCGACCCAATTATATTATGAGTAGTAAAACCATGTAAGTTCAACCGGGGCTAATACGTCACAATGCTTTCTTTAAACAGCATCCCCAAACTGCATGAATACGCATATTTTGCATAAACTTAACTATCGTAAGGTCGCGGGTGAGCAAAAAAATTCTTTTAGTTCATTAATATTGACCTCTGCAAAGTAACGCTTGATTCAATAAATGGTGTATTTTTTGTATTTTCTATGACTGCTGCTTGAAATAAATGAATATTATTTTATTATTATAATCGTTGACATGTCAGTCAGTGTGTCAATTTGGACTCACGCGCATACTGGGTTAACGAAAGTTCTATATTGTTCAAACGCGTGTAGGCGCTGTTCCGTGGAACGTGATCTTACAAGTACTTTCGTTTTTATTTTAACTTATGCCCAATTCTGGGAACGATTTTGGTGTCACTATCACATTGTTGCTCACAAAAAAACCTTGTACCATCGCGCAGTTTATTCTTAAAGATTAAGATTAGGTAAGGATCTGTTGACTACCCATTGATTAATTTTATTTGACGGATGTGATGCCGTCTCCGTCTAATCGAACAAGACAAAGAGAGACGGCATTACATTTATCCGTCAAAATCCCAAGGACGGGCATTTTCAAATGTTTTAAATTATTTGATTAAGTACTTAAATGGACACTAAGAACATACAAATGAACATATCATGGGCTGTTCTGAAGTATGTAGTCGTCATTTCTTTGTTAATACTGTGATATTAAGGGTTCCTACATAGATTAGAAATAACCTAATCTACATAAAATATTCCATTTATCTTTTGTCCAGAAAGTTTTTTTAATTTAGTCTTGTTTTTCGGATAAGATGCGTAATGTAGGAATTTTTTGAAATGAAACCTAAACTGAAATGAAATGAATATAATATAATGAAAAATAGAACCATAATAGACCTCCAGCTTGGTAGCTGAGCCACAGAATCGATAATAGTACAAGTAGGTAGCTGAACAATAAACCGCAGAACCATCGTGCTAAATGTCAAAGCTATCGAAATAAGGTACCGATGTTAATACACGTGAAATTTTAGCTTCTAGAAAAGCACACAAAAACTAAAAAAAAACGCGTTTACTAGAGGTTAGATCGAGCTAGATCGAGTATTCTCGAAAACCCCCAAATACCTATCAATTTTCATCAAATACTTTAGGAGCCGTTTCCGCGGTCACCAAAGTAAATAAATGCACATAAAATTATCGTCTAAAGATATTTATTTAGAAAGAAAAGAAAGAAAAACATTTATTCGTGACATTTTACAAATTAAAGAGGAAGATTTAGAAGATCATCTTCCATCATATTTGATGAAATCTAAACTACTTACGATTTAGAAGTAACGAGCGATAAATAAACCGAAACCAATGACAATAAAGTTAAACTTTTAAATCACTTAAGTAAAGCGGAAGAGGTTTTGGGGCTGAAAGGGCACTTTGCGATAAATTCCTGTCCCGAGGGGTCGGGGTGAATGGACCATTCACGAAGAGCGAGAAATCTGGAGTTTTATATGGAATTGCAGGTTTAAAAAGGATTAAGAGCGAGAGCGAGAAAGAGCAAATGCAAAAACTAGCTTTATCAAACTCTCAAGTAATGGGTCCCGCTTAAGACCTACCTACTTAAAAGAGTTCTAGACTTATTAGACTAGACAAACGAAGCCGCGAAATTAGGCTTTGTAATTAATATTGTAAATAAAGAAGAAGAAGATTAATTTAAAGAAGTTTGATCCAATGACTCATAATATTCAACAACAAAACAAACAAAAACACAATCCCCATATCTGGGTTTTTCATAATCAAATAGATACGCCACGCCAATAAATTACTTAATAAATAACCCTTCTACAAACTGTTTAATGCTAACCATTTATTTCTATAAAGTTGCATGAGAACCATATTGATCTTACTATAAAAACGTAAACACGTCTGAGACATGTGATAAATATTTGCTTACCGTTTTGTGTCTAATTTATTTATTTATTCTCAAAATTACAATCATAAGCGCCGGCGCCGAATCGGATAATTATTTTTTTATTGTATTCGTTATTATCAGGATAAGGTTCGTGCTAAATAAAATTAAAAAAAGAAGGGATCAACTAGTAAAAAATAAATATCATGGAACTGTAGAAAAGGACAACAATTAGAGAGATCTCACTCTAGACAGATGTTTTGCCTGAGGACCGAAGTCCGAAGGAAGAAATTTGTATTTATGCATCCGAGTCGAAACACTACGATACTGCACTGCAGAATCGGTTTGCCTAGTTGTAACCACTCTAAAGTGACCCCAAAACTGTGTATTTTTTTCTCAAGAACAGAGCTCTGATAACAAAGTATGTAGGTAATAAGATACCTACAAATTTTGCTATAAAGAGGCCAAAAAAGTTGCAAAAAAGAGGCCATTCATTATTGCGCAACATTTAATCACAGAATACCCCGAAATTTCTCCTCAATGCCGACACACCAATCAATCCAATTATATTAAATATAATTAGATGTCTTCCAGGAGCTATCGCGTAGCCTTGGCATTATTTGAGAACCGCCTACAACCCACGTGGTTCTCAAAACGTGGTCGAATTGAGAGCCAATCAACTAACGAGCCCTGATCACACTTGGTGTTAAGGACTGTTTCCAATGTTACACAACACGAACATGTTCTACAGGTTTTTTCTTAGACCAATGATAATAATGTCCGATGTTCATCAGGTAATTTTCCGTCCAAAGGATGTTTTAAGATGCGCTGGGTGGAGACCATTTTGGTTTCACATCTTAATTTGACTGTTTTAACCCCCGACGCAAAAAAGGGGTGATATAAGTTTGACCGCTATGTGTGTCTGTCTGTGGCACCGTAGCTCTTAAGCGGGTGGACCGATTTGAATGCGGTTTTTTTATTTGAAAGCTGGTTTTGTAGCGATAGTTTTTAGACATGTTTTATCAAAATCGGTTCAGTCATTTTTGAGATATTGAACTTTTGAGATATTGATATTGAGATATTGAGCAAGGTGCAAGACGCTGCCAACCAAAGTAACTGTAGGTTTATGGGGGAGGTCTATGTCCAACAGTGGACGTCCTGCGGCTGAGATGATGATGATGATGAACCAAATTTTTAGTTGTCGAGTTTTATGTTGATGTTACTTTCAGCTGAGATCCAAATGGTTCCAACGAAAGACCAGTGTCGGCTGCAAGGATGCCATCATCCTGAGTTGGGACCATTTCGTGACAAATCTGTCTCGGTTGCCGTTTTGTAAAATATCACAAATATAATAATATGTCTGTCTTTCTTTCTCTATTTTCAAATTAATCCTCTTAAGGGCACTTTATTTAAATGTCGTGTCGTGTGTATTCAAGCAGTGGAAACACATATCGCGTGGGACTTTCGACGAACGCAATCGTTTTCAGCTAGCACACCCAGTAGGTACGAAACAAGCCTCACTCATCGTTCTACATTAAGTACTCGTACACACGCATGTTACTTAATGAATTTAAGGATTGGACTTCGTGAATGGAAATATGCTAATAAGGTTAGAACATTTTATCGCAGCTAAAAGAAATTTAAAGTGAATAGAAACTGTGTCACATTTGAAAGCGGTGCTTTAGTTCATTGAATGAGGGTTTTCACGGAGGCGAAATATCGCTAGATGGCGTTAGTATCGTGAGGTTCGTTTGACGTTTGCTCGTGATTGGTTAAAAAACTAAATGAGCCAATCGCAAGCAAACGTCAAACGTCAAACGGACCTCACGATACTAACGCCATCTTGCGATATTTTGCTTCTGTGAAAACCCTCATTGATCCATCTTCGTTATCATCACGATGTCAGCCGTATGACGTCCACTATTGGACGTAGAGCTTCCCTTCCCCAACCCAGTTGCTTCGGTTGAAAGCGGCTTCAACTAGACGCTTTAACGTTAACGTTAACGGCTTCAATGTTCGCGATCGCATTTACCGTCTCTTTCTAGTTTTATTTTAGAGGATTCGATTTGTGGCATTCGAACATGGCGGATGTGGGCTGTGTATAATTCTGCTATTTCTGTTTCTTTGGCTGGTTGAAGTATAATTTTGATAGTGTTTTATGCGGCGATTAACCTTAACAGTTCACAAAATTGTATACTGCTCTCGTGTCTGACATTTTTTAATGCGCAAGTTGTTTACACGTGGTTTCTGGAATTTTACTATCAAGTTGCAGAAACTACAATCACCGTACAACGTTGCCTCTCGAAAGAGAATACATAGACACTGGCGAAATTTTCTTATCAAGTAGGACAGAAGCCATATTTAAAGAAGAATAAGAATAGTTTTATTTCAAGTGTGTTTTTTTATTAGATTAGATGGCGAACGAGCAAGTGGGTCTCCTGATGGTAAGACATTACCACCGCCCATAAACATCTGCAACACCAGGGATATTGCAGATGCGTTGCCAACCTAGAGGCCTAAGATGGGACACCTCAAGTGCCAGTAATTTCACCGGCTGTCTTACTCTCCATGCCGAAAAACACAACAGTGCAAGCACTGCTGATTCACGGTAGGATTAGCGAGCAAGATTGTGGTAGCAATCCAGGCGGACCTTGCACAAGGTCCTACCACCTGCAAAAGAATGTGTTAGACAAAGCCTCTAGTCATTAGACCATCTCTATTCGTTCGTCTCGAATTGATTACGACCTTCTTACTAACAATTAGCAGCTTTGTGTGACGACATATAAACGATGTTCCAGGTAATAGTGTCAAGCAAAAGTCTAGAGGCAAAGGACTTCAAGGGACACCCAAATCACCCCCATGTACTTATTATACGAGTATGTTCCCGATTTCTCATAGTGTAGGAGTTATGGCTTTTTTTCTAATTTTCTACTAAAATGCTACCAATGAGACCTATTTGACCTACGAATAAATATTTATAAACTGTCGATGTTAGGATTTTCGAAATTTTAGCATTCTCTAATTGTTTCGTTTGATAATTTATACCTTCTACAGTTTGAATTTCGACTTTATGATCATTCGACATTCTGATTTTCGGTATTCAAATACGTGCCCCGAATAAATTTAAGCTTTTTATTTCGATCCGAAAAATCCACACAATTTGAATACACAAATGTACCTACTACGTTACTTATCCACCTTCACTAAATTTAAGCAATTGTTTTCCCAAAGCAATGTTACAAAATTTCCCCTCTACTCGTATTCCCTCTAATCCTCTGGTTTCTAGGGCAGCGTTTAAACGCAAAACATGCCAAGCGCAAGCAGTACCTGCGCGCCGAGGAGTCCGTATATCGATAAACATCAACCAGAGGGCCTACTCCGAAATTATAAAATCGAAATTCGTATCGTACCGTCCCTCTCACTCTCTTCTTAAATAGTATAAGTGTGACAGGGACGGAACGACATGAACTAGGTTTAAGTATCTGTTTAAGTTTATAAATTACCGTCGCTGGAAGACAACTTACGAAGTTTTAATTGTTTCCTCAAGAGTTCTTGTTATTTGTTGGTATGAAGTATATTTGTCTCTATTGTTATTTCGAGTTTAAAGTTTGTGCATTTAAACGTTACCTATGTGTAGATAAACAAGAATAAAAATAGTAAGATTAAATACATACAGGTCTCGTGAATAATATTTTTCTGTCGTATTTTGTTGGAAAACTGAAGTTTACTGAAGCAAATTGAGAAAGCAAGTTAAATATGTACGAACTTTGCGGACAAAATACGGCGGCAAAACATTATTCAATAAATCTGTTTCTCTATGTATGTTTTCTTTACGGGCATCCCCTTCATTTTTAATTTAATTTTTATGTTTTAGCTACAATTGTAATATACACTACGTATAATATAAATTTCAGCTGACATATAATTACGTTGTTGGAGAGTCAGCCCTGTAACCAGGCTTGCCAGGTTTATGGTATTCTTTTAATAAGAAAGAAAGAAAGAAACTGCTCACTATTTGGTATTTATTCGAAATTTATTCGAAAAAAACCTGGCAACCCTGCCTGTGACAGAGAGATACACCGACAGCGAGGCAATTTGAATTATATCGATTTCTCAGAAACTATTACATAGTTGTAAAATCAGCAGACCGAATTGAAGTGTTAGGAACTGTATTGTGTGAAACTCTTTGGTGCCCGTTCAATTAGAACTAGCAACTAAGTTCCATTTTTAGGGTTCCGGAGCCAAAATGGCAAAAACGGAACCCTTATAGTTTCGCCATGTCTGTCTGTCTGTCTGTCTGTCTGTCCGTCTGTCTGTCTGTCTGTCTGTCCGTCCGCGGCTTTGCTCAGAGACTATCAATGCTAGAAAGCTGTAATTTTGCACGGATATATAAGTAAACTATGCCGACAAAACAGTACAATTAAAAATTCAAAAACATTTTTTTTAGGGTACCTCCCATAGACGTAAAGTGGCGGTGATTTTTTTTTTCTCATCCAACCCTATAGTGTGGGGTATCGTTGGATAGGTATTTTAAAACCATTAGGGGTTTGCTAAAACGATTTTTCGATTCAGTCATTTGTTTGCGAAATATTCAACTTTAAAGTGCAAATTTTCATTAAAATCGAGCGTCCCCCCCCCTCTAAAATCTAAACCGGTGGGTAGAAAAATTTCAAAAAATTCAGGATGGTAGTCAGTATATCAAACTTCCAAGGAAAACTATAGCGGCTAAGTTTGCTTGAGAATTATTAGTAGTTTATGAGTAAATAGCAGCGCAAGGTATAAAATATACCTAAACTTGGAAGATTCCGTATAAAATTCGAAATCCTTAGAAAAATATTACTTAATTTTTTCGTAATGGCTACGGAACCCTATTTTGGGCGTGTCCGACACGCTCTTGGTCGGTTTTGAATATTATTACAGCGAACGGACACAATAGAGTATTAAGAGAGACTTGTATTCGAACTGCCAACAAAGCGAGTTATTTTAATAATATAATAGAAGTACCATAAACGAATGTGTTTAATTAGATTAGGGCTTTAACAGTATAGTGGACCGTCTGTCCAGTACAGTACATAGCTATCCACTATTGGTTAAAAATAATAATAATACATTTAATTCGAGTAACTTAGTGACTCATACATAATTGTGTTAGTAGGAATTATTAGCTAAGTATCAGTTACATCTGTACTTACATTGATTTCAAGCAATAAATGAATTAAAGATAGCTAGCGTAGCAACAGTAATGTTCCGTTTATCACCTCTCCGGGTACGGAACCCTAAAAACAGAATTACTTCAGACCCGAGTCCCCCAAACTCCCCCAAATCAGAGCTGCTATAAAGAATCAGGTTTATTTCGTACTGAAAGGCCTGAAACCCAGAATTTAGGGCAGATAAAGAACGGTCCTTTAAACCACAGAATAGTGACTTGATTATTGTCGGCAATATCTGCGCAGCTCGCCTGCTACGGCTGTTGAAGTTTAAGTTAATTTTACAGAGTTTTGACTACTAGATAGACTTGATTTTTCCATCTTAGTTTTACTACATTGTACATCAAGTCAAGAGCATAAAACGAGCCATTTTACCCGAGGCGTTCATATAGTCACCTGAGCCAGTACGGCGAGGGTGGATAGCCACGTCGAGGGCAAAATGGATTTAATGCTCGAGTTTTACACTATGCATTTCACTTTGATGGCGTGGAAATGAAATATAACAAATTACGGCGTAGGCATGCACTGTGTTAAATTAATTTACTTTCTTTAATGAACGCCTTTACAATGTTGTTTTAATACGCCGCAATAGCTAGAGGTGAGGGTTATCGGTAAAAATTAAATCGGTAATATAAACAAACTTATTATTAATTTTCAAGATTGATCGTCGGAGTCGGAAAGTGACACTCCAAGTGTTGAATAAATTACATTATTTCTAGTGATAGTCCCTGAGCAAAGCCATGAACAGACAGACAGACAGACATAGCGAAACTATATACGTTTTTGCCGTTTTAACTACGGAACTCTAAAAATAGAATTTAAACTGTAAACGGTATAGCCGTACGAAGCCGGGCCGAGCAGCTAGTATAAAAGTAAACCACGGCTTTTATTGAACGTGTTGACATCGCCTAATAGGTAACTCTGGAAGGCTACTCCGAAACACAACGTTCGGAGTTCGTGTCGTGCGATCCCTCTCGCTCTCGTATTAAATAGTATAAGTGTGAAAGGGACCGCACGACTCGAACTTCGAACGTTGTGTTTCGGAGTAGCCCTTCTGCGGCGGGAACGTATCAAAATACATTAAGTTTAAAACGAATAGCGAATAACGGACGAAACACATAATGGTCTTTACATATACTTACTACATTTTTTTTATGAAACTATTGGTTAACAACTCTTTAAATCGTGTAATCTACATATTGGTTTAGGTTAGGTTAGGTTTATTTTATGAAAATCTTGTAAAGTTGAGAATTACCAAGAAAAATCCATTATAGCAAATGACCATTATGTATTTCGTCCATTATTATTTTTAAACTTTATATATTTTGATACGAACCTACCCCTCTGCGGCCGATTTTTCCCTTTTTTTTTCAATGTCCTTAATTAATCTTGATTGAAAGTTCAACTAACTCGTAAAAAGAAGTCTTTATTTACTGGAGACTACCAAGTAAAAGCGACCCGATTCTATAAATACACTTGTCAAAGTGTGAATTTCATGAGTTCTTTCCCCAAACTTCATCACAAAAATAATATCACGAAACTGGACTAAACTATGTATAATTCGTTACGGATAGCGTTAGACGATTTCGAAAGACTTTTTTTTTTTTGTAAAAAAAAAACTAGTGAAAACACCAATGTACCGACCGACGACGTTTATGCCGTATGGTATGGAATGAAGAATCCTTAAACATAACGTGGTAATTATATTTACAATTCGGTGGGATTCTGTAGATGTAGAGTGGAAATAGGGAGCATCACATGTTTCACGTATTTTTTCTAACCCCCGACGCAAAAAGAGGGGTTTTAAAAGTTTTACCGCTATGAGTGTCTGTCTGTTTGTGGCGCCGTAGCTCTTAAACGGGTGGACCGATTTGAATGCGGTTTTTTATTTGAAATCAGGATTTCTAGCTATGGTTATTAGATCAAAATAAGCTTAGCCGTTTTTGAGATATTGAACTTTGAAGTGACAAAGTCGGGGGTTTTCCAACTTTTTGTTGGTTAAGTTAGTTATTTCCACAAATGTGTCGTAATGTTGGTAGTTTTCTTTTTCGCCAACTTGGTCCTTAACTTTTTTTTATTCCACTGAATGATAAACGAGCAAGTGAGTCTCCTGATGGTAAGAGATCACCACCGCCCATAGACATTTGCAACACCAGGGCGATTGCAGATGCGTTGCGAACCTGGAGGCCTAAGATGGTATACCTCAAGTGCCAGTAATTTCACCGGTTGTCTTACTCTCCACGCCGAAACACAACAGTGCAAGCGCTGCTGCTTCACGGCAGGATTAGCGAGCAAGGTGGTGGCTGCAATCCAGGTGGACCTTGTACAAGGTCCTAACACCTGCAAAATTATTAACATGCTACTTATCTATCGTTATCTAGAATGACTGCTCGTGATGTTAACGAAATATCAAATTGGACCGAACTAGATTGGTCTGCCACGGATACTGCCGCCTTAAGGAGAAAAACCATAAGTGACATTTTTTTGCAAAATTTTCATTTCACCAGCCTCGTACTCAGTATTTTTTCCTGAGTACGAGGCTGGTGAAATGAAAATTTTGCAAAAAATGTCACTTATGGTTTTTCTCCTTAAGGCGGCAGGATAGCCGTCCCAGGGGCGCAGGAGTGAGCAGGCCGCTCCGGTTTCGTTACGCAAGTTACGTTGTTGTTAAACACCAAAGTGTTATTGTTATTGTCTGTGGTTAATCTTTATCTTTATTATACTACCTCGAACAACCAGACGAAGATTTGAGAGCTGTGAACCGATATCAAAACAAATTGTTAGTACCACCAACTGGTGCAGTAAATGTATAGTATGAGCCGTAACTAAAATATAAAAAATCCAAAAAAAAAAACACCTAAGTTAGGTACTTAGAAGCTAAAAATCGTCACTACTTTTAAAAAACTCGTATCTCGAAATGGATCATTTTTCCGAGTGCACTTTATGATCATTACGTCAAGGTTCAATTTTGTTCACGTATTGATTTGAGATACGAGATTTTTTCAAAGTAGTGACGAAACAAATCTGTTTATATTAGTAATTTAATTTAAAATCTGCTGGGATATTTTTTTTTATATTTCATATATTGTTCCAATACGTTACATGAGTATGTCTATGTTGAAGAAAGTTTGAACGGAGCTTTTTTTATTTTTTTTATTTTTTTTGGATATTTATACAATACTCTTTATTTATTGATACTTTATCATACTGTCAAGTTTTTTAGGGCTGAGGAATTTCTGTTGGGTCCACTACCTTTATTTACTGCACTAAACTGCCAGAGCGTAATGAATTTTTGAAATATTTTCGAGCAGCAATGTAATGCGTACAATATTTTGATACGAGAGAAATAAGCGTTCTGTGACAGCTGTCACGTCAGCAAGTGCGACGTTTTGAATAAAAACAAAGTAGTATCGCGTAGTGATTGCGTACATTGCGCGCTAATTAATTTTGTAAGGAAAATAATAAGTCTAAATTTTTTACTAAAACATAATAAAATGTGATATTATTAGGGCCTTCACTAACTGCCCTTACAGTTTGAGGTAGTATCAAAAATACATGCTGTTTAACTACTAGCTTTTGCTCTCGGCTTCACCCGCGTAGAATTCGGCTATCGCGCGCTGTTCCCTCGGGAACTGTGCTTTTTTTCGGGATTAATAAAAAAAGCCTATGTCACTCTCTGGCTCATAAACTATCTCTATGCCAAAAATCACGTAAATCCGTTGCTTCGTTTGGATGTGAAAGACGGACAAACATACATACAAACACACAAACACAAACTTTCGCATTTATAATATTAGTATGGGTGGCCTGGATGGCCTGTCAAGCAAAGGATCGTGGGTTTGAATCCAGACTCGCCCCTCTCAGTTATAGTTCAGTGGTGTGTGTTAAAGTTCCTCATCCCTGTGGGAACTATACTATGGCCCAAGCCCTCTCATTCTGGAGGAGGCCTGTGCTCTCTACAGTGGGTAGCCAACTATACTGTTAAAAACAGTATTGTACTGTTTTTCTCAACATTATACTTACATTACAGACGACCGGATGGCTAAGTGGTTAGAGAACCTGACTACGAAGCCTGAGGTCCCGGGTTCGAATCCCGGCCGGGGCAGATATTTGTATGAATAATACGAATGTTTGTTCTCGGGTCTTGGATGTTTAATATAATATGTATTTAAGTATATATCTATCTATATAATTATGTTTATCCGTTGCTTAGTTTAGTACCCATAACACAAGCTTTGCTAAGCTTACTTTGGGACTAGGTCAATTGGTGTGAATTGTCCCGTGATATTTTTTTTTTTCTCAACATTATACTTTTTACTGTTGAACAAAAATAAAGTATACAAAATACTGTTTTCAGTATCAAAATCCTTAACACTAAGCACACGTTCACTAAGTCAGTGCAGCTTACTTGGTCACAGTAGTGCCGTTTCAGGACGGAACTGTCAATGTAAATACCTAACTAAAACAAAGAAAAACCGGCCAAGAGCGTGTCGGACACGCCCAAAATAGGGTTCCGTAGCCATTACGAAACAATTAAGTAATATTTTTCTAAGGATTTAGTACTCGTATTTCATACGGAATCTTCCAAGTTTAGGTATATTTTATACCTTACGCTGCTATTTACTCATAAACTACTAATAATTCTCAAGCAAACTTAGCCGTTATAGTTTTCCTTGGAAGTTTGATATACTGAGTACCATCCTGAATTTTTTCAAATTTTTCCACCCACCGGTTTAGATTTTAGAGGGGGGGGAGACGCTCGATTTTAATGAAAATTTGCACTTTAAAGTTGAATATTTCGCAAACAAATTACTGAATCGAAAAATCGTTTTAGCAAACCCCTAATGGTTTAAAATACGTATCCAACGATACCCCACACTATAGGGTTGGACGAGAAAAAAAAATCACCGCCACTTTACGTCTATGGGAGGTACCCTAAATAAATTTGTTTTTGAATATTTAATTGTACTATTTTATCGGCATAGTTTACCTACATATCCATGCAAAATTACAGCTTTCTAGCATTGATAGTCCCTGAGCAAAGCCGCGGACGGGCAGACAGACAGACAGACAGACAGACAGACAGACATGGCGAAACTATAAGGGTTCCGTTTTTGCCATTTTAGCTCCGGAACCCTACAAACTAGCTCCTTATTATTTTCATTTTAGTTTGATTGTCGCTAAATTGATTAGCTGTGGGAGAAGGACTAAAACACTGATTGTTCTAAAATACTGTTTATTTTCTTTCTCAGGCATAAATATACTTTATTTCTTGTAAAAAAAGTTGGCAACCCTAACAGTGGGACGTAACAGGCCGCAATAAAGGAGTTTTTCGATAAACTTCTTCATTTTATGATTTCCTAGTAGGCAGGAAGACGTTTTGAGCAACTCTTCCGCGTTCCGGCCATGGCCTTGACATGGGCCACAGGGATACTAACCAATAGAGAGAATACTTACGGGATATATCCAATGTCAAATACTAAATACCGTACCAAATAAAAAAGTTTTTGTGACTTTATCTTCTATCCCATACGTGGTATTTGCGCGGTTGAGTGGACTGTAGTAGGTTGGCCTAAAACACTCCGTAGGTTTACCTATAAAGGCGGATGGATATACTTCGATAGAAATGATGGTACTCACTCACCCTTAACTCCAGAAGATTTGATAGCGTTACTGCTGCATGCGGTCTTGTATGATTCAGTCTTCAACTGAGGTCTTCAGATGGTTTTATAATAATTAAAGATCTTGGTGGAAAATACGTAGCGAAGCGCTGCTGTCGCAGTTGACAGACGACTTATTTCTTTTTTATCTGCTCTATAGGGTTCGTCATAGAGCAGGACGTGCGCGGAGGTTGGATGGGTGGCGAAATACTTCCCATTTCAACACAAAATATTCCATCCAACTTTATAGGCTCAAACATTCCCCCCGCCTAGAAGGACAAAGATCTCTTTGTTCTTCTAAATAAACAAAGAGCATGAAAGAAAAGAAAAATAAAAATTGACTTGGAACTTATGCCACAAAAACAACCATTGTGGCATGAAAGAAAATAAAATAAAACTTATTGTAATGGTAAGGGAGAAACCTTTACCACGGGTCTTTGATAGAGACCAGAATTTGTGCGTACAGACACAACACGAATAACTCCATCTTTACCTGGAAAGACGTCGTCAATTACACCTAATGGCCATTTAAGAGGAGGTACATTATCAATATTAAGTAAGACAATTGTGCCTTTAGTTATAGGATTAGACGCGGTATTCCATTTCTGTCTCATCTGGAGCGTATGTAAATATTCAACTTTCCATCGTTTTCAAAACGATTGGATAATCTTATCAAGAAGATATTTCCGTTTTACCAAGTTCAATGACAAACTTGATACATCAACATTATGTAATGAATTTACTGGACCTAATGTTAAAAAATGTGAGGGTGTTAAAGCGGTAGGCTCTGATGGATCAGCATTTAATAGAGTCAAAGGACGCGAATTAAGAACAGATTCTATTTGTGTTAAAACTGTTAACATTTCTTCGTAAGTTAACAATTGATCTCCAATCACGCGCTTCAGATGAAGCTTAATACTGCGTATATTAGATTCCCAAGAACCACCGAAATGTGGAGCGCTAGGCGGGTTAAATCTCCAATTGATCCCTTGCTGGAGGGCCTCATTAGAAAAAGCATCCTTATATTCCTTAGAATGTGTAAGTTGCGACATTTCATCAAAGTAAGCTTTAGCTCCTATAAAGTTAGTTCCCTGGTCAGAATATAAATTTAAACACGTTCCTCTTCGTGAGACAAAACGTTTGAAAGCATTAATGAATGGAGATGTACTCAGGTCTACAGCTAACTCAATGTGAGTACAACGAGTCACAAGACAAATGAACAGGCAAATATACGCCTTCTGCTGACGTGCGCCCCTATATCGACTTAAAAGAATCGGCAAAGGACCTGCATAGTCAACACCTGTATGAATAAACGGTTTTGCTTCAGTAACACGACAAGAAGGCAAATCAGCCATAAGCGGAGAATCTATCGAAGGACTGACCTTAAAGCAATGATTACACAGTCGAAAACGTTTGCGAACTAGATTCCGACCCGAGAGAATCCAATATCTCTGACGCAAAAGAGACAACATTAAATTCGGTCCAGCGTGTAAAAACCTTTTGTGATAAGCATCGACCAATAAGTTTACAACATGATCGTTGTTGGGAAGTAAAATGGGATGTTTGGCAAAGAACTCCAAATCAGATTTATTCAAACGACCACCGACTAATAGTAAACCACCACTTAAAAATGGACACAATTTTTGCATCCTTTTAGACGGAGTCTTATGAGATTGAAGATTACGTATATCTTCATCAAAATGAACCGATTGAACAGAAGCTAAAACAGCCTGTTCAGCTATTTCAATATCGGCAGGCTTTATGCGGTCAGATCGTGGAATTTTCTTCACGAAACGAAACACATAAACGACTACGCGAAGAAATTTGCTCCATGAAGAGAAGCGAGTCGCGAGTTTATGCAAAAAAGGTTCATCCTTATCAGTTGTTAGAAATGTTTGCGCTTTCATCTTAACTTCAGGAATGACCTGGTGTTCATCAAAAACAAAATGATCAAGTGGCCATTGCGAAATAGATTCCTTCATCCAAGAAGGTCCATTAAGCCAAAGAGCATGAACTAAAAGTTGACTCGGCGTGAGACCTCGTGAAAGACAATCAGACGGATTTTCTTTGCCAGACACATGAAAGAAATGCGATGCGGGTAAGTATTCATTTATTTGAGCAATGCGGTTGCTAACAAAAACGTTGAAGCGGTGCGGAGAAGAATAAATCCACTGCAAAGTTACACTGGAATCAGTAAATGCAAAGATATTTGAAATCTTGCATCGATTTGAAATATTATCAGAAACATATCTGATAAGTTTAGCCAACAAAAGGGCGGCGCACAATTCTAGTCGTGCCAAAGTAAGAACCTTCACGGGAGCTACCTTTGACTTTGCACACACAATATTTACTATATTTTGTGTAAATGTAGGATGTGAGACACACAAATAAACAACTGCCCCATAAGCAGCAGTGCTAGCGTCAGAAAACCCAACCAGGGTCAATTCACAATCCGAAGTATTGATACCCAGATGACGTGGAAATTTAAGTTCCTGTAAGAGCGGCAGCTCGGCTTTAAACTGTGACCATTGAGCGCAAATTTGTCCCGGAAGTGGCTCATCCCAATCTAGTTTCAATAACCAGAGAGTTTTTATCAAAAGTTTCGCATATAAAATTATTGGTGCTGCAATACCTACCAAATCCCACAGTTTGGCAATGGTGGATAATATCGTACGTTTTGTCACAACGTTTTGCGGGTCTAAATTCACAGTTATGGAAAATTGGTCTGCAACTGGACACCAACGTAAACCCAAGATTTTCAAATCAGTATTATCAGAGATATCTACAACAGCGGACAATCGATTATCTTCAGGTAAATGCTCAAGTAAAGAACGCGAGTTGCTTGAAAATTTAACCAACTCTAATCCGGCCCTTGAGAATAGGGCAATCAAATCGCGAGAAAGCTCAATAGCGGTAGATTCATCCATAACAGATGTTCCTAAATCGTCCATGTATAAATTGCGAGAAGCAACTGACGCAGCGGCGGGAAAAGACGGACCTTCGTCTAATAAAAGTTGCTTGACCGTGCGCATTGCAAGGTATGGACTGCATTTAAGTCCAAAACAAACGCGGTTAAATTCGTAAATTTGCGGTTCACTCTCATTGGAAAAGCGGTATATCATTCGAAGATAGCGGTGAAACTCTGGAGAAACCAAGATTCTTAAGTACATTTGACGTATGTCAGCGGTTATGGCAACTGGAAATAAGCGAAAATCGAAGATAATCGCAAGTAAATCTGATTGCAGATTTGGTCCAGTATACAGACAATCATTTAATGATATGTCAGTAGAAGTAGAGGCACTAGCATCTAGAACAATGCGTACTTTAGTTGTCAGCCTGTCTTCCTTAATAACAGGATGATGCGGTATAATATAAGCACTGGGATTACTTTCCAAGTCCTTCACTAAAGATATGTAATCTTTTTGTAAATAATCGCGGATGATTTCATCATATTGTTGATGAATAACATTATTTTGTTTAAATCTTCTTTCTAAAGATTTATATCTACGCATCGCAGTAGGTAATGAATCGCCCAAATCATATGGATCGCGGCAAAACGGCAGAGGAACAACATAGCGACCAAGATCATCCCTAGTAGTCTGCTGTGAATAAATCTGTTCACACTCCTTATCTTCAGCGGACAGATGTTTGCGAATGGGAACCTCCTCAATCTCCCAAAATTTTGATAAAAGATTATCAACTTTGTCAGTCGCGGTGAAGAAAGTTTGTACAGACGATGACTGAACACCTGTAGTATAAGCGGAACCAGAAATGACATATCCAAAAACAGTTTCAATTGCATCGGGTAAACCAGGTGGGCCAATAATGCGGTTATTCTTCATAATACATTTGACGAAATCTTCAGCACCCAGCAGTAAGTCGATTTTACCCGGCATGTACCAATGACTGTCACTAAACGGAATATCTTTCAAATAATCTAAGCACGCGGTATTTATTTCACAAGCAGGTAAATTACCAGATATTTTGTCAATCACCAATGCTTGTAAGTCAAATGAAAACGACTCATCAAATCGTGAGAACAGCGTTAGTTTCGATGTTCCTTTTATGGACTGGGAACTTTCTCCTATACCGTGTACCGAAATATTTTTATCATCAGGCGATAGTTTTAACCCTAATGTCCGTAAACAACGCGAGGTGATAAAGTGATTCTGAGAGCCCATGTCGACCAGGACTCTTATATCGCGGCGATTACCAAAGGCATCTAAAACCTGAACAATTGCAGTTCCTAATAACACTGTCTTCAAAGAATCTTGATTGCTAGTAGCAGTGCCTGAGAAACCTACATCACTATTGTTAGTGCGTGTATAGTCAGGAGCAGCGGCTGCGGGGGCGTGCGGAACCGAAGACTTCGACGCGGCGGCGTGCGGGCGCGCTGGCGGCGCGGCGGCGGCGGTTGCGGGTGAAAACGCGGGTTGATTAACAGGGAGCGGTGCGGGAGGTCGAAATTGACCTTTATTGACATTATAAGAATGTCCATTTTTAAAATTAGAATCACCCTGCTTAGATGCATTAGGATGATCTAAAGCGTTGCGGCATAATTGGCTATGGTGAGCCTTGTTGCAATATTTGCATGTGGTGTTCGACTTGCATGTAGAAAGTGTATGACGGACACTTAAACAATTCACACAACCGTTGCACTTTTTAACTACATTATATTTTTCAATCGGCGTCAATCTGAGAAAAAGTTCGCATTGATATAAATTGAAGTGCTTGTTACTGTTGCAGTAACTGCAAAAGCGGATAGGATTTTCATTATTATTATTTACAAGAAAAGTTTGCATTTTATTCTGCGCAAAATGCGTGCGGGGCGCGGGGGACGGCTGGCTGCGCTGAGCGTGGTTGCCGGCTTGCGGATGCGACGGTGACGCGACTGCAGTAGTGCGCTGCAATATTTTAGTTTGATCGCGGATAAACTTTACGAAATCGTCATATTTAGGAAACTTGTCATTGTTTTTAAGAGACATTTCAAAAGCCTTGGAAGTTTCACTATCTAACTTACGCAGTGCCAAATGTACAAATATGAAGTCAGACATTTCTTTGATATTCAGCTGACGTAAAGCAGCAACTGACGTCGAAAACTGATCGATGTAAGTTTCTAAATTTGCTGCGTTTGCTTTACCAGCACTTAAAGGTTTCAAATTTAGAATATTTTCCAAATAGGAAATAGCGATAGCGCGTTTGTCTTCATATTTATCGACTAAGGTTTCATACAACACCCTGTAGTTATCAGGGGTAGGCGCAATACCTACGCAAATTGACTGAGCTTTTCCTTTCAATTTTGAAATCAAATAATGAATGCGCTCTGAGTCTCCTAAAGCGGGGTTGTTATGTACAATCGTGCGAAATGACTCTATGAACAAAGGAAACTTTTGTATGTCCCCGTCAAAGTCAGGAATATCAATGCGCGGTAACTTGAAAGCAGACGTCGCACTTGCTGCTGCACTAGCGGCGGTATCGTCTGAATCGCTTAACTTCTTAAATACAGATTTAATTGCATAGAACATGTCATCAAACTGCCACAATAATTCATATTTGGGTTCATACTTTGGATCCAGTTCCAAATGACACGCATGAATCGAATCATTAAGTTCAACAAACTCATCACGCAAATGTTGAATGTTTGCAGCTTGCATTAAAAACAAAGCAATTTTATCCCGTTTTGACTTGGGAATAGAATCGTAAATGCTTTGAATACGTTGAAAATACGAATCACGTTTGCTTGACAAAAGTGAAATTTTGTTTTCCATTTTTATTCAAAAATCGAACACAATGTTACAAATTCGAACACAGAATGGAACACGACAATGCTACTAAATTAAAAAGTTTATAATTTGACTAATATGTTGCGGGCGGAAAAAACAAACATGACATGGCCATAGGTGTAAGCGAGACGGAATATAATATGTCGCGCACTGCGAACTTTTACTCGTGGTCGTATTACAATGACGTGTCTGTAAGCACAATTTCAAAGCGGTTTATTTTGAAATATTAACTGAATGAAATTGAAAATATTGAATGCGGGAAAATAGTAAAGTAGTATGCGGGGATATTAATATGCGGTAGAACCCAAGCCTCAGTGGCTTATAGGTATAAAATGGAGTTAAAGGGAATAATTACGTAAATTATGGCGGATGACAATTTTGAAAGAAGTCCGAAAATTAGGAAAATCTACTAAGAGTGCGGCTCGAAGGCCAAAAAATATTTGCGCGGTTGAGTGGACTGTAGTAGGTTGGCCTAAAACACTCCGTAGGTTTACCTATAAAGGCGGATGGATATACTTCGATAGAAATGATGGTACTCACTCACCCTTAACTCCAGAAGATTTGATAGCGTTACTGCTGCATGCGGTCTTGTATGATTCAGTCTTCAACTGAGGTCTTCAGATGGTTTTATAATAATTAAAGATCTTGGTGGAAAATACGTAGCGAAGCGCTGCTGTCGCAGTTGACAGACGACTTATTTCTTTTTTATCTGCTCTATAGGGTTCGTCATAGAGCAGGACGTGCGCGGAGGTTGGATGGGTGGCGAAATACTTCCCATTTCAACACAAAATATTCCATCCAACTTTATAGGCTCAAACACGTGGATTTAATTCATTTTAGTTGTTACAGTTATGTATGATTACATATATTTTTTCAGTTCAAGTGAATTTTATTAATTTCTAGCTGTTGTATGTTTTAACTATTACATGTGACAAGTCAAGGGGTTAGAGAACCTGACAACGAAGCTTGAGGTCTCGGGTTCGATCTACGGCCGGGGCAGATATTTGTGTGAATAATACGAATGTTATAAATAAGTAGTGAACATTTTGATGGCATGTATTGTATCTTTTGTAAGCTGCTAGGCAGGTGGTACGACCTTGTGCAAGGTCCGCCCGGATTGCTACCACCATCTTGCTCGCTAATCCTGCCGTGAAGCAGCAGTGCTTAAACTGTTGAGTTTCGGCGCGGAGAGTAAGACAGCCGGTGAAATTACTGGCACTTGAGTTATTCCAACTTAGGCCTCTAGGTTGGCAACGCATATGTAATACCCCTGGTGTAGCAGACGTTTATGGGTGGTGGTGATCTCTTACCACCAGGAGACCCACTTGCTCGTTTGCCTTCCAGTCGAATAAAAAAAAAGGCAATCAAAACAATAAGTGACTGCGATAAAATGTAAGTCCACGCGGAGGAAATCGCGGGCACAGCTAATAATACATATTAACACGACGGCATGACTAAACATTTACTATTGACACCGATACTAATATCCGTTGGCCCAACTCAACAAGTGTCCTACTTGACCTTGACCAGCCAATCAAAGTCTATCAATCACTGCAATAGTCTCGCAAAGTTTATTCAAACGTACTCTTTCACAATTCAACTCTATTTATTAACTCCTCTATGGCATGCGCACTGAGGTCTGTCGTTATTTTATATTTTCACCTGTAAAAATTTACTCCTTCATTTTATAACGTCCTGGTACCTGGAACGAAATTTTAAACAACCCTTCTGCATTCGAGCCAATGACCCGGACCTTTTGACATGCGCACTAGGTACATGCATCCTTTTGTTTATTTATTTCATCGATTCACTTGCACTTTTACCCCCTTATTCATAAAACTTAACAAGCCTATGTTAACTAACAAATGCTTTGTCCCTTTCTAACAAATACATACAAGTGTCGAAGTGACAGATGGGTAAGGCCGCGAATTTTGACCAATTTGGACGTTTCAAATTTGGAAAGCTGATAAAAAAAAACTGGTAACCCCTAGAGGTTTAATTTTTTTTTATTATATTACGCGATATGAATTCTAAAGGTCGCAAATGAGATAATTCATTTAAACCCTTTGAAAAAAATAATAAAAATATATTTCCGTCCAAAACGTAACGAAAATTGACTATTTTTTTCGGCCGCGAGTACTTAATACCTTATTATTTTCATGGTTTTTAACTTCTCATGATCATGATTTTGTTTAAACGAAATTTAATGATATAGCGATAGCTCTACCGATTTCGGAATCATGATAATCAAATAATTTTCTTTTTTTATATTTATTTCTTTTCACGTGCCAAAAAACCACGTTTTCGTTACGAATACTTTGGTGACGCTTTATAAAGCTATTTTTAACGCCAATTTTGATAGAAATATGTTTTTGTGCACTAGAAACTAATATTCTAATAGGGCAACATATAAGAGATAAATAAATGTCATCAGTTTGTTTACAAACAGCCATCAAACGTGACGCGGAGAAAGTTTTTCGAAATAACGTCAAAAGTGCTTGTCCGATTTTAAGGGTAAGTAGTGATTATTTTTAACTGGTGTTTTTTCCTAAGATAGGGTAATCTTTTCCATGTAAGTAGCATGTATTATTATGTTCAAAATGTTGTTATTTCACCATGATAAACGTGTTTTTGTTTAAAATACGTTACACTTTCGTTACGATTACGTTACATTTTTACAAAATGCAACGTATTTTTTACATAACGTAACGAAAAAATGTGGTAAAGGGAAGTGCACACAGAAAAATTCTAACTTACAAGTTTATTATTTAGGTTTCCAATGACTACACAGTAAGTTAGTTAAATTGATATTTTGAAGTTAAATAAATTTAAGCTTGTACAGTCGAAGTCACAAGCATGCTCACAACCACTTATCCAAATTCATTATGCTTATAAATGTGCACCTTATGGTCAGTGTTATAGAGGCATGTAAAGAGACACTTGGAAAGATATTTGGTCAACTACAGGGTACTTCCACATTCAGTTTTAACTCTATAGATCCCATATAGGACAGGTTTGGGATCAGAGGCCTTATTGCCTAACGTTTCTGGAACTCGCGATCGCAATAAAATGACAGCTTTTGTATGCGAAATATGTAATTTGATTGCGATCACGAGTGTCAAAAATATTAGGCAATACGGCCTCTGGTCAGAAACTATATTATATAGATAATTTGTATATGTTTCTGTGTGGAACAATGGCGTCAATTTTAGGATAGTGAAATGTATAATGTGTTTTTAATAAGTTATGTCTATCAACTACAACTTTTGTCGAAAAAAAAAACAAAAATAAAGTTCTAGTAAAAATAATAACTTCACTTTATTATATGACATGTATTTTTTTATAGACACATTATCTAATGAGAATATTTGCCAGTATGATCCAGGCTTTATCAAAATTTACGTTACGTTTTATGATAACGTTACCTATTTTTTTTATGTTATTTCTATGTCACATTGGTCAAAATTCGCGGCCTTACCCAGATAAAGACAAAAGAATTTTAGTGGCATTTTAACTAAAATAGGTTTGATTGTCGTTTATGAATAAGGGGGTTAATCATTTACTATTTTGATTTTATTTTCTCCTGGTGTTGAGGCAGAAATATTAAACAACCCTTCGGCGTTTAGCTGAGCTCAGTTTGACATGCGCATCTAGCCATCATTTTTTTTTCATCTCTCCTGTTCGGAAAGAAATATTAAACAACCCTTCCGCAGGCTGGCCGCATTGAGCTGTCAAGTTTGACATGCTCACTGGACACATGCATCATTTTTTTTATTTCATCGATTCACTTGCACTTTTAATAATTTACATTTCAATTTTATTTTCGGTTCAGAGGCAGAAATATTAAACAACCTTTCTGCATCAAAGTTTCATTAAATAAATATTTAAAAAAAACCGGCCAAAAGCGTGTCGGACACGTCCAAAATAGAGTTCCGTTTGTTCCATAGATAATACTATCATTGACATAACTGTTTAAGTTCATACACTTCACATGTTCTATTTTCAAATGGAACACGAAAATTTCTAGCAATTTTGCGAATACGTACTATTTTTATTTCTCACCTTCATTTAACAAAAAATAATGTTCAATTCTTCTTCTTTTCCGCCAAAAATTAATTTCGTTTTATGCTCTCCTGGTACCCCGTATCGAATACTAAGCAATCCTTCCGCATTGGGGCTCTGACCTCTGAACTCACTTGTAGAGTCTCCGCCCGCCCCTAAAGGAACCTCCCCTAGGAGTAGGGATCGAACCTGCCTACAAGGGTAGTTCACGTTACTCTTTACAACTTATGTGAGCCTAGTATTTGAGGTCGCGGTGCGGAGAGATTTTTCCGCAAATTAGGTATTTTAAACGTAATCGTATGTTTTTAGACTGTCCATAATGCCCACAGTTGGGCACTGGCGTTTTGGGTTTGAGCTGGAGTTCCAGCGGACCCATAGCAATTCAGTGGTGTGCGTGAAGTTCCTGATCCACATAGGGCCCGCATGGGAACTACACTCCTAGCCCTCTTATTCTGAAAAGAGGCCTGTGCCAGTGGGGCAAAAGTTGACGGGATATGAGATTGAGAGTAACAGTGTTCTTTTGACTAAAATTTTCACGACGCTTTCCAAACTTTTTTATACATTCTGGACAAAAAGAGTACACAAAGGGTCAGTGATCTTGGAATAAAGAGATCACTCACAGTCTCAACACTTACACACCCAATACGCAATCATCCATCTTAAATCACTTACGAATCACTTAGCTCGTGACCCGTGATCGGTCGCAACACATCTCGGTTCAACGACTAAACCCTAGAGAATTTGATAAATTCTGAAATTCTCTTTGTGGAAGAGATTTCATGAATAATTTGATGAAGAACTCGGAACCATTAATTAAATAGGTGCTGTATCATTTTATAAACATTAATTACGCTCGAGCAGATAAATTATTCAAATAAATTATTAGGTACTCAAAAAGCTAAGAATACTTTGGGTCCATGGAACCCGGATGCTTACAAACTTTTCGATCAAGTAAAAGTAGATTGTCATATTTTTTTTATTTTAAATTCGCATTATTTATTCAAAAGCTTTGTTTATTTATTTTGTTATTTTAATTCAACGATGACATGGATATATTTTTACTCATCCCCACTAATATAAAAAATGCTAAAGTTTGTAAGTCTGTTTGTTTGTTTACTTACTTACTATTCAGAATTACTGGACATTATGACCATAGTGCATTCTCGCCCAAAGTATTGGTATCACGTATCACTATTCAGCACGGAAATGGGCGTTTTGAAAAAAAAGTGTACCCTTTCTTTTTTTTTTAATTTTGGAAAAAATATGGTTTTTCCTATTCAGAACCAAGAGCACAATCGATTCCTATAGTTCCTATAGTTTAAAAAAATGTCCCCAAAAAAATGTCATTTTTGCGACGTTTTTTTGTTAGATTTTACCAAACTAAACGCCGTTTAATTTAAGATTTTAACTAACGGTCAAATTGTAACACCCGTTTCTCGGTATTTCGAACACAAATGTACTAAAAATAGCGACATACGTACATTTATTAGCGGTGTTTATTATGTTTTCATTCTAGAAGTTGACAAAACTTTAAATAGTTTCGTTGTTTCATTTAAAAACGTGTGCAAAATTTACCGTCAAGTTTCAAATCCATACTAATATTAAATTCTCAGAAAGTCTCTGTATATACCTGTTTTCTGTAATTGTTTGCATTGTAATATTATTAATGCGAAAGTGTTTGTATGTTTGTGTGTTTTTATGTCTTTCACACCGTAACGGAGCGACGGATTGACGTGATTTTTGACATAGAGATAGTTTATGTGCGCGAGAGTGACATAGGCTACTTTTATCCCGGAAAAATGCAGTCCCCCAAGGAACAGCGCGCGATAACTGAACACCACGCGGGCGGAGCCGCGGGCAAAAGCTAGTGTTAAAATAAGTGGAGTATAGAAGTGTATTAAGTCCAATTTAAAAGACTTGACGTTGTACCTACTTTTATGTTGTGATCAAAGTTGAATCGAACAGTTACAGCTTTGAAATGTCAAAAGGGGTTATAGTCGTTGACATGAGTAAGAGTAAATAATCCAAGATAAGTACTTGTATATCCGAGATGTAATAAACTCGCGATAAAACCAATATTTATCCCCAATCGGCAATTCCACAAATAGGTCAACCGGTGGCTACAAAGTTGCAATAGTATCGATAAATAAAAACGATAGACATTTTGTCGCGTGTCGAATGTGGGTTGAGGGATAATGGCTCGAAGATCGAGCCCCAAACTTATGCGAATAACGGGACGGCGGGTATTCTGTACATTTCGATGTGTAATAGTAATTTTGACAGCTAAAACTCAAATTAGACCTGCAAAATCAAAAGTTGGATGGTGCATTATAACGTAACGTTTATCTGGGGGTACGGCAGTGCCCCCGCCAAGTCGAGCAAAACAAAACAAAGGCACGGCCGTACCATACTTTTCTCGAAGCCATTCAGGCTATTTTCAACACCCTGTATTTTTGTTATGGCTAAAGCTAGAACCTTGAATTTTCAGGTACCTATAGGGCCTAATGAGACTTAGATATATTATCAATAACATTCGATTTAAACACGTAGATTACGAACTATCACATGTTGAAGTTCCTCAGTTTTGTCACTGACATACCTACTCACTGACTCACGATCATCATAATTCTAAGGTACTTCTAGCAGACCCACAAGCTTCAAATTTTAAACATAGTTAGTTTTTAGCCTATTACAAGGCTACAGAAAAATCCAAAATGTTGCAAGTTCAGTCACGTTACAAAATTATATAAACTGCACAAATAAGTTTGTAATCCCATATAAATACTTGCGATTACAAAGTTACACAGCAATGAGTTTATTGAACGTACTCGTATTGTATACGTATTAATGTTGAGTCTTAATATCTGAGTATTAAGGGTTAAAATTAAATTGTTAATCTCCCCCCCGTCCCGTCCCGTCCTGTCCCGTGATATTTATTTATTTATTTTATTTTATTTACTAATGTAATAAGTATCAAAGTTTGTTTGTTTGTGAATGTGTGAGTGAGTGCGATGCGAGTGGACACGAGGATGGACGATGGAAATTATAGACGACTGACAATTGATAATGGTCGATGGACGATGGACGATGGAGGGTGGAAAATGGACGTTGGACGATGGAGGGTGGACGATGGATGATGGGCGACGGACGATGGATACATTATTCTGCCACAAAAAAAAAGACAAATAGTAATGGTAAAACAGATCCTAAATAAAAAAAAAGTACAATTAAGTATCATAATCGTCGTCTTCTGCACCTTTTTACGTCCTTTTGCTGCATTACATAAATTCTGCAACAGTTGAAATACCTATCTTTTTTTTATTCGACTGGATGGCGAACGCGCAAGTGGGTCTCCTGGTGGTAAGAGATCACCACCGCCCATAAACATCTGCAACACCAGGTGTATTGCAGATGCGTTGCCAGCCTAGAGGCATAAGATGGAATACCTCAAGTGCCAGTAATTTCACTGACTGTCTTACTCTCCACGCCGAAACACAACAGTGCAAGCACTGCTGCTTCACGGCAGGATTAGCGATGGATGGTGGTAGCAATCCGGGCGGACCTTGCACAAGGCCCTACCGCCTGCAATCTTCTTCCTAAAAAATCTAAATCTTAAAAAATCAAAAAAAAAATCTAAATGTTGTTCCTAATGTACAGAATTCCTTACCCTGTCACATCGTTTTTGGAAACACATTAACCATATCGTTCTGGAAACGCATGAACTGGATCGGCGGCCGTTCACCGCGACGGTGTTACAGGAACTAGACTAGAACTTGCCAAACTTCATCAGATTCAGGATTTCGTGAAGGAAGATTAGTTAGGAGCGAAAGAGCACACGACTTAGTACGAGTACCTAGTAGGTACAGTCAGCATCAAAAATCAAAAATAAAAAAAATCAAAATCATTTATTCAGTAAATAGACCGCAATGGGTACTTTTACACGTCATTTTTAAACTACCAGCGCTTTCGGAAAGACCATCATTGCCAAGAATAATGCGCCGCAAGAAACTTGGCAGAAAGTATTTTTTTCAAAAGTAGCTGTACACTTTAGTACTTCGTCGTTTTACAGCCACGTACAATCCGTGAGCTTTTAGAAAACCCTTCGGGTTTCGGGGGAAATCGGAAGAATTCGTTAGTAAAAAATGACAATTGTCTTTTTGACTCAGTAGCAATCCATCACGCGTAGAGTGCACTCGTTGTGTTTTCATTCATGTATATAGAGCAGTTAAAACCACCAATTGCATATATTTATTTAGGTAGTTTGATATTTTCGGAAATTGATTTCCATGGCGAGTCAACTTAAGCAGGGTATGTCTGTAAATAGCCAATCACTGGAAATTGATTACAATATATTTATAAATATTTTGTATATAAGTTGAATTTTTTAAGAAAAAGTGGTCGTAAATATTTTAATAAGGTACTAGACCGTGTTATAGAAGCAACGGGGATTTCGAAAAGTGCATTAAAAAAAATATAAAACGAAAGCAGACCAAAAAAATTCATTTGACGTACCCAAGAGAAGTAGATACAGTATAACAACAGCTCTATATAATTCCAAACAAAAGTACTGTGTTGAGGCGGGGTGTTCTCAATTTAAACTGACGATGGAAGAATTCGAAAATGCTGATTTTGTTTTATTTGTATCATGACAAAAAGTCATATTGTATTAAAATTAGAAAAAGATAAAGAAGCGTAATATTATTATAGTAAGGTTCATTTTGTACTGATGGTTATTCTTTACATAACTTTTTACGGTAACTTTGAAAAGTTTTGCAAGTTAATAACAGAACAGAACCGCGTATCACGATCGCGTGTCATCGTCAATACCCGAAGCATGCTTCTAAAGTCCGAAGGTTTTTTTAAGATCTCACGGACTGTACTAAATGCCATGCAAGATTGTCAATGTGTCAATGCGACAGTGTAAAAAAGTGATCCGCTACTTTTGTGCTGACTGACAGATACCTTTTATTTTTTCCATGCTTTGTGAATTTTATTATGAAATCGGTTGGGGATATAGTTTAGTTAAGTTTTTTTGCATTCAATGTAAAATTACAATCATACCTACTTGCAGGTGGTAGGACCGTGTGCAAGGTCCGCCTGGATTGCTACCACCATCCATCGCTAATCCTGCCGTGAAGCAGCAGTGCTTGCACTGTTGTGTTTCGGCGCGGAGAGTAAGACAGCCGGTGAAATTACTGGCACTTGAGGTATTCCATCTTATACCCCTGGTGTTGCAGATGTTTATGGGCGGTGGTAATCTCTTATCACCAGGAGATCCACTTGCTCGTTTGCCTTCCAGTCGAATAAAAAAAAAGTGCTATCAATGACATTTAAAGGTGTGGCTTAGATAGTGCAAATAAATGTAGGGTCCAACCGGTATAAACCGAGAGCCACAATCTTTTATACATCTTGTAGAATTACACATCACGGAACCTTGTAGTGCGACCCATAATTTGAGAACGGATCTAGTTTCCACAAATACAAATACATATTCGATTTCATGTATTTAGTTTGTCAACATGTCATGTAAAACGGTAGGTGGGGTCAACTCGAAACGAACGGTAGTTCCCATTTGCCAAGTGTGCTCTAGTTTCGATATTTTTTGAGGATACGAGGAATTTGTGTTTTTTACTGTTTTTGTTGATTTAGTGAATACATTTGGGGAAAATCTGGAGTGAATTTTGTATACGGTAACGGTTACGGTATTGGAAATGTGCCAGAAAATTCATAATTTTATGTGATTGATCATTGGAATCGACAAAATTAGAATATAATCTGGAACCTCCTAACACAAGTATTGTCATACTTACCAGGAGGGGCCGAACATAAACACTGTGTGACATCAGTTGATACTGAATATATATATATATTGTGTATATATATATATTTGAATGGAATATAATTTTTTTGCATAGAATAAGTAGGTACATCGGTGTTCTTAGATGGTATGTGACGATAAAGTAACTTATTCTGCTATTTGTACTAAATAATCATCATCCCGGCCTATATACGTCCCACTGCTGGACACAGGCCTCCTCTCAATAATACTAGCATGCAAATATTTGGGTATTATTAAAACATACAGAGAAGAATTCTTTTACATTATAATAACATTATAGACGGTAGTTGAACATGACTGTCTAACAATATGACAAATTTTATAATGTGAGTTCATTGAAAACCTTGAGCTTTTTGTGGTACAACTATAAAATGATGTTGATGATGATCTTTATACAAATATCCATCATCTTCTTCCTCTTCTTCTTCAGCGTGTTTTTGCCCACCGTTCTCCATCCAGATCGACTATCTGTCTCTCTCTTCCAGACCGGTACTACTGTCTCCACAATGTCATCGGACCATCGAGCAGGCGGTCTGCCCACATTTATTTTTCCTAGCCGGGGTCTCCACTCCAAAACGCGCTTACTTCACCATTCGTCGTGTCCATGGGATTTCCAAAATATTGAAATCATGGAAATAGCAATATTTTTGAAAGAGATCAGCTTTAAGTGGCTTGTGTAAGAGGCATAAATTCTCTGTTTTCCAAATAGTTACGAGTACATACAATTCTCATAGGTGCTGCCTTCTCACTTTTTTTTAGGTCAGATAGCGGGCGCTTGTTTTGTCAAAAAAAAAACAACAAGACTACACATAGACACCTACATGAAACACAAGTTATATGTAGTGTGTAGGGCAAACACCCGCAAGGGATCCTGCTTCATAGGTAAACGGGGCATAATATATTGTAGAACATACAATTTCCAAGGACGAGCAGCCGCCTTCCTCTGACCCCCAATGAAAGTCATTCTATTTTGTATTTTCGTGCTGTTTAAGTTTATCATAAGTATAATGTCGTTCGTAAAATAGGATTTAAAGAGTCTGGATCCTACCCCGACATGATCAATGTTTTATTTTATAGATTTTTATCGAACATAAAAAACATTTATCAACTGTAACTATCTTCGTAACTGGTCACATTGGTTATAAACCGTGTCGCAACTGTTTACGCCCTCCTCAGGACATTTATAGAGCTACGTTCTTATAAAAAATACATACATGCATTTATTAAAGTCTTAGGTTAGTTATACTCGTATATATTACTTAAAATATCTATGTTAGTATTATAAATATTTTCAAAGAGAATTTTTTAAGTGAACACGTGCTTCACCCCCACTTACAAAGGTGAAAGTGATACTTAGGTAGAGTCATTCACGACGACGCGTGCCGTAGTTATTATTAAAATGTCATTAATGTCTTATTTTGACAGAATCACGCGTCACCGCAGACGGCACTTGGTACACTTAGTTAAGATTGTTGGCAACCTGTCATCGTAACTAACATTGGCCCAAGCCTTAAGGCCGCCATCAAGGGAAATAATAATAAGATTGCTGACAGTTAATTCAATTACCAAAATTACAACATCTCCCCAAATACTTGCGCTAGTTGGCATATATAGTGGGATTCGGGCAGAGAATGGAACTATTTTGAAGAACTAACTAAAATGTGGTCAAGATAAATAAAAACAATACGACACTCATTCACTGAAATCTTAGAAATGCGACTATCACGATTCACGGTAACTTAAAAGCCTAGTTAAATATAAAGAAACGCGTAACAGTTCCTGAGACTGTCGAATCGGGCCAGATTTCTTTTTAACACGCTTTTATTAGCTTGGGTTGTAACTAACTATGTATGTATGTAATGGAATCTTTGAACTTAATTTTCACCAGTTTCCAGAAGTCTGATTAATTTGAAACTTTGCATACGTATCAAGGACCGATGACAATGCAATAATTTCATAACAGTTTCCCATTCAAACTAAAAAGTATAAAATAAATTATAGTTTAAAAAACTAAAAAAACACGCTTTTAAAAGTAATTGAACTAAAAAGTCAAAAATAAAACTATAATAATCAATTGAAAAATTCATATTATTGTACAAAAAGCGTGGGGGGCTTGATTTTGATTGTTGCAAATATTTTATATATAGTTTATTATATCCGTAGTTATTATGACAAGCACCCCACGCTTTTTGTACAATAATATGAATTTTTCAATTGATTATTACAGTTTTATTTTTGACTTTTTAGTTCAATTACTTTTAAAAGCGTGTTTTTTTAGTTTTTTTTTAAATTGACAATTGACGATCGCTTTTCCCGCGTCCAGCTGAGGGCTCTGTCAAGCGCGCCACGCATGGCAACACTGGCGTTTCGAACGAGTACCTACGTGCTATAATGCCAATCCTTAATAGACCACGCATTGTAATGACCATACTCATAATTCCACATATACCTTTAATTTTGAGAAGATTAGTTTTAAGAACAATTTTTATAATTATGAAGAAAACTTGCTAGACACTAAAAAACTATTTTCTATGTTCATCGCGAATCTACGAGACTGTATATAAAGTGTATTTCACTTCGTTTATGAATATCTGAATAATGTATGTGTTTGGGTGAATGTATGACACAAATGGTTATTTCGTTACGAAGGCTATCGAACCAGACGCTAGTTAAACGTAATACGCTAAATATATATATCAATATATGCATATAGATATTAGTACTTAGCATATCATATACCATCGCCTTTCAAGCAGAGGGTCGTGGGTTCAAACCCCGGCTCGCACCTCTGAGTTCTTCAAAATTCATGTGCGGAATTTAAAATTTACACGAGCTTTGCGGTGAAGGAAAACATCGTGAGGAAACCTGCACAAACCTGCGAAGCAATTACATGGTGCGTGTGAAGTTCCCAATCCGCACAGGGCCCGCGTGGGAGCTATGGCCTGAGCCCTCTCATTCTGAAAGGAGGCCTGTGCCCAGCAGTAGAACGTATATAGGCTGAGATGATGATGATGATGACTTAACATGTATATAAACAACATGTGTATATATAGGTCCTCCCGTTTAAGAGCTACGGTGCCACAGACAGACACACAGACACATAGCGGTCAAACTTATGACACCCCTCTTTTTGCGTCTGAGGTTAAAAATACAATTGACATTCTTTGAGATACTTTTACAAAGGCAGACTCCTTCAAAGGATCTTTACCAGTCAACCTTTGAGTGGATGAGGGAAGCAATCAGGGACCAACAAAGAGTGAGTTTAAGCTTTTAGTTTAACAGGTAGGTGGCCAATCAACTTTTATGCCCACACTAATCTGTCCGCGACATTTTTCAAACAATTGCAGATTTTTGTAAGTAAACATGTTTTTTCTGTAATTTAATAGATGGTGTACATGAATATAATTATTATGCCATCCTACGTAAGTTCAACATATTAAACCGTGAAACATCTTGTCGGAAGTACAATTTTTGGTAACGGCAGAGACAATTTTGGTAACGCAGGAGACGCGCAAAGTGTCGGTTAAATAGTTGATAGGCCCAGGTATCTAATAAATATTACTAGCACAGAACGCAGCTTAGTTCATTGAACTCTGCTTTTGTCTCCTGTTGTTTGTTTGTATTTGCCTCACCTATTTCCATCAGCAGTTGATATTTATCACTTCGTAATTAAATTCCAGTTAAGTCTCAATAATTTATGGTTCCCTGGTCTTCAATATCGTCTCAGTCTGGCATTCTCATTGGATTGTTTGAATTTCAATATAACGCACTATCAATATCGTAAATGCGAATTCGTTTCTTTGCTTACCTCTCCACGTCTAAACCTCTGAACCAATTTAGATGAAATTCGGTATACGGGTAGCTTGAGGATGTTTTTATCCCGGAAAATTGCAAAGTTCAAATTCAAATCATTTATTCATAAATAGGCCGCAATGTGCACTTATACACGTCATTTTTTTTAAACTAACAGCGCTTTCGTAAAGACCATCATTGCCAAGAAGAATGCGCCGGAAGAAACTTGGCAGAAAGTCATTTTTTCAAAATAAAATAATTACAAATAAAATACTTAAAAACTACAATAAAAAATTACAAAAAACTAATAATAATACAGGGATGTATGGGGTCCCTTAGTTAAAAAACTAAACACTAACTATATCTACGTTAAGCGGAAGTGTAGAATGCTTCCACCGTCATAAATGAAAAAATAATAATAAAAATAAAAATATTCTGAAATATAAGTACGTTTCAGGTCAAGTTCAGTCAGTCAGTTCCCGCGGGATAGCGATAAACCTCCGGTAAACGAATTCTACGCGAACGGAGTCGTGGTCAACAGCTATACCGGGTGTGGCCCGTAATATGAGCAAATAATTATTACATACCTATATAGATCATACTGAAATCCTCCTCAAACTGAACAACATTAGTTCAGCGATTTTTAAAAATAGTTACATAGTTTTTTTAATTTTTATTACACTTTTAAGTTTATTCGAAGAAGCAATGTAAAGCAAAATGCTTGATGCTTGTAGCGTGACAGGCGACGTCAGTTGTGTTCTAGGATGGCGTACATTGATAGCAGTATCTAATTTGTATGAAAAAGGGAAAATTAAAAGACTCCATTATTTTTAAAAGTCGCTGAACTAATTTTGTTCAGATTGACCAGGACGATCTATGTTTTAATTTTTTGCTCGTATTACAGGCCACACCCGGTATGTGGATGCTGTTTTGCAATACTGAGTCAACCCACTGTCATTATGCAATACAATGTCAATACGGATATTGACATCAATCAACTGACGTACTTTTTATGAGCTGTCAAAACACAATTCTCCCATAGTTTCAATGGCAATAGCGGCTTATGACGTCATAAGTCGCTATTTGTTCGCCAAATCAATCAAGTAAGCATTTATTTGTTTTGAAAGCGACAAAAAATCTAATTTTACAGTAAAACGAAAATTAATCTGGTTTTCAGGGCTAAAATAAAACGTTTTTAGGGTTGCGGAGCCAAAATGGCAAAAACGGAACCCTTATAGTTTCGCCGTGTCTGTCTGTCTGTCTGTCTGTCTGTATCTGTCTGTCTGTATCTGTCTGTCTGTCCGACCGCGGCTTTGCTCAAGGACCATCAATGCTAGAAAGCTGTAATTTTGCACGAATATATAGGTAAACTATGCCCACAAAATAGTATAATTAAAAATTCAAAAACATTTTTTTTTAGGGTAGGTACGCTCGCTAGCTTAGATTTTAGTTTATGCATGAAATATTTCTTTCTTAAGTAAGTGAATTATTACAATCAAAATACAAATACAAATCATTTATTGCGGACTTTAAATCCATAGTGTTAGTATTTACAAATCTTATCGCTATGGTTAGTATTGATAATTAATTACACTAGCTTAACTTAAATGAAAAAACTTAAGACTGAAGACGCCTGGACATCGGCGTAACGTTGCAGCAGTGGTGAGTCCCAGCGGTGGGCTAACTTGCTCATGCTATTCGCGCTACCCAGACTGCGGTTGAGGAGACACGCACATTGTTTCCTCATGATTTAAAAAAGCAATCCGTGTGCGCCTCCGCGAGCATCGTGCGTGAGTTATTGTTATTCTTTTGAGAAAATGCAGATCTTTAAACCGATCTTACAGTGTAGAGGTGGAAGAGTTGTATGAACACACATTTGTTGCATATACGTATCTGCACAAGGTTGCGGGTAAGCAAAGAATTTTTTTTTTTTATACAATATAGGCTTGCGTTTGGCCACAATCACGCCTGATGGAAAGCGAGGATGAGGCCTACGATGGAGCACGCTTGCCTAGTAAATACTCATTCACCCTGGACTTGAAAGCGGCCAGATTGTAGTGTTAATTGTTTTTATGTTTTTAGTTCATTGATATGGATCTCCGCAAAGTAATACCTGATTCAATAAAATACTAGGCCAGTTGTACGCAGACTCAAAGCACAAAGATTAAGGTAAGCAAGGCTAGAAACGGATACGGATGTCCGTCACATCACCAAATGGCCGCGAAGACAAAACAAATATAATTGCAAATTCCAATATTCATAATCATTCATATTCATATTTATATATTCAAATTCATGTTCATTACATTATTATTAGATGGTAGTTTACAAGATGGTAGGTACATGACACCCTGTAAGGGTATAAGAATGTCTATCTATTCAAATATTTACTTATAATTATTTATGACACATTTTGTATACTAATTCATATTTACCAAAAAAATAAAAAAATAAAAATCATATTTAATGTCAATAGGTACAATTTATGTCGAAATTTTATGTCAATTTCTTTAAATTATTATTATTATTATTATATTTATCGCTTTATTTGGTACATGACATCTTATTCAATATAATTCGCCCCTCTTTTAGCCCTGCTAGTTTACCTACTGTCGCTTGTGACTGCTGGTCACGTGAATCACGTGCCTCGGACCTCATCCAGCCTTTCCAACTGGTGAGCAAAAATATCTAACGAAAAAGTTTGATTGAAATCTAACATTAGAAATGGGTAGATTTTAATGGAGCGCCAACAGTGATGAATGGTCAGCAAAGTTAGGCCCCTTTTTCATCCATACTAATATTGTAAATGTGAAAGTGTGTGTTTGTATGTTTGTGTGTATGTTTGTCAGTCTTTCACGCCGTAACGGAGCGACGAATCGACGTGATTTTTGGCATAGAGATAGTTTATGGGCCCGAGAGTGACATAGGCTACTTTTTATCACGGAAAAATGCACAGTTACCGAGGAACAGCGCGCGATAACCGAATACCACGCGGGCGGAGCCGCGGGCAAAAGCTGTATGAAATATAAAAGGTACTAAACTTTTACGTTTTGTACCTATCCTTACTAAAATAATGCGAAATGCGAATGTTTTTTTATTACTCCTTCAAACTAAAACGAGTGAATGGTTTTGGATGAAATTTGGTACAGATCTATTTAATGCTTTTTCAGTATCCACTTGTCTTCACGGCAGTATCTGAAATGTGAGGAAATAATGTCAATGCTGTATTTATTAGTAAGTACTAGTTTGTGCGCATACGCATCTCCGGTCCGTCGATCTATAAGGTACTCGTAACTCAAGATGAATAATCCTGCATTTGAAGGATGACAAACATCGCATTTAAATAAACTATACGCCGAAAGAAATATTTTTTCTCAAAAATGCCCGTAAATAGTAGATTGTACAACAAGAGCATAAAACGAGCCATTTTACCCGAGGCGTTCATATAGCCACCCGAGCCGGTACGGCGAGGGTGGATAGACACGTCGAGGGGAAAATGGGTTTAATGCTCGAGTTTTACACTCTGCTTTTCACTTCGATGGCGAGGAAATGAAATAGCAACAGTGGAAACAATGATGTACCTTTTATTTTTCATGCATTATTATAATAATTCCATTATTTTAATTTTACTGATTTATTATGATTGATTTGATTGATTTTTAGTTTTATATAAATTAAAAAATATTTAAAAAATATAAAGAAACTTTTTTGTTTGTGGCTGTTGACACCTGATTACCTTGGTCTTGAGTTCGTATTAGACGAAGATTTTATTTTATGCGTGCATAAAAAATCATTTTATGTCGCCTAGATACAGCATAAACACGAACTTTACGAGCATGAGAAGTGAAAAGTAATTTTTATTTACTTTTTAATCGTCTTCAAAAAAGGAGGAGGTTATTGATTCGGCTGTATTTTATTTATTAGATTGCTGTTCCATAAACTAAGTTTTGCTGAAGGTGCACTGCTTTTCTATAACGTTTTAAACTCGTGATTCTCACTCATACTCAAAATACCATATCGGGACTTAGCACGCTATTTTTACACAAGTAATATTTACCTCGACGTTTCGGCAAGAAGACTCCACCACCACTTGTGACCACGACAACTGAAACGTTGCCGAAACGTCGAGGTAAATATTACTTGTGTAAAAATAGCGTGCTAAGTCCCGTTATGGTATTTTGGCACTGCTTTTCTGCCACACTTCTTTTAAAGTCTTAAATAGCTCACAAAAATAGTCTTCTTAATCCATAAAAACACGTTTTCTGTCAAAGCAGGCGCGCGCGCGTTGACGTAGAACCTTTTGACAGTTGTAGAGTGTATAGGATGTTCCTCATACCACAGAATAAGTAATCATACGTAAATGAAGATGCCATATTTGAAAATTTCCACAGGAATTCAGTAACACTTGTGGTCAAACTAACAATCACAAATACAGCTGTTAAAACTATACAAAAGTGGATCCATCTTTAGGTATCATATTCTAGCCTTCTTTTTCCATATCTCCTTTGTTTTAGATCTGGCATCCATTAGGAGAAGCCCTTGGTTCGATCGAACAGTAAACAGACCTTTGTACAGCCGTAACAATGCGATGCGGTTATGTGCAACCTCGTCCTTAAGTGCTGGCGGATTAGCCGGAGTGTTGTCTTGTGTCGATATAAAAGTTATCGATGTATATGTAATCACTTTATTTTATTTATTTGGGGCACCAACAGCAATACAGTACATTACAATAGGACTTGGGTACCTACTAAAAAGAAAGCCAATCACAGATGTCCACAGAAATGCAGTTAGCGAATCAACCACATGCACACTTTGCACATGAAAATTCTGTGAGATTCACTCATGTTTCATGAAATAAGCTCGAGTTTATTTCGTGTATAAATATATATTTTTTTTATATAATAGGGGGCAAACGAGCATGCGGGTCACCTGATGGAAAGCAATCACCGCCGCCCATGGACACCTGTCAATACGAGGGGTATCACAGGTGCGTTGCCGGCCCTTTGAGAGACTGATAGGCTCGTTTTTTAAAGATCCCTAAGCTGTACCGCTCCGGAAACACTTTCCCAGGAAGCTGGTTCCATATTTTAGTTGTGCGTGGAAAAAAGTTTCGCTTAAAGCGGACAGTGCTAGATTGCCAATCATCGAGGTAGTGAGGATGAAATGACTGACGCCTGCGCGAAGTACGGTAGTGAAACCTAGCTGCAGGCAACAATCCGAATAATTCATCCGAACACTCCCCATGATATATGCGGTACAAGATGCAGAGAGATGCAACATTCCTCCGCATTGCCAGAGGATCAAGCCGGTCAGAGAGTGCCCGGTTGCCGACAAATCTAGCAGCCCTACGTTGGAAGCGGTCAAATGGAAAAAGCTGATACTGGGGTGCTCCAGCCCAGAGATGGGAACAGTACTCCTTAAGCGGCCTAACCTGTGCTTTAAATAGCTGTAAGCGACGGGCTGGCGTGAAGTACTGCGCCGCTCTATTCAGTACCCCCAGTTTCTTTGAAGCTAGTTTAGCTTTGCCGTCCAAATGACCACGAAACTGTACGTCGCTCGAAATGTCGACTCCCAGAATCCCTATAGACGGCTTGACCTCAAGAGAAGTCCCCTCAAAACGAGGTGATACAACAAAGGGATCCTTTTTAGCGGAGAACACGCATACTTGTGTTTTCTGGGGATTAAATTGGACCAAGTTTAGTCTGCCCCAATCTGAGACATGCTGCAACAGGGTCTCAATTTGACACACAAGCATGTTCCGGCTTTCGCTGACGTGCTCCCTGGAAATTTTAGTACTACCGGTATAGAGTACGTCCCCCGTACTGTCATCTGCATAGCAATGAATGTTCCTGTAGTTCAACATATCATTGATATGCAGAAGAAATAATGTGGGAGACAGAACGCAACCCTGCGGGACACCAGAATTCACAGGCTTTAAATCGGAGCAAGAACCGTCGACTACGACTTTGATGCTCCGATCTGAAAAAAAACTGGCAATCCAAGAGCACAAATTTCCAGGTAGTCCGTACGCTGGAAGCTTAGAGAGTAGAGCTCCGTGCCAAACCCTATCAAAAGCCTTCGCTATGTCCAAGCTGACCGCCAATGCCTCCCCCCCCACTCTCAATAGCTGAAGCCCAACGGTGTGTAAGGTAGACCAAAAGATCACCAGCCAATCTACCGCAGCGAAAACCGTACTGACGGTCATTAATTATGAATTAAAAAGCCGTACTCGATTTAGTCGCAACAGTATTTTAGTACTTGCATTCACACAAACTCGGTGGCAAGAATCCCCCATAGAACCAGATTAGAGGGTCTATTGCGTAAATTTCCGGCGCTGGCGGTCGCAATTAAACGACAGATTTTTTATATGTTGTCATTTGATTGCGATCGCGAGCGTCAGAAACATTAGGCAATACGGCCTCTGGACTGGAGGATCCTACTAAACCGGCAGACAGCGAATAGTAAGTAGATCCGACAAAACTTGGTGCCGTGTGAACGGGCTCTTACTTTAGTAGGGTTTTCTGTTCGTTGCTTAATTGTCACTAGTAATTGGGTAATTAATATTTCGTTGGGCTTCTTTCAACTGAGAACTTTCCGGAACTGGTACTAGATTATTTTGGCGTGCATTAACAAGCGCTCGTTATAGCCTAAATAGGCTAGACGACTAAAAAAAACTGTTTAGTCCGTCAGGTGGATAATTTAAAAATATTGTGCACATATTTTTTCTTTTGTTTGACAAACAAAAAATAACGAGGATACCTACAGTGCTTAGAAGTTTCGAGTAACGTCACTATATGGTACGATTTTTACCTTATAGTGACGTCACAAGCCCCCGCTCCGGAAGTTTAATGATCTATACCTTTGTCGATTTTTAATAAATGGATAAATCAAAAAAATACGTGTCCCATATTTTTCCATAATCTAACTGTCGGACTCCCAGTCGTCATCGTCACCCCTATTGAATACGGTAGTCATAATTTTACAGTATCGATATCGACAAACTATCGGCACCTCACTACACGATAAAAGCGCCATTACTGCGAACGTCGCGACCCCGAAACCGTCAAGTGTTCCAGCCGATTTCGAATACTATAACGAGCGGGTATTCTGGAAAATATCTCGTTCCTGCGTCGTAGCGACAGTCGCAGACACCTGGCTCATACACGTTGTTGATTCCAGAGTTTCCGCTCGGACTAAATAAAAAGTAAATACCAAGTTCTGGGAAGGGGCTGGGTGAAACCAATTAAACTACCTACGCCTCGCCGTGTGCATACACGAACAAACGGCCCGGATTATACCGACCGGAAATATCGAGCTTTCGTAGTCAATATTTTTGTTTTGCGTGATCTGTGTTTACCTACAAAAGATACTTTCTACTAACGATAACGCTAGAAGAATCAGTAAAAAGCTAAACTTTGGTTTGAGTATTGGCCATTTTCGGAGAAAAAAATCATGTTTCGAACATTTTTCTGATTTGATCCATTGATTATGTAGCCTACGTCATTTGGTGTAGACATAGACATATGTAACTTTACATCAAAAAGTACAATGACTCTTAAAATAATACACAAATTACAAAAAAACATTTGATGATGGGTGAATCCACGAGAGTCTCAACCGCTGTCAGTCCCTAGCTGTTTATATTAAGAAGTAAATAATTCATATGCATTGATTTTTGTATTGAAATAGATCCTGGCCTGAATACAGAAGCTATTTACGTCATAATTAAAAAACAATCTGCCTTCCAATTCTTAAAATCTCAGGAAAGGGACTGACAGCGGTTGAGACGCTCGTGGACTCACCCTAATGTCGAAAAAGAACTTGACTCAGCATTATGCATTATGCTGCAGTATAATATGTACGTGTCTAATACAGCGCTGTTTTTCAGCCACTATCTTTTTACTCGTAGTTTTAGTTACAGCTGATTATAAAAGACAACACGTTGTATTTTAGAAATAAATCGACTCATCTTTCTCTAAATCACATGTCTTTAAGGGTTTATTATTCGAGCGTTTCAACCGCCTCATTCCCCGGTCGCATTTTTTACGAATTGGCTGAAATTTTGATGTTGTTTTCGATTATTTCGATTAGAGTTCCCTGTATTTTTAACCGAAAACTAAAAACTATCAGAATCTTGAGACATTTTTACAGAAAATTAGGGAGAGGGATCTATCTCAAATAATGAAAACAGAAAAAAAAGGTGCTGCTGAAATTCTAAATATTATCGGCATCTGTGGCCAAAACTTAGACAGCAGCAAGCTGTCTTCAGTTATTCAGTTGAAAAATTAATTTCAGTCGTATAATTAGGATAAAATAAACAAAGAGAACAACAAATTTAAATTTTGGTTAAAATAAAGGCCAGAATAAGGAGTTGGTATTGAGAACAAATGCAGTTCAAGCGATGTGCACTTTATTGCAACGAGCAGCCATTGAAATGATTATAATAAACCCACATTAAATTTATTGGCCACGTTTTAATATTCAGGAAAACAGGTTGTGCAAGTTATAGTCATGAACACCAATGTAATTACAATCAAAGTCTCAAAAATATACTGAGTGGCACAATATTTGGCCCACTCTCCATAGAAAATTGCCTATAACTGCGTACCTTTGAGGGCCAGATTTTTTGCCGCTCAGTATATTATTATGAATGTATTTCCGTAATCTCATAGCTACTAACGTGAACAAAGGCATCCTTAGAACGCCGCAACGAACGACAACTCGCCACTTGCATCCACCAGTTTACCGCAACTCTCACGATGTCATCAGTCCACCCAATGGGATGCACGTGTCCTCTTCCGGTTCGTGGTCGCCAGTCGAGGATTTTTCTCTCCCAACAGTAATCTGTTCTTCGAGCGATTACAAACGTGTTTTCCGCCAATTATTCTATAAAAAGAACAAAATAACCGATACCTATTTCAAGGTAATTTTCTTTACAATCGTCCGCCCACTTCATTGTGTTAAGTTTCTCATGCTCATCCGCTTCAGGATTTGTTCTACCGAATTAGGTATGTTTTCCTTTAATTAAATGTAATGACTAATGACGCTGTGACGCAGTCTCGGACTGAACATAGAAACTCACTAATAATTGCTTCTTTGAACGAGACTGGACAAAAATGTCTTAATTATCTGTTCTGTCTTGGAGCTATTACATCTCCATTTTGGTTCTGAGAAAAATTTTGTAAATTGTAGAAACCCATGTCATATCAACTAAAATGTGAGTAATTATTATAATTATAATTCATCAATAATTCGAAAAAAAAAATCGAAAATACTTTTCCTTGTAGTCGAAATTTTGGACTTCAAAACCCTGGCAAGGACATAGAATAGTTTTATTCCGGAAAACTGCATTGTTTCCACGGGTTTGAGATAAACGGATTCTTCGCAGCCAAAGTCGCGGAAAAAAGCCAGTGGCCAATAAGAAATTCGTCATCGAAACTCATCGAAAAGTTTTCTTGTATTAGATACTTTTTCCGTAGACTTGTTGATGTCATTAACCTCCGTAATTCACGCTATTGGTACAAACCGTAGCTAGCGCAGAAACATGGCCTGATGGATTGACAGATCGGCAGTTATTTTGGAGCTGCATACTTGAGTCGCTGCCAGACGCATCAATACACATTGCGAAAATCTGAATGAATTGTAAACCGTCTATTCGGGACCGGGTTACGTAAATATATGGCCATATTTTGACGTCACGTCATGGTACTGCTAGCCTTATTAGGTTATGTGGGCAAGGTGCCAGTGACTATGTTAATAGTCTCTTTAAAGCAAAGACGTTTGCGATGGGTCATCGTAGTGGGATTCAAGGGATTCACTCCTGGCCTTATTAAACCATTTATGAAAAGTGCCAGTGAGCTGTTTAACAGTCTCTCTAAAGCAGTGTTTTTCCAACTTTTTCAGGATGCGACCCCCCTTGGTTAGAAAAATATTTGGCGACCCCCTCAGACCCCCTGCCTACCTCCACTCACAGTTATTTGTATTTCCAATACGTTGATAAATTGATAATACACACATTGAATAATCATACACAATAACGGTGAGAGCATTTTAAAGATACCGCGACCCCCTAAAGGGGCCTCCGCGATTTCTTTTTCTTTGGCTAGTTGAAGTATAATTTTGATAGTGTTATGCGGCGATGAACCTTAACAGTGAACAGTGGTCGTAAAATTCTATGTTGCTCTCGTGTCTGACATTTTATAATGCGCAAGTTGTCTCCACGTGTTTTCTGGAATTTTACTATCAAGTTGCAAATACTACAATCACCGTAAAACGTCCCTCTCAAAGAAAGTACTTTGACACTGGCGAAATTGTCCTATTAATTGGGACAGAAAAGCCATATTTTAAAAGAGAAGAAGAAGGGCTCTTTCCATAAACGTGACAAGACACAGATGATAATGACAATTTGGTTTAAATTTCGTAGCCTGTTCCCCAGTTTAACGCACTTCTCCAGACAATAATATAGTTTAGTCGTATGTCAGTCACATTTATGATAAGGGGCCTGAGTAAATTTCTAACGTCAAAAGAGTTACAGAACACATTGACAAACACGTGATTACTGACTGCTTTGTCAATATTTTGACGCTGCTCTCGTGATTGGTATGAGATCGTTAACATACCTCCTGGTAATTCTGGTTCATGTGACATCATACCCCGAATTGACTGACGACTTCGAAATCATGTTTTGAAAGCGAATAGTTTGCGAAGGCACAAGAATTAGCATGTGGTCAACTTTGGTTAATGTTGGAAGGAAAACTACGGATTACTAATGTGTATTGTAATGACGGTAATTCTAATTGATGATGATGTTCTCCATGTCGTGTCCGATAAAGGCGAATCTTCAGGCTTGCTTATTACGCGCCTGAATATGACTGGATTCAATTTGTAGCATTCGAACATGGCGGATGTAGACAATATCTAATTTTGCTATTTCTGTTTTTATGGCTAGTCGAAGTATAATTTTGATAGTGTTTTATGCGGCGATTAACTTAACAGTGAACAGTGATCACAAAATTCTATATTGCTCTCGTGTCTGACATTTTTTAATGCGCAAGTTGTCTCCACATGGTTTCTGGAATTTTACTATCAAGTTGCAAAAACTACAACTACTGAACAACGTCCCTCTCAAAGAGAGTACTTTGACACTGGCGAAATTATCCTAATAAGGACAGAAAGCCATATTTTAAAAGAGAAGAATGTGACTGGACTGACAAAAGACTACGCACAACCTAAAGAAGTTTATAGCCAACTAGGTAGTTAAACAACCAACCACCTGCAGGTATGTAGATAGGTGGACGTCTGGAATAACACATATAGGCTACTTTTATCCCGATATTCCCACGGGATATTGACAAAATGTTGAAATTTCAACCGCTGGGCTTAGAGTCTTGAAATTATGGACAGTTGTTCTTAACACAACCTCAATGAAGACACGATATAAATTTTGGGAATACCCAATTTTATAAAATTCCGAAATTTTTTGTACCAGTTTTAATAGCTTACGCGTGCGAAGCCGTGAGTAAACTCTAGTATTTTTATAAAAACCACAAGCTTATTTTGACCAGTGCTGGTTTTCAATCAGCGATATACTAGCCGGTGGCTTTTTATAGCGGCAACACTATTTATTGTTATTTTTTCTAACCTGTGTAATGTGTCATTGCTGTTAGAGTCTGGCAAATGAAAGATGAGAATAAAAAAATGGCGGCAAATTCAAAAATCAATGTGTGGTATCCCTGACGTATAGTGCTAAAAATAGTTTTGATACTTGTGAAATATATTATGTAGATAATACAATATTTTAAAGGCTTTTATTAGGTCCACCTGTAATTATTGTACTACGAAACCCTATTTGTACTATGAAATAAATAATATCGGAAAGTTTCAACAAAGAACAAGCAATTTTCGTAAAACATAACTATCACTGTTTTATGAATAATCAAGTACATTAATTACATTATATTCTATTTAGCAGTACTTTACTTTTGAAAATAACAAATAGGAAAGAAGATATGTGTTTTTTCTGAAATTTTTAACGTTAAATCGCTGTGCTGGAAAGTTTGCAAAATACACAATAGTCAATTTGTCGTTCCTGCGTCAATATACTCGTACATAAGTACATACAATATGGGATGGTAAAAATAAAAGTCAATTTATTGTTTAATTTACATATCATAGTAAACAGCAGCCAGTTTACGCACATTACTTTTGATAGTTTTTTTTCATGATAAACACTTAAAAACGTAGCAAATACCGCAAGCAAGCTTCAGTATCAAGACGAATCAATGACGTCTGACGTGGGTTGACAATCGACTTTTTTGTTGCCATATAAAAAGTTCTTAAGAAAACTCATTCTCATCTTTCATTTGCCAGACACATAAATTATTTTCTTTCTTTCTTATTTAAAAACGAGTCTATTTCCCAACCCGTAACCCTGAACCTTACATTTCTTACTCGTCTAGTTATTTCGTACCGTCTAGAAACCATTGTCGAAACTGGCATTCCACTCGAGTCCGTAAATCATGAAGTGACGTTCCGTGTGCAGCGATGACGTCGTTGGCTACCAGAATAACCATATTCAGGAATAGTCATAGGTCATTGTCTTATGTATGAGACCTCTTGTGTATACACAAATGAGTAACATGTCCACTGTGCCAAAAAAAATAATTGGCACATTGTAAATTAAAGTAGTCGCTGTTTCCTAGGTCAGTTAGGCGAGGTATATATTAACTAGTACCTCGGCGAGTTTTGCTTAGGCTAAAACTCGATAGAAAGCGTTTTCCCAGAGATAAGACCAAGCTAGATAGATTTGTCATCCCCGAAAACCCTGACATAACAAATTTCATCGAAATCGATGGAGCGGTTTCCGATATATACATACACTAGCTTTTGCCCGCGGCTCCGCCCGCGTGGTATTCGGTTATCGCGCGCTGTTCCCTCGGGATCTGTGCATTTTTCCGGGATAAAAAGTAGCCTTTATCACTCTCGGGCCCATGCCAAAAATCACGTCGATCCGTCGCTCCTTTACGGCGTGAAAGACGGACAAACATACAGACATACAAACACACTTTGACATTTATAATATTAGTATGGATATGGATAGTATATTAAATGCCTAAATGCCAAGTTTCATAGTTTTATCTTCGACAGCGACGAACTTCCACCATATAAACTTTCACCCCCTGTTTTAACCCCTTAAAGCCTCTTTTTCGCGATAAAAGATAGCCTATGTCCTTTCCCAAGGTCTATTCTATCTCTGTACCAAATTTCATCCAAATCGGTTCAGCGGTTTTGGCGTGAAAGCGTAACAGACAGACAGACAGACAGACAGAGTTACTTTCGCATTTATAATATTAGTATGGATATAGAAGAATTGCTAGATAGTATGGTGTTCTTCGGGACTCAAACTATCTGTTTACAGTGTTTACCTTAAAAAAAAGTCAAATAAACACCCCAAGCCTGCAGATTGTAAAGACAAAGTCAAAACATCTTTATTCATTTTAGGCTACGAGTATAACAAGCATTTATGAATGTAAAAAAAAATCTACCACCGGTTAGGAAAAACCTCAACTCACGTTTTAAAATCGGGTTTAGCTCATTAGCAGCCACCAAGTCGCGTTGCTTCTAGAGGAAGCTTAGGGCTACGGATTAGCCCGAAACATGTCCAGCTAAACTCGTTTTAAGACTTAAGTTATCCGGGTCAATATATGTAATATGAGCTTAAGACATAAGTACACATTAAAGATAACAATACTTACACACAGAAAGCCAATAAGGGTTTTCAAAGAGGCGAAATATCGCTAGATGGAGTTAGTATCGCAAGGTCCAATTGACGTTTGACGTTTGCTTGCGATTGGCTCATTTAGTTTTTTAACCAATCACGAGCAAACGTCAAATGGACCTTATGATACTAACGCCATCTAGCGATATTTCGTCTCCGTGAAAACCCTAATTACAGGTTCTCGCCGATAATGGCAGTGTAGGCACAAATAACTGCTGAAACTATTTGTATTTAAGTACAAGTATGCTTACCTTGTAATTTTCTCTCTGTGCATCTATTTTCTGTATCGCTTACTATTTCTGGTGAACAATAAAGAGTCTTTTGTATTGTATTGTATTTTGGATGACTCCATCAGACGTCCTTGACAACAAATCCCATATGTCTATACGTGTCATTTATTTTAGTACCCACTTATACTTTTCTTCGTATTTGCCAAGGATTCAAAAATAATTACGCCATTAAATACAAACCCATCAGACGTTTCGCAATATTTCAAATACACGTGCCAGTCGCCATATAATCGTAATATAATACTATATAATATTCATGGCGTAATCGTATAACGATCCACTGAAGACAGATAAGACTGTTTCTTATTTATTTACCTTCCATAAAGCTTATGTGAATTGTTGCCAATTTGCACTGCAGATATACTAGCTTTTACAAATGGTTTCGCTCGTTATAAACATATTATTGAATCGGGCATTACCTTGTACCTTGTTGTTGTTGTTGTTGTTGTGTTGTTGTTGTTGTTGTTGACGCCCACAAGGCTACTTTAATTTTTTTAGCCCCCGACCCAAAAGAGGGGTTATTTTGGGCCTGTCGCGTCGAAAAAGAATCCTCGCAAGCAAGCAAGAGCAAAATAATTTTGAACATGAAACTACCGTGGGACTCACTCATACTAAATGATATTGTAACGGATAGCTCACGTCTTAAATCTAGTTTAGCTCGACTGTCAAATCAAGTTTTGAAGTTTTGATCAAAATGTCTTTATTGCGGTTATGGGTTACTGTTTCGAGCTATTTCGTAGCCCTTCTTCAAAGGAGCACGCGACTCGGCGGCTGCCGCAACACACGCACTACGCGCCACCGCTCCGCTCGCGCGACTGTCCGACGAAACATGTCGAGTTAAACTCGATTTAAGACGTGAGTTATCCGTTATAATATCATTTATAAGAGCAAAATAATTGTTTATAGTCAGTTAATTTAAATTTAAAGTTATAATATTATTTGGCAGTTAAATTGTAACATGTGGGTTTTAAAAATTCCCACGGGAATTCTAGCTCGTCGTAGTTGTACCTACTCGTCGTATTAATTATTACGATTTGTTGAGAACACTCTTTTAAGTTTAGTTTTGGGATTGTACGGTCCAGGACTTTTATTCATTAGCCACCATGGAACCATTTCACAGTAAACGTCGATGTGACATCGCATTAATTAACAAGGATAATTGTAATGACTTTTCCTTTGAAAAGGTTCCATGGTGACTCATGAACTAAAGTCCTTGACGGTACATGCATACACCCCAATCCCGTGGGAAAGTGGAATAACAACAAAAGTTGGAAAACCCCGTCATTGTCACTTCAAAGTTCAATATCTCAAAAATGGCTGAACCGATTTTGATAAAACATGTCAAAGTACCATCGCTAGGAACCCTGCTTTCAAATAAAGAAACCGCATTCAAATCGGTTCAACCGTTTAAGAGCTACGGTGCCATAGACAGACACCCATACACACATAACGGTCAAACTTGTAACACCCCTCTTTTTGCGTCGAGGGTTAAAAATTAGCCTATATATGTGCTATGCTTGTTATAAATATCAAATTTAAACCCAAGCCCGACCAGCCGTTTCATTATGAACGAACTAACACACAAAACTTCGCGTTTATAACACATAAGGTACCTACTGGGATTACATTACAATGTAGTTAATAGTAGTAATTAAGAGCATTGGAAATACGTAGTTTCTATTGCCAAAACACCCACAGCAGATCCCAACATTGAATTCTACACCTATTTCTTATTAGTCACGTCATCATCATCATCATCATGTCAGCCGAAAGGCGTCCGCTGCTGGACATAGGCCTCCTCCAAGGCTCTCCACTCAGACCGGTCTTGTGCTTTAGGCATCCACCGCGATCCCGCGATCTTAACCAACTCGTCGCTCCATCTTGTTGGAGGCCTACCGACAGCTCGTCTCCCGGTCCGCGGACGCCATTCGAGAACCTTCTGACCCCATCGTGTATTTTTATTTTGATATTTCCTTTTTTTTTGTGTTTGTTGTCTATTGTTTTTTTTTTGTTGTATTTGTGTGTCTTTGTGAATGTGAATAAATGTCTTTCTTCTTCTACTTCTTCTTCTTCTTCCATCCGCCATCAGTCCTGCGAGCAATGTGCCCCGCCCACTGCCACTTCAATTTCGCAATTCTTCGGGCTATGTAGGTAATCTTAGTTCTACATACTGCGGATAACATCATTTCTAATTCTATCCTTCTACAGAGAAACTCCGAGCATAGACCTCTCCAGTAATTAAAGGTTTCCTGTGGGAGGATTGCTCCACAGGGTCCAAGGATTGGTTTAAGAAGTGGAACCACCCTGACTTTTGATGTACATTTAATAAAACTTTATAAAACCTTACATTTGAAATTTACCACGAGCTTTGCGGTCAAAGAAAACATCATGAGGAAACCTGCATAAACCTGCGAAGCAATTCAATGGTGGGTGTCAAGTTCCCAATCCGCACTGTGTCCGCGTGGGAACTATGGCCCAAGCCCTCTCATTCTGAGAGGAGGCCTGTGCCCAGCCAGTAGGACGTATATAGGCTGGGATGATGATGATGAAAACCTTACCGTTACGTTTTGCTATTAGTTAGTGTTTGTTTACATTTATATCTTGATAACCCATTAATCGCTTGACGACATTTTAACGTCAAATCTAGTGGATTTTGGCAATATGCCGTGTTATTAATTAAATTTATATGGTTAGTACATCTGCAATATGTTACTTTTTGAATTAACTCAGAAATAGAGAAATTAATCTATTATTTATGGATGCCAAGATTAAGACGCCTTGAGCAATGCAATCAGTGTTTATGTTATACTATAAAGATAAAGCACGCCTACTTTGTATATTAATATACATTGTTACCAATGACATTTAAACCAGGACGCACGCAAATCCCCTTCAAAGAATGTCAGAACTATTGATTTGTTTGCGTGACAAATAAAATCATCTCACACAAAATAATTAAAATGATACGAGACGAAATTTGAACCTAGTCTTTACTCTATTACGGGCGAATTTCGCTAGCGGCAAAACTCCACAACGCTTGACACTTGAAAACAACGTACTGAGAAAAAAGAAGGCCACTTTTACCAAAGTGGCCGGCGAGCATTCTACCAACCTATCTACCTACTATCGACCTAACGATCGACCTATCGACCAACCTATCGACCTAACCTATCCCGGTGATCTGAACCAGTGATTTTAGGCCAGTGATTACCTCTGGCGCTCATTTGGCTCGGACATATTTGGGCGCGCGATTGTGAATCTACAGGTATAATTCATCAAAGATTTTGTTACCAATTAAATTTTTTTACAGCTAAAGGGATATGTTTTCCGAAGGACTTTGCTTGGGCTCGCAAAATTTAATCGGATTACTGAAAGCTTACAGGCAGAATCGGATTTGGCTCCATTTCGCAAACGTCGTTTACTGGGCTGGAATGGTCACGTTTTATAAAAGCCCTTGGATGGAAAAGAGGCAAGTCGCCTATAATCGCCTTGGCTTTCATATTGAGTTAGGCTGTAATTAGTACCACCCTGCTCACAAAATGAATCAAACAAGTCAAACGTGGAAGACCCACCCATAGCTTCATCATGTCAGCCGAAAGACGTCCACTGCTGGACATAGGCCTCCCCAAGGCTTTTTTTTTATTTTGTACCTTGGGGGAAAATGCCTTAGTCGCCACGCTTGGTATGGGTTGGCGACCGGAGTATTACCTGATGGTTCGCGGAAGACGCTGCTGCCCATCCTCCGGTTTATCCCTTAGTCGCTTCTTACGACACCCACGGGAAGAGAGGGGGTGGTGTAATTATCGACTGATACCACACGGCATAATTATTAAATAATTAATAAAACAAACACAAAAGTCGATGTTAAATTACTTAACAGTTTTAAGCTGCCAGAATTGCTTTCCTTTAAAATTTTTAAAAGTATTTTAAGGCAGTCGGGTTTTAGATTTTTCTTTCATTTACCCCTTTGATGTTCCTGTGAAAATGGTATTTAGTTTAAAATAGTTTAAATTGCTTTTAAGGCTAAAAAGCTTTGCTTCTTCGAATAAACTTAAAAGTGTAATAGAATTAAAATCATATATTTTTTAAAAATCGCTGAACTAATGCCATTCAGTTTGAAGAGTATAATGTACAGTCGAGTTTAAAAACATGTGAGTTAAATTTTGATCAAAAATATCTGAATACGACTCTATTATTAACGGCGTAGTTCGTATTCGGATATTTTTGATCAAATTTTTGCTCACAAGTTTATGAGCTCGACTGTACATTATACTCTTCTACCTATGTTTCGTTTATTAATTAACTACTCTTGTACCTATGTTTCAATTATTGGCTTCTGTTAAAGGCCCGGCAGAGGCGTGACCAAAGTACGAACCCCGAGCTAGTGGAATACTAAAAGTAATACCCATACACGTGGACCCAGCCAATTTAGCGGCGCACAAGTGATCCACGTGCCATCACAATACATCACCGCGGAACGCTAACGACTCGGAACCGCGATCTTGCCAAACTAAGTTCTATAGATACAGCTGATATTGATTACCGTTCCGCGGGCTATTACGAAGACGGAGACAAATGGGTGGGTCTTTGCGCCCTTACACGTGGAGGTGGTAGACTATCATCGTCATAACAGCCGTAGAACATCCACAGTTGGACATATGGCCATAATTATGGCCTGACATAGACCTCAGACATATAGGTCCGAGGGTCACCAACCAACGGTGCTGGCTGAAAATTAGCGCTGGGGTGTTTATTATTAACGCTGAGCCAGTGTCCGATTCACAACCGCAATGACTCATAATTTCCTATGTGTTGTCTATTTGTACTTAATGCTATTGTTGTGTCTTGTGTTGTGAATAAATGTATTTTCTTTCTTTCTTTCTTTCTTTAGTTGCTTCGGTCAGAAGCTGCACAAAACACAGATAGTTCAGAAGTGAAATTCCTGTGTGCACTTCACTTTTTATATACCTACGCTCGGCGGTCGTTGAAATTTTGACCGCTTGGTTTAGACTTTTGAAATTTTGGATAGTTGTTTTTAACACAACCTCAATGAAGACCATGATCATAAATTTTGGGGATTCCCAGGGGAATTATGTAAAATCCGGGAAATTAAATTGTAACTACCAGACCGAATGTTTACGTGTGTGAAGCCGCGAGTAACCTCTAGTATCTACATATTGGCCGTAGAGATGATGATGAATAAGATGACGCACGATCGCATCCGCAATTAAAATGACTGGCATCCTGGAATTACGCCATTTATTTGCGTTGACAGGTATTATTTTATTTTGGTATCAAAATTTTCAGCCTTGGCTACCGTATTGCTATTTATTTTGTAATTAATAAAAAAGCCGTGGTGGCCGAGTGCTTTGACTTATTGACCTCTCAAGCAAAGGATCGTGGGTTCAATTCAAACCCCGGCTCGCATCTCTGAGTTTTTCGAAGTTCATGTACGGAATTATATTTGAAATTTACCACGAGCATTACGGTGAAGGAAACTGCACATAGCTACGAAGCAATTGAATGGTGTGTGTGAAGTTCCCAATCCGCACTGGGCCCGCGTGGGAACTATAGTCCAAGCCCTCTCATTATGACACTCTCATTGATCCCAGCAGTGGGACGTATATAGGCTGGGATGATGATGAAAAGTTGCGCCTAAATGTTCAGGTTCTAATCGTGTGGTCAATACTACGATAAGTACGTGAAATTTTGTTCCCGCAAAACGCCTGCCTTTTCCTTTTGAATCTAAAAGTTATTGGGGTTCCGTAGCCAAAATAGCAAAAACAGAACTCTTCTAGTTTCGCCATGTCTGTCTGTCAGTTTGTTCGTCCGTCCGTGCCTTAGTTTAGAGACTATTAGTGTAATTCTTTATTACTTTAATAATGAAGGAATTAAGATTGGTTTTTTGGAATCTTTTTGTATTTTTTTATTTCAATTCCAAATTTTTACTTTTACGGTCATCCCGTCAAACCTAAATTGAAAATACAAACTGAGATATAGATGCACAGAAAAACCAGAAAAATAATACCAGCACTGGGAATCGAACCCAGTTCTTCGGCATTCCGTGCCGCGTGCTATACCGCTACACCACCGCTGGACAACGGTACAGACACGAATTCCCCCTATCCACCACATATCTCAGCTTGTTTGTTTCTTATTTAGCAGTGACGCTAGCGACATCTGTGCCGTAGCGTGTGTGAGGGCTACGGTATAGCACGCGGCACGGTATGCCGAGGACCTGGGTTCGATTCCCAGTGCTGGTCTTATTTTTCTGGTTTTTCTGTGCATCTATATTTCAGTTTGTATTTTCAATTTATGAAGGAATTATTAAATCTAGCGTTCATTTCATCTAAAAGCTAAACTGTTAGTTTGAAAATTGTGCAAAAAAAACATGATGGTAACTTAGTTAATCATATATCAAATTAACAAAGAAAACTAAAACGGCTAGCTTGCTTCAGAACTATTATTAGTTTAAGAACAAATAAAATACACCTATTTTGAACATCAAAACTACCGAATTAGCCTAGCTATTCAAAGAGGAAACGCTGCCAGCATCTTCGGGACCTTGCCTAAGGGAGTACTCTTTGGACACTTTGTTTTAGTTTTAGGTTAAATTTTTATTTTATTTTAAGTTATTGTTAGAAAGTTATGTTTAATATTTATATTATTTAGTTTCTTTTATCAATAAAGTTAAACTACCGTGAGACTCACTCATTATTACCTAAACATTAATACAATCGCAAAATCATAAAAGTTACAATTTGCCGGTGGGATTATAAAAAAAAATTACACACAAATCAGACAAACCCAACTATCACCAAAACCACATATTTGCACTGATGCATTTCAAACTTAACCAGATTTCATCTTTAGACATACACAACTCACCATGATACCTACCAGATGTTAGACTTAAATACAGTATATTACTATGTCTCACTCACTAACTAGATCAGTATTGCCCGAGACGATTCGATATCCGAAACACCTGATCTCATAAACGCATTTAAGTATTAATAAAACTGTACGGTACAATTCGCTGGAGTGGGAATATTCCTGCCTGCCACTTCAAGAACTTGGCAAGCCATCAATTATTTCTTCGACCTCGGATATCATTTTATAGTCCACTTAATAACTAATAAACTGTAGACTAAACAATGTATTCCTTGTCGAATCGTCTTCAACTATTGACAGTTCGAAACATGATCGCATTGTTTTTACGGCCTCTGAAGTGGGTAAGTATCCTTTCATTTTGTAATTTTTTTGAAAAATATTAGTTTCACAATCATTTCATTTGGCCAAATGTATTTTATTCTGAAACTGTGAACTGTTTAGGATTTATTTCCAGAACATTGTATAATTTAGTAGTGGGCTAAATAGGTGCAACCTGAAAGTTTGCTTCTCGGCTACTACGTGGTTTTTTTTTCGAAAAGGTTTTGCCAAGGTCTTGCCGATTGAGATACGTTTTTCTGGAAAAGTTTGGTCCACTTTATGGTGTCCAACTAATAAGTTTCAACAACTTTTTTAACTACATCAACATTATCGTCATATCGCCGTGGGACGTCACCTGTTGGACATAGACTGCCAAATAGACCTCCAATTGTTTCGGTTGACAGCGGCCTGCATCCACCGTGAACCCGCGACTTTAGCCAGGTCATCCGTCCATTTCGTTGGTGGACATCCTACACTGAGCTTGCCAGTCCGCGGTTTCCATTCGAGATTCTTTGCATAACTGAGGCTAGTATCTTTTTCACTAGGCTAGTATCTTTCTTATGGTCTAAAAGTACCCCAATAGCTTTGTATGTAGCGGGGAAAAAAGAAACTATTTCACAAGCTTTTATTTAGTTTCACCTGTCCCGTTGTCTGTCTGTAATCAAATCTTGCAAGTTCAATTCGACCAACTTTCAGTAGTTGAATTGATTTGAAATTTGATACACTTGTATAAATTGCGTGACAATACAATAATCTCTCAACTCTTCAACGGCTAATGGTGTCGACTTGAATTTTGGTAGGTACGGATGCTACAGCAAGTACAGTCAACAAAAAGTACAGTAGCCAAAAAAGCTGGTACTTATTAAAGATGAAATTTTTACCAAAAACTTATTTTTAATTTTATCCGAGAGGTTCATGTAGGCAAAAGGAAATACAACCAAGACCATTTTTCTATGAAACCCAGTGAGTCAATTTTATATTCGAGACAAGCTTTTAGAAATGTTATTTTTTGAATTTTTTAGATTACCGTTAACTAGAAGAGGAAAGATAAGGAAACCTCAAACATAGTTCATCATAGTCCAAGGAAACGCGCAAGGTCGTCATGGTTCAAGGAACATTCCAAGACACGATGGCCGCGGAAGACGAAAAAATCGGAACTTTTTCAAAGCCCTTGCGACAAAAAAGTGGAGAAAAAGTAAAATAACACCTCTGATTGCGTAGCAACAGTTTCAAGGAAGTAAATGATCTGGGTCAGAGTTTGTTTTGTTTAATTAAATGTGTAATTGGTGAGTTATGAGAGAGCTACGCTGTTTTTTTAATAAGATTCGTATAAGGCTGCGTTTCCACCAGAGATGTGCCAGATATGTTGCGAGGAATGTATTTTTCATAAACCGATAGAAACGCTTCATATCCTCGACAGCCACCGCTCTGTACCACTACCATAAGTTTACAGTGACCGTAGTCAATAGCGACGGCGTAAATTATTTGTATGGAGAACTACAGCGCCTCTACAAATAATTTACGCCGTCGCTATCGAGTACGGTCACTGTAAACTCATGGTAGTGGTTACTGGTGGAATTTTCAATTCTTTATTGCAACCATGGTGTTTGTGGGTACTTACAGGTCTTAAAACATCATTGTGTCTAATGGTCCCGTGGACATGGTCTTGTGGTACCTGCGTGCGTGTGCGTGTTTATGCGTATGTCCATGTGTTCACACGTATGCACGTTATGCCAAATAAGTAAACGATCAAAGTTTCGGGCTAATTATTTGGGGTGGCCCGTGCCCGTGGTCTAGTTGGCATCATACTTGACGCACTTGACGTGAATAATCGGGAGATGTGGGTTTACGAGATACTCAAGAAAAAAATGTTCACTAATAGAAATACAAACATAAATTGGTTATGTCTTAGAATATCGTACTTACCAGTATGTACATATATTTTATTAAAATGTTGACAACACAATTCTGCCAGTTCTGGCGTAGAAATAAATATATCACAAAAAGTACGAATAACGTCATTATGAATCAAATTAATTTAAACTAAATTTATTATTAAAGCTTACTTTAATTATCACATAAAACAATTAAAATTAAATTAAATTAAAGAAAAAAGAGACAATTTATAAATATCATGGGTCACTTGACACCAATTGACGTAGTTCCAAACTAAGCAAAACTTGTACCTACTATGGATACTAAATAGGCTGCGGATAAACATAATACTTATAACTATACCTATAGATAAATACATACTTAAACATCCAAGCCCCGAGAACAAACATTTGTATACCTATTCATACAAATATCTGCCCTGACCGGGAATCGCAACCGGGACCACGACGGGGCGGGATTATAAATTAAATTATTACTAAACCATTATTGTACATAGTCATATTTTTAAATGTTAAATTTATTGTGTTTTATGGCTTATTGTTATAAATAAACCCTTATTGTATAAAAATACTGGGAACAATTAATTATTTTAATAATTTAAAAACTCGGCAACGTTATAAATATAAAATAATCTACTAAATCTCAAATGCGGCGTGGGTTGCAAGCCCAACGAGCTACTCCTTTAATTAGCATATTTCCGCAGACGCGGAAACCTCTCAACAATTTCTTATCCTGAAAACAAGCTATTTCTGTTCAAATCGCGATGTAACAGTTATTATCCTGCACGTAATCTTATTATGATCAAGAAAATGGCCGACGATAACAAATCTGCTGAAGGCAGGCAAAGGGGGATAATAACCCTTGCTCAGTTGTCTAAAGGTTAAGTAATTGTTTACTACTGCAGATCCTTAGATTGTTATGTATATAAATAGTCATAGTATTTCTGATACAGAATTCAACAATACAAAACTATAGAAGGTAATAAGGATTTTTTATTGTAATAGCGTCTAAGCTGAAGCGGGACTAGGCTGGTCGTGTTTGCCGCATGCCAGATGAGTTGTGGGCCAAGATAACCACCGATTGGATGCCCACCAACTCGAAAAGGCAACCTGGCAGACCTAGACGGCGATGGCGGGATGAACTATATAGATTTTTTCTTGAAGGGCTGGCTGGGAAGTTATAATTTATTTATTTATTCCAAGAAAAAATACAGCATTACAGTTAAAGACCAATGCGCTGTAAAATTAAAATTATACAAACAGAAATATTTAAAGAAAAAAAACTATCTATAGTTAACCACTAAAGCTCATTATTCTTAAGTTTTTGAGTTGTTCATTAGTAAGAAACCCAAAATAACGTAGTTTCAACAGTTCCAGAGCTGCAGAGATAGCATGGTTTTACTACAAAAAAACAATAATGCAACTGACTTTTACGACATTTTTTTCAAGCTTTGCATCAGTAAACCTATATAGAAATACCTAACGAAGACACCCTTTCACGAGTCACGTTTCTTTTTTTTTTTGGAACACTAAACTCTTCTATTTGTAGCAATCGATATATCCGTCGGACATCTTAGCCGCGCGAGCAATTCACAGCGTCCCCACTATAGGGTATTTTTTCCCTAAATTTAGGGTAATTTTTACGCGTTTAGGGTATTTTCTGGGTAGAAAAATGTTTAGGGTATTTTTAGGGTAAAGGTTTTCGAATTAAATGTACGATTTCAAGAAAAAAATACTACAGATGACATAAAAACCAAGACTATTATAGATGCATGCAAACGGTGTAGTAGGTTAGCTATTAGTTTATTAAAAAAAAATTGGGTAAAATAAAAGTGCCTTATTTTTGCTTCTTTCGGCACAATGTCTTTTCTTTTTCTTTTTTTTTATTATATAAGAGTATGTAATAAGGTTGTCTTATTTTTAACATAGTTTTTTTTTTCGCTGTGTCGAATTTTGGCAAATAAATTTATTCTTTCTTTCTTTCTATTTAGGGTAATTTCGAGTAGCGTTAGGGTAAAAAAAATATCTGAGGTGGCAACACTGGCAATTCACGTGACCAATTTCAATCGACCTGGATGTCAACTGCAAGCCTGTCAGAAGCACCTAGCAAGGGCTATGTTGCTGCGCATAAAGACGCGAGACAATGCCGAGGTAAGAATAAAAATAGTGAACTGCTAAGGAAGTGAGGGTCAGTAAAGACTGCTTTCCAACTGCGAAGTACAATAACTGGCTAGCCTACACGGCTGTTAAAAAAAAACCGGGCAAGAGCGTGTTGGACACGCTCGAAATAGGGTTCCGTAGCCATTACGAAAAAATTAAGTCATATTTTTCTAAGGATTTCGTATTTTGTACGGAATTTTCCAAGTTTAGGTAGGTATATTTTATACCTTAGGCTGCTATTTACTCTTAAACTACTAATAATTCCTTAGAAAACTTAACCGTTATAGTTTTCCTTGTAAGTTTGATCATCTTAAATTTTTTCGAATTTTTCCACCCACCGGTTTAGATTTTAGAGGGGGGGGACGCTCGATTTTAATGAAAATTTGCACTTTAAAGTTGAATATTTCGCAAACACAACACTGAATCGAAAAATTGTTTTAGAAACCGAAAGAAAATGTTTTAAAAGATCTATCCAACGACACCCCACACTACAAAGTTGGATGAGAAAAAAAAAACATCCGCACTTTACGTCAATGGCAGGTAAGTACTCAAAAAAAAGTTTTTAAATTTCTTATTGTACCATTTTGTCGGCATAGTTTACATATACATTCGTGCAAAATTATAGCAGACAGACAGACAGATATGGCGAAACTATAAGGGTTCCGTTTTTGGCTACGGAACCCTAAAAAGGGGCTTATTTAGGATCCAAAAACCCACTACTACTCTTAAATACTGCGAGTAAGTTCTTTTCTGTGAAATAAATCTGATCCCGGTGGTCTGATTGACTTTAAAATTGGTACAAATAAATACGATGGTTAAATTATACGATGAAATTCGGAAAAATATCCAATTGCAGTTGTTTTGATATTTTTGTTTACACAATGAACATTGCTAATAAACCGTGAAATATACTTCAATAAACCTTAATCACTTGAATAACAAACAATCTTTACGCATTCAGTTTGCAGTACCTAATATTTACAAATCATCACTCTTCCGCACAGCAAAATCTTTAAAAGATTTGGTTGAAGATTCTGAAGTATCATCAAGAAAAGGTTTACTGGCATAAAAGAGAAACATTGCAATCTTCAGACACTTAAGATATAAAAAAAAAACAATGAACAGTCCTTAGTGAAACAATCTGGAGGCCAGTGACCCGAAAGATGGTATCAAATGAACCCATTTGTTTTATTTATTGCTCATTTGGTCTGTCAACATTTTCGGTAATTTTTTTCAGCGTTTGCTACCTTTAATACCCTCAAAGTACATAAGGCTTTGAGCGTTTCTACTGAAAGATTGTTGCACTCTTGAACTAACTGCGCATTTTCAATTATTTTACATTTCTATTTTAGAACGCGCGTCATGGAAGAACCTGAACGTTTGTCAATTGTTTCATTAAATTTTAGTCTCGTTTTTAGGGTTTCGGAGCCAAAATGGCAAAAACGGAACCCTTATATTTTCACCATGTCTGTCTGTCTGTCTGTCTGTCCGTCCGCGGCTTTGCTCATGGACTATCAATGCTAAAAAAGCTGTAATTTTGCACGGATATATAGGTAAACTATGCCGACAAAATAGTATAATTAAAAATTGAAAAACAATTTTTTTTAGGGTACCTCCCATAGACGTAAAGTGGCGGTGATTTTTTTTTCTCATCCAACCCTATATTGTGGGGTATTGTTGGATAGGTATTTTAAAACCATTAGGGGTTTGCTAAAACGATTTTTCGATTCAGTAATTTGTTTGCGAAATATTCGACTTTAAAGTGCAAATTTTCATTAAAATCGAGCGTCCTCCCCCCCCCTCTAAAATCTAAACCGGTGGGTGGAAAAATTTGAAAAAAATCAGGATAGTAGTCAGTATATCAAACTTCCAAGGAAAACTATAACGGCTAAGTTTTCTTGAGAATTATTAGTAGTTTATGAGTAAATAGCAGCGTAAGGTATAAAATATACCTAAACTTGGAAGATTCCGTATAAAATACGAAATCCTTAGAAAAATATTACTTAATTTTTTCGTAATGGCTACGGAACCCTATTTTGGGCGTGTCCGATACGCTCTTGGCCGGTTTTTTAAAAATTTTTGATTCTTGTTTGTCCCTTATTAATCACCCATCACCTTCCATCACACGTCTAGAGCAGAAGATTTTGTTTAACTAAATATAAGTAAGTTAAGATATGAGCAGAAATGGAGGTAACGGACTGAACTAATTGGAATAAAAAATAAGATTATTTTTTGACTTTTTATTCAGTGAAATACTATCTATATCTGTTCAATTCGTAATTCAGTTCGCCATCGCGAGTTAAAACGTACTCCGTACGGAATCTGCTTCGCTTAGGTACAGTATGTATGTATGTATGTAAACTCTTTATTGTAAAAAATAAGTAAACAAACACAATTGACAAACAATGAGATATATGTAAAAAAGGCGAACTTATCCCTTTACAGCCTTATTCATAAAAAGTTAGAGCCTCCTTGAAGGCTCCTTGATGTCCCGATGCTAAAAAACGTGATTCATAAACGTCTGTTAGCGCTAATCAGTCGATCAAGGCTCTGCTAAAGTTAGTGGACCGTAGACCCTCCTTTATCTCCCTGCTAAGTCACAAAATGGCCGCCACAAATTTGAACAGCTGACTTTGACAAGAGCAAAAAACCATACCGATGATATTTTTATGGAAGTTTACGCAAAGATTAAAAAAAAATCAGGAATATTTATTTTCAGGAATTTGTATTTAAAAATCCCCTAATAATATGAAAAAAATAAAATTAGGATGATTAACATATTTACGGCTTTTTGCACTTAGTTTAGGTCTACTAAAACACGCGGATCGGAAATGGCGGGAAAACAAACATCTCTGCTGTCACTGCTGTCAATTTCTTTTTTTAAATTCTCGATAAGGCCAATTTTTGTCTTTGATTTGTCAAGAGTGCCAACATAACGCGTCTAATCAGTCCATCAGCAGCTCAACAACTAGCAGACTGCTAACAAACGTTTATGAATAACACTTCTTGACAAACGTCAAACAAGCTTAATCAGTCTGTTAACTAACAGGCCGATCAAACCTCAATTAAGGATTTTTTTATGAATAAGGCTGTTAGTATTTAGAAGGTAGGTATACCGCCATTTCCGTTCTGTGTTTTGCTGTGTTCTATTTTCAAAATTTTGTATGGAAAACGCTCCAGTGAAGCGTTTTTGAGTACACTTCAGTTAGTTACAATAGTTTCATGTTCCACTTAATTAACCGACATCGTACAGCTAAATCCAGCCAGCATTCAAATTTATTGCCGGCCAGTCGTTATGTCGCTTCACACGCAGCAATTTCGCTCCAGATATTTATTCAGCTTATTATGTTGGTAGACCAATAATACTTGGGTTTTCCTCTCGTCTGTAAACAAGGAAAATGTGCTTTGGGAACAAAGTCAACCTGTGAAGAAAGAAATACCTACCTCTAATTGTAATAGGGATGTTGACGCCATTAAAAAATAATTCGAAGACACGACTCTAGTAAAAAAACGCTTTATTTTATCCCTGAAAACCAGATTAATTTTCGATTTACTGTAATATTATATTTTTTTGTTGCTTTAAAACAAATTAATAGTTAGTTAATTGAGTTGGCGAACAAATAGCGACTTATGGTGTCATAAGTCGCTATTGCCATTGAAACTCTATGGGAGAATTGTGTTTTGACAGCTCATAAAAAGTACGTCAGTTGATTGGTGGTGTCAACATCCCTATGCCAAAAAAAAAGTGTCCAATATGAATAAAATTTATTTACTTGATTTAAAATATATCTCTTTTTAGAGCGCCGCACTCGAACCTTCTGCCAATGAGGCCATATTAATACATACATAGAAAACCATTATTTCTACTTGCATTTGGCCGCTTTTTATTTAGTGATATTTACGTTTTTCTCATGTCTGTGTTTGAGGCGTGTTTGACATAAGAAACACTTTGTGTGCCAGCAAGTGCACTAAAATTGGGCCATTTCATGCAATGTCGGGCAAAACAATAAACCTATCCGTTTAAAAACAGTGATTTAATCCTTGGCCCGGTTCGTTAGTTCTAAAGTTGATGAAAGAAACTTTATTTTGCTTGACTGTTTGACCCAGTGGCTGTGTTTGTAGAACTATTAGTCATATCTGCGTGGAAAATGCAGTGACGGCTCAAGTATAGAGAAAAGAAAGCGTTAATTATGATTAAAACTTAATGCTCGTTGTTTATCTACGGGATCGAATCAGAAATGAGGAGATATGGCGACGAACGAGGGTAAATAAATTAGCTCGGTGAAATGGCAATGGGCAGGCTACGCAGTAGCAGTTTCATGGGTAACATGGAGAACAGATGTCCGTTGCGGCCGAAAAGTTCTCGAATGAAGACTGGCGGACGTCCACCTACGAGATGAACGGATGGCCTGATTATAAAGCTGCGGGTTCACGGTGGGCGCCGGCCGCTTCCAACCGAAGCAACTGGAGGTTTGTGGAGGAGGCCTTTGTCCAACAGTGGAAGTTGTAGTCCTCTGAGGCCACGTCTGACACACTCACAAGCATAATCGTTTTCACCACTTCTTTCTGTTACGCTTTGTTTTTATGTAAACTTATATTAATACAAATAACATTAGTTTTAAAACACAAGGACATTTACCATCGACATTTATGTACCTTGTTGTTCAAAGTTGTCGTTCATCAAACTCACTTGGTACATATTGTAAAAACACTCTATCTCTGCTGGACATCGTTATATCTCGCAGAAACGCCACCTCGTAGATGGGACCGTTGATAATGTAGATGTGCTTAGCACTGTTTGTTTAATAAGTAAGTAATATTTTGCTCTCGGTCCTGCTGGGTTAGGCACTTGTGTAAGAATATCAGTGATTTGCTCCAATGAGCAATGTTGACCACTGAATCTCAAATAACATAAAATGTTTCCTTTTGGGTTTGAACCGAGTATTTCTTTATATGCCTATAAATAAGAGGGGAAACAAGCACGCAGGTCAACTTGTATATATAATATTTCACTCAGTTTGCGAGATGATCTTCAAGATCAAAGGTGTCAGCCTCCAAATCAGTACTACGTTGAGAGATAAAGTTTAAACTTCGAAAACGATAGTAAGCGTATGTTTTTATTTTTAAATTGTAAACAAACAAGCTCGCGTTGATTGATAACTGAAATAGATCATGCGGTAGACATTCCGTCTCCCAGCCGTAGATCTATCTGTATTTTTAAATGAATGACAATTGTCGGGTCATATTTGAGCGTTTATTCCACATGGTTTTCGTAGGCACATTTTGTTTATATGATAGAAGATCCAGTTACAGTTTCTAGGTTATCTAGACGTCTAAAGAATAACCGCAAATATTATCAAATTCTATAAAACTTTCATAAAAAAGTGACCACGAAAATGGGGCGATGGAAGGTTCGTTTCATTCGTTTTTAGGGTTCCGGAGCCAAAATGGCAAAAACGGAACCCTTATAGTTTCGCCATGTCTGTCTGTCTGTCTGTCTGTCCGTCTGTCTGTCTGTCTGTCTGTCCGTCCGCGGCTTTGCTCAGAGACTATCAATGCTAGAAAGCTGTAATTTTGCACGGATATATAGGTAAACCATGCCGACAAAACAGTACAATTAAAAATTCAAAAACAATTTTTTTTAGGGTACCTCCCATAGACGTAAAGTGGTGGTGATTTTTTTTTTCTCATCCAACCCTATAGTGTGGGGTATCGTTGGATAGGTATTTTAAAACCATTAGGGGTTTGCTAAAACGATTTTTCGATTCAGTCATTTGTTTCCGAAATATTCAACTTTAAAGTGCAAATTTTCATTAAAATCGAGCGTCCCCCCCCCCCTCTAAAATCTAAACCGGTGGATGGAAAATTTTGAAAAAATTCAGGATGGTGCTCAGTATATCAAACTTCCAAGGAAAACTATAACGGCTAAGTTTCCTTGAGAATTATTAGTAGTTTATGAGTAAATAGCAGCGTAAGGTATAAAATATACCTAAACTTGGAAGATTCCGTATAAAATACGAAATACTTAGAAAAATATTACTTAATTTTTTCGTAATGGCTACGGAACCCTATTCTGGGCGTGTCCGACACGCTCTTGGCCGGTTTTTTGGAATCTAGGTTCTAGTAATAAAAAATAAAATAACAATAAAAATTAAAGAGGACCGTACAAGGAAGTGTCTCCTAAAAACATTCCATGCTTTATTTTTAAAATCATTAATAATATAAGGTGATGACGAATATCGTAATAGCCAAAAAGAAAGCAGATACCTTGTCAACTGGCCATTCATCATTCAAAATTAGAACGGTCACCGCGCGACGCCGGAAGTTATACTACGCGAATTTAAATATAGAACTGTCGTTGGTAGTCGTTACCCTGATTTGAGGCAATTTTTTTTCATTTGTTCATTCAGTTAGATGAAAGTCGCGAAAGTCAAAGACTAACGATACTATGCAGACTAATGCGAATTATTTAAAAAAAGTTTCAATTCTTAAATTTTACTATAGCCTTTACTATTTCACCCACAATGCACTACAAAAAAAATAAAAGTCAGTCAAGTGTGTGTGGGGCCACGCTTCCTCGCCGGCGTTGGGAAAAGTACCTACTTAATATTAATAAGGAATATGGGAGAGTTGCCCCTTCTTCGAGATAAATGTAGCCAGTTCACAAAAGAAACGTCAGGTAATAGGGATAATGACGCCATTAAAAAATAATTCGAAGGCACAACTCCAGTAAAAAAACGCTTTTCACTTCTCATGCTCTAAAAGTAAGTCAATATAGCCTTACAAGGCGGGAGTAAAGTGAGTACTTTAGTCCCTAGGGAGTAAAAGTAATTAATTTTTTAATTCACTTCAAGTGACTTAGATAAACTCAAACAGCCAGTTACTTGCAAAAAATAAGATTGTGTGTGGACCATTTTCATGACGCAAATGTTACGTTCTTAGTCTACGTGGTCTTAGTTCTATGCTTTTTCCGCATAGAAGGTGGCGCCACTCTATTTTTCCGTTTGTGTATGGACCATTTCGCCGGTGCTATTTTGTTAGTATCTGTATTGGTAGTATCTGTGTCTGGATGGAAAAAAAATACTTACCGTGAAAACTTTGAAATTGTTGTAGAGCGTAAATCGTAAACGATTAAAATAAATTGATTATTCTCACAATGTCATCAAGTGATAGTGAAAATTATGATGTTGACCAAAGAGTAATAGACATAATTGATAATCTTTTGCCGCCGAAATCTAGAAAGATTTATTTTTATTTTTTGTTAAATCTTTTTGTACTAAACTGACTATTTTTTTCTCGCAATCGAAGTGAAAAATAGAGTTTTCACCGCGAGACTAAAAGTCAATATAAACCCTCGGATAAATAGACACCCTCGCTAAAGCTCGGGTGGCTAACCACCTCGGGTATATATTGGCTTATTTTAGTCTCTCGATAAAAAATATACTATTATTTTAGCCCTGAAAACCAGATTAATTTTCGATTTACTGTAAAATTAGATTTTTTGTTGCTTTAAAACAAATAAATAGTTAGTTGATTGAGTTGCCGGATAATGACGTCATAATTCGCTATTGCCATTGAAACTATGGGAGAATTGTATTTCGACAGCTCATAAAAAGTACGTCAGATGATTGGTGGTGTCAACATCCCTATTGACAGCCATGAGTGCGCTGTTCTAAATACCCAATACTACCGAAATACCATGCCCTTTCGATTTATAGAGTTTACAACGCAGTCATTAGGTAAATCACGAAAGCATCCTGCCGATGTTTAGTAAACAGCTCGAGCCGAGTGCATGTAAACTAATAAAATGTGCCCCTTGCGCCGTAAAGCCAGTCAAATGTCAAGGCCTGTCAAGTAATGTACTTTGGGATGGTTCTGGGGTACAAGATTCGGATAGTGTCGGATATCGGATAGTGTCCTGTCAGTTTTATGTAAAAAAAAGAAATAGAGTAACCATATGTTTTAGGGAAATATTCAAACGTTTTGACCGCGCGATCAAACGTCATTAGCGTCCCACGTTTATAGAGCACAACGGAAAGACAAGTCACAAGAATTTTAATCAGGCTAAATTCAGTAAAATTAGAAAACAACACTGGGCATCACACCTTTTAATAACGCCTGCGAAGACACCAATGACAAAAAAAACGCTGCAAAAACGCTGAATATTCGCCCTCTACTCTTTATCTACTTTATGCCCAGACTGAATGGCTGAATAGCTGAACCGCGTAACTTTTAGATATTATGTTCTCTGTGCTTTTAGGTATATTAGGCTTCATGTGCACTTACTGAATGGATGGATAGATAAAGCCAGATGGTGATTTTTTTTTATTCCTTACACTAAGGAATCTTTAAATTTTTTTTTTAGGTAATACGAGTATAGTAACAGAATACATAAACTCTACCATAAAATGCTGGTAATTAATTTTTGGTCAGTGATAGTTTTATGGATGTTAAGCTAAGTAATTAGATAGTAAAATTAAAATGACAAAGATTAACCCCCTTATTCATAAACTACAATCAAACCTATTTTAGTTGTATTGCCGCTAAAATTCGTTTGTCCTTATATTCTGTCACTTCGACATTTGTATTTGTTAGAAAGTGACAAAGCATTTGTTAGTTAACATGGGCTTGTTAAGTTTTATGAATAAGGGGGTAAATATATGATTTGAAAGTATAAAAAAACAATTACTTAATTTAAAACTAAAATGTATAATAATAATAATGTATATATCACTTATAAGCGATAAGGCAGCATTATCTTGTAATTTTCTCTGTTTATACATGTCTTGTATATGTGTGCGTGTGTGTGTATGTTTATGTTAGTGTAACGGAAAACCGAGCAGAGTGATGGCTGCTCTACCGAAAAGAACGTAGAGCCCTTAATTTTAAACCCACAATTTCCAAGAATCGTGAAACATTTAAAATAAAATAATTGACAGTATTCTATTCCAATATTCTATTTTCAAATGTTTTGGCATCTTTTTTTGAACCACAGAGTGTATAGTTGACTCACCGGTTGCCACAGCGCATGCTTCGTTTCGGTTCAGCATAACATTTCAACCAGTACTTAATTGTTTATAAACATCGCGGTTTACTTTTAAAATATTTAATGACTAATGAGTATGTTTAAACTGCCCACGCGTAAAACCTTTGTTTTTTCGTGACTGCAATTATCGACGTATTACCTTTTATAACTTTATCAAAAAAACTCTATTACAAGTACTGGATGGATAGTGGAAACATCTTGAAAGGTAAAACATTCCTAGATAGATTACGATAAAATTATAAAAAACTGTCTATAATCAGACAGTTTTTTTTAAATTATGGGCCAATCAACTATTTTATCGACACTTTGGGCGTCTCCTGCGTTACCAAAATTGTCTCTGGCGTTACCAAAAACTTGTACTTCCGACAAAATATTTCACGGTTTAATATGTTGAACTTACGTAGGATGGCATGTATTCATGTACACCATCTATTAAAATACAGAAAAAACATGTTTACGTACTTACAAAAATCTGCGATTGTTTAAAAAATGTCGCGGACAGATTAGTGTGGGTAAAAAAGTTGATTGGCCCTTATATTAATAATCAAGACCTAATTTTACGATTTTCCTGTCATGAATTAAATTGAATACAGCGCCATTTCTTTTTAAATGATAATATAACGGATAACTCCGTCTGAAATCGAGTTTAGCTCGACATGCTTGTTGGTCGTGTCAACATCCCTATTTCAGTAGTGGTTACTGTTACATAATAATATTTTACTCGTAAAATACAAGTGTGTTCATGAAATGAGCTGACAGGTGAATTTCATAATAACATAATACTGTTGTTTTAATGCATGGTTAAGTATGCACAGTTACATACAATGCTTTATCTTCACACATATTATTAAAAACGAACTAATCTTTGGAAGAAGACAAACTGAACATCAAAAATGCCATTAAATAATTTTTTGTCAAGCATACATGCAATTCACGCAAGTCGCAAGTGGCCTTCTTATTTACAATAATATCGTTCGTTATCAATTTAAGTAACGTGCGAAATTCGTAAAAATTAAGTAAAAAAGCATGCTTTGACTAAAAGCTTAGGAACTCGTCAAGTGTACATTTTGAAGCAGACGGTAGAGTTTTTCATAGAAGTAGGTAAACATTTACGTAACCGATGTCGTTAGTACGTACCTAACAAGGCCGCAAGTTTACTTAGAAATTAATTAAGTATGGAATATTAACAAGTTACTTATATTGCTTCTACTGCGCTTTGCACAGCAATCTCATTTATAATTAAGTTTAATTAGAGACTATTTATTAATTGATTACATAGGTCGAAGGTAGAACTTGTTTCTGGAATCAATTATTTTCAAGTTTTTTTCTCGAAGGAATAAGAAATGGCGGACTATGTTCCAAAACCTAACACATTTCCCTTTAACATCCAAACTGATTCACAAATAGATGACTATCCATTCTATAAAATTTTGTACTGTTTGGTAACCGACTTTCTATTTTTAAATCAAATTTGAATTTCGAAAAGCGGAGACCGTCCTGTGCTAAATATACTGTATGTAGTCAATAGTGAATGTTGACAGATTCGTTACTATCTTTTGTTTTATTTAGTAGATGCTAAGTAAGTTTATCTAGAAATTGTTTACTGGTAGGAAAATTTTGAATGCACCTACAGGATGGTATAGTTAGCCTTCCGTTCGATCTAAGTGTATCCTACCCTGAGGACTTTTGGTAAATATAATAAGATTAATTGCGTCTGAAATCTTGCCTTCACAAAGAGATCCTCCAGTGAAAATTTCAGCTTAGGTCCAAGATTTCGGGTTAGACATTAATGAGTCACTTTCTTAGAACTCTTTTTTCTATTTTCTTATCAATATTGTGACTTTGGATTCTTAATCTAAGTACATGATAAACACAAATGAATGCAAACTACGCAACACTGTTTTGTAGATAACCATTCAATACAGCCTCCCACCAGGTGGACTGACGATATCGTGAGAGTTGCGGGAAACCGGTGGATGCAAGTGGCGAGTTGTCGTTCATTATGGCGTTCTAAGGCCTTTGTCCAGCAGTGGACATCTTCCGGCTGATGATGATGATGATGATGATTCAATACAACTGGCTAGGGCTAAGTCCTTTACATTGAGGAGAGAGCAAAATTTACATTGAGGTTAAAAAATAAATGGTCCTTCGATTTAATAAATTCTATTTCGATGCAGCGACAGTTCACAAAACTAAATTCAAATGAAGTAGGTACCTTAGCTGAGTATAAATACCAAAATCATGACACATTTTCAGACAAGTGATGCTCTTGACGCAGCGATTTAAGGTTCATAGTTTAATAATAAGCTGTTTCGCAAAGGTATTCTCAGAAGGGCAGCCTAGCTGTTTAAATGGATCAGGAGCGGACGGTTAGAATTTCAGTTAGACGTTTGAATTTAGAATTATGGAACGGTTGCTTGGAAATTTTAAATTTCTAATTCTACGGACCGTTATTCTAATGTGGCCAGTACTTTTGCGTCAGCGACTAACCGTCGAGTAATTTCTATGACCAATTTTTTTTTCAAGGATTTTATTTCGTAAACGGATACATTATGTATTGGGAACTGTCGAGTATAATTTAGTAGTTCTTTCTAGCATCAATTGAAAGATAGAGAGTGTTTTTTATAACATTAAATCTAAAATAATTTTATAGCGAAAAAGGTTTTGATCACCGGACGGGATTCGAACCTCCACCTCCCGATGCTTTACGCGCCAAATATTTTCAGAAGTCAAGCCCAGGATTAGTAACCCAGATTATCGCGAGATACTTCTTATTCCAGTACCTAAATTGCACTATTCCCGTGGGATAGCACTATACGAAATTCTTTGAAAACGATGTGGCGTAAGATCGTATCGAATACAGAAGAATTCAAAATTTTCGTCAACTCAAGTCTTAACACAAAACCTAAATAATTAAAAAATCTCTGATTACGATATTTTCACAAGAATTACATAAACTAGTAACTTAAGTATTAGTTAGATGCAATATTACTTCTGGAAAAGATTAACCTAAACATTTTAAAACGTACTTAATGAGTCTAGAACATTCTCCCATAAATCATTCTGTTAATAAATTTCACAATGGTTTTCTAATCGGAAGCATGCCAAAAGCTTTTAAAATAGTTTGTGACGTAGGTACAAAGAAGACGCACGTACGATTTGCAAAATATCGGAGCTATCTCAGATTTACATTTGATATTTTGCAGCGGTTTAAAGCAACGGTCCCAAAATACGATCCTGTGGGATGCTGATATTCTTATACTGCATATTGTTGGTAAAATGATGCGTTTTATAAACCCACAGGAGCTATATACCTGAAACGTTAAGGTAGTTAAATAAATGTAAAGAAAGAAAGAAAGAAAGAAAACATTTATTCATTCATTTTTTCATTTATTAACATTTATGTAAACGAACTTCAGCTGCCAAATTTGGTACATTCAAGGATTTAAAACATTTTACTTATCTATAAATAAAAACTAGACTAGTGTATTTCTATACAGAAATGTAAATATTTAGATAGTTTAATGAGGGGATTTCACTATTTAAGACACCAATTGACGTTGTTTTGTTTACATTTTTTTAAATACCTATCCAAACCAAGTATAATAACGAAGATTGAAATGATATCTTTCTGTATTTCTTTCGTGAATCGAGATGGACCATTTGATAATGATGGTGTTTATTGGCTAAAGATACGAAACATCCCCGTAGACATCGTTGGGGAAGGCCTACGAACATCGACTTTATAACCTAAGTCGACGCCTACGAATGATGGAGGACGTTTTACTGTTGATTATGATCAAGATGGGAGCGCCAAAATTCGCATACTCTTCGCTAGTCATACATACCGTAATTTTTGTCCGAATCATCATTTGTCATACTTTTTTTCCTTAAGCCTGCTACATTTTTCTAAAATTTTTAAATCGAAAACTATAGGTTAGGTTAGGTTTGTTTTATAACAATTCCAAACTATTATTGGATTCAGTGAAAAAGGAGTTATGACGATCATTCTGACAAATATTACATTCGGACTTTCAATAAGTATGGGAGCCGATGTGGACCCCAATTTTAGCTCCTTTAGACTCCAAGTGCCGACTTCTGAATAGTAGGTGTAACTGTTTGAGTTCCGTCGCTTTAGGGAAGTAAAGATAGAAAATCTTAATAGTTAATTACATTTTTGTCTTATGCAAATGCCTATTTTTTTATTCTTTGTTTAGAATCAAGATTGTATCTTAGTTAGTCTCACAGCACAGAATAGATAATAGCATCAAGTGCTCACAGTGCTTTGGCTTTTACTGTTAAGTATACTACGATTTTTTTTAATAGCCTATCTATATACGTGTCCCACTGCTGGGCAAAGGCCTCCTTTCTTGACCTCTACATCTCCCTATCTAGAGCTACAGTTCTGTGAAAATTATTAAAATAAATAATGTATACATACAAATAAAATACAATATTACAGGGGTTCAAATCCAATCCTAAGCTCTAACTTACTTACTTTACCCATGTTTTCTGTTATTTGCCAGTACACAGAAACATGAATATGTATTTCACGCCCTCGAAATCGAATTTACCGATGTCACGGACCCATTTAAAATTACAGTGATAGAGAGACCATTGTTATAATTACCGTTCTTCCACAGCTAGCCTACATACGCTAATGGAAAAGTGCACTGGAACTGATACTTATATTATAACTAGCTTTTGCCCACGGCTCCTCCCGCGTGGTATTCGGTTAACGCGCGCTGTTCCCTCGGGAGCTGTGCATTTTTCCGGGATAAAAAGTAGCCTATGTCATTCTCGGGACCATAAACTATCTCTATGCCAAAAATCACGTCGATCCGTCGCTCCGTTACGGCGTGAAAGACGGACAAACGCACAAACATACAAACACACTTTCGCATTTATAATATACACATATATACACATGGCATAAATTAACAGTCGTTTTCTTGACAGTTAAATTCAAAATATGACCCATTTCGTGACATACTTAAGTATACATTCGTATCTAAAGATAGGATAGACCTACAGCGTGAAATTTCAATTTAAGTGGATACTAAGTAATATTTGGCAAACCGTTGTCAGACCTCCCACTTGGTAGACTGACGACTTCGTGGTTGTTGCGGGTAACCGGTATGCAAGTGGTGAGTTGTCGTTCATTGTGGCCTTCTAAGGGGGAAGCCTATGTTCAGCACATGGTTCAGCAGTGGACATCTACCGGCCGATGGTGATGAAGAAATAGTTTTTTAAACGTAAAAGATTTTCTCATCGCCGGTCGGGCTTCGAACCTACGGTTCCTTTGGCTTTACGTGCCAGATATGTCACATCAACTATCGATATATCGATATACAGAGCTCATCTACTGCAGCGCATTACCACCCATCTGGAAATCTAGTTTCCATTCCGCTAGTGACCTGCGTAGGAACTACAGCCAACTTCTCTCGTTCCTGAGAGGAGTATTGTGCCCGAAGACAGGCGAATGTACCAAAGGTGATAGATACTAGCAAAAAAATTGCATCAAGTCTTAAGTGGAAATAACTAGGTAGTGGCGGAATGTCAAATGTTAAAATGGTTTTTTTCTCTTAATTAACTAAAAACCTGTATTGAAGTATTTAAAGAAGTTTAGTGGTTTGTAAACATAAAAAAAATAGTCATTTATGGTTCTAAAGTCCTTCAACCAAAGCCTTACTGCATTTTAATCATTAAAACTTGGCACGTGTAACATTGAAATTTATTAAGTAGACAATTGCACGATCCCGCTGAGATAAACTCTAAAACCTTGGAATGATGAGATAAACGTCACGTGTATTTTCACTGAAAATTGATTCCCTCGGATAATAATAAACTGAAGATTATGATTTGTTTATGATTTCGTTTTAGCTCGTGTACGCCTACGCGTGCTCAATTTTCCTTCGATTGAATAGTTATTGCTATGCGCTTTTGTGCAGGAGTATTTGAATTTTGATTTGAGAAATAGGAATGGGAATTTAAGAAGGGCAGTCTTTTTTATTGATTTTTATTATATAGCTTGACTTCTTTGAAAAGACGCGCCTAATATTAGAGTAAATTAATAAACATGTGTAAATTTCCGCAGTAGAACTAAGGTTACTGACTGACAGCCCGAAGAATTGCGAAACTGAAGTGGCAGTAGGTGGGGCAAATTGCACGCAGGACTGATGGCCGATGGGCTCAGAAGGTTCTCGAATGGCGTCCGCGGACCGGGAGACGAGCTGTCGGTAGGCCTCCAACAAGATGGAGCGACGACCTGGCTAAGATCGCGGGATCGCGGTGGATGCGAAAAGTACAAGACCGGTCTGAGTGGAGAGCCTTGGGGGAGGCCTATGTCCAGCAGTGGACGTCTTTCGGCTGACATGATGATGATGATGATGATGTGTTAATTTCACGAGACAAAAGGGTTTCCGACAGGCGAAATGTCGCTAGATGGCGTTAGTGTCGTGAGGTCCGTTTGACGTTTCAGTCCTGCTTGCGGTTGGCTCATTTAGTTTTAACCAATCACAAACATGAAGCAAATGTCAAACGGACCTCACGATACCAACGCCATCTAGCGATTTTTCGCCTGTCGGAAAACCCTCATTGACACAAATCGACGTTGTCCCAAAGTAGGAAGAAAAACTTGTTAAGTGACGAAAGGTATACATATACTTAAATATTAAACTCCCAAGACTCGACAACAAACATCGTATTTTCACCCGACTGCCCAAAGAAAGGTTATGTTTTTCGAGCGTACTTACCTATGTATGTCCATTTCTTTGGCCCTCACTGGCTAGACGGATTTTAACATAATATGAGGGATCTTTGGATATTTCAATACGGTGTCTGGAAAAAATGGTAGAGAAATAAAAAAAAATATTGTAACAATATGGATATCAAATGATGAATAAAAGCCCATTCTAAATATAACTATATAAAGTCATAATAGGTTTAAAGTACCATTTTCATAGAAATATCAAAAAAGTATAAAATACTTAAAACATTAAATTTAAAAAATAAAACCACTGCCTTAAAAACTAAAAGGAAGAAAATAAGTCTAGTGGTCCAGAACTCCGTTAAAAATATCTAATGTTTAAAATTCCGAATTTTAATAAGCCGAACAATAAGATCGCCCATACCGAATATAGATGGCCCTTAAAATTTATTCTTAACCAGCTTTTGCCCGCGGATTCGCTCGCGCGTAATTGGTATGTAGCTTAAACCTTTGTTGATCCCACAGGAAACATACACTATTTCGGGATAAAAAGTAGCCTGTATGTCAATCCAGGGTATATATTACCTGTTTGCCAAATTTCATGTAAATCCGTTTAGTAGCTTTTGTGTGAAAGAGTAACAAACTATCCATACATTTTTTTACGTTTATAATACGAGCGGCAAGAAATCTGGTCTTCAATTGTAGGTATGCAGTAAATAGGTAATTTTGTATGTAGAGTGGGCCAAATTTTGTGCCGGTGGGTTTATAAGAATACTAGCTTTTGCCCGCGGCTGCGCCCGCGTGGTATTCGGTTATCGCGCGCTGTTCCCTCGGGAACTGTGCATTTTTCCTGGATAAAAAGTAGCCTATGTCACTGTCGGGCCCATAAACTATCTCTATGCCAGAAATTACGTTGATCCGTCGCTCCGTTACGGCGTGAAAGACGGACAAACACACAAACATACAAACACACTTTCGCATTTATAATATTAGTATGGATTTGTTACTATAACAAATTTTGTGATCCCCTGTTGACATCTATGGACATTAAACGCTAGATAATAAGTTATTTTTATTTATTTTTTATATTAGGTAGACAGATGTTGGCCTCAGTCTTAAACTTCTAAGGACAAATACAAGATAAAAAAACAAAAATGCTTGGCTGCACATCTGCCCTCGACGAATAATGCTATTTGTATAAAACCACTGGTAAAAAGCATAAACATCTCAATATTGTCTAATCATTCGATAAACAATAATTTGTAAACTAAGTAAACTATTTATTGGCGGTTACGAATTTCGGTTAAGAATCGGTTAAGAATCTTGGCTATAAACGACTATTATTTTCATTCTATATGATTCTATTAACTTCATCTTCATGATTTAGACTTTTGCTACAGATGTAGAGCGTTTGTACGTATGTGTGGGAATACGCAACACAACAAAGGCGTCTTTAGCCCATGTAGCGCCCGTGTGCAATTATAAATTTAGCGCCATCTAGGAAGCCCGCAGTGAAATATTTTATTGGTTTTCGTAGATTTACTTCTTCAGTAAAGACAATACCCTCGTACTTATGTCACCAAGAAAGTATTCATCATTATCAATCAATCATCTTAGTATTTATAATGCAATGACATTTTCTTCACTTATCTGCAAATAGCACAAATGGTAATGAAATAAAAAGCGCCCCAAAGGTAAAATCTCGACAGACTTTTTTTTTCCAAAATCTGCTAGCCATTACCATATTTGCTGTCAACTGGTCAACTAGAGTCAAATCCCGACACGCGAGAAATGGTTGAGGCATATCACTTCGAATGTGCACTAGCTGTTTTTCTTAAATGTACTACTTATGGTAATGACTTTTTTTTCTACAGAATTACATATTTGTGTTCAGTGAACTACTGAACGTAGCTTTACAATTTTAATCCTTAATATCTACTGTAAACATACCTACTAAAAGAATAGAACTCCGTGAAGCATTCGGTTATTTTGTTATTAAATTTTAATAACTAAAACTCGCCCATTGCACAGTGTACCTAATGAGATTTAAACCCTGTTTCACGCATCTATTGATTAAATTTATCCGTCAAATAAAATTAATCATTGAGTGGTGAAACAGTCCCTTAGGTTATAAAAACAATATTATTGTTGGCAAATATACTATTGTCATTCAGCTAAAATGTATAACAATAGGTATTTGGTTGTTATATTGGGGTACGTAGATTTGTTTTAATTTAGATGGACATCGACATGCGACTTGCACGAAATAAGAGAATTACACAAAAACTAAATCTAAGTTAGGTTGTTTACTTCTTGATCATTAAAGCAGGATAGCACAATAGGCCGTAAGAGGGACCACCAAATAAAACAAAAGAGTGTAAATTTTAAAAACTTGTTTATTTATTTACAATAAAAATAAATTAAAGCTAAGCATAAAATTATTTAATACGCTATTGCAGAACTATCATCTCCATCGTTATAATTGTTATTATTTGAATCCGTATATTTCTCTCCGTCGTTATGTACTTCTTCGTCATTAAACATTTGATCCAGCTCTATGGGATCTTCAGGACTGTAGGCTTTTTCGTCATAATCAACTTCATTATCAGCATCATTCACTTCTTGAGGAAGTACGTTCACATCATTATATAAGTGAGACTTTAAAGCATTATATTTGTCGTACAAATTACGGTCTACTTCTAAAGCTTCATTATTTTGAACTGAATCATGTTCATCATCGTTGTTTTCTCTTTTAGTAGCGTCACTATAGTCGTAATCTTGATCTCCATGTTGTGTATCTGCATCGACATACTCCTGTGCATCTGTATCTTCCTGATAACGTTCTTGATTTCCACTTACTTCTCTTTGTACATGAATATCTTCCTCACGCACATCCTCTTTACCGTTTGAATCGCTGTTTTCAGCTGAATCGTAGAAATTTGATGCTGCTGGCACTTGTTCATTACTTTCGTCACCTTTACTCTCTTGAATTTCAGCACTGTCATTAGAATCCTCTTCTATTTCACTGTCTTCAGCAACTTTATACGAATTCTTCACGTCTTGGGTTTTCACTGCGTCCGTTTCGTCATTTTCGGTATCCTGTTCATTTTTTAAAGTTGACACAGTTACTATAGCATCGTACGCCGACCCTGGATTACCCATGAATACAATGACAACGTATTTGTAACCAGGTCCACCATCCACGATATTTGCTTTCAAATCTGTTCCGAAATCTATGCCACTCACTCTAACATGAGCTATACTATCGCCTTCTCCGATTGCCGGGTACCTCAGAGCTAAGGAGCCACCTGGTATAGATACCCTGATTTGTTCAGAGGTAGTTTGAAGCTCTTCATTCCCAATGTCTAGTAGAAAAACATAAGGATACTTATGAAATGGATTGGCGAATATCACTGGGAGTTGGCAGATAAAGAAAAATTCGAGCAACTGCAGCAACATAGCGGATGCTCTACTGAACAAGAGTGATGACCATGGTGGTAGTTAAGTACTTATATAAAGCATAGTCACGCTTGAAGTGTTAGGGTTTTTGCGTGGCCGTGGCTGCCATTGAGGCAAGACAGTCATGCGGCCTGTCATAGGTACATCAGGAAGAGTGGACCAATTTCCTCATAATTGTTCAGTCTCTATTCAGTAAGTGTGCCTTTGTTTGCTACACTTTTTTGGACTCTACACACAGGATAAAACAATGTACTTCTAAAATAATCCGGATCCGGCTTATTCAGGAATTTCAGGATTTTTAATTTTGGTTAACAAATTTTTCCATACATTGGTCGATATTCAAAGTGCACCGAGTCAAAGGCGTTACTAAATTTGAATTAAAAATTCCGATAGTATCCTTTACAGGTGTGTTCAATAAACTAACCCAACCATTTGCCGAAAACTTCGGATTATTTTTAAAATATAAATAAAATAATGACAGTATCACGTTCTTTTCTTACTTCAATGAAATGTTTTATATAGGTACAGTACATAGGTACATAAGTATAGACTTACTCGTACTTACGTACCTAGCTTTCACCATGTCACATGAATTAAATGACCGGTGCATAAATACTAACACTATGGAATATGGTTTCAAAGTCCGCAATAATTTGTAATTTGTATATTTGTATTTTTATAAAGGCTTGCCGGAGAAAAATCCAGAGATTACTAGGAGGGATCCGAAAAAAATATAGATTAGGTAATCACAGTTTTATTGTAATGAATATAACGCTACAATTCATAAAATATAACTCCATGCGCGTTTAACACCAAAAGTCGTGTATCACAATGCTTCAATAACAAATACGTATCACATGTACAATAAAAGTTTTTGGAAGGTAAGCACAATGCAGATCTTTAGATATAGGTAAGGGAAGAAGAGGTAATAGGAAAATTCTAGAACAAGAAGACTAAGATTATAGTACAGCTATTCTAGAATTACTTAGAAATATAATTATAATATATATTGTCATGCCGTTCATTTTTGCATTTTCTTACATATTAAAATCCTCATTAATGATACAGTTCTTTTCGAAATAAGTATAAAATTATTTACAGTTACCTACCTTTTTACACAATACGTATTGCCATTTAAAAAATTGCACTTCGAGACAGTCCAATCAAAGAAGAGTGCTAACTCAATAAGGTTTTATATTTAACTTAGACAACCACTTAAGTAGATACATACTTACATACATAAATTATCAAATTATACTAATTAATCATTATCATTTATCCGTCGTCGTCGTCTAATTGATTACAATCAATTAAAAACTGACCCGTCGAGATTTAAAATAGAGAAAATATTAATAATTATTCAAGACTAATTTAGCCTAAACCTAAATCTGACAATTCTGTATCATTAAACTGAGAACTTGCACCCAGTAGGTACCAGATAAAATAATTTGCAAAAAGTACATAATCTTCTTTCATTTTTCTTAATACGATTGGAACCTACTTACGCGGTTCATACTCCAACCAGAGACCGGGTGTATAAGTAGTCGCTGTGCTTACATAACAACCCCCCAAGAGCACTGATCATTATCTTTTAAAGTTTTCGAGTACACAGGTATATTCATAACAGCCATTTTAACAAGTAGCTTAATATCAGCTACAAGCACAAGGAATACAAAAAAGCGTTGTATATTTAGAGATCCGCCAATTATTCGATGAGATTCCTTGAATTGCATAAGAATTTTATTGGACACTTTAACAATTTATCGCAAAAACGATCTCATTTGCTTATTTTGACTCGACATAGAAGCCTGAGCTCTATCTGCCGCGAAAATTAGATTGTCAAGCTTACTAGTCTGCGAAGATATTTTCTCACCCACATCTCTCAGCGCTCCTGCAGTGGAATCATTTTTCTGCATCGTTTTTAAATCGTCTAGTGCTGTGTTAATGTCACCACCGCCATCTTGGTTCGACTTTCCCGCGCGCGGCGTCATTTCGTTATCGTCGGGACCAAGGTCCTGGTTTATTGAGCCTAGTTCGGACTTGTTGGCTGGAGGCACGTAATCTTTGTCGTAGTTTGTTTGACCCACGTAGCTCGGTTCACTGGAGTAAGACAAGTTGTCTTTTGCTGTTAGTTTGATGCGAAAAAAATTAGTTAAACTGCCACAGACTCCCTGAAAAACAGTTAAAACAGATTTTAAATATCATAACATATTATAAACCTTTAGCGCCTTGGAAAATATTGCTCAACTTAATCCATCTAATAAATTGATTAATTGATTGATTGATTCAATTATTATTAAATCTTTAATGTGTTTTTAATTTTATTACGACTATATATTGAGACCACTATTTAATATTAAGTTATTGTTATTTATTTGAAAAAATATTCACTTCTTACCTTTAGTCTATTAATTTTGGTTTGTGTTGTATTTAAAATAGAATTCAACTCATTGAGACCACCTCCAATTTGCTGGACATTTTCATTTAGCATAGCTGTATGCTGAAAAACAGAAGTCAAATTAAATTTAGCTCAAATCCGAGTGGTTAAAAAATAATGAACATTATTGTAAGTTTAAAATACGTAACATTTCATTTAAAAAGTATTACCTCACTAGTAGCTTTGATGTCCACTTCTTCGAACTCCACAATATCTAGATGTTTATGTTTTTCTAAAAACTCGTCTTTATCCGGTTTGGGTTGCCCGAACAACTCTGCTCTGATACACGCATCTTCGTAAGCCTTTAACGACATTTTTCCAGCTTATACGTATTGAAAATGAATACTTTATTTGGTTTGGGATGACGTTTCCTTTCCTTGACCTATATTGCTGTCTAGCGTCTGTGCAGAAACGTTCCAGACTGGGATAGTTTCTATTGGTGCGCCTCCTGACACCTTAAAACGCGGGTTACATTACATGTCTCAGTTATTGATTTCCACTCTTATACGAGTACTAGTTGGCTTGACGTAGTTTTGGCCTATAAAATAAGCTATTTTACGAAAGAAACACATTTTACTCTCAATAACGATGAACAATGCTATATTTTACGTAGTTTTATAATTTAAATTACGATATTTAAAATTCTATTAGCCAGCGTACTTAACAATTGTTTAATTTTACCGCTAAAATTTCAGTGCTGCCATTAATATTAATTATGAACCTTGTTTCATAATAATTTTGCTGTGTAAAAAGTCTAACAATAAATCAAGAAAATCGTTTCACTACGATAAATGCAGCAAATAATATTGTATAATATTTTATATTTAAACCGTGCTTTATACAACTGCGTAAGAAAAACGCGTATAATCTAGTGTTGCTATTCAGAAAAATATTTCCGAAATAAAGTTATTCGAACGTGCTCCTAAATGTCATCAAAATTTGACCAATGAACGATTAGTAAGGGACAACAATACAGCTCGGAGGGCTTGTAAGACGTGTGAAAAAGAGTAAGTTGCTTGCTACTTTAATTTTGTGCAACCTCACTGACTTTGGTTTGGAACCAAAACATTTTGTATTTTATTTCAGTGCTTAGCGGCGCTAGACGTTCTTTTGGTTTAATTCTAATTAGAAGAAAATCAACAGCGATGACGTCAAGTAAGATATTTAATTTATATTTTATAACCTTGCTTTTGAATTACGGAGCCAGTCTTCGGTACAATGCAATTTTTTTGTCCCATTTGTTTATTTTTTGCAATAAGACCTTTTAGGGCTACTAGAGTTGAGTTAAATGATGCCTACGTCGGCAGTAATTGACCCATAACGATAACGGTTGATTTGGTTGAAGGAATCTTGTTTTAGCCTTGCCTGCCTGCTTGTGTTAATATAAGTTTAGAATTATTTACTTGATTATAACCATCTCCAGATTTTGTTTTGACATAAACAAAACTTATCCAACCTGTTTTGTCAGAATACACATTATTTGGTTAAATTCTGGTGATATGTATGAAATTCCAGAAAAAAAAACCATTAATTTGTCTTGTCAAAGAAAATTCAAAAATTATGCCTTGAAGACTTCATAGATAAATGTATAGAGCGATTCTTTCAGTTCATAGAAAATATTATATGAAATATAAATCATACAGTAAACAGATAAAACATACTAACTTTAAACCAGTCGCAAGTGAGTCTGTTTTCTATGACAAAATATTGAATTAAAAATAAGTATGGACATATTTTCTGGAGGAGATCAGGCAAAGCAGCGTGTTACTGGTTTGTATTAAATAAAAGGATCTCTTTAAAATTACAATTCACTTCTATAAAATATTTACTTAGTTATATGACATATGGTTCTCATTTTTTAGGCCTTTTTTGGTAACATGGCCCCATAGCTTTGTATGACTCGGAAGTAGGGTTTGCACCCAGTGCTGGATTTCTATTCAAATACGGTACCAGAACTGGGAATTCCTGGTTCTCGCCATATAAACTCAGTACTGGGTGCAAACCCTACTCGAAAGGTCCTTGGTAAATGGGAATAGGTACTCAATTTTGTTCTTGTGTTACAATGGTACAGTTAAGGCAAGAATTTAGATTTTTTTCACTTCCAGCTTCTGAAGAGTAAAGGCATTTACTTTACATACTTTATCTTGATGCTACTGCCAAAGCTAGTGTAAGCTAGAGTCGCGGGCAAAAGCTAGTGTAATATAATGGAATTCCCACATCTTACATCATGGATTTCATTAACCCTTTAACTTTAACCACCATTGTCTGAATTATAAGACACAAATTATCCAGGTCATTTCGCCGCAGTCTTATAATTAAGACAAAATATCATATAGTTTCGGTCTGGGTGGCGACACGGGCTCATACGAACGATAACCTATTGGCGGTTAAAAGGTTAATCTTTTGTATAAAACCGTGGTGGGTTCTTTATGGCGAAATTCCTTGATGCTAAACTTGACGCTTGAAATGTCAAGATTTCATCCTGATCCCACTGAAATATTAGGATAAAAAATAGCCTATGTGTTATTCCAGATGTTCAGCAATCAACATACCAAATTTCGTCCAAATCCATCCAGCCAGCCACATTGTTAGCTGTTTCTAAAAAAAAAACTCAAACTATACATTCAAATCTTGATGATGTAGAAGTATTTCATCATTATTTAATTTAGTTTGTTATATATCATTATAACTTGCAGCTGAAATAAACATATGTCAATGGAATTAAATTATTTGCTTTGCAAATACACTTCAGTATGACATACAGAAGTAGATTAAATATGAATAACATAATATCGTCACTACTTTGAACTTTATGATCACTATTTCAAGAGTCAATTTAGTTGGCATATTGATTTGAGTTACGAGATTTTTTCGAAGTATTATGTAGGTATTTAGAGACACTAATTAATTCTTTATTATGCTACATTACAAGATGTATTCAAAGTAATCTGGAAGGTTTCAATAAATGATAGGGCTGGTTTGAGAGTTTGACTCAGCAGTTCTGAACCTTTTTGACGGTATACTATAATTGAAACCCATGACCTAAAATTGAAATCAATATAAAAATTAAAAAAAAAACTATCACATGCTTTAATTACAGAATTTGACCCATTGAGTTAAACTTCCTATCCTGCAGGGACTCTGCAATATGTCAGGATAAAACAAAAACTATCTCCAAACCAAATTGCATTTAAATCAGTCAATAGGTAACAGTCAGACAGAGTTAGCTAATTAATTGATAGTTATGGCTAGGAGCATATTATAGCGTGATCTTTAATCTTAAATAAGTCTATTGTATTTCGTCTAACAGATATCCGTAATGGAATTTGGTATTTTTTCAGAACCTCTGTCGCTCGAAAGAACAACTGAACTACGCAACAAATTCTTCTCAGACCCAAAGAATGAACTGGCACAGAATGTGTGCACACGTTTCGACCCTTTCGAGGTAGCCATAAGCAGGAAGAGAGCGGATAGCTCCCTGCATGTCTACAACATCAAGGTAAATAATGACTACTAAGCTTCTGCCCTCGACTTCGTCTGCCGAAAGTTGTTTAGCGCTATTCCGTGGGAATGGGAATGGATGAAAATTTTAGACGCTTGAAACTTTTTTTTATCGATAGTAATAACCTTTCTAATTAACAGAAATATATCCTCCTAAGTCCTCGCGTACATAAAGGACTAATTATTGCTAAGAATAACGGCCGAATGTACTTTATAAAGTACAAATTGTTCATTGATTAGAGTTGTGAAGTTGCCCTAATGATAGTTTTATTTGTAATGTTTGTTATAAAGGTAGAATCAGAAGGCAAGCCCGTGACGAACCAGGAAAACTCGGGCCGGTGCTGGCTCTTCGCGGCGCTCAACGTGATGCGGCTGCCGTTCTGCAAGAAATACGGCATCGAAGAGTTCGAGTTCTCACAGAGGTATTATTGTCATCGCATCGCCCGTGGCCGTGACATTGACACCATAGTAGCGAAATACTAGATTGCCAGATACACCAGATTAGCATTTCCCATGACACCACAATTAAGAAAAAAAAAAGGTGCCCGGTCCCCCACACTATACTAGGTGCTGAATTAAACTATACTAATACTTATAAATAGAGTTGGGATGTGGCAATTTTGAACAGAGTGCAATGGAGTCGTTATTATAGATTTTTTTCTTTAACTCGAACTTGATTGTGAATGGAAATAGATCACGCAAAATTTTACTTAAGTTAAGTTTTTACCATTCTTTCATTCATTCGATTGTAAAAAATACTAAAGACGACTCCTCTGCATTTCTTGTCCGAAAATGCCACGAAAATTCTAACCCTACTTATAAGGGCCAATCAACTTTTTTACCGACACTAATCTGTCCGCGTCATTTTTCAAACAATTGCAGATTTTTGTAAGTAAACATGTTTTTTCTGTAATTCAATAGATGGTGTACATGAATACACGCTATCCTATGTAAGTTCAACCTATTAAACCGTGAAATATCTTGTTAGAAGTACGATTTTTCGGTAACGCCAGAGACAATTTTGGTAACGCAGGAGACGTTCAAAGTGTCGGTAAAATAGTTGATTGGCCCATAAAACTATTCGAGGAGGTATGTAAGTTAAACCTTTTCCAAGCCCTACGAATTTTAATACACTATCATGAAATAAATCACGGTTTGATATTGTATACTTTAATTTGAAAGTGATTTTTTTTAACGATTTACGTCTGGAAAAAGGTCGATTTATCGTGGTTTTTTTTTGCAGCTACCTGTTCTTCTGGGATAAGATTGAGCGCTCTCACTATTGGCTGAACACTATCGTGGCAACAGCGAAACAGGGCGAGCAGTTGGACGGACGACTAGTCAACTTCCTATTAAGGGTAAGATTTTTTTTTCAAACTACCCACCAGTCTAGCTATTTTCTGATTCTTTTCTGGTCGAAATGCTAGTATTTTAATAAGGTTCAAGACCGAGTTATCGAAGCAACGGGGATTTCGAAAAGTACATTAAAAAATATTAAACGAAAGCAGACCAAAAAATTCATTTGGAATACCCAAGAGAAGTAGATACAGTATAAAAACAGCTTTATATACTTCCAAATAAAACTATGTTAAGGCGGGATGTTCTCAAATTAAATTAACTATGGAAGAATTAAAAAATGCCGATTTTGTTTTATTTGTATTGTGCCAAAAAGTCATGTTGTATTAAAATTACATAAATATAAAGAAGCGTAATATTATTACAGTAAGGTTTATTTTGTACTGATGGCTATTCTTTACGTAACTTTTTACGGTAATTTTGAAAAGTTTTGCAAGTTTATAATAGAACAGAACCGCATATCATGGTCGCGTGTCATCGTCAATACCCGAAGAATGCTTCTAAAATCCGAAGGTTTTTTTAAGAGCTCGCGGAGTGTAATAAAATTACTCCAAAGCAGTCACGTCACGTTTACCAGCTCTGGTACTGTTATTATAGTTCTCATAACTCTTATCAATGTTATCTGATACTTGAACAATGAAAACATTGCAATATAAATACCGTGCTGCATTATTTGTTTGATAGTGTGTATGGTTTGTAAATATGCTTGTGCATATCAAAAACCGCTGAATATCAATGAAAAATGATGACCACAAAAATAAATTAGATAGTTAACCGCAGACAGTGTATTGAGGTTGTTTATACAGGGAGGATTTCGACGAGGGATCTTTGCGGAAATATTGCATTGTTTAAGTGATACACAGTCGATTTATAATGTTTAGAAGCTTAAACAAACTAAAAAAAAAAAAACACAAAATTCACTAATTTTTAACTGTGGTGATAACCCTATAATTTCATCCGCACATAACGACACGATGGCTAGATTAAGGAGTCGTCGTCGGGAAAACTCGGGATATTACGTTTATTTCCGAGAGTTGTTGTCATCGTACTGATGTAAAAATGACACAAAGTCAAATAAATCAAATAAAATGCAAGAATACGATTATCAGTTACTTTATTACAATTTTTACATACGGTGTTCAAATTTTCCTCCGTTATAAGGGTGAAGGCGGGCACGTTTTAGAACTTTTAGTACTGCGGTATGACTTATTTCGAAATGTCGACCAGCTGATCTCGAACTTTTTTTTGGATTCCGCTCAAAATACCGCAGTATTCTTTCTTCAAGTCTAGCCTCAAGACGTATAACGGGTCCTCCACGTTGATCGTTCTGAGCTGTTGGTACAACGGGCTGATTGTTGGCGACACGATCAAAAGCACGTAAAATTGCCCTACGACCTGTTGGGTGTGGTGGTGGATATGTTTCCCTGTAACGTAGTAAAGCTTCAGCCGCATTATAATTGCAGCTCGCGTATAACATGAGCAAATTTAAATATCCACGTGCATCTAACAGACGCATTTTCATGTAAAGTAAATAAAATGAACTTAAATGTCAATTTCATTTCAAACATCACATTTATGATATGTTTATGATCGATTTTCAATCATGCAAAGAGTTTCGATAGTTGTAAAAAATGCGTTGATTCTATCTCGGCTCGGCGAATGACAACCTATTACTACAACTTTAGTGCAATATCCGTCAAATAATGTTAAGTATTAAATTTTTTGACGATAACCGAAATAAAAAAAGGACAGCCTATTGTATGAATTGCTGATCAACTGGGGAACAATTTCAATTCATTCGAAAATAATTTGCTGAAGCAAGTTAACGAACTAAAACCTTTTTATCATTCTAGGTAGGTAAACAGAGACATTTTATTTATGATGAAAGAGGTTACTATCTTCTTTAATTGTTTATGACGGTTGAGTACATTCAAGTGAATGTCAGTGCCATGTCATATCATGTGAGTTATTTGTTGTGGTTAGAATTATTAACTAAGAAATTACATAAATACTCCAGAGACAATCACCTCTGCAAATCCTGCAGCGATTTTTTTAGCGTTGCACGCAGACCTCTAAGAATGGACAAATGGCAAAATATTAATGTAATATCCTGACATCTAAAGATTGTTTACAAGTAAGAACATTGACCCAGCCATCTGTTTAGGGTTGGCACAAAGTAGTTTTTGGTATGAATGTTTAAAGGCTATAACTTGAAAACGGTAACATATATTGCCATAGTTTCTATGGGGGAAATATAGTGCTAAGGTTGAACTATATGCCTGTTTCGTAAAGATCCCTCGTCAAATCCACCCTGTATTTACGAGCTTTTATTTAATTAATAGAAGCAGGTCCACCTTCCACGGTAGGTCCGCCTAGATTGCTACCACCATCTTTCTCGGTAATCCTGCCGTAAAGCAGCAGTCCTTGCAGCAGGTGAAATTACTGGCACTTGAGGTATCCCATCTTAGGCCTCTAGATTGGCAACGCATCTGAAATACCCCTAATGTTGCAGATGTTTGTGGGCGGTGGTGTTTTCTTACCATCAGGAGGCCAACTTACTCGTTTTCCATCCAGTCGAATAATAAAATAAATTACACGGGTCACACGCGTATTAATTGTTGCGGGATACCCGACATGTTTCGAGCCAATCGGCGACCCCTTCTCAAGATGTGTTGAGAGAAAACAGCCTATGTTACAGCTATCTAAATGCCAATTTTTATTAAAATCCGTCCAACTGTCTTAGCATGAAAAAGTAACAAACATACACACGGCACGCATTAAAAACAAGTATTAATTATTTCTTGTTACCAGGATCCCATAAACGACGGCGGGCAATGGGACATGATCGTCAATCTCGTCAACAAGTATGGTGTCATACCGAAGAAATGCTTCCCAGAATCTTTCAGTTCGCGGAAGAGTCTGCATATGAACGCTCTCATCAAAACCAAGGTAAACTATCTGGTGTAAATTGCAGCACTTGCTCAAACCTATTTCTTACTCTCTATTGTACGGGTTGCCTGGGAGAGATCGCTCTGACGCGATAAGGCCGCCTATTGCTTACCTTGGGAAATCTCTACATACCTGTTTTATGTACTGCTTACTATGTGTTAGTATTGTATTGTGACTAAAAGGCGGACGATGGATGCAATATGGTGACGAAAGCATAAGATAAGACTTTTAACTTCGATTCATATTTTTATGTAAAAATGTACAGAAATTTGAGTGATGGTGATAATCTTCCTAACAATGGTGAAGTATCACTTTAAAAATACACTTACACCTGTACATATAAAGAGGTAATTTTCCCTTACATAAGTTAGTGAACTATAACAAGGAATAACACTAAGGAATACACTGAAAATATAGAAAAAAATGTGTAGCCGTCTCCGTCTATTCGAACAAAATAAATAGAGACGGCATCACATTTAACCGTCAGTTAACACTGATCAATGGATGGTGAAACAGCCCTTAAATGTCAACAGTTTCACAACAACCTGAACAATGATTTTTTTTTATTTTGGAACTTATTTCAGTAACATCATAAGTGAAATTAAATAATAACTATAAATAAATAATAGTTTTTGTTAAAACACGTCCGATTTACCCTTTGTTCTCAGCTTCGCGAATTCGCCAAAGAGCTCCGTGATTTGGTTGCGAAGAATGCCTCCGATGCAGACATCCAAGCGACCATCGACAAACAGATCGCTGTTATCTACCACATCGTCGCCACTTGCCTAGGTACGTATGTGCTTCTCATTCTATCATCTAGCTTATTCTGTTTGATAGAAAGAGATGTGTGACAGTAAAGCCAAGGAGATGGAATAGTGGTATTTTTTTTATATTCGACTGGAAGGCAAACGAGCAAGTGGGTCTCCTGGTGGTAAGAGATCGCCACCGCCCATAAACATCTGCAACACCAGGGGTATTGCAGAAGCGTTGCCAACCTAGAGGCCTAAGTTGGAATACCTCAAGTGCCAGTTATTTCACCGGCTGTCTTACTCTCCGCGCCGAAACACAACAGTGCAAGCACTGCTGCTTCACGGCAGGATTAGCGAGCAAGATGGTGGTAGCAATCCGGGCGGACCTTGCGTAAGGTCTTACCACCTGCAAAATGGAACCTGGTAAATGGAATCTCTCTAAATCTTACCATCTGGTGAAATATCGAAAATAAGCAAATTTTTATTATTAAGCCGTGGCGGCCTAGTGGTTTGACCTATGGATTCTCAGGCAGAGGATCGTGGGTTCAAACCTCTGAGTTATCGAAATTCATCAAAATCGCATTTGAAATTTCGAGCTTTACGGTGAAGGAAACCTGCACAAATGTGCGAAGTAATCCAATATGTGTGTCAAATTCCCAATCCGCATTGGGCCCGCGTGGAAATTACTGCCTGAACCCTCTCATTCTGAGAGAAGGCCTGTGCCCAGGAGTATAGGACGTACGGGATGATGACGTCATTTTTATTAAAAAACGACAATGTACCTGATGTATCAACGTTACGTTACGTTAACGTTAAAATGTCTAACCTCTGTTCTTTACACAGGTACGCCTCCGGAGAAATTTACCTTCGAATATTACAACAAGGATAAAGTGTACAACTCGCTCGGTTCTCTGACCCCCAAAGAGTTCTACGACAACCACGTGAGACCACTCTTCAATGTTGACGACAAGGTGAGAAGGGAAAACACATGGACATGTTTTTTTTTTGTTGCTGTGCAAGTTTGAAAAAAGAACTGTAATCTTTGGCCAGAACCAAGGACTAATCCAGGAGGAGTTTGGGAATGACGCTCCCTGGGTCATGCTCTGGGTCTATAGCAACAGTAGATATTTTCTAAACTAAATTTAGTTAGATTATTATCGTTCTGAGTCTAAAAGAGGAAGGTTGATTATGTTATTTGATTGGTTTTATTTTACTATGAGTTACAATGTTTTAATTTAATTGCAATAAAAGAACTAAAATTTTGACCATGTGTCACCTCCATGACTATAAAACTGGACCCGCCCTTGGCCAAAACTACGATCGTCGTATAGTTGAAGCCCTCGCGTGCGCTCGGCCTTCAAACTACTCGTACTCGTTTGACAAACAATAAACTATGTTTACAAACGCGTCATTTCAGGTGTGCCTAGTAAGCGACCCCCGCGAAAGCAACCCCTTCGGGCAACTGTTCACGCTGCAATGCCTCGGCAACGTTGTTGGAGGACGACAGACCGCGTACAATAACCAGCCCATCGAGACGCTCATGCAGTATGTAACCATAGAAAAAGGAAAAAAATAGGCTCACTACGAACAAAAGTACATCGCGCGGCTTAAATGTGTGCGCGCCGGTTGGCGCCGGTATGTACGCACCTGCAGCACGCACACACTGATAATTTAAGCAGGAATAAGTTTTCTTTAGTCAAGCGCTGCCGTCGGTGCCGCACGTTTCGATTTTGGTTCCCCCTGCTTACGCATAATTTTTTATGTCATAATCATAATTATATTTCGCATAATCTGTTTACGCATAATATTACTTATGCCGAAACTGTTTTCGCATAACAGTTTACGCCGAATTCTTTTACGCGTAACCAATGTAAGCCGAATGGGCTTTACGCATAATTTGTGAATTCCGAATATTGTTTAGGCAGAAAAATACTTACGCATAAATTAGTTACGCAGAAAGCTACTTTTGCATACTCTGGAAAGCAAATATTCATATGAATTTAACGACTCTGAGATGAAGTTGACGGAGCTCCGCTTCGCGGAGCTCCTATTCCACCTATTAAAGCGCTTCGCGACTTGACAATATATTAACCTAACCTAACCTATAGGTGAGCAATCATGTTACCTGGGTTTTCTTTATTGCGGGGGCTCGCCCCCCCGTCCCCCCGCTTTATTCCCATGCCTCTTGTACTGGTGGTTGTTCGTTCTGTTACAAATACAATTCTAACCTAACCTATTAACATTTTTCTAGTTATAAATAGTAATCAGGTAACTTATTTTCGAACATAGATTTGGACAGGATTTCGGCCTATCATAATTCGGCTAAATTACATATATGCTAAACAAGATTATGCATAATAAAATTCGGCCATGTTAATAATATGCTTAAATAAATTCGGTTAAACCATTATTCGGCTTATACAGAATTATGCCGAACTAAATTTCGGCAAGTTTAAGATTCGGCGTAAATAAATTATGCGAAACCTGTTATGCGTAATCAGTTTCGGACATTAAAAAGTATGCGAAATAGAGGGCACCCTTCGATTTTAGGTCGTTAGCCTTGCGCTCGCTTCGCGAGATTATCTGTATACCGATTTTCATCTTAATTTGATCAGTAGATCCAGAGATTACCCCCCTACAAACTCACAAATTACCTCTTTATAATATTAGTATAGATGATATAAAAATCATTATAAACTAAACAATGTCTAATTATTATTTATACCAAACCCTGTTTCAGAGTGGTGAAGGACAGCATAGCCGGCGGAGAAGCGGTCTGGTTCGGCTGCGAAGTGAGCAAGAGGTTTGAGCGGAAAAACGGGCTCGAAGATTTGGACGCGTATGTAACTATTACTTCACTTTACTTGAAATCTTGGGATCGCAGTGGATGCGGAAAGCACAAGACCGATCTGAGTGGAGAGCCTTGGGGAACGCCTATGTCCAGCACAACGTCTTTTGGCTGACATGATGATGATGACTTGAAATCTATTCACGATACAAGGGTAGCGGGGTACCATAAGCCAAATAACGGTGCTGACTGAAAATCAGCGCTGCGGTGTTTATTATTAACGCTTCAGCATTATGCTGAGCCAGTGTCCGATTCACAACCGCAATGACGCATAATTTCCTGTGTTGTCTATTTGTACCTAATGCTATTGTTGTGTCTTGTGTTGTGAATAAATGTATTTTCTTTCTTTCTTTCAAATAATGTGGTCTACCTCACTAAAGTTGATAATCGTTTGCATGTCATAAAATAATGCCAAGAAACACACTCGCATTTATAATATTATTATGGATAATGCTGTTTCGAAATCACAGATATAGATTACACTAGATAACGCAAACTCCTCAATCTGTGTGAAAACCAACCGTGTTACTTTTTTATATCTACTGTGACATCTCAAGAGCGAATTAATTAGCGATGTGAATTTCCAAATGTTCGCGCAAAATCGAGTCAGTCACTAGTCATGATTAGTCAGTTAGCGGTCAGTCTTTGTATCGGGCCAACCCCGATGTTTGGTCGGGGTTCGGACACGCGAAGTAGATGCTCTTGCGTAATCTATGTCTGTGTTCGTAATATTTGAGATCTGAAGGAGACCAAGACTGAATACTGACTATATCGCGCATTCTCTTGCAGTCACGACTACCGCTTGGTGTTCAACACCGAAGTCCAGATCGGTCTGCAGAAGGCCGACCGTTTGTTGTACGGGGACTCGTGTATGACACACGCTATGGTGTTCACTGCCGTCGGCACTGACGTGAGTATCCATTGTATTTTTAGTACAGAATATACACCGGAGGCCTTAATATTGCCTAACGTTTTTGACACTCGCGTTTGCAATCAAATGACAGTTTTTGTATGCGAAATATGTCATTTGATTGCGATCTCGAGCGTCAGAAACATTAGGCAATACGGCCTCAGGTTTTTATTGATTGACAGAAACTAAAACAAACAAAAAAAAAATTTTTTTTTTTTTTTCATGTCAAAGATGAGCTATGGTTGAGTTCGAAACGCGTCAGTGTGATGTGGTGGTGGTGATAGACGGGTTTCTGTAATTTGTGTGTGTTCTTACAGTGTTGAGGTGGAGGAACTACATGAACACGCATATTTTGCATAAGCTTAGCTATCGTAAGGTCGCGGGTGAGCAAGGAAATTCTTTTAGTTCATTGATATGAACCTCCGCAAAGTAACGCCTGATTCAATAAATCATATCACGTTATATAAAAGACTGGCAACCTGCTCCGGTGTGACTTTAAAAAAAAAATTAGTGGTACTCTTCGGGGCGAGGCCTTTGTCCAGCATTGGACGTCCTCGGCTGATTTGAAGATGATGTAGATTGTTTATTCTTTACAGGAGAAAGGCAACCCGACTAAATTCCGTGTAGAAAACTCGTACAGTGACAAGGAATATGACAAAGGATACTTGCTGCTCACAGAGCCGTGGTTTAGAGAATTCGTGTTTGAGGTAAGACTTGTTGAACATGTTTTCAATACATGCTCACACGAAAAACATTGTAAACTGACAGAAGTATTCATGGCAAGTTTGGCGTGATATGTAAAATTAAATAATTACCCCCTCCCCTTTCATTGTTACGTGCAACTAGAAAGTTAATATCGCTCGGGACTCGTCGGTTTTGTTCGTTTTATAATGAGAGAAAAAGACAATCGATCTTTTGTTTCGAGTTTCAAACTATATTATCAGACTACTTGAATTGATAATTACTATACCTAGATATTTTCCTAGCACGAACGACACGTTGTAAGAGTTTGACCAAATAAAAACGTCGACAGTCCTGTTATCGATAAGTACCACTTCAGCTTCATAGAGGTTATAAAAAGAGAAATATACATACATACAAATACTTCTTTGTCTATGAATATACTCGTAAAAAGTTTGATAACTTTTTTACGTTGGTAATAAGTAAGTAGAGTAATTAAATGTTATGTGTCTTTTTTTAATTGTTTATTTATATGTATTACAATCAAGACAAACCAAAAATACAATACACCTTGAAAGAGTAATTTACGCGCCACTGTAAGCAGGGCGTTCGACGGGTTAGAAGTGTACGGATTAAGTTCAATTTATACAAGATCGGTGGCTCGCGGCGTCTAGGTAGGTAGTTGATATCAGGCTGTGATTAGTATGTATGTCTTGTCGTTGAAGTGGTATGTGCTAATCGATAACAGAACTGTCGATGTTTTTATTTGGCCAAACTCTTGCATTATTTCGTTCGTGCTAGGAAAATATCTAGGTATAATAATAACACACAATTATGAAGAAAAAGTTGCAAAACATAATTTTCGCATAGTAACATTTGTGATCTTTTGTCAAATTAAACATGAAGCCCCTCCCTCAACCACAAACATATTAACAAAATAACGGGTTTTCAACCTCCCCCCCCCCCTTCATCGTCTTAGATAAGAACTATAAAGAGTATAAAGCCCTCTACCACTATATCATTTTACTTTGCAGGTAGTGGTAGACAAGAAATACGTGCCAGAGCAAGTCCTCGGGGTATTCAAGCAGGAACCCAAAATGCTTCCCGCGTGGGACCCTATGGGCACCCTGGCTTGCCCACTCTGCTCCAAGGAGTAGAGCTCAGTTGGAACTTTGTGGTTCTAAAGACCGAGTAGTTGTAAATATTAAGCGTCAGGCCAGTTCTAAAACCTCGCAATGACAATTTGGAAATAGCTGGCTGAGACATGTTAGAGCAGGATTCGATTTGTAGCATTCGAACATGGCGGATGTAGACCATGTCTAATTTTGGTATTTCTGCTTCTTTGGCTAGTTGAAGTATAATTTTGATAGTGTTTTATGCGGCGATTAACCTTAACAGTGAACAGTGATCACAAAATTCGATATTGCTCTCGTGTCTGACATTTTTTAATGCGCAAGTTGTCTCCGCGTGGTTTTTGGAATTTTGCTATCAAGTTGCAAAAACTACAATCACCGTACTACGTGAAGAAGAATATATTTTTCTTTATGTAACTGACATTGGCCCAAGCCTTAAAGGCCGCCATTGAGGAGAATAATAATAACATGTTAGAGCAGTAATCTATCGCTAAAAGAGCCAGCGCCGCCGTACTGAGTGGTATGGGTAGCTCTGAAACTAAAGCATAGAGAGATCTGTTCTACGAAACCATGTCTTCGATTTTAGGTTAACCTCGAAACGTTCCACGTCAAATTTCGATTATTACAAATTGAAACTTAATATCAATCAGTAAAAGTTGACGTTTGACGTTGGGGATTACGAGGTCGAGTCTGCATTCAGAGATTTATTTTAAAAAAAAATGGTTCAGAAATCGAAGCAGAGGCCTTTAACGCACTCGGAATCACAATCGTTTTCACTTCTTTCTATCACACGGTGTAAGACGAGGGTAGAAAGAGATGGTGAATGCGGTCACGGGCGCCAACAGTTACTACGAAACTCAAAGTTCGTGTCGTGCGGTCCCTCTGACACTTATACTATTTAATACGAGAGCGAGAGGGAGGGTACGCACTTCGAGATTCGTAATAGCCTTGCAGAGCATTGACTACTACGGGCTACGTATTATGCCCGGTCGTATTCCTCGGTGGTTTTCTTCAATACAACTGAGTTTCAGAGTAACCTTTAAAGACCCATCCGCTACAGTCAAGGGCAAAAATATGTATACACTTTTGTACCTTGTCTATTTTCATCATATTTGAACTGCCATATATGAACTGTCACAGTGGTTAAAGTCACAAGGTACCAAAGTGTATACATATTTTTCCCCTTGACTGTACCACAAAGTAGATAATATAGTCTGAGGGCAACACAAGTCTGAATAATAACTTAGCGAGGTTGCCATATACAGTTTTATTTTCATAACTGAATTGAGTTCAAATAAAAACGGTGTGGTGTGGTTTACATGCTAAGATCAAATATTTTATTCAGTTAATTTTTATTTTGTATTTTTAACGTCTGCGACGTTTCGTAGTTTTTTGGTGTGAATTGTTTTCTTTTAACAGTTTTCACACTGGACTATTGATTGACAATAGATTTGAAAAGTTTTTACGGTTAACAAAGCTTGCTTAAATTGTTATTAAATGTTTTTTAACTCGAATTGTGTCTCATTTATTTCAACAAACAAAAATATTACAAATAAGAGATTTTTTTTATAAACCATTTATTTACAGCACCAATCAACATAATAGATAAATACTGAACTGATAGAATGTCTCAATATCAGTTATCTTTCAACCAATTTAAACATATTACTGTTTGTATGACTAGTTTTTATTTGTTCAAAATTCGTTAAATATTTTACATTTTGATATTAACCTATTTTAATACAAATAGGCAGAGCAACAAATCATAATTTTTGAACATAAGTATTTGTTATTGTAGAAAAATATTTTTCGTTTAACCCTGCTCTAATTTATTTTTATTTACATTTTCAAAATTATTTTCTTGCTCCTGTCAAATTATGGCGTTCTGCAGAATCAACCGTAACCCTGTCATCGTAACTGACATTGGCCCAAGTCTTAAGGCCGCCATCAAGGGGAATAATAATAATAACCCTGCTCTACAATAGTGCCAAAGGGCTGCTTACGAGGCAGGTCCATGGGTCATTGATTAAGGGGATATATTACGCTTGGACCAAACACAAAGTAAAGGCTGAATTTTGCAATCAAAATGTAGCTGTTATGTCTTTCCATATTTTGTTGCCTGCACACAATAGTGCAAGCAAACTAGTAAAGTTAGACACAAGGTGAGGTACTTATGGCTTTATGTGGGCCTCACTTAGTTGTTTGCAAAAGTCCAAAAAGTTCCATTAGCTACATAATTATATTAATAAAATTATATTAACTTAAGTCCAATGTAATAGGGATGTTGACACCACCAATCACCTGACATATTTTTTAATGAGCTGTCAAAACACAATCCTCCCATAGTTTCAATGGCAATAGCGAATTATGACATCACTATCCGGCAACTCCATCAACTATTTATTTGCACACAAATTTTATTGTAATACATATCAACATCCGCTTGACTGTATTCTAGCAAATAAAGTATATTTTGATTTTGATTTTGATTTTGTTTTAAAGAACAAAAAATCTAATTTTACAGTAAATCGAAAATTAATCTGGTTTTCAGGGCTAAAATAAAGCATTTTTTTACTGGAGTTGTGCCTTCGAATTATTCTTAATGGCATCATCATCCCTATTGCTAGAAATAAATTCATACTACCTCCACTGGAACTGTTGTAGAGCTAGTAGGAAGAGACAACCAAATTAATTTAATGTTTTAACTTTTAACACAATTGTGCAGCTTTCTCTTTGACAATCAGCAGAGCACATTTTCAGTGTAAGTAGGCATAGCTAAATTCTTAAGACTAGACCCGCAAGTACTGTTCTTGAATGGTTAAAATTATTTTCTAATGAAAGGGATACACAGCAAGAGAGTGTATCACTTGAGTACATTTACAGTGTTTTGTATTGCTTTAGTTTAGTTCATTCAAAAGTTACACTATTTTACCATTATAACCTTTGCTATCAATTTTCGTTACTGAATCAGCATTATTTCTAATTGCTCTTAAATATTTCAATTTAGCCCAAACTCCTTGGCACATACGCACAAGTCTTTTATCATGAGTCAATCTACCAAACGCATGGATATTTCTGACTATGTGTCGTGACAGTTTGAGGTTGCCTTTCTGGGCATAGGAAAGTGCTGAATACAGCCTGCTTCTCGCTGCTAGGCTGTCATCTCCTAGCATTTGGGAAAGCTTGTACTGACGTAATGATATCCTGCCAGCTTCTTCGGCCTGCAAAATTACCAAAATATGTTTAATATGAGATATCTAAAAAATAGGTAACATGGTAATATTGGTTGGGCAAAACATCTAGAAACAAGGAACATTCATAAATACACATTTACATTAGTTCAGAGGGCTCACTGGGAATTAAAAGGCTAATACAATTAAAGAAATAACTCACACAATATTGAAAGTAGTCTCCTAGTGCTGAATAAGCACCTCCGAGTGTTGAGAGCCATGAAAATGCATTTTCTATTTCAACTCTGCTCCACACCAGCTTTAGTATTTTTTCATTCCTTAAAAATATATAATAATAATGACAACCAGATGGCAAAGTGGTTAGAGAACCTGACAAAACTGTCCTGGGTTTGATTCCTGCCCAAGGCAATGTTTGTTCTCGGATCGTGTATGTTATGTACAATAAAGTTATACAATACAATAAAAAAATAATTCTTGATGTATGTTAAATTTGATACATTTATTTACACTTATATTTCAAACATGTATTTTTTTGTTGTTATGGCATGTAGTGGCTGAATTTTCAGGAAATAAGATACAATAATGTGAGGAATTAAGACAAAAATCGTTCACAATCCAAAATACTATCCATTGCAAACAGATACATATTACATACTAGTTGGAAAATTATGTCAAATAGTCATAATTCTGCCATATTTCATAACAACAGGAACTGTTACCCAAACAATGCTAGATACGGACCAGTACACAGATGCGGGTGTATTCATGCTTAGCATTTCCCTTCCTTAAAATGTTTCAGCAAATTCAAATGTTTTAATTTAAAATATGCAACTTACCATGCATAATCGATTATTTCCATATCAGGTGGTTCTAGAATCAACTTTAAGAACACAGTTTCATTTTCAGGATTTCCACAACGTCCATTCAAATGTGTAACCACGTTAGTCCTGTAGACTTCGGAATTCAAGCATTCTTTAACGAAAGGCTGCAAAAATAAAGCATTTGCAACCAGTTTTAGCGCTTTATATTTTGTGCTATCACCTATTGAGTACTCCTGTGGTTGTCCAGATTTCACACCAAGGGATTTATAGTGCTCTTTGTTAGGAAGTACGCATACATCCTCAGAAATGTAACAAACTGTAAAAGGACTGCGGAACAGGCGAACTTTAGTAACGACTTGCATTTTATTCAGGTTATACTTCTGTAGTCACTTAAATTTCAACATATGTACTGGAATACTGGAGTACAAATATTATTCAATATGAATCGGTAATTAATTAGCAGGAATTATGCGGAAATTAGATATTAAATTCAAGGAAAAATTAGACCCGCGCGTGACTGTCAAATCAAAAATGACAAAGTCAAAGTAGTGATGCGACTCGAGCCGTATTTTACTCGAGTGAATTTGTTAACTCTTATTCGAGTGAGAAAAAAATTGACTCGAGTTCGCTTGCACTCGAGTTACCGAGTCAACTCGGTGCGCTTAATTAGTCGTAAGCAGTCATTTTGTTTTTCTTTGTTGATTAATGACTTAATAAGTTAAAAAATATTGCTGTCGAAGCTCTTGGTCTGTGGGGTGGGGACCCGGAGCAAAAACTGTTTTTTTTTTTTAAGGAAGCTTGGCCGTTCCACTGGTTTTGGCATTGCCATACAACGAGAAAACCCAGCCCAATAGCAACGACTTGGGTGATATTTATAAATATAGATTTTGGGGACAAGAGTGAGCTAGTTTTATTTATTTTTGTAAATTATTTTGCTATATGTGTTTCATACCAGCGTTTACCCGCGGCTTCGCACGCGTAAATCATTTGATACTTACAGCAGTCGAATTAAAATTCTGGGATTTTATTATATTCTCGTGGGGATTCCCTAAAATTACATCATGGTTTTCATTGACGTCAAATTAAAAACGCGGTTGTTATTTAGAGATTTTTTCCCTATCCGGTGGAAATATCGGGATAGAAAGTATTAGGTACTTATATGTTTTAATCAAGGTTATAAACTAATTTTATGCCAAATTTCATCCAAATCCATCGAGCCGTTTAAGCATGAAGAAGTAACAAACATACTCACTCACTCACTCACAAACTTTCACATTTATAATATTAGTAGGATAGTATTAAGTACTAAAATATATCTTTGAATTTGAATTTGAATTGAGAGGTGTTCAAATTTCGGTAATTTCTTCATAATTTTAGTATACTTCTTGCACGTGAATAGATGCATGCAGATGCTTGCAAGTGTCCCTCTGTTTTTAATTACAGTTTCACACTTCACACTTGGAATGAATCGTTACTTGATTTTGGCTTTTATTGGTTCTTACGAAAGAAAAAAAAATCTTCGTCTAATTTGACCAATGAACGACAAGGCTTGACACGTCAAATTGAAAACGGAGGAGCTGACATAAGCAGACGGCCATTTTGTCCTGTAGCCTGTCAGGCCGGTGACTTGGAAAGGAGTAATTTTCGAATTATTCCTTTTCGTCCTGACTAAACGTCCTAAATTTGTGTTAATGAAGTGAAAAGTGCAGTGTAAATCATGGCGCGATACGGTCAACGACCGGAAAATGCCCTCAAACGGGCTAATGGTGAGAATTATTTTATGCTATCGTACCACGTTGCACGTTATATCTTTGACCTTTATTTCGTAACAGGCCCACCCTCCTAATAAATCCCATATGTTACCAATTTGACAAAAGCAAGACTGTATATTTTAGTGATTTATTTTCTCAGATGACGCTCCTAAAAAGTTTTTTTTTGTAACATAACCAAACTTAAAATGGCCCCTGTCGGCATATTATCTTACAGAGTTTATGGACTTGAACAAGCCCGCTCGGGCGCTGGACACCTTGCAAGAGGTGTTCCGGAACAAGAAATGGGCTTACAACTGGTCGGAGTCTGTACTGGAACCCATCATGTTCAAATACCTGGAGCTTTGTGTAGACCTCCGCAAGTCCCACATCGCGAAGGAAGGGCTGTTCCAGTACAGGAATATGTTTCAGTCCGTGAATGTCGGCTCTTTAGAGCAGGTCATAAGGTATGAATTTTAAATACATATGTAAGAAAATACCTACAGTATAAAAACAAATATTGTTTAGTGACAATTCAATAACAGTAAACTATGTAGCAGTCTGATTTACAAAATAGACTTTACAAGCTTTTATTTATTTCATTATAAACTTTTATTTAAACAATTTTCCCAATACATTAAATTGTTTGACTAGACATACACATGTCAATGTAAATAATAACAAATAAGCAAAAACCTGAGAATACATAAATAAATAAAGCTTAAAAAAAGAAAGAAGTTAAAAATTAGCCTTTGTATTATTCTAATTAGCCTTTTTCTGTGTAATAAAATGTTTTTTTATTTAATATCCACCAGGGGCTATTTACGAATGGCAGAAGAAAGAACGGAGGCTGCCCGGGCTCAGTCAACTCAGGCAGTCATCGACACTGACGACTTGGACAACCTTGCTACTCCTGAGAGCATCCTGCTCAGTGCTGTGTCCGGGGAGGATGCACAGGATCGCTCTGATCGAACCATACTCACTCCATGGGTTAGTAAATAACCTCTCAATAGAAAAACTTAACCCCTCATATGTGGAAACTAGAAAAATGCTACATTCAAGTCTATCTGTTTTTAATAACCACTACTTCTGATTTCAACAAAAAAAGGAAAAGACTGCTTTAAATTTTGTAGCACAGATCTGCATCCTACGCATGTCAGGAGTTTAGTTTCATTGATAAAATGAAAATGTGAATAAATATGATTATTTCTAACATTCCTTTTTATGAAAACATCTAAATAAATAACTATACAAATTCAGATATCATTTAGGTGGAATTCAAATAATTGTGCCTTGGGCTCTCTCCCGTTTTCTTTCGCGGGCCGGATTAGTGGGGTTCGCAGGTTGTAGTTTGGTATTAAATAAATCTCTTTTATTTAGTGTAGATGGAAAGTCATGTCATAAAAATAGATATAACCTTAGAATTTTATTACATTGTGATAAGTATTTGTTATCTATAGGTATCAAATAATTTATCAAATCTTAGGAAGTCAAGTCATATACAATTCTAATTTAGAATAGACATATTGTAATAATATTTGCCTCTGAAATAAATCCCATTTGTAATGTATCAGTTGTTACCAAATGGTAGGCCTCGGAGGCACAGCATAATGCTGGCTGGATGTGACAGGGTGCTCAACAGTTAGCACTTTGTGTTAATTTATGCCTGTACAAAAATAAAAGAGATATTGATGTAATATTTATTGCCTATTTACTGTACGTACTTTTATTTTCTTTTTAAAGTATGTAATTGTTATAGAAGCATTTATCTTTGTATTAAATATATAATTATCTGGGTGAATAAACTTCCCTGGGACAAAAAATCGAAAACTTGCGTTTTTCCAGAAATAAGACAAAGCTAGATCAAAAGACAAAAAGAGATAAATGCAGTTTTGAAAGCTCTTATTGAGGTGCCGATATAGCTTTCATCTTCTACCAACAAACCGTCAATCATGTCAGTGGTATGCTATCAGACCAAAATTCCATACAAAAAGTGGCCATTTAAACTAAAACAACTTGATTGAAATACGAAACATTTTCGAGGTTGCAAATACACGTGCTTGTTGATTGGTTAAAATTCAGAAACAAACCAGGGATTGGTTTGCGCGCGTGATGCAATATCCGATGCACGACAAACGCGCAGAACACGGTTTTTAAACCCTGCCTACTAGTACACGCAAGGTCATTTTTCTAATGCAGTTACAATTCCTGACTTATTATTTATGGCTATTTTCTGGAAACACATAAATCTCGAGTTAGCGTTGAGCTTAGTTTAGTAGTGTCAAAATGTATGGACCTGTCAAGCTTAAGCCAGGTTTAACTACTAAATCTAGATTTATTTTTACCTGCAAGGCGGTCTTAATCATAGACGGCTTATTTGACAACTTCAGTCGAACCTACCATCAATAACATCTATATTCTCTATCATTCTACAGGTGAAGTTCCTCTGGGAATCATACTGCCAATGCTTGGAGCTTCTCCGTACCAACGCGCACGTAGAGACTCTCTACCACGACATCGCGCGCATGGCGTTCCAGTTCTGCCTCAAGTACTCTCGCAAGACAGAGTTCAGGAAGCTCTGCGACAAGCTGCGGAAGCATTTGGAGGATATCTGCAAGCCTACAGTAAGGACATCATCAATCATGATTATCATCGCAGCCTTTATACATCCTGTTGGGCTCAGGACTCCTCTCAAAATGAAAGGGATTGGGCCGTAGTTCCCACTCAAGCCCAGCACAGTTTTTGCACAATTTCTTCTTTCACTGTAACCATTTATTATCACTAAGTAAAATTTTAAATGTAATTTTGCAAATGAATTTCGAAAAACTCATTAACTAAGTACTTTAACTACTAGAACTAAATACTTTAAACTTTTACCTACTAGAACTAAATATTTTAAAAAATTAAGTGATTGCACAGAATTAATTGATTGATAAAGTTTGCATTTACATACATACATACATTAGAAATCAATACAATACATTATTTTTAATCAATGTATGGGAGGGTAGCACCATCATCAAACCCAAGCTTTAAAGGGTTTAAACCTGTGTCTTGTGCCGAGGATGCACATGCTGGTGGCATGTATGCTGACAACACTTATCCTGGCTCTAAGCCAGCCCAGTACTGTGATCAGGGAGCGATTCTATTGTTCTGAAATTGCTTCTCCTAAGTGTTTGATGAATGATGACATTTGGGGTGCAATAATAAAGATATTGTAGTCGATTGCACCGAATTATTATGAATGAATGTCTAATTATTAGACTCTCAATGTGACAAATGCAATTATCTTCAACAGATATTACCTAACTAAGTAACAAATTTCGTAGTCACATTTCAATCATGTATTGATGATTTGGTCAACAATCACACTGAAAGATACTTCTTTTAATTTGAAATCTTTTGTGTAAAAAAATTCCCTCCGAAATAAATCCCATTTGTAATGTATCCATTGTTATCAAGTGGTAGGCCTCGGAGGCACAGCATACGCCGGCTAGACGCGACGGGACGCCTCACACTTAGCGTTCTGTGTTAATTTACGCCAGCACAAATGTCCCTAGTCAACAAATTTACTTATATAAAAAAAACTGCAATTTTACATAACAAAATTATTGTTTTAGGTGCAAACTGGCAATGTGAGCATCTCCAAGCCAGAGACTCAGCAGCTAAACCTGGAGACGAGACTGTTTCAACTGGACAGTGCTATTCAAATGGAACTGTGGCAGGTAATACTTCAACTGCATAATAACTGTGTAATTTGTGTGTGTTCTTACAGTGTGGAGGTGGAGGAACTGCATGAACACGCATAATTTGCATAGACTTAGCTATCTTAAGGTCGCGGGTGAGCAAAGGAATTATTTTAGTTCATTGATATGGACCTCCGCAAAGTAACGCCTGATTCAATAAATTATTCAACTCCATAGTTAATCAACTCATTTGTGCTAAGTTTATTGAAGTAAGATCTGCTCAATCATTCAATTTTTTATTGATTTCCTATGTCTTTTATTTAATTCCACTTTAAAAAAGAATAACTACATAACTTTCCAATAGTAACTTAATGCAAACAAGACGAAATGACTCATTTGCGAGTCAAAAAGTGCTATCAAAGACTACTGGTGCCCTGTGGCGTGCATTGAGTAGACATCACTTTACGCATGCTTAAGCAGTGAACTGGTTTTTAATGTCTTAAATGTCTTATGTCCGTAGGATGCCATAATATCATATTACATAATTCAATTAAATTTTTGGAAATATACTAGCTATCGTTACTATCGATCATGTTATTTTGTTACTCATGGTAACAAACTATAAAGAGAACTGACGTTGTCATGGCGGTTTGTTTACGGTTTGTACTAGTGTTGCCCCCTGCGCAGAGTTTTGCGTAATATTCCCTATTGAAAATCTCTATTAAGTTTGTTAACTTGTAAATTGTAACTGAATACCTCTTCTTCCACAACAGGAAGCCTACAAAGCCATCGAAGACATCCACAGCCTAATGAACATGTCCAAGAAGACCCCTGTAGCCAAAACCATGGCCAACTACTATGGGAAGCTAGCCTTGGTGTTCTGGAAGGCTGGCCACTGTCTGTTCCATGCCGCTGCCCTGTTGAAGCTGTTCCAGCTGTCCAGGGAAATGAAGAAGAATATCACTCAGGAGGAGTTGCAGAAGTAAGTTCTAAGTTCATACTTAACAGGCGTTTGAAAGAGGCAGAGGGTCTCGAAAAATCTCTGAAACTCAATAAAAAGTAACCTATGTCACTCTTGGGCCCATAAACTATATCTATGCCATAAAATATCTCCGTTACGGCGTGAAAGACGGACAAACACACAAACATACAAACAAAAATTTACAGCATAACATTGCATGTATGCATTGGTAAACACCAATGCCCTGTAAATTTAAAAATATGAAAATAATAATGTGTATTAAACAAAAGAAAATACAAAATAATACGATGTTAGGGTTCTCTGCCGTTTGGGCAAAATATGTTTTCGCAAATGTTTCATTCCCCAAGCATCAAATTTCTCCGAAACCATTATTATTTTCGGAATTTTCATAAAACAAACCTAACCTAACATACTGTGCTCTATAGAACCATAAGATAATATTCTGAGAAAATCTGTTTTCTGTCTTCTCTGAAAATCTGTTTGATTTCAGAGAAATTTGATAGTTGGGATATTAAACATTTGGGGAAAAAAAATGTGCGAAACGGCAGTACAGAATGTATTAGGTGTAGTTGGCACCTTAAGATACACATAGAATGTAGATGGTTATTCTTAGCATTCCGTTTCCGTTGTTCTGTTTGTAGGGTTGCACCAATTAAGTTCTGGTAGATCATAAACTAAAACTAAACATTTTAACTATCACGTTCAGTGGAAGTGTAGAATGCGTCTACCGTCAAAAAAACAAAAAGGACTACAATTACAAAGGATTACAATTGGGCTAGGTTAAGTAAGGTGTCTGCTTAACTGTAAATTTCATTTGTGTTTTAATTGAAAATCTGACATTTAATTTGACTGACATTGTAAATTGTATGAAATAATTTGTAGATAGGTATATCAATTTAGGATATTTAATTTTGATGTTATGCGTAATGTAAATTATTTAATTTTATATTTTCATTTGTAGCGATTTTCATGTGTGTACACCTGAAAGGGTAGGGTTTGGTGAAACTATATCTAATTAACAGAAAACTAGAAACATAGATATCCGCAAGAAAACAAAGATAACAGATGCTCTTGGATATAGCTTGAAACAGAAATGGAAATGGGCAGGGCATATAGCAAGATATAAAGATAAAAAATGGACTCTCCAAACAACAAAATGGCCTGGCCCAATAGGAAAAAGAAGTGTTGGAAGGCAGAGAAAAAGATGGACAGATGACCTCATAAAAATAGCAGGAAAAGAATGGATGAATATTGCTATGGATAAGGAAAAATGGAAAAAGATGGAGGAGGCTTTTACCCTTGGGGACCACTAGTGTGTAGAAAAAAGCTATAATAATAATAATAATATCTAATTAACTGTAACCTGAATTCCGCACACAATAAATGATTATGATTAGGAAAGTAGACTCATACCTAGCTAACTCTCAGGATGGCGTGCCGCGTGCTGGTCGCCGTGCTGTCGGTGCCGCTGCCGTCGCTGCACCCGGAGTTCGACCGGTTCGTGGAGACCGACAAGAGTCCCGTGGAGAAGGCGCAGCGGCTCGCCGTGCTGCTGGGACTCGCGCAGCCCCCTACCAGGACCAGCTTGCTCAAAGGTATCTATATCCGGGCATTTTAGACGACCGGATGGTTAAGTGGTTAGAGAACCTGACTATGAAGCTTGAGGTCCCGGGTTCGAATCCCAGCTGGGGCAGATACTTGTATGAATAATACGAATGTTTGTTCTCGGGTCTTGGATGTTTAATATGTATCTAAGTATTTATTTATCTATATAAGTATGTTTATCCGTTGCCTAGTACCCATAGTACAAGCTTTGCATAGTTTGGGACTAGGTCAATTGGTGTCAAGTGTCCCATGATATTTATTTATTTATTTACATAAAAAAAGCGTATCTTTTTTTTAAATTTTAAGAAAAATATGCCGTGCCCAAGTTTGCTACTGTGTGGTAGGGGATCCGGTGGTATGGTTTGGAGGACATGTTATGTCCCTCTTGACATGAGTCGTTACTCATTGAAAACGTATTGCTGTTGTGGTGTTTTTAACCGACTTCAAAAAAAGGAGGAGGTTATCAATTCGGTTGTATTTTTTTTTTTTTTTTTTTTAATGTTTGTTACCTCAGAACTCCGTCATTTATGAACCGATTTGAAAATTTTTTTTTGCAATCGTCTAGGAATGCTTTCAATTAGGTCCCATAAGCACCAAATCAGGATCTGATGATTGGATCTTAAGGAAATCGAGGGAACTCTTCAAATGTTGTAGGGACACCTATGGTAATTTTGATATATTTAGTAGTAACTCGAGCATTTGCTCTTGAAAATCATCATTTAGTGAAGTGGAACTGATGATGAAGACCACAGTTGACCATCGGAGTTACTACTCAATAACAAGTATTTCATGGGTTGAATTTCAATTGCTTTAACACAGTTGCTAAGCAATTTATGCTCCTCGGAACGGATATGGTGAAATGGAATGGGTGGTGAAGCACCAGGACTCTTCAATAATGAACGTCTCTGCATCGGAAAAAGCAATCTTTCGTAAAATGTGACGAGCAGTTGACATTAAACTATTGTATCTTAGATGTTTTACACTAAAAAGCGTGAAAAAAAAATTTTATAACAAAAAATAGAACCAACTACAAAAAACCATGAAAATAATTTTCTACCAGCCTGAAGTCGGTGCCTCAGCACGAGCCAGCAGGAGTGATTGAAGCCATTTACTCGTATAGTTGTAGGTGAGGTAGACGATTATAGGTCCACTCCTGCTGGCTCGTGCTGAGGCACCGACTTCAGGCTGGTAGAAAATTATTTTCATGGTTTTTTGTAGTCGGTTCTATTTTTTGTTAACCGACTTCAAAAAAAGGAGGAGGTTATCAATTCGGTTGTATGTTTTTTTATTTTTTTTTATGTTTTTTACCTCAGAACTCCGTCATTTATGAACCGATTTGAAATTTTTTTTTTGCGTTCGTCTAGGAATGCTTTCAATTAGGTCCCATAAGCACCAAATCAGGATCTGATGATTGCATCCTAAGGAAATCGAGGGAACTCTTCAAATGTTGTAGGAACACCTATGGTAATTTTCATATATTTAGTAGAAACTCGTGCATTTGCTCTTGAAAAGCATCATTTGGTAAAGTGGAACTGATGATGAAGACCAAAGTTGACCATCGGAGTTACTACACAATAACAAGTACTTCATGGGTTGAATTTCAATTGCTTTAACACAGTTGCTAAGCAATTTATGCTCCTCGGAACGCATATGCTGAAATGGAATGGGTGGTGAAGCACCGGGACTCCTCAATAATAAACATCTCTGCATCGGAAAAAGCAATTTTTCGTAAAAAGTGACGAGCAGTTGACATTAAACTATTGTATCTTAGATGTTTTACACTAAAAAGCGTGAAAAAAAAATTTTATAACAAAAAATAGAACCGACTACAAAAAACCATGAAAATAATTTTCTACCAGTCTGAAGTCGGTGCCTCAGCACGAGCCAGCAGGAGTGATTGAAGCTATTTACTCGTATAGTTGTAGGTGAGGTATAGGTCCACTCCTGCTGGCTCGTGCTGAGGCACCGACTTCAGACTGGTAGAAAATTATTTTCATGGTTTTTTGTAGTCGGTTCTATTTTTTGTTATAAAATTTTTTTATAAATTTTTTTTATAGTTAAGGCCTTTTGGAACTGACATGTTCATTATCTTTTGATCAGTTCCATAATAAATTAAGAATTAACAAAATACATATGATTTTTCCTACCCGGTATCAAGAGCACAATCGATTCCACTAGTTATAAAAAAAATGGCCCAAACAAAATCATAAGTTTTGTGAAGTTTTTTTATACACTGTGTGGGCGTCACAAAGCTGACTGATAATGTAGGAACAAATTAAATACATTTTAAAAGAAAAGGTACGCGCTTTTTTTAAACGCCCATCCTTCGAGAATCAATACAGTGATCGGGTGCATTCATAATAACATTTACACTTTTACCTATCTACAAGTAACTACTAAAGTTTCGATATTGAAGTGAATTAGTACACAATCGAAGAGTTTCACTCAACAACAATCATAATAAAGGCCACTCCTCAAATAAATTGGTGCTTCAACGACAAGTTAGATATTGTATAAAATTTGCCTCCGAAATAAATCCCATTTGTAATGTACCCATTGTTATCGAATGGTAGGCCTCGGAGGCACAGCATACGCCGGCTAGACGCGACGGGACGCCTCACACTTAGCGTTCTGTGTTAATTTACGCCAGCACAAACTAATAAATAAACGTGGGTTCTATTAGTTGACAAATTATTTATTAGTTCTCCTCTCTTCTTCTTCTTCTCAGCATATGCTGGACATATGCCTCTTCCGTGGATTTCCATGTTGACCTAGATGCGGCCAATCTGGTCCAGGTTGGTCCTGCTCACAGATATAGATTGCACTAGATAACGCAAACATCTCAATCTGTATGAAAACCAACCATGTCACTTTTTTATATCTACTGTGACGTCTCAAGAGCGAATTAGCGATGTGAATTCCCCGATGTGCGTGCAAAATCGATTCAAATGCGCCTCCTGCCAGTCAGTCACTAGTCATGATTAGTCAGTTAGCGGTCAGTCTTTGTATGGGGCCAACCCCGACGTTTGGTCGGGGTTCGGAGACGTATTTTCGTTTTCGTGCCCTCTGCCTACCCCATTTGGGAAAACAGGTGTGATGTTTGTGTTTATTGTGTTGACGTTTTTTAATACACTCGGTATGGGTCGTCACGTCACAAAACTGGGTCATAAAATATGTATGAAAAAATTAAATACATTTAAAGAAAAAAAGGTGTAGCTTGCCGCTCTGAACGGTTTGAATGTTAACATCAATTTCTAACTAACTAGTATACTCCCCACTAGTGTATTACTAGTATGAATTCCCCATTTTCTAACTTATTGTATATCTTTCAGACGTGGTCCGCCTGAACGTGGTGGGTTTGGCGTCGCCCCAGCTGCAGCAGCTGTACGCGTGGCTCGAGGTCGAGTTCGACCCGCTCACCATCTGCCATAACGTCAAGGGGGTCATCAAGGCTTTGCAGGAGGAGCCCAGTAAGTCGTTACGTCATGTAGGAGTTACAAATGTACACGGTGTCCCATACATGGACGATGTACCGTCATATTTAACAATTAGCGTTTAGGTCCTTTTTGAGATAAACTGGATTAAGCTTAAAGAATATTGTATCGTATAAAAGCCTTACTTTTTAGGGATATTTAGGGCTCATTCAAGTATTACGTAAGCAGAATTTTAGTAATTTTTAACCCCCCTACCCCTTGTCAGCGAAAGTCAGCAAAACACTAACTGCTCCCCCCCTATGCTTACGTAAATATTGGTATATATATGTATGTATGTAAACTCTTTATTTCACATAAAAATAAATATACACAAACAGAGAGGAGAACAAAGGCGAGCTTATCCCTAAGAAAGGAACTCTTCCAGCTAACCTAATTACGAAAAGACAATATATTACAATAGAGGATAGACAGAAGGAATATATTTTTAATTTATTCAGATTTCTTTATTGTCATTCAGGTGAATTTGTTGCAAGTACTTTTGTTTTATTATTTGGTAAAAGACCTATCCAACGCTACCCCACACTACAAGATTGGACGAGAAAAAAAATCACCTCCACTATCTATGGGAGATACCCTAAAAAATTTTTTTTTTTCACTTTTTAATTGTACTATTTTGTCGGCATGGTTGACATATACATTCGTGCAAAATTACAGCTTTCTAGCATTGATAGTCTGAGCAAAGCCGCGGACGGACAGACAGACAAACATGGCGAAACTATAAGGGTTCCGTTTTTGCCATATTTTGGCTCCAGAACCCTAAAAAGTACGTCAGTTGATTGGTGGTGTCAACATCCCTATTATCTGCCATATCAGCTACTGACGGTATATCGTCGATGTCTGGGGATTAGTGTCTTCACAGGTGTTATTATTAAAAGAGCTAATGCTCAGGGCTGTTTTTTTTATGCCAATGCTGAATGCGTGATTAAAATTCTTGTGACTTGTCTTTCCGTTGTGCTATAATAAACGTGGGACGCTAATGACGTTAGACCGCGCGGTCAAAACACTCGAATATTCGCCCATCCGTCCCTTTGGTAATCACAATCGCTAATCAAATCTGTATCCGCAGACTCCCCGCTGGTCCAATACACGAGCGCCCTCAACGACGTGGCCCTGGTCCGGCTGGTCCGCCAAGTGGCCCAGTGCTACGCGTGCATGCAGTTCTCCCGCCTGCTGGAGCTGGCTGCCACCGAGGACCTGTTCCATTTGGAGCGGCTGCTGGTCGACTGCGTGAGGCATAACGACATGCAGATACGCGTCGATCACGCCAACAAGTCAGTATTTCGAATGCGGCACATAAAACACAGCCTAGCCTCATTCATCTAAAATAATATCGATAAAGTGGATTGAGAAACTTTTTGAGTGATGACAATCGACATTCACAGATTTTTTGATAAAATGTACAGTAGGCGAGAAAATTAACAGATTTGACTTTTTTTTAATGCCAATCGGTCCCATTTTTATTAAGGCTTAAAACACTCTTTCAGACCAACAAAGGTTAGAGTACTAGAACACCCACAAATCAAAGAAAACTTTTCCATACAGTTCGTAGGGTACTCATTTGCAAAGTGAAACTTTCGCATGTTGTTTTATTACGGATATGAATTCTTTATAATTAAAGAAAATTAAACAGTATGTAGACAACTAAAAACTGAACATTTTAACTAAAGTTAGTGTCGTAACCGGGTGACATTACGAGTATTTACCGAACGTGCCATACCGACATGATATTTTGTGATACCTCCATAGAAACTCTTGTCAGTTCGACACAAGTTTGTATGGGCATGTACACGAAATATCGGGTCTGTATTTCCATGTCTGTATTGTCCATGCCGGTAAATAGCGTCACCTCTCATAACCCAGTATTGCTGCCCCATCTCAACTTTCTACCCTGTGGAAATTACATAATTGCTCTGTTGTTCAGATGCGTACACTTCGGCGTGGAGGCGGGCGGCGGCGAGTGGTGCTCCGCCGCAGACGAGGCTTGCGGCGGCGCCATACTGCAGGCCACGCCTGCTGAACAGGTAACTAGATTGTATAATAACATACTTAGGGGCTGTTTCACCGTCCATTGATTAGTGTTAACTAACGGTTAAATGTGATGCCGTCTCCGTCTATTTGAACCAAAAAAATAGAGACGGCATCACATTTAACCGTCAGTTAACACTAATCAATGGATGGTGAAACAGTCCCTAAGTATGTTATTATTTTGGGGGAGGCCTATGTCCAACAGTGGACGTCTTTCGGCTGCCCCGTACAAAAAAAAGAACACGGTAAAATTTGAATCGAGATGTAGAATTTGTGTTTCAAGGACATTGCTAGACGATACGTGGTATCATTTTGCTTTCTGATTCTCTGTCACATGTATGTTCTATGACATTTGTAGTGGAGAAACGAAGACAAAATACTGTTGTAGTCATAAAAACATAATTTGAAACCGGCTCGTTTTTCTGGACACATTTCTGTAAAAATGGCAGAATATTCTGTTGCAGTTTATTAGTTATTTAGTAAAAGAAACTAACAAATAATCTAATACGACATCACGATGGTGACCAGAAAACTAAGGCGGTTGAAATCAATCAAGAGAGCCCTGTATTCTCAATGAAAAACAAATTCAATAATGTTGCGGTAAGCCGCAACGCTGTTTTTCAGTGGGACCCCATGTAAAACTAAACACATTATTATTATTGCTTTATATAAAATAGGCTTGCGTGTGCCTCAATCTCCCTTGATGAGGCCTAAGATCGTACACGTTTGCCTAGGTGTCTGTTCACACCTTAAAGATGTCCAGATTATAGCGTTCCGGAAAAACTAACCTCAAATTCAAATTCAAATCATTTATTCAGTAAATAGGCCGCAATGGGCACTTTTACACGTAATTTTTTTTAAACTACCAGCGCTTTCGGAAAGACCATCATTGCCAAGAAGAATGCGCGGCAAGAAAATTGGCAGAAAGTCATTTTTACGAAATAAAATAATTACAAATAAAATACTTAAAAACTACAGTAAATAATTAAACAAAAAAAAAAATAATACAGGGATGTACGGGGTCCCTTAGTTACAAAACTAAACACTAACCCCCTTATTCATAAACGACAATCAAGCCCAAATTAAAATGCCGCTAAAATTCGTTTGTCCTTATCTGTCACTTCGACATTTGTATTTGTTAGAAAGGGACAAAGCATTTGTTAGTTAACATAGGCTTGTTAAGTTTTATGAATAAGGGGGTATATCTCTCCTCGGCAGTGTTCCAGTTGTGATGTATCGTTGTCCATAGGTCCGCGAGCAGCTGGTCCGCGCGGCCGAGGTGTTATCCCGCGCCGTGTCCACGCTGTTCCCGACGCGGCGGCGCGCCGAGCGCGAGCGCGCGCGCGCCCACATGGTCGCGCACTACCACGAGCACAAGCACGCGGACCATCAGCGCGTGCTGCAACGGCACAAGATCATTGAGGAGCGCAAGGAGTATATAGAGAGGCTGAATACCGTCAGGGAGGAGGAGGAGCTCAGGTAATTGGAGAATAGTTATTAGCCCGAAGTCCTCTCCTGTCTCGCGCATTGTCCACTCTGTTGCCGGGGTCCATATCGGCTCGCGAACTTTTTTTTTTATTCGACTGGATGGCAAACGAGCATGTGGGCCTCCTGATGGTAAAAGATCACATAGACACCTGTAACACCAGCAGGATTACAGATGTGTTGACAACCTAGTGGCCTAAGATGGGATACCTCAAGTGCCAGTAATTTCACCGAAAGTCCGAATGTAATGTTTGTCAGAATGATCGCTTGTCATAACTGTTTTTTTCGAAGCCTATAATTGTTCAGAAGTGTTATTATAAAACAAATCTAACCTAAAGTTTTCTATAGGAGTTGTGGTGCTAAAAAGGGTAAGAACTGATGTTATGTGTTTGTTTAGTCAGTAGTTTTATGTTTAGTCATCCTCATATGTTGCTGTGCCCTTGCAGGGCGTCATATGTAAACCTGCTACCACCAGTCTTATGTAATGTGATTTGCGATAAATAATTTTGAATTTTGACGTACTTTATGGAAGGCTCTTAGCCCTGATCATAGTTATGCAAGTCCAATGATCTTTCAGGCGTCAAGAAGAGCAGCTCCGTATCGCGGCGGCGGCCGAAGCCCGCCGGCAGGAGGCCGAGCGCGAGGAGCGAGAGAAGCGCCGCCACGCCTCCGAGATGGCCGCCGTGCGAGAGAGACACCTGCGCGAGAGGATCGCGCACATCTCGCAGAGCGACGTCGGGAAACGCGTGCTCTCCAAGCTCGACGAAGAGGTACGCAACTGGGCTATTGTAAAACACTGGTGTTTGCCCGCGGCTTCGCACGTGTAGCACCTTATGTAAACCTAACTGAATGCTCCTATCGTCCCCTCAAAAGTTGACTGGTAGAGATCCCTTAAAAGTATACATGTCTAAACTTTTGTAAATTGTGTTTCTCTATTTTTGCACCGTATATTTTGTGACTCCAACCCATGCGGTTGTGATTATGAGATTTGATCCCCATTCCGTGGGAATATCGGAATAAAAGTAACCCTTGTGTTATTCCTGAAGTTCAGGACCCTGTACCACAAAAGATACCAAGTGTTACAGTTCGACAAAACTGTTTAATCTCTTAGTAAAATGTTACAGAATGTCTTTGTACCAAATTTCATCCAAATCCGCCTAGCCGTTTTAGCGTGAAGCAGTAACAAACACGCCCATTTTCACAAGCCACGCAATTAATGTATGCCAAACTTGTCCACCACTGTAATTATTCAGTTATACATACGTTAGCAAATAAATCACTTTGACTTTGACTTTTTTTTAATCTTCACTTTGACTTTGACTCGTTTACCTCCAGGTGTTGAAAAAGATGGACGCGGAAGCGATCGCACAGCGCGAGGCCGAGGAACTGATGAAGGAGCGCCGCGAACTGCAGGCTCGCCTTAAATCTCAGGAGAAGAAGGTATAGCATTCGTATATTCGTGTAAATCGGTTCAGCTGTTTAGACGTGATGAACAAACAGACTTACGAACTTTCGCATGTATAATAAGTAGACTCGAGTCCAGAATTAGGCGAACTAGATTGACAGCTTAAAATGTTAGCAGACGCAGACACGGCAAAAAAATAATAGGCATAAGAATATGTCGATATAACCTTGTAAGTAAGTAAGTAAGTAAATCTTTATTTGCTAGAATACGTTTACAAGATCTTAGGTAATTAAATTACAGTCACAGTATTCAGCCGACAGCTCGACATGCAAATTTTTTGTGTAGACGCGGAATGGAAATGTTTGTCACTTTTGGACTTTATTTTCATAGCTTTAAACCTAAGAACGAAAAAAAGATAACAAAAAAATTAAAACGAAAATTCCACAATAACGGAAATAAATCCGAGCAATCCGACGGCAAAGTCGAAAGACATATATCAAATCTCAATAAAACTAAATGGCAGATGGCGTCCTTGCCGATGATCAACATTTTTTTTTCAAATCTTTCAATTAAAAGATTTCATATTTTGTATCAAGTTTTTTTTTCTAACATCGATATTAAGTTTTTTTTATATTGATATTACAGCACTAGTGAAACTATCGCAACATTTCGTCACTACTTTGAAAAAATCTCGTATCTCAAATTAATACGTCAACGAAATTGACTCTTAAAATAATGTTCATAAAGTTCACTCAGTAAAATTATCGGTTTTAAGATACGGGCTTTTTTCAAAGTAGTGACAATTTGTGTGTAATGAACTGTCAAGTTGGTTCGCCTAAATCTGGACTCTAGAATAGTATTAGGATTTTTATTCCTCTTACTGGCTCTGTAGTCACGCAATGTTGCCAGCCTGTATCTAATTTGAAAATGCCTCCGAAATAAATCCCATTTGTAATGTATCCATTGTTATCGAATGGTAGGCCTCGGAGGCACAGCATACGCCGGCTAGACGCGACGGGACGCCTCACACTTAGCGTTCTGTGTTAATTTACGCCAGCACAATCAAACTGGAAATTAATAATTTGATTCATTTTATAGATAACTTCAGTCAGATGAGTTGATCGATTTAAAACTTTAGCCTTGTGGTTCGGTTTATGTACTCTCAAAAAGAAGCTCGTGGATTTGAACCCGAGTTATGTGCAAAATTACAAAAAGTTACCAAGCCTTTCAGAAGGAAAGCACCTTGAGAAAATTTCCTAATTCGTACTGAAACTTCTAGTGTATTTTATACAAAACAAATCTATTTTAAGAATAACTACACTATATAAAGTGCCAGTCATTCAATAAATAGAGACCTTTTAATATGTGTAATTTCCAAAATGACAAACCTTATGACTCGTCTAGGTCTTAAGTACTTTAATCAACTCGAAAAGAGTGACTTAGGTCGCTATAATAGCCTTTTCCTACACTATAAAAGTTGTTTTAAAATTAATTGCTCTAGAAACACTTGGCTCGAGGGCAGTGGATGTGATTTTTTTGGCCGTCGCAACATGTACTAAAGTGTTTGTACTACAGGTGGACTATTTCGAGCGCGCCAAACGCTTGGAAGAGATTCCTCTGCTGCAGAAGAGTCTGGAAGAAAAGCAGGTGCAGGACAAGGCCTTCTGGGAGCAGCAGGAGAAGGAACGCATCGAACAACTCATTGGTAATTAACCCAACGAGTTTTTTGAGTAATTTTGGACTAGCACCCTATGATAAAGCAAGGCTCGGATACCGGTTAAATTTCCAAACCCGTTATCTTGTACTTGGCACAAACCTTTTCATTTTGGCTTCGTTCGCGAAACCGTTATTTTTAAACCGGTTTTTAAGGGAACATTTCCATAAAGTCCTTGTCAGATTAACCGGTTTATAACAATAAAACCTGTTTATTCCGGCGCAGGATAAACGTCGCCGCCCGCCGCCGGCCGGCTAACTGCCACTCGTCGAATAAACCGGTTTATTTAGCTTATTGTTAAGTTCTTAAAAATGTTCGCGTTTTGATGAAAGTTCGGAGTTAAACCGAAATAAACCGGTATTCACCGCTATTTTATAAACAGGTTCCGAGCCTTGTGATAAAGGGTGATCGAAACTAGTAACAAAAACAGACTTATCACGAGTACTTAGATATGCCCCACTGTGGCGCGCAGGGTGCTCAACGGATTAAGTTTTTATTAGCACAATATGTGCTAGATAAAATGTAATTCCTCCAAGGCGTGCTTGACTAAGAGTTGGAAAAGAGACCGGGGTTGAGTGGTAACATTTTGCTCAGGATTCCTAAGATAACGACTGTTTTAATCTTTGTGGTTAGTGTGCTCTCTTACTCTCACATATGCAAACCACGAGATAGAAAGTGTGCAACTGTTGCATCGTGCCTTTTATTAAATCATTTAGTTTACCATTTATTGAAATAAATGAAAGGAGAATACATTTATTAACCAGACAAATCACAACAGTATAATTAAGTACAAATAGACAACATGAAGGGTAGTATGTGTCATTGCGGTTGCGAATCGGACACTGGCTCAGTATAAAGCTGTGCTGATTTTTAGTCAACACGATCGATGATCCGACCATACTACCATTTATTGCATCCACAGATATAGATTACACTAGATTACGCAAATGCATCTACTTCGTGTTTCCGAACCCCGACCAAACGTCCGCCGCTAACTGACTAATCATGACTAGTGACTGACTCGAGCCCCACGGTGCGGGCGGGCGGCGCATTTGAATCGATTTTGCGCGGACATCAGGGAATGAGGGCTATCGCGAATGAATTTTCTGCTAGAGGTGCTAGTGTAGCGTGAGGTCAACGAAATGTCAAATCTCATAGTTTTTGGGTGAGCTACGCGGGTTTATTTACAATTAGAATAATTTTGTGAATATTTTGCATTACCTGAAATTAATTATGGCAATTATGCGATAAGGGGCAATGAACGTCTGTAATTTGAGACAGTTTTGTCTTTCGAAAACTTTTGTCCTTCCTTTTTTCGAACAAAACGGGATTACGCAATACTGTGGTTGCTCGATATTTTTATGGTACTGTTTTAAGATGGATTAAATATGATTTTAATCTAAAATTTGTTTTCACGCCCGTTATAACAGACTTTTAAAAACCTCACGCAACAGTGGCGCCATCTAGTGAGGTAAAAAACGATAGCCCTCATTCACATCGCTTATTCGCTCTTGAGACGTCACAGTAGGTATAAAAAAGTGACACGGTTTGTTTTGCGTTATCTAGTGTAATCTATATCTGTGACTCCATCTCTACTCTAGTCTCGATCAGCAGCAATTAACTAACGCAACCATTTGCAGAGGCGCGAACCATCGACGTGGCAACAGCGGCGCGTCTGGTGCGCATGCACGCGCACCGCGACGAGTTCATATCCCGGCTGAGCGCCGAGCGCGGCGCCGCGCACCAGCAGCGACTGACCGCGTTCGCCGAACGGCTCGCTGTCGAGCGCGCCAAGCGCCGCGCCGAGCGGGCCGCGCAGCGCGCCGAGACTAGGAAACAAGAGGTTAGTGTGTCATATACCATTGGTTGTGCACAGGAACCCCGCAGGCGAGGCGTATCCTGCGAATGGAGCGAATATACCGAGAGCGATAGACGTTGTATATGTATACAGTACAGTGGCGCGGTCTTGGGGGGGGGAGACCAAGAGACGAGCTGTCGGTAGGCCTCCAACAAGATGGAGCGACGACCTGGTTAAGATCGCGGGGGTGGATGCGGAAAGCACAGGACCCGGTCTGAGTGGAGAGCCTTGGGGGAGGCCTATGTCCAGCAGTGGACGTCTTTCGGCTGACATGATGATGACAGTGGCGCGGCTGGTACGCGGCGAGTGTCTCGCGGCGCAAGCGGCCGCTTGCACGGTCTATGGTTAAGAAATTAACCCTAGGTTTTGGATGACTATTTTTTCCCGCGGCTTCGCCCGCGTCGAATTCGGTTATCCCTCGGGAACTGTGCATTTTTGCGGGATAAAAAGTAGCGTCGCTCACCGTCTCTGACCCATAAACTATCTATATGCCAAAAATCACTACGATTAGTCACTCCGTTTTGACGTTAAAGACGAACACACACTTTCACATTTATAATATTAGTATGGATAGTTGTATTTATGTTTCGGATCACTTTCATTTGCACATTTGTAGAAATATCAAAAGATTCTGATACAATTTCTAATTGTCTGGAACTGTGGGAACATGAGACCGTGATACTTACTCCATATTTAACGATAAAAACGGTTAATTCGCGTCTTAAATAACACCCCCCCAGACGCGCCGACGAGACGCTTTTAAACTCGATTTAAGACGCGATTTATCCAGTTTTACCATTGAATATTTTCCAAAAAACGCTTACCAAATCTAAAACTAAAGATTTTAAAAAGTGAATCTGGCTTACAAAGTCGTATTCTGACTAATATCAATATATATAATTTTGTCACCAGTGGCTGGCAGAGAAGCAGCGTGCCGAGGAGCGCGCGGCCGAGGAAGCGCGCCGCCTGCGCGAGGAGGAAGAGAGACGGGAGAGGGAAGAGAGGGAGAGGAAGCTCCAGGAGGAACAGGCTCTGGCCAGGGAACTCAAGGAGAAGAAGGATCGGTCAGTACTAATACTAATGTTTTGAGGTTACATATCACGCACAGGTTAAAATGATAATAATTGAAGCAGAAGCAGAATCTGTCGTCTCTACTTACCCCAAAGAACAAGGGTCACCGACATAGCCAAGCGGATTAGCTCGTTGAAGTGGCAATGGGCGGGCCATATACCACGGAGAGCAGATGGCCGTTGGGGCCGAAAAGTTCTCGAGTGGAGGCCGCGGATCGGCAAGCGCAGCGTAGGACGTCCACCAACGAGATGGACGGATGACCTGGTTAAAGCCGCGGGTTCACGGTGGATGCAGGCCGCTGCCAACCGAAGCAACTGGAGGTCTATGGGGGAGGCCTATGTCCAGCAGTGGACGTCCTACGGCTGAGATGATGATGATGACTTACCCCAAATGTTTCTCAACAACTTCGATATATTATTGTTACGCGACACTCATATGTGTGTTTAGCCCCCACCCGACCATAAACATTCTATATTCCTGGAAAAAATTGCCCTATTTCTTAAAAAAAAACGTTCAATCTCTTTAGTGTTTTTTTTTTCTGCAGTACATAACCTAAGCCAGCAGCATTTTCTCATTAACAACACTCTAATCAATTATCTCCATCCAACAGCGAACACCAAGAATACCTGGCCCGAGTGGAAGCCAAGGCGCGTGCCAAGGAAGCGGAACTCGACCGCAAACTGGAAGAGCAGAAGTCTCAGAGCTCGAGCAGCTGGCGGCGCGGCGACCCGCGGCCCGAGCCCAAGGCGGACAGGGAGAAGCCCGAGCGCGAGGACAGCGCCTGGAGGAGCAAGGGGGACGCTAAGGAGCCCGAGAAAAAGGCAGAGCCGTGGCGGCCAGGTCAGTAATAAGACTAATACGACCGGATGGCTAAGTGGTTAGAGACCCTGACTACGAAGTTTGAGGTCGATATCCCGCGACCGGATATCCGGCTATCCGACCAACAGTCCCGCCGAATATCCGGTATCCGGCCAAACCACTATCCGGTTCATCTCTGATTTGAACGTCAAATCACGTACATACAGTCTGTCCAAAAAGAGTAGACATTAAAAAGTGGCAACACTGTAGTCTCGTCCCTTTTTTCTTAGATTGATTTGAAAGGGATGACACTACAGTGTTGCCACTTTAATTTCTACTCTTTTTGGACAGACTCTAATATGCGTTCATATGCAGTGTTACCATATTATTCTCTGCAGAGTTCAAAGTCAAAGTCAAAGTCAAAATCTCTTTATTCAATGTAGGCTATGATAAGCACTTATGAATGTCAAAAAATCTACCACCGGTTCGGAAAAAACCTCTGTTGAGTAGAATCCGGCAAGAAACTCAACGAGGTATTTTTTTTTTTAAAACAGATTCACAATATTTATAAATGATATCTATGTACTATACATTACAAGTATTTAACAGTTAGTTAGCTTAGCCAGGCTCTATGATGGCATTCGATAATGCCGATGTTCAGTATCATTATGTTTTGTTGCAGCGCGCGCTCGCGAGGGCCCCCCGAGGGACGAGCGGCCGCGCTCGCCCGAGCGGCGAATGGCGCGCGACGAGCGCGAGCGCGGACCGCCGCTGCGCGACGAGAGGTAAACCTGTTGCGTGACATCTTTCCCGGCCCGAATAACGCCGACATGGAAATACCGGCCCCTTTTTTTGTGTACACGCCCATAGAAACTGACACGAGCTTCTATGGGCGTGTACATGAAAAACAGGGTCGGTATTAACCGAGCCGGGAAAGAGTATCACCCGACCTGTTGACGCTTGTTTTGTCATATGTTCGCACTGAGTACATAAAGGTGCAGCCACGTGCAAGTTGCTCGACTCTCCGTTTCTAGCGATAAATCTGGTCACGTGACCGTATTTTGAATTACCCGCGATTCAAAAAAGCAGCGTGTTGAAGTTCGTTAGAATCTTAAATGTAATTGTAATAAATTAAACTGTAATAATTAAACTGAAATACTACATTAAAGATAGAAATATACAGAATAATGCCTACTTGCTGGAAACACATAAATCTCGAGTTAGCGTTAAGCTCAGCTTAGTAGTGTCAAAATGTATGGAACTGGCAAGCTTAAGCCAGGTTTAACTACTAAATCTATATTTATTTTTTCTTGCAAGCCTGACTTAAATAATAATTTAGAAAGAAAGAAAGAAAGAAAAACATTTGATTGTTCGTGATTTGTTGCTGTGACGTCGAAATTAGAAAATTAAAAGTAAAATATTGTCTTTGACACAGCGTCAAGTCGCCGCCTCGAGCAGCCTCAAGATGGCTGCTTTCAGGAATGATTTGGTTTTGGAAGCTAATTTCTTAATCTTTTTTAGTAGCACTCGTGGCAGTGGTGCAAATAAAAGAAATTGGAGTGAATGCAAAAAAAAAGTGTCTATGCCAAAATTGAAGACGACATGCACATCTTTTTATGCCAGACAAGATTAGACTTGCATGTGGCCGCGCCTTTACGTCAAACGGACCTCACAGTACTAACGCCATCTAGCGATAACTCATTGACTCCATGTACCAGGCGCGACGATCGCCGCGACGACCGCGGCCCGCCGCCCCGCGACGACGGCGGCTGGCGTGCCGCGCGCGATCCGCCGCGTGACGCGCGTGACGCGCGCGACACCAGGGACCCTAGGGACCGGGACGCCAGGGACACCCGCGACACGAGAGACACCAGGGACGACAGGGAAAGGTAAGACTTTATTAAAAAGTTACAGGGTGTCTTGAGATGAGACTAAATCTATCCTGCAATCATCTTCTGTCTCGTTTTAAACTTTCGTGATTCTCACTCATAGTCAAATAACTTTAGACTATGATCTTCTGTCTCATTTGCTCACTATATGTAAGATTTTTTTTAAATGTCACTCTTCTTACATTTGCATAAAATTTTTCAAACATTTTCTTCTATACAAACCTTCGACTTTAACTTACAAACGCAACAAGAAAAGAACTAATCAAATATCAGAAGCCATTCTGAAATGACGTGCTAACATATATTTCTTCAATTAATTTTTATTTCTATAGATGAAAAATATATTCGTGATTCAAAACCGCACCTACTATAGGTATAAGCGCCAGAGGTGGGAATTCAACCAGCCAGCAATGCATGCACCAGCATGTAATACTATTTTTCATCACTCAATCATTTAACTTGAAATCAGTGTTGTAAATTCGATTTACATCTTTAGGGATGTAAGTAAATTAAAAAATCGCATGGTGCTCCTTTGTATTCACGAGCTGGTAAACAATGAAATTGTAATGCTTAATACTACCTCCAAACCTCCATGCTGGCATAATGCTGCAGGCCAGTGCTGGCTGAATGTGCCAAAGCCAAAGAACGCGAGGCCATAAAAAAAAACGAAGGACGGTTTGGCGCGATAAATTTTCTTCCGCTCTGTTTCAAATTGCGTATACATTTATAACGGTTTTTCTATATTTCCTCGCATATGTAATGAAAAATAGTGTTCAACTCGAGTGGAAATGATCAATTACACCCGCGAGTTATAAGCTAGCTTTGCTCGCTCGTGCGCTTAAATATCTTGGGTGTAATGATCACTTACAACCCTTGTTTATCAATCTACTATATCGCAACTATCTTACGTCACGACTCCCACGTTCCAAATAAGTAGGAAAGGCGTAAAGCGCCTCTGACTTAGCAAACTCGTATAGCCGTAATGACAGTTGTTTGTCCGTGTTCGCAGACCGCGGTACGGCGGGCGCTCCAGCGGGCCGGACGGTGGCGGCGGCAGCTGGCGGCGCGGCCCCGCGGAACCGGCGCCCGCGCCCACTGTAAGTACACATTTTTTTAAACCTTCATGATTTTCACTCATAGTCAAAATATAACCAACAAGACTTATCACGCTAACACCCACGAGTAATATTCACTTCGAAGTTTCGGCAACATTGCAGTGGCCGTGGTCACGAGTAGACTGAAGTGTGGAGTATCAAGTCTGCCTAACAGCGCGAGTCCTTCGAACTACCCTTACCACCCTACTATCATTTTAATTTGTCACCCCATCACTGTCGCTGCTAGGCAGACTTGACACTCCACACTTCAGTCTACTCGTGACCATGGCCACTGTAATGTTGCCGAAACGTCGAGGTAAATATTACTCGTGTGTGTTAGCGTGATATGTCCCGTTGGTGGTATTTTGACTATAATCACACATTTGTTGACAGGTGAAATGTCGCTAGATGGCGTTAGTATCGCATTACGCGCTTGCTTGCAATTGGCTCGTTTAATTAACCAATCACAATAGTGACACAAATCTCACAGTTTTCAAACGGATCACATGATACTCGACCTACTCTTTTCTATTTTCAGAGCTAAAATGGATTTTGTATTTATTATTGAAATTATTGTTTAATGATGTTAAATTAAATACCATATTAGAAAAACACGTTTTAATAATTTATTTTTCTATCTCCAGGAGCGATCATCAGCCTGGCGTTCCAAGGATGCGCCGCGTGACGACCGCTACCGCGACGCGCCCCGCGGCGACCGTGACCGTGACCGCGACGGCTACCGCGACCGCGAACGCTTCCCGCGACGCGACGACCGCGATGGCCCGAGACGCGACGATCGGGACGGCCCGCGTCGTGACGATCGCGACGGACCGCGACGCGACGATCGCGACGGACCGCGACGTGACGATCGGGACGGTAAGATTATTTCTATACATATATCTTCAATATCGCTTCATAATTTCATACAATACTTCAATGAAGTAACACACACAGCGCGGATAATGTATATTTTCTCGTAGAGTAGGTATCTGTGGGGACTTACATTATATCAAAATATGGCGAGGATATTATCTGCGTATACAAATGAGTTAAAGTGAATTTGTCATCTCATATTCGACCGCTTACTCTCAACCTCATATCTGGTCACATTAAATTGCTTTAGAATCATCTTTATGTGTACGAAAGTGTTAATTTGTTGTATACGATTCGGGTAGATACGAGGTTGAGAAAGTAAGCGGTTGATATTATCACATCTGCGTAGTATGTGACACGCTTAACAGACCCAATCACTTGCTTAAAATATTCCAATTCAAAATGAATTTGAAAACACTTTGTATACTCTTTTTATTTTATACCAATATGAACTTTCATTTTCATTCTTCACATCAGGACCCCGCCGCGACGACCGCGATGGTCCGCGTCGTGACGACCGCGATGGTCCGCGACGCGACGACCGCGATGGTCCGCGACGTGACGACCGCGACGGCCCGAGACGCGACGACAAACGTCCGCCGCCGCGTCGCGAGGAGAAACGTAAGTTACTTGTGCTATTTGAATACTGTAATAGAAACCTTATTTAAAAGCAACCCTAATATCAATGAATATATATATGTTGGCGTCCGATCGCAACATCCGCTAGATTACGAAATTCCTAGGCATATCAAGAAATGGCGCAAAGTTGGCGAGGCATGTCACGATGTGCCTTAGAAATAATACGGCAGATCGATTAGAGCAACGCATTCGTCTATATTCCTAGCTTTATACCGGGCACATCGTGATATGCCGGAAAAAAGAAAAATTTTGGTACGACGAGCAAAGCGAGGAGTTGTTAGCATTAATCGTGACCACAACGTACGAGCCGAGCGAGAGAAGCGAGCGTGCCGCGGCAGCGGCCGGCGAAGTGTCAGGACCATATGTAGGCGTTTCATGATATGCCTAGGAATTTCATGATCTGCCTAAAAGTCACTAGGCAAATCGTTAAACGTTGAGTTTTGACCGATTTTACGAATGCCCCTTAGATATGGCTAGAATTTCGTGATATGGCGGATTTTACGATCGGCCGCCGACATACATAGATATAGCAAGGTAACACTTCTGATTTCTGCCACTGTCCCCAAATATTAATCGACTTTGATCATGAAACCACCGTGAGACTCACTCATATTAAATGATATTGTAACGGATAACTCACGTCTTAAAAAGACGTCCGACGTGACGTTATTTAAGACGTCCGTTACAATATCACTTAATATTAATCGAGTTGTTTGTTTCCAGCCCGCGACCCCGACGGCGACGACTGGCAGCCCGTCACCCGCCGCTAGGCGCGCACACCCGGCCCGCTTCGTCTCAAACGTACCCCACGCCGCTGCGCTCACAGCACACGGTCCACCCTTAGTTTCCTGTGTCAATTAACGCTACCACGACAATATAAGCAATTTCTGTTGGTGATTTAGAGTTACCAGGGACCATTTTAATTAGGGTTTTTTTAAAGACAAAATATCGTTTAACATTACACCTAGTGACATCCACGAAGACGCGTGATTTTGCCAAAATTAGACTTTAATGTCATTGTAATAAGAACCACGGCACGCGTCATCGTGAATGATACATTTTTGTTCAAATGTCAAAATTATCAATCGGATCTCAAGATGCTAGCGCCATCTGTTACAAAAACCCTGTAAGCGTCATAATTACTAATAGTGAGGTAAAGACCGCCTTACATATACTGCCTAATATATATTACCTGAAGTACCAGTATGCCACTAAATAAGCATGCTTAAGCCTTTATAGGTAAGGCCTCATTTATCGGAGCATACTACCACAGAATCAAAAGCGGCTATCGAATACGTACTTGACAGAATACAATACAATACAAAGACTCTTTATTGTACGCCAGAAATAGTTAGCGTTACAGAAAACAGATAAACAGAGAGAAAACTACAAGGTAAGCAATAGGCGAAGATTTTTAAAGCTAGTCGTATTTTCAATTATTACAATGGAAATTGTGACATCATCATCATCATCCCAGCCTATATACGTCCCACTGATGGGCACAGGCCACCTGTCGGAACAAGAGGGCTTGGGCCATAGTTCCCACGCGGGCCCAGTGCGGATTGGGAATTGTGACACATTATGAGATAAATAAGATTCAGTTTCCAACTCAATGCAAATGGTCGCTAAATCGCCTCTACCATATTAACACACATGCTAGTAGGTATGTTCTGTGTCTAGCATCATATTATATACGTTAATGATCTACTTATTACTTACGTTTAAATATAATATAATTGATGATTTTTGCTGGCAAATACGAATTGTATCATTGTGAATGCACATGAAGAATTCTCCTGGTAACTCCTTTGTCACCGAACCCTCATGTTTTATTTAATCTTGACATTAAAATGTTTTAGATTTAAAAATATGCTTTTATTAACATTGTTATAATCACCTTTGTATTGATATGTTTGGGCCACATGAAATTATTTGAATGGCTGGCCATTCTTATTATGTGATAATTGATATTGCCTAAATATATGTAGAAACATCGTAAACTAAATCGGATACACCAATGTTAGAATTACTAATTTATTTGCCCAGACATTTCAATACACTAAAACGCGTTATATCAAGCGTTGAAATACAATCATACTGTTGGGTTTAAGGTTTTCATTTCATTCAGCATCATAGATTTATTATGTTACTACCGTTATATCGGCCGTAAAGTAACTGAGACGAAACTAAAAAAAAATATAGCTTTGCGTGTTAGCAAGAAATGCAAGCATTATTACATTAACTAATATCACTGGGTTGTTATACTCATATCGTGTTCAGAAAATGGTCACGTATTCTTATTTAACCTTAATATACGCGCCTAAATTTCTTTCCCTTGCAAGGTCGATCTATTACGGTAGTGAATTCTAAATATATGTCCAGTGTGCCTGCATTTATGCCATTTTACTCTAAGTTGTAACGAAAAAGCCTTGTTTTATTTAAACATACCTTGAAAATTTTTTGTTTCTAGTTTGTATTAGCTAGGATGTGTAAAATGTTTTAGAAATGTCAGGTATCGACTTGACTCCAGTTACTCTAGCAAAGCCGCTGATCTTTTTTATAAAATTGTTTAACTATTTATGTTTTCTACTTAACTTCTATTGTGTTACACAGCGAATGATTTCTATCTATACTTGGTTTGGATAGGTATTTAGCTAAATATAAACCAACTTCAGCTGCCAGATTTGGTACATTCAAGGATTTAAAACAGTTTACTTTTATATTATTGTAATACGAACTAAACTAGTGTATTTCAATACAGAAATGTAAATGTTTAGATAGTTTAATGGGGGAATTTCAATGTTTAAGACGCCAATTGACGTTGTTTTGTACATATAGCTAAATACCTATCCAAACCAAGTATAGTGTCCAATTTAATTAGGAAATGTAATACTGCGTCTGACTCCATTACTGGATGACTTTGAAATAAGCTGTAGTTAGTTTCTTATCTACTGCATTATAGTAATAAATATTATATTGGTTCAAAATTGTGTTTTCTTCTATGAGTAAAGCTAAGTTTACACTTCGACACTGCACAGTGTATACACGAAGTGATTCTATGAAAATGGGTCGTACGTGCATACACTGTCGTCGTTCCTTCAATACCTAGCCGATGTCAAAGCAGCCGACAGCGGTCTAATCAAGTGCAACTCGAGCTTACACTTCAGTGAAAGGAAAAATTCCATGATTTGCAATATCTCGTATGCGGCAACTAAAAAAAATCGGTCAAGTGCGAGTGCGAGCGACTCGCGCATGAAGGGTTCCGCACCTCCGTACAATGTTTTAAAAACAAATATTTCAGTAATATTTTTTTGTAAAAAAAATCTTATACAAGCTTTTTTGCTGGCGGTACTTTTTGTCCCTGGTTACCAAAGTAGGTAGTCATCAAGACGAATCAAATGAGACCAAAATCGATGCGGTCGTGTCGTTTTATTTCAGAGTCCCTATGGCCAACATCTAAGTTCCAGTTCATTTACAAATTGAATCGTTGAATAACATAAAATTTATAGTTATGTTGAAAGATATTTGGCGTGCTATAACTAAAGTGACATTTATATAGAGAACAATAAAGATTTCTTAATTACAAAAGGGAATTTTTGGCTTGATCTGTAACTGCATCTAAAATTCTTAATTTACAGGGATAAATATTTGTTTCAAGACTATTAAATACACACACATACAATCCGTGAGCTTTTAGAAAACCCTTCGGGTTTCGGGGGAAATCGGAAGAATTCGTTAGTAAGAAATGACAATTGTCTTTTTGACTCAGTAGCAATCCATCACGCGTAGAGTGCACTCGTTGTGTTTTCATTGATGTATATAGAGCAGTTAAAACCACCAATTGCATATATTTATTTAGGTAGTTTGTTATTTTTCGGAAATTGATTTCCATGGCGAGTCAACTTAAGCAGGGTATGTCTATAAATAGCCAATCACTGGAAATTGATTACATTATATTTATAAATATTTTGTGTATAAGTTGAATTTTTTAAGAAAAAAGTGGTCGTAAATATTTTAATAAGGTACTAGACCGTGTTATAGAAGCAACGGGGATTTCGAAAAGTGCATTAAAAAAAATATAAAACAAAAGCACACCAAAAAAATTCATTTGACGTACCCAAGAGAAGTAGATAACTTAACAACAGCTCTATATAATTCCAAACAAAAGTACCTACTGTGTTGAGGCGGGGTGTTCTCAATTTAAATTGACGATGGAAGAATTCGAAAATGCTGATTTTGTTTTATTTGTATCATGACAAAAAGTCATATTGTATTAAAATTAGAAAAAGATAAAGAAGCGTAATATTATTATAGTAAGGTTCATTTTGTACTGATGGTTATTCTTTACATAACTTTTTACGGTAACTTTGAAAAGTTTTGCAAGTTGATAACAGAACAGAACCGCGTATCACGATCGCGTGTCATCGTCAATACCCGAAGCATGCTTCTAAAATCCGAAGGTTTTTTTAAGATCTCACGGACTGTACACGTGTGTTGATAAGTAATCGCATGCTGCTAATTAACCGACTTCATAAAAAAAGAGGTTATTTTACTACTTGTTAGCGATTAAATGAATGGATGAAAATATTCCAATACTAGCTTATGCCCGCGACTTCGTCTGCGCGGATCTAGGTTATCGCGCGGTGGCGCCCTCTACCGGAATAAAAGGTATCTTATGTTGATCCTTGGGGTTCAAACTACCTACTTAAATACCAAATTTCATCAATATCGGTCCAGTGGTTTCTACGTGAAAGCGTAACAGACAGACAGACAGACAGAGTTACTTTCGCATTTATAATATTAGTAGGGATTGAATTTTGTTTTTTTAAGAATTTATAATTTGATTGACTAATGTTTTAGTGTTCGGCGATGTTCGAAGTGTAGGTACGAGTCAAATACGTGACGTCATCTGTAATGAAGTAATTCAGCCCCGTAAAACCCACTTTCTCAGAATGTACATGTTAATGACACTACTGTTTATACTAGCATTCGTTTATCACTAAGAACCTATTAACCTCTTCACCGCCCCAGTCATCCAGTCGTGACAGCCAATGGAATCTCCCAAGTACTCCCAACATACATACAACTCGAAATCCTTCTGGAATAGAATTAAAAATCAAGTTGATTTGTTCCTGGTTTTTCTGTGGCGTACAGTACAGAGCACATTCACGTTTGTTTCGTGGCGGTGAAGAGGTTAGTAACTTTTATTGACGATATTGACGACCGGATGGCGCGATGAGCGGCAATTATCTGGCCCTCAAATGTATGCAGTTACTTATAGGTAATTTTGTATGGAGAATGGACAAATTTTGTGCCACTCAGTATACATCGAAACTTTCTATTGGATCCAATAATAAAGATTATCTGACTAAATTTTACCTCTTTGAATTTCTTGCCGGATTCTTCTCAACAGAGGTTTTTCCGAACCGGTGGTAGATTTTTTTGACGTTCATAAGTGCTTGTTATAGCCTAAATTGAATAAAGATATTTTGTTTTGTTTTGTTTTGTTTAATTGACAACTTTTTGAGAAATAGTCATTAACGTAGGTAGCTGTACTGAACTCTGAAAAGTTATATAGATCTGTCATGGTTGTAAGTACTACGTTACAAAGAATGATATCCATTCCAGTCATGCAAGTAACAAAGTGTTTACGCGACTGAACGAAAACTAACGCGAGAACAATGGGGCCCGCTCAGTGGAAAACATAATGTCAAATTATGCCTTCGCATGAAGTCACAGTTACCGACAGATTGTTTCCACAGTTGATATAATACTTATCAGCTGTTGAAAATACATAGTTGTTATTTTACAAGCTTTTACTTTTACTTACCTTGCATTATTCGTTAATGTTCAGTGGCCTTATTGTAAGTTTTCGGTTACAAAATATGTATCGATCGCGTTCGCGTTAAAATCTCAATTTATGTGGAAACACGAACAGCGCCTCTAGCAGAACGTTTGCGATGTTTGTTTCCATATAAATTGAGATTTTAACGCGAACGCGATCGAGACGTATTTTGTAACCGAAAACTTATTTTAAGGGTAATTGTACCACTACCATGAGTTTACAGTGACCGTACTCGATAGCGACGTCGTAAATTATATGTATTTATATTTTATAAGCGCTGTACAATTCTCCATACAAATAATTTACACCGTCGCTATCGAGTACGGTCACTGTAAACTCATGGTAGTGGTGCAGTGCAGGTCAATATATGTATGTATGTAAACTCTTTATTGTACAAAATAAGTAAACAAACATAATTGACAAAAAGTTAAATATATATATGTACAAAGGCGAACTTATCCCTTTAAGGGATCTCTACCATCCTTGCATGTCGAAATTCACCCACTTCCAAGGGCTACTCCGAAACACAACGTTCGAAGTTCGTGTCGTGCGGTCCCTCTCACACTTAGGTATACTATTTAATACAAGAGCGAGTGGGATCGCACGACACGAACTTCGAACGTTGTGTTTTGGAGTAGCCCTTCAGTGTTCATCTTTGACTCAAAATTGCAATAAAAGTTTTTGTTAAAAATTACATTTTTACAAGCTTTTTTGGTGACAGTACTTTTTGTTGACTGTACTTGCATTGTCATCTAAGCTACGTTTCCAAATTTCCAGTCGATGCAATTAACCATTGAGGAGTTCCGTTCTGCGGAAATTATCCTAGCCGGTCTACCAGGATTTCACTAGTTACCAGGTAGGTATATTGTATTGTAGTAGAGCCGTGGTGGCCTAGTGGTTTGACCTATCGCCTCTCAAGCAGAGGGTCGTGGGTTCAAATCCCGGCTCGCACCTCTGAGTTTTTCGAAATTCATGTGCGCAATTTACCACGAGCTTTGCGGTGAAGGAAAACATCGTGAGGAAACCTGCACAAACCTGCGAAGCAATTCAATGGTGCGTGTGAAGTTCCCAATCCGCACTGGGCCCGCGTGGGAACTATGGCCCAAGCCCTCTCATTCCGAGAGGAGGCCTGTGCCCAGCAGTGGGACGTATATAGGCTGAGATGATGATGATGATGATATTGTATTGTCACCAGATTTACATAAATATGCCAAATCTCAAGTCAATCGTACCACTGAAAGTAGGTCAAATTTAGCTTGTAAAAAGTTGGAAAACCCCTGACATTGTCACTTCAAAGTTCAATATCTCAAAAACGGCTGGACTGATTTTGACAAAACATGTCTAAGAACCATCGCTAGAAAACCTGCTTTCAAATAAAAAACTTCATTCATATCGATCCACCCGTTTAAGAGCTACGGTGCCACAGACAGACACACGTAGCGGTCAAACTTATTACACCCCTCTTTTTGCGTCGGGGATTAGAAAATACTGTTTTCCTTAGTCAATTAAACAAAATCAGAGTAATAAGATAGATAAGCGCCAAAATTCAAAATTGGAGTCTCCCGTGACGTCACGCTTCTGAAAACTGTCGCACGGCATTACGTCACGCGGAACTTTGTCTGGCTATATCTTTATCATTTTCTAATTTAATTGACTAATTAGAACTCAGTATTATAACCTGTGTGTGTAAGTTAACATCGAAATCCTTCGACCCATTTTCGCGTCACAAATGGGTTAAGTAGGACTAAAATATACAGAAACGAACACAACCGAGCTATACCTAGTAAATTTCTTAGCCATAATAAAGTTGAAAGCAGCAGGGCAGAATGTTGGCCTTGTGAAAGTTGCTTGTAGTTTTTAGTCAGTCGCGAATTCTCCATCGAGGGGGAACGACGTACGCGCCGAACGAGTTTAAACCCCAGTGACTGATACCGGAACTTGCACAGTGAAATACTTATTTAATAGTTCAGTGAGCTCTTGTTGTTCCTGGGCTTTTCGTTGGAAAAATGAACGTAAGTATTTTCAGTTGAATGGTCGGCGTCAAGGTTTACAACTTTTTCAAACTGTTACAGTTAATAATATAAGAGCTGGCAGGCATTTTAGAGTAGGTATTTGAGTTAGTTTAACAACTTAGATGACTTTGTTCATGACATCTCACAAGACAAACACAAAACCCAGGTCGCAGGTAGAGATCTAAAAAGATTTGTTCATATTTAACATTCTCGATCACAACCAGGTACTTTGTTATGTATTTATTTTTAGTTACCAGTAATATTACAAAATCAATATGTGCTTAAAATATTTTTTTAAGATTTTTTATGTCAATATGAATCTATATCTACAAATCCCACTTACCTACAGACTTACTTCTAGAACATGTTTGTAAATAAATATATCTAACTAGATTATATCGAACTACATTCTAACAGTTCAAAAATAACGTGAGGTATCCCATCTTAGGCTTCTAAGTTGGCAACGCGTCTGCAATACCCCTGGTATTGCAGATATGTATGGGCGGTGGTGATCTCTTACCATCAGGAGACCCACTTGCTCGTTTGCCATCCAGTCGAATAAAAAAAATCGAGCATCTAACTCTACTATGCTTATGCCCGTCTATGTTTATGCAGTTAGATATCATAAAAGAATTTACTGTACAAGATTTTACGTGGCCGCGAACAATATCAAAATAATAATTAAAAAAAAATGTACCAGCTCCCGAACCATAAATGCATTTGTCGCAACAAATGCTTTATTTTGTTTGCACATTTGGTTTTAGAAAGTCCTTAATGAGTGAAAGGGGTATTTCCGTTATCCAATCAAGTGTTAATTCTATTGCTAAAATAAAACCAAATTGAGCGAAACATTCGCGAGGTTTGTCTGTTATGTCATGGTCAACTTCAGTAACACTAACTGCAGTAGTTTAACAATCTTCAATTCTTCATATTTTACTGCGGCCGCTTGATGAAAATACTACTTACTCAGTGACCTATTCCAAACTTACATAAAGTAGTTACTTTATATGTTTATGCGAAAAGAACAATTAAAATGTTACTTTGAACATGAAACTATCGTGAGACTCACTCATATTAAATGACATTGTAACGGATAACTCACGTCTTAAATCGAATTTACCTGGACATGTTTCGGGCTATTTCGTAGCCCTTCTTCAAGGGAGCACGCGACTTAGCGGCTGCCACAACACGCGCACTACGCGCCACCGCTCTGCTCGCGCGAGAAATGAATTATCCGTTACAATATCATTTAGTTAAAATATTAGTTCTTTAAATTAATTTGATGCGTTCTCTCAATGAAAAACGCAGCATCGCGTTACGTCGCATTTTGGTGTGAACTGACTTTATAATTCGAAATTTCGTTCGAAAGTTCGAAAATCGAAGTTCGTATCGTACCGTTCCTCTTGCTATCGTATTAAACTACAGTACTTATAAGTGTCAGTGGGATCGAACGACACGAACTTCGATTTTCGAATTTCGTGGAAGCCCTACTGATCCGTAAAGTACAATTCAATAGAATCTAACACTTTTTTACACATTTAACACACCCTAACGTGGGCACGCTTGATTATATATGTCCCTGTTGTTGCAATTATCATCTAAAAGGAATCAAAAAAGAATAATAGTCACATCACAAAGCCTTAGGCAGCCCGGTGTTCATATTAGTAGGCTGGAAGTGTCTACAGGATTGTTAGATTCTATTGAATTGGAGTATAGGTGATATTCACGCTTAATTTTATTTAGGTAATTCAGTTCACATGATGATAATAATTATTTATTTCTTACAAGTCAAAAGTAACCTTCCCGAAACGGTGAAACTTAGGTATCTTTAAAAAAAACCGGCCAAGAGCGTGTCGGACACGCCCGAAGTGGGGTTCCGTAAATTAAATAATATTTTTCTAAGGTTTTCGTATTTTGTACGGAATATTCCAAGTTTAGGTATATTTTATACGTTAGGCTGCTATTTACTCTGAGACTACCTACCTACTAATAGTTCTCAAGAAAACTTAACCGCTATAGTTTTTAGCCGCTAGAGCCTTTGGTTACCTAACTACGCCACTGTTTAGGTCATTCTATTAATAAACCGTAATACTGCGTCATAAGGGGCTGTTTGACCACCCATTGATTTATTTTAATTGACGGATAAATGTGTGGTTTTTAACCCCCGACGCAAAAAAGGGGTGTTATAAGTTTGACCGCTATGTGTGTCTGTCTGTGTCTGTGTGCGTTTGTGTATGGCACCGTTGCTCTTAAACAGGTCGACTAATTTGAATGCGGTTTTCTTTTATTTAGAACCAGGTTTTCTAGCGCTGGTTCTTAGACATGTTTCATCAAAATCGGTTTAGCCGTTTTTGAGATATTGAACTTTGAAGTGACAAAGTCAGGGGTTTCCCAACTCTTTGTTGGTTAGGTTCAATAACAATCGTCGAGGGTTATAAATAAGTTCCAAGGGCCTTATCACACTTGCGAGTTACGAGCGTGTTTTCTACATATACAAATTGTACTACTACCATTAGTTGACAGTGACCGTACTCGATAGCGAAGCGACGGCGTAAATTATTTGTACGCTGTGCAATTCTCCATAAAAATAATTTACGCCGGCGCTATCGAGTACGGTCACTGTCAACTAATAGTAGTGGTACTGGCCGTAGAGGCCAACGCTGGTCTTCCGCTGTGACTGCTTGGCAATTTCGTGAAAAAACGGATAAAGGTCTAACGCTCTTAACAAATCATCCACAAGATTTTGGCATAAAGTAGGTATATGACTATCACAGTTACTTAACTATCAGGGCGCAACGACCCAAAGTGGCCAAAAATATTTGTAAGGAGAATTGTACAGCGCCCCTACAAATAATTTACGCCGTCGCTGTCGAGTACGGTCACTGTAAACTCATGGTAGTGGTATCAGGTCTTGGCCTTCGACACCAGGTTACGCCACGCTTTACGATCTTGAGCCAGCTATGCCAGCCTTCGACCCCAAGATCCAAAAGGTTTCAGAACCTCGTCCCTCCAGCGGGACAGATCGGGACGACCAACCGGTCTTCGTCCACTCGGTCGTCCCGCATGACTGCCATACCATATGCCATTTGACGACCGGATGGCTAAGTGGTTAGAGAACCTGACTACGAAGCTTGAGGTCCCGTGTTCGAATCCCCGCTGGGGCAGATATTTGTATGAATAATACGAATGTTTGTTCTCGGGTCTTGGATGTTAATATGTATTTAAGTATTTATCTATATTTAAGTACTTATGTTCATCCGTTGCCTAGTGTCCATAGTACAAGCTTTGCTTAGTTTGGGACTAGGTCAATTGGTGTCAAGTGTCCCATGATATTTATTATTATTATTATACATACAACTAATTTTAATAGTAGGCACACATAATGCAGTCTGCGGTCGTTTGAGTCACGTATGACTCACTCCCTCCGTAGCCCCTCTTTCAAGGAAGTTTGCTAAATATTTAATCGATTACAAATTCTATTCTTAATTTCCGATAATATTATGCTGCCAATATTGTACCTAACCTACCTTCCATTGCTGGCATAGGCAGAATGGGAGGGCTACGTGAGGTTCCCACGCGGACCCAATTCGGTTTGAGAACTTTACAGACTGGTGCGCGCAGGTTTGCTTCCGATGTTTTCTTTCGCCGAGAAACTCATGGTAAAATTACAAAAGTGATTTCGCACATGAGTGCCGAAAAACTTAGAGACGAGCCCTGGATTGAACCCACGACCCTCAGCTTAAGAGACCACAATTATGTAGGTCCACCAACCACTATCATGGTTTTCATCAACCACTAGACTATCATGACGTTTTTTAGGGCCTAAGGTGTCCTACCATAAAAAACTTTGAAAGAAAGAAAGAAAGAAAATACTTTTATTCACAACACAAGACACAACAATAGCATTAAGTACAAATAGACAACACATAGGAAATTATGCATCATTGCGGTTGTGAATCGGACACTGGCTCAGCATAATGCTGAAGCGTTAATAAAACACCTCAGACCTCAGCGCTGATTTTCAGCCAGCACCGTTGGTGACCCTCGGACTGCTACAAAGATATACTATAGTTTTATTACTATACATAAGACTACATAAATAGATAACTTGTAAACTATGAAACATAATGGGTCTCCCCCAGCTCACGGAATTGTCTTTAAATGATTATAAATGCTCTACGTCCACGCAAAGAGAGAAAAAATATATGACATGAAAAAAATAGCAGGCAAAAGCTAGTATTGAATATTCGTCGCATTTTAATATGGCAGCCGGCACGTGACGCGACACGCTCTTAGCCGATTTTTTTTCTCATCCAACCTTGTTGTGTGGGGTATCGTTATGTGGGGGATAGGTCTTTTAAAACCATTAGAGGGTTGCTACGAGTAGTTTTTTTTTCGATTCAGTGAGTTTATATCAAACTTACAAGGAAAACTATAACGGTTAAGTTTTCTTGATAATTATTAGTAGTTTAAGAGTAAATAGCAGCCTAAGGTATATAATTATACTTAAACTTGGAGTATACGGTACAAAATACGAAATCCTTAGATTTACGTATTTCGTACTTTATTTTATTATTTACGTATTTCGTAATGTATTTTATTATTTACGTATTTCGAGCGTGTCCGACACGCTCTTGGCCGGTTTTTATTTGCGCTCCATATCATAAGGTTGTAGTTATCGCAAAGTTATCGTAATAGTTAATACTTTTAACTTGCTGTATCGTCAGAACGTGGTTTATGTTGTATAACAGAAACTATCGTGGCGTGGCATGTAAATTATTCGAAACTGTCGGAAGTTGATTGCTTTATGCTGCCCGTTGTCGATATTTAAATAAACTACGGCCAAGAACGTGTCGGACCATGCTCAGTGTAGCGCTTCCTTGCCGTTACTGTTATAATGTATTTACCTGCGTACCTAAATACATAATTGATTATGTATTAAATTTTAAATACGCTGAGACAATTAAATTAAAACCCTAATCAAGAATGAAATAATCACACACACATCTAACTACCCTTTCGAGCTGTCACCGTTCACCCACCATTATTGTACAGTCATTAGCAGCAATATCTACCACAATAAAGCGTGCATAAAAATCTGATACGACTTTATTTCTAGAGCCCGTAGAATGCAGGTGACACTCTCATATATACTTATCTTTTTTAGGGTTCCGTAGCCAAATGGCAAAAATGGAACCCTTATAGTTTCGCAAGGTCTGTCGGTCTGTCTTGAGAATTATTAGTAGTTTAAGAGTAAATAGCAGCCTAAGGTATAAAATATACCTAAACTTGGAATATTCCGTACAAAATACGGAATCCTTAGAAAAACATGACTTGATTTTTTCGTAATGGCTACGGAACGCTGTTTCCGGTGTGTCCGACACGCTATTGGCTGTTTTTTTTAGATTTTTTACGGAGGGATTATTGCAAAACGCGAAAAATATTTGCCAATAAAAATATATACTAAGAAAATGCCCGGTACCAATATATCTAACCACCATTTAACTGTTAATTTAACGTTGATAAGATTAATTGATTATGGGTTTGTTACTAGTAAATTCGATCCCGGGGTTTTTTGTATGCATGAATCTCGGGATCCCGAGATTCGCCATAGTTACTAACAATCCCGGGATTTGGTTCTCCAGTTGTAACTTTAAATTACTATATCTCTTGAGTTATAGCACTTTGGAGCATTCGGCCGGCCGAGGTAGGTACGTAACTGCGGACACCACGAGTTTCTACAGAATCCCCATTTTAATTATTTGCTCATAATAATAGGTAGGTAACAGCCTGTATAAGTCTCACAACGAAACTTTTTATATACATTTCTATTCCCAACATAGAAATAACGTAAAACTAAAACCGTCAAGGTTACTTCAAGACATATTTCGGTTTACACGTTTATTACTTCCTAATAGTAAAATAGAATTATTTCCTGCAGTATTACATTACATATTGTAACATTTCGGATATTGATGTACGAAAGACTAATAAAAGTACCTACCTATGTACATACCAGTACATAACGATATGAGTAACCATATCCAGACTTCTGAAATTCCCTTCTCGGTTTTCATATTAATTTTACGATATTTCTGTTAGGAATAAATTAAATTATTTAATACTAACCATAACAACAAATAGAAAAAAAAAAAAACAAAAAAATAAGCTGGGCCTGGGAATCGAACCCGTTTTTCTTGGACTTGACCGTGTGGCATTAAGCAGACATCTCGGAATGTTGAATGTTTGAATTGACTCCTGGGCACGTTTATCTTTTTAGATTGTTTTAAAGTGTTCTTTTTTTTCTGGTTCGCGCGGTTTGTTGAGGTACTTGTACTATTGCTTATTCTGTTGTTGAAAAGTCATAGACGTGCCTCCAAAACCTACAAAATTTCCATTAACTTTGGAATACTTTCTAACTCTATCTCTTACAACATAATTTTAAAAAATAAGTATGTCAAACTATTTATATTGACGAGTAGATACAATAAACGACGAAAGAAATATTGAATGCTGTTAGATAACAAAACACAACATTATTGTAATTATTATCCAATGTTTTAACCAATTTTGAAAATATTTTGATTGGCAACCACGTAACTCGTATATTTAACACTTTACTCCGTAATTATGTATTAACTAACACGCAGTAAACTCCCTATTGCAGCTCTATTAGCTGAACGATTACGTTTCCAGCGGTTATAATTGCATACGTAAAGAATTCAACAAATTACCGACCTCAAGGAAATGTAATCTCGAATTAAAATCGAAATATCAACATCATACGAGCCGTTAAATTATAGGTGCAACAGCAATCAAACTAAAAGTGGGTGATTCGGATGATGAGAGCAGGCCGGCAGCAGGCAGGTGCATAGATACGAAATGCAAAATTCGAATTCCGTAGTAGCCCCCTGGACCAACCTACACACACTCCATTTCAATAGAATCTGACAATCCTGTAGACACTTTCAGCCTCCTAATATGAACACCGGGCTGCCTAAAACTTTGTGTTGTGACTATTATTCTTTTTTGATTCCTTTTAGATGATAATCACATGCAACTACAGGGACAAATCGACGGGAAAGAAGTAAATACTCCTATCTCACTCAGTAGGCCTGTATGAGATAGGAGAATTTACTTCTTCCCCGGCGAAATATAATCTAGTGCACCCATGTTAGGGTGTCTGAAATGTGTAGAAAATTGTCAGATTCTATTGAAATGCACTTTACACCCTCAGTGCGGGATAAAAGAAGTGATTGCCGATTGCCGATTCCCCTAATCCAGGATGTAGTGACGAAAAATTTAAAATGCGTAGGTATTTCAACTCCGAGGTACCTATTGCATCCGAAGGCATACCTATATAACTCACGCTTAACCCTCCAGTTCGCCTAAAGAAAATGTTTATTTAGTTATCGGATTCGAGAGAACATCGCACAAAACGAGTTAACTCGGCAGCAAGACTGAAAGGATAAAGTATGGCTGAGGTAGAGCTTGTGTACGTCAACTGCGAGGTGTTGCATTCTGTATACGCAGATATAGGTACCTATATTACATTTCAATAGAATCTGACAATTTCCTAGACATTCAAGACACCCTAACGTGAGTACAATTAACTATGTATGTCCTTGTTGATGTGATTATAATCTACTTAGTCACATCACCAAGACCTAGGCAACCCGGTGTTCACATTAATTGGCTGGAAGTGTGTACAGGATTGTGAGGTTCTATTGAAATGGAGTTTAATTCACGCTTTTCTTACTCTACGGGTAAATAAAATGTTTGTTGTATTTAGTATTTTGTCAACAGTAAACATTATTATTGTTGGAAATATAGGATCATAAGCATGATTGTCTGTTTTAACAGTGTCTCAAATGTCGTAAGTGACATTCAGTAGAGTATCTGTCCAATTTTATTTTCTTTATTAATTTGGCACTTCGCTTCCGCCCTTCCCTTATGGACGCTGCTCGCTATCGTACCTCCTACGTTTACGTGTATTGATAAATCCATTTAGATCTCTTAAGTATATAAGTAAATTCACAGTGTACTATATGCTGAGACATATTATAGCGGTGAATACAAAAGTGTGGAGTTTAATTTCAATCCAATCAAGAAATCCTGTTGGCAATAACTTCCATCCATCTACTGCACTGATCCAGGACTCTAACAATTATACGTTATATAACTTAGAGTGAAAGGTCGCGCCTTTTACGGAAATGTTTCCCGCCATCATTAAAGGCATTCTGTCCAAACACGCATTCGGAAGTAGGGTAATGTTTCGCGCTAAGCATTATTACTCTTACCAACATGGAAGCATTTACGACGAATTATGCTGTATTTGTAAATTTGTTGGAAATTATTTGGGAAAAGTTTATCAAGCGAGTAAGTTTTTATTTAGCTTGCCCGGTTTGTTCAGTACTTTATCATCATCATCTTCCCAGCCTATATACGTCCCACTGCTGGGCAAAGGCCTCTTCTCAGAATGAGAGGGCTTGGGCCATAGTTCCCACGCGGGCCCTGCGGATTTGGAACTTCACACGCGAAATTGAACTGCTTCGCAGGTTTGTGCAGGTTTCCTCAAGATGTTTTCCTTCACAGCAAAGCTCGTGGTAAATTTCAAATGTAATTCCGCACATGGATTTCGAAAAACTCAGAGGTTCGAGCCAAGGTTTGAACCCACGACACGACCCTCTGCTTGAGAGGCGCCACTAGGCCACCACGGCTTTTTGTTTAGTAGATACTTATTTGAGTCAAATCTTGGAAGCTAAATTTTACCCACCTCCAGTGGTCGGATTGACTTGAAATATGGCACACTTAAACAGAACTACTTAACTCAAATTATGTGTGGACTAAAAATCATGAAAATACCGACCGACCGAGCGGCAAACTCGGTCTGAATGTGGGCAATTAAGCATAAACTTTTGAAACTAAATACCGAGTTTACTATTTTCAACAAAATTGTTTGCTATCTATCTTATTTTGTTAGACACTGCGCTTATCCTTCAGTGTATATATGTCAATTTATAACTAAACGTTACTTAGCGTCTGCAAATTGCGAGGCCACGAGCCACGAATGTCGTGACGGCGCATTCTTTGCCGAACTCATTTTGACAACAAACGCGAAACACGACAAATGGGAATTTTTACGAGTCGTGTTGTTATGAGACTGGCATTTTTTTAGGGTTAAATAAAATAAATAAAGCCCTCTCATTCCGAGAGGGGGCCTGTGCCCAGCAGTGGGACGTATATAGGCTGAGATGAATGAATGGTGAAAAAATAAATAAAAAGACATTTATTGCCACATTAAAAAAATACAATGAACATAACAGAAACACAACAAATAAAACGTAAATTTAGAACTACACGGGAGAAAAAAACAATAAAAAAATAATAATAATAAAAATAAAAAAAGAAATACAAAAATAAAAACAACAAACACGTTACAAATATGTGGCAATAGGTTCAAGCTCAGCATTTACATGCTGCTGGTCGATGAAACCGGCGGCGCTGATTTTCAGCCTGCACCCGTCTCGCGACATGTTTTACATCCGTAGGTTCCGTAGTCCTACATGAAATCCTGAAGCCCCGTTTAAACTTGCAAACGAAAACGAGTTTGTAGAGTCAATCGACAGCCAATACGAGTATAATGTACGCTTGCATGATTTGCGTTGCACGTCTAAACTGTACCCTTAGTGTACCTAAGTTTTCCATTCGGTTACAAAATACGTCTCGATCGCGTTCGCATTAAAATCTCAATTTGTGTGGAAACACGAACATCGCAAACGTTCCGCTAGAGGCGCTGTTCGTGTTTCCATACTAATTAAGATTTTAACGCGAACGCGATCGAGACGTATTTTATAACCGAAAACTTACATTAAGGATACCTGGGTATAGTTTCGTCCATCCGTCCTAGAGTTAAAAGCTGTTATGGATAGAAACTGTATTGGGCTCGAGTAAACAAATTTAGCATAACTAATTATTACCATAACTTTGTAGAACGTAATTATATTGTTATAATAGCCTGTTATTGCCACATGCAGGTAAATTTAAAACCATAGGTACATTCAGCGTTTTTGCAGCGTTTTTTTTTTGTCATTGGTGTCTTTGCAGGTGTTATTAAAAGAGATAATGTACCTATAGGGTTGTTTTTTTTTATGAAAATTGAAGGCAATACCGATGCTGAATTTAGCGTGATTAAAATTCTTGTGACTTGTCTTTCCGTTGTGCTATATAAACGTGGGACGCTAATGACGTTTGACCGCGCGGTCAAAACGCTCGAATATTCGCCCAGGTACGGACTACTGCTATAAGGAAATATTTTAGTAAAAACGTTCCAAATCATTGTCATGCTACCCTATTCTTTAATTTCAAGAACTGTATAAGGTATTTCTACATTATATATTTAAGAGTTGGATATTTATTTGAAGTTACGAAGCTCGTGATTGTGTAAAGTAACCTATCTTCCCGAACGAATTACTCTGAGTTCGATATCTAAATCTAACGTATCGTTACTTCTTCTCGTCGTTGAGATCATTAGGTTGTCAATATTTACTACCGAATGTTATTTCTAAAAATATATGTTTTAGTAAAATCCTCGAGGTGATGCCGGTCAATTAGATACGTCTATTATTTATGTCTTTGTTATTTTATAGTTCCACAATTCTATTTATATCCTGTTGTGAATGATTTAGGAATGAAAACAAGAGCCTAAAGTGGAGCTAAAAATTCGTAAAAGAGTAATTTCTGTGAAATTATGTGGTTTCCTAACTCCAGTCTTATAGCAACCGTTGCGTGCCTTTTGCGTGCAAACAATCAAGACAATCAAACTCCGCTGGTTTCCGCAAATTGTAAATTAAAAAAATACCGTGAATTAAATCGTAGTCTATGCGCAGTGCACAGATAAGCTAATTTAATTAACTGTGTCATTGTCCAATTTGCAAGCGCGCACAATAAGTGACGCAAACGTCCTAATTTTCAGTGGTGCCAGCCCAACCGACACTTTTTTAGACCAAAAAGATTTTTATCTAGTTCACACCATTGTTGAGCCTAAGCCTGCCTAAGCCTTTTATTGCTAGTTTTTATCAGTTTTTAAATCATACATTGAAGGATTACCATAATTTTTCTGAAGGGGCAAAGTGGCAAGCTTGTACATACATACCTACTTAATTATTAATTAACGATTTACATAAAAACTGTTCACTTCGGCAGTATCTTGGCAGCATAAAATGGCAGAACATTTTAAAATTAAATATATATGTGCATAAAATAATATGTATGCTAGGTATATCTGTGCTTATTAAAATGAAAAAAAAAAACAGGATTTCAAACCGCATCTCTTGGTTTACCGTGCCGAGCAAGGGCACTAAATTCAATGCATCATAACGTGTCCGATCAACCCATACGAATAATACGTTTGGTCGATAAGATACTGCTACTGCCAGTAGTGGTTTAAAAAATGTATCTTAAACAATGTACTTTACTTACTCTCTTAAAAACAGATATAATCAAAGCTACTGTGTACTCTACCAGGCGTCTGAAAGATACATGTGATGTAGATAGTTTAGGTACATTACGATATACACGCAGTAAATCTTAGCCGTGCTAAACTAAATCTTCAAGATTTCATCAGGGCTACGAATACTCGGTTTAAGTTTGAATTCTAAATACCAAACAACTTTAATATGCCTTGACCCAATTTGCGCTCTGGCGCATATCGGTTGCCTGTTAATTTGATGATCGATACGATATCTACAGTTCAAAGTAGCCTTATATTTTCCAATGTCTTACCTTTTATTTCTTCGAAATTCTTATCTAAATAGCAGTAGCGTTGAGTGAATATTATCGCTAGACAACCCGGAGAGTGAAAGATTCGTGAATTGTTGTTCGTTGTCTTCGGCTCCACCACTCAATTGACTTTATAAAGCTTTTGACTTGTCGACGACACGAGAGCGTCAAAATGGGAACTTTGGAAGAGGAATTCCGGTTCTAGACGAACTTCTGCCTAGAGGAACGTACCACGATTAAATCGGGACGTTCTGAAGAAGAAAAAAGTTACTCTAAACCGACGTGCATGCATGAAAAGATTGATGAATGTAGAGGTAGCGAGAGTTGTAACTTGTAAAAGTATGCCAGAATCGTAGCAGTGGAAAGATGTAGTCTCTGCCTACCCCGTTGGGAAAGGGGTATGATTTTATGTAGGTATGTATGATGTATATATGTGTGACTTGTCATACCTGATTTCAAGTAAAAAATTTAGGCAACCTGGTAGGAATCGAATTCTTACAGTGTATGGCACCACGCCACTGCTAAGTAGATATCTAGGTGACACCTGCCTCTAAAGGTGCGTAACGGCTGCAAACCGTTTTATGCGCAGACTTACTTTTATGATGATAGTTAATTGATCTCAAAGTGAAATTTCTCAAAATAACTTTTTTTTATTGTCTTTTCCCTCTTGCCCGCTCTACCATACACTTTTACATGGCTCTACACTCCCGGCCAGTATTCATGCTTATTGCGTTGCTTTTTCGAAGTTCTGCATTGATTAACCCTATAAGATAAACTTTAAAAGTGTGCGATTTTGAAAATGCACATGTTATAAAAGTTTTGGAAAATTGTATTTGGCAAAGGAATGAAATGCACATTTACAGAAAGGTCACGTGAAAAATAGTACAATTCTCAGTTCCTTTTTGCCACTAAATCTGAATAAATTGTAGTGGCGAAACTACCTGCGACGTGAGACCGTGTCAAACTACACACGAGATTCATTCAACATAGCTGTTATAGTAATATTCTCATCGTTAACTATATCTACAGCATAAATTGAACTTTTTACAACATACAATTATTGCTCTAACTCCGCCCCCAAACAACGTATGACTTGAATAGAACAATAGATGCTCTTAATATGTAATTAACTAATTATACTCCTATAAAGTTATGTCTATGCTTGTTTCGTGTAAATGAGTGTGTGAGGAGTTCATTTTAAGGTTGCATTTCCACCAGAGATATGCGAGGTTGTGTTGCGAGAAATGTGTTTTTCATTCATCATCATCATTATCATCTCATAGGACATTCACTGTTGGACATAGGCCTCCCCCATAGACCTCCAGTTGTCTCGGTTAGAAGCGGCTTGCATCCACCTTGAACGGGCGACTTTAACCAGGTCATCCGTCCATCTCGTTGGTGGACGTCCAACGCTGCGCTTGCCGATCCGCGGTCTCCACTCGAGAACCTTTCGGCCCCAACGCTGCAGGGTTACTACGAAACTCGAAACTCGAAGTTCGTGTCGTGCGGTCCCTCTTGCTCTCGTATTAGGTAAATAGTATGAGTGTCAGAGGGACCGCACGACATGAATTTCGAGTTTCGTAGTAGCCCTGCTGGTATGTGAAACACTTTGCTCAGGTATTTGACCAGCTGTCAATTAGAACAGTGTTGAGTAAAAACGGGGCACTTTGTCGCTCTAACTCTCGTAGTTTCTTACTCCGCAGCAGCAGCAGCATTCGTATTTCGCTAAAACGATATGGTGTTAAAATAATGTTTTTGCTCGTAAACAGGCCGAATTTGAATAACAAATGCAAGTTTCACTCGCCCGCTACAATGTTATGAACCGTTCAAGGTGTGAACTCAATATTTTGTAAGAGAAATCTATTGAGTTTAAATTTTCATGAAATAGAGTATTTTTGGAAAGGTTATTTATTCGAGTTGGTAAGACATAGTTAGAGTGCAAGAAGTGCGATGTTTTTCAGCCTTAGCTTTTATCATCATCTGCCTAAGTGGGCAATTATTAATTAATTACCTACTAAGATTAATAATGCTAACTACTCGTAACTCTTTTTGTGTTCTATTGCCTCTTGCTTTAAATGCTGAACCGATTTACAGGAAATTTTGTACGGAGATTGTTTGAAGCGTTGGGAAGGGCATAAGACACTTTCTACCCCAGAAAATAAGCTAAGTATTCTCAAATTACACACGACACTCACTTTGTCACGACACGAATAAATGATTTCTATTTCTATTACATTTTCAAAAATATTAAAATTCTGTGTGACGTCAGACCTACGCAACTTTTTACTAAGGATTGACATCACGTCACGGGCCCACAGTCCCGAACTTTGACGCGCTTCGACTTTGTAGTTTTTTATTTGATTGACAAAAGAAAAAATACGTTACAGTTTAATTGACGGACTAAATATTTAGAATACCTAGTATTTCATACCCATGAAACCACCCAATTTTGATTCCTACATACCGCGGGCGCGAGACATTAAACCATTATTGTCCATTATCGAGCATTCCTCCATTTACAGACTGATTGCTCTCCATAGAATACCAATCCGCAAGTCAAAGGCCCGGTAAGGTCGCCCCCCTTCCGGCTAAGTTTTCCCCCTCCGTGAGCTGCATCCATTGTTTGTCATTGTTCAACTCTTGCGCTGGAACTCTGTCTAGTTACGGAGTCAGATATCGTCTCAGATGAGCGACTTTTTGTTTGAGAAGTATAATGAGGCTGATTAACATTTAAGAGGAAAAAAACAAAGCCATAAAAAGGCCGCTCTACACGTTTCTTAGAGTCTTGGCGTAAGGGTCTCTATCGAAATTAATTATCGCGTCCTTTGCGAAGTTAGACCTTTGAACTTCGTATCGTGCAGACCGATAATATAGGGTACCAATTTAATATGAGAGTAGGGATCCTCTTTTAGTATGTCCCTACCCTACAGGGAACTTAGATAAAGATTTTATCTAATCTAACCTATGCACTAGAGCACTATGTCGCCTAGATCCATATTTATATACGAAGTTTACAAGCATGAGAAGTGAAAACTAGTTTTTCAGAGGGCTTGCACGACACGAACTTTGAGTTTCGAGTTTCGTAGTAGCCCTGCTCAACCCGTGATTCGAGTGACATGTGCACGAATTATCATGGCGTACAAAATTGGTCGAGCTTTATCATGGTTCTACATTACCCGCACCCGTTAAAGGAAGTATTTGACAAGAGTCCAGCCAGTGGCGTGACTAATAAGTAGCCATTACATTAAGCAATCGTGTCCACCCCAGACACATACGCCATAAAGACGACATTGCGTTGTGTAAGCGACACGTGTAATTTAGGTAACTCTTGGAGCGTGATGGTTTCGATTAATCGCGCAAAATGTACGTAATTTCTCTTTTGTCATTTCGCGTTTGATCGGACGTTTCCTTCCTCGGCTATCACTTAACGTCTACCACCTTTTACTTTTTATTTAAACTCGTAATTTGGACCTAATCCAGTTTTCTAGCAGTCGATAGATATTTATAAAGGTTTACACTTAGGTACGTGTAGTATTTTCACAGATACCTTTTTAAAATCGACCTGCTGGTGGTAATTTAGAAGTGTGTGCGTCCGTATTTATTTCAAATTCGTCTAGCTGTTTTACTTGTGAAAGACTGGTAAAGAAGTAAATACCTGCAGAAACTTAACCCACATCGCCCAATTTTCGACGATTTAACTAGACCCGAAATCCTTGAATAAATTGCATCACTAATTCCAGCCCATTTAAAAAAGTTTAAAAGAAAACAAGTACAAACTTACTACTGTGTATACATACACCTCAACATAAGTAGGAACAAAGCTCGAACAAAGTAATTTAAGTATACGACGTAACAAAAAAAATGGCGCGAAATAAAGTTCAGTCACGCACGCGAACTTTATTCAAATTCACAGGAAACCGGACAATCACATGGGATTATCATTATCTTAACATCTATGACTTCCCATAGTTGTATAATGCACGTAATGTGTCCGTCAACGATTATACTGTTTTACTTTCTCCGCTTCCGAATCACAATGGATTCACATCAGTCCGCCATGATGCTCAACAAAAGAACAATGACACTGACAAGTGACCATTTTTCAAAATAGCGCGCGTTGCGTAAGCTGCGTTCATATTTTAGAACTAATGGACACGTTCAAAAACAAACATCATTGAACCTGAATTTGTTATGCTTGTCGTAGTTTATGGAAACTAGAATGGTTCGTAACTAATCAAAAACCAAATAGAATTATCGTGAAACATTATCGTGATTTTATGTTTTGCCTTGACCCTGCACTCTTTTCAACCTACATTTCTTTCGGAAAGTGTTTTACCGAGTCAAATACATGCTAATGATGGTAAAATATGCATATCTCAGTCGCTACGATTAAATGTGAGTTATAAATCGATTTCTAATTTCGCTTGACGAGAAAACCGCTGTTTAGCATTTCTCCTTGCAAAATACATGGTAAGATAGTCAGATAACTAAGATGATTTGTGGTCTTAGAAAAGGGAAAGAGCTAAGTCTAGGCACGATTTGCGTCAGTCAAGCACTTTGATCTTTTGGTGGTTAAGTACTTGAATGAAGAGCGAAATTAAAAAGCACAAAGCTATTGTCAACGTTTTGCTTTCACTGTAAAATCCTGACTGACTGTGGTAATTAACCCGCGGTTAGACACTTTCGATGAGAAATTAGCATAGGTTTAGTATCAAGTTGGCGTGAACTGCGTCAAAAACGCGTTAGAATCGTCTAAATTAATTAGTAAATATTTCGTTATGAACCATGAAAATTTAGATAGGTACTTTTCGACTGGACCGTTTTCCGTTTTTTTTAGTGGTCGGTTTGATTTGCAATTTATCAGTATACTAGCTTTTGCCCGCGGCTTCGCCCGCATGGTATTCGATTATCGCGCGCTGTTCCCTCGGGAACTATGCATTTTCCGGGATAAAAAGTAGCCTATGTCACTCTCGGGCCCATAAACTTTTACGAGTATAATATTAGTATGGATTAGTAGATAACGTCTGTAGGTTAGAGTGGGTACACAGTGTAAACTTGTACGATAAAAAAATACACTCGAAAGAAAGATTGTAAAAACATATTTTTGTTTGATTGTTGTATTAGGTCAAAGTCACATTTCACCCATTTCGCCACTTCTACGCCACATGTAGGTACCTGAAATTTATTTTTCATACGTGGATTGATCAACAATGTAAGAGTGAATAGAAACAGATGAAAAAAAAGTTAAATGCAGAGTATATTACCTATTTATCGTCGCTAATTTTATATTTCTAACCAGTCTTGTTCTCGACCGGTATTCCGAGTTCTGTTCCATTTTATTCTTATTTTTCATTGTTATTAGCAACCCAGCTCCACCTACGGTCACTGACTGACCGCGGCTAAGAAAGAAACGAGTTGTGTCGCAAATAAGGTGAAGTTGAGAGTCGTTTTGTTTTGAACTTGTAGAAAGCATATGGTGCAGCGTGGGCAAACAGGTTTTCAGTTTCGCATTTATGGCAATGATTATAAATAGCTATAAAGCCAGTTACACCTATATATGTGCTAGATCTTTATGATTATAACTGGCTAACCAAATGCCTAATGGCTAATAATACCTGTCCGATATTTTTTGAAAATAGTAAAGTAAGTTTTGAAAGTAGGTACAATAGGCTAGGCCGTAAGGTAGTACCAACGGTTGGTATCCATTTCCTCGCCATCGAAGTAAAAATCAGAGTGTAAAACTCGAGCAGCGTACCGGTTCGGGTGGCTATATGAACGCCTCGGGTAAAATGGCTCGTTTTGTGCTCTTGTTGTACAATCTGCTATTGTAACCTTTTGACAGACAACGAAGCTGCGGTAACACCGGTAACAGGGTCCCTGTTTGGATGTGGCGACTCCTAGTGCATTTCAAGTGAACAAAGAATCGAGTGAATCGTTCAAAGGTTAACCGGAAGAGATCCCTTTAAGGGATAAGTTCGCCTTTGTACATGTCTTTCTCTTCTAAATTGTAAATTTCATATGTCTTATATGTACAATAAAGAGTTACAATACAATACAATACAATACAAATATATTACTTATATATACTTAACAACTCCAACATCCTGAATCGCGCCATCGATCTTAACTCAGTCGTATACAATACAACTTCGGACTTCGGTCCCCAGGCATAACATCTGCCTGGAAAGAGATCTCTATCGTGACCTCCTCCCACATGGGAAAGGCACTAATGCCTAAAAGCTGTAATGCATTTTGAATTACTCCTACCGTTGATGGTATTCTCGGTCAATCTGTTGCAACGGCATCTTTGAAATAAGGCGCTAACTGCAGTTCGAATTCCTCGCACATGCAATTGCTACGGTAATCGTATACCGTTCAGAGAGCTAAGACTCAAATTAAATTGGCAAAGGGGGACTGTTAGTTTGATGCTGCATTTGGTGTGAGGATAAAATCCACCGCCACCTAGTCATCAATCAAATATAGGAAAAACACAACCCTCCTCCGGGCGGTAGGGTAAAAACTAGCGCTAAATAGGGAACTAGCTCAAAACGTACCTAAACAGTTTTTTTTTCATGTCTTAATTGCCTTTTAAACGTCCGTAGGATGCCATAATATCATATTATTTCAATTAAAATTTTTGGAGTAGATTTTGATAGATATTTATTTTAGGTAAATGGATCTTTAAAACCAAGGACGATTTAATCGAAGGAATTTCATGTTTTTAATTTAGGACAATATGACTGTATTACTATGCCCAATAGGTGACAGATATTTCATGTAGGTATACTGTCCGGGAAATTTTATTACCTATTTAAATATTACGCATTACGGAAAATTACCCATTTTACCTATACCTTGGTCCATAACTTAAACAAGGTACAATAAGCAGCTCAAGTATCGAGGTTCTTTAGGATATATATCTGGGCATTTGATTCTAATATTTTTTTAATAACTAAAATAATCCAATTTCGTATTTCCTTCACATTGATTACACGTATGTAGGTATATGAATAATGATAATACATAAGTGTTTTTATACATTAACACGCACATGCAAAATCGTGCTCATCTCCGTTTTAGCATCACGTACATTGACGTAACTAAATATCGACACTTCTAAACGCATTACCGAACTTACATAAAACAAAATTATGATAATTATCCACATTCACTTTTTGCAATAATTATAATGTAATTATATTGAAGTTATATTATTGTTGTATAATGGAAAGTAAAGGGCTTACGACTCATGCGCAAAACTGGTCATGGAGAAAGGTTATGAGGCTGTATTTTGTAGCGAAAGTTTCATTGAGACCTATAGAAACCTTACTGTATCGTAGTTGCGGAATATAAGGTTCTATCAGGGCATTTCTACTTCTGCTTTAAATGACGCTATTGAAATATGTTTTAGCTCTGTATAAAAACGACTCGATCATTGTGGTCACGTGACAGCTGTCAGTGTTTTTGACTTTTGTATTTGCACCTTGTTATTGGACTTCCTTCCGTCCACTCTTTTGCTTGCACTCTTGCTTGACTCTCGCTCGCATCGTGTTATGTATTGTCATAAGCCTAAACTAAATCTGTTTGCATTTTGTACATCAACAAATATTATTAAACAGCAAGTTATACAGTTGATCTCCGTGATTTTATTTGCTGTCGCTACATCTTTATTCTCTCGATCCACGCACTCTTGTAATAGACGCAACCTATTTTCTTTTCGGAATTGGGTAATCCTGGGTTCTCCGTACTCAGAATCACGTGCACTATTGATTTTGACGAAGAAAAAAAAATGCCCCCAATTTTCCATAAAATTTTGTGTGTCCATTTCGTAACGACCCATATCCACTAAATGAAAAAGAAGTCACAAAACTCGTGATTCAGAGTAAGGAGAATCCAGAATTAGTACCTAATTCTGAAAAAAAAAGTTATGTATGTCATTTAAAGTAAAAATGTCCATCTAAGTCTAAGTGATGTCAGTGCGACGAAACCAAAACTTAGATTGTCGTCTCGACAATTATATTTTTAACGCGACACAAAGAATAAAGGTAAAACATTAGTCAAGTAATTTTGCACGCCGTAAAAGGAACATAAAAACTGATTTTCCATGAAAGGGAAAGTTGTAAACATGTCAAAGTAAAACAAATGGAAATAAATGTGACAAGTCTTAGTTATGTCCTTATGAGGAAGTATTAGTTATACCAATTCGTTTTCTATTGCCCGCATGTTACGATTACGAGCGCTTATTTAAAAAGCTAATGGATGTTTTGGCAAAGTTTAAGTGATATATCATACATCAGTTTTTGTCCGATGACATGTTACAGGCTAAACTTACAAAACTTATTGGCCGTGCAGTGAAAGCGGTTTCTATGAATGACTGTTATGCAAATATTTTGAAAATATATTCGTGTCATAACTTATCCTGGCAACACAATACACTGCCACTAGTTTTGGATTGTAATAAAGTCTGTTAATTAATAAAATTTACGGCATATATGGGGGTAAGGCATGGGTAGGATTACTTAATATTCAGGATTTCTCTCGAAATCTCAGGATTATGGTCGGATTTTGTAAATCAGAGGAAACTTCAGAGTTTGTTCAAAACATGACGACGGCTGGCCCCGAGAATTGCAATATTTTTTTTTATAAAATAAGGCCTTTTAAATGGACTCTTTAATATTTCATCTGGTCCTTACTTACTTAACTGTGCTTCGGGCGGGTCGCCGTCTTATAGTCTTTAGTCTATTTAGGGTGTAGGTACTTTAAATATTGCTGGGTTTTATAGGTACTAATAATAATAAATAATAAGTAAAAAATAAGAAAATTGCATTGTCAAAGAATGGTAACTTATAGATGTTATAAACCAGAATCTAACACATAGGTACTTACGTACTTGCCCAAAGACGCGGAAATATTATACAATAAAGACAATGCTGTAACGATTTTATAATTGTAAGAGATTTAGTTATGCATATTATGCCGCCTTTGTCTACTGGAAGGACACTTTGTGTCGCTAGTTATTTTTACGTTTACTCTTGAAAAAAATTTTTTTTTTTAGTTCACAAAGTTGCTGATTCGACAAAGATAAATCTTATGTCCAAACTTTAACGTGAACACTGTTATCAAATCCTCTTTGACCCACCTATCCTTCGAAGTGTCGCAGTCAGAACGTGTTCGGACAAGGACAATGTTAACAATTCAACAGCGAGGGTGGATCCAGAAGGTGGCAGTCACCAGTCTCGCGCAATTTAGAACAAAAAAACTTTTGTATGGAATCTGCATGGCAAACCATTACCATAATATAAACTAAAACCTCAGTACAGTTTAGCTGTCAGGTCAACTGTCATGAGTGTCATGTCAGGCATGTTGCTTAGCTTGTGATTGTGACTCGCATACTTTATTCGTTAATTTCTTTAGACTTCTATTTAAGTTCGTCTTAATTGTTTTCTAAAGTAGTGACACGTGACTGACGTAAACATATTTTGTGAAATTGGCACCGAAAAGACGATTTATAACGTGTGAAATTTGTGGAAATCGAACAAGTCGACATAATCACGAAAAAAGGATTTTTATGGCAAAATTTCCGTTTGACGAGAACCGGTAAGTATTGTCTTAGATACTTTTAGCTATATTTTGTAGCAGCAAGTTAAATAAACAAAGGGAAATAGATATTTAATATCCTTATCATTGTCCACTAGGGATGTGTACTACAACTATCGATAACTGTAGGCTTATTGGTTTATCAGTGCAACTAATATTACTTTATATAAGAAGAAGAAAGATCGGAACTTTATGACAACTTACATGCAATATGACCATAATTATAAGCATTTTCAAACTTCCGATATTTCAATGCAGTTGAAAATATCTTTATCATGGGTAGACAAGACACACACAGCCTGGATAAATTATTGAGTTTAGTGATTACATAACATTTTAACCGTAAATTAAAAAAATAAATACCTCTGTTTTAACGATAAAATGTTTTCAGATGCAGGGCACAAACTAGTGGGAAAAGAAGATTTGGTGAATGTTTCCATAAAAAAATTACATGTATTAAAATACATACGTGAAGATCACTTTGAAAACAGGGCTTTGAAAAAAATAAAGGAAATCAATAGAAAACTTGTATTTTATTTTGGGTCCACACCTAAATCCAATACTATGTGTAGGTATACGACTTAAGTGTGGACTCGATCTTAACCTAAATTTGATTACAAAAATTGTTGACCTAAGCCTGTATTTCAACCCTCACCATTTTATCGATATCGATAAAAAGCGCAAACGTTTAGTATGCTGCACTATTTAAATCTGTTATGTTGGTAGTATTGTTTTTTGGCGTTAAACGGATCTTTGGCTTGGCGTACATTTTGGTAATGGTTTGCCATGCAGACTCAATACAAACTCGATTCCATTCGCTAGTATGGGAGTCCCGCCTCTTAAAACGTAGTGGTTATATTCTCTTTGGCAGTCACATTCACATAGGGTCGGTCATGACCCCCCACCCGGAGCCGTGAGCTGGGTCAAGCATCTAGGACAACAATAGACATTTTTCAAAATTAATATCTTTGTGCGACAAGAGGAGAATTTATTTTGTTGAGAAGAATTGATTGTTTTGAAAAAAATACTTTCTGCCAAGTTTCTTGCGACGCATTCTACTCAACAATGATGGCATGATGGTCTTTCCAAAAGCGCTAGTAGTTTCAAATAGTGACATGTAAAAGAGTCCTTTGCGGCCTATTTGTATAATAAACTTTTAGTATTTTGTTATTACCCGACTCCAAGGAGAGGTATTTTTATTAAAGTGAATTATTGTACAATAAATGTAGATAAGTATCAATATTTTATTTGCGATAAAACAACTAGGATTCGACTAAGCTCCTCCTGGCTATAAAGCTGGAGGCACTCTTGTTCAACAGTGGAACGATTATTTCCTTCTCGATTTTAATGAAAATTTGAACTGTTAAGTTGAATATTTTGCAAACAGATCCCTGGATCGAAAAATCGTCTTAGCAACTCCCTAATTATTTTAAAAGACCTATCTAACGATACCCCACACTACTACGTTGGATGAGAAAAAAAAATCATCCCCACTTTACGTCTATGGGAGGGAGGTACCCTAAAAAAATTTGTTTTTAAACTTTTTATTGTACCATTTTGTCGGCATAGTTTACATATATATTCGTGCAAAATTAGTTTTCTATCATTTATAGTCTCTGAGCAAAGCCGCGGACGGACAGACAGACAGGCAGACGGACAGACATGGCGAAACTATAAGGGTTCAGTTTTTAGCCATTTTGGCTGCGGAATCCTAAAAACCGGCCAAGTGCAAATCGAACTTAGATTTTATAATTTAGGTACTTCTCAAAAATTTATTTGTCGAAAATTATGTATCTTTTATTCAATTTAGGCTATACAACAAATACTTATAATATACTTATGCGCTAATTACGAGTTTGTTGCGCTGGCTGTAGAGACTTTGGGCCCGTGGTCGTCTCAAACAAAAAAACTGTGTAAGGAGTTGTCCACAAGGTTGGTCCTTGCCAGTGGTGATCTCAGGGCTGGCTCCTACTTTGCCCAACGGCTAAGTCTCGCGATCCAGCGTGGCAATGCTGCAAGTATCCTGGGATCCTTGCTGCGGGTCAACTGCGATAGCTTGTATTTTTAAATTATAGTTTTATTCTTTTACCTTTTTGTTAATATTTGTAATTTAATGTGTTAAATTTTTAGTTGCTATTATTTTGTCAGTTTAGTTATGTTGTATTTTATAATTGTGTTAGTTTAGTTTATTATTTTTATACCTTTAAGTAAGTATATTATAAGTATTTGTTGTATAGCCTAAATTGAATAAAAAATACATACTTCTCAAAAATAGCCTTTTATTTATTTACGTTACACGACGTTCTTACTTACTTGGGTCACCGATTTACGAGTACGTTATTTGTGTACTAAATTTCAACTCAATCGTCTCACAGATTCGGAGGAAATCAGCTGTGACAGACGGACAGACAGACAAACTAGTGATCGTATAAGGGTTCTGTTTTTCCTTTGGGGATACGGAACCCTTAAATCAGGCGAGGCAAGTCACGCAACGCTATCTAATTAATAAAATCTCTGTAAACATTACATGTGTAGAATAGCGGCACACCCCAAAAGGTGACACGTATTTTCTGCTAATCAGGGCGTAGTCAGTGTAGGTTAGGGCACTTTTCCGACCTTAAACAAATGCTCTAATCTATTACTGTTTTTTTTTAAAGTAAATACCACACCGATCTGCCTTAAAGTTTTATCCTCCATTTATTTTAAAGGTCATTGAACTCCGGCCTAACCAGTTGCAAGGCTGTTGCAATTCTTTACCTAAGTAATCTGTGCTAGGAACAACTTTCAGGGCTACTTTTCGATTGCACTTTCCATTTCTAGATTTTGTGATAGGTAATTCAAATTCAAATCATTTATTCAGTAAATAGTTTTCATTTAATCATTTACTCAGTAATTATTTAAGTAAGTACCTGAGCTTTCCAATATGACATAAGACCCTTTTTTCTTGGACTGTTTTTATTTTATTTTATTTTTTTATCTCGGAATCGGTTCTAATGATTTTGATAAAATTTGCTACCTACATATATCGATACCGGAAATCTCAATTGGCGTAAAGGACATTTCAAGACTTTACAGTACAAGCAAAAAACGTTCACTTTATTGAAAAAAAAATTATAACTCATCTGTTTATTATTGCATAAAAATAATGTTAAGGGAGATTATAGTTTTTTTTTATCTCTTCTATCAGATAGCATTATAATTTTTATTGGAAAAAGCATATTTACGGAGATAATGTCTTTTACTACCCCCAATTTTAGATGTTGTGTTCTTTACGCCTGTTGATAACGTGACTTTCAAAATATAACCTTCAGTCGTAAAGGTCCCTTTAGCAAAATAAAAGGGCATTATTACTGTCGTAAGAGAAGGAAATTGACAGAAAACGGGGTATAAAGAACATGAAATGGTACAAATTTAGATTGAAATTATTAAAATGGGTTGTAATTCATGGAAAAAATGCAACACTTTTATTCATTACTGTAAGATTTTTATTATTCTAAGTGCAAAACTGTTTTTTAGTTTACCAAAAATAGGCCTTATACCTGTAATCACACATCAAGTTTTAGTTTTGTAGTTAATAATCAATATTTATAATATTTATATTTATGTAAAATATCTAAACACGTAGGGCCGTGTTGCACGACACGACATTTATTTATTTATTATATTTTAAGTTTAGTTTAGTTTTAAGATAGTTTCTAGATAAGAGGCCGAATTGCCTAATGTTTTTGACACTCGTAATCGCAATCAAATGACATATTTCGCGAACAAAAGCTGTCATTTGATTGCGATCGCGACTGTCAGAAACGTTAGGCAATAAGGCCTAAGGTCCTCACTGAAAATCAGCGCCACGGCTTGCCGTGGCATTATGCTGAGTGGGGACCTGTTTAGCGTCATGTATGTCTTGTATTTGTTCTGTTTTTATTTATGGCGTTAAATAAATGTATTTTATTTCTTTCTTTCTTTAACCTCTTTCAAAATGGAATAGTAACATTTAAATTACACTTTGTAGGTAGTTTAACTTTAGTTTGTTTTATTTTTACAAGTACTTTAGTTCTAATTATAATTTTTCCACCATAAAAGATTTAATTATTAATTTTTCTTTCCACTTGGAAAATAGGATAAGTATTTAGTTTAATTTTACTACCTATTTACATGCATTTTAAAAACAAAACTTAATATAATAAGTAATCTATTCATAATCAAATATGAAACACTGTAGCGAATCTTTACAACAACATAGTGAGTAATGAAAATAATGAAAAATTCAATGGGTAAGAAAATAATTTACAAAATTGTGTGTATGGTTTAGCAAAAACAGACCATTATACCTGCATCAAAAAATATTTTTGTAGCATAATTATCAGTCAAAAATCAACATCTTATAATTTTGTCAAACAACTAAATAAACAAGACCTTTAATATTAAATAGAAACTTAAGTACAAGAGGTATCGATCTCTTAATTTTAATTTCTTCCGTTTATATCAGTAAGTATTTTAGTTATAATAATATTTTTTCCATTATCATGAAATATTTAAGTATTTTATCAATGTCTCCTTTAACTTATAAAATTGTATTTAGCACTGTTATTCGCTATTCTCTTGTTGTTTAATATACAAGTATTTTAGATGAACTAAAATTATAATCAAAGTAAACTAGGCAACATTGTAATTAATCTTTTGGATGACATACTTAAGGTGACCGTCTCAAATATAGTTAATACTTTTAAAATCGCACATAAGTAGTTAGTAGATTTTTTGGTTCGGCATTGTGTAGACTACTTGTCACAAAGTGAACTTAGTTACAGCCACAGAATAACGTAAAAAACACAGCAAAACTGCATACAAAAAATCGCGCGGAGCGGCGGCGGCGCAGGTGGACGCATGAACCTGTTTGTTTACGTTTGTTCACTTAGCTAGCCCTTACCCCGCCGCCACGCTCCCCGCTCGTGCCCTACGTACACCGCTCCACGTCGTATGATGTCTCTGATATTATTGCGATCCATTATTACGTTATAATTTATATATAGCGTACTCTGTCTCACACAGTATCTAATATGAACTACGAGTAAAATCATCAAAGTAGCAACAAAGCTTGGGTTGTAAAGTCATTTAAGGACATCATTTTAGTCATTTTAATTATTTATTCCCATATTAGCTTGGGTTGTAAAGTCATTCAAGGACATCATTTTAGTCATTTTAATTATTTACTCCCATATTTTTTATGAGTTGTAACAGTCTTTTAGGTCTTAATGGACACACGTAAGTAGCATATAAATTACGTCAAAAGTAAACTAGGTAGTAAAGGACATCAAAACAGAGAAATCTCTTTACACCCAGATACACTATGTAAATAAAGGTTTACGTCCAAGCAAAGTTTATAAAATGTCCTTTAAATCATTTTTTTCATAAATAATCTTGAATAAGTTATCCAAAATGAAAGTGGTAAAGGTCAATTTTTTAATCGTAGCGTTGCTTGGAATATACCATTCGATAGAGAAAAAAAAGCTGTATACGATGGTACTTAAAACTCATTTTCGCATTTTTGTCCTTTACGCCATTTGAGATTTCCGGTATCGATATGTATAGAGGGGTTGTCGAGGACGAACAATCGATCTAGTCTTATTTTTTATAACTCTCTAACGCTGGACTGATTTCGACGCGGTTTTTCACGCGAAAATTTTCTCTTGCGGTGGTTTTTAAAATATGTACCTTATGTTTCATTAAAATCGGTTCAGCCGTTTTCGAAATATTAAACTCTGAAATGACACTGTCGGGGATTTTCAACTTTTGTATATTGTATGTTGGTCAGGTTGTTCCTGCTGAAGTACATAACCCAATTTTTTTTTCACTTTACTTAACATGCAATGGCTTACGATTACGTGCTATTATACCTTAGTACTAATAGCTGGTAATAGTAATAACAGTTGTCCGAAAGTTCCGTTGAACATATTACCTACTGACTTTAGTTTCACTTTCTTTTTCTATTCAAGTCACGAAAGCGACGCGTGTACGGAGAATGCTAATCATCTGGGACAGGAGGATTTAATCAGCTGTTTTGTTGTAAACTTGTTCTTTTAACAAATTTCTAGGTTTCTTCGGTTTTCCAAGGTGTAACTTAAATTGTAAGACAATTGCTCACTGGCAATTCCTTTGCCTATTTATAGAGAAAATCAAAAAAAAAATGTAAATCAAAAAATCGAACTAACGCGGACAAATTTGCAAAACTTAATTTTTATAGTTCGCCGTGAATGTTTAGTTACTTGTTTTTAGTTTAAATTTTGAGATTAATGAAGCGCTAATAATGTAAAACTATAATAATCCCTACTAATATTATAAATGCGAAAGTATAACTCTTGTCTGTCTGTCTGTTACGCTTTCACGTCGAAACCGCTGAACCGATTTTGATGAAATTTGGTATAGAGATAGTTTAAGCTCCAAGAATCAACATAGGGTACTTTTTATTCCCGTAGAGGGCGCCACCGCACGATAACCTAGGTCCGCACAGACAAAGTCGCGGGCATAAGCTAGTAATTTAATAATGTATAGTACCTATATAAAAAAGGCACCCAAATCAAACGTCAAACACGTCTGTTAATTTTTTTTTTAGCTCTGTATAGTATAGTGAATGGTTCATTTGGGTTCTCCGTCCATGTCAGATTTTCAGTCACTCAAACACAGTAGGCACGCCTGTTTAGTGTAAAAAAACTAAAATCGATGCAATGAAATATAAGATCTTATAAGAGAACTCTACATAGACGAAAGCGATCACTCTATATTTGGATTCTAAACACATTTCTCCCGCTTCCGCATATGAAATAATGGACGTGAGTTTCGTTCGATCGATTTGTATAAATAACCGGCCTCATACCGTAAAATAGCTGTACATTACCTAATGTCAAGCTTTTGCGGTTTACCGCCTCGTAAATCGCAAACTACAGGAAGCGGATATCAGATCAGAATCAGATAGGTACCATCTGAAATCTTTAGTGAATAACTTTAAAAGGAATTGAAGCAACGAAGAAAAATAAATCAATCTAATTAATGTCAACTTTAATTAATTGTCGCAATCAATTTGGTGGCATGCCTCTCACGTCGCGCGCTGACCCGCGTTGCCAAACAAACGCCAATTGTTTCTGTATGTGGCAACACTGGTCATGGCGGGAAAATGCAAAAACGAAATGGCCGCCCTAGCCCTGAGTCTACACAGCTATCTAAAAAAACTACGAATTTAAGCTCTACTGCTTGTGAAATAAAGCAGTAAGTGACTGTTAGATTAATCATGTATTGTATAAATTTCTATAGAGCAATCTATATGGTTGGATGCGGCGTTCTGCAAATGGAGCGATGCAACGTGCATTTCAATGAATTTTATTTGAAACCGCCTTAGGTTTCATAAAGTAGGTTTATGTAACGCATTGTTACGCACATACCTACTTGGGAATACGAGTATGGTTTGCAAATGCACTGAATTTAAATAGGTAATAGTTTCAAGGCTGTTTTTTGTTGGCAAACAAAATTCATTTTTCAAACGTCATTGCCCACTTGTGTTCATTCTTTGCTTAATCATGATGATCATAAGTATGTATGCAGATTATGGATTATTCTCATACGAAAACACCAAGTATGACCACACTCTATGGTGAAACTACGCTACGAGCGAAACATGGCTTTCGTACCTACTTACTAACTTTAGTGTAAAAAACGTTAAAATCACAAGCGCTTACTGCATTAGAAACTTGAAGATGTAAAAAATTATAGATTCGATAGAACAATAGCAGTCTCAGCAATACTTCACACGTTTTGTTAAAAAAGGCCTTGGCAAGACACCATAACCGATACTCACGTAAGACATTATTGCTTTTGGATGATGATAGAGGTAAAATCTTATAAGTAGGTATGTTACACAATGTGATTGTGATGTCAGTCATTGATCTTGATTGGGCCTATCATTATATTATTGATCCAGCTTTGATTCATGGTTCTTTATGAAACTATTTTAATACATATTATAAATTAGTAATATTATAATGCGAAAATGTGTGTGTTGTATGTTTGTCCGTCTTTCACGTCGAAACGGACTGACAGATCGACGTGATTTTTGACATAGAGATAGTTAATGAGCCAGAGAGTGACGTAGGCTATTTTTAATCCCAGAAAAATGCACAGTTCCTGAGGGAACAGCGCGCAATAGCCGAATTCCACGCAGGTCAAGCCGGGGGTGAAAGCTACTTTGGTTTTGGTATAATTATTTTTTCGATAAAACGGCTGGATTAATTTGAATATTTACAGAATACTTCTTAACGTAAAAAATAGCTTAGTTTCCGCGCGTTTAGACACGTTTTAGGGTTCCGTACCAGAAAGGTGACAAACAGAACCCTATTCTTGTGACTTCGCTGTACATCGTTCTCTGTCCATTTGCGAGAAGATTTTTTTTTTATCTATCTTATATTCCCAGTTAATACATGTAAAAAACTTTATTAAGTAGGTAGTTTGTCAAAATTAGTTCTCAATGTGGCATTAATTGACAAGTGATTACAATTACATTCCAATCATTTCAACTTTTTACAATTGTGTTATAATGCGACTTAGAAATAACTCTCTCTTCACAGTCAACAGAGACAGCAACGTCGGTAACAGCAGCTTCACTTGCGTCAATGATTTACACTATTTTTTAACCCATAAAAAGCGTTGCGATACTTTCTCACTGATGAGAATAGGTCATTGCATCACCGATAAATATTAGCCTTTGTGAGAATCCGATCTGCTTCAGAAAAACATTCTAGGTCGCCTCTCAAGTACTATCGTGACAAAAAGATCCAACAATTTCAGAGCTAGGCTAGAGCACATGTGATACAAATAACCTACTATTTCCACGATATTTTCATTGGAACCTAATTAACGTGTTATTTGTTTCCAAGATTTATTTTTTGGTTGTTGATTTGATTTTATACATTTTCTTATGTGATCTAATTCACACCTTGAACAGCCTCAACTCATATTTTAATCAGAAGTATTTAGTTAAGAAGTCGTTAAAAGAAAGTTGTAATGCAAGTTCTATCAGAACGACACAATAAGTCACGAAGTACTACAACAGGACAGTCAAAATCATTTGTGCAAAATTTGTACCCGTTAAATAATCACTTGAGTATTCCGTGGATAGAGAAGTCTTATTACCATCTACACACCTATTTGCTCACGGAATGCTTGTAAAGGAGAGAATGATCTCAATGTCATGATCACGATTCACGATGTTAGTAGGTGGGCGGAAGAAAGAACGTGTATGACGAAGCGGATTATGCGAAATGCAAAACTCATTACATTAGATGTCGTTGACCTGCTGTAAATCTGATTTACATTTTTACATAAAACTTGCATTGTTGCTAAGATTTTATAGCGTAACGGGTATTTGACCTGTTTTTATGTACCCTGCAAAAGCTTTGTTTTTATTTACCAGGGCAGGGCCCAATTGCATAATAAAGTACAAGCTAATAATATTAGTGAATTTTAATACAAAATCGCTTGTATTTTTTTATGCAATCTCGCCCTGCTGTCTATATTTTAGCGTCTTTGGTCTGCTCAATTTCAGAGTATTCCGGTAGCTTCCCACGACTATTTTCTTTCCATATCTGGATACCATCGCAATTATTCCACAGGGTACCCAGTAATTTGTAAGAAATTTGTCTTAAACTAACCACAACATCAAATCAAACCTAACATTAATAAATTTAGATAATTTTTTTTTTTGGTATCCTAATAATAGATATAGTTTCATGACGCGTGAAAGACGACCATTATCAGAGGCGAAAGCGATCTCGGTGGGAATTGGTGCATATTATCAATTGGTCACTGACGCAACATTGTGTAATAGATGATAGATAATCCTATGAAAATTCTATTGGAGCATCCGTAAAAATAAGGCTTAATCTGGCGTGAAAATTAAGGTACCATCAAATTAGAAATTTGATACGATTTAGTTAACTAAGGATCACTCTGAAACGGGGCCAAGGCTTCCTGTTAACAAGTATGACATAAAAAACCATACTAAGTATCCGACGAACCATAATACTTTATCAAAAGGGTTTGTGATCTGCAGATTCAATACCTAAGTAGTTAAAGCCCCTTTGTCCTTGTTTGCTTTGAAGATGACGATGTGACATGTTATAACGGGATTATTTTCTTTATTTCCAGATATTATGGTGCACGGTGGGCATCCTAGCGGTTCTATGGCCTCCAGCCAGCGGCCATGGTCGTCTCACTGAGCCGCCATCCCGTGCCACTGCTTGGCGCTTCGGCTTCGACACTCCGCACAACTACAACGACCACGAATTGTACTGTGGAGGGTTCACGAGACAGTGGAAGAGGAACGAAGGCAAATGTGGCGTCTGTGGCGACGCTTGGGATGCGCCCGTACCACGAGCTCACGAACTAGGAGGCCGGTTCGGAAAAGGCGTCATCGTCCGCAAATACGCGCCCCAGGACGCCATCACAATCAAAGTAGAACTTACAGCCAATCATAACGGTTACTTCGAATTTAGAGTATGCGAAGAACCTAAAGCAACAACACAAGAATGTTTAGACAAGAATGTTTTGAAAATTGACGGGAGAGACGGAACTAAATATTACCCACGAGACGGCAATAAAGTCTACGAAATGAAGTATCGGCTACCTGAAGGTCTTGAATGTCCACATTGCGTGATGCAATGGCGATACATAGCTGGGAATAACTGGGGTACGTGCGAGAATGGCACTGGGGCAGTAGGTTGTGGACCTCAAGAGGAGTTTAGAGCTTGTGCGGACATTGCTATTGGAGATCGCTTTGCTACTACAACGAAAAGACCAAGACCAACTTACGTGCCACCTGGCAGGCGGCCAAGCGTGCCGACACCGGAAGAAAGTACTTCTGGCAGCGCCTGGTACGGAGTATTGGTGGCTTTCGTCGCGTTGCTCGTCGCAGTCTCGGTTCTTGCCGGTTTCTACTTGTATTACTACCGAGGTGGAATGAGAATCAAGAGCCTCTTGAAATCAAAGGCACCTCCACCAGCGCCTGTTCCTCCTCCGCGCCACAAGCGTGCCTCTCTTTCAAGAGAGTATCCGCCCGAACTCACAACACCTAAAGTGGCTACAATCTCTGACTCTGGTTTCGAAACAGTAGATCTCAGGGCGAAATAACTTAAGATTCTTAATACCTACATTATACTGCCTTTAATAGTGATATTTTTAGTGTGAGTGACTGTGTGAGTATGGTGTGAATAAATGACATTTTGAAGCTATGAGAGATGAGATTGTGATCCTGCGATTTGTGATCCAACTATGAACACTGCATCAGTTTCTATTTGAGAAATGTGATACTAGTTTCTGATTCCGGATTCTGGATTTATAGTGTTCCTAGTTGGCGAAACGATGCCGTGTAGCGGGCCCTTTAAATGTTACTCGATAGTTACCTATTCAAGTGCAAAAGCGATATTTTATTTAAAAAAAAACAGAAGTTTTGATTGTAATAACGTCATACTTTCATATTACCTTCATAAATATTGAAATTAAGGCTTAGCAAGCAAAATACGCTTAGACCGACGTCATATTTTATCCTCATTTCATCAGTGAACTCATGCGTTGCCCTTGTTTGTCAATAAAATAAGAACTAAGACAAGTATCGAGCAATAACTGGACCATAATACTAGTTGACCTTAAATAACTCGATCGAGTAAATTTTAAAACCCGTGCCACTGAGGCTAAATTACTTAATTTTAAGTAAGTAGTTGTAATTAGCTAACTTAATACAATTTTGTAAATTATATTTATGTTTTTAAAATAAACGACTTGGATAATAAATTACGTAAAACTTTTTTCAATAAACCCTTCCAACTACTGTATTAGTTTTATGTATAGTACATATAAGTACATAAAGGGTGAACTGAGTTCACGGGTTTGATTTCAATACACTCTTCTTCTTCTTCTTAGCCTTCCTCTACCAAATTCTTGGTGTAGGCCTCCTTCAACCTCTTCCACTCCGATCTATTTTGGGCAGTTAAAGTCCAGTTGCTGCCCCCCACCTTTTTTATATCATCTTTCCACCTCATTTGCGGTCTGCCCACTGGTCTTTTCTGTTCCCATGGTCTCCAATTCAGAACAGCTCTACACCACGAATCGGTTTTTCAGGCAACATGCCCATGCCCATTGCCATTTGAGCTTCGCTATCCTTCTACCAATGTCGGCGACTTTACTTTGTTTTCTGAGCCATTTGTTAGTCTTCCTGTCCCTTCTTGTAACTCCAACCAGTTTCCTCTCCATTGCTCTTTGGGCAACTCGGAGCTTTTCGACCACAGCTTTCGTTGTTACCCAAGTTTCTGCTCCATAAGTTAAAACCGACAGGACACATTGGTTGAAGATCCGTGCTTTTTGCTCTTGTTTAATCTTCATTTTGAATGCGAAACTCAGCTTTGAGAAGGCTGCCCAACCCAACCTCACCCGTCTATCAATTCTCGTTACCTGCTGTAAAATACATGAGATACATTTGCAAAAAAAAATCTCACTTATAAATTCGAAAGTTTGTAAGTCTGTTTGTTCCCTCTTCATGTCTACACCTATCTTGAACCGATATAGATAAAAGTCGCTTTACAGTTAGTTTGAGTCCTGGGAAAGGACATGCGATAGCTTTTATCCCGGAAAATTGCATAACTCTCGCGGGACAGCAATAAACATACGCGGACTCACGGCACGGGAAAAATCTAGTTGATCATAAATATGTATTACCTACTTCAAGGTAATCCATTTTCACATTTTGCACAATAAAATTGCAAAATATATTTCTATTCGGTAATTACAGGTATTTACTTCTATATCTACGAGTATGTTGGCTAAGTAACTTTGTGGTAGCATTTTCTTGCAAATAATTAAAGAAACAGAAAATTTGCCTCTAACTGGCCCAACCAAGCCACATTTTTCTTATCACGTCCGTTTTCTAAATGTTATTTATTATTATTCTATATCATTAGTTCAATAAAGAGTTATACAAAATTACATAAAAGTATAATTTTGAATCTAGTAATTTTTTTACAAAGCCTGCAAAATTAGCAACTTACACATTTACACATTGCATGCAAGATAGGGATCGATGTAAACTAATTAGACTGAGAATCAGCGCTGAGGTGTTTTCATTTAATGAAATAAACTCTGATAACATTAGATTACATAATTTATGAAACAATATTGGCATTGAATAATTATCAATATAACGCAGCGAAATGAGTAAAAAAGAGAATTGATGTGCTTACCGCCATCTCTCGGGTTAAATAGAAAAGGTAAACAACACCACCCACAGACACCACCTCTATTTTATTTTATAGATTCATCTATGAATCCTACCTTAACTTTTGCATTCATTTTGTAAATCCGTGTTGTAGATATATCTACATCACTTACAAGACATTTAGACTCGTATAAAAAATGCAGCCTTTAAAAATTAAATGTAGGCTGGATTTAAACATTTTAGAATCACTTAAGTTGATGAAAAGCCGCCTTTAAAAATTAATTTTAGCCTACTGGCAATACTGACATCAAACGTCACTGTCAGTGGTCAGTGAATCGACCTAACCAACGACAACAAACGTGCTGTAAAAAGCTCAAAAAGAGCCGAAAAATCATCTTTTAATCTCAAAAAAGGGCTCTATAAATGAAAAATGGCTGTGCGGCCACAGCACATGAACGACGGAGGCATTATTGAGCGCCGGCTACGTCCTATTTACGGTAAAATACGAGTGGCGATCGCGATCTATTTTCTATTCAGACTCCCTGGGAGACGGTTTGTTTTTCGGGTTAAATAGCGTTATTCCTGTGATTTGTAGATTGGCTGGATAATGGGAATAATAAGAAGGCGTTGCAAGAAGCGGAGAAGGTGCTTAAAAAGAGTCCTTCGCTGCAAGCGGCTCGAGCTCTGAAGGCTCTGTCGCTTTTTAGGTTAGGAAAAGCACCGGAGGCCCACGGCGTGCTGGAAGCCCTAGCGGACGAGAAGCCCTGCGACGACACCACGCTGCAGGCCATGACAATATGCTATAGGGAGTGTCAGCAATGTGAGTTGCAAATATTTTTTTGAGGAAAATATCTGGTCGTAATTCAGATATTAATAAATGATAGGTATAATTTGAGTGACTTAAAACTTATACAATAAATATCGTCTGCAATTTAGATTAAGTAGATACAAAAAAACACATATTCAAATCGGAGAAATCAAATAAACTCATTATTGTAATTTAAATTTACTTAAGCATATATTTCTTTTTTATAAAAAGGGAAGAATTGCTAAAACATAAAAGTTCTCAACCACTTGCTTCGTCAATAAAATAAATAAGTCTCATTGTCTAATTTTACTTTGATATCAATATGTCCATTTTAATATAATTATACAATCCACTTAATGCAATTCTATGATATTCAAGCTTCCATCTCTGTCTATATTGCTGCCATATTTCTAAACTTATTAGTTTAGGCTTTGCAGTTTTTGCCAGTTGTTAAGTAAGTTTTTGAAGTTGTTTTCGTTGTTACTGTTTTGAACTTTTTTATATTAAAAAAACAAGAATTAGTAGATTAAATCATTATATTTATAAAGAAAATGACACTTTTTTTAGAAATAATTACCTACTTACTTCCTGCCGAGTTTCTTGCGTTCTTCTTGGCAAAGATAGTCTTTAAAAATGCTAGTGAACTAAGGAAAAAGACAAAACACTCTAGCCTTTAACCATTTCAAGGGTATAGGAACAATAGATGGAGTTAAAGAGTGTAATGAAACTTATTCCTGGTTATAAAGAATAAAATAAAATAAAAGAAAAAAAAAATTGCTAAAAGTGGCTCCGAAGCGGTAACGTTTCGTGTGCTCCGCCTAACCCATTTGGGAATACAGGCTTGACGTTTGTTTGTATGTATAATGAATTGACTTAGAAATCATGTTTAAAGACAACAACTGGAAACTATTTTGCTTATACTAATGGAATGGTTATGTAAAACAATATGTCATTCTAATAATGAATTAAACAACAGTGCATAAGGTGTGCTCCCTGTACGAGGCGGCGGTGAAGGCGGATCCAACTAGTGAGGAGCTGCACTCTCACCTGTTCATGTCCTATGTCCGGGTGGGAGACTATCGAGCACAACAACGGGCCGCTATGGTGCTCTATAAGTTTGCACCCAAGAACCCGTACTACTTCTGGGCTGTGATGAGCATTGTACTGCAGGTGTGTTTGTAACTTTTTTCTGCTGTAATTTGTTTAACAAAGTAAACTATTTTGTCAGAGGAGTAGGCAAACAAGCATGGATACAATGTTTTACTCTCGTACCTGCGCGAATATTTGAGCTTTTTGACCACGCGGTCAAACGTCATTAGTGTCCCACGTTTATATAGCATAACGGAAAGACAAGTCACAAGAATTTTCATGCTAAATTTAGCATTGGTACTGTCTTAAATTTTATAAAAAATAACCCTGGGCATTACCTCTTTTAATAACACCTGCAGAGACACTAATGACAAAAAAAAACGCTGCAAAAACGCTGAATATTCGCCCACCTACTTACTCTTTGAACCTCTCCGTTCCTGTTGTTTGCCACAGGGGTTGTATGATTTTAATAAAAATGCGAAAAAGGAATCAATTGAACACTAGGAGTTTTTTAATCTACTGTAGTTATTGTGTCAGTCAAATTGATATACAGGTATTGAATTTTCGAAAATATACACGAAAAAACAAAATGAACTAAAGGTGATGGTATATGACACTTAACTTTTTTTGGTAGTTTTGCCAGCACTACCTATACATCAATCCTACATTAATAAAAATATTTCCCACAAGAAAAACTAGGATAATGATCACAAGAACAAGACCTAATAAAAATAAAAGTAAATCTAAGAAATTTAGTTTTAAAAAAAAAAAATTTTTAGTAAAATGAAAAATGACTCTTTTCAACCCTGTTTCTGATAATCAAAATTCTCCAAACCACAAAATTCGAAGTTCGTGTCGTGCGGTCCCTCTGACACTTGATACTATTTAATACGAGAGCGAGAGGGATCGCACGACACGAACTTCGAATTTTGTGTTTTGGAGTAGCCCTTCTGGTCCGGATGATTTCTACTATCCCTAATTTAAAGAAGAACTGCAACAACATTTTAAAAATGAAAGGCGTATTTCACAATCCTTTTTCAAATAATTATAGCATAAACCATAATGAAAACCATGGAGAAGGTTTCTGATTGATTATTATCAGTGGCCATGCATACACAGTAATGTTTGAGGATTGAGTTCATTGTTTCTTGTCAGTTACCATATTGATTGATAACAAAGCCATAATCAAGATAAGAATTTATATAGATTAAACTATTATTGCTAGGAGAATAAAGACATAAAGTGATGATTAGTCATGGGATTATATACACCAATGCCAAAATATACATGCCAATATGCACTTTTATATCGCCAAAATGCATATCTATTTAATATTCCATTGTTAACCACATTTAATGCAAATAAAACAAACTTACTTATTCTTCATACACTATAATCATGCACGACGCAACATTCAAAAAACATATCTTGTTTTATATTTATATAAATAAAAGATGGCGACAAACTAATAATAAACAATATTCACAAAATTATTAATCATTTTTGCACATTTTGTGGACAATGTACCAGTTGCCATCAGATATTTCGGAGCAGCCAAGGTGGTCAAAAATATCGGCACATGCACTCTATCTTAAGGTATTATTACAGTTCATGTATCGAAATGTTGTCCACCTTGGCTGCTTGCTTTAATCGACGGCGGCGCGCCGGCGTGGCGTTCATATCTAACTTACATGTACTAGATACTTTTTCCTCCTGTCTTTAATCTAATCACATTCCAAAAGGGAAAGTTTCAGCTCATATTCAAGCACTGCTATTGTTACAGGCGAAAGAATCCGAGGACGCCGCAAAAAAAGGCATCTTACTCGCCCTAGCGCAACGGATGGTAGACAATTTCATAACTGAAAACAAAATGGAAGCCGAACAGGAAGCCCGCCTTTACATCATGATCCTGGAGCTGCAAGAGAAATGGGAAGACATCTTGAAGTTCATCGAGAGCCCTTTATACTCCAAACTTCTTCCTGGAGCCACCGCACAAGCCTGCATACCCTACTTGAAGAAATTACAGCAATGGCGCCGTCTAAACCTCATATGCAAGGAACTACTCTACGACAACCAAGACCGATGGGATTACTACGTACCGTACTTCGATTCTGTGTTCCAGCTGATGAAGAATTCTGAGAAGAATGATTTGACTGTCGATGATACGGCTGAGAAATGCCACGAGTTTATCTGTCAGTTGGTTGAGAGTATGTCTTCGGGGAGAGTGCTGCGGGGGCCTTATTTAGCTAGACTAGAATTGTGGAAGCGGTTGTCTGTGGATGGGGATCCTACGGAGCTTCTTGGTAGCGGGGTGGCTCTCTGTGTCCAGTATTTGAGGGTGTTCGCTAACAAGCCCTGCGCTGTGCCTGACTTGAGGCCGTATCTTGAGATGATACCGCAGAGTGAGCGCGAGGAGCATTGCAGGGATTTCCTGACGTGTCTTGGCTTTGATGAGAACAGCGAGCCTGATAATGTGAGTAGTATATTATTTCACTGATACATATTTACTTGTTTTAAAAGCAGGCCAAAGAGATGGAGGGATACTCTTGATAAAGGTGTCACAGTGAAGCCATCTGTAGTGTTATTCTGTCTGTTACGTCTCATACACTTTCTAAGAAAAATGTTTGCAATAAACTATCCATGTGCGGCCCAATGTGCAATAGAATGTACAAAATAAGTTCAAGGGAATTATGAATCTATGACAATGTAACAAAGTAAAAATTATTTTGTTTTTTTATTGTAAAACCATGGCAGTTTGACGACAGTTTGATTTTATTCTCAAAAGAATTTGATTCTAATTGCTTTGTCAATTTTTTTCAAAATATTTATATGGTGGGATTCAGCATGCTTAAAGAGATGAGCCAATAAGGAATTGACTTAAAACTCGATTCTTTTTTTTTTATTCGACTGGATGGAAAACGAGCAAGTGAGTCTCCTGACGGTAAGAGATTACCACCGCCCATAGACACCTGCAACACCAGGAGGATTGCAGATGCGTTGCCAACCTAGAAGCCTAAGATGGGATACCACAAGTGCTGGTGGTGGTATTTTATTTTACAGCAACACTTGTTTTTCCCAGGCGGACGATATCCAGCGTCACATCTCGTGCCTGTCGCTATGGCGGCTGACGGCGGCGCCGCTGCCCGCCCCGGAGTGCCTCGAGCTAGCCTCGACCCTCCGGCGGCACTACCTCCGCTGCCTCTACCGGGGACTCGTCACCGCCACAGTGACGGAGTTCTGCTACGCCGACGGCTACGGGTTGCTAGCGGCGCACCACTATTTCTATGCAGGTTAAATAAATAAAAATAAAAATATTTTTATTCAGTAACAAAAATTACATCAAAAACAGTAGTAGTAGTTTTAGCCTCTTTTTAAGTAAACGTGGTACTTGTATTAAGAGAACACCGCTCCTTTACTAGGTATCATTACAGAGAGGAATTAATTTACTTAGGCATCATAAAATACCAAAACAACTTTAAAAAGATGTGTGTGTGTGCGTGCGTGCGTGCGTGCGTGCGTGCGTGCGTTCGTGCGTGCGTGCGTGCGTGCGTATGAGTTGTGTATTCATCTGTGTGTATTTATATGTTTAAGTATTAACGAGTGTGCGAGTTTGTGTATAAACGAGTGCAGGTGTGAAATAGTATTCCAAATTATCATTTAGGTTTCTGGATTAGGTTTTCAATATCGAAATAACTTTTGTTTTTTAGCCATTTTGTTAACTTACATTGACACTCATGTGTAGTACAAGAATAAATTAAGGTTAGGTGGGTCAAGCAACTTTTTTACCGACACTAATCTGTCCGCCTGTGGGACTGGGCCGGACATGTCTGCCGCATGCACCCGGACCGATGCGAATCGTAACCGAATTAGATCCGAGGGATGGGCATAGCAGAGGCAGACCCAAGAGGAGATGGCGGCACGACCTGAGCGCTTTTCAGCTCGATCGGCAGGTGCCCAGGACAGGGGAGAGTGGCGGAGATAAGGGGAAGATTTTAATTAGATGTTTTGTAAGCAATGGATCATTAGAGAGGGACTGGGCCACTGCCTTGTCTTCTTTCATTCAGGGAGCACATGTGCCCGCTTTAATCGTTTGGTTGTGTCTTGATAAAGCAGCGTGCTCGCCAGAGGAGTGTTTAATTTTGTAACTAAGGGACCCCGTACATCCCTGTATTATTATTTAATTTTTTTTTGTAATTTTTTGTTTAATTGTTTACTGTAGTTTTTAAGTATTTTATTTGTAATTATTTTATTTTGAAAAAATGACTTTCTGCCAAGTTTCTTGCGGCACATTCTTCTTGGCAATGATGGTCTTTCCGAAAGCGCTGGTAGTTTAAAAAAAAATGACGTGTAAAAGTGCCCATTGCGGCCTTTTTACTAAATAAATGATTTGAATTTGAATTTTGAGGGTTGGGGTGAATATTTAACCTCTCTTTATGTTTCATTTAGCGATTGATCTCTTCGGCGATTGTTGGTATCTCTAAGTAGTAATGAACTTCAGTATTCCGAGTAAACCAAGGTGCGCATGTGATTGTCCTGAGTATGTTATGTTGAACTCTTTGAATGCATTGTATGTTCGATTTGCTTGCAGTTGACCAAAGCTGAATACTATATAGCCATATAGGCTTTAAAATTCAAATTCAAAATATTTATTGCGCTAAATGTTGTGATAAGATCTTAGAAAGTATAAAACTTTAAAATGGCACAATAGATCATTAATTTATTTTCAGAGCAGATTTCTGAGTCGATTATTTATTTCATCTCTTGCATTTAATATGGGTTTTCCAAGTCAAGCGCCGGTCTAAATAGAATCCCAATTGCCCATTATTTAAAGCGCGATTTTTACTTCCAGCGTCCCAGCTGCAGAGCTCAGCCCCCGTGGTCGAAGCGCTCTGTATGCTAGAGCTGGTGCTCCACCACTCGCCGGCCAATTTCCACGTCAAATTGCTACTCATCACCCTGTATCACTACCTCGGTGAGTTTTGACATTGATATGCCGGAAAAACGTTCATCTGTAAAAATTTTAAGGAAGAAAATAAAATAATGATGATAAAAAGAAATAAGGCCGCCTATTTCTTAAGCCTATTTAAAAAAAAAACAACCTCAGTCCCTATTTTCTGGACGCTTTGTAAATATGACCGAATATTCCGATACAGTTTTTTAGTTCTACCAATACAGGAAATAATTGAGAACTACATCAAAATCTACAGCCAATTAAAAATGTGAAAAATGTGACCAGGAAAATGAGGCGGTTGATACGTTCCAATAATCGCGCTCTTACGAGATTTTTCTTGGCACTGTTTGTTTAGTTTTATTCTTTGTTGTACATTTATATTTTAATAAGGTGAAAATATTTGTTCTTGGCCTGTTGTGGCAGAATATCAGTGTTTTGCTCCTATGAGCAATGTTGACCACTGAGCCATGGCCCTTTGCACTACTGCAGCGCACACAAACAATTATAAATAAATATCATGGGACACTTGACACCAATTGACATAGTCTCAAACTAAGCAAAGCTTGTACTATGGACACTAGGCAACGGATAAACATACTTATATAGATAAATAAATACTTAAATACATATTAAACATCCAAGACCCGAGAATAAACATTCGTATTATTCATACAAATATCTGCCCTGGCTGGGATTCGAACCCGGGACTTCAAGCTTCGTAGTTAGGTTCTCTAAACACTTAGCCATCCAGTCGTTTTTTTACTTTTAAGTTGTTTACTTTTAAGTTAGGACTGCTTTTTAAATTTATGTAATTTTGATTGTGTGTGTTTGCAGTAACCAATAAACGCTTTATCTATCTAAAAAAAAAAGAAAAAAAAGAAGTATCTACCTATTTACTTATTGTATTGTTGTTAATAACTGGGTCGTGTTCCAGGTAACGCGCTGGCAGCGGACAGCATCTACCAGCGGCTGGAAGTGAAGCACATCCAGCTAGTGTCGCTGGGCTGGCTGCACTGCGCGCGGCTCGGCGCCGGCGCGGCCGCCGCGCGGGCCCTCGCGCTGCTCGCCGACACGCGCGCCTTCCGCGACCACCACCACAAGGACGTGAGTGCTTGTCACACTGCCACTGCCCGCGTGCCACCATCATGAGGACGTGTCACTGCCCGTATGCTACCACAGGGATGTGTCACTGCCCATATGCTACTACAGGGATGTGACACTGCCCATATGCTACTACAGGGATTGTGTCACTGCCCATATGCTACTACAGGGATGTGTCACTGCCCATATGCTACTACAGGGATGTGACACTGCCCATATGCTACTACAGGGATTGTGTCACTGCCCATATGCTACTACAGGGATGTGTCACTGCCCATATGCTACTACAGGGATTGTGTCACTGCCCATATGCTACTACAGGGATGTGTCACTGCCCATATGCTACTACAGGGATGTGTTACTACCCACATGTTATCACAGGGATGTGTCACTGCCCCCATGCTACTACAGGGATGTGACACTGCCCATATGCCACCATCATGAGGACGTGTCACTGCCACTGGGATGATTCAGTGCCCACATGCCACTAACATAGGAATGTGTCACTGCCCAAATGCTACCACATGCATATGTCACTACCCAAATGCTACCACAGGGATGTGTTACTACCCACATGTTATCACAGGGATGTGTCATTACCCACATGTTATCACAGGGATGTGTCACTGCCCATATGCTACTACAGGGATGTGTCACAGCCCATATGCTACTACAGGCATGTGTCACTGCCCAAATGCTACCACAGGGATGTGTCACTGCCCAAATGCTACCACAGGGATGTGTCACTGCCCAAATGCTACCACAGGGATGTGTCACTGCCCAAATGTTACCACAGGCATGTGTCACTGCCCACATGCTACCACAGGGACGTGTCACTGCCCATATGTTATCATAGGGATGTGTCACTGCCCAAATGCTACCACAGGGATTTGTCACTGCCCAAATGCTACCACAGGGATGTGTCACTGCCCATATGTTATCATAGGGATGTGTCACTGCCCAAATGCTACCACAGGGATGTGTCACTGCCCAAATGCTACCACAGGCATGTGTCACTGCCCATATGCTACCACAGGGACGTGTCACTGCCCATAATGTTATTACTGGAATGTGTTACTACCTACATTGTTATCACAGGGATGTGTCACTGCCTAAATGCTATCACAGGAATGTGTTACTACCCATATGCTACCACAGGGATGTGAATACGCCATTACCATATTAGTTATATTGACCTGTGCATTCTTGGTCCCCAGAGCGTGGAGCACCTGACCTACGCGTACAAATACGGCACGTTCGAGAAGCTGGTGGAGCTGGGGCGCTGGGCGGGGCTGCTGGCGCGCTGCGCGTGGGGCGCCCGCGCCGCCCGCGACCGGAGCCTGCTGGCGCTGCTGGGCGGGCCGCCCCAGCCGCTGCACGCGCCCGGCCCGCTGCCGCGCGCGCCCGTGTCAGTACACTACACAGGGGGGGCCGCCCCCCGCGAGCCAGCCTGCTGGGCGGGCCGCCCCAGCCGCTGCACGCGCCCGGCCCGCTGCCGCGCGCGCCCGTGTCAGTACACTACACAGGGGGGGCCGCCCCCCGCGAGCCAGCCTGCTGGGCGGGCCGCCCCAGCCGCTGCACGCGCCCGGCCCGCTGCCGCGCGCGCCCGTGTCAGTACACTACACAGGGGGGGCCGCCCCCCGCGAGCCAGCCTGCTGGGCGGGTCGCCCCAGCCGCTGCACGCGCCCGGCCCGCTGCCGCGCGCGCCCGTGTCAGTACACTACACAGGGGGGGCCGCCCCCCGCGAGCCAGCCTGCTGGGCGGGCCGCCCCAGCCGCTGCACGCGCCCGGCCCGCTGCCGCGCGCGCCCGTGTCAGTACACTACACAGGGGGGGCCGCCCCCCGCGAGCCAGCCTGCTGGGCGGGCCGCCCCAGCCGCTGCACGCGCCCGGCCCGCTGCCGCGCGCGCCCGTGTCAGTACACTACACACTGGGGGGGCCGCCCCCCGCGAGCCAGCCTGCTGGGGGGAACGGGGACACTGCGATCGCTGAACTAGTATCCAAACTTCCGATCATTGAGCTTTGTGACAGATAGATAGAGGGACAGCGTAGCGACAATAATAGTGTACCAATGGTCACCTTTCGTATACGAAACCCTTACATTGGAACTAATGTAGGCATTCTTACAGACATACAAATTCACTGCGACAGGCCAGTAATTTTCTCGTATTCTTACAGTGACAACCGCGACCTGAACGTCATAGTAAGCTTCGACCCGCCTCAAACCCGGGACCCCGACCTAAAGTCCCGGACTTTTGAAGAAGAAATGGCCTACCTCCGTCTCAAAGACGGTCTAGTGTCGTCAATAGCGCTGTGCATAGAGCTGGCGGACGGGAGATCCGTGGCAGAGAAGAAAGCGCATTATGAAGAACTAGTGTTGTGTGTGGACGCGTTCAGTGAGGCGATGGAGAAGTGTGCCAAGTTGTACTGTGAGAAAAGGAAGTGGAGAATATCTGAGCCTTTCCCTTGTAGGATAATTGGTGAGTTTGTTTGATAATGCTTTTTATTGTTATTAACTTATGATACAGCCACAGTATAACAATTTTTTGTTATACTGTGATACAGCTATCATTACTACACTGAGTTAAAAAAAATCCCTACTCCAATCATAATTGAATATACATGACTCGTTGAACAAAAAGTATATCTTCAAAAGTTTTTCAACTCAATGCTGACTCTAACAATCTTAAAAAGGGAAAATTAAAACTTTAATACCGTGCAACTTTTACTGATCATGTTAACCCGGTTAGGACTCTTAAGCTGACTTACCTTCGATGTTACTTCTGGGACTGAAATGATTAATTTTCGGTTTTACTTCAATAATGTATTTATGGTCAAGGAAACTAAATTATGTACCACATTCGCGTCTCATATAAACTTTTAACAGGTTTCTGTAGCGCGTTTTAGTTATAAGAATTTTTCGTAAACACTTTCTTGTAAAAATAAAAATAAATAAAAATGCTGAAGCGTTAATAATAAACACCCCAGCGCTGATTTTCAGCCAGCACCGTTGTTGGTTGGTTGGTTGGTCGTTTATTGAATAGATTTTGATTTTGAACTCTTCCTTCCAGCCTTCGTAACGTCCCCCGTCCCCTACCGGGAGCTATACTCGTGCACGCTGCGTCTCGTGGCGGAGTTGTCAGTGGGGCACACGGCGCGCGCGCACGAGCTGGCGGCGCGGGCGGCGGCCGCGGTGGCGGCGGCGCGCGGGGTGCTGCCCCGCGGGGGGGGAGACGCGGGCTGGGGCATGCGGGACGCGCTCGAGCGGCTCGCTGACTACTTAGAGGTGAGACAGTTGTCAGTGGGGCACACGGCGCGCGCGCACGAGCTGGCGGCGCGGGCGGCGGCCGCGGTGGCGGCGGCGCGCGGGGTGCTGCCCCGCGGGGGGGGAGACGCGGGCTGGGGCATGCGGGACGCGCTCGAGCGGCTCGCTGACTACTTAGAGGTGAGACAGTTGTCAGTGGGGCACACGGCGCGCGCGCACGAGCTGGCGGCGCGGGCGGCGGCCGCGGTGGCGGCGGCGCGCGGGGTGCTGCCCCGCGGGGGGGACGACGCGGGCTGGGGCATGCGGGACGCGCTCGAGCGGCTCGCTGACTACTTAGAGGTGAGACAGTCATCCGTTGTTGTCCTACCCCCTTATTCATAAAACTTAACAAGCCTATGTTAACTAACAAATGCTTTGTTCCTTTCTAACAAATACAAATACAAATCGAGATTACGATTTGGAGTCTTGTTGTATTTTTTATTTCAACTCCAATTTTTTGTTTCTTTTACGGTCATCCCGTGAAAGTTTATATAACTATTCTATTTCTCTGCTACTATTTTATTTTTTTGCTTTTTCTGTGCATTCATGTTTCGGCTTGTGTTTTCGTGTGAAATACAAATACAAATGTCGAAGTGACTGATAAGGACAAACGAATTTTAGCGGCATTTTAACTAAAATAGGTTTGATTGTCGTTTATGAATGAGGGAGCTAGACTAGATAAATCGACTTTTAAGTGCACCTTGCAAGGCTCGGATACCGGTTAAATTTTCAAACCGTTATCATGTATTTGACGCAAAACCTTTTCATTTTGGTTTCGTTCGCGAGAGCGTTATTTTTAAACTGGTTTTTAAGGGAACATTTCCATGAAGTTCTTGTCAGATTAACCGGTTTAGAACAATAAAAACCGGCTTATTCCGGCGCAGAATAAACGTCGCCGCCCGCAGCGGGCGGCCAGCTGTCTCTCGTCGAATAAACCGGTTTATTGAAGTTATAGTTGAGTTCTTAAAAACGTTCGCGTTCTTAAGAAATTACAGGTGAGAAAGTCATTCGTTACTATCCTAGTCTGGGTAAATCGACCTTTTAGTGCACCTTGTCCTACTAATATTATAAACTAGCTTTTACCCGCGGCTTCGCACGCGTAAACTAATCGGTCTGGTAGTTGCACTTGAAATTTTCAGGATTTTAAAAAATTCCCCTGGCAATTTCCAAAATTTATATCGTGGTCTTCCTTCATTGAGGTTGTGTTGTGAATAGCTGTACAAAATTCAAGACTCTAAACCCAGTGCTGAAATTTCAAAAATGTTGCCTATCCAAATTCAAATCATTTATTCAGTAAATAGGCCGCAATGGGCACTTTTATGCGTCATTTTTTAAACTACCAGCGCTTTCGGAAAGACCATCATTGCCAAGAAGAATGCGCCGCATGATAGGTACTTGGCAGAAAGTCATTTGTTTTCAAAATACTTCAAAACTATCCCGTGAGAATATCCGGATAAAAAGTAGCGTATGTGTTATTCTAGACATCGAGTTACCTTCATACCAAATTTCATGACTCTTAGCCCAGCGGTTATTATTTCAAGATTTTATCCCTATCCCGTGGGAATATCGAGATAAAAAGTAGCCTATCTATTATTCCAGAGGTCCAGCTACCTACATACTAAATTTCATGGCTCTAAGCACAGCGGTTGTTATTTCTAGATTTTATCCCTAGGTATCCCGTGGGAATATTGGGCCAAAAAGTGGCCTATGTGTTATTCTAGACGGCCAACTACCTATATACCAAATTTCATGACGCTAAGGGTAGCGGTTATTATTTCAAGATTTTATCCCTATCCCGTGGGAATATCGGGTTATAAAATAGCATATGTATTATTTCATTGGTCGAGCTACCTACATACCGAATTTCATGGCTCTAGTCCCAGTGGTTGTTATTTCGAGATTTCATCCCTAGGTATCCCGTGGGAATATCGGGTCAAAAAGTCGCCTATGAGTAATTCCAGACGTCCACCTACCTACATACCAAATTTAATGACTCCAAGCCCAGCGGTTGTTATTTCAAGATTTTATCCCTATCCCGTGGGAATATCGGGATAAAAAGTATCCTATGTCCGTCTCCTGGCTCTAAGCTACCTCCCTACCAATTTTCAGCCAAATCTGTTCTGCCGTTCTTGAGTTATAAGTGGTGTAACTAACACGACTTTCTTTTATAATATAAAAGAAATAGAAATATTTTATATTATATATAGATGTGAAAGTTTGTGAGTTAGTGAGTATGTTTGTTATTTCTTCACGTCGAAACGGCTGGACGGATTTGAATGAAATTTGACAAAAAGTTAGTTTATAACCTGGATTAAAACAGGATACTTTTTATCCTGATATTCCCACGGGATAAGGATAAAATCTCTAAATAACAACAGCTGGGCTTAGTTTTCTAAATTCTAATTATGTATGTAGCTGGACGTCTGGAATTACACATGGGCTTCCTTTTATCCCGATGTTCTCACGGGATAGGGATAAAATCTCAAAACAATAACCGCTGGGCTTAGAGTCATGAAATTTGACATGACTGTTTTTAATGTAACATTAATGAAAACCCACGATTTAATTTTCGGGAATTCCCACGGGAATTTTCAAAAATCCCGGAATTCCAATTCGGCTGCTGGATCTAATGATTTACATATGCGAAGCCGCGGGTAAACGCTAGTAAAATATAATATTTATTTTTCAAAAACATTGCACAGTATTACAGCTCAAAACTGTACTATGTAGTTTATAAGTAGGTAGTAACAGTATAAACTTGACTTATGAAAATAAACACAGCACTTATTATTCCCTCCACAGTTCATAGGCATTATAACGTTCCTTCTCGGCGTTTGCAACGAACTCTCGACGCCCACCAACACGAAGAAATCCAAAAGGAAAACCAACCAGTCGCCTGACGAACTCAAAACAGCCGAACTACTCGGACAACTAAACACAACAGTGCAAGATTCTATCACAGAACTAGAGAGGACCATCGAGGAATGGCCGAAATACACATTCACAACGACCCTAGAAGACGAACTAAAGAAACTATCCTTAGACAATTATCAAAGTCCAGTTGAAACTAAGCTAAATAACGGACTAAGTGATGTACTAAACGACCTGAGTAATATTCTCAAAAAGAAAACGAAGTATTTGAAGAGTTTGCAATAGGGTTTCATGCATATCTACACAGTGTTTTTAATTCCCCTTTATCTTAGCTCATACTGTTTCAAGATAATTTAAGAGATGTTAAAAAACACTGTGTGACATAATATTGAAGTCGTAATGAGGTTTTTTGAGGCTATTTGGCGCTATCGTGAAGTCTGTTTCACAAGTTTGACATTGTGTCAATTGTGATTGGCTGAATAACTAACTGAGCCAGTGGCAAGCGAAACTGTAACGTAAAACAGACCTCTGAATCACAGTATATATATAAGAAAAAGCAGTAGGGAAGCTACGAACAAATAATAATAATAAGATATTTATTCAATAGTTTGCTTACAATTTTTACATACATAAGTACATAAAAAATAATAAGTAGGTACAATCAAACTATCAAAAGGGAAAGTGACTCAGCTTATGCCTGCGCCTTGCAGAACAAGGTCCTTTGGCTAACAGACGCTGTTTTTCAGTCGCCCCCATAAACGATAACCATAGTAAATACCATTAATTTACATGCGAATTTTTTTTTGCGACTGCAGTACCGCGAGACCCTCTTAGAGGCCGTGTAGAGCGCGTGCCTGTGTGAGTGTGTTCGTTTTGATCGATTTGTTCGTAGCTTCCGTACTGCTTTAGCTTATAAATATACTGTCTCAGTGCTAACGCCATCTAGCGATATTTTGCGTGTCAAGAGACTCCCATTTTAAGCAATGGATATTGTAGTACTATGTAAATGGAACCTCCAAGTTCATATTTACTTACAGAACTCTGACTGATTTGCAGAAGAACTTTAAATAAAACTTACCTTATTTAATTTTTGGGGTCCGTATATTTTAAAAGACGTCATAAATTATGACAGACGAACAAATTATTTATGATTTTCATAATAAAAATTGTGACAACATTAGAGACCATAGGCCATATTGCCTAACGTTTCTGACGGTCGCGTTCGCAATGAAACAACAGAGGCCTTATTGCCTTACGTTTCTGACACTCGCAATCGCAATGAAATGACAGTTTTTGTATGCGAAATATGTCATTTGATTGCGATCGCGAGTGTCAGAAACATTAGGCAATACGCTCTCAGGTTTCACATACAGAACTGTCATTTGATTGCGATCACGAGCGTCAGAAACGTTAAGCCTAGTTTAGACTTGCAAGAAAAATCGTGCAAGTTGCGCTCGATTGACCACCACAAACTCATTGGCATTACGGCCGCGAGAATGTAATGAAGCCGTGGTGGCCTGGTGGTTTGACCTATCGCCTCTCAAGCCGAGGGTCGTACCCCGGCTCGCACCTCTGAGTTTTTCGAAATTTACCACGAGCTTTGTGGTGAAGAAAAATATCGTGAGGAAACCTGCACAAACCTGCGAAGCAATTCAATGGTATGTGTGAAGTTCCCAATCCGCACTGGGCCTGCGTGGGAACTGTGGCCCAAGCCATCTTGTTCTGAGAGGAGGCCTGTGCCCAGCAGTGGGACGTATATAGGCCGGGATGATGATGGTGATGATGATGATGAATGTAATGCAACTTGCACGATTTTTCTTGCAAGTCTAAACTCTGCTTTCTCTGATGACTTCTGTCGGAACTGCTACTGTGAGGCATAATATATTCAATAAATCAACAATTTTGTATTGTTAAGGTATATTTTTGCGATTTAAATGTAATAAATTAGTGCCTCGGTTACTAGCTGCGTTCCTGATTATAGTCAGGCCATTGTATAGTGTAATGTAATGTTTTTTAATTGAACTTAAACATAAGTGCGTCGTTGGAAGGATCTTAAAATTTCTTGTTTAAATTTTTAGTTCCGAGAGCTTATTGTTTAACGTTTTCACTGCCATCTAACTTCCACTTGCCACTGACGCACATGTGCGTTCAAAACAATACGGTGTTTGACTATTTTGTATATGTTTTATAAATTAAAACTACACAATGCCTGTTATCGAATGAGAAACAATTTTTAAGCTACCTTTACAAATAAAGTTATAAAGGTTTGAAATTCAAGATTAGACAGAGAAAGACATACTGACGTGACGTCACACGCCAGTACCGCTATACTTGCTGCATAGAGAAAAACGTTTGAGAAAGGGGCAGGTATATAGATTTTTAAAAAATCACTATTAACTCAATTTTCAACCGATTTAAGCTTTCTCTTCGCTAAACACTGTCTGTATATCTATATTTTCATAATAATATTAAGATATGGCAAATCCAGGAGTTGTCAAATACCGTATTATGACAGCGGCACTGGGCGAAGTTCCGAAAACGCATATGTGCGTCGGTGGCAGTGAATGCGTTAACGTAGTCGGAATCACGATTGTTTTCACTTCTTTCTGTCACGTGTGGGATGATGACAGAAAGAGATAGTGAAACTCATTATTCGAACGTTTCAAACGCCTCAATTTTCTTAGTCGCATTTTTTTATGAATGGACTGTCTGACAATTTAGATTATTTTTTTAAAGTCCTGTACCTACTTCTAGTAGACTACCTGGAAACTAACATAATCTACCATAGTCGAAATACCACAAACGGGACTTATCACGCTAACATACACAAGTAATATTTACCTCGACGTTTCGGCAACGTTGCAGTTGCCGTGGTCACGAGTAGACTGAAATGAGTAGAGTGAAGTGTGGGGTCGTGACTACGGCAACTGCATCGTTGCCGAAACGTTGAGGTAAATATTACTTGTGTGTGTTAGCATGATAGGTCACGTTTGTGGTATTTTGACTGAGTGAGAATCACGAAAGTTTAAAACGTTATATAATCTACCATGTCAACAAAAATATGGCCATGAAAAAAAAATGCTTGAAGACCCTTAGACGATATAAGGCACTGTATCAACACGCACGTTTGTCGGCGTCTACGGCATTCGGTTTGTAAATAATTGACGCCCATATGAGTTCGTGGCAACAAACGAATCAGTTTTGACGAATATGTACCTAGCTTAATAATTTGATGTGTGAATGTTTATGCCTGGTTAAGATGCGAGAATCGACATGCGGGTTGCGATACTTTACATAATGACGATGATGATTGTATAGTTCTGCGAGCGTTTCAACCTTTCGGTTTCCTGTCGCATGTATTAAAAAAATGAGAGACCTTAAGCAAGAGATTTTAATAAACTTTTAATTGTACCGCATGCACAATATACTTCGTTTTTTAAGCATAAGAAAAAGGGTAAACAATCTTGGAGTTTTTTTATTAAAAAACGTTTTTAAAAAAACAGTTACTATTACTTATGGTACCAAATGTATCATATGTAGTTGCTAATTGTTACTATTTGCCGTGACTTACTTTTCACGAATGTTTTTTAATAAAAATACACGTTAAGATCGCTTACCTTCTTTCTAATGCTAAAAGAAGTACATATGATATTATAAATGTGAAAGTGTGCATTTGTGTGTTTGTACGTCTTTCGTGTCGAAACGGAGCGACGGATTGACGGGATTTTTGGCATAGAGATAGTTTATATAAAAACAGGAAACTGATAGCGGTTCAAGGGCTTGAAGAACTACCCGATTATGATGATGTTCATTGTCACCGCCATGCAGACCCGCAATATAGGGATGTTGACACCACCAATCAACTGACGTACTTTTTATGAGCTGTCAAAACACAATTCTCCCATAGAGTTTCAATGGCAATAGCGAATTATGACGTCACTATCCGGCAACTCAATCAACAATTTATTTGTTTTAAAGTAACAAAAAATCTAATATTACAGTAAATCGAAAATTAATCTGGTTTTCAGGGCAGGGGAAAATAAAGCGTTTTTTTACTGGAGTTGTGCCTTCCAATTATTTTTTAATGGCGTCAACATCCCTATTTACCGAAACTAGCATATTTCTCGCACCTTAATAGGGCTAGTATTGATTTATAATTGTGATAAAAGCGTGAGAATCGACTTTATTGCCATAGAGTGTGACAAGGATAATCACAAAGTTAAATATTGTATATAAGTATTAAAGAAATTCACGTTTTCGCTGGAAAATTTATGATTTTCATTGTGTACGGAATTAAATGGAATGTTTTAAATATTCGACTAAGGCTGGGTTTTCTAAGGATTTGATAATAAATGTTAGACGAGTAATCTCAAAAACTGTACAGATTTACGTAAGTTTCGTTCAATCCGCGCTTTATATACTTAGAAATGAAAATTCTTGTAAAAATAATTGTTGCATTTCATTTCTTACACCCCTAAATGATTATACATATATCTCAAAACAACAGAGCTTCACGAAATCCTCGATATGCTAACAGTCAAGGAAGAAATCGCCTCATATGGCGATAAATACAAAGGAAGACTACAAAAGCATCCAAACCTACTTGCGGGGCAACTAACAATACCAGAACTTACTCGTCGTCTAAAAAAAGAGACGAGATATCTTTGATCATGATGGTCAGATCAGAACATAAACTGACCACAAAAATATAAAAGGCTGTACTCCACTGGGAGTAGCTCCCTATTCATACGCCACTGACACGACATCTGCTTATAGCCATTAGGGCTGATCGCATGATTTTATTAAAAACTAAAAATATATATATATATATATACGTTGAGATCGTTTTTTTGGAATCTTTTTGTATTTTCTATTTCAATTCCAAATTTTTGTTACTTTTACGGTTATCCTGTAAAATCTAAATCGCTGCTTAAGTGGCTAAATAAAAACAAAACAAGCTATGTGGTGCATAGGAGAAATTCCTGTCTGTACCGTTGTCCAGTGGTGGTGTAGCGGTATAGCACGTGGCACGGAATACCAAGGACCTGGGTTCGATTCCCAGCGCTGGTCTTATTTTTCTGATTTATCTGTCAATCCAACCAGCCTTAATTAACAAATCTTAATTTGATTGCTTAGTAACGATATCTCTTGTCCGGGTGAGCGGTTAGTTCCGATGGTGTGCCGAAAAAGTTTCTCGATGAGGGCTACGGCATAGATGTCGCTAGTGTCGCTGCTTAAGTGGCTAAATAAAGACAAAACATAAAGCTCCTACCCGCCAAAAACATTTTGTAAAAACTAGCCAAGTCTCGATGGAGCTGCTTGTTTATCTCTAAAAACTAATGAAATCTAGACAAAGTCGTGCCAAGCCTAAGGTTCCTTACTGCGATTTCTTTATTATTATAGTTAATGTTGTGTGACTTGGCCGTTGACTTGTACCCACTCACGTATAAAGAATGTTGAGTCTTAAGTCTTATTATTATTATTTTTTATACGTTAGTGGGTACCAGTCAACGGCCAAGTCACACAACATTAACTATAATAAAAAAAAAATCGCAGTAAGGAATCTTAGGCTTGGCACGACTTTGTCTAGATTTCATTACTTTTTAGAGATAAACAAGCAGGTCTATCGAGACTTGGCTAGTTTTTTACAGAATGTTTTTGGCGGGATTTCACTTCTTTTTGTAGAAACGTGGGCTTATTGATTTATTTTATTAGATTTTCTTATTTGGCACAGTTTTTTTTCTTTCTTTTTTTCTTCGATTATCCTAGTTTTATAGTTTTCCCTTTATGTGGCCATTAAACCCTAACTCTGTATCAAATTTCAGCTCTCTGAGTTGATGGGAAATACTAGTTCTATTTTGATGATCATGAGTGAGTGTCATAAATGCGAAACTTTGCTTTCGCTTAACTTCGGAACTAAATGTACTACAGACTTGAAATTTTGGATTTTAAGTATGTGATTATAGCTTACTGGATAACGAAAATTTCTGCGTTCTGGTCTTATCCAGAGGTTCTCAATAGGGGCCTGAAAATGCGCTTGCTTGCTTCGCGCTCGTCTTGGCGGGGGCACTACCGTGCCCCCAGATCCTTTGAAACCATATCAAACGTTATACTGATCATTATACACCCAATTAAAATCGGTTCAGCCATTTTCGAGATATTGAAGTTTGAAATGACAACTATCCAGTATGAGTATATTTTTCGACTTTCAAACTTGTTTAAGTTTATAGTTCTGGGTTGCACTACTTGTGCCTATTTCTCGAAGCTACAAGTTACAAACGGTAGTCTTTGTTTAACAGTATGAATTGAAAAGAGACTAGCGCTTGTTAATTACAACTTGTAGGTTCGTGAAATGGGCCTATGGTACCTGTTATCCCTATTTCTACAAAGCCGCGCGAGGGATGTTTGAATAAACAAAACAAAAACATAACTTGATATTATTTATTTACAACATACAATGCAGTAAAATTAACTTATCAGACACAGTACAAAAATACTCATTAACACGAGGTATTTCTTTCATACAGACTGACTGGAATGTGGCACTCAATATAGGCTGTTTAATGAGGGTTCTCACAGAGGCAAAATATCGCTAGATGGCGTTAGTGTCGTGAGGTCCGTTTGACGTTTGCTCGTGATTGGTTATAACTAAATGAGCCAATCGCAAACAAACGTCAAACGTACCTCACGATAGTAACCCCATCTAGCGATATTTCGTATCTGTGAAAACCCTCATTCAGATAAGGCTGCAGACTACGCCAGCGGGCAGACGATCGCCGTAGTGGTTACCTGGCAGCACACGCACTGGTGAGCGGTTAAAGTACGACCTGTAATTGCCGGCCCGAAATGAACGATAAAAATGTACGAACTCAAACCTTCATGTTGTCATTAGTTTCAATTATCAGTTCGTTCATTCCAAAAGGTCTATTGTGTAGCGTTTTTGTCACTCGTGATTACAATCAAATCGACAGTTTTTGTATGCGAATAATGGTAAGTCATTTAATTGTGACTGTGTGTGTCAGAAACATTACAGAATTGGCCCTTAGGTCGATAAATACAGGGTCGTACACTTACACACAATCAAGTTCATAACTTGTGAGCAAAATTTGGATCAAAAATATCTGAACCCGACTATTGTTATCGACGTAGAAGCGTATTTAGATATTGATATTATGAACTCGGCTGTACGTACGTTTACCGCGCCACTATCTGGTAGCAATCAGTGCTCGGCCTAAAGGTTTTTAATGAGGCTTACCAAGGGATATCACTCACCATCACAAAACATCGGAGCTGTCTAGGTATCTATCAAAAAATATCTGAACACGCACTATCTAAAAAATATCGGTATTTTTTTTATTGAGCTCAACAGTTGCGATGTTTATGACGGCGATTATATAACAAGAACTGAGCTAATTAAAAAGTGTTTCATTTTTAATTTCCAATTGGTAAGCAAACGGCCTTTCAGAGCAGAGGGGTATTGACAAAACAGATTGGACACTGAAATAATTCTAAAATAATTCCTTTTAAGGTACAGTCAACTACAAAAAAATCGATACGGTCAAAGCAAAAAAAAAAACGTATACACGACTTTATTGACTTGGCACCAAATTCGTTTCACATAATGTTTGTAATTTTGTGCGTATACAATATCTTTGTAGTTAACTGTAGAGAACCCCAAATGGCGATTACATTACACATAAATATTTATAAAGTTAACAATTAATAAAAAAATCTAGAACCGAAAGTAACCACAGAACACCACACAAACAAAACACAATCAATCAAAACATGAAAATAATACTTAGTCGAAATTAAAACACAAATTATGCCCATTCGTTGAGACGCTAACTTTACCGTTTATTTACGCCTATAAAGTTAGTTATTCGTTAGTTTTTACGTCTCTTATTTGCCTTCGCGAGACAGATTTGATATATGTATATTTTCCTGTGCGATTTTTCAATTTTTTTTTTACGAACAAGTTATATTTGGACCGCGATGTGACTAGGAATGGAACTGACAGTTAATTTTATCCTACACACATCGTAGTTTTAAACACAGATCTGAAATAATTTTAAAATTCAAACAAGATGAAATACAAGTTTTTGTATTAATCTGATATTTTCTAAATTTGAAAACCGTTGGTGATATTTCAACTTTTTTTTCATTAATAATATTAATCATTAAACAAATTTCAATCTTCCTAAACAATTCAAATGCGCATTTTTATTACATATTAAACAATTTACTGGAACAAACGCCATCAGATATTTCAGAGGAGCTAAATGGTCAAATAATATCGGAACATGCATTCTATCATCAAGGTATTAGAGTTCATGTTTCGATGTTTTTGAGCCGCTCCGAAATATCCGATGGCGACTGTATAGTCCAGTTCTTATACATGTGAGCAAAAATTCAATCAAAAATATTGGAACACGCTTTTACGCCATTAACAGAGTTGCTGAAGATTCCTCTTCCGCTTCCTCATAACGCGGATGTTCCGCAATATTTTTAGTTCCTCAACCGTTACCGCATCCTAATAAATAAAAAAATCTTTTTCCGCTATAGCTTCCTCAAAATTTAAGAGGAATTCGAGAATGGTTTAGAATCACAATTTGGTCCACTGGAAAATGTTCTTTTAATTAATTTTCGTGTGTACGCACAGGACAACGATTGTCGGGTTCGCTAGTATTTATAAGTATAATCATAATCACTTCCTCAACAACCCTAGTGACAACAGTGGTGTTACATATTTTTGATAAAATATGTATGTATGTATGTAAACTCTTTATTGCACATAAAAATAAAAATACATAAACACAGAGACAAAGGCGAGCTTATCCCTAAGAACCCTCTCTTCCAGCTAACCTAAAATATTTGCTCACAACTATGAGAACTCGACTGTAGATGTTCGTAGATATAAAAAATACTGTAATAACTAAGAGCTGAAACATTATGCACCAAGACGTGTGCGTGACTAAACCAAATCATAGCCTTAATCCGAATACACGAAGAAACAAACCTTTAATAAATCCTTGAGCCAGCGCTTCTGACTAATTAAAAAAAACTTTGCAGTTAATTCAAGTGTTATTTGTTATAAGTGACACTTAAAAGCATGAAGAGAAATATAGTTTTATTTTTAGAACTTTTGTTTTTATAGGCCTTACAAATAATATTGCAAATGGGTTTAAGTAGTTTTAATTTGTAAATAAATTACAAGGAATACATAAATGGATTCCGAAAATACATTATATCATTATAACTTCTATTATATTTCGTTTTATTTAGCATTTATAAAGCGATGGTCAACTCGCGCTTGTTTTTAAATTATTCAACGTCAGAACTGAAAAATACTAATATATTTAATTAAACGTTTAATTTAATACGATTTTCAGTAACATCTTCTTTTCTTAAAGACATGCGAATGTAACGATTAAATTTTCAATGATAAATAAAACGAAATATATCTACGATTGCAGTTAAATATATTTTAGCCTGTATGAAATATTTGCTATTTTTATTTGCATGGTCGGAAAATATAGACCGATTTATAAATAGCATTTTGCTGTACATATATTTGTTTAAAAAATATCAATGAATCTGTCACAATCATTCAACTTGTACACGTGGGGAGGGGGAAGACGCGGGTCCAACAGGAATGTATGTATGTCTTAATATTGAACAGTCAGAACAAATATAAACCCCCTTGCAAAAAAATAGGACACCTAGTTTTTCAGATTTTTAGGCATTGAAGCTTAGAAAGTAAGCTTTCATGCACATAAAATACAAAAATCATAGGTGCCCGTTTTTTTTTGCAAGGGGGTTCATATACCGAGACGAAAAGATCTAGGGATCTAAATGAATCCTTAAATGCAGATTGCAGTGTCTGAGACTAAGGAACTATTAAAAACCATATTATTACATATAAAAAAAAAAAAAAAACATAACTTGAAACTTGCAATACTTATTACTGTAATAAGTATAGTGTCCAATTAAATTTGTTATTAGTTTCGTCGTCTTGCTTTTAGTTATAAAATTATGTTAATTATAGAAATATATGCGACTCACAATCATTAATTACGTATTACAAAACATGCGCTAAGCATTTAATTAATGTAATTCTTGTCTACTTGTACTTTTCACAGAAAGTAGTCTACAATGTAACTGAGATAAAATATGATTTATTAAACATCTTAGTATTCATTTAGAATTATCTCTTAAGAGTATTTCTCAAAATAGTGTCCCGTGTAAGAAATTATTAAGACGAAGGACGAGATCATAAAACATCCAAAATTTCTTAACTTCAGGATAACGTCACAAAATCTTGTGAGGAAAAAATATTAATTTGTAACTACATTGAAACTTTCTATTGGAGCCAACAATAAAGATTATCTGATTTTTTATCACCTGTACCACAAGGTTTTGTATATATTTAAACAAAATATTACTTATTTCTTGTTAAAATAGCATCAGATTTTTTTAATTTTTTTAAGTGGACAACTGAAAATGGACAACTTTTTGAGAAATAGTCTTATATTTCAAAAAAAAACACCAATGTTTAAATAAAATAATTATCTCAGTAACTTTGTATCATTACTCTAAAATTATTTCTTGATTAATTTATATTTACACAGATATGTTATTTAACAATTACAGTCCTATCACAAAGTATTATGATTTAGTTTTGCACAATTAACTTTTTTACAACTTGACACAGTCTCCTTCAAATATTAAGACAAAAACAAGATAAGACTTAGACGAATTAAAACTTCTAATTTAAAACGCTAATAATGACAATAAATAAACAAAGAATTCTGACACTGCAGTAAAATTATAACCCCAAATTATAAACTTATGATTAGTTATAATAATTATAAGAATACTGAAAAAAATAATTATAACTTCGAATGAGCAAAACACATCCACGTCGAGCCCATACTATTTACATTATTGCACGAACATTCATTTATTATGTCATACATCAAATTCGAGAAAAAACAGGCCAAATATTATGATGAATTTCAGGAAAAATATGTGAAAAGTAATCTCTTGCCTTTTTTGAGCTGCCTTAGAGATACATAATGTATTAAATATGAAACATTTTGGCGAATACAGAGCAGATTATATTGCAATAAATGCTCTATATTCACCTTCCTTTTTTATTTTTATTTTACTAGACAATTTCACTAAGGATTTAGAAATAATAATTATGTGCTGAGATATAACGCATCCCTAGGTACATTTATTTTACAAACAATAAAGAACTAAAGTGAGACAAATCTACTTATGATAAAAACGAGGTGCCATTTGCGATTGTTCCGTATGAAACCATCTTTCAACGTCCATATTTCACTAGCACAAAAAGTAAACTAATTCTTACCGATCGTTAAAGTTATTTGAATACTGGTCACTTTACGAGCACTATATCACATCGGTCGTCGCAAATTCGTCTCTGTCGCGTCGTTATAAGGTACACTGTGGGCCGGTGAGCTCATAGCGTATTGAATATGTCCCGCGCGTTATTCTTGGAATAACGCTTGTAGGAGCAGTCGCTGAATCAGCTGCCGCTGGAATAAAAGTAACTTTCGTTAAAAAAAATGTATATAAGTACCTACTTACATACTAAGTTTTTTAATGGCTATAATAATAATAATAATTTAATCAGACTTTTCAATCCATTTTGTTAGTAATACATAATCACTTATTGACTATTGTTAGTAGCTTTCTACATATGTTTATCCTATCCTATGTACAAAGAGGAGATGGCGTGGCTTGGATTGAAATTGAAAAATATAAAATAAATTTATTAGGCATTCTTTCACAGAGTTTTTTGTATGTAGCCCTGCAAAACTGTTTCCACAGTTTATCTGTAGGATATGGTCTCTATAGGAACATAAGTATTAAATAAGTACATTATGTAATTTAGAATTGCATAAATAATTATATTGTTACAATTGGGATCCTTCTGACTGCCATAATTTTATAAGTCACTAACTGTTTAATTGAGTAGTAGCATGGGCTGTGGTATTCGTTTCCCATCAGATCTATCACAATAAAATAAAAACCATTAATGTTTAGCAAAGAAGGCCAAAAAAGTGAGTTTATTTTATATCTATTCATCGAAGTGTTAGGGATCTCATAATTGTCATAGTAATCTCTCTTCTTCTTCAGCGTCTATTCGCCCACCGTTGGGCATACGCCTCTCCAACCTTTCTCCATCCAGATCGACATCTGTCTCTCTCTTCCAGACCGGTCCTGCTGTCTCCACAATGTCATCGAGCAGGCGGTCATAGTAATACGTCATTTCAATCGATTTTGTAAGTCAGTTTGTTTAAGCCGCTGAATCGATTTAGAAGAAGTTACACAGATACACAGATACAGATACACATACACACACACACACATACACACACACACACACACACACACACAGACAGATACAGATAGTTTAAGCCCTAGGGATAAATTCCTATAAATAAATTTGTGTTTAATACTTACTTGTGATGTATAGGATATAGATATAATTTATAAATATGTGAATCTGTTTAAAAAAAAATTCTCAACAGAGGTGGTAGATTTTTTTTGACGTTCATAAGTGCTTGTTATAGCCTAAATTGAATAAAGAGATTTTGACTTTGACTTTGAATTTGATAGTTTTTATCCCGAAAAATTATACATCAATTCCCGCGGGAAAGGCTATAACCGAATTTCACGCGGACGGAATCGCGAGTAACGGCCAGTAAACTAATAAACACACCTTCTATTGGAGAGCGCGCGGCGCCTCGCCGTCTGCCGCTGGTGCTCGAACTCGAAGTCCTCTTCGGTCAGCCCGAGCCTGGTCATGTGGTACATCAGGTAGTCCTCAGCCAGTATGGCTTCCGGCGGATGGCGGAGCACCTCGAGCGTCTCGCAGAGGCCGCACGCGCGCTTCCGGACCTTGGCGGGGCCGAGGGCGCCCGCCAGGATCACCAGCGCCGCTTTGAAGAGGACCTGGAGAGTTTTCTTAGTTTAATAGGTTGAATTCCTAAAAATATCCTAATTATTCAAAATCTAAAAATTAAAATGGAACCCATAATGGAATGGAAGGCCATATTTGTTATAAATGTTTAGTGTTTTATTTTTTCCCTTTAAACGGAATATTGTGTCGGTTTTCACTGTTTTTTGTTATTTATTTTAATGTGTGATAAATAAACGGATGGTCCCAAAGGAAGAACAGCGCCGCTCGCAAGACCGGTAATTTTTGCTGATTTGGGACCATTTCGTGACATAATAATTTCGCACTTTTCAATATCTTTTTTTTGTTATGCTATGCTACTTTGTCACGAATAAATGATTTCTTTCTTTCTTTCTTTCAAAATCATTTATTCAGTAAATAGGCCGCAATGGGCACTTTTACATGCAATTTTTTAAACTACCAGGGCTTAAGACGACGAATTGGGTATTTTGGTCCCAGGGAACTAGAGTTTTCTCAGCAATTACAAAACATATCAAAGTGATATTTGAAAACCTGATTCTTCATTTCAATGACTTCATTTTGATGGTTGCCGAAACACGATTAGTAAAACTTTATAGCATAGAAAAAAATATCAAAGATACCTCTTTTATGACAGGGATTTGCTTGTTACAGGCAACCTAGATCAAACTAAGATTCCAAATTTTCACATTAAATTAGTTTTAACCCATACTTCAACATGATCGTTGGATATTTTTTTTATTCATTGTAATTTGTAGTTGAAACGAGAAAAACTGTTTTGTCGCTTACGATATTTTATTATAAGCTAGCGCGCGCTCGTATTTTGTATGAAATCAGTCCCTCCTCAGCGCATGCCTCAGTCCGCCGCCGGCGTTGTCAGCGACGGACCTATGCTAGTCGAACTGCCATGCACCATCGATCGCATATAAAATAATACCGAGCAAAAAATGGGAAATCAGTGTCGGATTTTCCAAAAGGAAAAAAGAAAGCTTGTTTAATTGATCAATGTAAGATTATGACTCAGAAAAGGTAAGTAATCATTATATTTCTACAGTTCACTGGCACAAACCGTAAATAAACCGCCATGACAACGTCAGTTCTTAGTTTGTCGCCATGACGGTTCATGTCATGACATATGACACACTAACAAAATAATATGATACAAAGAGTATTAAATATGATATTTACATCGAAAGTAACGACAGAGCTATACCTATTTCCAATAATTTTATTGATATAATATGATATTTGGCATGTTACGGAAAAAGGCATTCGATTACGGTTCGTGTTAGTGCTGCATTCTGACGGCAGAACATTGCAGTAATAATCCCTATCTGCTTCTAGTTTTATAATATTATGTGATACCTAAGTACTTACCTACTTTTTAGATAGGTATAGGTACTTATACTGAACCAATAATGAACTGCAAGTACCTAAGTACGCGGAAACATTAACTTATTATTATTGCAATTCAGTGTTTTTACAAAAAGCCATTGACTATACTTAGAAAACTATTCACATTTCAATAAGCAGTTCATAAATAATAAAATACATTGTTATCTTTCAGGAAGTTAAATTATCATTAGAACAAAGTTCTGAAAATAAAGTCATGGAGCCGTCTTCGGATTTGCTCAATGTATGCAGAGTTACAAAATGTATTACTCACGTAAGACTTTAGTACCTACCTGGGCGTTTTCACAAAAAAAGTGTACTCATTCTTTTTTTCAATTTAGAAAAAAATATAGTTTTTCATACACTCGGTATGGGCGTCACAGAACTGAGTTATAAAATGTATATGAAAAAATTAAATCCATTTTGAAAGAAAAGGTATATGTTTTTTTGAAAACGCCTACCTACCTACATAGTTATATAGTATAATTGGGATGTCCCAAAAAAAATAACCTATAGTTTTTATCTTATTTTCGGAAAGAATTGGATATTTTAAGATACCTTTTTCATCGATTTTGAATTTGGATGAGTATTTAATTTTTTATAATTTTTTTACGAAATAAGCTGGATGACGTCACAGTGAGACAGCCACGTTCCATTGCCTAGAAAAATTCGGTTTTTACATAACATAATCTGTGGCATTGCTGAAAGTCAAGTGACAGTCAACAATCATACAAGCACGGCACGGTCCTAAATGAACCATGACAAATAGTTTCATTTATTTCTCTTCTTTTAGCTTCGATTATTCGTAGGTTTGCTTAATGGTGTGATAGTAAATACATATTTTTTATTAAAATCTGATATTTAAATTCTTTTATATTCACTTTTAACGTAGTTATTTAATACTTTTATTTGTGAAAATACATTGGTAATACTCGTATACATTTCGGACTTTACGATAAAATGACAACTGTTTAAAGCCGAATGCGCATCATGTGATTAAATTTCCATCTTTGTCACTCTTTGCTATTATAAGCAGGACAGCAACATTTCAAACTGTCAATTTGCATTAAAGTGTAGACTTTCCTTTAGACCTGCATTTGTGACGTAACACTGCAGGGGTCAAATGAAGGTCATTACTTAAATTTTATTTATTTAATTCAGATAATCATATTTTTGGAATCTGATTTCTGAAAACGCTTCACAAAGCCTATTTCTCCAAATGGTTTTCGATTTATTATACTTTGTAAAAAATTGGGACATCCCAATTAATAACAAATTCAAGTTTATAAATATGAAAATTTATTTTAGGACTGCAGATAAGAATAATAAGGACCTCCTTGAAGAAACCATGTAGATCTACAGCTACAGTAAGTATTTTTTTTTACTGTCAATTTTTACGTGAGCTGAAAAATAAAGTTCTTATTTTATGAATTGAAACTTGTATTTTTTTTTAATTCAGATAGAAAAAGAATGTGAGAAAAATAACTCATCTCTCGACATAGTATTAGAAGAACTTATTGATTAAATACAGCCATTCGCAGATCTCGTCGTAGATCTAAAAGGAAAGTAGTACTATCAGGTTGGATTAGATGGCCCTGCTTATGTAAATCGATAAATTAATAAATTTAACAAACGGCTATAAATGCTTATGTGATCTGTTAATAATGTTTGTATAAATAATATTTTTAAAATATAAATATGTGAAACTTAAAATATAAATATGTAAATTGGTAAATAAATAACTGCATAAAGTGTAAATAAGTAAAATATTAATATTAAAAAATTACCTGTAAAACAGTATGTTTGTATTATTTACTTTTCGCTCTGCAGTACTTCCCTACATTTACGGCCCTGAGATTTCTTATGTCTAATGGGTCTCAATCTACTTACTATCAAATGGACAATATAATGGTGGCAGGCGAAATCTATAAATTTAATTTATAATACAAGCTATTTTGCCGACTGTGCTTTTGTACTTGCACTGTCATCCACCCCACATAAGTACCTATCCCAAATTTCACGTCAATCAGACCACTAGAAATGAGTAAAAATTCACTTGCAAAATTTTACACCAACATACATACAAACACTGCAAGTTAATAAAATTTTGTAAAATAGGTCCATAAGATATAAAAATTGAACCGACTACGAAAAAACCATGAAAATAATTTTCTACCATTCTGAAGTCGGTGCCTCAGCACGAGCCAGCAGGAGTGGACATAACTATATAGTCGTCTACCTCACCTACATACTATGCGCGTATATTGGGCTTTAATTACTCTTGCTGGATCATGCTGAGGCACCGACTTCAGAATGGTAGAAAATTATTTTGATGGTTTTTTGTAGTCGGGTAAATTTTTTTGTTATATTTTTTTTTCACGCTTTTCAGTGTAAAAGATCTAAGATACAATACTTTAAAGTCAATTGCTCGTAACCTTTTACAAAAAATTGCTTTTTCCGATGCAGAGACTTTCATTATTGAGGAGTCCTGGTGCTTTGTCACCCGTTCTATTTCACTATATGCATTACGATGAACTTAAATTGCTTAGCAACTGTGTTAAAGTAATTGAAGTCCAACCCGTGAAGTATTTCTTATTGAGTAGTAGCTCGGTTGGTCAAATGTGGTCTTCATCATCAGTTCCATTTCATGAAATGATGATTTTCAAGAGCAAATGCACAAGTTACTACTAAATATATCGAAATTACCATTGGTGTCCCTACAATATTTGAAGACTTCCCTCGATTTCCTTAGGATCTAATCATCGGATCCTGATTTGGTGCTTATGGGACCTAATTGAAAGCATTCCTAGACGAATGAATTTTTAAAAAAAAAAATCGGTTCATACATAATGGAGTTCTGAGGTAACAAACATAAAAAAAAGAAAATAAAACCGAATTGATAACCTCCACCTTTTTTTTGAAGTTGGTTAGAAATACTTGTAAGCATTACCAACTATTACCAACCAACCAACCAATATACCAACTATTTGCAAAAAAGTAAAAAAAAGTTGTAAGGGCAACTCTAAGACGTCTCTGTTTTAGCGCGCTGTCTAGGCGCTGTCAGTGTAACATACGGTCGAGTGTGACACGCAGGCCGCGTAAAAAGTAGAGGGGTGTGAGCGGGTTGCGGGGTACAAACGCTCTGTTTTCGATTAATTGATTAGCAATGCGTCACCTTAAAAAATGACGTGTAAATGTGCCCATTGCGGTGGTAAATAGGGGTAACAGGAGCATTTGACTTGGAACAGGTAGGTATATATTATATATTCGTATACGCAGGTGCTAGGACCTTGTGCAAGTTCCACCCGGATTGCTACCACCAACTTGCTCGCTAATCCTGTCGTGAAGCAGCAGCGCTTGCACTGTTGTGTTTCGGCGTGGAGAGTAAGACAGCCGGTGAAATTACTGGCACTTGAGGTATTCCATCTTAGGCCTCTAGGTTGGCAACGCATCTGCAATAACGCTGGTGTTGCACATGTTTATGGGCGGTGGTGATCTCTTACCACCAGGAGACCCACTCGCTCGTTCGCCATCCAGTCGAATAAAAAAAAAATCCTGTGTAAAAGTGTTTCAGCCGCCTCATTTTTATAGAAAAAAATATTTAATTTAATTTATATCACTAAATTAATTAATTAATGTACAAGTCTGGAATAATATAACAATAATGAAGAATAATAATAATTACACAGATTATATTACATTACACTTATAGTACTATAGGGTTTTGCGATAGTTATCCCTGTGTATCTTACGCACACATTAACGCGTGTACTGACGTAGTTGTGCCTATGTAGATTCAAGAATGTATATTTTGTACGGCGTGGCCGCGGTGTGGCAGAACACTAATGTTTTGATCTTGAAACTACCGTGAGACTCACTCATATTAAATGATATTGTAACGGATAAGGTCTTAAATCGAGTTTAGCTCAACATGTTTCGGGCTATTTGGAAACCCTTCTTCTTTTTTTTCTTTTTTTTATTCGACTGGAAGGCAAACGAGCAAGTGGGTCTCCTGGTGGTAAGAGATCACCACCGCCCATAAACATCTGCAACATCAGGGGTATTGCAGATGCGTTGCCAACCTAGAGGTCTAAGTTGGAATACCTCAAGTGCCAGTAATTTCACCGGCTGTCTTACTCTCCGCGCCGAAACACAACAGTGCAAGCACTGCTGCTTCACGGCAGGATTAGCGAGCAAGATGGTGGTAGCAATCCGGGTGGACCTTGCACAAGATCCTACCACCTGTAATGGCTGACATGATGATGATGATGATGATGAACTGACAAATTTGAGTCGGTAAAAAATTACATGTGAACGTACCTTATGTGTGTACGTGTGTTATGTGTGTTATTTTTTCTAGTGTGTTAAGGTACAACTTTTGGCGGCCAGACCCTTATACACATTATATTACATTACACTTATAGTACTATAGGGTTTTGCGATAGCCAGCCCTGTGTATTTTACGCACACATTGACGCGTGTACTGACGTATTTGTGCCTATGTAGATTCAAGAATGTATATTTTTTACGGCGTGGCCTTGTGTGTCAGAACACTAGTGTCACCTTGACGCCCTCGCAGAGGAAGCAGTCCCAGACGCGCAGCAGGCTATCCCAGGGCAGCGTGCGCGTCAGAGCACACAGGAACCACTCGGTGGCGTACAGCACGGGCTCCACCTTGTGCTTCACGAGGTGGCGGTGCACCGCGGGCGCCGTGCGCCGCAGCAGCGCGTGGAGAATGTCGCCGTCGCGCTGGAGAACCTGGAAGTAACGATCATCATGTCAGCCGATGGCTTGGAATGAGGGCTATCGTTTTTTCTCTCACTAGATGGCGCCACTGTTGCGTGAGGTTTTTAAAAGTCTGTTATAACGGCCGTGAAAACAAAGTTTAAATTAAAATCATATGTAATACATCGTAAAACAGTACCATAAACATATTGAGCAACCACAGTATTGCATAATCCCGTTTTGTTCGGAAAAAAGGGAGGGCAAAAGTTTTCGAAAGACAAAACTGTCTCAAATTACAGACGTTCATTGCCCCTTATCGCATAATTGCCATAATTAATTTCAGGTAATGCAAAATGTTCACAAAATTATTGTAATTATAAATAAACCCGCGTAGCTCACCCAAAAACTATGAGATTTGACATTTCGCTGACCTCACGCTACACTAGCGCCTCTAGCGGAAAATTCATTCGCGATAGCCCTCATTGACAAGATTTCATTTTTTCAACACCTGTAAATCACTACAGGAATCGAAAGAGCTTTGCCTCCTGAACATGGCAAAATATTAATTATAATTTATTTCTCCATATTTAAAAAAATACAAATTAGAAAATGTATCTGAATTTGCCAATACTACGACAGAATAGATATGTTTCCTTTGCCTTTTGCACCAAAAAAAGGAGCTGTCATAATTTTGACAACGTCTACTTCAGATTTACGCATGATTTACGTGATCTTTTTTTTTAATAGAGACTAGACAAAAGTAATGGATCTATTATATGGTAGTTTTGGAGTTAAACCCTTTTAGAATAAGCACATCTTAAAAAAAATGTTATAAATTAATTAATAATCGTAGCGAAATTTTAAAAATACCAGCGTCTTTCTATTTCCAAGCAGAATACAGAGAACGAATCAAATTATAGTCTTAGAAATATGAAATCTTGTCAATTATGGGGAACATCCGCAAATTCGAACATTGAGATTATTCAGCAATACCAATTTAAAATACTACGCATGATTGTCAAAGCACCTTGGTATATCAAAAATACAAAAATACATGGTGACTTAGGTATTCCAACTGTACAGGAAGAGATTCAGACATGCATAGGCCAATACAGGATAAGAATACAAAACCATCCTAACAAATTGGCTAATAACCTGATGAGGAAACACACCACATTTGTGACGTTATCTATGAAAAGGGACCTTATTGTCGGTTCTAGTTTCCGAGATAATCACCTTTAAAGTAAAATGTCGAAAAAAAACATATTTTCTTTTTTTACTCCATTATAATAAGCAGTCTCTAAATTGTAATTTGACAAAGACACAGGTTTTTAAATCGATTTTTATGGGTTAAAAATATCCCTCAAAGTTTAGTGAGAAAGGGACCTAACTGTCGGTGTGTCTGTCGTATGCTTTCTGTGTGAGCTGTATCGGTTTTTGAAGACATGACGGTACTTGTCGGCGGGGCACGCGACGCGGCGGCGCGTATCAAAGGATTTGCTGTCTCTTTCTGACTCGGGTATCGGCTTTGCCCACTCGCTCACTCGCTGCGCACCCGCGTGCACAATTCGTTTCGTTCGTCAGTTGCTGCTCGAACTGGTGTTTGTTAGTGTCCGACCGAAACACGATTTTTAGCCGAAACCGGAATATTCGGTATTTTTCTGATTTCGGCCGAAACCGAAACCGAAATTTTTAAAGACGTATCAAAATATTCAAAATTACTGTACAAATCGTAAGGAAAAGGTTATTGCAAGGATTTCTTATATAAGAACAGTTATTTTTTTGTTAAACAAAATCGCAAACGTTTATTTTTAATGAAAATAGATATAATTAGAAGTAAATTATGAAATTTTAAACCAAATAAAATCAAGTCTATAAACTTTTAAACAAAGTTATCCAATTAATATAATACCTGGACAAAGTCAATTACAAGATAAGTCACAGCTTAAACATAAATCAACTTTTACATAAATTATAGTATTATCACTGTAATCAGAGATCTTTAAACAAAGTTTTAGAATAATACGTCATGTGACAAAGTCAAACATTGCAAGAGAAATCACAGCATTCATGCTACTTTAACATAAATCAACTTGGTAAGAGTAGGTCCTCAATTCATTGCGGCAAATAAATAAGTTATATATCTGCTATTTAAACTTTATAAGTTAAGTTATTTACTTGTTATTTATAATAACACACCTACCTACATATGTAAGGGATAGTAGTAATAGTTTAATAAGGTATTCTTTTACTGCAGTTATCAAGACTTCACTAATTCGCGGCATAGGTATTATATTATTCAAAACAAACAACCTATTCTTATCACGTCTAAACTAAATTCACAATCCTAATATCAAAGGTATTGTTCATTAATCACAGCATAAAATGCAGTAACAGATTCTAAAAAGTAAATAATAATTTGTCGCGCGCCACTTGGTTCACAAACAAACGTCACAAACTGCATGCATACTACTGTCGCTGGTCCCTGCTGGGACGGCCGCCGATGCATTACCTATACCTACCCGGCCGAGCGCGCCCGAATTAAGCCGAGCGCTCCCGATGCGAGAGCCGTGAGAGGCCGCGAAGTGATTTCGGCCCGGCCGAAGGTTTCGGCCAGATTCCGGCCGAAACCGAAACTTCGGCCGAAATCACTTTTTTGGCCGAAATTGGCCGAAACCGAAACCGAAACCGAAACTTCGGTCGGACACTAGTGTTTGTATTTACGTGCGGAAAGTGTTAGTGGGTACCTGCTGATACCTGGCGAATACCGACATCGTTCAGGTAGTCTTGTACTACACGAGCAGTATGGGGACGGGCATTGTCATGCATGAAAATAGCATTTTCACCGAGTCTTGCCATAAATGAACCGACGTGTTCATTAAGGATTTCTTCCACGTATCTTACGCCATTTAGAGTACCGTTTTCGATCAGTACTAGCTCTGTTCGGCTTTCTGCAGAAATCCCAGCCCACACGAGTACCGAACCGCCACCGTACGCAACCTTTTCTGCAATGCAGGCTTGCATGAATCGGTCTTCTGGCCTTCTGTAGTCTTCTGTACACCTTCACCCTTCCGTCGTGTTGATACAGCATAAACTTTTGTAGTATATGGCTACTTAGAAATGTCAATGTTCAACCTTTTACAGTAACACAATAGTTTACTGTAACATCAACGCATATTGCTTGGTCAGCGCCTCATCAATGTCTATAAATAACGATGCATTACTAATAAAATCGGTTAATTACTACGGACGACTGGTGTATCATTCCACACCCCCATCTTACCGCCAAACCCCTTTACACTTTGATTCGTCTGAGAGTCAAATTTATTTTACTCAGCTAGGTGCATTACTTTTCGAAATATTACAACTTATTATAGTGACCCGAAAGTTTTGCTCTCGAGTGTATTTGCCTAATTTCATTGCAGTAAGATAGGTACATTTTCAAAAACTGGCCACCCATAAATTGACGCATTGTATGATGAGTTCAGTTATGAAGACATTTACCCCAATTTGTATCTTTAGAGGTTTACAGCTCGTTGATTTATAATTATATTATTAGTAAGATTCTTTAAACAGAGTGACAAATTATAATTAATAGTTAGAACTACAACATTTATCTTATTTTTGAATCCTTGTTTTAACTTTGTTACTAAAAATTTTACATCCGACAATAAGGTCCCTTTTTAAATAAGTGCATACTTTAATGTTAACTGAGACAATTTACAGGTTTTTAGTATAAGTTTAGTTTCTAAAGTGATCTAAAATTAATATTATCTAATTTCATCAAAAGTTTTATAGTTGTTTTCATATGATATCACTAAATGTTTTATTACCGACGATAAGGTCCCTTTTAAAAAACGTGTAGTGATTGTACCAGCTTTTTACTAAACTTTAACTTGAATTTTGAGACTGAAAATAGGTACATTTTAAATAGAAGTTTGTATGTTTGATCTCATTTGGCTATGCTTTAGCGTAGTGAATATATATTTTTGTTGATTTTGACTGATTAAGTAATTAGAAAACTAAAAAGTTATTTTTGTTAAAATTGATTTTTTTTTATAATAAACAATGTTGATTTATATCAGAGTTATTTTTATTTAGTTACGAATTATTCGAATTATATCCTTCTCCTATAAAATCCAATGAAAAACATACTATAAATGTAATATTTAGCAAAAACCCATCTACCGCACTTTCATTACTTTGTTCACTTTGGCGTGGTAAATAACAGGAATACAGGTATGCAATTATAGAATTGTACATCAATTCTAAAGGACCATATAGTCTATTCATCAAATAACATGCTATCTATGTAACCTCCTACAATAACATACTTTTATTTGGGTGTAGAAGTTTGAATTCAATTTTCTCATAATCACCTTTTACGACTTTTGGGTTTTAACAATTTTTAAAAAACAAACTATTAGACATATACGCATGTTTTTTACATGGTTCGATAGCTTAAGGTATGTAGATTATGAGGACACTAATAACTCAATACCGACAGTAAGGTCCCTTCACGCTGATAACGCCACATTTAGTCGGCTGAAGAGGAGATCCACCCAAGACCTACTGAAATGATCGCTCATTATGCATATAATATACGGGCCCGTCACTGGACGCGCACCGACCACGACAATATACACGCCCTTGAACATCTGCTGAATGTCCCGAAGGAATAAAAGAAAATGACAACCGAAACACGTCCACTGCTGGACATAGGCCTCCCCAAGGCTCTCCACTCAGACCGGTCTTGTGCTTTCCGCATCCACCGCGACCCCCGATCTTAACCAGGTCTTTCCATCTTGTTGGAGGCCTACCGACAGCTCGTCTCCCGGTCCGCGGACGCCCTTCGAGAACCTTTTGACCCCATCGGCCATCAGTCCTGCGAGCGATATGCCCCGCCTACTTACAATTTCATCAATGTCTTCAGATTTCGTGACAGCGTCTACACCATAAATTGGATAATTATAAAAGTCATTAAAGCAAATAAAATCAAAAACTAAAGGGGTTCCCCATATCGATTTTGTCTATCGATATTCTTCCTTCAGCTTTTAGTTGTTGTCGAGTTTTTGTAGGTTTCTGTGTTGCAGCTATATGGGAAGCAGTACTCACATGTTGATTGATTTGATATTTTTTTGATGAAGGTGTTCGGTTTTCACGAACCTTGCAGAAAATCAGAGTGCCATCAGTCAATTTACGACGGATTGTCAGGCGTGGAGAAATGGAGAGAAAAAATGAATGAATGGGGAGAAATGCTGAGGTCCTAGTGAAAAAGGGGTTAATTTTGCAGAAGTTGAACAGCTGATTTCGACTTAAACCCCTATACACATAAAATAGAAAATAGCTGTGTAATTTCTGCAGACTTAACCCCTTTTTCAATAGGACCCCAGAATGGAGGTGGTTTTTTTTTATTTTTTTTATTCGACTGGAAGGCAAACGAGCAAGTGGGTCTCCTGGTGGTAAGAAATCACCACCGCTCATAAACATCTGCAACACCAGGGGTATTGCAGATGCGTTGCCAACCTAGAGGACTAAGTTGGAATACCTCAAGTGCCAGTAATTTCACCGGCTGTCTTACTCTCCGCGCCGAAACACAACAGTGCAAGCAAGCACTGTTGCTTCACGGCAGGATTAGCGAGCAAGATGGTGGTAGCAATCCGGGCGGATCTTGCACAAGGTCCTACCTGCAAATGATGGATGGAATGGTGGATGGATTGCTATGATAACTAGATCCTAACCTCGAGGCCAGGGTTATAGTACCCGCTGAGGTACTTGTCGCTGATGGAGACGAGGCACCAGAAGGCCTGGACGGCGGGCATGTGCATCAGCAGGAACGCGGCGACCGGCGCCTGCGCCTGGAAGTAGCCGACCTTCGGGTTCAGGACTGAATACGCCTTCAGCACTGAGAACAGCTCCTGCTGCCTGTAACACAAAAACAATAATAAGGGGGCGTTCTATATTAAGTAACGTAATGCACAGGAGCGTACCCAGCTTCTGACCTAGGAGGGGGGGGGCAAATCCATACTAATATTATAAATGCGAAAGTGTTTGTATGTTTGTCCCTCTTTCACGCCGTAACGGAGCGACGGATCGACGTGATTTTTGGCATAGAGATAGTTTATGGGCCCGAGAGTGACATAGGCTACTTTTTATCCCGAAAAAATGCATAGTTCCCGAGGGAAGAGCGCGCGATAACCGAATTTCACGCGGGCGGAGCCGCGGGCAAAAGCTAGTAAATAATAAATAAATATTACGGGACAATTCACACCAATTGACCTAGTCACAAATTAAGCTTAGCAAAGCTTGTGTTACGGGTACTAAGCAACGGATAAACAATTATATAGATAGATACATACTTAAATACATATCAAACACCCAAGACCCGAGAACAAACATTCGTATTTTTTATACAAATATCACATTTTTTAGGTCAGATAGCCCGCGCTTGTTTTGTCATACACACTACAAAAGACACCCACATGAAACACAAGGTATATGTAGTGTGTACGGTAAACACCCGCAAGGGATCCTGCTTCATAGGTAAACGGGGCATAATGTATTGTAGACCATACAATTTCCAGGGGGGAGCAGCTGCCCTCCCCTGCCTCCCTCTGCGTACGGGGTAACGCAATTTTTGAAGACTTAATAATAATAATAATGACTTGATAATAATAATGTATAATAATAATAATAAATCGACTAACACTAGTTTTTGTAAGACCAATTCTACTAACAAAAAAAATATGGACTTTTGTTTTGGTCTGAAATAAAGTATTTTTATTTTATTTTATTTTTTATTTATTTTTTAGCATCCCTGTGGAGGGCCATGTAGCGCGGCATAACGTTTGTCTTTACCCCCTCCCTAACCTTTACACCACATGACCATTTTCAATTAAGTCTTTTATTTTTAGATTTTTTCATAGATTGTATTTTTAAAAAACGATTGTTTTTTTTTAAGACGTCGTGTTCCGGCGGTTCCGGGGCACCATGCCGCAGATGAATGCGACGTCGGGGACGGTGACTCAACGGGGTCACGCCGTTTTGTCACCAAATTAGATTTAAATAGTATTAATTATAAATATGTATGTTAGTCTGTAAGGTATTTATTGTATGGGCCTAAGTTGCCCGAAATAAATAAATTTATTATTATTATTATTATACTGTACCGCAATTTTTATAAATAAATCATTATTATTATTAATTTTTCCATAGCCGTTTTCCAAATTTAGTTGGCATATTTTGGCAAAGTTGCGCTACGAGAGAGGATTTATAGGCAACAACAACTGATGATCCAAATCTCCCACTTTTGAGGACATTATAGTACGAACTTTTATAAAAAAACTTTTAACGTAACGCGATGTTAGAACGCCGCTCCCGCCCCTGTAAAGCCTTAACGTTTTACAAGTTTTAGCCCGAGCAAACCTCGGTCGCCCAGGTACTTATTCATTAAATACGTGTGTGCGAAATTGAAAAAATAGCAAATTTCATTTGATGCACCGCAATCGAAATCTAATGTGATTCTTGTGGTTTAGAGTTAAGAGGTAAGTGCGATTTACTGTTATGTTAAAATCCAGCGGTTTCGACATTTCACCAGTACGGTACAGTAATCATGGAGGAATAAACCATTAGAGCGCTATATCCATCCATACTAATATTATAAATGCGAAAGTGTGTTTGGATGTTTGTACCTCTTTCACGCTGTAACGGAGCGACAGATCGACGTGATTTTTGGCATAGAGATAGTTTATGGGCCCGAGAGTGATATAGGCTACTTTTTATCCCGGAAAAATGCAGTTCCCGAGGGAACAGCGCGCGATAACCGAATACCACGCGGGCGGAGCCGCGGGCAAAAGCTAAATAAGCGATTTTTCCAATACGGTTTAGTCTAACAAATCGAGTTGTAGAAGTTTTTTTAAATATCTTGAAATAAACGAAGTTATGGGCAGTTTAAATTGTCAATTAGATCAGACTTGTAATGACACGACGACTTAGAAAGATCCTATTAAATTTCATTCTTCTAGAAAGAGATGTCATTATTTTTCAATATACATTGATGATTTTTACGTCATTCATTTTACTATCCAGTTTTGTGTCACAATAATCTATTGAGGCAGTGGCTCGACGAAAATTGTATTCTAATAAAGTATACCACCATTACCAGAATACGAGTTAATTCATCTACGACAGTAACTCGCGAAACCGCAAACATTTTACTACATTTACGACGAATTAAATTAGCAATTGCTATAATTCAGGGTGACTCAAATCTACAATTTGTCATTTAGTTATAATGGCTGAGTGAGATCAGGTGATGCCCCTTTTCCGGGGTCTTGTGCGTCAATTGGCTGGTATAAACGGGCGTTTTGACCGTTCAGTTAAAACGTCATTACCATCCCACGTTTAATAACACAACGGGAGAAAAAGTCACACAAGAATTTTGATCACGCTAGATTTTTTGTCTTTAGTTTTCATCAATCAATATTTAGCAACCCACCTGATTATAGTCTAAAAGACGGGTACGCATCTGAATATCGAATGTTAAAATCTCGAATGGGTCATAATATCGAAACGTTTATTTTCTGTAACCGAAAACTTTTCAGGATTGATTAAAACGGCATCGTATAGAACCCCGTAGGTTAGGTTAGATTTATAACAATCTAAAAAAAGTACAGTCTTAACAAGAATACCTTTTCGATATTATGACCCATTCGATATTTTAATACATTCGGTATTTTAACATTCGATATTCAGATATCCTATAAAAGACTGATTGCAGGTTTAAAACAAGGGGAAAAAAATGTTTTCTTATAAAAATCTCTAAGCATCGTATCTAATGGTAATGAGGAAATACAAAGCCAAACACTGAATATTTACCGGGTTGCATTTGACCTGGGTGTAGAGGAAAGTCAAACTAACTTTATTCAATTTAGGCAAACAAGCACCTTGTGAATGTCAAAAAATTTACCACCGGTTTGGAAAAACCTCTCTTAAAAGAACTCGGCAAGAAATTATCGAGATATAGGTATATTTTTAAACAGATTTACAATGTTATTAAATGACTTACAAAAACTACGCAACTGCAGGAGACCAAAGGCCTGGCAGCTATAAATCCAATTCAAAATCTCTCAAAGCCAACCAATCAACTGACGTACTTTTTATAAGCTGTCAAAACGCAATTTCTCCCATAGTTTCAATGGCAATAGCGACTTATGACGTCAAAAGTCGCTATTTGTTCGCCATCTCAATCAACTACTATTTATTTGTTTTAAAGCAACAAAAATCTAATTTTACTGTAAATCGAAAATTAATCTGATTTTCAGGGCTAAAATAAAGCGTTTTTTACTGGAGTCGTGCCTTTGAAAGTTCGAATTATTTTTTAATGGTGTCAACATCCTTATTAGCATAGCTACCCTGCGAGGAAACGCTGTCAGCCTTTTAGGCGCAATGTCATGGGGGCCATTTCTAGATTTAATTTACTTATTTAGCTTCATTTTTTTATATATGCATGTGCAAAAAGCAATTAATTCTTGTCTTAGGGTGTCGCGTTTCTGCGGAATAGACAGACATACAAACTGCATTTACACGGGTGATTAGTGTCAAGAAAGCGGAGGAGAGGCGTGTCGCCAATGTCAAGTTGTCGCTTAACCATTCTGATGATTCACAAAGAAAACTAGCAACTTCTACAAGCATATCTTACTAAAATCGTAATGATTACTGTAAAATTAAATGTCAATGTGAGTATGTATGTTATTGTTATTACGTAAGCCATTACAATCTGGATTAAAACATGGGATACTTCTTCCTGGAAAATCGCACAGTTCCCGCGGGATGGTGTTATAAATTTACTTGCGTTTTTGCGAAGCTATTGTTCTATATTTAATTTATGTCAATACAGTCGTTGGCAACTGACTACACTGCTAAATTTACGCAACATTTTAATTGCCAAATTCATGTTGCAGAATGCTAAGGAATAATTCAGTACAGTAATATTCGCATTAATTGAACTTTCAAAGCAATACTTAAAAAATCAAAATAATTTATTTGCCATACGTACGTGTGTGTGTGTGTGTGTGTGTGTGTGTGTGTGTGTGTGTGTGTGTGTGTGTGTGTGTGTGTGTGTGTGTGTGTGTGTGTGTATTTAAGTATTTAACTATCCATATTTAAGTATGTTTATCCCTTGCCTAGTGTCCATAGTACAAGCTTTGCTTAGTTTGGGTCTAGGTCAATTGGTGTCAAGTGTCCCATGATATATATTTTTTTTAATTTCAAAGTTGTCAAACGGACCTTACGATACTAGCACCCACTGGCCTGTCAAAGAAATTCTGATTGATTGGCCTCACTGCACCGAAGCGCAAAACGTTAGTAAAGATACGAACAATACCTCATTGTTGAAGGGAACTATAAAAACTGTTTAGAAGATAAAAGTGACCTTGTTTACCTTCTAGCCAGTCAAGTGACATAATAGGATTGCTTTTAGTTTAAATTACATTTTCCGCAACTATAATATAGAATACTAACTTTTGCGTTCCTATAGTTGGGCCAATCAACTATTTAACCGACACTTTGGGCGTCTCCTGCGTTACCAAAAATCGTAATTCCAACAAGATATTATACGGTTTAATAGGCTGAACTTATGTAGGATGGCATGTATTCATGTACACCATCTATTAAATTACAGAAAAAACATGTTTACCTACTTACAAAAATCTGCAATTGTTTGAAAAATGTAGCGGACAGATTAGTGTCGGTAAAAAAGTTGATTGGCCCAGTTACATTTCCTTTTCATACTTTTTAACTGTCATAATATTTCTCAAAGATATTTTTTATTTGGAATCGGTATTAAGTTAACCTAACCTAACAGCACGATTTCATAAATTTTATAACAATATATTGTGAAAAGGCAGGTCGATCCTACAGCTACCTATAGGAAGTATCTTATCTTATCTTAAAGTTAGGGGTCCTTGTGGATACACTTCGACCCGTAGGGATCTTTTGTATAATTACCCCTCCTTCGCACTTACTCCATTGCTTTTATCACCTCTTCCATAAATTGGATGATTTGACGTAGCGGTAGTGCTTTAAAGTCTCCTGGTGCGGGGTATCCGACGCCAAAGAGTCTCATTCTTAATCTGGCGAGGGCGTCACATTCACACAAAATGTGTTCCATTGTTTCGTCTTCCTCGCTACATATTCTACAATCTTCATTGTCCTGTAGTCCCATCTTTACTAGTATGTGTCCTATGTGTTTAGTATCGAAGTGACCTGTAAATGCCCCGACGATATGTCGGAGTAGTTTCCTACTGAGTGTCCAGAGTTTTTTAGTCCACCTATAAGTAAGTTTGCACTCACCCCGGCCCCTCTTCCCGTATGAACATCTCGTGGTACGGGAACTGCCGATGAAGATCCTTCCGTATGTCGTCCATGCACTTAGGGTCTCCCGGCGCCTGGAGAAGCTCCTCGTACTCTGTGGGGTGCTTCTTCATCAGCAGTTCTCCGCCGCAGAGGTAGAGCCACGCTTTGGGACGAACTGATGCTGGTATGCCTGTTTTGGATGGTTTATAAGAGTGTTAACAATGGTAATAAATCTGGGACCCCAGTGAAAAAGGGGTTAAGTCTGCAGAATTTACAGAGCTATTTACTATTTGAGCTTTTACTATCAGCTGTTCTACTTCTGCTGAATTAACCCCTTTTTCACTAGGACCCCAGAAATTACGTTATAAGATCTCTACAAATTACAACGTATTATACCATGCCCGTAATAGGAACGTGTCAGGCAAAAATATATTTTTTGTATCGAAAAGTATGAGACTATGGCCACTAAGCACGTTTCGTGACCAACCGTCACCGTCGCGTGTCATGTATGCGATTGACATTCCGTTTGATACTCTGACTATTACGGTAAAAAAAAAAATTAAAGCCAATTTATAGTAAGTAACTAAAAAATATGCGCAATTCAAGCAGCTCCATACTTAATGACATTATAATAGTATTATATTGTATTCAAAATAGATTATTTTCCGGAAATGTCTTTGTACATTCATACATAACATACAAGTAACTCTATTGGACCGAGCAATGAAATAACAAGTCACAATATAATCAAGGATTAACACATGTTGACGTTTACAAATCACAACCTGAATAAAAAAAAAGTTCTGTTTGTACCTTGTATGCCAGAATCGTAGCAAGTGGAAGGATATAGTCTCTGCCTACCCCATTGGGCAAGAGGCATGATTTTATGTAATGTATGTATGTATGTTTGTACCTTTTCGGCAGCGCTCGCGGACCTTCTTGTAGTTCTTGCTCATAAACTCCTCCCACTTGTTGAGCATTCGCAGCCATTTCTGCTCGCGCTTGAGGATCGTACTCGGAGACACAGTCCGTTTGCTGCAACAATACAAATAACATAAGTGTTTTGTTTTCTTAGCCTATATATGTACCTTGCTGGGCAAAGGCCTCCCTTCTTGACTTCCACACTTCACATCTCCCTATCCATAGCCACATCCTGCCACTCGCTTGGTTCTAATAATAATATAAGTTAAAAATACAAAAATATTTATTACTTAAATGCTCTAAAAGTAGAGGGAGACCACCAATGAGATAGAAGGACGATATCTGCCGACAGGCCGGTGGAAGATGAATGCACATGGCTTATGGCCAGGTGTCGAGAAACGGAGAGGAGGCCTATGTCCGAAGACGGACGAACTAAGGGCTGCTATGGATGGATGGCTCTAAAAGTAAGAAAATACACTTTAGGCTAACCAAATCCATCAATTTATTAAATTACTTACTCATTTTGTATGATGCGAAAACTTGTCGCGAGTTTTACTTATTGGTTACATGTTACATACTGCCGGATTAAAGGCAAAACTATTTCGAAATTGTCGGTCTTGCCTTTAACCTGGTGATACTATTTTTTATTTCAATTTTTTTTTATCAAGTTCTAAATTATTTTAATCAAAATCTTCGGACCTTACGAGAACAGGTAATTTTTCGAGTAGTGTTTGCGGCATACGAGCGCGAGCGTCTATTCAAGAAAGGGTGATGCCATACCGCACAAATAATTGTTTTGCATTGCTATACAATAGGTTTGTTTTGAATAGTATTATTGTTTATAATCGCCCGGTAAACGCCATGCCATGTTGTATCACAGGAAATAAATGCCAATCTCCTTGTACATAAACTTACACAGGTCGACCATAAGGCAGGGTCTTCCCTTCCTTTCCCCCTAATACGGTAATTAGGAAGTTTACTTACTAGTTTAAAAAAATATTCCATTCAGTTCCTCAGATTAATAACAGAACTAGCTTTTGCCCGCGGCTTCGCCCGCGTAGGATTCGGTTATCGCCCAGGAGCTGTGTATTTTTTCGGGATAAAAAGTAGCCTAATCACTCTCTGGTCCATAAACTATCACTATGCCAAAAATCACGTCGATCCGCCTCTCCGTTTCGACGTGAAAGACGAACAAACATACATACACAAACACACACACTTTCGCATTTATAATATTAGTATGGATTAGGAAAATATGGGAAAAATAATCGTTAGGAAAAAATGGGACAACCTTAGAAAAGAAAAAAGAATACTATAAAGTTATGTATGAAACTAGGCTTGCTTCAGGGGCAAAGAATTTAGAGTATGTTGAGAATTATACTTACGGCAAATAGCCTTCAGAATGAGGTCAGCAAACTCATTAGCTCGCGAGCGGTGCGAATTAGAACGGGCGGAACCAATGCAGGAATGATAGGCTATCGATATAGGTTAGGTTCAGACTCCAACTTTTTACAATCTAGCTCATTTATGGTAGTTCTTGTTTCATAGTATTTGAAAGAAAGAAATAACTTTTATTTATAATTTTTTTATTCAAAAATGCTAACCAACGAAGAGCTAGCCTCCTTCGGTGCTTAAATTATAGCTGAATGATCCCTATGGGCAAGCTTGCATCCTGGAAAGATGAGTAACCTTTTTCCAGCGATGTGTTCTAGTTACGGCGTCTTCTTTAGGAATAAATTGTGATTTGATATTGAAAGTTGTTATCAGGATTTTAAGTGTTTTAAAGCTAGAACTTAAGCCTTTTAGCTACCCCCCCCCCCCCCCCCCCAATAGATCAGCAACTTTGTACCCGACTGTCCGAAGGGGGGGTATTGATAGACACGTACACATTGCGAGTACTCGTAGCGTCCGAATTCACTCGATGGCAAATCGTTATCCAATTCACTTCACCGTAGAAACCAGTACCACTACCATGTGTTTACAGTGACCGTACTCGATAGCGACGGCGTGAATTATTTGTATGGAGAATTGTACAGCGCCTCTACAAATAATTTACGTCGTCGCTATCGAGTACGGTCACTGTAAACTCATGGTAGTGGTGCAGTACGCGCGACCTTCACCAGCGCACGTTAGGAAGGTGACAAGTAGGACGTTAGATCATCAAGTTAATGTTTGTACCCGGCCGCCATGACCCTATGTTGGTCGTTCAAATGCAATGCTGTATATGTCGGCGGCCAATCGTAAAATCCGCCAGATCACGAAATTCCTAGGCATATTATTGACAACAAAAACACACTACATCGCAACAAAAACACAGTACCTAAAAACATAAATAGGAGAAGAGAGAACAATTAGAGACGTTGTGCCGTAGTGTGATGCCAAAAGGACTCAGCTCAGCAGCGTTTCATGATAGTATGCCTAAAAGTTGGCCAGACATATCACTATGTGCCTGAAAAACAATACTGCAGATCGATTAGAGCAACGCATTCGTCGATATTCCTAGCTGGGCAGATTGAGGAAAAAAATGAAAATTTTGGTACGATGAGTGAAGCGAGGTTGTGACAACAACGCATGAGCCGAGCGAGCGAAGCGAGCGTGCCGCGGCAGCGGCCGGCGAAGTGCCAGGACCGATATGGCGGCGTTTCATAATATGCCTAGGAATTTTATGATCTGCCTAAACGTCACTAGGCAATTCGTTAAACGGTGAGTTTTGAACGATGTCCCTTAGCCAATTAATGGCGCCATTTCACGATATGCCTCGGAATTTCGTGATTTGGCGGATTTTACGATCGGCCGCCGACATATACATTATCGAGTAGCGACAGCTAAAAAGGTATTAAGGATATAAATAGCTTGGCTGTAATTACTTCCCCTGTTGACCAGTGCATTGGTAACATATTTGATTTAATGTCGGTATGGTTAGTCAACCAACAAAATGCTTTAAACACTTCGGTGACACGCACATTCTGGCGTCAGTTCCGTCTATCATTCCGGTTTTCTGTATTCACATCAGATTGACGAATATTATTGAAAATATTTAATTCTCATCAGTCTGGACCAGTCCGTCAGTCCGAAAAGTAATTATGTAAAAATGGGGGTACCCAGCTTCCGGCCTAGGGGGGTGCAAGTCAGATTTTTAGGTCAGATCACCCGCACTTGTTTTGTCATACGGCGCAAGTTCACACATTTTCTGCGAGTGCGAGTAAAACATTTATTGATTCATTTATTTTAATTCTTCCAAATTTAAAATTATCATTGCAGGTTACATTACATACCCAATGGAATAATTTAGCTAAAAAATAAACAACGACTAAAATATTTCATGTAGGTAATCGCTAATCAAAAGTGTAAACGAGGCGTAATATATTGCAGAACATACAATTTACAAGGGGGGCTGCCCCCTGGGCTTGCCCCCTCTTATATAAAAAATAAAATAAAAATGATATTTTGTCTGGACTTTGTATGGTTGCCGTTTTCGCAGTATATGACATTATATGACGTCATAGTACAAGTCAGATTTTCCTGTCTAATTGACAATTTAAAACGTCCGCTACGTATTTTTTGAAGATATTAATAAAATCTTCCGTAAATCGTTTTCTCAAATAATAAAGATACACTTGAACAAATAAAAAAAAATCCTTACTTGTTCCTAATTTTGACGAATCGCCGACTATGTGTGGCCAGAGGGAAAGCGTTTCCACTGTTCATTGTGTGTTGCCAGGTAGCCGAGATGACCACTGTATGACGGAGTCGCGCCTTCGCCGCGGAATGGAGAGAACACGCTCGTCGCGGGTGCCAGTTGCGCGTAGTTATGGCCAGACAGTAAGCGATGTGACCATTAACTTGCCATTAACGATTAATTTTCAAGAGAAATTAGACAGTTCGCTAGCAGGAGCCAATTCATAAATAACGTCACACGTTTAATGACTTGTGATTTATGTGTGAGTGACGTATTAATATTAATAAAATATTAATTTGTGATTTTGATTCAAACACCTCGTATTTCAATTTTCAATACAGAAATGTAAATGTTTAGATAGTTTAATGAGAGAATTTCAATATCTAAGACACCAATTTGCGTTGTTTTTTCAACCCCCAAATATGTCAAAAGACCTATCCAACGATAACCCACACTACAAGGTTGGATGAGAAAAAAGAATCATCTCCACTTAGTCTTGACGTCTATGTGAGGTAAGTACCTACGATAAAAACAAAATTTTATCTTAAATTAAACGGAGTAAAATTTCATTATTAATGGTGTGACCTAAAATATCGTTTTTTAGGGTTTCGGAGCCAAAATGGCAAAAACGGAACCCTTATAGTTTCGCCATGTCTGTCTGTCCGTCTGTCTGTCCGTCCGCGGCTTTGCTCAGAGACTATCAATGTTAGAAAGCTGTAATTTTGCACGAATATATAAGTAAACTATGCCGACAAAACAGTACAATTAAAAATTCAAAAACAATTTTTTTTAGGGTACCTCCCATAGACGTAAAGTGGCGGTGATTTTTTTTTTCTCATCCAACCCTATAGTGTGGGGTATCGTTGGATAGGTATTTTAAAACCATTAGGGGTTTGCTGAAACGATTTTTCGATTCAGTCATTTGTTTGCGAAATATTCAACTTTAAAGTGCAAATTTTCATTAAAATCGAGCGTCCCCCCCCCCCCTCTAAAATCTAAACCGGTGGGTGGAAAAATTTGAAAAAAATTCAGGATGGTAGTCAGTATATTAAACTTCCAAGGAAAACTATAGCGGCTAAGTTTGCTTGAGAATTATTAGTAGTTTATGATTAAATAGCAGCGTAAGGTATAAAATATACCTATACTTCGAAGATTCCGTATAAAGTACGAAATCCTTAGAAAAATATTACTTAATTTTTTCGTAATGGCTCCGGAACCCTATTTTGGGCGTGTCCGACACGCTCTTGGCCGGTTTTTTTCATGTTCTGGCGCGAATTTATCAGTAATTTTAAAAGAAACTAGTTTATAATCATTTATTTATACGTTTCGGATCATAAGATCTAAAACAGGGGGATGGGTTTTAACGGTGTAGCAGTGGGAAAGCACAAGCACTCTTTATTTCTATGGAATAATGTGATGAAGCACTGGCTGAACTACTTTAGTACAGTCAACGTCATAAATACGAGATAATTTCTGTACCTTGTCGCTTTCAGTCGTTACACAATTTCGTATGGCTTTTCAAACATGGCGTTAAAGTGACAAGGTACGAAAGTGATCACTTATTGGCGTTGACTATACTTGGTTGAAATTATTCAACCAGCTTATTAAAGCATAACTGATTTTTTATGAAGTCGGTGTGTTCGAAAATAGTTAATATTCATGTACTGTCATGTGTCTTAGAATACAATAATAAATTGCACTTTTTTGATGTCAGTGTCAACTTTATCACGCGATCTACGCATGCATATTGCGATGCATATTATTACATTGTAATGAATAACCACTAGAGCCTGTTTTACAACTTGTAATACGAGTTGAAATAGGTAAATAGTTATTTTTAACTTATTATTTAGTTAATTTAAAAATTGTTTTGAGTCCAACTGTTTTTTGATTAATTAACCATCTAAATTAATATTGCCAATATTATAAAGAGAAAAGATTTGATTGTGTTTGTTTGTTAGAAATTAAACTCAAGAATTACAAAGCTCATTAAAAAAAAAAACATTCGCCTGTAGAAAGCTATAATTATCACTAACACACATTTTATCCCAGGAACGCGTAAGTTCCCAAGGGACGAAAGCGAAGTTGTGAGCAACAGTTAGTTACGAAAGCGGTAAAAAGTGATACATAGTTACTTTAAAGTAGATAGGTACTGTATTGGTATGTTTAGATGTCTTTCACAACAAAACAATGCAATTTTTAGCGAGGGAACCATTTGTTATCCGTCTGTCAAGACCCATTTTCTCAGGAGAACCTTTGCCATAATGTAGTCATCACTGATATTCTTAAAAAATTTGGTCAATACCGTGTAAAGACTTGTTATGACGCCCCGCTACTATACCTAGGTATATCTGGGTCTGGGACTGATCATAAGCATAATTACCATGATAATAAGCTTATTGACTATGCATTAAGTCGTTATGTCCATCAACAAATGTTGTCATGCTAGTATTAGCAACATTACAGCATAACATAGCGCCTGTCTGGCTCCTTAGCAAAAACCTCACTTGAATTAATTAGTTGCAATTTACAAAATTAAATGTGAAATCACAATAATTAGGTATGCAATTAAATTGCAACTTGTTTTTATTTCATTTCAAAGTTAATAACATGGCCACGAGCGGAAATGACCCCTATTGTAGTGAGGTAAGATTTGTTTTTTCATTTAGGTAATGTAATTAAGCTAATGGCTGCTTTTACTTTTATTTGATTTGTGCAAGTATTTGGATGGCGAACAATTTTTTTAATTTTCATCCTGTCGATGGCTGATTGGCGCAAGACCTTTGCCGCGCGCCTTAGTATGTAAAAAAAACTAGTAAGCGATACTTAAAAAAAACTCTAGGCGGACATTTTATTGGTGCGGTTGTGCTCGGTTTTGTAAAATAAATATTAATTGTGATTATATACAATGTAAATAATTTTGTGTATAAATAATAGCAGAGTGTCTACGCCTTAAAACTAGCTATTAAAGTGGTGGTGCGGATTTTTTTTTTTATTCGACTTGAAAGCAAACGAGCAAGCGGACTATATTGCGGCTTTACTATTTCCTCTGAGGGCTTTACGAACTTTAGCGAGCGTCATTCATCGAAGTCGGCTTCATTGAGATGGGTATGTTGTTCATGAATTGTTTTCTAGACATAATTAATGCTGCACAGAAGAACAAATAAACCACGGCCTTGGTAACAGTCCCTTTTCGAAGGTTTAATTTAGCATGATTATTGGATAAAAGTTTTTGTAACAGCACAAAATTACAACATATTTATTTGAGACACTTATGTATATCAAAGAGAATGTATATTTATTATAGATATATTATATAAAATCAAAACGGTGTCTATCTAGGCAGGTAAGGAAGGGGTCTTTTTTAAGTATTAGGTAGAAGAGGGTAGGGGGATCTTTGCTTAGCTAATTTTTGGTGACATGGGAGATGAAGGGGACAGGACTGGGGTGCAGCAATATTAATAAAAATTAAATTAGTTAATTAATACGCTTCAATAAAAATTAAACATACGTAAAAAATCTCTGGTTTAAAACTGCTTGTTTTTTGTAGTTTTGAGGACTGTAATAAGACATTTAGTTAACTACCTATCCAAACCAAGTATAGGTAATGAGAGTGAGAGTTTTTCGACCGGTGAAATATTGCTAGATGGCGTTAGTATCGTGAGGTCCGTTTGAAGTTTCAGTCTTGCTTGTGATTGGCTCATTTAGATATTTTTATCCAATCACAAGCATGACAGAAATGTCAAACGGACCTCACGATACTAACGCCATCTATCGATATTTGGCCTGTCGAAAAATCCTCATCGCTTACAAATCAGGCACGTGTTGTCTTAACTAATTTGTTGCGACTGGGAATGTCAAAATTTCGAAATCGTTCATAATCGTTTGTTTCTGCTAAAATTTACTTTTGACATCTGTTTCCGTTTCTGGTTCCGCTAAGAGACTTCCGTTGCATCAGTAGCCATGATGACTTAAGAACATATCGTCACTACTTTTAAAAAAACTCGTAGCTCAAAATAGATAATTTTTCTGAGTGAACTTTATAGACATTACATCAAGTTTCAATTTTGTTGACGTATTGATTTTAGATACGGGATTTTTTCAAAGTAGTGACGGTTTGATTTCATAGTTTGATTAATTTCGATGACTCCCCAAATAAATTCCTCAAACGAAATGTCGCAAATGCGAAGCCAAGCACATTACTGATAGTGTTTCGTTTACCTACCTTGAAACTATTTGACACGGAAATATTAGCACCTGTGTAAATAAATTTGGATGCCTTTAGGCCTCCACATCTCCACAGCTACTTAGTTGTTCCCACTACAAGACAATTAAAATTTTAACTATTGTATCTTAAAAAGAACAGTTCATAATGTCTGCGGGGTTAAAAATTAATGTTCACTATTACTATTACATAATTATACCGTGCTAATCAACAATAATGACAACAACAACAATTATTCCATGGTGAGAGTTAAACCATCACCTCTGTGTGAGATTTGCCAGAAGGTAGACTTGTCCCATTTGTTGTTGGAATGGGCTCAGAACTCAGACTTGATGAGAAGGTTCCTTGGGGGTTTGGGTCCGATGCACAATGGCCAGGTCAATCGCTGGCTCTCAGAGCCAACATCTGACAAAGCGATTTGCATTTACCGCTTTTTTAATATGTCCCTTGCGTAGGGAAAATGAACGAGCACTAATGAGGCTGACATGATCACTTGGAGTGTGCCAGCCTCAACAAAAAGAAAAAAATAGCAATTATTCTATAAATTGATGGTTACAAGCTCCAAAAAAAATATTTCATTTGTTAGCCATGAAAAATTAGTATGTGGGTGGCAGAGCCCTAGTTTTGGTAGATTTCATACTTCATAGTCACTACTTATCTTTTATTTTTATGCTACAAAAATGCATGCATGTATCAAGCTACAATCAATTTCAATGCCTCACTTCCTTTCTATTACCTTGCATGTAAAAAGTGAGCATTGATAACAATCTGCTATTACAACATGTAGTGGGAAATTGAGAAACCACTGTTTAGTTTTTCCTCTGGCATTATGTGTATTGTGTTAGCTCGTTCAACAATAATGGGTTTTCTATTTTAGGCTGACTTTCCACATGATAGATGTTGTCTATATTATAGAAAACAGCATCTAAAATTAACACTTATAATAGAACTAGGGTTTGCTCCCAGTACTGAGTTTGTATGGCGAGAACTGGGAATTCCCGGTTGTGGTACCTATTTGTATGGAAATCCAGTACCGGGTGCAAACCCTAATTAGAACACAGAAGTAAACTTTGTTTTTAAGATTGTATGAAGGTACAATATGAAGGTACGCAGATAATTCTATTTTTTTTTAAACCCAATACAAAACGAGGAGTGTTTTAAGTTTGAAATCAATGTCTGTATGTCTTTAGCATTAAAGCTCTCAAAAGGATGGATTGATTTCGATGCAGTTTTGAATATGCATATGTGTGGTGTTTTGTTTCATAGCTGTTTGGTAAAAATTGTTTCGGGTGTCTTTGAGATATCTAATATCGATATGAAAGGAGAAATTGACTAATTGTCATTTTTTAAAGATAGTGAGTTATATACATGTTTGGAATCAGTGATTCCAAATATGTATACAACTCAATACCTTAAAAAAAATGTTGCTAAGTTAATTTCTCCTTTCAAATGTCGAATAGGAAATTTCCCAAACTTCTAACAATTTTTTATGGGAATTGAAACTTTAATTCATAAATTTAAATTTCCTATTTTTTAGAAACTTTCCGCAACTTGCACATCTGTAATTTTACCAAATGATACACAGAAGATAGATGTAACCTTTTTTCACATATTCATTTTCCAGCCAGTCATAAATCAAATATTGCTTTTATACAATATTTTTCTGAAATGAGTGATGAGTCATTTGTTTTGACAGTTGCAGATATCACATATGGCCTGATTATCTATGTTGTTCAATTTATTGGAAACCTAATACCTTGTTTAGTCATAGTGGGAAAAGGGTATTAGCCAATGATATTCCTAGGATTTTGGCTGTATGTTCATAAATCATTGTCAGTTTTTTTTTTTTACTTACTATAGGTAAATGTTTTAGTAAAGCAGTAAAGCTATATAATATGCAAGTAATTTATCAGCATTAATTATAACACATATCAAGTAGGGCAAAGATTATACTGCATTATATCTTTTACAACATTAAAGAAGCAACAAGATAAAAATCAACAATCATACTGGTTTGTTTGCAGTTCTAATTTGGAAATAGATTAGGTAGTCTCTTCTACCAACATAGAGCACAAAAACATAATTTATAGGCATAAAATGATTAGTTTATTTTAAATAAAAATTTACTGCAGTTGAGAAACAAGGATGTGGAATGCACTTAGTTTCACTGCTGACCACTGTTACACTTTCACATTTATTGTAATTAGAGTGAGAGTCGGCATGTATTGTTATTGAAATAAAACCAAGAAAAGGCTTGAGTTTTTTTTAATAAGCCACAAACCATGAAACATTCATCCAGATGGTTGCAACTGAGTGTTATGACTCATTAATAATTGCTTCAGGAATGTAAACATTACTTACGGTTCTGGACTGTATTGGGCGCCTCCGAAAAATCCATGCCTATCCGGCTGAGTGGTCACTGAGGAACATATCGAAGTGGTATCCGCCTGCTCGCTCCGGTCACCACCAACACTTTTAACACTTTTTTGCAGCGACATCGTGAAAACAATCCGAAAACAATCGCACTATCTAGCACCCAGTATCATCACGCACGCCGCGTACACCCGATTGCATCGACAGTCGAGTGGGCGGACGGATTAATTGCAAAACACGTAACTGTTTTTGGTGTTAACACCCGCTGACGAAACCTCACTATGCTATGCACTCGTTTCACGTTGACAATACGAAGGAGAACAAACTGGAATCACGTTCATTATACGAATTATTACGACGCATAACTTTAACCGCAGTATATGTGGTTATGATATGCGTGCTTGCAAATGAACACAAACCAATATTTTTCTTATCAAAATTCAACAAAGTGTGGGTGGGCCAGAAATATGTGGGAATACAGATAAAAAATAGCCTGCGGCATACGTCACATTTTATAGTGTTGTACTACATTCAAATAACTGTGTTAATTGCGTTTAACGTGGTTGTTTTCGTTATTTTCATGGCAACAGTGATTAATAAAACTGCGTTGTTTGATAAATTGCCATTTAAATAAATGAAAATTAATTACCTTGCCTTGCGGGTCTATTTATGAAAAAATTAAAATTCAAGAAGTGTTTTTAAATTAGGCCTTGTGAATATTAATTAGTAGAGCATTATTTTAGTTTAAGTGCAAACTTCATTATATGCGTTTTTTAAGTAATTCAAAACACTGAATTCTGAATGAAACTAATATGTCAAAGTCAAAGTCGAAAGGCATGAGGTTATGTTAATAATTTTTTATAGTTATCGTGAATTGTACAGAATATATTAAATATAATTCCAGAAAGAAAATTACAATATAAGCAATTATAATGAATTCAATAAGAAAGCTTTGGCTGCTTCCACCTCTTGCACGAAGTGCCTCGTCTGCTCCAGCCGAGTTTGTCAACAGAAACCCGAGAAATCTGGAAAGAATGCGAATTGCCCGCAAACCTGATGGGTATCATTTGGATAATCCGGGCAGAAAATATTGGCACAAGTAAATATTAATGAAGACAGTGAAAATGTTCATGTTCTGATTTTTTTATTTTATTTTTAATCACTACCAAAATTTATTTTCATTTTCAGATTAATTTTAATTTCAAGCAACCGCACAGTAACTGCTCAGTTAGTCCACTATCTCAATGGTCCAATCATTGAGGTCAAATCATCAGAATGGGCACTTCAAAAACAGCTATACAGTACCAAAGACACCTGTGCCTATATTAGTGTTGGGCAAGTCTTCGCCCAAAGGTGCTTAGAAGCTGGTATCTCTGAAATGTACTGTGACATCAAACCTTTAAAAGGAGGAAAGATTGAAAAGCTTATAAAAGAAGTTACCAGCGGTGGAATCAAATTGAAAGAACCAGAAATATACAAGAATCCTAATCCTTGGGATAGACATAGACCAGAAAAACCATGGAATGTTATTGAAGAGTAGTTTTATATTTATGTTAGTGTTGTTTAGTCTAGAAATAAAACGATAGCTATAAGCATTCTGTTTTCTTTCCATGAGTTCTTGAGATGTATCCTGATTTTCCTATATTACCCAAGAAACAGATGATAATTGATAACACAGCATGGAGTCCGACTCTTGCTTTTCATAAATTAGATTTTCATAAATTAGATGTCTGCATTACTATAATGTCCTTGTACATAGTTCAAAGGGTCACAAAACTCTTTTACAAGAAAATTGCAACTTTCAATGTAGGTAAGCACTCAACAGCTTTATTGATGTAGGTATATGTTTTAATAGTCTGGAGGCTAAACATTCAGCCAGGTTCTGCCAAAACTCTACCACCTGCAGGATATGTGGGTTCCAGTACAATAATTTAATAAGCAACTGAATAATTTCTTTAGATAAGAGAATGAGGCACATTTTGTTATTAACTATGATTGTTAGGGCTAAGTCTAAAAACGGGGATTATATATTATAGCACTTCGAGTATAGGCCATATCTATCGTCTAAAACGAGGGAATTTGCAATCGCATTCACCATCTCTTTCTACCCTCGTTCGTTTGTTATACCGTGTGACAGTAAGAGTTGATAAACAAGTCTTTGATTCCGAGTACAATAAATTAAGGCATTATAATTCCTTCATAAACCGCCAAAACTAAAGAAACTGAAACCGACCGAAAACAATTTTTTTTAATCGCGCAATTTGCTTAATTTGTGTTTTTGCTACAGAAGCATAAAGCTAAATGTGAATTAATATTAAAATTAAAATTATTCCAACAAGAACGCAATTATACTGAATCTTTCTTTCAATGCAAAATCGAAACGCGCTTAGTCTTTGACTAACTGTTAATTTTTTTACCAATAATCGATCTTAAAATTACATTGAAAATTAACTCAATATTAATAATTTTTTTTATAATTATGAATACACTAATAATTTTCATAAATTAATTATTTCAGGATATATTATGTGTTCTAGTTATTCATTTGATGTAGGTACATGAAAAATGGCGGAAACAATCATGGCGCCGTTTTGTTCAGAGAAAAGTGACGATCTGTATTTATCTCTTTCTAACTTACAAAAATCTCCATTGCCAGTAGGTACGCTTGTGATCAATATGTCCACGTGACCTCTCGTTAGTCAGTCAGTCGAGACTCGCGTAATTGCAAATGCAAAATGTCTGAAGGAACGCTTGTGTTAAAATGAAATCATAATATTTTGTTATCAGTTTGTAGTGTTGTAGTGTAAAATGCCTGCGTCAATTGGTGTTAATTTACGCGTGACTGGCCATTGTAGCCAGGGCGGGAGAAAGTATATGGAGGATTTGTTTTCCGTTGCGTATCAACAAACGGAGGACGAGAGAGATTTGGAGTATGCTTTCTTTGGTATTTACGATGGGCACGGCGGAAGCGAGGCTGCGGCGTTCGCAAAGGAGCATTTGATGGATTCCATTGTGAAGCAACGCCAGTTTTGGTCGGACAATGATGAGGATGTTCTGAAAGCAATCAGGAACGGTTACATGTTGACCCATTTGAACATGTGGAAAGAGCTAGGTAAATCCAAGCGCGAGGTTATATTCTTGCTATGTTAGTGTTTTTAAAGTTTCCAATTGTTGCGCAAACAGTGGTTCCCATGAGAATCCTAAGTGATTGTTAAAAATTGGATGCATGACCTTGCGAAGGCGGTGGTTTTTGTCTCGAGTGGTTTGACATTGGGTCGACAAAAGATATTAAAATGGTCGTTAGGCCGTGTTTTTGTTTGTCCAAGTCTGTTAGATAACATTAGCATGGCAGACAAGTATTCACAGATTTTGGGAAGTTGTTTCCCACTTATGTAAGTAGGATTGCAGAAGTGAAAGCCGTCACGCAAGTTTGTTTTTATATTGGCTCAAGCTCCCATTACCAAAAATTGATAGCCCACTTTTGTGAAAGTTGCAAGTTGTAAACTTTTAGTGCTCAAGAGCAATCTGGTTTCATTACTGTATGAAAATTTACCACAAAATGCTATAACTATTTTGTTTTATAATTACAGAGAAATGGCCAAAAACAGTGACTGGGTTACCGAGTACAGCTGGTACCACAGCGAGTGTGGCCTTCATAAGACGAGGAAAAATATACATCGGACATGTTGGGGATTCTGCAATTGTCCTCGGTTACCAAAAAGAAGGTAGCTATTATGTTCAGTTTTAATACTTATTTAGGCATGTATTAGCTGCTCTAGATTCATGCCATCTAATTGTTGGTCTGTAAGCCCAAAAGTTGCTACGTAGCAGTAGTATGCTGCCACAACAAATCGGTTCCCACTGGGTTGCCGAAATCTTAAGTAAAATCAATGATGAAGTGTGGCAAAACTTGTAGAACTATCCTGCGAGTAACATCTGAAGACATACCTAACTCAAGTTTCTCTCACTCACTGGGATACCTAACCAAAAATTTACACCATGCTGCTAAATAGACAATAATTGAAATTGTGCAGTTACAACAGTCCTTAATTTTAGAATGAATTGACCTATATTTCCTCCACACTGTTCTTCACTCCACATTAATGTCTAATTGCTTTTTTTGACACATTTTACCTTTTGCACTAAATGAAATTTTTTGAGTGCAGTGGTAAAATTAATTATATTATTCATACTAAATCATAATTATTACTAAGAGTAAGGTTACATTGAATCAGGACCTTGGTTTTAAATGTTATATGCAAATGTGACAGCTGTGCTAATATAACATTGTATTTAACAGGATGATAAATTGGAAATAAATGATATAACCTTTTAGTTAAAACTAGCTTTGATATGTGACTGGGACCCAGTGGCAAGCATTGGGTTAATACACAGGCACTACAGCTGTGCACCGCCAGCCCCCTGGATATGGTATAGGCAGGGCCCGATTTAGGGGCGTGCCTCCACGAAAAAGGGCCCCCAGAATAGAAATTTTGGAATTTATCTTTTTCAAATTCTGACAAGTAAATAATTGTCTGCATTGCAGAACTAAAACCTTGAGCTAGACCAACATCATTGCTTATCTACAAAATCGTAAAAGGAGACAATGGAAATAATTCCGATCCACATTAGCGATCCCTTCAAATAGCAAACCTACTGTGGCAAAAATAAAGTTGTGTTAAATACTTGTGATGTATAGATATCATTCAATAATATTGAAAATCTGTTTAAAACAAATATACCTCATTTAGTTTCGTGCTGAATTCTTCTCAACATAGGGTTTACTGAACCGGTGGTAGATTTTTTTACATACATAAGTGCTTGTTATAGCCTAAATTGAATAAAGATATTTTGACTTTGACTTTGAATGTGAAAATTCAAGTTTCTTGATTCATAAAAGGCTTGAGCTGGGCCTGGAGAGTCATTCCATGAAGACTTCATTTTTAATAATATGAAATTATCCTTCCAGGGTGTGAAGAATGGGCAGCAAAACCCCTAACATCAGATCACAAGCCAGAATCTGCAACTGAAATGGAACGCATACAGAGATGCGGAGGCAAGGTGATATCAAAGGCTGGAGTGCCCCGTGTCGTTTGGAACAGACCCCGACAAGGGCACAAGGGGCCGATAAAGAAGAACACTCCCATGGACGAGATCCCGTTCTTGGCTGTGGCCAGATCGTTGGGAGACTTGTGGAGTTACAATACACAGAATGATGAGTTTATCGTTAGTCCGGACCCCGATGTTGGTGTACTAACTATAGATCCTACAAAATTTAGGTGAGAAACTTTTAGTTTAAATTGACTCATTTCCACCACACACACATAAATTGTGGATATTGACTTCAGTTCAGTAGAGTTAAACACATCTTTTCAAGGGAATGTTCATGTCCAGGGAGCAATCAAATCATGATATAGATACATACATAATAACTAACTACATTATCAAAGGCAGCAATATATCATCCCCATAAGAGTGAAAAGTCACTAAGTCATTTTTTTTTATTCGACTGGAAGGCAAACGAGCAAGTGGGTCTCCTGGTGGTAAGAGATCACCACCGCCCATAAACATCTGCAATACCTGGTATTGCAGATGCGTTGCCAACCTATAGGCCTTAGTTGGAATACCTCGAGTGCCAGTAATTTCACCGGCTGTCTTACTCTCCGCGCCGAAACACAACAGTGCAAGCACTACTGCTTCACGGCAGGATTAGCGAGCGAGATGGTGGTAGCAATCCGGGCGGACCTTGCACAAGGTCCAACCACCTGTCATATTTTGCTGTTTTGAGATACGGAAGTTGAAAATTATGAACAAATCTCAGAACAAGAAAATACGATTTAGTGACTGCTCTATGGGGACGATATTATTTGTTCAATATAATTAAACTGGAGTTTATCCTGTAAAAAACCTTGTAAACACAGTGATGATTATTGGTCTCATATGCAACACATATTAAGAAATTTAGTTTTTCCTGTTGCTTTATAGCAGAGCTTTGCTGTTTGAAGTCTGTTCCTTTATCCACCAATACAAGGGATACGCTTATATGGAGACTAGCTTTTGCCCGCGGCTCCGCCCGCGTGGTATTCGGCTAACACGCGCTGTTCCCTTGGGAACTGTGCATTTTCGGGATAAAAAGTAGCCTACGTCACTCTTGGGCCCGTATACTATCTCTATGCCAAAAATCACGTCGATCTTTCGCTCTGCTTCGACATGAAAGACTATTATTTATAATATTAGTATGGATTATATTATCAATTACAAAACAAACCTCCTAAGTTCTTGCGTAGTTTGTAAAGGACTAATTAACACTAAGAATAGCGGCCGAATGTGCTTTATTAAGTACAAACTGTTCAATGAATAAAGAAAGATCGATCGATCTGTCGCTCCGTTACGGCGTGAAAGACGGACAAACACTTTTATAATATTAGTATGGATGGATATAAAATGACATATTGCTTCATCATCATTATAATCAACTGTACGACATCCAATCTCAGAATAAGAGGACTATCTAATTATTACCCTAGTATCAAACAAATTAAACCTGTATTTCATCATAACATTTGTAACATTGCAGGTGCTTAATATTCGGAACTGATGGCCTATGGAACATGATATCGCCCGAGGGTGCTGTTAGTTTGGTGCAGGCTACTGAGAAACACAATGAGGCAGCGTTAGTCGGCGGCTCGCCCAGCCAGCCGAGAGACTGGCTGAACCCTTCCAAAAGCTTAGTGGATCATGCGTTGGAGAGGTATTTATTTACTTTAGTCACCGTAAAAAAAAATTGGCATAACAGATACATGATGCTTGCCAGTACTTTTTTATTCCTTAAGAGTTTATATTTCAGTCTCATTACTTATTGAACACCCCCTGTAGCTATAATCTTTACTTCTTTATTAATAACTAGCTTTTGCCCGCGGATTCGGTTATCGCGCGCTGTTCTCTCGGGAACTGTGCATTTTTTAAAGGATAAAAAGTAGCCTATGTCACTCTCGGGCTCATAAACTATCCCTATGCCAAAAATCACGTCGATCCGTCGCTCTGTTTCGACGTGAAAGACGAAAAAACATACATACAAACACACAAACACTTGCGTATTTATAATATTAGTATGAATATAAATGAGAATGAATTCTGTCTGTTATCTGGTCACGTTAAAAACGTTGAAATCATATAGATGAAGTCTGGTATGAATACAGTTTGAGACCTTGGGAAGGACAGAGGATAGATTTTGTCCCTGAAACTTGTGTTGTTCTTTTGGGATAGCAATAAATAAATATTTCACTGACACAGTAGCATGCAACAACAAGTATTTATTATATTCTAGCTTTATTTATTCCATTCTATTCATAATTTTCACAAATAAATGTTAAATTCCCAGATGGTCGAACACTCGCATGCGGGCAGACAACACATCAGTAGTGACCCTCATGCTGGACCCTCCCGGGCCGCCGCGGGCCACGGTGCTCCGCTCCCGCACGTCCCAGAAGCCCCAGTCCACGGTGCCTCCGCCGCACCCCCCGAAAGAGGACAAGGAGCCCGAGCCCGAGTCCCGGACAGTGCCGCAAAACGGTCTCACCATCATGACCAGATACTCTGATGTTGATAAGCCTGTGATCGCTCCGGACACGCCTGAGAGGTTAGTTTTTTTTTTATTCAACTGGATGGTAAACGAGCAAGTGGGTCTCCTGATGGTAAGAGATCACCACCAACCATAAACATCTGCAACACCAGGGGTATTGCAAACGCGCTGCCAACCTAGAGGCCTAAGATGGGATATCTAAGTGCCAGTAATTTCACCGGCTGTCTTACTCTCCACGCCGAAACACAACAGTGCAAGCACTGCTGCTTCAGGGCAGGATTAGCGAGCAAGATGGTGGTAGCAATCCGGGCGGACCTTGCACAAGGTCCTACCACCTGCAGTTGGGTTAGATTTAGGTTTCCAACTGGTTGATATATCATGCCACCTATACTCCAATATTATTTGTGGCTGGTCAAGCTTACTCAGATATCTGGCATAGCAAAAATTCTTTTGATTAAGTCTATCCCTTATTTGAGTGATATTGCACATCCACTTGTTCATTTCATTGTTCATTTACTGCACATAACACATTGTTCATTTACCGCGCAAAAACCCGCGGGCTGGGGTTACTTATTATGCACACGGGGTTACTTATTATTATGGGGCACGTATTATCTTAGTCAGCAATTTTCGAATCGGATTTGACACAGTTAAAAATTGCACTGACATGCACTGATATATTCAATTGATTTATTTATGTATACTATTGTAATTTTTACCTTTTTAAGTCTGTATAATTTCATAATAACTAAGTATCTGTACTGTTAAGCTTAGGTAGATAAATTATTTTTAATTTTATTTTATGCTAGCGCTTTAAGCCTGCGACACAGAGTTTTGTAGTAACTCTAGTGCAGGCAAACATATTTCATAGAATTTTGTAAAACATTGTATTTATTGTTATTTTGTACTGCAAATTATTGAATAAATTATCTTATCTTATCTTATATCTTATTATCTTATCTTACTTAAAAATACTGAGAGTGGTGTGTTGAAATGTAATTTTTGATCGTTTTTAGGACTCCGTTGCCGCCTTGCGCGACATTAGACGGCCGGTTCTCGACCGGCGGCGAGGAGCAGCGCGGGGAGAGGAAAGAGCCAGACTCGGACTCCCTGACCAACTACGGCAACCCCGCGGAGTCCTACTTCATGGCGCGCCTGCTGCAGCGCTCACGGCTCGTGGACACGCTGTCCGCGCTCACCCGCGAGCTGGCCGCGCCGCCCGCGCCCGCGCCCGCGCCGCCCGCCACCGACCTGCCCGAGAACTACGCGGATAAAACGCTGCCGCCGGACGTGCCCGCCGACGAGCCCGCCTCGCCCGCCGCGGACGAGCCGCGCCGCGACCCCGACGACGTCAGCATACAGATCAACGAGGTGTCGTCCAGCTCCCCGACGGAGGCGCCGCCGCGGCCGCGCGGCCGCCGCCCCAAGTCGGAGGCGCCCGCGCCGCACGACCGCGTGCTGCGCTCGCACGACGCCGACACGCCGCAGCGCCCGCTCACCCGCCAGACCGTCACCAAGAGCCGGCCGGCCGCCTCCGCGCCCGCGCTCGACCGCGTCGTCATCCTGAGCCGGCGCGCGCCGCCCGAGCCGCGCCCCGCGCCGCGCAAGCCGCCCGCCGAGCCCGAGCCGCGCGCCACGCGCTCCTCCGCGCCGCCGGCGGCCCCGGCGCCCGTCACGCCGCTCGCGCAGAAGATCACCCGCAGCATCAGCAGCGTGGCGCGCGAGCTGCGCGGCGCGGCGGCGGCGGCGGCCGGCGCGCGGGCGGGAAACTCGGCGCGCGCCCCGGGGCCGGTGCGGCGGACCCCGGCGGCGCGGCGGGACGGCTGCTCGAAGGAGAACCTCGGCGGCGCGAGGCCGCGCCCCGCGCGCGCCGCCGCGCCCGCGCCGCCCCCGCGCCGCCCGCGCCGCGCCGATAGCCCCGAGGTGCACTCCACCACGCCCGAGCCGCAGCACTACACGCGCGCGCTGCGCTCGCGCAACGACGCCACGCCGCCGGCCGGCCCGCTCAAGCGGCGCGGCGAGTGCGAGCCGGCCGCCGGCGGCAAGGCGCCGCGCGTGGCGGCCGAGCGCTGCGCGCGCCTCGGCCGGCGCGCCGGCCCGTGGGCGCCCGCGCTGGCGCTCCGGAACCGCCTGCGCAAGAGACTCGCCAAGTAACGCGGCGGTTCCTAGTGTAATGTTATGGTTACCTGTGAGTGCGGGGATAACGGTGCCTTCTAGTACTGCCAAAGTACTCTTTGACTTTTCATATTTTATTAGGCCGCGGCTCGCGGCCCCCGGAGCTGCGCGAGATCCAAAGATGACCGCATCGTTTACGGTTAAACTTCTGTTGTTGATTTTTAATTTTAATACGGAACCACTTTTGACGTAGTTTAGCGCCGCGACGGCCGCGCGGGACGATAGTACAAAGAGTATATTGAATATGTAAAGCGTAAGTTTAACTCGTGGACCAGCGGAATAAATTAGCCCCGATAGATATTTATTTTATGCGTGTTTACAGCTGATGACGTACTGCATTTAACTTAAGGGAATGAAAATGAAATTTTCACAAATACAACGTTATGAGGCTACAGCGGAGTCACTTCGATTAAAAGTTCTTATGATGCGCGTGAGTCGAATACATATAATTGTGACACGATTATTTTCAAGATGTCGTAACACGAACATTGGAACGTTTTCGTTGCGATATATATTTACCCATAACTTATATCTCATAGTCAAATTATGCATACTATACCAAGAGTGCTTTTCTCAAAGTAATGTAGAAATTTAATAAAGTGCTATGTATACATATTTACGTATCGAAGTGTACAGAGAAAAATATTTGTACAGTTTACTCCAAAATTTTCGTTTTGCCAATCAATGTACTAAACTATAGTACAGAATAAAATTGATTATCGAGGATGTTATTCTTTTAGGAAAAGAATTGTTTTATGTACTTCCCAGACTAGCTAAATCGTTAGAGTTGAGAATTTAGCTGGTCCAATGTAAACTGACATCTTATTTTGTTACGAAATTTATATTAGTGTAGACATATCCCGATCGGTAAAGCGCCTTCCATATTGTTAATTACTACGCGAGCAGCGCACGCCGCGCCCTGTAATGCCCTTACCACTCATCTCCACTGAATTGTGTTATTTATAAGTATTGATAATATTATGTGATGAATAAACCATTGAAGTTTATCAAAACCAAACAGTTATGTTACGTTTGTTCTGCGAGATCGCAACTTTGTTGACGCTCTAGTACTATGTACATTTTACTCTTTAAATTCTCTTATTTTATTGTGAATGGACGGACGGTTCTGTTTTTTGTTTTTCTTTTTGGAGCAGAATTGTCGCTGCTCTGTAAGTTTTAGTTACAGTGGGCATCATAAAAAATTGCCTTGTGTTATGTTTTCTATCCCCCTTATTTGATAACCTTAGTTGGTGGTATAGGCCCGTTTAAAAATCATGTTTTATCTGTGTGATGCAAAAGCTAGGATCACAGTCATAACAATAAGGGGCGTATAACACATGCAACAACATTTAAAAAAAAAAATGCAATCGAGCGGTCTTTCTCAAGTGTTTTACTGTTTAAGAAAAAAAAAGTTATTTTTGTCTTTAGTTTTGCCAAATACAATATCATTATTGGACCAATACTATTGCGCGTCTTCAGCGGACTCTAATTTTTACCCTTATGACTACATTTGTAGTTTATTTTTATTACATTAATAGGCAATAATAATGTGGCAATTTTTTTATTCCTTACAATAGGGAGTCCTTAGCAAGTCCAAGGATGTTGCTGTCGCAGGTGATACCTCAAAGGATTTAAAATGTAATAATAAAATGTGCCTCGTTCGTTACCGACTCCACAAGAGACATAGGTAAACTAGTGTTCTTTGATAAATCAGATATGTATTTTTATTAAAAAGTAAAGAATTATGCATTGTAAATTAGCTGTAAAAGAGGATTTAATATAATTTGTTAAGCTTATGTCTAAAATGTTTTAGTGAAATTAAAGTTCGTCTCTCGCATCGTTTCGTTTCCGTACCGCAGTTTTATTTGATGAGTCGAATTGTGCTTTAGTCCAAGAGCTGGTAGACATTTTATAGCAGGTATTTGAGTCGGCGTAAAAAAATGTGCTGTACTTTAAAACAGCAGCGTAAGGTTATCGCCTATCGGATCTTAATATAATATTCACTTTTATATTCTTAATATAATACTTAGTCCGAGGCGTAAAAAAAGGAGGATTAGGTTATTTAGTAGGGTCTACAAAGCCAGATGTTTTCAAAATTGTATTTCAAACGAGTTCTAAAAATATGTGGCACGACGAGTATTTAACAGAATATTTCTATTTCTCTTCTTTCTACTGTCTGCGAGATGTTTGAAAATGTAAAAACTAATGATACATTTTTTTAAGCTGTCTCGAATACCTACTTTAAAACCTGTAGCGGCTCTCGGAATATAATTTATGTAGCATTTTAGTTGGTGCGAGTGACGAAATGTTAAGTTTACAAAATGTGCTATATCAATTTTGTAAGTAACAATGGAGGGTAATATTGCCTTGGAGAGATACCTGTATGAGGTTTGGCATAACGCCGAAAGATGTGAAGCTAAAGCAAATTTAATAACTATACATATTAGTTAAAGGTAAAGGATTATTGTAGATTTTATTTTTTGATTTGAATAAAGTTTGTAATAAATTTATTACTGGGTATTTTTTTTTATATCAACCGTAAGTGCCGTTAATGAAAGTTTATTTTTTTATTCGACTGGAAGGGAAACGAGCAAGTGGGTCTCCTGGTGGTAAGAGATCACCACCGCCCATAAACATCTGCAACACCCCTATTGCGGATGCGTTGCCAACCTAGAGGTCTAAGTTGGAATACCTCAAGTGCAAGTAATTTCACCGGCTGTCTTACTCTCCGCGTCGAAATACAACAGTGCAAGCACTGCTGCTTCACGGCAGGATTAGCGAGCAAGATGGTGGTAGCCATTCGGGCGGACCTTGCACAAGGTCCTACCCCCTGCAAAAGTTTGAAGAAAGCGAGACGAGAGAAGAATTTTTACAATTAGTTACACGTGTTCAAATCTAAACCTAATTGTTTCCGGGAAACAAAGTTCAATATCTCAAAAACGGCTGAACCGATTTTCATAAAACATGTCCAAGAATCATCGCTAGAAAACCTGTTTTCAAATTAAAAAACCGGCCAAGAGCGTGTCGGACACGCCAGGGGCCGAAACAGGTCAGTAAAGTCAGTAAAAGTCAGTATTTTTAGACCTGGTCAGTAAAAGTCAGTATTTTTGAAAATCGGTCAGTATTGTCAGTATTTTTCCAAACTCAATAATTTTTTTTTGGTTTTCCTTTGCTGTTGGCCAATCCTACATTTTCGATTTGCCCAGTGATGATATCTGAGGGCTGCTTTGGATGCTCTATATATGTGGATGATCTGCGTATATATTGAAGCATCACCTGACTTCAAAAAAATAGCAAATTAAAATTTACTCTTTTTTTGAAATCAGTTTTTTTTGTTCTAATTTTGTGTAATTTAACTCATGCATGTTTGTTACAGCTTCATACTGGTGATGTGTTAATGTGTGTGCCTTGCCTATGCGTGTTCTTTAATTATCACTAATAAAATAATAGTATACCTCTATAATTATTATATTTCTATACCTAAGTTATACATAACAAGTAATTATGGGTAAATGCAAATTCAATGAAGACTGGCTTAAAAAAAAAGATAAAAATGGGCATATTGTGTCTGAGTGGGGAAAAAAAGAGGAGACCGAGAGTGATACTGAATTTTTTTGTGTTGTGTGCCTCAAAAAGTTTTCGATTGCTTGGGGCTTTGAAGCTATCGAACAACACGCATCAACACAAAAACACAAGGAACAGTGTAAAGTAAAGTTGACCGCGTCTCAATTGCATATGACAAGTTTGCGACCCAATGAAAACCCCATCGAAGAACAACCAAGTACCAGTTCAAAACCTGAAAATAGCCAAAGAAGTTGTGTACAATTATATAGTGTCAAAGATGGGGCCACAAGAGCAGAAATTTTGTGGGCTATGAAAATGGTGGTCTCTGATTTTCCAATAGAGCCCTCATGCGATTCTATAAAGGAACTATTTTCAGCTATGTTTCCAAATTCACTACCATCAGATTTTTCTATGTCTACTACCAAAGCAAGATATTTAATTTGTGATGCTATAGCTCCATATTTTAGGCAAGAAATAATGAAGGACTACAAAGACTCTTATTTTTCGCTATGTTTCGATGAAACCTGCAATGCAGCATCAAAAAAAGAGCTTCAAGTGGCCATAAAATATTGGTCTCCGATTAAAGAAATGATAATAACGACACATTTAGAAACTTTCTTCATTGGTAAAGCCACCGCCGAGGATATTTATTCTAAGCTGAATGAAGCAATGAACAACGCTCAACTATCCCGCAAAAGGCTTCTGATGCTAGGCTGTGACGGGCCCAATGTGAATAAAGCGGTTACAAGATTGATGAACGATTCTTTAATTCTGTTGGGCAGACGGAAATTAGCTGATATAGGAACATGTAACATTCACACTGTGCACAATGCCTTTCTTAAGGCTTTGATGGAGTTTGGTGAAAGCGTATCTGACTTTATATTTCAAATTCACAACTTTTTCGATGGCTGGCCTGCTCGCTGGGAAGAATATGAAATTCTTCAAAACAAGTTAAATTTGCCAAACCATCGCTTCATTAAGCACGTTTCTTCACGTTGGCTCACTATGGGGCCTGCTGCTGAACGTGTTTTAGAGCAATGGCCTGCAATAATTGAGTATTTCATTAAACATCTACCTAAAAAACAGACTAATACATCCCAAAACTTTAAAAACATCAATAACTTCATCAATCAAAAGCTAGCAAAAGCAGAAATAATGTTTGTAGTGTCCAGTGTAAAGATGTTCGTAAAGGTCACTGGTTTCTTCCAGCGTGAAGAGCCATTGGTTCACATGATTCATGAAGAATTAAAGAAACTCGTGAGAACCATTTTTAATCGTTTTTGTGTAAAAAGCGCGCCTACGTCAGTAGAAGGCCTAAATGAAAAATATTACGTTCCCCTTAAGGATATTGTACTAGAAGATTCAATCAAAGAATTATTGGAGACCGCCTCAAGTGCTGAGTTTAACTTTTTGTGTTTTTGTTTTTTATTTCTTTATTTTATTTTTTGTTTGTTTGTTTTTTTGTTCAAAGACTTACTTTCAATACATTACTGAAAGAATTTGAAAATTTCCCCCGTGCATGTTAAATGATTGATATAGGCAAATAATAATGGCACCGAAACCAATTTGTGGACGTTGCAAAAAAATTATTCAATTGAAGCATTATCTGATCTGTGCACTTTGCAAACAAGCTTATGACCTGTCTTGCACTAATATGGAGAAACGTTTCAATTTGTTGGACAAGAATCGCAAAACTTCCTGGACCTGTATAGATTGTAGACAGAGCAAAATTCAACAGAAAGGAACAAGCACGCCTGGTATAAAATTATCTAAAATTCCAAAAGCTACTAAAGCAACGTCATCGCAGCCAGGTAGATCCGAGCAGTCGCCAAAAAAGCCAACGACCGAAGAAAGATACACTATGTCCCAAACAGTATCTGCAGAAAGTAAATGCCCATTTCCTATACAAAGTCTTCAAACCTCGAGTTGTGAAGACTCAGTGGACAACATCACAGTAAGAAAATACAATGTTCCAGTACGAAATTCGTTTTCATCTTTATCTCATGATGATGATAGCTTTGCAAACAGAAGTTGTCCCGACTTGACGAGCGCAAATGATAGTAGCATGCTACCGGAAAGAAGTACGATCAAGATTGCCACAAATGCAAAAGGGGATATAAATAGTTACGCCAGGGTCCACAGTCTGCCTAACTTTGACTTGGAGTTGAGCGGCTCTCTTGTCGAGGAATTGAAAGGCCAAGTCAAACAATTAAAAGATCAGCTCATGAGCGCAGACACTGAAATAAAAAAACTGCTTGGAAAAAATTACGAGCTTCAAGACACCTTAGCTGCGACACGTAGAAAATGTGACCTTTATAGGAATCTCCTTCAGGGATCGGCATCTGCTTCACAATTCACCACTCCGGTATCTAGAAAGACACAACGAGGAAAAATGGGTAAACCACCTTCACGCCCTTCTCCACCTGCTTCCTCTTCCGACACGCTTGTCCGAGATGATTCACCGCCCAAACGGTACACAGTGAAGACAACATCAACGCCTAATAACGCTAAATCTGAAGCTGGAGAGCAAAATCAAGAGTTAAACATCCCTCAAAAATCTGAAACCCTCCGTCACTCCAGGAAGGACAAACTGTTGATTCTAAGCAGTAATAATAAAAATAAAATAGTAAAGATTATAAGAGACAGCGACAGTTTCCAGAATTTCTCGTATTGTCATCACATTTTGCCAGGTGCAGGGGTAAGGGAATTATTTGAAGGATTATCAATGCGCTTATGTAATATGACGAAGAAGGATTATTGCGTGATAATTATTGGCGAGGAAGACTTTAAGGAACTGACCGATGCAAACGCACTGGTTCTTTACATAAGAGAAATTGTTAAAGGTATACAATTCACAAACATTATATTGTCTTGCCCTACTTTTATATGCGACCGACCTCTTTATAATGAAAGGGTAGAAAGATTTAACTACTTGTTGTTCAATGATTTACATAATCATAATAAACATTTTTTTGTATATGATTGTAATGCAAACCTAGATTTTGATATGTTTTCCGCTAGGAGCGGTAAGTTAAATGATCGAGGCATGAAAAATATCATCGAAAACTTACAATACAATATTTCTTGGATTTCAAGCAGCTATGATCATGGCCTTAGTAATGTTAAACATACTGACAATGATAACAATAATAATATTTTTTTTCGTGTCTAAAGACTCAATGTACAATCATACTCTGAACTTGGTCCATCAAAATGTGTGCGGTGTGATGAATAAAATAAACGAAATTGAGATCTATCTTGAGGAGAAAAATAAACTATTACAATACGTGTGCTTAAGTGAGCATTTTTTGAACAAAAACTCTGTTGCTTCACTTAATCTTCAAAACTATAAAGTAGCGTGTCATAACACACGTCCAACAAAAAAAAGAGGTGGTACTCTAATATTGACTCTGAATGATAGAGAAACAGAAGACTTGAGTTTCTGTCGTAACTTGTATTCAGCTGATGGGTTTGAAATATGTGGTGTAAAAGATGTGGATACAAATGTGCATATCTGTTGCTGCTATAGAGCCCCATATATAAAAAATTTTGATTTGTTTATGGAAAAATTCGAACTACTGTTAGAGCAACTTTTTAATAAGAAAGCTATCATCTGTGGTGATTTTAATGTAAATTTTTTGACAGATAATAAACAACGACATGATTTTCTGAGTCTGTTACAGTGTTACAACTTTAGGCATCTAATTAATGATGTTACTTTTAGAAGAAACGAATCTCAGTCTTGCATCGACAACTATATAACAAACTTGCCATTAGACTCTATTTTAGCTACTGAAGTAGACCATAACAGTCTAGCGGACGGTCATGCTGCTATTTTCTGTGAACTAATTACTGATGGTAACAAAGTCAATAATCGTGAACAACGCTTTGTGGTTAGAGAAAAAAGATTTGTAAACGATAAAGCAAGCCTTCAGTTATTTAGATGTAGGTTGAAAGCTATTAACTGGTATAACTTGAGTATTAACGAATTTCTGGAAAAGTTCTTCGAAATTTTCCGTCAAAGTTTTAGTAAACGTAGAAAAAAAATCAAATTAATAAAGAATTCTAAAATTAAATGGATCACAAAGGGCATAAAGGTAGCGAGTAAAATGAAGCGTGTATTGACTAATACATGTAAGGACACCTGCGATAAATCTATAGTAGAATATCGCCTAAAATATATGAATATTTTCAGAAGAGTTGTCAGATACGCGAAAAGAACGGCGGTTCAATCTGAGATAAGTAAGGCTAAAGGATCGTCTAAGGTTATATGGAATATTGTTAATAAACATCGTAATAAATCTCGCAATCATCAACGTGGCAAACTTACCCTGAAAGTAAATAACGTGATATTTGAAAATCCTCAAAATATAGCTGACTTATTTTCCATAGGTTTTGATCACAGTAATGGCCCAAAGACGGGCGATTTGCGTTCTGCTGTTAGTGCCCTCAAACAATCTACTAAACGAAAATTCAACAATATATCCTGGAAAAAATTTAATTCAAGTGAAATAATAAAAATAGTCGAAACCATGGAAAATAAAAAATCTTACGGATTTGACGAGATACCAGTATCAGTGGTTAAAGATTGTATAGATTTATTAGCGAAACCTTTGGAATATTTCTTTAATAGATGTTTTGATTTTGCTATATTTCCTGATCAGTTAAAAGTAGCCAAGATCCTCCCGATTTATAAAAAGGGATCAAAGACTGAGCGTAAAAATTATCGGCCAATTTCGTTACTACCGGTTCTATCAAAAATTTATGAGAAGCTTATCAAATCTCGGCTACTGGATCACTTTATATCTAATGGTATCATAAGTCCTAGGCAATTTGGATTTCAAAAGAACTTAGGGACCTCAGACGCTATTGACTCTCTGGTAGATGACATCGTGAATGAGCTTAATAAAGGGAAAAGAGTGGCCAGTCTATTTATAGACCTAAGCTCTGCATTTGATACAGTTGACCATACAATTCTTATGAAGAAACTTGAATTTTATGGAATCAATGGAAATGTATATCAACTTTTACTAAACTATTTACAAAATAGGAAACAGTTTGTGGAAATAAAAAACGTACTAAATAATTACGAAATACCTGTTAGTTCCAGTGTAGTCGATATTAAACGGGGAGTCCCACAGGGATCTATTCTGGGTCCTTTACTTTTTTTAGTATTTACTAACGATCTTATAGACTTTATTGGGAACACAGTCAAAAATTGCAAGCTGACTGTATACGCAGATGATACCAGTGCGACCATTTACGCTGATAATATTATTGAACTAAATAAAATTACTAATGATGCAGTCTCAGCTTTCAGTGACTGGTTTTCTAAAAACAATTTATGCGTTAACACTGACAAAACTAAAATAATACTATTTAAATATAACTCAAAAAAGGCCGACAAACTTGAAGTTGCAATGAACGGAGCTAACATAGATATAGTAGACCATGTAAAATGTCTTGGCGTGCGAATTGATTCCCATCTAAATTGGAAATATGAACTAGAAGCTGTTGAGAGCTCAATTGCGTCATCATGCTATGCCCTACGGTGTCTTAGGGAGGTCATGGGTATACAGCAGCTCAAAACAGTATATTATGCATTAATAGAGTCCAAATTAAGATACAGCATTAAACTCTGGGGAAACAGCTTCAAATATAACATCAATAGAGCACTTATAATCCAAAAGAGAGCAGTTCGTATTATGTTTCGAATTCCTCAAAGGTTGTCTTGTAGAAATTATTTTCAAGAACTAGGAATACTGACAGTACCTAGTCTATATGTTCTAGTACTACTTACAAAAATTCTCAAGAATGAAACGCGCGAAGAGCAAAATGAGCGTCTTCTTACGCGTACTAAGAATAGAAAAATAGTTTTTTGTCCAAGACTCAAAGTTCTATCGCACTCCGCTAGCCATCAAGCTGTAATACTGTACAACAGGCTGCCTATTTACCTTAAATCTATCACAAATAACTTAATGTTTCACAAAGAACTAAAAAACTTTTTATTAAGGAGTTGCTTTTACAGTGTGGATGAAATTTTTGATAATGAATTAGAATAGTAGGTATATAATTGTAATGATTGAGTGTAAGTAAGTACATTGTTGACTAGGTATAGGTAAAACTGTTATTATTTTGTTTTTTATTTGGTTTTGTCTACTTGTTTTTTGTTATATGTGTTTCCTTGTTTCTTCTGTATATTTTAATGATTGTATGATTTTCAAACACAATACCTGTATTGTTTATTGAATAAATACTATGACTATGACTATGACTATGACTAACGTGATAGAGTAACATTTTTAAACAAAGTAAAAAATCATTACGTTGCCGCTTGCAAACATTTGCTAACAAAAACATCAATGGATTATTCTTTAATAAAATACTTGGCAATTTTGAACCCCAAAGTTCAAAAAACAGAAACGTGTTATAAAGACTTTTTAAAAATTGCCAAATCTTTGCCTGTTGAGTATGAAGAATCGGCACTAATAAATGAATGCCTATTGTTGATGCGACAACCTCAAAAACAAGATCCAGAAGAACAGCAAAGGATTGAAACTTACTGGGCCAATATTTTTAAATGTACTTTTGATACTGGAGAAAAAATGTTCCCCAACTTGGAAAACATCGTAAAGGCCGCATTAACACTGTCGCATGGCAATGCAGATGTCGAAAGGGGCTTTTCATGCTCGGGTAGAATTTTAACACCAGAAAGGGCTAACATGTGTCAGAGGACCCTAGATGCGCATTTGACAGTTAAATCGGCACTAAAAAACATGTACGAAAACAAGATTCATTTGGTCCCTTTAACACCTGAATTGATGAAATTAGCCAGAACGGCATATATAAGATATAAATTTTTTTGCGAAGAACAGAGGCAAAATGAAGAAATAAAGAAGCTCGAAAAGAAAAGAAATGAGGAACTCGATAGTAAAAAAAAAGAACTTAAAAGAAAGTATGAAGAAACTAGGACGAGTATTGAAGAAGGTGAGTCAACGCTAAAGAAAATAAGAGAAGAAGAAAAAGTTAAGAGGGAGACAATTGACAGGTAGGTACAGCATGCTTTGTGATTGTTTCTAATTGGTTTGTTTGTGTTTATTTCTGTGCACGATTTCGCAATCTAATTATTATTTCCAGATTAATTAAAAGTGCGAATGCCATGTTGAAGGGCGGAATCAAAGAAAAAGACATGGTTTCCGTAAATATGGCAAAATCTCTGCTAGAAACTGTAGTAAAGGAGAGAAAAGAAGAAGAACAACAAATACAAGAGGAAGAAAAAATACAAAAAATCGTAGATAAGAAGAAAAAAACACTTATAACAAACTTTTTTAAGAAAACTTAATTTTAAATGTTATGTTTATTTTAATGGAACTTCTCTGTACTTTTTTTTCTTCCTCATACTCATTTATTTCTGTGATTTTGTTATGTAGATGTCTTAATACCTAGCTATTTATTGTTCACTATATAATTTTGCACGAATGCGCATGACTCACTTGTAATACAATAACAATTACTAACAATAGAAAAAGCTTTTTAACACAATAAAAAGGCGGTGCTGGTTGGCTATGGGGATGGTGGAGGCCAATAACTGAAAATAAGCTTTTTATTTCATACCATTCACCCGAAAAACGGTTTGGAAATGGTCAGTATTTGGTCAGTATTTTTGAATTTTTGGTCAGTAAAATCAGTATTTTCGACCATGGAACTTGTTTCGGCCCCTGCGGACACGCCCAAAATAGGGTTCCGTAGCCATTACGAACAAATTAAGTAATATATATTTTTCCAAGGATTTCGTATTTTATACGGAATCTTTCAAGTTTAGGTAAATTTAATACCTTAGGCTGCTATTTACTATTAAACTACTAATAACTCTCAAGCAAACTTCGCCGTTATAGTTTTCCTTGAAAGTTTGATATACTACTACACTACCATCCTCAATTTTTATTTTTTTTTCCACCCACCGGTTCAGATTTTAGAGGGGGGACGCTCGATTTTAATGAAAATTTGCACTTTAAAAGTTGAATATTTCGCAAAAAAATCACTAAATCGAAAAATCGTTTTTTCACTTCTCATCAGTGGCGTAACTATAGGGTGGCAGGGCTGGCAAAATGCCACGGGCCCTGGACCCAAGAGGGCCCCGGCTGGTGAGCTCGAAAGCAATTTTTCACTTCTCATGCTTGTAAAGTTCGTGTTTATGCTGTATCTAGGCGACATAAAATGACTTTTTATGCTCTAGTGCATAAAATAAAATCTTCGTCTAATACCAACTCAAGACCAAGGTAATCAGGTGTAAACAACCACAAACAAAAAAGTTTATATATTTTTTAAATAATTTTAAATTTATATAAAACTAAAAATCAATCAAACCAATCATAATAAATCAGTAAAATTAAAATAATGGAATTAAAATGTACATAGAAAGTGAATCATTGTTTCCACTGTTGCTATTTCATTTCCTCGCCATCGAAGTGAAAAGCAGAGAGTAAAACTCGAGCTTTAAACCCATTTTCCCCTCGACGTGTCTATCCACCCTCGCCGTACCGGCTCGGGTGGCTATACGAACGCCTCGGGTAAAATGGCTTGTTTTATGCTCTTGTTGTACAATCTACTATTTTAACATTGTTCCTGAATATTTTATTTTACTTAAAATTAAACTAAGCACAACGTGACGATTCTTACTGATAGGGCCCCATCAAAAGAATTTGCCACGGGCCCCGGATGGTATAGTTACTGTTAATGAATGTTAAGCCTTATAGCATTGCAAAATAAATATGGCAATACATGAGTATGTTATGGTCTTAATTTTGATGAATTTAGGCTATGGCAATACTGTCACAAATGTCAAATGACTTCGAGCTTGTTCATTTCCTCCGTCCGTGATATAAGCATGTAAACCGATTTGTCCTTTGTCTAATAACTGTTATGTAGAACTCCATCGCCTCATATCAAGTGTAATCAACTCAGTATTGTCCAGCTTCAAGATCCACCTAATACATAAAGCAATATCGTAATATCCTGGCCGTATTATTTCTCGCCTGCTGACGCTCCCCGCTCATCTGCACAACGCATGCCACTCTGCTACAGGTTATGGGCCCAGGCATAATAATCTCAAGTCCCTGAAGAACAGCTAAAGAAGCGGCTCAAGAAATATTAGCGGGTGAGTGCTCAGTTTGGTTTTTTTTTGTGACACGATGCCGGATAACCTACAAGATGTGCATGTGTCAAGCATGCCGCCTGCGCTTAATGGTGGCACTAATACGATTGAGAAGCTTACTGGCGTTCAGAATTACAACGCATGGAAATTTGGTATGCGGATGATTTTGACATTGGAAGGCTTGTGGAGTTGTGTTGAGGGAACGGACACGGACGCCGCACGTGGTCAAAGGGCGCTCGCGCGCATATGCCTTTCCTTGCACTCTTCTTTATATCAATATGTGCGCAATGCTTCAACGCCTAAAGATGCCTGGAGTAGTCTCTCGGCTATATTTGAAGATAAAGGGCTGTACAGAAGAGTGCTATTAATGCGGCAACTACACAGAATAGATTTTTCAAAATTTTCTGGCATGACTGAATACATTAATCAGATTATGCTCCTTGTCCAGCAACTTACTGACATAGGAAAAGTAATAGAAGATACTGAGGTTGCCGAAATTTTGTTGAGTGGTTTGCCGCAGGACTATGATGTGCTGGTGTCCAATATTGAGACTGCGTGCATCAATACAACATTATCGAGTGAGGTGGTACGCTCTCGCCTATTACAAGAAGAACACAGGAAGCTCCAAAATGATAGTGTTGACGCTTCGAACATGGCATATGTTACAAGAAGAAAACCTGTCATCTGTAATTTTTGCAAGAAACCAGGACATAAGAAAATAAACTGTTTTGCCATGAAGAAAAAGAAGCAGCCGGAGCGACGTGATGGTGTTTTTGTTGCTCGGGAGCCTTCGGCCGAGGTTTTTTCTGCGCAACAGAATGAATGGATCGTCGACTCTGGATGTACCTCTCATATGTGCAATAACAAAGACTTTTTCATAAACTTTAAATCTTGTTTAAGTGATGTGTCTATAGCAAATGGTGACAGACTATCTTGTCTAGGTATAGGTAACATAAATATTGTGTTGAATAGCAAATGCCATATGTTGTCTGATGTCATGTATGTACCTAATCTCTCAACCAACTTATTATCGGTTAGCAAGCTTACTAGTGAAGGGTTCACAGTTTTGTTTAATAAAAATTGTTGCAATATAAGCTTTAAAAGTAAAATAATTGGTTCTGCTAGAAAAGTCAATAATGTGTATAAGTTAAATGGTGGTGTTGTGTGTAATAAGGTTTTGCAGGTCCATTTGGAGCATTCTTCAGCCACTCTGCAGGATGAAGTGCAGAGGGATCAGAGTGCAATGGTTACTGTGGTGCCAGCAGGTGTTTGGCACAAGAGACTTGGGCATTTGAGTTATGGAGGTATGTGTGCTCTGCGGGATAGGGGTCTTTTGTTGCAGATGGATGATCTGGAGAAAGGACCGGCGTGTGTGCGCTGCCTGGAGGGGAAGCAAACCGCGGCTGCTTTTCCCGAGCGGCAGGCAAAGCGTGCTTCACGACCGCTGGAGCTCATACACTCAGATGTTTGTGGGCCCATGTCTACTAGCAGTATGGGAGGAGCAAAATACCTTGTAACATTCACCGATGACTTTTCGAGGAAAACGTTTGGTTACCTGCTGAAATTCAAATCTGAGGTAATGTCTTGTTTTGTTAACTTTAAAGCTTTAGTAGAAAAACAAACTGGTTTGCCTATAAAGTGTCTAAGATCTGATGGCGGTGGTGAATATTGTAATAAGAAATTTAGTACTTATTTAAAAAGTCATGGTATTATTCACCAAACGACAGTACCCTACTGTCCACAACAAAATGGCCTCTCGGAACGTTTAAATAGAATTTTATTTGATAAAGCACGATGTATCCTGTTAGAATCTGGTCTTGCCAAGGAATTCTGGGGGGAAGCGGTAATGACAGCTATTTATCTTAAGAACAGATCCCCCACAAGAGCTTTGACAGGATCTATTCCAGAGGAGGTGTGGACTGGATCTCCTGTAGATCTCAGTAATCTTCGTGTGTTTGGATGTGTTGCATACACACTTATTCCAAAACAGAGGCGTATTTGTAAGTTGGATGCCAGATCTAAAATGTGTATTTTTGTAGGATACAGTGACACTTCTAAGGGATATAGGCTTCTAGACCCTTCTGAACCTAGAAAAATTATTTATTCACGGAATGTAACATTTTTGGAGGAAACCTTTTTAAAGGATATGAATGGACAATTTAGTAAAAATATTTTATACAATTTTAATTATACTTATACACCTTATACACCAAATTTTATTTTTACAAATGATTTTAAAGATAACTGTGATACTACTAATAGGAATTATTTAAATAGTAGTAGGGCTCCTAGGATAAGTGAGCATATAGAGTCAAATTGTAATGATTTGTCTGTGGTTTCAGCATCATCAGATCCTGAGTACTGCACAGGTGATGAGGAGGATGTTAGCACGAGTTCCCGGCATGATGCTCGTGAGTGTAGCAGTGCCTCGGATGCGGACGTGGCGTCTCGTGAAGGGGAAGTGGTGGTGTCTCGTCAAGGGCAAGATGTTCCTGTGGCCGACATATTACACCCGACGGAGTCTCGTCCAGGGCAAGATGTTCCTGTGACCGACATGTCACATCCGGTGTTGTCTCGTCAAGGGCAAGACGTTCCTGTGACCGACATGTCATATCCGGTGAAGACTCATCCAGGGCAAGATGTTCCTGTGATGATTCCTGTGACTCGTCCAGATGTTTCTGGTGCCGTCACTTCACGACCCGTCCGCAGTACTCGCTGCAAGGCCCCTTCAAGGTATGACAGTTATGATATGTCTTTGTTAGCTCAGTGTGAGACTGAACCACTTACATATGATGAAGCTATGTCATCTCCATGTAGTGAGGAATGGCATAGTGCTATGCAAAAAGAGTATGACGCGCTCATTAAAAATGGAGTGTGGTCTTTGGTAGATCGTCCTAAGGACGCTAACATCGTCAAGTGTAAGTGGGTTTTCAAGGTAAAACAAGATACGTCAGGTAAGGATAAATTTAAGGCACGATTGGTTGCTCGTGGCTTCTCACAAAAGAGAGGAATTGATTACAATGAGACTTTTTCTCCGGTAGTTCGCCACAGCACTATGCGTATTTTGTTTTCCCTAGCTAATGACTTGAATATGGATATTGATCATGTGGATGTTGCAACAGCATTTCTTAATAGTAAATTAAATGAAATTATTTATATGGAACAGCCTGTAGGTTTTGTAAATAATGACAGTAAGGTATGTTTGTTGCACAAAAGCATTTACGGCCTTAAACAAGCCAGTAGGATGTGGAATGAGACAGTACATCAATTATTGACAAATAATGGCTATATGCAAAACAAATGTGAACCCTGTGTGTATGTTAAGAAAAATAATAATTTATTGACAATAATTGCTCTATATGTTGATGACCATTATATATTTAGTAATGACATGAAGACTAAGAATGAACTAATTAAGATATTAGAATGTAATTTTGAAATTAAAAATCTAGGAGCCTTAAGAAATTGTTTAGGAATTAATGTGACTCGTGATAGAGTTAAAGGTATTCTGAAGTTGGACCAAGTTGAATATACAAAGAAATTGTTAAAGCGTTTTGGCATGGAGAACTGTAAAAGTGTCTCTACGCCCATGGTAGTTAATTCTAAATTGCATAAACCAGAGTTGGATTGTTTGGATGATGAGACTTACAAGTATAGAGAATTATTAGGTTGTTTAATGTACCTGTCCATCTGTACTCGGCCCGACATTGCATATGCATGTAGTCAGTTGAGCCAATTTAATCATGACTTTGATAATACGCATTGGTTAGCAGCTAAACGCATTTTACGATACTTAGCGGGAACGTTGAATTATGGTCTATGTTTTTATAGAACGCGTGATTTTAACATAACCGCTTATGCAGATGCAGATTGGGCAAATGACAGTGTGGACCGTAAGTCATACACTGGCTACATAGTGAAGCTAGGTAGGAACAACATCAGCTGGGAGTCACGTAAACAGCGCTGTGTGGCTCTCTCTAGCACTGAGGCTGAGTATATAGCTATCAGTGACATATGTAAAGAGTTGTGTTTTATTAAGAATTTTGTCTCTGAATTTCTAGCTAATAATAATATTGATATATTATTATATAATGATAACCAGAGTGCACACAAGCTCTTAGAAATAAAAGAATATTGTCACAAGAAAACCAAGCACATTGACCTTAGGTACCACTATGTAAAAGATTTAATTCAGAAAGGTTTTGTTAAAATTAAATACATGCCAACTAACAATATGGTTGCAGATATATTGACCAAACCTTTAAGTTCTATGAGGCACCATAAATTTTTGGATGGCATGAATATTATAGATGTATTGTTATGATGTGTTTTTGTGTCAAAATTAGTTAAGTGTTTGGGCATGTCATGTTGTGTCTTCTGTCATTACTTTGTCAAACTAGTTGGTTGTCTCTATCAATGTTATAAGAGCTTAAGGGGTAGTGTTAATGAATGTTAAGCCTTATAGCATTGCAAAATAAATATGGCAATACATGAGTATGTTATGGTCTTAATTTTGATGAATTTAGGCTATGGCAATACTGTCACAAATGTCAAATGACTTCGAGCTTGTTCATTTCCTCCGTCCGTGATATAAGCATGTAAACCGATTTGTCCTTTGTCTAATAACTGTTATGTAGAACTCCATCGCCTCATATCAAGTGTAATCAACTCAGTATTGTCCAGCTTCAAGATCCACCTAATACATAAAGCAATATCGTAATATCCTGGCCGTATTATTTCTCGCCTGCTGACGCTCCCCGCTCATCTGCACAACGCATGCCACTCTGCTACAGTTACGTCACTGCTTCTCATGCTCTAAAAGTAGATCAATATAGCCTTACAAGGCGGGAGTAAAGTGAGTACTTTAGTCCCTAGGGAGTAAAAGTAATTATTTTTTAATTTACTTCGAGTGACTTAGATAAACTCAAACAGCCAGTTACTTGCAAAAAATAATTTTGTGTGTGGACCATTTTCATGACGCAAATGTTACGTTCTTAGTCTACGTGGTCTTAGTTCTATGCTTTTTCCGCATAGAAGGTGGCGCCATTCTATTTTTTCGTTTGTGTATGGACCATTTCGCCGATGGTATTTTGTTATATCTGTGTCTGGTAGGAAAAAAATACTTACCGTGAAAACTTCGAAATTGTTATAGAGCGTAAATCGTAAACGATTAAAATAAATTGATTATTCTCACTATGTCATCAAGTGATAGTGAAAATTATGATGTAGAGCAAAGAGCAAAAGACATAATTGATAATCTTTTGCCGCCGAAATCTAGGAAGATTTATTTTTATTTTTTTACTAAGTCTTTTACTGACTATTTTTTCTCGCAATCGAAGTGAAAAATAGAGTTTTCACCGCGAGACTAAAAGTCAATATAAACCCTCGGATAAATAGACACCCTCGCTAAAGCTCGGGTGTCTAACCACCTCGGGTATATATTGGCTTATTTTAGTCTCTCGGTAAAAAATATACTATAGCACCCCTAGTGGTTTTAAAAGACCTATCCAACGATACCCCACACTACAAGATTGGATGAGAAAAAAAAATCACCCCCACTTTACGTCTATGGGAGGTACTCCAAAAAAATTGTTTTTTGAATTTTTCATTGTACCATTTTGTCCGCATACTTTACATATACATTCGTGCAAAATTACAGCTTTCTAGCGTTGATAGTCTGAGCAAATCCGCAGACGGACCGTCAGACAGACAGACATGGCGAAACTGTAAGGGTTCCGTTTTTGCCATTTTGGCTCCGGAACCCTAAAAACGCATTCAAATCAGTCCACCCGTTTGAGAGCTACGGTGCCACAGACAGACAGCGGTCAAACTTATAACACCCCTCTTTTTGCGTCGAGGGTTTAAAATAGTATATTTTTTATCGAGAGACTAAAATAAGCCAATATATACCCGAGGTGGTTAGCCACCCGAGCTTTAGCGAGGGTGTCTATTTATCCGAGGGTTTATATTGACTTTTAGTCTCGCGGTGAAAACTCTATTTTTCACTTCGATTGCGAGAAAAAATAGTCAATTTAGTACAAAAAGATTTAACAAAAAATAAAAATAAATCTTTCTAGATTTCGGCGGCAAAAGATTATCAATTATGTCTATTACTCTTTGGTCAACATCATAATTTTCACTATCACTTGATGACATTGTGAGAATAATCAATTTATTTTAATCGTTTACGATTTAAGCTCTACAACAATTTCAAAGTTTTCACGGTAAGTATTTTTTTCCATCCAGACACAGATACTACCAATACAGATACTAACAAAATAGCACCGGCGAAATGGTCCATACACAAACGGAAAAATAGAGTGGCGCCACCTTCTATGCGGAAAAAGCACAGAACTAAGACCACGTAGACTAAGAACGTAACATTTTCGTCATTAAAATGGTCCACACACAAACTTATTTTTTGCAAGTAACTGGCTGTTTGAGTTTATCTAAGTCGCTCGAAGTAAATTAAAAAATTAATTACTTTTACTCCCTAGGGAGTAAAGTACTCACTTTACTCCCGTCTCGTAAGGCTATATTGACCCATTTTTAGAGCATGAGAAGTGAAAAAAGTTTTTACTTCTCATGCTCGTAAAGTTCGTATTTATGCTGTATCTAGGCGACATAAAAAGACTTTTTATGCTCTAGTACATAAAATAAAATCTTCGTCTAATACCAACTCAAGACCAAGGTAATCAGGTGGCAACAGCCACAAACAAAATAGTTTCTATGTATTAAAAAAAATTATATAAAACTAAAAATCAATCAAATCAATCATAATAAATCAGTAAAATTAAAATAATGGGATTATTATAATAATGCATAAAAAATAAAAAGTAGGTACATAGAAAGTGAATCATTGTTTTCACTGTTGCTATTTCATTTCCTCGCCGTCGAAGTGAAAAGCAGAGTGTAAAACTCGAGCATTAAACCCATTTTCCCCTCGACGTGTCTATCCACCCTCGCCGTACCGGCTCGGGTGGCTATATGAACGCCTCGGGTAAAATGGCTCGTTTTAAGCTCTTGTTGTACAATCTACTATTATTTTATCATACGGTCGCTAAGTATTATGTCCATTCCATTTATTCTTTAAAACTATGTATTTTGATACCGACCCTTTTTGCCTCAAGCTTCAATACGTGTGGGTACAGTTACATGGTCCGTATAGTGTTGCAGGTAAGCGCCAGTGACGAACGCGGAAGCGAGCCTCCCCTAGCCATGAATGGCGCAAACCCCCCTCAGCGCTCCCGGCACCCTGTCTTACAACTCGCTAGGTTATAGTTGGGGAGCACTCGCTCTCACCGGCCGCGTCGCGTCGTTCTACAAACGTTTTATTAAATACAAACTCGTGACTATATAAGTGGTAACTCAGTGTTGTGCGTGAAATAGAATTTAAGCTAAAATTGACGCGCGTAACGCGAGAAAACGTGTATCGATCGATGCAGTGCAGGAGTGCAGTTGCGGTGTTTACATCGTGCACTTTCTAGATGTCCATTTGGTTCTATTTGCGTCGATGCGGTATAAATAGGCGCTGAATCATTATCGATTGTTGACGATTTTGAATTCGGTACGGATTGCACTTGCAATCTTAATTGCAATTGAGGATACATTGCAGAATATTTCCACTACGCACAAATGTTATCGACTAAACGACTCGCATTCCAAACGACTAGCCCCACCAGTTTTTTGATTGTTGTTGTAAATTTGGCAATTAACTGGTGGGGTCTGTCATTAAAAATGTAGATTCGCTGTCTCTCGAGCTTGTTTTCGCTTGTAACTTACATTATTGGCTCATAAAAATAACTATTCGGGCGCCAATTTATTAATTTAGTGGTTCGATGACCGTTAAATTAGTAGATCGAAACTGTGCTTACAAATAGTACCTATTGACTGCGAGATGCTGCGAGTTGTGACCTAAACTCCATTTCAATAGAATCTGACAATCCTGTAGACACTTCCAGCCTACTAATATGAACACCGGGCTGCCTAAGGCTTTGTGACGTGACTATTATTCTTTTTTGATTCCTTTTAGATAATCACAACAACAGGGACAAATATAATCAAGTGTGCCCACGTTAGGGTGTCTTAAATGTGTAGAAAATTGTTAGATTCTATTGAAATGTACTTTATCTATAGTCTATTCCTTCGCTTACTGATGAGTAGATAGAGTTGTTTACTGGGCTGATATCTCCTGCCCTTTGGCAACATATGTACTTGCTGCCGACTTCGCGGGTCACGGTCTAGTTCCTTGCTGACGCAACAGAAGCCTTACACGGACTGATTATTGCACACAAAAGGCATACACTTGTTGGGGTACAGTGCTTGGGTACGTTTCTAGTCGATTTTCCAGCGTACAGTCGGAGCGAGAGATCATAGTCACTCGCGTTATATTGTGTCAGCGGAACGTGCAAAAATATCTGACAAGTCTTACCGGCTCTAGAAATAGTTGTATCAGATATTTATGGGTGTTTTTTCGTGTCAGATGTTGGTGCTGGTAACTGTATCTAACGGAAAAATAATCTTAAACATTAAACAATATGATGTCACACCATTATACAGGCGATTCTAGGATTTTATCTAGATCAACCAACAGAACTCTGAAGTCCCTATATCTACGTTGTTTTGCCACTTTATTTGCGATAAACATCGATATATTTTTATTTTTATTAATGTTACGGGACCACATCTCACACGAGGGAAAGACTAAGTCAAAAGAACACTATAATATCACTATACGAAACTCTTGCTTATACTCGTAGTAGGTACACACTTTTAAAGTCATTATTTTATATTTATTTATCTAGAGGTACCTAATGCGTTCCATAATCGTAATTAACCTTGCATGTCATTATGGGATCAGTCTGTAGAGCCAATTACAAGAATTACCGACCAAAGCCAGGGTAGAAAATGTTACAAAGAAGCCTTTAAAAATACATGGAAATTATCGACCAAGGCGTTCGCCTACATGCTGCTTCTTAGTCCACCTCGGCATAATGCAAAATCATCCAAAAATGACGGAGTCACCTTTCTACTCGTACTAGGTACACTTTAAATCAAGAACTTTTATGAAGCAAACTACTTAATCCATTGGTTGAAAGACATCAGATCAACGTTAAAATACTTAGCTAAAAACCTTACGAGTATACCAGGAGGCGTTATGCCTATACTCGGGGCCATAATTCGAGAGACAACTTTGACAAGTCAATGACAGGTAAAGGGTTACCAGGGTTCGACGAAATTAAATAGTGATGTAGCCGATATCGATATTCATTGTCGATTCGACTAAATGGTTTGCTAAGAGGGATTTTTTTTTGTACCAATTCAAAGTAACAAAGGTAACACAACGAAAATTTAACCAAACAAAACAAAAACGTAACAGATAAAATGCGTACAGTGAGCGAGAGATGCAGAAAACCACGAAACACATTCAAACACTCCGGGAAATGGAAGCCGAATGGGTTACAAAACTTTGTTACACGAATTAGGGATGCACGTTACGATTCGATTTTTATGAAGATTGATTTAGCGATGGATACGATGTAGCGATTTTTTAATCTATTCATTTCAATATAATCTTCAACCGATTCGATTCGGAAATAAAGTGAATCGTATCCTTTAAATCGTATTTACAGACAATTTATTAATTTGTTATGATATAATAAGTAAGTATTGAATATTTACTATCTTAATGAAGACAAATCGATTATAAACGGATGCCGCAATAAAGTCGCATTACTAGTCCGCATTGCTTATGTTACTAACCGAAGCAAAAAGATACATAAAAATAATGAAACAGGATGCGGATAGTTAAAAAAAGTCATACACAGCTTAATTGTATTTATTTTACGTTCTTTATGCTGTAAGGAGGCCTGTGCCCAGCAGTGGGACGTATATAGGCTGGGATGATGATGATGATGATGCTGTAAGTATCGTCCTGTGTGAATAATAATTTCATTTTATTGTGATTAAAGCGATTGCTCTAACGATTAAATCCAATGTGTGGTCAGATCTAATATTCAAATTTTCAAAATAAATACAAATTTCAAATCAATTTTTGAATTTTTTTTTGAGGGCCTACTCCGAAGTTCGAAAATCGAGGTTCGTGTCGTGCCGTCCCTCTCGCTCTCGTATTAAATAGTATACAAGGGTAAGAGGGACCGCGCGACGCGAACTTCGAGTTTTGAGTTTCATAGTAGCCCTGCTGAGGTTTACGATCCATTACGATTCAAAGTGAAAAATCGACGAATGCCCCGCACCGGCCCCCGCCCTTGGCCCTATATACTACGAAGTGTAAAATTCGAACTCCGTATCTTGCTATCCTGCTGGCGTTAATATTATTTAAAATGAAAGTGAGAGGGACGGTACGATAAAAACTTCGAATTTCGTAGTAGTCCCCCTGCCCCCGCCAATCGCTACATTATCGTTGTCAAAATAGCACCTCTTGTGAAGGTAATGATGAAATTATTACTTGTTAGCGCCCTTGGTGACAACAATCATATCATGTGTATATAAAATAAATAAAGCGGATTTAAGGTGAGGCCAATCAAAACAATAAAAGAAATTATTGTCGTTGGTTTGTATTTGCACTTCTTTCAATGATCTTACATTGCAAAGTAAATTATTAAACTAATTTGGGTATTGTCACCATAAATAATGGATAAATATCGATAGAAGCCAATGCCGTGATATTTTTTAATATCGACACGAACAGCACTACCCTGTCTGTGGCAACACTTGCGCACAATGAATTGTCAAAGTTGTCTCTCGAATTATGGCCCCGAGTATAGTTCTAGGTGGTGTTTTAATTATATTCTTTTGTTCTGTGTTGTTAGCTCGATATATTTGACCGAATCGCCCCACTGCCACCAAAGGCATCTCTTCTTCACTCCTAAATCTCTCTCGTCTACTCGCTCAGTTCTGGATCCAGGTCGTCTCACTAGCACCAGCAAAACAGTTTGCGTACCTACGTATTCTCCGGTAGATATTGTTTAAAAGCAATGTAGAGTCATGTTGAGTAAGGTTAGAAATTGCTTAATTTTTCCGCGCCTCAAAAGAATAAAAATGTGTCTTGTATGTCTGTCAAGACCCCTTTTCTTACTGATACCAGTCCGACTCTCGCTTGGCTGGTTCTCGTAGATAGGCTACGCAGTGTAACCAAACAAATTCTTAATTTTAGATGGTTTTAAATCAAACCAGTCACAGTCACAGAGCCACAGTGAAAGGCTCCTGCATATTCATGGAACATTATGCATCCATAATAAAATTATAAAGAACTACATACCAAATGTCTCAGAAATGTTATTCTTACGAGAGAAAGGTGCGTTAGATTCAATTTCCGCACTGTTTTAGCTAGTCGTTGCGACAAAGTGCGTCGGTTTTGTTAATTTAAATTAACTTCAGTGCTTCAGGCAATGAATACAAAATTGTTGGACCCCAAATAGAAGTGAATGCAAAATGGGGTGTGTTGTTGGTGTCGTCACGCGAAAATCGGTAATCTCCTAGTTATTTTATTATTGTGCTAAGAAAGTCGACGTTGTGATGCATAAGTAGAACAGAAATACATGCAATTGGATAAAGTAGAAGATATAGGTAGAGTCATTCACGATGATGCGTATCATGATTCTTATTACAATGTCATTAATGGCTAATTTTGACAAAATCACGCGTCTTCGTGGATGGCAATAGGTATACATACCTACCTATGTTCAATCTTAAAATTTTAGCTTTCGCGATTTCCACTTATTTGGCACGTTTCTTTCGACCTAAACTGATTAAATTTTTTGAAAATAGAGACGGGTAGAAAGAAAAAGGTGAGGTGCTTAGCAGTGGGACACCTAGGATAATACACTGTATAAAAAATAACTTCAGTCTACTCTGATCACGACCGCTGCAAATGCTGCAATGTAGCCAAAACGTGGAGGTAATTTAAGTCGTGGTTAAATATTTTGTTTGTTTATTTGTTCATTCTCATTATTGTACAAAAAGTAAATACAAAAAGGTTAAGTACAAGAAACTTTTAAGTACAAAGGCGGACTTATCCCTGAAGGGATCTCTGTATATTTTTATTTTGATAAGTGCATTGTTTCTACGAATCTAAACGCCGATATCCAGTTTGATCAATCACTATTAACAGGTCACAAACAAGTTATAAAAGACAAATAATTAAACCACCACTCTCGAACTATCGACATCTTCTCTTCGCCCGAGGGGCAAAACTTTTTTGTACCTAATTTAAGCATTTTCATCCCTCCACTCCGTGAACAATCTACGTTATCCGCATCCGACTGTATCAACTCTCGATTGTCAGATCGGGAAAGTGAGCGTTGTTTTGTTTTGTTTCCGACGTTACCTCAGCTGTTCGATTTCTTTTGTTGACGCTCATTATGCGTAGGGTGACCAGAAAATTTACGTTCTATGTAAAACAGCCGTGCAAAATGTATCCCTAACTTAATGGTAGAGACTCAGAAGAGTTTTATGCGTTGAAATTTGTTTTACTTATCCCGAAATAAAGTAATTTGAATTTTGAATTTTAATTTGCAGCCCAGCTTTTTAAATAAGTACCAAACTTTCATCCAAATCCATCCAAGAGTGTTAGTGTGCTGAAGGCAAGAAAACACATATTTTGGAAAAGAATCTCTTTGAACGATACCCAACCGCACTCACAAACTCGCGATGCTTAGCATTTTTAATAAATCTTTTTTTTTCGACTGGACGGCAAACGAGCATGTGGGTCTCCTGATGGTAAGAGATCACCACCGCCAATAAACATCTGGAACACCAGGGGTACTGCAGATACGTTGCCAACCTGGAGGCCTAAGATGGGATACCTCAAGTGCCAGTAATTTCACCGGCTGTCTTACTCTCCGCGCCGAAACACAAAGTGCAAGCACTGCTGCTTCACGGCAGGATTAGGGAGCAAGATGTTTATGTAGGTAGTTTTACGAATTTGTGGACGCGTTTCGTCTGCCAAGGCTGATAAATATACAGGACAGGACGCAGTCATTATTATGAAATAAGCAAGACAGGTATATGTATTATACACTTCATCGGCGCTAGCCAAACGCCTGAACCAGAGCAAATATTCGAGCGTTTTGACCGCGCGGTCAAACGTCATAGCGTCCCACGTTTACACAGCACAACGGAAAGACAAGTCACAAGAATTTTAATCACGCTAAATTCAGTATCGGTGTAGTTTTAATTTTTCAGAAAAAAAAACAAGACTGGGTATTATCCCTTTTAATAACGCCTGCGAATACACCAATGACAAAAAAAAACGCTGCAATATTCGCCCACCAACATTAATTAAAAGCACAAATTAGTATCCATTACGGATATCTCTCGCATGTCACAGGTCCTGATGAATTGCTAATCGTCTTAATCCTGTGTTAAATTATTGCAAAACTCTATTCATTTCGGCGATAGTTTTACAAATATGAATATTTATCGCATTAACAGGTTCAACGTGGTCACCCGCGACTAGAAACCAATGGTTGTTCAGTTTTTGCTTGCAGTAGCGCCTGGGTGTTTATGCCAACCACTATCTGGGTACAAACAAAATAAAATAAATTTAAAGACGCATTAAAAATAACACGAAAAATCGCTAGTTTTCATTGTTTTGTCGGGAAAATAATTTTACTTTATTGTGAATAGCGGTATAACAGAAAATAATCTAAACTAACGTTCTAGTTATTGTGGTTTAAAAGTTATTAATAATTAGTTTACATATGTAGAGTAACCGAAAAACTGTGAAGATTGAAACTGTAGATCTTGTTGTAATATTGTAAATAACTGCAATTTATTAAATTAATATGTAGACGCATCTAGAACGCACTTGGACACCAAATAAGTACTTTTTTAAATCAAGTGAAACTATCCAAAGAACTAATGTGATAATTCAGTGATATGTATACTATGTTAAAACTAAGTGTTTGAATAAACAGTAATTTGTGTTCGTTTTTGAAGGCTGGAAGAAAACATAATCATGGGTAAGTATTTTTATATTTTGTAATATTGATCAAGAAATTGCTTTACCGCCCTAAATAAGTTTTTACAATATCCCATTAATATTATAAATGCGACAGTTTGTAAGTCTGTTTGTTTATTTGTTTGTGTGCTTGTTACTTGATCACGTCGTACGTAAACTATTAAACCGATTTAGATGAATGAATTCAGTATGCAGGTAGTTTGAGACCCGAAAAAGGGCATAGGATAGTTTTCATCCCGGAAAATTGAATAGTTCCCGTAGGATAACGATAAACAAATTCTACGCGGAGTCGCGGATAACGGCTAGTGGTTTGTAATTTCCAATTTTTTTAGGATTTTGTTAGGTGGTTTGAAATTTACAAGAACTGGGACTTATTGATAAGGGTGGTATAGTACTTGCTTGGGTTGAGTGACGTTACATAATTTTAGTTCCATTCCATAAGCGTCCCTTCAGTCACAGTATATATATAAGCTAAAGCAGTATGGAAGCTACGAAGTTACGATCGAAACGAACACACTCAGACAGACGCACGCTCTACACGGCCTCTGAGGGGGTCTCGCGGTACTGCAGTAATGTGGTTGTTTCGATCGATTTGTTCGTAGCTTCCATACTGCTTTAGCTTATATATATTTACTGTGCTTCAGTCCCATCTCTTAACCATTTGATTCTCTTAAAGATTTCGTAGCTAGTTATAGGTAGAGTCATTCACGATGACGCGTACCATGGTTCGTTAATGTCAAATCACGCATCTTCTTGGATGGCACCAGGTATATGAAGTAAGAATTGTGCTTTCCCATCTTATCTAGCTACCAAATCTGCCTTCGGATGCGACTAAAGGCTGGCGTCGTCCTGGAATTCACATTCAACTCGCAGATTTGCTACGCTACGGGATGCAGTTCATGTAGTTATACTGCGAGTTTTTCGAAATTGAATAGCAGAAATACATCGTGAGAAAAGCTTCATACATACACCTTTTTAGGTGAAAAAGATATTAAGATGATGCAGACAGTGAATATTTTTAATTCGTTGCCGATATTTCAGGACAGGCTGAAGAATTCGCCGGTGGATGTTTAACGTTGTGTAGAACGAGTTGTTTACGTTTCTTTGTCTGATCGCGGTGATCACATTCGCCGGAAATTCCGTTTGATTTCCCATTTCTACATATTCCCGTTACTGGGCGTTTTCAAAAAAAAGTGTAAGTACTCTTTCCGTTTTTATGAAATTTTGGAAAAGTATGGTTTTTCCTACTCAGAATCAAGAAGACGATTATCCAAAGCTTCAAAAAAAAAGAAAGGCACACTTTTTTTTTTGAAACCGCCCTTCTACAGATTCTCATACCTATTTCTACAAACATTAATTAAGACACATTCTAGTTAATATTGTTAGATTCTAAAAAATCCTTTACACTGTACAAAAATTTGTCTCTTAACCATTTATTCATTAATTTTATCTCATACATAACTAAAACAGTCAAGTCACATATGCAAATTAGATATATTGATTGAGAAGTGAATATATTACACATTAATTTATACATTTATTGTGCTCAATGTTACTACTGAATTCAAGTATCGACTGGCCAAAGGAAGAAATCTCGACTTTGTTGTACCCACAGGTTGTATAAATGTAATAATTTATCTAACATCTGGTAGCTTGGTGAACGGTTCTGTTCACGTTGTGTTGCTCTGACGATCAACTCTGGTTCAGTTCGAAACGCGTCGGCGATGTGTAGTGATGGTAGTTGGGTTTTTACAGCGTGCAGGCGAAGGAGCTGCTTGAACAAAAATTGGTATAAACCAATGTATAAACGTACCTATCTATGTATGTAAAGTCGCGGGAAAGCAAAGTAGCATTTAATAAAAAAACCTTATTCAAATCGGTCCACCCATTTAAGAGTTACGGTGCCACAGACATACACACAGACACACTCTTTTTGCGTCAGGGGTAAAAAATATACATAGACCCTCGAATAAAGGTTCGGTTTCGGCTAAAATATTAAACCCTAATCGAATTTCAATTTCAGTTTCGGTTGCAAAATTTCGGTCGGGTTCTATTGAAATAGAAATCATAATATAAGGTTTTAAACTTTCGTGATGCTCGCTCATAGTCAAAATATCACAAACGGGACTGATCACGCTATTTTTAACAAGTAAAATATTTACCTCGACGTTTCGGCAACATTACAGTTGCCGTGTGGTCACGAGTAGACTGAAGTGTGGGGTGTCAAGTCCGCCTAGCAGCGCGAGTTCTTCGAACTACCCGCACTTGATCACTAATAGTACCGGCACTCGTACACGCCACGCAACCACCACCACGCCACGCCACAGCAACTGTAATGTTGCCGAAACGTCGAGGTAAATATTACTTGTTAAAAATAGCGTGATAATTCCCATTTGTGGTATTTTGACTATGAGAAATCATAATCTCCTTGTAACATCTGTAATCATACATTGTGGAAAAGCAATAAAATATTGAGTATCGAGTAACTAAAAGCGTCTGTATGATGAACTGCCACGTTTACTTGTCAATTGTCGCCTGCTGCCCTGCTGTTTACTGCAGCAGTCGCCAAGGACGCGTGACTCATGAGTGTGAACGGTGTCAACAAACCGCGGGACTATTCTGACGCCGCTTGTCAATTTCGGTGGTTGCGAGATCGGATTACCGATAGCCAGGGCTACTACCGAAACTCGACGTTCGTGTTGTGCGGTCCCTCTTGTCCTATTTAATACGAGAGCGAGAGGGACACGACACGAACTTCGAGTTTCGAGTTTTAGTAGCCCAGCAGGCTTACTCGGGAGTGGTGAGGAAACGCAGCTTAGAGAGACGTAGCTCGTAGTCGGTACTGTCTTATCCATAAGAGTCTCCATTAGCCAAGTTTAGACTTGGAAGAAAAATCGTGCAAGTTGTATTACATTGCATGGCCGTAAAGCCAACGAGTTTGTGGTGGTCAATGGGGCGCCGCAATGTAAGGCTTTTTTTTAACCGACTTCAAAAAAAGGAGGAGGTTATCAATTCCTTTTCAGTTTGTTACCTCAGAACTCCGTCATTTATGAACCGATTTGAATTTTTTTTTTGCGTTCGTCTAGGAATGATTTCAATTAGGTCCCATAAGCACCAAATCAGGATCTGATGATTGGACCTTAAGGAAATCGACGGAACTCTTCAAATGTTGTAGGGACACCTACGGTAATTTTGATATATTTAGTAGTAACTCGAGCATTTGCTCTTGAAAATCATCATTTGGTGAAGTGGAACTGATGATGAAGACCACAGTTGACCATCGGAGTTACTACTCAATAACAAGTATTTCATGGGTTGAATTTCAATTGCTTTAACACAGTTGCTAAGCAATTTATGCTCCTCGGAACGGATATGGTGAAATGGAATGGGTGGTGAAGCACCAGGACTCCTCAATAAGGAACGTCTCTGCATCGGAAAAAGCAATTTTTCGTAAAAGGTGACGAGCAGTTGACATGAAACTATTGTATCTTAGATGATTTACACTAAAAAGCGTGAAAAAAAAATTTATAACAAAAAATAGAACCGACTACAAAAAAAACCATGAAAATAATTTTCTACCAGCCTGAAGTCGGTGCCTCAGCACTAAACTCGGCCTAACATGAGCCCCCCCCCCCCCCCCCCCCAAAAGTCTGATAACTTATTTATTCTATCCTATCTTACATAGGTATCCTTTCAATGAATAATCCTTGTACTTATTTATATTTTACTAGCTTTTGCCCACGGCTTCACCTGCGTGGAATTCCCTTGGGTATTGTGCATTTTTCCGGGATAAAAGTAGCCTATGTCACTCTCGGGCCCATAAACTATCTCTATGCCAAAAATCACGTCGATCAGTCGCTCCGTTATGGGGTGAAAGACGGACAAACATACAAACACACTTTCGCATTTATAATATTATAGTATTAGTATGCATTTCTTTCGACGATTTAGGAATCGACTTAAATATTTCGATGAAATTATTATTGTAGAGTTTTCCGAGGACGAACAAAATTGTTGGTCTGTAGACTCTAGCTTGATCTTAACTTCTTATCTTTAGAAAAACATTTGTTTTCGAGTTTTAGTCTGAGTCATTGTTCTTTTTTTGGTAAGTATCAGAATAATTCATCTCATTCTGTATTCGTCACTCATTCTTTATTCGTCTTGTTGGCTATCGTCTGTCCCTATCTTCCTAAATCCAATTCTGTGGATTACTAATGCATGGGCAAAAAACTTTTCCCTAGTATCACATCCCAAAATATTGCATGGCGTAATAACTTACTTTTCTGGTAGCAGTTGGTTTTTGTTGTCGGTTCGTGTACGGAGTGTCATTTTGAACTATTTTTTTTTTAATATACCCTAATATTAACCAAAAGAAAACATTTCCTTAGTGAACGTTGTCACAATAAAACTTGAGAATGTAAAATTATGCCAAATGATAATTTCACCAAACGAATAAAATGCGAAATGTTAATATGCTAAAGATTTGTTTGGGAACTGAAAGTACTGCGATAAGTTTTTTGGGAAGGGAAATTTGGCGAAAAATATTTTGCCGTAACGGCGTTGCAGTACACCCAATTCTGTAACTTGTCTCATATAATAAGTCTTATTCATTTTACATCACGGTCTTTCTAGGGCTATGTTTCTGTTTGTCTCTCAGTGATCTACTGTCATTTGGTGCAAATGGAAAATGGACAACTCGAAATTATACCATAGAATAAAGTAATAGTACAAGTACAGAAGGCACGACTCTTATGCCTAAACGTCACTTTTATACGGCAGTGCAGCTTCTGCACTTGTACTTATTCTGTGATATAATTTCGAGTCGTCCATTTCCCATTGAATAATTCAGTAAATCCTCTCATTTTTAGTATCGGAATCTCATTTTTAGTATTTTTAGAAGCGGCAACAGACAAAGTTACTTTCGCATTTATAATATTAGTATGGATTTTATTTAGCTTAATTATTTTAAATGATATTGTAACGGATAACTCACGTCTTAAATCGAGTTTAGCTCGACATGTTTTGGGCTGCCGCAACACGCGCACTACGCGCCACCGCGTGAGTTATCCGTTACAATATCATTTAATATGAGTGAGTCTCACGGTAGTTTCATGTTCTTAATTTTATTCATTTGGGCCTTCGAGCCGGATAGTCCTTCAATTTGTTTCCACTTTTTTTAATCCCGATGCCACCTGTCAAAGAACTAGAGACAGTCTCGCGCCAGGTTGATCAGAATCGGCAAGACCGGAAAGCCCACGTGCCGCTCTGACCCGCATGCGCCCACGCGCTTTCCACGCGAACCAATGCCGATTGTTATGATTGCTGGCCTTCTGCTGTCGAACCGAGGATTCTGTGACCATATTGTCTAACGCTCGCATTCACTATCTCTTTCTAACCCCATTCTACCCCGTGTGGCAGAAAAGTGGTGAAAACGAGTGTGATTCCAAGTGTTATTAGATAGATACTTAATAAGGCTTCTGTGGTTTCATATTGGTTCGCATGTTTGTTGAAAATCCGAATATAATGTTTGTCGGATTGATCGTTTTTTTTGTGAATCCAATAATTGTCCAGAATTGTTATAAAACAACCCTAACCTACCTCTAGTTTTCTATAGGATGACCATTTAGAAATTTCAGAAAAATGTAAGATTTCAGTGGGAAAAAAATTACGACAAACGATAATTCGGACAAACATACGGTATGACTAGCGAAGAGTATGTGAACTTTGGCGCTCTCAGGTACTTAGGTATTCAATTTGTCCAGAACCTTGTCATCGTGACATTTGCGGTATAAGTAAAGCTTATCCCTCGTTTATTTTCTGTTAAATTCATGACTTGACTAAACTACTCGTGAAAAAACCGCAATGTTCCTTAATTGTATAAAAAAAAAAAACATCGGCGGCTTATTAAAAAAGTGTTAAGACCAATAAAACTCCCAACTTCCTAGACCAAAACCAAAGTCTCAATTGAACTTTTACATTTTCTTACACTGTGCCAAACCAAAACACAGACAAATCAAAAGCCAGCTCCGTTCAAATTGTTTCTCACTCAATAATTTACGTAATCTTGCTGGCAATTGGCACTTAATTGCAGAACCATCAATCAATCTGCAATCAATCAGACAGACCTTATTCGTGTTAAATTGACGACTTAATTTTCAATTTGCGAGATAAGTCCAATAAAAAATGGTTAATAACTTAATACATATACATTCATGTCTTGACTCAAATTTTGAGGATTTGGTTTTTGTCAAGATAAATATATTTATGCACACAAAACGCACAAACATCACGCCTGTATTCCCAAATGGGGTAGGCAGAGCACACGAAACGTTCCTGATTCGGAGCCACTATTAGCAATTTCAGGTTTGAATTTTGACAAAAACGGTACAATCGTGACAGGTTGCTTGCCTGTCGCTGTCGCCTACGGTGTACTTGTACAACACTAGCTTTTGCCCGCGGCTCCGCCCGCGTGGTATTCGGTTATCGCGCGCTGTTCCCTCGGGAACTGTCCATTTTTCCGGGATAAAAAGTAGCCTATGTCACTCTCGGGCCCATAAACTATCTCTATGCCAAAAATCACGTCGATCCGTGGCTCCGTTACGGCGTAAAAGACGGACAAACACACTTTTGCATTTATAATATTAGTAAGTAAAGTATAGTAAGTATGGATGGATTATGAATAAGTACCTATGTACTGATTCAAAGAGCAGCACCAGAGGACGTGACGTTTAAATACTATCTGTTTGTTTGCTTTGCTACCTCTTCACGTCTAAACAGCTGAACAAATTAAGATAAAATTCGGTATACAGATAGTTTGAGTCCCGGGTAAGGACATAGGATAGTTTTTATCCCGGAAAATTGTATTGATCCCGTGGGATAGCGATAAACGAATATCTACGCGGATGGAGTCGTTTACTAAAAATCTTCAAAGCACTAGGACCCACGGACCACGAGTAACTTAGGTTCAGAAATAAAATACTTTTTCCGGACCTTGCCTAAGGTGTACTCTTTAGACAATTTGTTTTAGTTTTAGGTTAAATTTTTATTTTATGTAAGTTTTTTTTGTTTTATGTAGTTAAGTTTAGTTAAGATATTTTTAGGATATTTTTTAGATCTTATTTTACCTGATATCCCATTAAATTTTTCAAAAATACTGAATGAAAGTTATGGAAAACAATACCCACCTACAATACTGCGCATAAGATTCGACCAAACAATTAGAGAACCTTGTCCCAAACTCCTCCTGCTTCAGAGTATCGCAATATCATTCCTTATAATACGAGGCATATTAACAGTCTCCTATATCGAGAACAGTTGCACCCACGTGTTGTCCAAAAGATAGTACAATGATGGATCACCTGTGGGCAGTCGTTATAACGAATCGAATGCTATTGTGATCCTGACAATGTGTCTTTTGTTCTTATGTTGGCATGACGAATGTTTGAAATAGATCGATTTTCTATGGTATCTGTGGAAGGGCTTTTGTATCTGTGGCTATTTCGAAGGTGGAAAATCTGTGGAATTTAGTTTTGTTGGGGTTTTGTTTCTACGTAAACCTTGGATGACATAATATTTGGATGAAATGACATTGTCGTGGTCAACACAAATTACTTAATCATCTCCTAGCTCGGTAGTTAATTAGCCTGTTGTTGAAAGAATTTTGAATCAGATGGTTAGTAAGTGTCCTTATAAGTACAGTCGAGGAAGCTTAATCGCATGCCAGGTTGGAACCTTTTTTGCTACTTACGTCATGTTGACATTCATTTGCTGAAGAAATTAGATCGAAATTAACTAAAAAGTTCCATCCTGGTACTTAAGTCAGTTTCATTCACTGTACGACTAGGGTTTGAAAGATCCGGTAATTTTAAGAATCCGGATAATTTGGATAGGTCCGTTTGTGAAATCCGAATATCCGGATATTTCGGATAATTACGACCTACGTTCCTACCGTCAATAAAAGATAAAAGTTTGATATATTATTAAGTATGTAAGAAATTTAATTCTTGTTAAATATTGACATTAAATTATAGCATTTCTTCGTTCTACGAACGTAACCTAACGAAAAAAAAATAACATTCCAAAAAATATTTCAAATTTAGAAATACAATTTTTCTTGAGCAAATTGGTCACCTCAAGTCACCCGGTAAAATGTATAGCAAAGCAAATTGTCGTAAAAGTAAAAAAAAAAATCACTTTTCATCGACTGTTATGGGGTCAGTTTTGTGTAAAAAAAACTTATTAGAATTTGTTGCAATTTCGAGAACGTTCTGTGACTTGTACATACCATGTTTATAGCTCACAGGACCTCTACATGGTAGAGTAGAATATATTATACAACTATGTAGCTGTTGCTCGCGGCTTCGCCCCCGTTGTATTTTTTCTGTATTTTTTTCCATAAAAACCTTTTCCTGACAGTAACGAACGCAACAAAAAAAAAATTAGGGAAATCGGACCAGTCGTTCCCGAGTTTTGCGCTTAGCAACACATTTTACGATTAATTTGGTATAGATATATAGAAGATTTTATGAAAGTGAAAAAATTGCTACGGAACTCTACTTTATTTTAAGCAAACTTTTTGCTTCTATTACTTAGTGTCGTTTGATAACTAATTATCCAACTTGCTTATGAAATAATATGTCACTGTCGACAAAAACTCTTCCCACGCATAGATATGATCAACATAGTCATAGTATGCTTCATGCAAAGTTAAATTTGCACCTAAACAAGTGCGAATTCAATACTACTCTGCGCTATTTCTGATTTTTCCCGCCGCAAACTTATAGTTGTAAAACGACGTGTTGATACACAGATATGATTTATTTTTCACACCGACCTGAAATTTTAGGATTCAGATTGGTATCTATGCCCTTGGTAATAAGATCTATTTTTCTACAGCAGGGATCTGGCTGACATTGACACAGTTTGCATGAGATTAAGATGAACACTGAATATAAACTAGATATCTTTCTTCTTTTTAACCGACTTCAAAAAAAGAGGAGGTTTTCAATTCAACTGTATATGTTTTTTTGACGAAACATTATAGGTACTGTACTGACCCCACACTTCGTGTATTAAACTTTGTGAATTTATTTTAATCATGAGTAACCTCTTTGGGAAAAATTTTTGTTTGAAAGTGGATAGCAAGAATGTCAAAGAAAAAAAAAAGAAAAGGATTGGGTTGTCAAGTGTCATGGAAAAGAAAGATGTGCTAACCAAATAAATAAAATAAAATGTGAATTCTTTGATAACGCAATGAAAAGGCCTAGAAATCCATATATTAACTTAAAACCAATAATTAAAAATGGAGTACGGAGTTTACAAACGGTTTCAGTGAAAATTAAATAAAATCTAGTTTGACAGCCGTTGTATATTCGCATAGCGAGGTCGCTACGTATAGGATTTCAAACTCCGAACAAAACATAACACCCGGAGTTATAAGCAATGGATTACTAGGTCTTATTGTTGTGGTAGAAGTGTAAATAGGTGTCCAATAGTGCAATGCTGTGTGTGCTACTGACGTGAGTTATTTACAATTGCTTTTGCCCTTTCATATTATGAGTTTCAGCGGACTAAGTGGCTACGGGGAGGATAGTGACAGTTGCTGTCATGATGACGAGAGGAGGAGGGACTGGTTGAAGACTATGAAGATACGCAAGCCTGGATTGATGGCGTGTAAGTTGAATTTGAATTGAATTAAATAAATGTGATTTTATTGAAATATAATAATTATGAAAACGAAAGACAAATTACTCGGGATTTAATGGAATAGTAAACATTGCTTATAATTAATTGCTCGAGCTTGCTCCGCGGTTAATAAGCCCCAAAATACATAAAGCTTTGAATTGTGCGGTTCCTACAATAATATTTAATTTCATGCTGGCGCCGACGTCCAACGTGATGGAGATATCCTGGCTGGTTGTGTGGTGTGATGTGCAACGGGACGGGATTGGAATATTGGCGTGCGGTCCGAGTGCTGATGGCGGTTCCTGGATGTCCCTAGCTAAGTCCTTCCCTTATCCCAGTAGTTAACGATGTTACGACATAACAGCGTAGGAACAGTGAGGAGTATGGCGGGATCCTACCACTGTTATTGTACTTTGATTTGAGCTAATTATACAATTTGTAGATAGAAGTAAAGTACAGTTGGTCATAATTATATTATGATTTCCACGTAATCTGACATTTGTTGTCACAATTTTATAAATTTGAAAAACCGGCATTTAGACATAATATCTATGACATTTTGATAGAATGTCTAATAAATTCAAACCGAGATGGAACCGCGACACTCCTGAGATCTCATTTCAAATCGGTCTTTGGTTCTATACGAACGTATACAATAATTTTATAAATAATTTATCCGTGTTCTAAATTTTAAACATTCAAAATATAAAGAATAAATAACAGTAGTCTAAATTCAAAAGGCCTAAATTTAAATATTTGAAATTTAGAAGTCAAATTCAAATGATCGAATTGATTCAAATACGGGTCATTACTGTTCTGTTCTGCTGGCGTTACGGAGTGTTACGAAGACATTGAATTGTTGAATATTTTTAATGAACATTATCTTCAATTGATTTAAACTATATTACTATTGACGGTACTGAAGTTACCATCGGTGTGTGTATACTATAGCGAAGAACTAATATATTTGTGGCACAAATCTAAGACAGTGAGTAATACATTAGTAAAATTAAAATTGAATATCAAAACTGCTTATATATTATAACATGCTAGAAACTCCAAGGTTAATGGAAACGAGATATTAATAATTGACTTCAGCTTATTGTGTGATTGTTTATATTTCCTCAATGTTTCTTCCAAATTACCCTGCGTATTTGGCCTAACTTTACAAATAAGCTATTTGGACCTAGAACCGGGGTGTATCACGGTCTCCACAAATACCTATACTAAACCAGATTACTTAATTTTGTCACCATTCTAATGATTTTAATAGAAACCCAGATAGCTCGGGAAGGATAGCTATACAATTCTATACTTACTATTGTATCCAGCTGGTGGAGCGAATGGAACTAGTGTGCCACAGATACGAGTACTAATCTAGCTGGCTGGGTATTAATGGTCGGTATTGCGCGCATGGATACTGTACAAAGTACCCTTACAGACTCCACAAACCATTATGATCGACGTTTCACAATGGAGTCTGTAGAGTATTCAAAATTGTGTTTGGGGACCGAGGGTCTTCAGATACATGTGGTCACCAGGGGTCAATTCCACCTCTGGCCGCTGAACGTTGCATCCTCTTTGTCGGACTAACCACCCGGCAATACGGACTCTGTCCGATGGGGTTGTTTACTACTCACTTGGCAATAGGGCTAAAGTGGGGTTGCGGCTAAACAAGGTCTAACGACTAATAGTGGCGTTGGGAGTCCTTGTGGGACATGTGGGGGGAAGGAGACTTTCTCTGTTGGGTTGTGGACGCAAATTGTGGAACGCGTCGTAATAACACAAACATGATTCCGAGTTGTCCTTCCTGACGCTAGTCTGTTAGAGGGTGGGGGGGGGGGGGAAGAGGAGACCGTAGGTGTATAGGATAGTCACTCAGGAAAAGGTTAGGGATTAACAAAGCCTGCCTCGGGAGTGACTATGATTTTGTTTTCCACTCGTTCATTTGAAGACGAGGTACTCACGTGATTGACATACGACATTAATTCAATCCCCTCACGAGGTGCCGAGGCAGCCCGTGGGGGAGTGACCAGTACGGTGACGAGCTCCACAGGCCCGGGCGGGGAGGGGCCCGGCCTATACGGCATAAATCACCTCTTTTTATATTAATTAAGTGGAAATATAATCAAATATAGATAGTAGCAATAATAATTTCTTATACTAAACGAAATAACTTTTGAGTTTCCTGTATGTATAACCAACGCTTTCTCAAAGAGGTAGTTACTCTACTAAATAGCCCTCTCACTCGGTTCGATCCTAGGTCTACTGTAAATTATTATACAACTTAGGGTCTCTACAAACAGACGATGGCCGTAATTATACTTAGATAAAAGTATATAAATAAAAATATAGTGTCTACCCCTATTGGGAACAGTACAAATTGGTGCCGTGACCAGGATCCTGAGTCTCAAGTAGCGGGCTATTGAGAAAAAAAAAAAGAGAGAAAAAATTTTTTTTCGGAAAAAAAAAAAAAAAAAAAATTTTTTTTTGGTATTCATAGCTTTGAAATTTCAGGTTTGACATGGCCAATACGCTAAGAAAAGGAAAGGGAACGTTTACCGTTGTGTTAGAGGGTAATATTGGTTGTGGGAAGTCGACCCTATTAGAGTCTCTGCATACCAATAAGATGGTGACCGTTTTACCAGAACCTGTCCAAAAATGGCAAAATGTAAAGGGCGTCAACCTCTTCAAATTAATGGTAGAAGACCCCAAGCGGTGGGCTTATGTATTCCAAAATTATGTGGTGTCAACTCTGCTAGAACATCACACCTTGCGAGTAGAAACGCCAATTAAGATAATAGAAAGGTCGATATTTAGTGCGAGGCATTGTTTTATGAAAATACTACGTGAAAACGAGTTGATACACCCTGTAGAGGCGGAGATATTCGAGAATTGGATCTCGTTTGTCAAGGAAAAGGCTTTAGCTAATGTAGATTTGGGAATTTACGTACGAAGTTCCCCGGAGGTGGTTTTACAAAGAATAAAAACTAGAGGTAGAATAGAGGAAAGTGCTATTACACTTGATTATATAAACCGATTGCACGAAAAACATGAGCATTGGCTAACGGGGAATGCTTGGAAGGACTCTTTCCAAGAGTTACGTATTATAGATGGTGATAGAGGAATAGCGGATGTTGTAAAACAATATATGTCGATAGAAGAAGAAATCAAACAACAATGGTGAATTAAGATCAATCGGGGCTATTAGTAAAGAAAATTTTAATGTATTACAGAAACACAACTATGAGCAAAATGATCCAAGCTGGCAAGGAAATGCGTGCTAAGGCGAAGGCTGCTGGAGCGACACCTGGAATAGTGAAGAAAACAACACCTGCTACTGGGGGTTCGTCTGCGATGGCACTCATGATGCGGAACATGCGTAGGACAATTGGGCAACTGCATTTAAAGGTATCGGAGCTGCAGGGAAAAATGCAGGAAGAACCAGTACGGGATAAGGTTAGAGAAACAATGCCTCAACTCGCAATGTATCCAGTGATAGATGGAAGGTTGGATAAACCCAAATACCCCGGAAGGTACGACGTACATCCAGTTAACTTCATAGAGGACCTATTTTCGTACCTAAGAAGGTTGCCGACTAAAGAACATGTAATCGACAATATTATCGGGTGCTTAGAAGGAGATGTCAGGCGGTGGGCGAGAATTTATAAGGATCGTTGGGACAACGAGGAAGATTTTAAAGCTGATTTCATGGATACTTATTGGGGAGAGTCTGAACAAAATCAATTAAGACGGAATATAGTGTGTGGAGTGTGGGAGAAGAATACTCATAAATCCATGATGGGTTACTTTATTTCACTAGCAGGACAAGCAAAAATGTTGAGTACGCCTCTAACGGAAAATCAATTAGTTAATGATTTAATGCACCATTTCCCTAGAGAAGTACAATATGCCTGGAGGATGAGGAAAGGGGAATCGATAATAGAAGCCACTGAATTCTTAAGAGATTTGGATGACGTGGATAAACAGGACCGTTATGTGGAAGGTGGAAGCTCTAATCAAACCCTACCAGGAATGAAGCGAGGGATGCCTGCGACTGGGAAATCAAATTTTGGAAATAAGAAGCCGAAAATAATCGCTAATTTGGAGATAAACGAAGAAGAAGAGCAGGAGAGGTGTAAAGATAGTGGTAAGAATTTAAACTTATGTTAGCTAGTCCAGATGCTCCGGGATTAGCTTATAAACATAGGGGCAACTATTTTAGGTTTGCGCTACGGCAGATGTTGTCATCGGGATGGGTGCCAGGAGTAGGGTTAGGAAAAAGGGAAAATGGGAAATTATACCCTGTAGTAGCAACAGGCGTGAGGACGAAATTGGATAAATCAGGATTTGGCTTTATCCCCACGGACGTGGAGGATCAGATACCAACCAACTTTGAGGGGCTGTCGAGCTTGTCTCTTAACTTAGCAGGTAGGCCGGTAGTAGTAGAACCCATGCAGAATTTTGTCACAGCGTCGTTATTTGATGAAGAGGTTTCTTTTGAGGAAATAGGGCATAAAATCAAAGCTGAAATTTGGTTAGAGATTTTAGGGAATAAAATACGTTGTCTAATAGATACGGGGAGTGAAGTTAGTTGTATTTCTGAGGAATTATTTGAATGGTTACAGTCGAGAGGAGGTGTACAACTACCCTCATTGCCGGTAAAGCCTATACAAATAAGAGGGGCGGTAGGGCAGAAGAGTTTAAAAATACAGCAATTATGTTCCATAGAAATGAAAATTCAAGAGGTAATTTTCGATACGGGACTGTTAGTTGTTCCTAGGTTGACTGTACCGGTAATTTTAGGGTTCGACTGGCTGTTGTCATACAAAGCTATTATTACATTACAAGATCCTAGATCACTAATTTTGGAAATGAAGGGGGGAAGAATTACCGTGCCTTTCATTGAGGAAGACCAAAGAATTGCAGCCATTAGGTCATTACAGTTGGAAAACGATGGTGAGGCTAACCACGAAGTATGCGAGGTAGATTTTTTTGACAGAATTAAAGCGGGTATAGAATTGACCGTTGACATGAGGAAATCATTGAAGCAGATTTTAGAGGCCCATAGGATAGTGTTCACCAAGCGAATTGGTAGGGCAAATTGTTATACTCATCACATTAGTATGCATGAGCATGTCCCGAGAATTAATCGGTCTTATCCCATCCCTTATGCATACCGATCCAAGGTAGAAGATAAATTACAGGAAATGGTAGATATGGGTATTATTTCGAGAGGTTCAACACCGTATAGTAGTCCACTCACATTTACTTCCAAAACTGATGGGACTATTCGAATATTATTAGATGCCAGGGAAATTAACAAATATATGGTAGCGGAATCAGAGGCTCCTCCAATGCAGATAGATATTCTAAATGCATTTCACGGGGTTAAGTACATAACTATTATAGATTTGAATAATGCTTATTTTCAAATCCCAATTTCAGAAACAAGTAGACAGTATACAGGTTTCACTGTTAATGGGAAGTCTTATATGTATAATGTATTGCCACAGGGATTGAAAACGTCAGTTGGAAGTTTTAGCCGGGCTATGGATGTAATATTAGGTCCGAGTGTTAGAAGTTTCTGTGTAAATTATTTAGATGATCTAGCTATACTAACCGACGGTCAGTGGGAGGATCATTTGGAACAAATAGATCTGGTACTAGAACGGTTGGAAAGAGCGGGATTAACATGTAATTTAGAAAAGTGTAAATTTGCATGTCAGGAAGTTAAGATGTTAGGTCACATTGTATTTACCGAGGGAATTCGAACGGACCCAGCTAAGGTCGAGTCAATTCAAAAGTTTCCTACCCCGAAAAAGGTGAAACATGTTAGGGCATTCTTAGGTTTATGTAATTATTATCGGAGGTTTATTCCAAATTATAGTAGTCTAATAGTTCCCCTGACGAAATTATTGAAGAAAGGGCAAAGTTGGTATTGGGATGAGGAGTTAGATAAGGCGTTTTGGAATTTGAAACAAGAATTTTCGACTACCATCCTTTTGTCTCATCCAGACGTGAGTAAACCTTACTATTTGCAGACTGATAGTTCAGGAGTAGGTATTGCGGGGGTATTGTATCAGTACGATGAAAAAGGAGAAATACGAATTTTAAGCTTTTGTAGTAGATCATTAAGGGGTTCGGAATTAAGATGGACTGTTACTGAGCAAGAGTTTTGGGCCATAATTTATGGAATAAAGAAATTTGAGACATACTTGCGGGGAGCCGAGTTAATTATTAGGACAGATCACAAGGCGTTAGTGTTTGTTAAGAACATTAGGTTATACAACAGTCGGATCACTAGGTGGATATTATATTTAGAACAATTTAACTATACTGTAGAACATGTCAAGGGGACGGAGAACATAGGGGTAGACATTTTATCTAGATTTCCGAGTGATGGGGAGATACAGGAGGGGAAATTGTGGTATCCGAGTATAATGTACATGGGAGTGCAAGAAAATAAAGAATTACAGGATAAATTAGGGGAAATGGCCCAACTGCAAGATAGGGATAATGTGATAAGGGGCATAAAAAATAGGTTGTCGAATCCAGGACTAGAGGGAGTAAATGATCGGTTAGCGCGGATAGCAAGCCGTTGTATCACAGAGAATGGAATTCTTTATTTCAATAGGCTGGATAGTCCAAACAGAGTATTGTATTTACCAGAAATTTTACAGGCGGAAGTATGCAGGCAGGTTCACTTAGAATTGGGGCACTTAGGAGTTTATAAAATGATAAAATATTTACAGGACAGATTCTACTGGCTAAAGATGAGGGAAACAATTAGAGATTTTGTTAGGAGTTGTCATCTTTGTCAATTGTCAAAGATAGACAATATTAAGTATGTAGGTACTTGTAACTTGTAAGTCAATTATATCCGAGAATCCAGGTGACTTAGTGATGGCGGACCTCTATGGGCCGTTACCGATATCGAGAGGAGGAATTTCGCATATATTTGTCATACAAGATTCTTTCACTAAATATATAAAACTATATGGGTTGAGGGCAGCAACAGCAAGGGCAGTGGTGTCTAGGATGCGAGATTTTGCATTAACAATAAAACCAAAGAAGGTTATGACAGATCGAGGGAGGCAATTTATAGGGGATGTATGGAGATTAGGATTGCGCGGTATTGGTGTTAAGACAATCTATACTTCTATTAGAAACCCGAGACCTAATACTGCAGAAGTGGTGAATAAACAGTTAGGAAAGTTTTTCAGAATTTATTGTCATGAACAACATAGGAGCTGGGGATGTTGGTTGAAAAAGATTGAGGAGTTGTACAATAATACTCTCCACTTGAGTACGGGTTTCACCCCTAATGAGGTCCTTAGCGGGAATTCGACGCAACTTTCAATAGACCGATCTTTAATAAATTTTACGAAAAATAAGAGCGTTAATGAAATACGTGAACAAGTTAGGGTAAATTTACGTAGTGCTAGTAAGAAACGTCAGGATAGATTCAACAAGAATCACAACTTGATTCAATACCAAATAGGGGACTTGGTTAAGGTCCGTAGACTAAATAAATCTGACTCGTTGAGTGGAAGGATTAAGAAATTTGAATTGATATACGATGGACCCTATATAGTTGCAGATAGGTACTATGAGAATGTATATGTACTCGTGCACCCAGAAACACTAGTAGAAAAGGGGTTGTTTAATGCTGTACACTTGGCACGATATTATGTCTAGTGGGAAGTCTTACATTAGAGGGTTATAGTGACTTGTTGTCAGTTTTGTGTTGACATGTGAATAGGGAACTTGCTTATAGTTGTGAAAGGGATAAATAATTTCAAGAACAATATTGAGTTGTAAAATATTGTAATAATTTTAGATTATTATTAAGGTGGTTTAGAATGCGGATAAAATTGGATGTATTGATTTGTAGAATTATTAAACGTTACTGAAAATATTTTGGTGTTTGATTGTAATTAGAAGTTAGTTATAGGGAAGTATAGTTTGGGGGGGGAGGTAGATGGGGGTGAGGTAATTGAATAGCTACTGACAGTTGAATGAATGATCATTAGGGACAGGGAAATTAACGTGTTATGAGTTGGGACAGAATAGATGATGAGCTAAGTATACAGGGTGTGTGTAACTGAGGTATGGACGAAATATACAGGGTGTGGAAATGTGATTGCGCTTAAAATAAATTAACTTTATGAATATTATATGATGAGTATAGAATTAAATCTCGATTTAAAAGAATGAAATAGAGATTTAAGGGGGGGGATTGTACTGACCCCACACTTCGTGTATTAAACTTTGTGAATTTATTTTAATCATGAGTAACCTCTTTGGGAAAAATTTTTGTTTGAAAGTGGATAGCAAGAATGTCAAAGAAAAAAAAAAGAAAAGGATTGGGTTGTCAAGTGTCATGGAAAAGAAAGATGTGCTAACCAAATAAATAAAATAAAATGTGAATTCTTTGATAACGCAATGAAAAGGCCTAGAAATCCATATATTAACTTAAAACCAATAATTAAAAATGGAGTACGGAGTTTACAAACGGTTTCAGTGAAAATTAAATAAAATCTAGTTTGACAGCCGTTGTATATTCGCATAGCGAGGTCGCTACGTATAGGATTTCAAACTCCGAACAAAACATAACACCCGGAGTTATAAGCAATGGATTACTAGGTCTTATTGTTGTGGTAGAAGTGTAAATAGGTGTCCAATAGTGCAATGCTGTGTGTGCTACTGACGTGAGTTATTTACAATTGCTTTTGCCCTTTCATATTATGAGTTTCAGCGGACTAAGTGGCTACGGGGAGGATAGTGACAGTTGCTGTCATGATGACGAGAGGAGGAGGGACTGGTTGAAGACTATGAAGATACGCAAGCCTGGATTGATGGCGTGTAAGTTGAATTTGAATTGAATTAAATAAATGTGATTTTATTGAAATATAATAATTATGAAAACGAAAGACAAATTACTCGGGATTTAATGGAATAGTAAACATTGCTTATAATTAATTGCTCGAGCTTGCTCCGCGGTTAATAAGCCCCAAAATACATAAAGCTTTGAATTGTGCGGTTCCTACAATAATATTTAATTTCATGCTGGCGCCGACGTCCAACGTGATGGAGATATCCTGGCTGGTTGTGTGGTGTGATGTGCAACGGGACGGGATTGGAATATTGGCGTGCGGTCCGAGTGCTGATGGCGGTTCCTGGATGTCCCTAGCTAAGTCCTTCCCTTATCCCAGTAGTTAACGATGTTACGACATAACAGCGTAGGAACAGTGAGGAGTATGGCGGGATCCTACCACTGTTATTGTACTTTGATTTGAGCTAATTATACAATTTGTAGATAGAAGTAAAGTACAGTTGGTCATAATTATATTATGATTTCCACGTAATCTGACATTTGTTGTCACAATTTTATAAATTTGAAAAACCGGCATTTAGACATAATATCTATGACATTTTGATAGAATGTCTAATAAATTCAAACCGAGATGGAACCGCGACACTCCTGAGATCTCATTTCAAATCGGTCTTTGGTTCTATACGAACGTATACAATAATTTTATAAATAATTTATCCGTGTTCTAAATTTTAAACATTCAAAATATAAAGAATAAATAACAGTAGTCTAAATTCAAAAGGCCTAAATTTAAATATTTGAAATTTAGAAGTCAAATTCAAATGATCGAATTGATTCAAATACGGGTCATTACTGTTCTGTTCTGCTGGCGTTACGGAGTGTTACGAAGACATTGAATTGTTGAATATTTTTAATGAACATTGTTTGAACTACGACATTTGAATATTGAAAATAATTAGCAAAACCGAATTGGGCAAGATATAGGTTTCACTTACAGTTTGTTCTGGCTCTTTTCCTCAGTCCCAGGGACACATTTAAGACACAATCACAGCACTTTCAGAGTTTTTATGAATAATTTAAAGGAGCGCGCGCCGGCCGGCATACATTTCGAGCTGTCAAATTTGCGCAACTGACTGGTGGCGCCGCCGTGCGGGAGAAAGCGGAATGTTCATTCAGCCAGTATGTTTTTGATATGTGCAGGAGGTTTTAATGCACATATTACTAATTATATCTGCCCAATGTAACGTACATAAACCCCCCACCGGGAATCTACCCCAGATTCCCCAGTTTACAAACAAAACCAGGGATGGTATTGAATAAGGTAAGTGGACTGTATAGTGTAAGTATTTGTTGACTTAGTGAACTAAACACGTGTAGCTGTAAATTGAGTAAAATAAATGACTTATTTCGAACCTAAAATTGTCATAAACTTGACACCTTCTTGCGTCAAATTCATGCAAAGAAACAAAGGAAAATAAAAATTATGCTGAATCTAATTCCATTGGAAGTGGACTAAGCTTTACAACGGGTCGCGTGTATTCGCCATTCTGGATTTTTACTTTTACCACCCGTACAACTCCATCAGCTCCTGGATAAAGTTCCGTCACACGACCGAGATGCCATTGAAGCGGAGGAGCGTCAGCATGCATAAGAACGAGTTCATCAACTTGAATATTACGACAATTCCTATGCCATTTTTGTCGCTGCTGCAGCGTGTGCAAATAATCGTTTAATTGCAATGTACGCGGACCGATATGTAAATAAATTTTATGAAAATAGTCGATAAGAATTTTTGTAAAGTTGCACTTTTTAGGAAGCAATAATGGATACTTCTTTTGATACGGTAGTTCGGCGAAAGACAACCTACCCCCCACCCTGAGAAAACCGAGGGGGTCGACATAAGGTGCTAACCTTTTAAGTGAAGAACTACAGCTGTAACCATTGGAAATTGCTTGGATATCAGCTGCAAAATGCTCTCGCTGAACGGATTTAATGAGCACATCGTGTGCGTTCTTTAAATCTGATAGAGACGAAGGACCTGTGTTCCTATTAGACTTCGTCGATCTACAATTGTTAATAAATTGAAAACAACGAGCTAAGACATTTTGAAGTTTGCTAAAACTCGAATATTTTTCAGTTAAATTATAAACAAGATTTGAGTCACGTGTTGTGTTTTGCACGCTAGTTTGAGCCAAAGTCGCGCATGGAATTTTGAGTTCTGGCACATTTGCCGATTTAAATTGATCAATTGATTTTACTGGCCAATTCTCTCTTGGTGCGTCTAGCCAGCTCGGTCCTCCGAGCCACTCCGCTGTCGATAACAGCACGGAAGGTAGCGCTCCGCGCGAGCACACGTCAGCGGGGTTGGACGCGCCGCTCACGTGAAACCAACAATCGCTTTGCACGGTCTCTAAGATTTTGGAGACACGCGAAGCCACAAAGGTTTTGAGGTTGTAACTGGGTGTATTCAACCAACTCAGCACCACAGAGGAATCGGTAAACAAGAGTATTTCATGAACAGGAATTCGTTCAGACAATATTGACTTCGTATATTTGACTAACTTGACTAACAAATGCGCAGCCATTAGCTCGGGACGTGGAATGGTCACTGTCTTTAAGGGTGCAACCTTGGATTTTGCAATGACCAGACTGACCTTCGAATCACCTTGATTGTTAAAACTACGCAAATAGATGACCGCAGCTATTCCTTGAACTGAAGCATCGCAGAATCCTAGTATCTGGTAGTAGCTGTGCTGTTTGACAGTAACCTGGCGCTCGTGGCTAAAATTCGATAACAGCGGGAGCTCTGACACGTAGGTGAGCCACTCCTTTTCTAGTTCCGGAGGCAGCCGCTCATCCCAACCCAGCTGTTGGAGCCAGAGTTTTTGCATGAAGCATTTCGCGTAGAATATGCAAGGAGCCACGAAACCTAAGGGATCATACTGACGACCTATCTGTGACAAGACACTACGCTTGGTGATCGCCTGTGAAGCTGGAAGTGGATGGAATACGAAGGAAAACACATCTTCGGCGGGTCGCCACTGCAGACCTAAAACTTTTATGGATAGGTCCTTGTCATCCTCGAATGCAATGGGCGTTTCGCGGTGATCAGCTGGAACCCGAGCCAGTACCTGGGGACAGTTGCTGGCCCACTTACGAAGCAGAAATCCTCCTCCACTCAGCAACTCTAACAGTTCATCCTGTAGCCTAGCTGCTTCATCATAGCTGCTCACTGACCACAGAAGGTCATCGACGAAGAAACCCTTTTTTAGAACCTTGCTCGCTAAAGGATACTTCTCGCAGTCGTCGTCAGCCAGTTGATGCAGGACTCGGATCGCTAGGTACGGACTGCTAGCAACGCCGTATGTGATCGTGTTTAACTCATACACCTTTAAAGGTTGATCAGGTTGAAACCTCCACAAGATGTGTTGGTAATTGCGTTGAGATTTTTCGATCAAGGTCATTCGAAACATTTTACAAATGTCACTTGACAAGCAAATTTCATGTATACGAAAATTTATTAAAATCTCATTAATATCTGCTTGAAGCTTAGGACCGGCGTAAACGACTGAATTTAAAGAATTATTATTTGTCGTTTTGCATGAGGCGTCAAAAACTACTCGGAGTTTTGTCATGGTACTTGACGGTCGGAGAATACAAAAGTGAGGAATTATGTACTTAGAATCCACAGTACCAAAATCACCTACGCAAGTCATGTGACCAAGGCTTTCATATTCGGACATGAATTTATTATATTCTTCCTTAAGTTCCGGAAGACGATTCAGCTTTGTTTCTAAATTGTTGAAACGACGTAACGCTTGTGGAGTCGAATCGCCGAGATCAAAACTGGGTTTGAACGGGTACTTCACTGTATAACGTCCCGTAGTATCGCGACTGTGTTCGTTTTGGAACAATTGTTCGACATACAAATCTTCTGGTTTTTTAGTGACGTCATACGGCACGTTTTCAGTCTCCCAGAAAGAGTTCATGATTTTATCGATACTACTAGTTTTATTAGCAGAGAACAAGTTGAGCGAGGCTGTATTTGACTCACAATCGTCACTCAGTACTGTCTGACCAGTAATGACATATCCGAATATGGAATGCATCGCGACGGGCAAACCCGGGTCACGTGGTAGTATATTTTGACCGTCATAAATGTAGGGAAATAAGTCACCTGCGATCAACAAGTCAACTGGAGCCGCCGAAAAGTAGTTCGGGTCAGCTAACTCTAGATTTTTGAAATTATTGATAACTTTGTTTGATAAGGTTACTGTAGGTAAGTTGCTAGTTATATTACTTACGACAACAGTATCAGTGCTAAGCACCGGACCAAATGAGTTTCGTGGTTTAATTGAACATGTAACCAGACCGAAATCTTGCACTGGCGCACCTCCCAGACCCATGGGTTCAAACTGACACTTGCGTCGAGACAAACCCAGGCGCTGGGCACACTCTTTTGTCATATAACCGGACATGGCACCGCTGTCAATGACTGCACGTACGGCGTGGTAAGTTCCCCATCGATCTGCGACGTGCACCATGGCAGTGCCTAACAGCACGGTTGAATTTGACGAACAAGTCAAGCCGACGTTTGGCATTGACCTTTGACTTTGATTTTGACCATTTGAAACGTTTTGAATACTTGAAATGTTTTGACTATTTGAACCGTTTTGATTAATTGATGAATTTTGAACAGTTGGAACTGTATCTAAGTGAATACTGTGATGGTGCGGTTGTTTACACAGCACACAACGCACTCTTGACGTACACTCGGACAACGAATGCTGACGAAAGCAATTTTCGCATAATTGAAGCTGTTTCACTTTGTCAAGACGCTGCACCGGTGTTAAATCAAAAAACTCGAAACATCGATAAGTTGAATGCGGTTTGTCGCAAAATAGACATCTATTTGATCGTTCGCTATTATTCTTACTCACAGCTGACAAGCACGGCTTTTGGAACTGCTTCGGTGCACTACTGTAATTAGCAGCATTATTATTATTTGTTCGAACAAAATTCGGCTTTGCAGAGGTGTTAGGAACACTCTTAGGCGTAAACTGAATTTTTGATGTACTAATTTTAACCTCAGACATTTCCAAAACACGCGCCTGTTTCTCCACGAAATTAATCAGCTGTTCGTAAGTAGGTATATCGGTTTGATCTACAGATTGTTCGAATTCGCGCCTAGTGACGGGGTCTAAATTTCGCAATCCCATATAAAACAGGATGAAACTCGATAGGTTATTGATTTTCAAAAGTTTCAATGCTTTAACACACTCTTGATACGTTTGTAAAAAGGTATTTAGACCAGTAGCCGACTCAGTTGACAAAGGCTTAAATTGAAACAGTCGATCTAAATAGCTCGTAGCTAAGGCACGAGTGTTCTCAAATTTTTTGACTAGCAAAGCCCAAACTATCGGATAATTATCGGCCGTCACTGGCATCCCTTTGACCACAGTCAATGCCGAACCGCTGACTACGGAGAGCAAGTAATAAAACTTCTCAATGTTCGTAATATCATTGTTATTATGAATTAAACTCGTAAACGTGTCATAGAATGTTTGCCAGTTTTCTAATTTGCTATCGAAATGGAACAATTCTAGTTTAGGCAGCCGCGGCTTAGCCGACCGCGAGTCTGGCCCGGCAGCGCCCGGGCCGCGGCCCGCGGAGCGCGACGAAGGTCCGCTACCGCTGCCGTCACACGATTGCCAAGTGTCGCTATTAGCCTCCGCTACACTCAGAATACGGAAATACATGTCGTCAAAGGTTTGAATTTCCTGATAATTTGGTTTAAATTTCGGGTTTTGTTTCTTATTATAAGAATTTAACTCGAATATGCATTGTTCGAAACATTCCCGAGTCGAATGAAGTTCTTTAAGTCGCAAATTAAATTCGGTTAAACGCTCTGGTGGAGTTGATTTGGATAGTTCAAATAACGTTTGACATCGTATAAAAAGCAGTTCTTTTTTGTTGATAAGTTGTTCGACATCGAATTCTTTTTCGTCCATTTCGAATTAAAAAACAAAAGACGCGCGCGACGCGTTGCAAAGAACGAAAATTGAAAACGTTTATTTTATACGTATTATTCTAGGTAAATAACTTAGATTAGAAATAAGCCTGTTACCTTAAAACTGCGTGAAATGTGTGTTTTATGTGTATGAATGTGTATTTAGTTTGCAAACTGAGGATCCGGCTCGAAGGACCAAAATGTTTGAACTACGACATTTGAATATTGAAAATAATTAGCAAAACCGAATTGGGCAAGATATAGGTTTCACTTACAGTTTGTTCTGGCTCTTTTCCTCAGTCCCAGGGACACATTTAAGACACAATCACAGCACTTTCAGAGTTTTTATGAATAATTTAAAGGAGCGCGCGCCGGCCGGCATACATTTCGAGCTGTCAAATTTGCGCAACTGACTGGTGGCGCCGCCGTGCGGGAGAAAGCGGAATGTTCATTCAGCCAGTATGTTTTTGATATGTGCAGGAGGTTTTAATGCACATATTACTAATTATATCTGCCCAATGTAACGTACAAACATTATCTTCAATTGATTTAAACTATATTACTATTGACGGTACTGAAGTTACCATCGGTGTGTGTATACTATAGCGAAGAACTAATATATTTGTGGCACAAATCTAAGACAGTGAGTAATACATTAGTAAAATTAAAATTGAATATCAAAACTGCTTATATATTATAACATGCTAGAAACTCCAAGGTTAATGGAAACGAGATATTAATAATTGACTTCAGCTTATTGTGTGATTGTTTATATTTCCTCAATGTTTCTTCCAAATTACCCTGCGTATTTGGCCTAACTTTACAAATAAGCTATTTGGACCTAGAACCGGGGTGTATCACGGTCTCCACAAATACCTATACTAAACCAGATTACTTAATTTTGTCACCATTCTAATGATTTTAATAGAAACCCAGATAGCTCGGGAAGGATAGCTATACAATTCTATACTTACTATTGTATCCAGCTGGTGGAGCGAATGGAACTAGTGTGCCACAGATACGAGTACTAATCTAGCTGGCTGGGTATTAATGGTCGGTATTGCGCGCATGGATACTGTACAAAGTACCCTTACAGACTCCACAAACCATTATGATCGACGTTTCACAATGGAGTCTGTAGAGTATTCAAAATTGTGTTTGGGGACCGAGGGTCTTCAGATACATGTGGTCACCAGGGGTCAATTCCACCTCTGGCCGCTGAACGTTGCATCCTCTTTGTCGGACTAACCACCCGGCAATACGGACTCTGTCCGATGGGGTTGTTTACTACTCACTTGGCAATAGGGCTAAAGTGGGGTTGCGGCTAAACAAGGTCTAACGACTAATAGTGGCGTTGGGAGTCCTTGTGGGACATGTGGGGGGAAGGAGACTTTCTCTGTTGGGTTGTGGACGCAAATTGTGGAACGCGTCGTAATAACACAAACATGATTCCGAGTTGTCCTTCCTGACGCTAGTCTGTTAGAGGGTGGGGGGGGGGGGAAGAGGAGACCGTAGGTGTATAGGATAGTCACTCAGGAAAAGGTTAGGGATTAACAAAGCCTGCCTCGGGAGTGACTATGATTTTGTTTTCCACTCGTTCATTTGAAGACGAGGTACTCACGTGATTGACATACGACATTAATTCAATCCCCTCACGAGGTGCCGAGGCAGCCCGTGGGGGAGTGACCAGTACGGTGACGAGCTCCACAGGCCCGGGCGGGGAGGGGCCCGGCCTATACGGCATAAATCACCTCTTTTTATATTAATTAAGTGGAAATATAATCAAATATAGATAGTAGCAATAATAATTTCTTATACTAAACGAAATAACTTTTGAGTTTCCTGTATGTATAACCAACGCTTTCTCAAAGAGGTAGTTACTCTACTAAATAGCCCTCTCACTCGGTTCGATCCTAGGTCTACTGTAAATTATTATACAACTTAGGGTCTCTACAAACAGACGATGGCCGTAATTATACTTAGATAAAAGTATATAAATAAAAATATAGTGTCTACCCCTATTGGGAACAGTACAGTACTATTAGGTACTTTTTAATATAATAACCACAACTAATGGTGCTCCCATGTAGCGGTTTGCCTACGACCTATTGTAAAATAAAAACCTAAAGATAAACTTAAAACTTAAAATATTTAATGAAAATAAAGTATATTTATAACTACACTAACACTAAATTCAATTATTTAAATCACATATACTCACAAAAACGACAAAAAAACGGCTGTTATAAATAAATTTTATATAGGTACTTAACGTTATAAAAGACGATAACATTAAGATTGGTTTTTAGGAATCTTTTGTTTTTTATTTCAATTCCAATTTTTTTTTTCGAATAACGTTGTCTAACACGTTATAACTTTTCTTACAACTTGTTAGATGTTTCAAACGCTACCATTTTTTTATATAACACCATATGTATAACAAATTAGAGGTTTTAATTTGTTGTATAACATTTAAAAAGTTATATAACATGATAAAAAATGAATAACACTTGTTACAATTTGTTATACAACGTTATTAATCAAAATGTTTTATAACGTTACTATAACACTTTATAGCACCATAACCTAACCAACTTTGAAAAGTTGAAAATCCCAATATTATCATTTCAAAGTTAAAATCTCAAAAACGGTTGAACCGATTTTGATCATGAAACTACCGTGAGACTCACTCATATTAAATGATATTGACCGGATTACTCACGTCTTAAATCGAGTTTAGCTCGACATGGTTCGGGGGGGTGTTTTGGGTGGCGCGTAGTGCGCGTGTTGCGGCAGCCCCGCCGAGTCGCGTGCTCCATTGATGAAGGGTTTCGAAATAACCCGAAATATGTCGAGCTAAACTCGATTTAAGACGTGAGTAATCCGGTCAATATCATTTAATAACGGTTGAACCGATTTTAATGAATCGCAACTAAGAAATACCACTAGGGGTGTTATAAATTAGACGCCAAAGCCTGTCTCTGTGGCATAGCTTCATTTCTTTCTTTTAGTTTCGTGGGATCAAAGGTCCAAGCCCTCTCATTCTGAGGCTATGCCTACCAGTGGCGTATGGCTGGGATGATGATGATGACAAGCAGATGCCACGCCCACACCTGCGCTGCGTAGGCACACTATCGCTGTGCAATCCTCAGTTGCATAACTGCATCGATGATGTATGTGGGTGATCCATAGACCAGTAGTAGTTACAAAGTTTTTTTTAGAGCGTTTATACCCGCTGAACTGGCAATGTTGCACTTTTGTTAGTTTTTCTCGATTATTCCATAAAAATTTAATGAAAATTAAAAATGTTCTCTGATAGAACACTTCTTAACACTTATATACAGCGTGTATTTTTGATACTACCTCAAACTTTAAGGGCAGTTAGTGAAGGCCTTAATAATCACATTTTACTATATTTTAGTAAAAAATTATTATTATTTATTTAATTATTATTTTCCTTACAAAATTAATTAGCGCGCAATGTATCACTACGCGATACTACTTTGTTTTTATTCAAAACATTGCACTTGTTGACGTGACAGCTGTCACAGAACGCTTCTCTCTCGTATCAAATTATTGTACGCATTACATTGCTGCTCGAAAATATTTCAAATATTAATTACCTTCTGGTAGTTAATTCTAAATTAAGAATTTGTTTTGATATCGGTTCACAGCACTCAAATCTTTGTCTAGTTACAGTTTGAGGTAGTATCAAAAATACACGCTGTAAGTATATAGGTAAGTTAATCTATCTACTCCAATTATTCGTTATAGACTTTTATTTTCTTTAAAAACCGTTAATAAACATTAATTCGTATTCAAAGATTTTTTAATAGATGGTTCGCAAAGTGCAACCTGCCGAACTACGAAACTCGTTGCACATACTTACCATTCAAGCTTATCACACCCACTTGCTGCGTAAGGCGGTGGCCAGTGATACGCTGAGCGTGTACGAAGCGTCAGCGGCGGCCTTAGGGGGTGGCGAACAGGGCAATCGCCAGGGGCCTCGTTCTTGCAGGGACCTCGCGCAACAACCTAAGCAAATTAAAAAAAAATAATTTTTTATTATATTTTCGCATCACATACTTTTCACGAAGGACAAAGGGCCTCGCAAAGACCTGTCGCCCTGAGCCTCGCAATGGATAAGGCCGCCGCTGCGAAGCGTTTATTTACTGAATAACCGTAGAACATTCTCACAGTAAGATTATCATTTCCAACGTCCATACCACGTGTGAAAACACCGGTACTTGTCTGATCACCGAAGTTAAAGCAACGTCGCGCGCAAATATTGTGAGATCTATATTGATTGACGGCCATTATATTGTAATTCCGATCGTTTGTCATGTCATGCATGACACAGGCTTCAATTGACAAAAAGCAGTTAATTTTTTTATTAATTTATCCTAAATTAAACTTATTTTATCTACAGAAAATTAAGTATTGAACCTAGCTTGATAATTAATTTTCTATGAATCAATAGAGACCGCAATTTTTTTTTGTTTTTTGTCCATTAGGTATTAATAAGTCAGCCAATTACAATTAGTCCAAAAACAAATGAGGGGCCCACGGAAAGAACATGCCATGCCCATAATCACCTTTATTTTTAATTGAGATTTTAATCTCAAAATGTAGAGCTCGCAAAGTACTATGACTTAAAGTAGGTACCATTGAATTAAATAATCTGAAAACAATATAAAATATATACAGGGTGAAATTTAGTACGTATGAAACACTAATTTTGTATTAAAATTAGTGTTTCATGCTCAGTTAGTGCATTTACTCTTTTGTTGAAATGAGTCTGAAAAAATTGTGGTTTCTATACATTTTTGAAATACGAAATCATGACATGAGTAATGTATTGGAAACCGGAAATTTCGTCACACTTATTTCAACAAAATAGTTAATGCATTATATTACCCAGCAATAACTGAGCACGAAACACTAATTTGGTATTACATCCTAAATTTCACCCTGTTTATTTTTTCCTTTTTAATAAATGGTAACCATAGTAATTGTTCGTGATGACTAACTTTCAAACCGGTATACTCAAAAAGTTGCTAAGGTGACTAATAGACACGTTCTTTCCGTGAACCTTTCCTTTCTTTCTGTTTCCAAAGGTTGTCTGAAAGACATCGCTCCGTAGTTACAAGGTTGCCATTAAATGTACTATTTTCTAAATCTTTTCAATAAAGCGTCATAAATTGTTCGCGACATCCATCCCTCCGCCTACTCCATCAAATTCTGCAATAACCACGGGCCAAGGCCCATCCAAACATCCTCGGACTGTCAACCTTTTTCCAAAACCTTCGCCAGCTCTACCGCTCCGCCTCTCTAAGCCCACGTCTCACTGACGCAACTCCATTTCGACTCCTGCGCCGGTTTAGTACGCATCGCGGGAGTGACGCGTCCGGTAACGCACCGCACGTGATAAAAAATAGCAATTGTTATCAGTGAGACAGTGATAGCGATAACACAGTCGTTTACCTCTCGTGTGTGCTAACGGTTATTTAGTGATTTGTGATTAACCGTTTTTTTTATTTACCGTGATTTGTGGATAGCTGAAATTTTTAAATTTGGAATACCAAGGCTGCTTTTGAGTGGGATAGAGGTGTGTTTGTTTACTTTATGTACCCAAAGAAAATAGGGGCCGCGTGAATTTTATTAGTAAAACGAAAACACTGTTAAACATTTTTTATAACATTCCTCGTTAAAAGAATGGTATTGTTAATACAGCATATACTTTTCGCTTAATTTAAAGAAGAAAACAAATTTTCATTTTGTTTTACCTAAAACTCAAGTGGCTCTTCTTTTGACCAGTGTATAATTTCAAAGTGACAGAACTAAATACTGCCGTAAAAAAAATTTTTCACCATTATAAAAATCAAACGAAAAACATTTTTTTACCAAAATAAACAATTTAACCACCTACCTAATTTACTTACGATACCGAAAATATCTGTTCATTTTATGAAGTAGTGAAAAATTGACAAACTAACTTAACTTTGACATATATTTATTTATTAGCAACTCGCTATCAAACCTAACGGTTTCCTGTACCGATTAGAACTTATAATTAACATGTTGTTACCGAATTTAAACTTTAATTCTAATCAATTATAGTTGAGGAAACTGAATCGTGTGTCACAGCGAGACCTTTTCACAATAAATTCCGCTACTACATACATGATTTCTTTGGCAGATAGCTTTATGGATTTTTCTTTTTTTTAAACATTCGACAACTAATAATTAAAGTGCTAATATGCCAAATTAAAAAAAAATACCAAATCGTGTGTATGATATAGATATGTTCTCTATCAGTCTTCGCTTATTAAACGTGTGTCCTTTATTTATAAAAGTAATTATCATAATAAGTAAAGGTTTCAAATATATTTATCTGGAGTTTGGTCGTCTTGTCATGTTCTGTCGGTATGTTTGAGAATGGTGAATTGGCTGAATTTGTGTGGTGGCAAAGCTATATGGATTGTCAATGACAACAGTACCACTACCATGCTCATGGTCGTGGTACTGTCGTGCGAATAACTTAAGTTCCACCCTGTTATAATTCAGTATCTATGTCCGTCTACTATAAAATATTCTTTGCAGTTTTTTCAACTTCACTACAAATAACATGGATAACAGAAGATTATCCACTTATCAATAACTTAGATAAGAATGTTTAGAATTAGTGATTCATATGCCATTGTTTGTTGCGTTTATATTGTCATTGACATGAAACCTGATACAGATATAGTGAGTAATGTATTCCCATCGTGTTTTGTTGGAAAAGTTCGTATTTTTATGTGGCTTTCTCAACTAGCTTACCAACCTTTACTGAAGCTAACTTCTCAACTTTTTTAGCGACACTAATCTGTCCGCGAATTTATTCAAACAATTGCAGATTTTTGTAAGTAAACATGTTTTTTGTGTAATTTAATAGATGGCATGTATTCATGTACACCGTCTATTAAATTACAGAAAAAAGATGTTTACTTACAAAAATCTGCAATTGTTTGAAAAATGTCGCGGACAGATTAGTGTGGGTAAAAAAGTTGATTGGCCCATCTACAAATTTGTACGGAGCCCTCGATGCGCGAGTACTTCTCGCACTTGACCAGTTTTTGGTATATGATAACATCGATTACTTTGTTGAAATGCTGACGATTTCAAATAACTGGGAGATTAACTGATCAACTGGGGGAAAGCAATAAAATATTGAGTATTGAGATTCTATTTTGATACACAGTTTAAAAATTGTGCAACTAATATTATACGAAAAAATAAACTTGTTTCGTACATAATAATATATCTAACACTATCATAAATTACTTAATCAGTTCTAACCAGGGTAACCCATGAAGTTGTCTCTCAGAGCAGTTACAACAGGAGATGGCGACACGCGCTTTCCCATCTGCCAAAAATATGCCAGGCAGCACAAAGTTAAAATAAGTAACGGATTACTCACGTCTTAAATAGAGTTTAGCTCGACTGTTTCGGGCTATTTCGTAGCCCTTCTTCAAAGGAGCACGCGACTCGGCACGCTGTATACATATTGTATATCTACAGTAAAGGCAAATCTTGTCATAAATAGCTAACTCGTCTACGTAGAGTGGCGCAGACTGTCAAAGTAGTAATTTATCATCAGAGGAAACAAGAAATCCGGTCCGGCCTTGAGTAGAGATAGTGATCGGTAGTTTAAGTTTGTGGAAGATTGATATTTTAAAACTTCGGATTAGCTAACATTATAAGAACTTGTCGAATTCTTAAAGGTTAGGGTCTTTGATCAGGGCCCAGTTTCTTTAAGCATATTAGTTTAAATTATTAGTGTTTTGTCTCATTTTCTCATACAATTTACACCATGCCACGGGGGCCTTTTTTAGATTTAATTTAGTACGAGTAAGTTATTAAGTTACTTTATAGTTAAGTTGTATAAGTTATATGAAGTCGCCAAGCGGTCGCAGCGGAAGACCAGCGTTGGCTTACACGGCCAACACTATGCTGAGCTGCGACCGTTTCGTGCCTTCGCATATTGTATATTTTTTTTGTTTTCATGTTTTTTCGCCCTGTTATTTTTTAAGTGCGAAGCGTGAATAAAAATATTTCTATTTCTATTTCTATATGGTTATTTTTTTCTTAAATTCATGTATATTATAAAATAAATTATATTTATGAGACAAAACACCAATATTATTAGAGTTGTAAGCTTTGAGAAACGGGCCCCTGTTCAGTTTTTTTTTATTCGACTGGATAGCAAACGAGCAACTGGGTCTCCTGATGGTAAGAGATCACCACCGCCCGTAAGGTAGTTTTATGTTCAAAATTTGTTCTCATTTATATAAAAATGTGACTACGAAAATGAGGCGGTTGAAGCTGGAAACTTATATGCAAATTTCAGTAGAATAGATAATAATAAATAATAATAATAAATAAATATCATGGGATACTTGACACCAATTGACCTAGTCCCAAGCTAAGCAAAGCTTGTACTATGGACACTAGGCAACGGATAAACATACTTAAATATAGATAAATAAATACTTAAATACATATTCAACATCCAAGACCCGAGAACAAACATTCGTATTATTCATACAAATATCTGCCCCGGCCGGGATTCGAACCCGGGACCTCAAGCTTCGTAGTCAGGTTCTCTAACCACTTAGCCATCCCGTCGTCAGAATGGCCAATTAACACCTGTAAATATATACTCGTAGTAGGTACAGATACGGGCATTTATTTCTTTCGTTATCAACAAAACTATTTATTTTAATACTCAGACGGCGAAATTTTTGTCCAGTATCGCCCAATCGCCGCACTTAACTTGCGTATTTATAAAAGCTTAAAAAAGTATTTTTATCGAACAGTAAGTAAATTTGTACAGATAGCAATAACAACTAAACGAAATGTTTTTAAAACACCTATATTGGGTTAAATTACATGTGTTTTATCAGGGCCGGTTGTTTGTTTATGTGCGTTATTGAACAGAATACTTAAAATGTAAACAAATATACTGAGCGGCAAAAAATCTGGCTCTCAAATGTGTGCGGAATCGGTAATTTTGTATGAAGGGTGGGCCAAATTTTGTGCCGCTGAGTATACATTATAAATGCGAAAGTTTGTGAGTGAGTGATTAAGTATGATTGTTACTCCTTCACGCTGAAATGGCTGGACGGATTTGAATGAAATTTGGTATGTACCTACCTAGATAGCTGGACATCTAAAATAAAACATTGGCTACTTTTTATCCCGATATTGCCACAGGATAGGAAAATCTCTAAACAATAACCGCCTTAAATTCGGGCAAGTAAAGGTGTACGATTTTATTAAGGTAGTGAATTATATGTTATTTTTCCGATTCCAAACATGTGTTATACAATTAACTACCTAACTTTTAGTACAAAAAACTTATAATATGAAATAAAAAATATCCTAAAAATAACTTAACTAAACTTACCTACATAAAATAAAAATAGAACCTAAAACTAAAACAAATTATCTAAAAAGTAGGTACCTACCCCTTAGGCAAGGTCCCGAAGATGCTGGCAGCGTTTCCTCTTTGAATACCTAGTTAGGCTAATTTATTTAATTTTAATTTTTTGTTTTAAAAGTTAAATATATTAGTGGGATCTCTTTGTTTAAAAAGTAATATTAGGTATGTGCGTTATAACACAGTTAAAACACTTACTACAGCCATACATTAGTACTATTATATATTCTGTGCTACAGTCTTATTCACTATCTTAAAAAAATGTCACTTAAATTTCTCCTTTCAAGCGTCGATATGTAGTTTTGGGCTATTTCGTCGTATCCTACGATAAGAGCCACTATCACCATAGGGGCTTTTAGTTTTTATTGTAAAATTAAATTCTACACGTCAAGATACATGTTTACAACTTTAAATAATAATTTTAATATTTTTTTATTAAATAGTAAAAAAATATTTAAGAAAAGCCACAATTACGTATGTCTCATTACTAACGCGGAGTAAAGCCAGAAGTACTCTGCTGTCCTTATTCGCCGTGCAAAAAGGAGCGACGCGGGCGCGAGGAGGGGGCGCAAGCGCCATTTCTGCGGTACTCGGCGGACAGCGCCGTAAGAGTGGCGTGAATTTGTAATGGTTATTTAATTTGTAAGATCGTCTTTTTTTTCGTTAATTAACAATGAAAACAATAAAACGAATCGTCGAGAACTTAGATTTGTAAAAATAGTTACAAAAAATGGCGCTGATCGAAAAAGGAAAACACCAAGAAAAAATATTTAAATAGTTTTTGCATCATTCGGATCCTATTTATTACTTATTTTAGGTTTACTTTTATATTATATATATTCTTAGTTTATTTATTTATATATTTACATAGTTTAATGAAGAAAATCACACAATTTATTGAAGTGGTTAATATTACCTAGAATAAAGCCCGAACGGCTACAGCGGTCTTCTACCGCGCAATAGCTCAATTTTATTTGTATGGAAAATGTGTGGCCACAATTACGGTAGTGTCCTTATTCTATGTGCAAATTATGTTTTGTTGAATTATTGCTTTAATATTCGCTTTTAAAAGATATATTTGGGTGTTTTATTAACATTTCGGCTTCATGGAATGAACATACTTACTTTTTGATAACAATAATTATTTTCAACGTGTGATTTTGCGCGTCTGATTTTTGGGTTCTTATGGCACTTGAGGCCTTTTTCGCTGTATATTTTGGCATTATTGTATCCAATTTACCTTCTAATTTCTTGTCAATCGGTTATAAGGCTAGAATATTATTCTGTTATGGCTTCTTATAAAATTCGGGATGTTTCCTGTGATTGATTTAAGACTAACAATGTTTTGCCTGTGCTTTTTCAATTCTGTTTCTATAAAGAAAACTCGAAAAGTCTCGCGTACAACCTGAAAACGAGCAAGATCTAGATTATTTGTTTAGTAATAGGGACCACATTTTTGACAGTGTAAGTTAAGAAGATAAAGACTATCTAAGCATATTTTTTTAAAGACATCGTTTCAATATTTTTTATTATTTACAGACTGTTACCGACAGCAACAGCGGGCTTGATATTGAAACAAACTAAATTAATCGCAAATTTCTGTCAGAGCAATACACATAAATAAAAGACAAATTGATGAAGACCGAATTTTAAATAAATCTAAGATGCATCAAAAAGTAGTCATCATTGTACAAGATAAAACGAAAAATAAAAGCTGATATAATTTTGGAAACTTTCCCGGAGCCACATCGAAGCTTTTTTTAGCTTGAAAACGTTTTGCTTCCTGCTACTGCTGAAATATTTTTGCCTGATGACATCACCGAAGAAAAAACTGGCGATAATGTGAATGTACAATGATTAAGGGACAATTTTGGAGTCTAGCTCAATTTCGCGTCAGAATGAAAATATTATCTTCGTAGAAAAACAAAAAGAAACCAATGAAGTTCTAGATGATAACTAGAGCAGATAGAAGAAATTACTAGTAAATCAACTATTGATAATCATGAAGATGGAGAAGGATAATATTTTCATTCCGACACGGAATTAAGGTAGACTTCAAAATAGTCTCTGTCATTGCGCATCCTACATTTTCGTCAGTTTTTTCTTCGGTGACGTCATCAGGTGAAATTAATTCAGCAGTAGCAGGAAGTTAAACGTTTTTAAGTTGACAAAAACTTCGGTGTGGCTTCGGGATGTTTTCGAAATTATATCACCAATATTTTATTTTTTTCGATTAATTTGTACAATGATGGCTAATGTTTTTTAATGCATCAAAGTTTTATTTCAAATTCGGTCTTCATCAATTTGTCTTCTGTTTATGTGTTGAAGCTCTGACAAAAATCTGCCTGGTTGGTATTGGTTTGTCTAAACATCAAGCCCCATATTGTTGACGGTAACAGTCTGTAAATACTAAGATATAGTGAAACGAAGTCTTTAAAAAAAATTACGTTAATCTTTATTACACTGTCCAATATTTGGTCTCTATTATTATATTATTATATTACGATGTTCGCGAAGATTACAAAACAATAATGAGTTTAAGAAAGATGAAAAGAGGGACAAGGAGTGTAATAACAAATATTGAAAGAGTAAGCACAGACTCTATAAAAGTGAATATATAAAAACAAGTCTCTTGCATCTTTGTGTCAATAAAAAAATTAAGAATTTCATGACTTTTTTTTTTATAGCGTTAGTTCATGAGAAAGGAGGTGTTGCTACTGCGGGTGATACAGGCGATGAGAAAGAACAGGGAAAGATTTCCAATGAATATTGAAGACTTAGTAAATAATAATGTGCATTTTTTTAAATATTAAAAGCGTTGAGAATATTTAGATTTTCAGAAGTTAAATATATTTTTTTAATTTATAAAAAATTAAGAAGTTTTTAGTTTCACTTATTTTCTTCGATGGGACTTATTTTATTTAAGAGAATTACTGTGGGTACGTACCTCCGCTTTATGATTTAAAAAAATCTTAGAAAATAAAACATCTAATTTACCACTTCTGTGTTACAAGAAAAATACTGAAATTAAAAAAAAATGTTGAAACGCATATATTTTAACAACTATAATTTGGTCCTAATGGCAGTTGTGGCCTCGAATTTTTCGATGATAAAAGGCACAACGTAGCTTATGGCCCTTTAAAATTCATTTAGTCCGACGAAAAAGGATTTAAAGGACAAAATCGATCTATAAAATATCATTAAAAACATAAATTTTATTTTAACAGAACCCTAGAACCCAAATACACATTATTTAATTGCAAAACTATCAATTCGCTACTTATCTTTTGAAAGAAACACAAAAATGCTTCTCCTGAAAAGTAAGCATTTTGTAATTGTGGCTCTTATCGTAGGATACGACGATTTAAAACACTTGACACCTGTGAAACATTTCTCCTAAGCTTTGCCAACCTTGCTCGAAGCCAATGCGTGGGCCATTGCAAAACCTGCGAGCCTATCGCTCTAGATACCACCGGATGTTCACAGCCAGTTTATATGTATGTCTTGCTTAACCAAATGCTGCCGATACGTACTGAGTTGTGTCTATGTTCCACTGTAAGGTACAGGTCTTCAGATTGGGAACTGCACGATGTCTTTCTTGTAACTGTGAAAGTTTATGTATGTTTGTGTGTGTATGTGTGAATGTGTTTGTTACGTCTTCAGGCTGAAACGGCTGAACGGATTTGGACGAAATTTGGTAAAAAGTTAGTATATAACCTGGATTAATAGTATATTTTTTATCGAGAGACTAAAATAAGCCAATACATACCCGAGGTGGTTAAGCGTTAAGTAGGTAAGTAAGTTAAGCCTCGCTAAAGCTCGGGTGGCTATTTATCCGAGGGTTTGTATTGACTTTTAGTCTCGTGGTGAAAACTCTATTTTTCACTTCGATTGCGAGAAAAAAGTAGTCAGTTTGGTAGGTATTATAAAGATTAAATCAAAAAACAAACATAAATCTTTCTAGATTTCGGTGACAGAAAATTATCAATTATGTCTTTTGCTCTTTGCTCGACATCATAATTTTCACTATCACAAATACAAATACAAATATTCTTTATCACTTGACGACATTACGGGAATAATCAATTTATTTTAATCGTTTACGATTTACGCTCTACAACAATTTCAAAGTTTTCGCGGTAAGTATTTTTTTCCAACCAGACACAGATAATAATATAACAAAATTGCATCGGTGAAATGGTCCATACACAAATGGAAAAATGGAATGGCGCCACCTTCTATGCGGAATAAGCAAGAACTAAGACCACGTAGACTAAGAACGTAACATTTTCGTCATGAAAATGGTCCACACACAATCTTATTTTTTGCAAGTAACTGGCTGTTTGAGTTTATCTAAGTCACTCGAAGTAAATTAAAAAATAATTACTTTTACTCCCTAGGGAGTAAAGTACTCACTTTACTACCGCTTCGTAAGGCTATATTGCTCTACTTTTAGAGCATGAGAAGTGAAAAACATAGAATACTTTTCCATTCCAATTTTCCATTAAATCTCGAAATAACAACCACTGGGTTTAGAATCATGAAATTTGGCATGAGTGTTTTAATATAACGTCACTGAAAATCATGATGTAATTTTAGGGAATTCCTACGGGAATTTAATACAATCCCGGAATTCCAATTCAACTGCTGTATCTAATGATTTACGCGTGCGAAGCCGCGGGTAAATGCTAGTTGTACATAAAACATATGAAAAATCGACCCTAATATTGCATTTCCAACCGTCTTGCTTGCTTGTCTTTGGTAGTTGTTTCTAACATTCACATCCTCTAAGCAAGTCAAGGTACAGTTTAACTGCATTATTACATCGTTGCATCACACCGCACCAATTCCAATTCGCCCCGACAATTTGACTTTTATAGCTTTAAACCACTATGTTATGAAAACCGGCTAAGTACGTTGGGACTTGCGCACCGTAGGGTTCTGTTGTCGTAGCTACTAATTACGATCCATCTATCACCTTTTTAGGGTTCCGGAGCCAAAATGGCAAAAACGGAACCCTTATAGTTTCGCCATGTGTGTCTGTCTGTCCGTCCGCGGCTTTGCTCAGGGACTATCAATGCTAGAAAGCTGTAATTTAGCACGCATATATAAGTAAACTATGCCGACAAAATAGTATAATTAACAATTCAAAAAAATTTTTTTTAGGGTACCTCCCAAAGACATAAAGTGGAGGTGTTTTTTTTTCTCATCTAACCCTATAGTGTGGGGTATCGTTGGATAGGTATTTTAAAACCATTAGGGGTTTGCTAACACGATTTTTCGATTCAGTAATTTTTTTGCGAAATATTCAACTTTAAAGTGCAAATTTTCATTAAAATCGGGCGTCCCCCCCCCCCCCTCTAAAATCTAAAGGGTGGAAAAATTTAAAAAAAATTCAGAATGGTAGTCAATATATCAAACTTTCAAGGAAAACTATAACGGCTAAGTTTGCTTGAGAATTATTAGTAGTTTATGAGTAAATAGCAGCGTAAGGTATAAAATATACCTAAACTTGGAAGATTCCGTATAAAATACGAAATCTTTAGAAAAATATTACTTAATTTTTTCGTAATGGCTACGGAACCCTATTTGGGCGTGTCTGACACGCTCTTGGCCGGTTTTTTCCTCTTGAGGTACGGAGTACTAAAACAATATTTTCGCGAACGTGCAGTATTTTTTAAAGATCTTCACCCATTTATTTTTCGAAGCTTTATTTTACCGTTTTCTCGGTGTGATTATTGTATTATATTTAAGTATGTCAAATTAAAATTACAGTGTACTATTGATATTAGTCTCTAAGCTATACATATAAGCCGCGGACAGACTGACGGATGGACATGGCAAAACAGGCCGCTTTTGCCATTTTGCCGTCAGAACTCTAACTCGTTTTCGTTTTGCATTGCGTTGCTTGCATGTCAGCTTGCAATAATTTGTTAACGTTACAAAGGTGTTATTTAATCGAATTTTAGTGTAGCTTCCAATTGATACAAGAAAGCAACGAAGTTCAATTGAATGGAGAAGACTACTTTTCATTTATTCTCATTTCTCTGTGCGCCAGTCTAATTAAACGTGCCGCTTTTTAGGGTTCCGTATGTTAGTCGCTGTTTTTCACTTAAATGAAAATGGCTAAAATTAAATTGATTTTAAAATAAATTAATTGTAATATGCATTTATTCAAAATATAAAAGTATTATTATAATTCAAAGGCAACGCGCGGTCACCCAATCAGTTAGGATTCGAACGTCAAACCGTACGGTTGCCTAGTGTTAATACCTAAGTAATTCATGTTTGTAATACTATATAATATAAATTAGACCAATCCTAGCTGCTGTGTATTATTTGAACGAGGCAGGGTTCCTGTTACAGTCAGAAGTGGGATAAGAACGTTGGAAAAAAACTAAGAGGTATGAATTTTTATATTTATTATATGCCACTGATTATTTGGGCCGGCTATACTACAATCAATTTGTACTTGAAACAAGACAATACCAGCTCATATATCATCATCATCATCATGTCAGCCGAAAGACGTCCACTGCTGGACATGGGCCTCCCCCAAGGCTCTCCACTCAGACCGGTCTTTTGCTTTTCGCATCCACCGCGATCCCGCGATCTTAGCCAGGTCGTCGCTCCATCTTGTTGGAGGCCTACCGACAGCTCGTCTCCCGGTCCGCGGACGCCATTCGAGAACCTTCTGACCCCATCGGCCATCAGTCCTGCGTGCAATGTGCCCCGCCCACTGCCACTTCAGTTTCGCAATTCTTCGGGCTATGTCAGTAGTTTTGTCAGTAGTGTCCTTAGTTCTACTGCGGATATCATCATTTCTGATTCATATATCATATATTATTCGAATTATATACAGCACTCTATGATATCAACACTTTCGCAATGCTTTAATCGATAGCGAAGTGTTTCTTTGTTGAAAAGCGCAACGGAATATTTGCGCACGATAACGGACAAAGAGGCAGTAAGTAATGTGGAGTATTTCCAATTCTTCACGTTCATCAGGCAATGACACCGGATTGCGGCTCAAAGCATTCACATGTTGCATGTTATGCCCAGGCCTATATTCAATCGTAAAGTTGTACTTTTGCAACATCAGCCACCATCTCGCGATCTTAGGAATCAAGTCCCGTTTTGTTAGTGTGGCACGCAATGCACTACAATCGGTTACTACCTTGAACTCAAGACCAATTAGATAAACCCGAAACTTCTTTAGCGAAAGCACCACAGCCATTGTCTCCAACTCGTAAGAGTGCCAAAAAGTTTCTTCACGGGTTGTTTGTCGGCTGAAATAGGCGACCGGCTTTGGTGGGGTTTCTTGATTAGGCTTCTGTAGCAGGCAGGATACCACCTAAACCCACCTTACTGGCATCACAGTGCACTTCCGTTATATAGTTGGGATCATATAATGCTAGTATTGGTCGCGCAACTAGCTTAGCCTTGATGTCCTGGAAAGCAGTTTCTTGTTGGTCACACCATTGCCAGGGTACGCCAGCTTTAGTTAGTTTTGTCAAAGGTCGCGCAATAGCCGCGAAATTGTACACGAATTGCCTAAAGTAGCTGGCTAACCCGATAAACTGATGGATTTGGTGGACGTTAACCGGTTTTGGGAACTCTGACACAGCTTGTATTTTTTTTCTTCCAGGCTTCAATCCTGCTTCCGATATCTCATATCCAAGATAGTCTATCTTGTCTATCTTGCTGAAAGCCTCTTCGAATGTACAATATCAACTCCGAAGAAATTACTATTTCAGAAATAAATTACTTTATGGCAAATGAAAATTCTAGAAAACGATACATTCGGGCATATGATATTCGGACAAACGATAGAGAACCACACAAGAACATGTCGTGTAATGACAGCAGGATTTTGATATTTACTCATTAATTTCATTCATTCTCCTTTTGTGTAATCATTCACTTCAATTCTCGTGGCACTACCTATACACAAGCCCTGATTAGTACAGTCACCAGCACCAAATATCTGACACAATAAGCGTGCATAACTCTACGACTCTATTACGCGTCTTGCTTTTAATAAAAGGGCCCAAATGGTCCATGTGGACTGTGTGGAAGTGGAATATAGCATTAACTTTAGGGATAGGATGCAAGTACCCGGTTTTCTTTCCAGCCAACTCCTTATTGTAAGCACAGTTGATACATGCATTAACATATTTCGAAGCGAGTCATTTTGGGAAACCAATAATCGGCTTGTATTTTCTCTAATGTCTTTTCTGTGGTAAAATGTCCCGCCTCGTCATGATTAAGCTGACATAATTCTCCAACGTGCTGAGCTGGATACAACCCATTTCAATTTGGACCCTACGCGACGGTAAATCCTATTATCGCGAAGAACATAGTTATGCGTTATGTCTTTAACATCTTCTTCACTAGTCTCGAGAACAGCCTTGATATGTTTTATTCGAGGGTCTGTCAACTGTACTGTGTGGAGTCAATCATTGGTGGTAATTGTTTAGGGAACAACCTTAAGACAGCTGTCACCTGTCATAATGTGTTTCCCCTTCCTTTTGATTAGCTGCTGTGTATTATTTGAACGAGGGTTCCTGTTGGGATTCGGTTTGTAGCATTCGAACATGGCGGATGAAGACAATATCTAATTTTGCTATTTCTGTTTCTTTGGCTAGTTGAAGTATAATTTTGATAGTGTTTTATGCGGCGATTAACGTTAACAGTGAACAGTGATTACAAAATTCTATATTGCTCGCGTGTCTGACATTTTTTAATGCGCGAGTTGTTTCCACGTGGTTTCTGGAATTTTACTATCAAGTTGCAAAAAACTACAATCACCGTACAACGTTGCCTCTCGAAAAAGAATACTTTGACACTGGCGAAATTGTCCTATTAATTAGGACAGAAAGTCATATTTTAAAAGAGAAGAAGAAGAAGAAGAGGGTTCCTGTTACACGTAGCCAAAATGAAAAAAAAACGGAACCCTTATAGTTTCACCACGACTATCTGTCTTGTCTGTCTGTCCGTCCGCGGCGTTTTTAAAAAGTAATATTGTAATTTTGAACAAAATAAAAAATAACATTGATTAAAAACATTAATTAAAAATAACATTGATTAAAAATAACATTGATTGATTGATTTATTGAGCGAAATAAAATTATTTGTATTTGTATTTGTAAAAACATTTTTTTCCTCGCATTCAAAGTGAAAAGTAGAGTGTTCACAGGTTATAGAAATCTACTATTATTCCTTCATTCTTTTCCTTTATTCAAAGCAAACTTGATAAAATGGCTATCGCGCAATCGCGCCTACCGAAAGTTAACCTTGTGGGTACTCCGCGTCTTATCTATCGTAAAGATTAGTTTATTTGGCCTTTAATGTTTACAATGAGTGGTACCTGTACTTACTACGCCAGCCATTGGCTTTATTTTCAAGGCAATTTAGAGTTGGTACTCTCTCAGGTACAGTCACCAGCATTAATATCTGCCACAGCGGAGCGTGCAAAAATATCTGACACGTCTTTCCGGCCCTAGAAATAGACTCGTACGCTCGCGTAGAGATGTACGCGTAATAGAGTCGTAGAGTTATGCAAGCTTATTGGGTCAGATATTTGGTGCTGGTGACTGTACTAATCAGGGCTTGTATAGGTAGTGCCATGAGAATTGAAGTGAATGATTACACAAAAGGAGAATGAATGAAATTAATGAGTAAATATCAAAATCCTGCTGTCATTACACGACATGTTCTTGTGTGGTTCTCTATCGTTTGCCCGAATATCATATGCCCGAATTCTAGAATTTTCATTTGCCAGTAATTTCTTCGGAGTTGATATTAAACTAACCTAACCTATAGCATTCTATTATATTTCACACGAAAACACAAGCTGAAACATGGATGCACAGAAAAATAGAACATAACATTTTGAAAGAATGACTAAAGCACGGTCCTCTAGGAATAGCGTCAGGGGGTAAAGTAACTTCGAAACTCCAAATATCGTGTTGCCCCTCTTACACTTCTTCAAATACCAATAATGTGGGCAGGACGGCACGATATTAACTTCGAAAACCGAGCTTCGTAGTGTAAGGCTAGACATGTCAAATGGCGCCAACTAGTGTCTAGCCTCACCCCCATACAACCCCCCCCCCCACCCCATCGTGACTCAACACTCTTCCACCCTTTTGTGGGTCAAAGACCTATTCAGGGCCATTTTTGTGGCTGATAACATTAAAAACATTAAGATTGACAGTCTGATCGATTGAAATAAGAATTCTTTAGTCTAGGCAGTTTATCCACGCCTTCGCGCGGAGTTTTTCAGTTGAATTGAAATTTCTGAATTTTATTAGCTTTGTATGAAGAAAACCCATGAGCAATTTAATAGGTATCTTTAGACAGAGTGGTTAAGATTTCGAGATTAGCCGATTTCTGTCGGAATATCGGGATAAGGATAAAAAGAAGACCCTAATTATGTTGCCTAAATTATGTTGTGTTAAAGGTTGCCTGGAAGAGATCGCTCTTAAGCGATAAGGCCGCCTATTGCTTACCTTGTAATTTTCTCTGTGTACCTGTTTTCTGTATCGCTTACTATTTCTGGTGTACAATAAAGAGTATTTGTATTGTATTGTATTGTATTGTATTGTATGTTACGTACTCGCGTAAACTATATAGTATAAAAAAAATGTTTACTTATATCCCGGAAACTTGTGTAGTTTCCGCGAATTTTTTGGCGACGCAAAATCGCGGGCCGCAACTAGTGGATGATGATGATGATGATGTGATCCTGTTATCCGCACTAGGCACATAGATCGTAGAAGAGTTTTCCATTTGGCTCGATCTTGCGCGGCTTTTCCAGCTCTTCCCAGCCGAGACCAATTGGTCCTTCCTGCCTGCCGCCTTCTCAACGGGTCTCCACGTGGTCCGAGGACCCTACTTGGGCAGGTGATTATTCGACCCTCGAAGCGTATGTCCAATCCATCGCCATTTCCTTGTCATAACTTCTCGCTTAAGGCTTCTGGTCAGTGACAGTCTTGCGTTTGAGATAGTTCGAGACCAAAAAATTCCAAGGATGCGCCTGGCGGGTTGGGCTACCGATTTAAAATTCTATAAAACCTACTGATATCTTCACTCGAAAATCCAGGCCAATGATACCTTGTAAACAATCGATGATGTCCTTCCTTTCGAACCATGTCTTTTTTAAGCACATCCGTACAGTACCCAGGCCTGACTTGACGTTGGAGTTAAACACTCTGATTTGCCGCGTCGGGTTATTACGGTGGATAATACTTGTAAAATATATTCACGAGTTAATGTTTGAACGGGTGACACTTGCATATAAATTATTAATGATATCATAGCAAAAAGGTTCAACGACTGGACCGTTTTTGTACGCTGCAAAGGGCGGAGTGTGGGTGGTTAGATTGGGGTATAAGTAATAAGAGCCATACTGTTTTTGGGCCGTGTGCATGGGCAGCACTAAGTAAAATGGAAAAAGAAGGCACGGCACTCGTATTACCTACTTTTCTAGGTACTCGTTTATTTTACTGCTTCTTTTAATAAGCAATGAGATATTCTGTTTTCGAAATTATACAAATTCGAGCGATGTATGAACGTTCCACTGTTCAATCCAGTGAGATCGATTTTTGATGTCACGTCACTCAAAACTACCACACGAAGTTGATTGTTGATTGCTACAAAATATGTTTTTGAAGTTGTTTTTTTTTTATTTAGGTTGCCAGTATGTTAATCCGTTGTCTATAAGATAGGTACTATAAGGCGAGGTCATACCGTGAAAGGACCTCTTCTAGTTAACGACTGACTGAATTAGAAACAAGGGTAGACTCGCCATTAAGTAAAAGTTAAAACATCTGAAACTTGACTTGATAATATTAATTGACCATATAATTAAAACGACCATAACTTTTTCAATTTTCTACTCGTATTTAAATTTCAGCACAGTTTTATTACCATATTCGAACTACGTATACAAGGTGTTAATTTTTAAGCTGAAATTTCAGATGTCCCAACTCAACTATCCTTTTTTTATTTTACCTAATTTTATGCATACATTTATAAATACCATATTTATTTCCAAAAATATTAATTTGTTTTACTAAATCAGTTCCGCTTCGCCTGCTAAAGAAAATCGAAGCTGACGCTTTTGTCTTTGTCATTACACCAAAGAATAATTTTGCAAATTTTGTCGCTCCGAGTGCGATGTCATTTCGTTTTGGTGTGTTGTTTTGGACGCTGGACTCTCAGCTTTAATATGGGTGTCTTAGTAAGGAGGAAATCGAAGGTTAGTGAGAACTAAGTGTAGGCAGTGTAGGAACTGCAGTCCTGAGTTTATGGTTTCCAATAAAAATGTGTTAAAATGTAATTTACATGTGTTGCGCCCAGTTGCGCCTACGAAAGAAAATAAGATTTGTTAGTAAAATACATTTTTTTTGCTGATTGTAATGCTTATTTGTTATGTTAATAGGTATGTCTTATAGACTGCAAAGTCCCTTTCAAAAATGTTATTACTGTCAAATAACTTTTAGGTCTAGCCTAACGCCTTCTTTTAGCCTTCCTACGAAGACAGGCCTTCTAATCCTGCGAGCCTTACTGGAAACAAATGAAAGATAAGTAAGGGTACAATTTTGACACAAAATATGGTCTCGGCCACGTCTCGGCTCGTCTGTCGATTTTGTGTAATTTTAACCCTATGGAGTCAAATTTGACATTATTCTTTGAATCCAAGGTAGTAAGCAAAATTAAAGCCTTAGAAAATCTTTTGTAGGTATCAAACCTAACATAAATAATTGTTGTATAATTAAAAAAAACTTTTACTTTTCATTGTCAGTCAACGTCAGCTGTCGTCGTTGTCAGTTTTGTGCTATATGTTATTGTTTACATAAGTATCAACTTAGTAATTGCATTAAAGATTGCACTTGGTTTACGAGTAATAGGGATGACTGCCATGTGGTCTGGGGTTCGAAGACGACGCGAGTATCAATTTGTGGTGGTAAGTAGGTAACCACGTTTTCTGGCGACGATTTGATGCTTCACTGCTGGCTAAGAAGATACTCAATCAATAGTCTCAATCTCTCAATACTCAATACTTTATTGCTCTTCCACAATCTTACAAAAATGATCGATGCGATTATCGAAGGATCCTGTTGGGCACAATATTATAGTTGCTTTAAACGCACATGTGCGTTCTACACCGACAAATTGTGACAGCGGAACTTACTGTACCTATAGGGCGAAATGCATGAAAACGCAAGGTTTATATTTATACGCGATGCTAGAAATCTTCGCATTTTGTGAGTCGGTCTTTGCCGTCTTGTCGGTCTTGGTCTTACATTGTACCCCACTGCAGCAGAGACCAAAAGAAGGTTTATTTTATACCACTAGGTTTGTAGGTATGTATGTGCAGTTCTATGTCCCGTCAAAGAGCGTAAATGGCGTGGTTGGAAGGCGTTTCTTTTCGTGATATTTTATCGTTTCTTTTTTTTTATTCGACTGGATGGTAAACTAGCAACTGGGTCTCCTGATGGTAAGAGATCACCACCGCCCATAGACATGTAACACCAGGGGCATTGCAGATGCGTTGCCAACCTAGAGGCCTAAGATGGGATACCTCAAACACAGAGAATATAATATCCTCAAGTGCCAAAATCCAGGCCAGCCCCCCCCCCCCCCCCCTGAAAAATAAGCCTAGATACGTCAATGTTCATTGAATGTATTCAGATAAAAAATGCAAACGTATTTCGTCACTGCTAATTATGTGAAAACCTCGTAAGTCGTAAGTAACCAACTTCTGAAAAAAACATCTCCATATAAAAAATCAATAGGTACCCAAATGGTAATTGTATAGGTACATATGTATATACTTAAAACGTAATGTATCTACCTGCACAGGTTAGGTAGGTGTATGTATGTACCTACCTTTCTATACCACGATAAAGATATGACTATGGACTATGCGATATTTTTATAACAGTAGCTCATTATGATAAGCATTGGAGAGTGCACTTTGTTTAATAGGTGATCAAAATAATGGTAAGAAAAAAATATTAAAATATTCATATTTTGTAGTTAAAAACACCAATAAGGCTTTTTGAGAATAAAATGGCAATATTAACTGATGTGCACATTATAGTTTAAGTACCTAGATGTTAATTAGTTATACATATTTAGAAACTTTAAATATCAAAATGAAATTGAATAAAATTATTTAAGTGGCCATTTTGTTGCAGATCGAGGAGGTTATGCAGCAGAAGGCGCCAGGGGTGCCTAGTAATTCCGGAATCCAGTAAGTATATACAATTATTTAAATTATTATATCTCAATTTCAAAAATAATGTTGTATTTGTAATTATTTCAGAGTCGAAAATATCTTGAGTCACTCTTATGTTAAAGACGTTTACAGCGCCATCTAGTTTGAACGTCTAACATTATTTAGTTAGTTGTAGAACATACAGAGGGCGTGTTACTTATCAGAACATGTACGCTATTTTCAACACCTTTCTCAGTGGGGATATAGCTCAGTGGTAGAGCATTCGACTGCAGATCGAGAGGTCCCCGGTTCAAACCCGGGTGTCCCCTTGTAACAACATTTTTGTTTTTCTTTTTTTTCTAGTTATCCTCAACGTAGTTCCAGTGCTGAAGTGACAAGGAAAGGCTTTTCGGCCAATTTCTTCAAAACTACATTCAGCTCTCGTGTTAAGGCGGTACCAACCGCCGGTTCGTCTTATTCAGTCGAAGAAACCACCAAAATAGGCAGCGCGGAGACTAAACCTGTAACTAGGAATAGACCTAGGACAGGTACGTACAAAAAAAAGTACTATACATAGTGTTAAAAAAATCTCTTATAGTAATTTAACCAACATTAAGATTATCATTAGGTACCAATACAAGTGCAAAAAGAAATTGTAATGTAAAAGCAAACACGTATGTGTACTTACTTAAAAAAAATATTGAACAATAAGTCATTATGGAATTGCATACATATTAACGCTTAATTTTCAATTGTAGTACCCCCAACGGAATCAACATTAAAAAGATCGGTATTACGTTCGAAGAGTTCCAAACGCGTTGATAACCCAACTGAACCAGAAAGGTCCATATCTCGAACAAGCCAGCTGACTCCGGACCCTGGAGGAGTAAAAAAACAACACGATTTAAAAAGCCCTAATGTTGTCCTGCAAATAGTGAAACGATCACATGCACCAGCTAAACCATTGCCGAAAACACCAGACAAAACCGATACTATCTTGCCTCCATCTTTGAAACCTAAGGTTCCGGAAAAAACTAAGTCGAAAACTAGAATAATCAATAACAACAATGTTTGGACTAATGCTAATGATGCCAAAATTATTGGGAAGAAATTACCTGTACAGCCCATAAGGTAAGTTTTTATAATGTCGATATTTCAATTTTATATAAAAAAACGTTGATTGGTTGAGTAATAATTTTCATTCGCGCCAAAATAATTGCACCGGAAGCAAATGCCAGCACCAGTAGATTTAACTCAAATAAAAATACACTTAATTCCCACGTGGGAAGGTTAGTAATCACGCGAATCAGGTAACGGTGTTTACGCGGAATGTTCGCACGTGATTTGACTTCCATTTTTTTGCTGTTACGTTATCTCTGTCGCACTCGCGCACATTCCTTTCACAGCCCTATTCAAAGCATCACGTTTGGCTATTGCCGTCTTTGTCGCACTCGCGGAATGTTGTCGTCACGATACTATGCGACCAAATTGGTTGTACGTTTAAAGGTTAAAATAGCGGGTAAAACTGTCGTGTGTTTTTAAGTTGATGGTGTCATAATTGAAATGGAAGATAGTGCTTTTTCATTTGAGGTCCAGAGCGAGAAGGAAAGGAATAGCAACAGACATAGCAGTCTAGTTTGTTTGACTCGGTTGGGCCGCGGATGCCATCCGGTCGGCCGGGTGTGTGGTGCTTTCTTTTCGAACTTTTAAAAAGTTACTTTAATTCCACGTAATGTTCACAAAATTAACTTAGTTTTAATCAGTGAGACATGTGGTTATAGTGCGTCGTTCAGTGTCAACGTGTGATTGGAATTAATTACGTAGCCTGTGGTTCGGAATACAGTGTCGGATTGAATTGAAGTTGTTATTTCGACTTGTTGCACTTAAGTGGTGACTTGGTGTGAGAAGATGCCCGTATAGCAATTCACGCATGTCAGAGTGTGTCAAGCGATTTGTGAAAGTGACATGGAATGATTTTGCTGCTATGATCAGCCTTCAAGACGTACTTTGCTTTTCTTTTGGGTTATTCTCAAACATAGCAGTTAGTTGTCAATTCAATTACTTAATAGTAATTGACTATGTAGGAATTTTCGCATTTGATACGGTGGCCTTTTAAATGCATATTTTTTTCTTTTAAAAACCCTTTTTATTTAGTACTTAAGTACCTTCATGTCTAATAAATAATGGGAAGGGATCGGTACACAAAGTTTATTTGTAACATATTTGTACCTACTACCTTACCTCCTCGTTTAAATCATACCTACCTACTGGCGTAGCGATTGATCGATGTGAAGTAGGTAGGTAGATATAACAACAACACCTACATTTTGACATTTCGCACTAAATCCTGAAAAAAAAAAAACATATTACAGTTAAAAAAACATTTAAGTACAGCGAGGTTCAAATTTTAATGAAATGTGTCTTAGAAAGAAAGAAAGAAAGAAAGAAAGAAAATACATTTATTTATTTTATTTACTGTTACTTAAGTCAAAGTATACCTAAATTATGCAAAAGTTTCTACTACTTAATCTTTAGTTGGATAATGGCTGTCATGTCAAAGGTTTCAGTTATATGCTCTAAACGTACTATACTTTGTATATAATATTCAAAGAAGAATAGCTAATTCTATCCACACAAAGAAAGTTGACCCACTTAAATCTACAAATTTAGTAGCAATGCACTTGCACATTCCGAAGACAAGTAAGGTGTATCTACTAACACTTATTTTTTTATTTACGCGTCACCTTCAATGTATATTAAGTATACATATTTAATACAAGTAAATAACATACGTGGGTGGGCTGCAACACCTGGGTATTTAAACATGGTTACTCAACTCTTTTGTCATTAAAAGAATAACAACATATTGCGAACATCTCAAACAATGCCTGTCTATCTTGACCTTAAAGAGTTCTCATGTAATTCCAGTGACGAATTTGACGAAACATTTTGCATACAACCATGGTCAAATATGGCTTCCTAGATTGAAAAATAGCTATGGATTCGACGTGGTGCTCAACAACAGTGAGCACAAGAGACCAACATAACTACTGCTTAGCATAAATAGGACACAGGTGTAGGTTAATAAGAGGAGCTGAATAAGGTATACCTAACTAAATTACTAAAATATGTAATAGCTATCGATCAAATTATTAAAATGTTCTAATTATAACAGCCAGCATACCCGTGAATAACCATCAGTGAGACTGCTGATAAAATGATTAAGCAGTTTATTAATTTTCCGAAATGAAATTAAAGTACACCTGCAAAATGTTGAACTTTCTGATAAACATGAATCTTATAAAGAAAAGAACCAGATGTATATACACAACACCAGCATGGAGAAAATAAATCTCTAACATCAACAATAAACACAAAAGAAAACGACATAACATAAATAACGTGAGATGCAGCTGACGAGACTCACATTAACCTTTTTGGGAGTCAGTTTACTTTCTGAGGGAGCAGTGAGCTCATATAGTGTTTCAACGACTCGTATTTAACAGTCAAACGCGTAATCCGATATCGGATGTTTACTAATGAGCTCATAACTTAACGGCTTGGCTGGCCTACTCAGATAAACACAAGTTTTGTACAAATCTTTAAAAAAAATTGAATAAAGTAGGCTGCTCTGATTCAAACAGTGCAAAGGCTAACAACAATGGGACCAATGACTACCTAGTAGGCAGCAGATGATCTAAGAAAATGGCCGAGTGTTATGTTCACGAAATTTTGCCATAGAAATGGATGTACTAACTCATACAGAACTTACTTTGCTTTGGCAACAAACAAAAATCAGAATGTCGACTTTCTTTTTTTTCTCTATAGATTTTTTTTGGACAATAAATGTTTCAGCTTAAGACAGATATAAGACTTATAGGCTTAAGAAAATAAACGAAAAATCGTGGAGTATCTTTGTTTAAAAAAAAAACAGGACATTTTTACCTCAAAGTAACCAAAACAAAACAAAGCCACGGCTTAAAAATACCCAATGTTAAAATATTAAAACTTATATGTGATGAAGTCGTCTAAATGATCACTTTTTCCTCTCTGACAAATGAGCTAGATTCGATAACGACTATTTGACCAAGTGCTAAACCAAGGGCGATACGCAGTGCTCCTTATTACACGTTCATTTTATGATGTCATAACTCTAATTGTATCAACTGTAACTTGTCCATGTTTAATTCGGTAGCATAATATGTAAATACGAGCGACTCATATGTGCATATGGTAAACAGATGGGGTTGCTCATGGTTATTACTAATGGCCGGTAACATTGAATATCCATGGTCACGAAATAATGCTATGTCCACAAATTTCCAAGCCTCTAAACGAAGATTCTCAGGCAAAAAAAACTTAACGTTAATATTCCCATACTTAGGCATTAGGAATCATTAGTTTTCTAGTTCATATTTGTGGAGAATGGATGTAGCTATCGTGACCGAGAGTTCATCACGAACTGACACGGTATCACGGTAACAACAACAACCTCATTAAAGCATGAATAGACTTTGTCTTAAATTAAAAGTTATTTCTAGTTTCATTTAGATTAAAAAAATAAGACCACGTTTGAGAAGGATCAAGCTCAATTGTCAAAACATTCAAATGATGTAATCTTTTTTTAATTACTTACTATGGGAAGTATTCGAGAACAATGGCTAAAATGTTGACAATTTACGAGTAGATACCTAGTTAATTCAACAATTTATTATTTTTTATGCGTTTAAATATTCCGTTCAATCAAACATTGCTGAAATTGCATTGTAGATAGATTCCTCATTGCTTTCTGCTTTCAAAATAGAATTTCCTAACATTGTAGTGATTGCAAAATACTTACTCACCCTCCTCATCACGCTGATAGAATTACCCACCTCAGTGGTAATAGCAGTAACGTACTCTGTTTTTTCCTTATTAATTACACGTTATTCAGCTCAGACACTCATCAAGACTTTATTTATGAGTTCACTAGGTACGTTTTGTATTATTACGTAGAACAATTCATACCTGTTTTACGCTTAATGAACGTCATTGGCGCCCCGGCGTCACACTGAGAAGCTTGTTTTGTTTCTCATAGCGCCATTAACTTACAAATACAATTTTTTTTTATGTTATGGTAAAAATAGTTATGAAATCTGTAATAGTAGGTACTGTTTACACCCGCAAGACCCAAAGTTAGGCCAAGTGTCACCAATTTTTAAAAATAGCAGAATAATCTTCTAGCTTTTTTGAATAGCCATATCACGTAACACTCATTATTACCTTTTATTCTATAAATTTTTAACCCAATTGGGGTTAAAAAAGTAGGCCGGACAAATTTCATGCAAATTCTTCCCGTTATCAAAGTAAAGCACGAGCTTTCTACATTTATTATGTAATTGGCTGCCTATTCCTGCTTAAAGAAAGTTTCCAGTTAGATAATTGCAACGATTGCATGCTAAATATATCACAGTCAGATTTCACTTCTTAGCAACTCTAGAACCATATGGAATCATTTCCGTCACAGGTTCATAACTCAAAAGTCAATATCTAGTTCTTAGTTACCGTGTTAGACCATTGAAATTACGGGTCAAGAACTGCAGTAAGCTTCAACTGGTTTCTTTAGTGCGGCTAGAGGAGAAAGTATTCGCAGCTAGACATTGCAATCCAACGGTGCTTTCTGCACGAAACTATTTCTCATGCTAGTATACAATAGAGGCTCTTACATCTGCTTTGAAACTGTTTGGAAAGGGTAAAACTTTTTCCGCCGCTTTCTGTTTTTGGTTAAAGTACAGTACATACTAGTCATATTTTTAGAAATCAATTAATCATGACATGACATGAATCATTTGGAATGCTTACAGTACCAAACACTAAATAAGTTTTGCTGAGTCCTTTTTTCTGTCTTGGTTACTTTTTTACAAGCTTTTTAATTGATTTTTAATTATTTATTTAACTTGCCCTGAAGTTGGACGACAATGCAAGTACAGTCAAGTTTTGTATTAAAAATAAAAACTTGAGCATAAACTTATTCATAACAGAATTCTTGCAACTAGTTTAGGTATGTACATAAAATATTATTCGAAATACACCAGAAAAGTTAAAAGATTCCTTTTTCCTTTTCGTCTGTCGCGTGCATTGCATTGCATAGGTATAAGTAAGTTTATATCATGGTATATTTGAATGTTGCATGTGTATCCTCTTATCACCAAGGCCACTACGTCACATGCGATAATATTGTCGCAAATTTTGTTATCTTCACTTATTTATTTTGATTTCGTTATTGATTAGACTGATATTGAAATTTGGTTAAAATCTTACTGAATCTGCAGTATCGAAACGGAAGTACTTAAGTGTTTAGAAGTGCACGGTGTCTACCGTACCGACCGTAACGTGCACCCCAGGCCTCTTGAATAGAAACAACTGGAGGTCTTTGAGGGATATCTATGTCCAACAGTGGACCTGCTAAGGCTGATATGATGATGATGGCGATAAATAATGCAACTGTGTACTTATTCAAAACTATTTAGCACCAAATATGGTCTCGAAGTGCCTTCGTATTATGTTGCATTGCATGTCGACTGTTACTTGTGCACTGTATCAGACAGAATCAATCTTGATCTCATAATTATTTATTTAACCAGTCTCTGTACTTATTGCCCTTTATATTCACCTCGACATAACTCGACAATGTATTAATAGGCAACCCACCTATTGTTAACTGTAAAACTACTTTTTTTGAATCGGCCTTACATAGGTCTAGAACAGAATGAATGTAATAGACGTAAGTGAATGAGTGCCCTGTGCTTCTCTGTACTTGGCTATATCTTCCACCAGTTTTCCACCATTTGAAAAGATCCTCTGTCTACTATCAGTGAGTTAAGTTGGGATTTAGTTAGCTCTATTTGCCAATTATTAGTGGCATTTACCTCTAAATCATACTTTATAGACAAGATTGACCGTAGTCAATAAAACAACAAACACGCAACGCGGAGTCCTTTCTAGGTCGTCCGCAGGTCGTCTACCTCAGCTTTTATTTACCTTTTAAGTTCATGGCTATTACATTTCTTAATAAGGTGTACATTACTATAATTATCTTGCCTTATATACTGACTCCATTAAACCTACTACCATTGAGTTGAGATGTTTGTTGGTCGTCGTGACGTGTTCTGTCATTGATCAACTGTATTATTTAAAGCAGGCATTTTTAATATTTTGGTTTTAACGGCACACTTTTCGTTCATCAAAGTTTCAAGGCACACCAGTAAAAAATAGCCAAGTGCGAGTCGGACTGGCGCGTAGAGTACCTAAAAGATTCCGTACTCCGTACAGTATACTCATACATAACATATATGTATAACATAACGGACAGGGGAGGCTTATTCATAGGGTCTCGTTGACACCTTTTGTACGAATCGCAAAATCGCATACACTTAGCGGTGATCGCGGCACACCTGAAAATATACGTGGGATAGGGTCAAAGGGGCAGGCCCTCCCTTGGTGTGTTGTAGGAGTATACAAACAATTGATTGAATATCTCAAAATCAGACAGTAGTTTTTCTTTTAGGATCGAGAGTCGAATCGCACGTTCCAAAACAATACAATGACTTTTTACTGAACACCAACACAATATAGTAAACAGTACAGAAAACATAGGGAGGTACTCGTAGATGGAGATTTTCCGAGTTAAGCAATAGGCGTCCTACCTACTACATTCATAACCAAGATTAAACGATTTCATATATTAATCCTAGATTGTGTATGCGGCCCTAAGTGTGGTAAGAATTAACAGATCGATTTAAAGCATTTAAGACTTATTTAAGAATAACCCTCTTTAGTAGTCTTTACCACAGACAACATAGAGCAGTCTGAGTGGACCGGCTTCCATATCGGCAGCGGGCGACCTCACGCGGCCGCGGCTGGCCATTCACCCCCAGTTTGTTCCTTTTTCAAACCGCGAACGTGACCAATCGGGGATGCGCTTCGTCGGTGTCAACAACGGTGATTGGTCCGTTTTGGCGCCTAAATGTTTTTTATTTTAATTCGTTACGAGGACTATGTTTTAAAAGTCAGACGTTAGGTAAAAACCGGCCAAGTGTGAGTCGGACTCGCGCACCATGGGTTTTGTACTTTGTGGGTTATTTAAGTCGAAATATATTCTACTATAATTGTTGCCAGCGACTCCGTCCGCGTAGAAAAATGCAATTTTTCCGGGATAAAAACTATTCCATAGAATAGTACATACCTATCCCTCCCCGAGACTCAAAATTAATTTAAATTGGTAAACTTTCTCATGTATAATATTAGTATTAGTGGGATATTTGAATTATGTTACAGTTATCGCATTATCTGGCTTGCTAATGCGCTTATTTGAATATAAAAGCGATAAAAACGACCTTGTGAATACTAAAATGTTATGGGCTCATGTACTATGGGTGTGCGAACTTGTATCGTATTGCATAGTTCTTTAAAACATAAAATAACAGTTTACAATAAGAAACCAGTGTGCAAAAGGCGAACTTGTCCCTTAAAGGGATCTCTTCTAGTTAGACGTACCCTTTGAACGATTGACGGGACAGCCGAAACGAGAAGCAAACACGTCATGAAAAGTTAAAATTCGATTTCACTTGGCTTAAAAAAACCGCATCGAAATCAGTCCTACTTACAGTTTAAGAGCTACTATGCCGCTGTCAGACTTCAAATTTATAACAAGCATACTTTTTTTTATTATTCGATTGGATGGCAAACGAGCAAGTGGGTCTTCTGATGGTAAAAGATCACCACCGCCCATAGACACCTGCAATACCAGGGGGATTGCAGATGCGTTGCCAACCTAGAGGCCTAAGATGGGAGGGACTTTTGCGTCGGGATTTAAAAAACTATTCCACATAATGGTTTCCAACTTCCGCTCTTCGAATTCCCAACAAACAGGGGTCCAATGGATGTCAAATTAGCGGTTATTGTCTTATGTCACGCACACAGACACCCTTTTATTGTACCTTCACACACCCGCTTTTAATGATCCTAATCTAAAAAAAATTTTAGCGTTCCGTACCTCAAATGCCATAAACGAAACCCTAAGTTTGTCTTATTTATTTTTTAATTAATATGTAATTTGAAAAACCATTTGAATGTTCTGCTAAGTCAGTAATCAACTAGTGATTTCTAACTCTACATTCATAATTTTGTATTTTTGTTTTATTGCGCTCCGTTTTAATTACCATTTTGTCCTTTCTATGTAATAGTTACATATTTGCTGTGACTTATTTTGCAATAAGTATTTTTCTATAAAAAGACACGTCAAGAATAGATTGCTTACCTTCTTTGTAATGCTATAAATATAAACGCAGTGTAAGTACACACTAAATACATTTATCCATCAACTACCCACGCTACTATTGTGTTGCATTCGTATCTGATCGCACCTTCTGTACCTTTTACATCATTCTATGCAAATGCAATTTTTACATCACTTTATGGTATCGAACGTTTTCGTAACCCATTTAGGGGGAGTTGTGACGCGTAACTCTACAATAAGGGGTTTCTTGGCAGGTGAAACATCACTAGATGGCGTTAGTTTGACGTTACGGTCTTGCTTTGACTGACTCATTTAGTCATTTAATCAATCACAAACTTTTAGATTCTCATTCGATTATCACACAATTCGCACACCGAAGCTACCAAAGAACGGTCCCGGGTTTCCTAGAATTAGCGGCGCCATCGCACAGACATACACAGACACAACGGTCAAACTTATAACACCCCTCTTTTGCGTCTTGGGTTAAAAATAGAATAGCGAATTTACTTGAATACGGGAAATAAATAACTTAATTAATTACATCTTATTGTATCAAAATAAAATTGTAACCAGGGTCTTATACAAAGTAACAAAACGACCGAAACAAATTTGAGGACGATCGTTCTATCTATTCGTTGAAAGTAAATCAAAATGAACAAAGCAATAAAACTAAAAAACAAAGCAAATAGCCCTAGGTGCGGCAGCGCCCTATTAGCATAGGGGAGACCGGGGAGCGCCGGCGAGGGGAATACGGGCCAAATTGACGTGCAGGAAGGGTAATTGAAATTTAAATGGGCTCTGCATTTATTGCAGCTGGAATTGCATTACAATGCTAAATAATAGTTTCACTGTTATCCATACAAATGAGGGATCGTAAACAAATTGTTTTGTCTGCGTAGACTTTAGTTAAGATTAAGGAATTAAGGCTGTCACAGACTACGCAGATGCGGTAATATTTTATCTGCAGATAAAAACGTAATGATCTGAAGCTATCACACACTACGCAGATGTGATAATATACGAGACGCATACATTCAGTCCAAATCCTTCAAACTGAGTAGACGTGTTTTTTGGTGCGGATTCTTTATACAGGATGTTTTCGTGTTTATCTCTTTTATATTTACTAGACAGCTCGTCAGATGACGATTCTGACTATGTATCGCATCACATCGCATCGCATCGTATCGCATCGCATCGCATCGCAACAATGTGAGAAATATTTCATCCATCCATCCATCGCATTGCATCGCATCGCATCGCATCGCATCGCACCGCATGGCATCGCACCGCATCGCATGGCATCGCATGGCATCGCATAGCATAGGATCGTATCGCATGGCATCGCATAGCATAGGATCGTATCGCATCGCATCATATCGCACCGCATCGCATCGCATCGCATTGTATCGCATCGCATCGCATCGTATCGCACCGCATCGCATAGCATTGGATCACATCGCATCGTATCGCATCGCATCGTATCGCATCACATCGTATCGCATCGCATCGCATCGCATCGTATCGCATCGCATCGTATCGTATAGCATCGTATCGCATCGCACCGCATCGCATCGCATCGTATCGCATCGCATCGCATCGCATCGCATCGCATCGCATCGTATCGCATCGCATCGTATCGCATAGCATAGGATCGTATCGCATCGCATCATATCGCACCGCATCGCATCGCATCGCATCGCATCGCATCGTATCGCATCGCACCGCATCGCATCGCATAGCATAGGATCGTATCGCATCGCACCGCACCGCATCGCATCGCATCGCATTGTATCGCATCGCATCGCATCGTATCGCACCGCATCGCATAGCATTGGATCGCATCGCATCGTATCGTATCGCATCGTATCGCATCGCATCGCATCGTATCGCACCGCATCGCATCGTATCGTATAGCATCGTATCGCATCGCACCGCATCGCATCGCATCGCATCGCATTGTATCGCATCGCATCGCATCGTATCGCAGGATTAGCGAGCAAGATGGTGGTAGCAATCCGGGCGGACCGTGCACAAGGCACACATTTTTTGATATATCGATTTTTTTTACCCAAGCCTATTTTATCACATCAACCTGTATCTATCTGCAGATAAAATCTGTACCATATTTGTAGCGGCAGATGTTATACGCAGATCAACAGATGATAATCTGTGACATCTGTCGATATATGTCGGTGCCCGCAGATGCTTGACGATAAAATATAAGTTATCTGCGCAGTGTGTTTTGGCTCATTGAATTGTATAGGGAGCGATATGGACAGATATCTGCGCAGATGCAGATATCTTACCGCATCTGCGTAGTCTGTGACGGCCTTTAATTGGAGCTTAGGAGTAATCCGCCGTCTTATAAATACTTAAGTTGAGACAGTTAATCACCCATGTCGCACCACAGCTCTGAGAAAGTGGCCTCTGTATTTATTCAAGTGGCGTACCTAAATCTTTTATTTACCTTCTTCCAAGTCATTACTTTCATAACAATTTACTATATCATAGTTAAACATAGCAGTTAATTAGAATAAAGTGCTTCCTTCTAATTATTGAAGGCTTGATTAGATAACATGAAATTGACAACAGTAAGGCTCGTAGATATTTCCTTATTTCTTCTTTCAAGCGATGCTTAAGCCATCCAACCGATTGTCGACCTGTGTACGGTCCCTTATTTTTTACTTGCTTACTTTTATAGTAAGTTTTGTATATTTCTACTGTAAAGGTTTCATTTCTTCGCTCATTGTTCAGAACTATTAGTCGCCAACACCTAAAGAATTATTATTCAAACTTTTCCACGGGATCAACTCTTGTTTTCAAATCGTTATCACTCCAACCACGTGGAATAATTATGTCGTAAACATTATCTTTACACGCTGATAACTCGTCATCTATTTTTAGATAACTTAACAACGCTAACGTAATTAATTCCAATCACGCAGCCGATCATACAGTGACCGTTACGAATGCAAAAAACTTACTCGACCAACGAAACGAAAATAACGAACATGATATAAAAAGCAGTCAAGATGATGAAGTTCAAATCATTATTCCGTAGAGGACCAAGCCAGGGCAAGCAGGAGCCGGCGTTGAAAGGCGCTCCGTCGGTGTCTAGCTTGGACTCCAAGCACCACAAAGTAGCCCCCACCCGTGATAAGAGTCTGAAGATCTTCGGGTCGAAAGAGAAGCTCCACAAAGCGCATAAGAAGAAAGAGTTAGGGAATAACAATGCGGTTCTAGAGGATCAAGAAGGGGAGTTCGAGGATGCGCAGGGACAGTTTGGGAGTGCGGAGGAGCTGTCGGTGCGGGGCTCGCAGGAGTGCGTCAGCCTGCCCGTCATGCTGAACGCGGATCATCACATGCCAGGGTTCCAGGAGGTCGAGCTGAGATCCAGGCTGCCGTCGGAGGTAATAAACATTCTTGCTATAAATACTTATCTGTCCTTTTAAAAGTAATGCATACCTATGCGTGCATAAAATTTTGAACTGAAATGTTATTACCCATGAGATTGCCTTTTTTATACCATAATTCCTTCCCTCCGTCCTACGGTGCCAAAAGTTGTTGCTATGATTGTTATTGTATTAATTCATATTAATATAGTTGAAATTTATTCGTTTGAAAAAGGCAGCAAAGTAGAATTGGATGTAAGACGTGAACTAACTAAATAAAATCAGAAGGCCTGATATTGAAACTACACTAACGGGTCGGGTGATGTGCTCGCATTTTCACAGCAAAAGCTGTTAAAACTGTCTACATTACAGCATATCATCAGTGCTTCTAATCAGGATGCAAAAACTGTCACTGTTGTCATCATCATCATCATGTAAGACGTTATCTTTACTCCTTTTAGGCATCACTGGCATCTGGTGCCCGAGAGCTGGAGTCCCTCCGGAGGGAGCTAGAAGCTAGCGCTATGGAGCGAGCGCAGCTGCAGACCAAGGTTGACGAGCTGTTGGAGAGAGCTGGCGAAGCGGAGCGGCTGCGAGCCGAGCTGGATCGACTTAAGGTTAGTGTGTGTATCTATACTTGAAACTTGTCGCAACAGGTCCCAGGACTGGAACTGTTGCGTAAGGAGCTGAAAGCAACTGTCTATAGCGGGCACAGCTGCTGAATTAAATCACTGACATAGCCCGAAGAATTGCCCGATAGAATGAATTGACTGAATGATTGAATTGATTGATTGATTGAATTGGCCGATGGGGTCAAAAGGTTCTCAAATGGCGTCCGCGGACCGGGAGACGAGCTGACGGTAGGCCTCCAACAAGATGGAGCGACGACCTGGTTAAGGTCGCGGGATCGCGGTGGATGTGAAAAACACAAGACCGGTCCGATTGGAGAGCCTTGGGGGAGGCCTGTGTCCAGCAGTGGACGTCTTTCGGCTGACATGATGAGAATGTAATATTGACACCACTGGCGCCATGAGTTTGAAGCTTTTGGGAACGAGTAGTTAAAGCTGCGAAGTACTCAATTGTGTAATCGCTTATAGAATTGTTTACAATTTAATTGATTTAGCAGCAACTTGTTGTACTACAAGTATAAAAGTTTCGTTTTTTATGTAAATATCTTCCTAATACCTACAAAATCTGCAAAAACGTACTTATTGTCTCTATTTTTTTTCCTACTGCCCAGTAGTGTGACGTGTATGGGCTGGAAATGATGATGTAAATATTAAATATCAGGCTCAACTCCTTGTCTTTTCCAGCTGGTAGAGTCAGAGCGAGAGGCAGCACTGGAGCGTCTGGCGGACGAGAACGGTGCGTTGCGCGCGCGGCTGCGCGGCGTGGCGCACTCGCCGCTGTCGGACAGCGAGAAACGACAACTGCTGCTCGCGCCCGCGCCGCGGCGGATGCACTCCTCCGCGCCTGCTAGCATTGCGCTCGCACACAATGTAAGTGGACAGTGTTTATAGCTTACTAACTTATGCCCGCGACTTCGTCTGCGCGGATCTAGGTTATCGCGCGGTGGCGACCTCTACCGGAATAAAGTGGTATCCTATGTTGATCCTTAGGGTTCAAACTACCTACATATCAAATTTCATCAAAATCGGTTCAGTGGTTTCGACGTGAAAGCGTAACAGACAGACAGACAGAGTTACTTTCGCATTTATAATATTAGTAGGGACTAGCCTTTATCTTTGCTTCGCTGACATGAATCATTGGATCTGGCAATTGAATTCGAATTGTAGTATTTAATTAAATTCCAATGGGATTTGCAAAAATTACACTGTGGTCTTTTTAGGCCTGTAGTACACGATTTGTCAATAAAGATGTATTTTTAACGAATAAAAAAGTGCTTGCATAATCTCCATTATTGTGTACTACCTACTCAGAATAATTTGCTTCTAGCGTGGAGGATACGTTTACTTGACAGTTGTATAATATAGTGTAGCTGTACTTTACTTTAATGAAATTAATTTATGTGGCAATTAAATTCACCATAGTTTATAAGTACTAACATTATTTTTAAGATACACAAGAACAAGAAGAAGAAGTTTTTTTTAACAAGAATGAGATCAATGTTATCTTTATGAATTAAATAAAGTATTATTATTATTGGCAGGGCGAGGGAGACAGCGGCGATGCGTCAACGCCAGAGTGGGACAAACACTCGTCGTCGTCTCTTAGCGAGGTGTCGGTCGCCTGTCTGCAGGACAAGATCTTGCAGATGGAAGAGCACCATTACAGGTGAGCAAGACACGACGCTGGCTATCGACAGCTGAAGTCAGGGCCTTAGTCTACGTACGCTCTATGCGGTTTGACCGCGCCGTCTCTTTCTCAAGCGATATCTTGAAGAGGGACGGCAAGCTAAAACCGTACCTAGCCTAGCCATCTAGGCGCCCCGGGCGAGTCATGCCCTTAGCGCCCCTTTAAATGCGACAAGCGACAAAATGACAACTTGTGTTTGTTAGACGCGGAATACTCATACTCACTTCACAACATAAGTCCATAAAAGTTAATACGCTTTTAGCTTTTCTTTAGATTGATAAAAATAGGTATCCATATTATGTGGTGATTTATTTATTTACTTATTTATTTATTCTGGAGACAACAACAGACAACAAGACAGACAACAGCTTTAACATACAGATTTAAAAAAGTAGCAATAGATACAGAAAACCAATTAAAGGTTCTCGCCGGTAATAGCAATAGCAGTGTAGGTACAAATAATAGCAGAATGCCCGCACAGAGTTCACTTGGGCACAAAGAAAGTAGTGATAATACTAATAACAACAACACTAAAGTAATGACGAATTGACAGAGAAGAAATATTCCACTTAGATTAAATTGAATTAATTTACAGCAAAAACAACAAGAAAAGGTCTTAAGGCACACTCTCAAAATAATGATTCACCAGAGTACGTCTCAAGCTACGGGTGTTAACATTGAACACGTCGATAACAATCTCCCTAGTAAGGTTATTTAATTGTCTACTTGCACGTATAGGAAAAATGTTCCGCCTATAGCTAGATGATCCGCGGGGCACAGAAATAGGTGGCAGATTTACAAATAGATCGAATTCAAGGACCAATAATTTAGTTATCCTTTAAATGCTAAAATCCTCCTTTCAAATCTCCGTCTCCAGTACAAGTGAAGAGCTGCAGGCGACGCTGGCCGAGCTGGCCGACCTCCAGACGCAGCTCGCCGACGCCCACGCCGACAACGAGCGGCTCGCCGACGAGAAACAAGTGCTGCTCGAGTCGCTGTGCCGCCAGACTGAGAAGCTGGAAGACAGCCGCACCAAGGTATGTGCTCTGTTTGCAAAAGGACGTTCTTTGTAAAGATAACATTAGGTATTGTAAAAACTAAGACGAAAAATAATACAGATCATAGAAATATACATACAGACCATACAGTACAAACCACGAAAAGATGCTACTAAGCCACAACAAGTTTCGTCAGGTAACTTAAGCTAAAAACAAGAAAAGAAATATACATCTACCATATTAAATGTTATTGAACGGATTACTCACGTCTTAAATCGAGTTTAGCTCGACATGTTTCGGGTTATTTCGAAACCCTTCATCACTGGAGCACGCGACTCGGCGGCTGCCGCAACACGCGCACTACGCGCCACCGCTCTGATCGCGCGACTGTCCGACGAAACTAACTTAGGCGCACAACTACCCACATTTTCATCGTCATTTTTATTGTCACTGTCAAATGTAGGGTAGCACACAACACTAACAACATCTACCCACAACTGGCTCCGCCAAAAACGCTTTCATTTATTGCGCATGTCAAACCCCAGCCCGACCCACACCCAGTCCAAAAGTAGCGAAAACACCCGCCACATTACCGCGCTGTATTGCCAATGATATTCGATGAACCAGGTACGAGCCCGATCTAGGATCACAACCCCTTTCGCGCATTCGCACCACCAAAGCCCGCACTAACGTTTTTGTTTCGGAACACCATGGACCGGCCGTCTCCACCGCGACTGGGACAAAATCATACCCCGGCGTAAAGATTGTTGTGAAGATTGGCTACGTCAGCCATGTAAGGGCTAAACGTTCAACTAAGAACACTTACAACGCTTCGGTCCGCCAGTGATTTCTAAACATTTTTGCAATACTTACTTCCAGGTGGACACACTTCAAGAAATGCTTCTCCGTGAAGGAGTGGAGCCAGAGACGCTTCTCTCCGGGGACACAGACCAACAACTATTGGCAGTTCTCAAGGTAAACTAGTACAAAAGTATCGAATCAATAATTAGAAAGAAAGTAACGAATCTATACTGATAAGACTAAAAATCTCTCTTTTCAGGTGTCTCAGGAAGAGAGAAGGCTTTTGATTAGTAAACAGGAGCAGTTAGAGGCAGATATAGCTCAAGCTAAAACCTCGTTGGAGGAAAAAACCAAAGAAACCGAAACGCTCGCCGAACGAGTTCGGTAAGTATCAATCACTAAAAATGAATGACTGACTGATAGACAACGCGCAGCTTAAATCACCGGACCTAGAGACTTGAAGTTTGACGGATATGTTCCTTGAAAATCGTTGAGGTGAATTAAAAAGGGATTTTTCATTATTCCTACACGATAAGATTTAGCTAATTCGTACTCTACCACAGGAGTAAAGCCGCGGGATAAGCTAGTAACCTTCATAAGATAACATTTACTTTGAAAGCATTGAATTGTATGCCCTGTATAAAATACTAATTTAATTTCTCCAGTTTTAACAGCTACTTCCCAAAACCCACCAAAATGTGATGCGTACAGAGACAATTTTATGAAACTGCATGATATTAATATTTCTTGAGCGTCCGTGAGATTTCATTGATAGAATTACTAAATTAAACAGTTCAAAGCAAGATCACAAGACAGTTAGAACAGATTAAGTCAGATTGTAAGTAGTGAAAGCCTATGAAACCTGAACCTATGAAAAAAATCTTCCGAAAAGATTGAAACTTCGACTTAAAAACAACGACGACTAAGGCCGTCTTGCAGGAAAAAATAAATCTTGATTTACTAGTTAAACCTGGCTTAAGCTTGACAGTTCCATACATTTTGACACTAACTCGAGATTTATTCGTTTTCAGCAAGTAGCCATTAGAAATAACAGTTCATCTTATATCGTGAGTTGAGCCGTTTAATTTAGTAACTGTATGATATCGCAAGAACGGCAGATGCTGATTTGGGACCATTTCGTGACATATATACCTTTATTTTGTTTTTTTCTCTTTTTTTTTTTTATTCATTGTTGGTCACGAATAAATGTTTTCTTTCTTTCTTTTATTGTTATAGAACATTAGAGAGCACTTTAGAGCGGTGCGAGGCAGAGAGACTGCAATGGGAGCACGAGGCGGGGGCCGCGCGGGAGCTGGCGGCCGCCAGGCAGCACCAGCTTACCACTCTGGGGGAGCTGCTCGACCAGGCCAAAGCTAAGGTGGGAGGGTATTTTTTGTTTTTCGACGTTCATTATGGGTACGTATCAAAATATATAAAGTTTAAAAATAATAATGGACAAAATACCTACATAATGGTCATTTGCTATAATTAATTTTGACGACCGGATGGCCAAGTGGTTAGAGAACTTGACTACGAAGCCTGAGGTCCCGGGTTCGAATCCCGGTCGGGGCAAATATTTGTATGATGAATACGAATGTTTGTTAATTCATAATTCATTTCATTTCATTTTGTTCTCGGGTCTTGGATGTTTAATATGTATTTAAGTATGTATTTATCTATATAAGTATGTTTATCCGTTGCTTAGTACTCATAACACAAGCTTTGCTAAGCTTACTTTGGGGCTAGGTCAATTGGTGTGAATTGTCCCGTGATATTTATTTATTTATAATGCAATTTTCTTGGTAATTCTCAACTTTACAAGATTTTCATAAAATAAACCTAACCTAAACCAATCGGTAGGTTACACGATTTAAAAAGTTCTTTTAACCAAGTGTCATAAAAAATGTGGTATAAGTAATGGCCATTATATATTTCGTCCATTATTCGTTTTAAACTTAATGTATTTTGATACGTTCCCGTTCATTATGATCTTGGGTATGTTACGTCATATCCATACATTACGTCAGGGGTCACCAATAGTTTCTTCACGGGTCCAGTTTTTTGAATAAACTTATCATCGCGGTCCGGCCGTCCGTTGCCATTGTCATAATGATTTCGTCATACAATTAGAGGGGTGGAATATGGATTACTCCTTACTTCTTTAAATCATTCTCTTTCACCTTTCGACTTTTTTTCACACAATTCTCTGTCTATTTATAGTTTAAAAAACATATTTCAGGATTTTTATCTCTAATAACTAACGTAGAGTACAAAGGATTATAATTTTTTCCCCGTATATGTTTTTAGATTTTTAAAAATGATATTTGTTATATTCTTCTTCAATCAATCGATCATATCATCCCACATGTGCTGGCTGTATAGGCTGCTGAGTAAAGACCTCTTCATATTTGCGCCACTGTTCCCGGACCAATGCCAGTCTCATCTACAGTTTATCAGCCGACTACCAGACAGAAAGAGAAGGAATAGTATTCGTCTTCGCAGCCCCAGTTTTAACACTTTTAAATGTTACTTACTAAGGGGCTGTTTCACCATCCATTGATTAGTGTTAACTGGTGGTTGAATGTGATGCCGTCTCTATTTGTTTTGTTGGAATAGACGGAGATTGCAGAGATTGCAGGTGGTAGGACCTTGTGCAAGGTCCGCCCGGATTGCTACCACCATCTTGCTCGCTAATCCTGCCGTGAAGCAGCAGTGCTTGCACTGTTGTGTTTCGGTGTGGAGAGTAAGACAGCCGGTGAAATTACTGGCACTCGAGGCATCCCATCTTCGGCCTGTAGGTTGGCAACGCATCTGCAATACCACTGGTGATGCAGATGTTTATGGGTGGTCGCGATCTCTTACCATCAGGAGACCCACTTGCTCGTTTTCCATCCAGTCGAATAAAAAAAAAAGACGGCATCACATTTAATTTTAGTTAACACTAATCAATGTATGGTGAAACAGTCCCTAAATGTTTTTTAATATGTCCTCTGTAGCTAGCGGAGCGTGCCGGCGCGGCGGACTCGTGCGTGGAAGCGGAGGCGGCGGCGGCGGCGGCGCGGCGCGAGGCGGAGGCGGCGGCGGCGCGCGCGCACGCGCTGCACGACCGGCTCGCGCACGCCATGCGCCAGCTCGACCGCGCGCACAGCGACGCGCGGAAACTGCACGACGACGCACTTGTGAGTCCATACATCAAACGTGTACCTCATCATCAGCCGGAAGACGTCCATTGCTGGACAAAGGCCTTCCCCTTAAGGTGATATCAGACGGTTCATTTTTCATTCATTTTCGCCTTTCATTTGGTACCTTTCACTCGAAATGAAAATATCCAACACTGTTGGTCGGTTGATTTTGTGTTCAGACGAGTGAAAGAGTACTGAATGAAAGACGAAAATGAACGAAAAATGAACCGTCTGATCTGACCTTTAGAACGCCATAATGAACGACAACTCGCCACTTGCATCCACCAGTTTCCCGCAACTCTCACGGTGTCGTCAGTCCACCTGGTGGGAGGCCTGCCAACGCTTCGTCTTCCGTGTACCTATTACGGTCAACCAATTTGATTTCTGTAGGCCAGGCCAGGAGGCCACCATGGAAGCTTAGCAATAGTATATCGTACAACAAGAGCATCAAACGAGCTATTTTACCCGAGGCGTTCATATAGCCACCCGGTACGGCGAGGGTGTATAAACACGTCGAGGGGAAAATGAGTTTAATGCTCGAGTTTTACACTCTGCTTTTCACTTCGATGGCGAGGAAATGAAGTAGCAACAGTGGAAACAATGATTCACTTTCTATGTACCTTTTATTTTCTATGCATTATTATAATGGAATTATTATTTTAATTTTACAGTTTTATTATGATTGATTTGATTGATTTTTAGTTTTTTTATAAATTAAAAAACATGTAGAAACTTTTTTGTTTGTGGCTGTTGACACCTGATTACCTTGTTCTTGTGTTACTATTAGACGAAGATGCACTAGAGCATAAAAAGTCATTTTATGTAGCCTAAATACAGCATAAACACGAACCTAACGAGCATGAGAAATGAAAAGTAAATAAATGTCATTGCAACACGGACAAATTGAATAAAAATATTTGGACCTTGACTTTGTCACGTCATGTTTATTTACTTCCAGGTGTCCCGCAACAACGCCAAGTCCACGATCTCTGAGCTGGAGTTCCAGCTGGAACAGCTGCGACAGGAGAAGGCGGCGCTGCAGGCCGAGCTGCAGGGTGCCCACGACGCGGCCAACGAACTGCAGATACAAGTGAGTACAGTTAGAAGGCGGCGCTGCAGGCCGAGCTGCAGGGTGCCCACGACGCGGCCAACGAACTGCAGATACAAGTGAGTACAGTTAGAAGGCGGCGCTGCAGGCCGAGCTGCAGGGTGCCCACGACGCGGCCAACGAACTGCAGATACAAGTGAGTACAGTTAGAAGGCGCGCTGCAGGCCGAGCTGCAGGGTGCCCACGACGCGGCCAACGAACTGCAGATACAAGTGAGTACAGTTAGAAGGCGGCGCTGCAGGCCGAGCTGCAGGGTGCCCACGACGCGGCCAACGAACTGCAGATACAAGTGAGTACAGTTAGAAGGCGGCGCTGCAGGCCGAGCTGCAGGGTGCCCACGACGCGGCCAACGAACTGCAGATACAAGTGAGTACAGTTAGAAGGCGGCGCTGCAGGCCGAGCTGCAGGGTGCCCACGACGCGGCCAACGAACTGCAGATACAAGTGAGTACAGTTAGAAGGCGCGCTGCAGGCCGAGCTGCAGGGTGCCCACGACGCGGCCAACGAACTGCAGATACAAGTGAGTACAGTTAGAAGGCGGCGCTGCAGGCCGAGCTGCAGGGTGCCCACGACGCGGCCAACGAACTGCAGATACAAGTGAGTACAGTTAGAAGGCGGCGCTGCAGGCCGAGCTGCAGGGTGCCCACGACGCGGCCAACGAACTGCAGATACAAGTGAGTACAGTTAGAAGGCGCGCTGCAGGCCGAGCTGCAGGGTGCCCACGACGCGGCCAACGAACTGCAGATACAAGTGAGTACAGTTAGAAGGCGCGCTGCAGGCCGAGCTGCAGGGTGCCCACGACGCGGCCAACGAACTGCAGATACAAGTGAGTACAGTTAGAAGGCGGCGCTGCAGGCCGAGCTGCAGGGTGCCCACGACGCGGCCAACGAACTGCAGATACAAGTGAGTACAGTTAGAAGGCGGCGCTGCAGGCCGAGCTGCAGGGTGCCCACGACGCGGCCAACGAACTGCAGATACAAGTGAGTACAGTTAGAAGGCGGCGCTGCAGGCCGAGCTGCAGGGTGCCCACGACGCGGCCAACGAACTGCAGATACAAGTGAGTACAGTTAGAAGGCGGCGCTGCAGGCCGAGCTGCAGGGTGCCCACGACGCGGCCAACGAACTGCAGATACAAGTGAGTACAGTTAGAAGGCGGCGCTGCAGGCCGAGCTGCAGGGTGCCCACGACGCGGCCAACGAACTGCAGATACAAGTGAGTACAGTTAGAAGGCGCGCTGCAGGCCGAGCTGCAGGGTGCCCACGACGCGGCCAACGAACTGCAGATACAAGTGAGTACAGTTAGAAGGCGCGCTGCAGGCCGAGCTGCAGGGTGCCCACGACGCGGCCAACGAACTGCAGATACAAGTGAGTACAGTTAGAAGGCGGCGCTGCAGGCCGAGCTGCAGGGTGCCCACGACGCGGCCAACGAACTGCAGATACAAGTGAGTACAGTTAGAAGGCGGCGCTGCAGGCCGAGCTGCAGGGTGCCCACGACGCGGCCAACGAACTGCAGATACAAGTGAGTACAGTTAGAAGGCGGCGCTGCAGGCCGAGCTGCAGGGTGCCCACGACGCGGCCAACGAACTGCAGATACAAGTGAGTACAGTTAGAAGGCGCGCTGCAGGCCGAGCTGCAGGGTGCCCACGACGCGGCCAACGAACTGCAGATACAAGTGAGTACAGTTAGAAGGCGCGCTGCAGGCCGAGCTGCAGGGTGCCCACGACGCGGCCAACGAACTGCAGATACAAGTGAGTACAGTTAGAAGGCGGCGCTGCAGGCCGAGCTGCAGGGTGCCCACGACGCGGCCAACGAACTGCAGATACAAGTAAGTATAGTTCTTCTCTTTTAAAATATGGCTTGCTGTCCTAATTAATAGGACACTTTTGCCAGTGTCAAAGTACTCTCTTTGAGAGGGACGTTGTACGGTGATTGTAGTTTTTGCAACTTGATAGTAAAATTCCAGAAACCACGTGGAAACAATTTGCGCATTAAAAAATGACAGACACGAGAGCAATATAGAATTTTGTGATCACACTAATCACTGTTCAGTGTTAAGGTTAATCGCCGCATAAAACACTATCAAAATTATACTTCAACTAGCCAAAACAGAAATAGTAAAATTAAATATTGTCTACATCCGCCATGTTCGAATGCCACATATCGAATCTCGTAAGTATAGTTAAAGTGAGAAAAATGACTATGACATAATTTTGATTTATGACATTGACATAAGATGGATTTTTACTTAGCCTCTGTAAACATTTTTTCGCTATCTTTAACCGTGAACTATTAACAATAATAATAAAATCCAAATTTTATAGATACTAATCAAAATTTTATTATTTATTTCACCGTGCTGAAATTAAGTGAAAAAACATTAAAATACGAAAGTGAGAAGAACGGTACGATAGATAGTTGCTCGCCTATATACTTAGTAGAAAATAACAGCTTAAATAATTCTTTGGTGACACTATTTACCGGCCCGGATAATACCGACATGGAAATACCGACCCGATATTTCGTGTACCTACACGCCCATAGAAACTCATGTCAGTTCGACGTAATTTTGTACGGGCGTACACAGTCAAGGGCAAAGATATCGACACGGCCAAAGTTGCATAAATATGTATACACGGCCTTAATGTTAACTGCATAAAGTCGTGTATACATATTTTTGTAACTTTGGCCGTGTCGATATCTTTGCCCTTGAGTGTACATGAAAATTCGGTATTTTCATGTCGATATTATCCGGGCCGCACCTATATTTTTTACCGACTGGTTCAAAAATTTTATACAGTTTTGTAGCATTATGTATACCGATTTCTTCAATTATCTACTGGTATTTCCAAGTGAAGTCCCTTCAAAAGCCCATGGTCATAAGCTTACTAGCTTTTGCCCGCGGCTCCGCCCGCGTGGTACTCGGTTATCGTGCGCTGTTCCCTCGGGAACTGTGCATTTTTCCGGGATAAAAAGTAGCCTATGTCACTCGGGCCCATGAACTATCTGTATGCCAAAAATCGTTGATCCGTCGCTCCGTTACGGCGTGAAAGACGGACAAACACACAAACATACAAACACTCTTTCGCATTTATAATATTAGTATCAATAGGGTTTTGCGATAGTCGGCCCTGTGTATCTTAAGCACAAATTGACGCATGTACAGACGTCGTCGTGCCTATGTAGATTCAATAACGCGTATTTTGTACGGCGTGGCCGCCCTGTGATTGCGGGTGCATGCGAGGGCTACGGGTGGAGGTAGGATTTCGGATATTATTCGATGACTCAAAAAATTTTATAACAAAAAATAGAACCGACTACAAAAAACCATGAAAGTTGATTTAAATCAAACAAAATGCACGTCAATCACTAACAGAAAAACCGGTTTTGTGTTTCAAAACCGGTTTTGTAAAATCGGTAAATACTGTCCAGTTTCCGGTTTTCAGCAAAACCGGAAAACCGGTTTTGCACGCCCTAGTGTCAAGTGTCCCATGATATTTATTTATTTATTTATTGTATGGTTATAAACTTGTTCCAGCTGCAAGTGGCGCAGGACGAGAAGCTGTCTCTGATGTCGCGCGCGGGCGAGGCGCTGGCGCACGCGGCCGACACCGAGCGGCAGCTCGCCGACGCGCGCGCGCGCGCCGCGCAGCTCACGCGCGACCGCGAGAGAGACGTCAGTATAGCACACATTACTAATGGAGGCGCGGGCGCACGCGGCCGACACCGAGCGGCAGCTCGCCGACGCGCGCGCGCGCGCCGCGCAGCTCACGCGCGACCGCGAGAGAGACGTCAGTATAGCACACATTACTAATGGAGGCGCTGGCGCACGCGGCCGACACCGAGCGGCAGCTCGCCGACGCGCGCGCGCGCGCCGCGCAGCTCACGCGCGACCGCGAGAGAGACGTCAGTATAGCACACATTACTAATGGAGGCGCGGGCGCACGCGGCCGACACCGAGCGGCAGCTCGCCGACGCGCGCGCGCGCGCCGCGCAGCTCACGCGCGACCGCGAGAGAGACGTCAGTATAGCACACATTACTAATGGAGGCGCTGGCGCACGCGGCCGACACCGAGCGGCAGCTCGCCGACGCGCGCGCGCGCGCCGCGCAGCTCACGCGCGACCGCGAGAGAGACGTCAGTATAGCACACATTACTAATGGAGGCGCTGGCGCACGCGGCCGACACCGAGCGGCAGCTCGCCGACGCGCGCGCGCGCGCCGCGCAGCTCACGCGCGACCGCGAGAGAGACGTCAGTATAGCACACATTACTAATGGAGGCGCGGGCGCACGCGGCCGACACCGAGCGGCAGCTCGCCGACGCGCGCGCGCGCGCCGCGCAGCTCACGCGCGACCGCGAGAGAGACGTCAGTATAGCACACATTACTAATGGAGGCGCGGGCGCACGCGGCCGACACCGAGCGGCAGCTCGCCGACGTGCGCGCGCGCGCCGCGCAGCTCACGCGCGACCGCGAGAGAGACGTCAGTATAGCACACATTACTAATGGAGGCGCTGGCGCACGCGGCCGACACCGAGCGGCAGCTCGCCGACGCGCGCGCACGCGCCGCGCAGCTCACGCGCGACCGCGAGAGAGACGTCAGTATAGCACACATTACTAATGGAGGCGCGGGCGCACGCGGCCGACACCGAGCGGCAGCTCGCCGACGCGCGCGCGCGCAGCTCACGCGCGACCGCGAGAGAGACGTCAGTATAAGAGAGCCCGCGCACACAGGCAGCGGTCAGGAGTTCCGAGTTCCGAGTTCCGCGTTCGGCGTTCATTAGAATGTACCTACCGAGTCTATAACAACAACGCACAAAGCGGGCAGTCTGACCGCGGCGGTAAAACCGTAACGTCCCGTTCCAAAAGTTCTTCTCCCGCCGAGACAGGGAACGCCGCAATGTCTGAGTTAGCAAACACGAAAAAGTTGATTGAATTGGTTAGGGTTAGTGACATGTTGCATGTGCAAAGACCCAAACGAAACTATGTAGACCGCGAGAATTTGCATGCCGCTTGTGTGCGTTGGAACTCTGGTTGGTCAACGATCACTAAAACACAGAACTCTGACCGCTCTCTGTGTGCGCAGGCTCTAAACCACAACCACACCACAGATTACATATCGTAAAAAAACTATAGGGTCCGTGAAGGAAGAAACCATAAATGACAATATTGTTTGAACCAATTTTTATTTTGTTGGAGATATTTTTTGTAATTTTGAGCTCAGTATTCATTCGTTTGGCAAAAACATAAAACATGAGACTTATACTAGTACTTACAGAAATTATGCACCCTGGTAGGGTATAGCCACAATTGTTATGCATGAAATTATTTTGCTTATTAACTTAGAATTGTATTTACTTATTTCAATTTGGACCTACATTATGTTGTTCTTGAAATAAATAAATTATTATTATTATTATAATTTAATTCTATTACACAGCTAACGTTAGATATCCTACATAACTGCCTAAAAACTACTTAAAAATACTAGACTTAAAAATAATATTAGGGGAATTTGGTTCATTTTAAGTAACTAGAAATTTTCTTACATTTTGGGTAACTCAATAGAAAAAATTTTAGGAGATCACACCATAAGCAAAACTTTACCAACTCACCAACATTTATTGACATCCGAAAAAAAAAACAACAACAAAATAAAGTTAGCCCATTTAATCCTTTTTAACAAACTTCAAAAAATTAAAGTGGTTCTACTGTGACATCTTAAGAGCGAATTAGCGATCTAAATTCCCCGATGTCCACGCAAAATCTATTCAAATGCACCGCCCGCCCGCGCCCTGAGGCTCGAGTCAGTCACTAGTCATGATTAGTCAGTTAGCGGCCAGTCTTTGTATGGGGTCAACCCTTTGGTCGGGGTTCGGACACGCGAAGTAGATGCATTTGCGTAATCTAGTGTAATCTATATCTGTGTATTTTAAATATGCTTGAATAATAGCATAACGAACTAAACTGATCACTGGGTCAAAATATCCGAACTTCAGGAGCACAAACAATAATCTAATATCATTTGGACATCGGCAGGAGGCAGAATGGAAGCAGTTCCAGAGCGACCTACTAATGACGGTCCGCGTGGCCAACGACTTCAAGACCGAAGCCCAGCGGGAACTGGAGCGCCTGGTCTCCGAGAACAAAGCTGCACGCGACCGCATCAGACTCTTGGAAGACCAGATACACTCTCTCAAAGGTTAGTGACGTGATAGGCAATAGTATGTATGTAAAATAATAAGAAATTAAAAAATATAAAAAAAAACAGAGAGAAGAGCAAAGGCGAGCTTATCCCTAAATAGGGTACTCTTAATAATTAACAATAAACAAAGAAATAAAGCAACAAGGCTCCCCCATAATGTTAATGCAACACATTTAAAAGGGGGTAGAATTGAATTTAGGGTATATTAGCATTAAGGGTTTCTTGAGAAGCGGAGTATCGTTAGATGGCGTTAGTGTCGAGAGGTCAGTTTGACGTAACAGCACATGGCCACACCGTACAAAATACGCGTTCTTGAATCTACATAGGTACGACGACGTCTGTACACGCGTCAATGTGTGCGTAAGATACACAGGGCTGGCTATCGCAAAACCCTAATAAATAAGTGCTACCAATGACATTAGAGGTACTTATATGAAAATGAAAAAATTAAAAATAATTTATTTATTGCATAAAAAAACTTATAAACAAGAGTCTATGGCTCTGGATCCTGTGCTAGGAGTTCCTGTGTTACAGGATCCAGGTATAGGTGGGTATATGTAGGTATGGCTTAGATAGTGCAAATAAATGTAATCGTTAATCTTACCTATTTATTTAAACCTACTTAAAATGTGTCTGTCTGTGTTTTTTAGCATTATTATTTTCAATTACAGTAGCTATACGACTACAAACTTAAACGAATTATTCGGTAGGTAGTTATTTCATGTATTAATCGCGATAATTACAGATATCATTAATTTTATTGACAAAAAGGAAGTAGGTAGCGTACCGTTACCATTTCGCAAAATTATTGCTTGCGAACTTAATGCCGTGCGGCCGACATACATGGCGTTGCGCACCCGAATGCTTTCCTGCGGTTTTCCTGCAATCTGCGCTTGAGGGGTGGGGTAACTCGAACCGGTGCGGGGCGGAGCGTGGCCATTCTGTACGTTAGTATTATTATATATTCTGTGGTAACAGTCTTGCGATTGATTCTTTTAGTTATAACTAATAAAATAACAAAAGTAGGTAACGCAAATGTCAAAGTTATCAAACTGACCTCGTGATACTAGCCTGTCACAGAAACCCTCAATTCAAAAGAGTTTAAAATAAGGTAAATTTATTGTTTATTAACTTGCATTATAATAAAGAGCATGATTAAAGTTTTGCATGATAATGGATATTTAAAAGAAAACAGACAACTGGTAGTTAAAGTAAAAATGCATGATAATACTTTAGATTATTAGAGCCTGGCCAAGCTAACTCTGCAGAAAATAATATGGTAACACTGCAAAATGTAACGTAACGTTGTTGCCAAGTTATTCCTATGCAGACTTAGCTTGACCAGCAGGGCTACTCCGAAACTCGAAACTCGAAGTTCGTGTCGTGCTATCCATCTGACACTTATACTATTTAATACGAGAGCGAGAGGAACCGCACGACACTAACTTCTAGTTTCGTGTTTCGGAGTAGCCCTACAGGCTCTAAAGACGTGAATATAGCATTAGTTAGTTTTTTTTATTGGGATCACAGTTTGCATGATAGGATTATAATGTAAATTGTAAATAAGTAAGTACTGATCGAATCAGGATCGAATAAAGATTCTCGGTGGAATTAACCGTAGCGTCCACTGTAATTTGTTACTGTAACAGTGATGTTATTTCAAAGATTAATAAAGAAAAGATTTAAGTTCACCCGTCAGTCTAAGAATTCGCATTATTCAAATTTCATCACTAATACAGTAAAGGCACTAATTCAGTGTAATGCTTGCGATGTAGTCGTACCACGAAACTAACCGACTTATATCATTGTATTGTACTACATACCTAATCTATTTGTACATGCAGGTGTTGACAGGTCAGTCTCTATGGATAGCGTCCTCTGTTCCGATGACGACAAGTCTAGCACAGAGTTCCGAGACTCACAAAGTGATATATCTAGTAAGGATATATTTAGCAATATCAGGACGCGATATCTCTCTAGGGTCCACAGTGTCTCCGACCCTATGAAAGACACAAGCATCGTAGATCAAGCGTTCTATAAACTGAGTGCTCCTGATCAAAAAATGGAAGGTTTCAAAATAGAAATCAATAACGTGACCACCGACGAAACGAATGATGACGATAAAGACGGTTTAGATACTATAGATTGTGCAGATGCTGCAATAGCTCAAGTCACCAGCGCTCTGACTAAAATAAAGAGACAAGATGCTGTTGATATTAGTGTTGATAAAATTAAAAGACAAGACGCTGTAGATATTGCAATGGAAACGGTCAAAAGGCAAGATGCCTTTGATGAGCTGGACACCCCAGAGTTATTTGCCAATAGTGATATCCCAATTGAAGATACTTGCAAACTGACAACTAAATCAGAATCATATGATTTAAGAAAACCTAGAGATGGAACAATTTTCAGCACCAATCTTAAAGGAGTTTATAAAGGAAAACCAAAGGCATATAGTCTGGATAATTTGCATACAAATGGCGAATTTGAAAAATGTCTTGGAGAGGCTACTAGTATAGAATTCTTTGATTATAATAGCTATAGTGTAACGTCGCTATATACAGAAGGTTCAGATAGTGTGTTCCTTTCTCATGCGGAACAGTATAGTAGACTTGTTAAAGATCTCACTGATTACGTTCCAAACACTGAAACAGGTAAAACTTTGCAAAAAGATACAGAGAGAAACGATGCCAATAAAATCCCCATAGTTAAAGCTGAGTCGATTCTTCCGCTTCCATATCCTGATGATATAAGAAAATCATCTACTAATCCTTTTGTGCCACTTATTCAAGAAGTTATCCCAAAAATTAATGAATTAAGTGAAAAGGAAAACACAGATTTTATAAAACCCAACGCTCTGCTAGATTCTCAAGTAGTTACCGAAGATCCGGTTGAGAAGGATTTTAAGAAAGCAAATGCTGAACTGAAAACTACATTTCGTTCAGCGATTGAGAGAATTATTAGGAATGCGAAAGCAAACAAAGAAGCCTCGAAAGAAATAGATACGGATAAATACATAGAAACCGAAAGTAAAAATATTAAAAACACAGTTGAAAATGAAGAACAAGCAAAATATGAACACAACGACATAAAAATACAGCAACCCGAAGAACAACAACTAGTGAAAGAAGTTGATCATGATTTTGAAGTTGCGATAGAAGAACCTAAATCGCCTATTATTGAACATAATAGTAATAACCCTTTCTTAGAAACTTCCAAAATATCTGAGGATAGAGACTCTATTGATAAAAATGTCACTTACCATCTAAAAATAAACACACTCAATGATACTTCTTATGAGAAAGTACCTAAAACAGTCTTAGTTCAGCCATCGAGTCCGCTTATTGAAAATGCGCCGAATAAACTTCCAGGGTTCCTAAGTCCTATTAAAATTATCGATGGAAACATAACCTTTCAAGATTGTTCCATGAAGACTCCATCTCCAATTGTACTAAGCCCTGTTCTGATTCAACCTGTCTTTTTTATGAAACCTAATGTTGCGCCAGTAGAAGTTAAGGAAAGCAAGAAAATTAAAATATATTATGATGATATAGATCAAGTCAAAGAAGATAAAACAGCGAAAAATGCAGTCAAAACTGAAGATAGCCAAAAGAAAAAGGGCTTGTATCAAAAGAATTCAAAACCAAAGTTACCATTCTTGTCTTGGAAAGCGTTTGGATCAAATGAAAATTTGTCTGACTCCAAATTATCTCCAACAAAAGTAAAACCTTCAGACGTCAAAAATAATGTTGCAAAATTATCTAAAAAACCAGAGTTTCTCATTGATAATAAATATTACCAGCCTATTGAAAATGTACCGTTTGTAATTAACACGGCACAATCATACGCTCCTTCGATTACTCGAGTAATACCTAAAGTAACCGAAAATACTAATCCATTCTTATCTACGACTCGAAGAGAATCAGTACAAGAAAACTATTACGAAGAAATAGGCGAACCCACCATACCGTATTCAGTAGACAAGAATGAACCTGACGATGATAAAATAAACAAAAATCTAGCTAAGGCAGAACTTGCACACATTCCGAGGGAAGATATACTAAACGTGCCTCGGAGGCCTAAGCGACCTAAGAAAGAGAAACGCGTCAATCCAAAAATAATCTTAACTCAGGATAGCGTGGAAACACCTGATATAGTTAAAGAAATGGCGCTTATTACTAAATCAGTCATCTCGTTATCTCGATCACCCAGTGCTAAAGAAGTAACGAAAGCAAATTTAAAATCTACGGGTGCTATTGGAGAGATCGTTCAGAATTTGGAAAAGCGACCGACTTCGGAAGCCCCGTTACGGAAATTGTCCTTGCAAGGGCAAAAGTCACCTAATATCGAACCTAACTTTGGTTCCTTGCCGCGAGAGCCTAAGAAATATCACTGGAAGACTTTGGAACACAAAAGACTGTCGCATCCGATCAGGTCTTTGAACGATCCTCTGCCGGCCAGACCGTTACGTAAGTCCAGGCTTCCCGCGTCCCGTGTGATGTCAATAACGGGGTCTGTTATCCATATTAATAATTATACAATTCTTACGTTACGTCCAGTTACATTAGGGGCAGGTTAGTTGACAGTTCGGAAAGCAAACCTACTTCGTTTTATTTCAGTTTCTGATAGTAGTTACTGAAACAAAACCAACTCCATTCAAGCTTCTCTTTATTATTTCCGAAATGTGAACTTTGCGTTCAAAAACTGTGACTTATTCAGTTGTCTAGTTATTAATAAGGACAAAGAGTAGCTTTGACTAGTTCTGTCTTTGGAAATGCTATATCTCCATCATCGAACTAGCAGAGTGTGCGAGACCCACATATACGTAAATGTGAAAGATAATGTCGTGTGTTGTTTTGTTTGATCGTTCTCATTACGGTGGTGGTTGGTGACGGTGGCGGTCACTGTGGTGCTGGCATTATTTGTTATGTTACTTTCAAAAAGATATAGTCCTCATATCGTCACTACTTTGAAAAAATCTCGTATCTAAAATCAATATGTCAGCAAAATTGGACCTTGACATAATGTTTATAAAGTTCACGCGGAAAATCTGTTTTGAGGTACGAGTTTTTTTCAAAGTAGTGACAATATGTATGATTTTTTATTTAAATAAAATTCTTTAACTGAGTGAAAATTGTGGTCCGTCGTCTGGAAGTAAATTCCAATCAAAGGACCACAATTTTCACCACCGAGCTATTTTTATCTCGAAGTGGCTTTTTCACCACGCTGTTAAGTTTTTGTATTTGATAGCTAGCTGTGATGAGATACCATCTTTGTTTAATGTAAGGAAATAAACAGAGACGGTTTCACAATCTAGCACAATAGATAGCAGTAGTTAACAAGGAACAGCGACAAAACAGAGAGTAATATTACAGTTGAAATAAACTTAGTAAGATGTTACTTTTCATATCTTTTTGACTTTGGAATTAATTTTTAGTTTGCTTCCATTGCCTGGCTTTAGCACTTATTACTCTTATTAGTGGTACAAGGCTGATTTTCTTCGGTGATGGATTTTGTTAGATACTGTTTTTGTTTTTACTGTTTATTCTATATATTTTAACTGAATTAACGAAAAAAAAAAACATTAAAATATATATTCATGTTTTGTTTTTGCACTGGAATGTCTTGCCTGCAGTATTAATCAATAAAGAATATAATAAGTTATAAAAAGATAAAAATGCATGACATGAGGGCATTCTAGATTGAGCGCATTCTTAGAGTTATCTGAATTAGATAGATTCGTTGTAAGATGTGCAAAACCCTCTAAGAGGTAGGCCCTTCAAGTAATTTAAACTGTCACGCTGTCAATCATGTCATGTCACTCTTTTAAAGGTAAAATAAAAATATTCTTTCTTAATCACGCAATGTGGAAATATGGGATGGTTTTAAATCCATATTTGTTTTATTTCAACGAATTTGGACATAAAAATAGAAAATATCTTTTGTGGTCACAAAACCACGGTTCAAACCTCCCGCTCGCACTTGGAGGTTATCAGATCTCTCGCTCGCACTTCACAGCAGTTTGCGAGCGAGAGATCCGATAACTACCCAAGAGCGAGCGAGAGGTTTGACCGTGGGTTGTTATAGTCCTAGAGCTCGGATTTTAGCGCTGGTAATTGTTGCAACTCGTGTTTATTATGTTGACGACTTGTTGTAGCGATGCCCCCGCGCACAGAGGAACCGCCGCCTCCTCCCCCGCTGCTGACCAGCGCGTCGCTTCAGGACATCATGGCCACTGCTGCGTCGCATAGACGGACGAAAGGTATGACAGCTTCGTATACATTAAATTACTTAATTTTTAAGGCTCTGTACGGTCACCCAAACATGTTTATCATTTTATAAACAACTTCCTATCGAATTAATACCATGTATGTACCTTGTAATAGGGATGTTGACACCACCAATCAACTGACGTACTTTTTATGAGCTGTCAAAACACAATTCTCCCATAGAGTTTCAATGGCAATAGTGAATTATGACTTCACTATCCGGCAACTCAATCAACTAACTATTTATATTGTTTTAAAGCAACAAAAAATCTAATTTTACAGTACATCGAAAATTAATCTGGTTTTCAGGGCTAAAATAAAGCGTTTTTTTACTGGAGTTATGCCTTTGTATTATTTTTTAATGGCGTCATCATCCCTATTGTGTATATATTTCATGTGCGATTTATTATTTTTATTTCTTTATTATTTTTTTGGTTCTTTTGTGTAAATTTTGCTGTATATGTGTGTCTTTTGTGTTAGTGAATAAATGTCTTCTTTCTTTCTTTCTTTCTTTCTTTCTTTCTATTCTCTCTTTGTATCTGTTTTCGGTAACGCTTACTATTGTGGTGTACAATAAAGAGTCATTGTTTTATATTGTATGTCGCTAAAGCCAAATTTTCAAGTTAACAGACACGTTTTATGGACATTATTGTTTTGTGACTACTTATGCAGGTCCGCCCGGATTGCTACCACCATCTTGCTTAATCCTGCCGTGAAGCAGCAGTGCTTGCACTGTTCTGTTTCGGCGTGGAGAGCAACACAGCCGGTGAAATTACTGGCACTTGAGGTATCCCATCTTAGGCCTCTAGGTTGGCATCGCATCTGAAATACCCCTGGTGTTGCAGATGTTTATGGGCGGTGGTGATCTCTTACCATCAGGAGACCCACTTGCTCGTTTCCCTTCCAGTCGGATAAAAAAATTAAAAAATATTTATAATGTCGATATTGCAGGCGTGTCGCGACAGGACTCGCGGCTGTCGGTAAAGTCCTTGATCGAGAGCATCGAGAACGCAGCCAAAGCGGCCAAGCAGTCGCCTGCCACCACTCCTGTCACCGAATGGCCACAAGTAAACGCATGACTAAAAAAATTTATAAAAACTATACGGCTACAATGACAATATAATCATCCCAGCCTATATACGTCCCACTGCTGGGCACAGGCCTCCTCTCAGAATGAGAATTCTTGGGCTGTAGTTCCCACGCGGGCCCAGTACGGATTGGAAACTTCACATACACCATTGAATTACTTCACAGATGTGAAACCAGTGCGCAGCAGGTCAGCAGGCAGGTTTCATCACGATGTTTTCTTTCACCGCAAAGCTCGTGGTAAATTTCAAATATTATTCCGCACATGAATTTCGAAAAACTCAGAGGTGCGAGCCGGGGATTGAACCCACGACCCTCTGCTTGAGAGGGAATAGCTCAAACCACTAGGCAACCACGGCATCCTATATATTGTTTAATCCAACTTAATTAAAAAAATAATATTAAGTAGCCTGTATAGTGTGTGCGTGTGTCCCACTTATTTACCAATAAAAATTTACAGCATTGCCGTAAAATTCAATTGAAGTAAGAGATAAAACACAGCTATTCCAGGTTTTTTTTTAAGTAAATTTACTTAGTCGCGTGCTCCAGTGATGAAGGGTTTCGAAATAACCCGAAACATGTCGAGCTAAACTCGATTTAAGACGTGAGTTATCCGTTCAATATCATTTAAATTTACTTACTCTGACTGAGGTGATGGATCACCTGTTACTTACTGTTATGTGGTCTGTGGTTCAGGTGTCGCCCCCGCCAGCCGCGACCCCGGCGGCGCCCGCTAAGAACGGCCTGTCAGACCCAACGCCCGCACAGACCAACGGCGTCTCCAATAACTTCACCAAGCCGCCCGCGCCGCGGTCGGCGCGCGCTTCGCCCATCGCTGCCGGTAAGTCGTGTTACACTAATCTGTCCGACAGTTACAAACCTATACCGGGTGTGGAGTGTAACACGAGCAAATAATTAAAATATAGATCGTACTCGTCAAACTGTACAACATTAGTTAAGGGACTTTTAAACATAATTGAGTCTTTAGATTTTCCAATAATTTAATGAATCAGGCGTTACTTTGCGGAGATCCCTAACAATGAAGTAAAAGGATTTCCTTGCTCACTCGCGACCTTACGATAGCTAAGCTTATGTAAAATATGCGTGTTCATGCAGTTCCTCCACCTCCACACTGTAAGAACACACACAAATTACACAAAAATTAGTTCATTTAGATTTTCCCTTTTTCATACAAATTAAGTACCGTGATCAATGTTCGCGATCCTAGAGTCCAATTGACGTCGCCTGTCACGCTAAAAACATCAAACATTTTTCTATACATTGCTCCTCCGAATACACTTTAAAGTGTAATAAAAAAAATTTTTTTTTTTAAAGTAGCTGAACTTGTATAAATTTAGTTTGGCGAGTACGATCTATGTTTTAATTGCTCGTGTTATAGGCCACACCAGTTACAACGTTGCGCACCTCTAAAACAACAATGATATGAAGGCAAAGTTCCCAAAAACTAAAAAGCGATGAAAAAAGAAATTATTTTGAATTTTTCTCGATTAGGTGCGGTGCTTTAAAATTAATCCATAATGTCACAGTAGGAGGTTGGATTACTTGACTGAATACCTCTGCATAGGTTTTCCATGTCAAAATGTTGTTGTGGTACACTTTGAACATCGATCAATGTATGATCATATTTCACGACCACGCAAAAGGCCTGAAAAACCTATACAGGGATGTGTAGTCAAGCTAACTCAACCACATCGTGAAGTATTCTAGATTAATTTTAAAGCAACCAACCTTTGACCCTAGTATATGAGGTATCTGGGAAATAGTGGTAAAGTCTATCAAATTTGACTTTGAGCCAAAAAGCTAGCAAGAACTAAACAGCGTTGGCGATATTGCGCTTAAATAAACGTATTAGTATAACTTACTGGCAACAACATCAAGGAAGAAAAAATAAATTAGTTTATTTAATTCTTCAAGTTCTTTAAACCTCCTCAAATTTAGTTGATTATAATTATGTATCTCCATTTTTTCATTTGTCTTGATTAGTTATCTAACCTATATGAATAAGTCTTTCTGTGTTCTTAGTAGACCTTATGGTTGACAAGTAGATAAAAGCAAAAGAAAACTTCAGAATGTGACTATTACTTTTTTCAAGGCAGCCTTTTGTCTCTGTTAGTACCTAAAATCAATTGTCATTTTTAAAACTGATTAGCATGAAAAGTAATAACAAAATCCTTTGAATAACTTATAAATATGTTCCTCCTGTGTCTATTTAATTTCGTATAATAAAAAAAACATCCCTCCTTAATCGCATGACGTGTTTTGCTTTTTATTTTATTACAGCATGGCGGCATGAGAGGGGCGCGTAATGCCAACCTTGCCTAATATCAGCTAACTTGTGTGTGTTCGCCCTATATTAACCTTTATCTATTGCATGCTTGTACAAGTATCTTCAACTAGAACTACAGTAAAGTAGAATTCTTTATGGTGCTCAGAAATACCTAATTTATGAATACGTAAAGTAATAAAAGTTTAAAGAAAAGCTTTATAATAAATATAATAAATATTTATTTTGGTTTTCTGTTTCCAAGCCTAAATTGGTCTGACTGAAACTAATATTAATGAGGGTCTGTGACGGGCCAGGTGGCGCTAGAGTCGCGAGGTCGGTTTGACAACTTATTAGCCGATCGCAAGCTAGACTGTAACGTCAAACGGACCTCTCGATATTAACGCCATCTAGCGATATTTAGCCCTCTAAACCCTCACTATGCGAATTTCCGCCCCCCAATAAAATTAAACGGGAATGGTTTTTGTTTTTGGGTATGGTATCACAGCGTGGATGTTTACTGATCAAATGTTGCCACCCTAAACCTGTTTTATAGCTGAAGTGTGAGGGAAACATGTGATCTTTGAATTTTCTTATATGGATTACTTGCCAGTTCTGTTCTTTGTCAAAATTGTAAGTAATTGCTCGTGTCATTGCTACATTTAAAAATTGTGACAACAAAATCACAATATTGATTGTGAATCTAATAAATAAGTAACATTGTTTTAAATGATTTAATAGACTTCTTGTTTTTAATTTACGATGACAATTATAAAATATCATACTTTTGAATTGCTTAGTATGACAGCTAAATAAGTGGTTTTGTTATTATTACAACGTAAAACATTTAAATTGGCATTTAATCTGTATCACCTATCGACGAACTGCGTGGTGGCAAAAACAATTCAATTCGAAATGTTTCTTTCATTAACGATTGGACCTAACTTGGCTTATTTGTTTGCTTTAAAAATATTTTAATTATTATTTTATAATACTCTAAAAATACCTTTAAAAAAACGCAAAATTAATGGACATTTGCTAGACAAAGACAGACAACTCTCAATTTAGTGTTAAGCTCCAGTAAGCTCACTTCCATCAACATCCAATGAGATACCGGCAAAGACAGTTGTACTCAGACACAAAAATGTACCTATATGTATTTAATCAAACGTAAATTTTGAAATAAAAAAATAGAACTAGCAGAACGCAGAACGCCAGCAGGAATTTTTAAAATTAGCATCTCTGAGCACATAGTACGTCAAGTTTCGTCCCATCGTTCAACCAATAACTTCTACAAGCAAGTGAAGCTTGCCGATTGGTTTGCCGCCTCTTGGTCTCGTTCCGCTTTGTACCGTGTGTCTAACCGCGCGGCAGAGGGCGCGCCGGGCGCGAACATCCCGGACGAGCAGCGCGCGCTCTCGCTGCAGCAGAAGGCGATCGAGTCCTTCGTGCGCAGGAACAGCTACGGAGACATCTGTGAGTGTTAAGTGGAACGTTGCTTTTATAGTTTGCTCTTTGTGTTTGACGGGGTGGCAAATATTTTTAGCTGAATATAAAAAAACTCGTACAGTCGCGAACAGGGATTATTGAGCCACTTGCCACTGTTCGTAATTTGGCCATGTTATTCTGCTTTATTAATGGCTCAACAATTCCAGTTCGTGATGGTATTTAGAATAGAATAGAATAAATGAAAAAAGTTTTTTCTGACAAACTAAAATCGCTAGAATGGCGTTAGTATCAGTTAAGGTTTGGATCATTTAATTTTTTATAAATCAATCTCTAACGTGAAACAAATGTCAAATAGACTATCATCTATCAATAATGAATCAATAAGTTATAGTTAGCTAAAAAATATCTGTTTTTCGCGGCTAAAAATTTTTTTTTCTTTTTAGATTTTTGTTGTGGAAATATTGATAAAATTGTGTTAAGTAACCTATTTATTATAGGATGTTCAATAAAAATCATTGTATCAAATTGAAATCCAAATCATTTCAATCTATCAATTTGGTAACCTTGCTATTTTACTCACGTTCAAAACGGTTAAGTCATGCAGCATGTGGCATCGCTCATGTCATATAATTGGCTTAGCAGCAAGATATTTTGTTCTACTTTATTTATATGAATCTTTTCGATGTCACGCTTGATCAAAACCCCTTGCTAAACGTGTTTTATGTATTAAAACAAATTAACCTATTTTTTTTGTCGCTAAAGTCACGTTTATCCCGCTAAGCAATTTATTATTCGAATTATATCATACTGATCATTAAAGTGTATGTTTTGTAACGCACAGGCGAACGCAAGGACCCTCTGAACGCGTTGCAGGTTAAGAACGGCGGCTCCAAGCGGAACGCACTGCTGAAGTGGTGCCAGCAGAAAACTATGGGCTACAACAACATAGACATCACCAACTTCAGGTAATTCAACGTTTAAAGGTCTCTCCACACCGTATCATTTGCCTTTGACATTCCGTTTGACACTCCGTCTGACACGTTCCGATTACGGCCATGGCATCATACGGGCACCTGCCGTGGAAATTTCATGTTCTATAATGTGTATTAGGGATGTCACGAATATTTGTATTCGCATTCGCATTCGCACATTCGCGTCCTAAATATTTGCATCCGCATTCGCATTCGCGAATGTGATAGAAATAACATTCGTGACATCCCTAATGTGTAGTATACCTCAATGACAAAACAAGCGCGGGGTATCCGACCTAAAAATAAGTGAAAAAAAAAGAAAAATGAAAAAAATATTTATTACCAAAAACCACAAACAGTTAATTCGGCGACACCCACACTAGGCAGAGCCTGTATCGTGGGAGTCAAAACACATAGGGTTAACCTTAAAACTGCGGCTTGAAAGAAACAAAGTGACTGTAAACTCCGCTTGTGTCAGAAGCTGGGTACGGCCTTGGCCCAAAGATTTTCAAACAGAAGGTGGATTCGGTCCCGGGCTCGCACACATTTTGAAATCAATCATAAGCTTTTGAGTTAAATTTCATTTTCAATAAAAGATCTAACTTAGTGTAAAAGTTCAGAAAAATTTAAGGTTTCGGCGGAAAAAAAAAGACTAACAAAATTCTGACAAACATGTGACTTGCGAAAATCTAGGCACCGGGGAGGAAACCTTGAATCACCGTACAACGTTGCCTCTCGAAAGAGAATACATTGACATTGGCGAAATTGTCTTATTAATTATGACAGAAGCCATATTTTAAAAAAGAATAAGAATAAGAAACCTTGAATCATTTTAGTTTATTGTATTGCCTCTAGTTCGTCATGGAACGACGGTATGGCGCTGTGCGCTCTGCTCCACTCGTATTTGGGCGACGCGCGCGTGCCGTACGCGAAACTGTCGCCGCACGACCAGCGGACCAACTTCTCCGTCGCCTGCGCCGCCGCCGAAGCTGTTGGCATCCCTACCACGCTGGTCAGTATACAATTTTTGATCCATGAAGCCTCTAGATCCTCTTTTAAATTATATTTTTTTTTGGCTGACAATTTATTGTAATAAGAATTATTTTTTGTATACTTTTGACGATTTGTAAATTTCTTGTAATTAACTGACATGTATTTTTTCAAAAGGTAATAAATAAATCTATCTATCTATTTGTACGGCATCATATATTTGGCGTCCCTGTTGTGCTGTGGATAAACCTTAAACTGGCGCAATTATGTACGTTTTAGTTCGCAACCATTCCTAACGAGACGGAGTAGGCTATGATCGTGATAGGTATTCACTGTTTACTGGCCAAAAACATTGCAAATAAGCTCTAGAACAACCCCTTTCAAGAAATAGGTCGAATTACCCAGTCACCCTATAGGTATTGTATTGTAAAACTCTTTATTGTACATAAAAACACATGATAATAACAGAACACAGGATAATAAGATGTACAAAGGCGAACTTATCCCTTAAAGGGATTTCTTCCAGTTAACCTTTGAACGTTTGACAGGATATCAGACATAAGAGTAGACACTACAAGTACAATGAAAAGGTCAAAGAACACAAATTTAAATTAACTCAAAAATTCATTATAAATACACATAAATATATAGGTACACACTAATACATAATAATAAAGTCAATAAACTAATACATATCAACACAAATGAACTACATGCAAAGTTCATAATATACATATACACCACATATACACAAAAAAGAGCATACAACACTGCCTCCTTAAGATTTTACGATGAACTGTCAAGCCAGTGCGCCCTTAAGCGATTCCGCAAACTGGCAACCGACTGTGCCTGCCTGATATCACCCGGCAACCGATTCCACAAACTCACAGCGTGCACGGAGAAGGATTTAGAGTAGGATTTGGATTTGGAAACTGGAAACTGGAATAGGTATAAGTAGCATAAATGTGCTATCATGTAGAACGTGACTCATTCAACTTTTAGAATCGTGATATCTCGGGAGTGGTAATTCTTAGAAAAAAAAAAATAAAGATCATTTTTGTAGATAATTTTAAGATCTATAATTTTTGTATCGGCTACTTTTTGATTGTTATAAAAAAACACGAATCGATTTGTAAATAGGTAAACATATATTTGAACAAATAAAAAAAATGCTTGCATATTCTTTATTTAAAACTGTTAGGCGAAAGTATTTTTGTAACAATTTCTTCTCCATTTCAGAACATTCAAGACATGATCCAACAGGAGAGGCCTGACTGGCAACAAGTTATGGCTTATGTCACCAGTATCTACAAACACTTTGAAACGTAGACTCTGTTACTCAAGCTGTAACTGTTCGCTTATTCCTGTCAAACTCATGACGTATTGAACGCGGGAGAAAAATGTTTTGGAATGGTAAGCGAAGTTATTCCCTGTAATTTTTTGGAATCTCAATCTTTGTGGTGGTATAATAAGGTTGATTTTTATTTCACCATGGCTGACTTTTTTCACTGGTCTGATACAGACGCGTAGGCCTAAATAAATGGCTGGTTAGAACTTAAGTCACTGTGAAATTCGGAAATTTTACATCCTACTTTTTTATCTGACATGTATCTTCGATTATTCTTCGATAGAAAAATAGAAATAAAAATAGATTTTCCGAGGTGATCTCAAAAAAGGGGAAAAAGCCATGTTACTTAAAAACTAATTTCGTTAAATAAACTTTTATGTATAGTTATTCGAGTTTGTGACAGTCATGTCATGATTAATAATTCAACTGAAATTTGATTAAACTTCTACTGGTCTGGTCAGCCATGTGTGAAATAAAAAAAAAACCAACAGCTTTTGTATACAATGTCACATCACTAGACAAAAAAATAACTTCCCTTGTCTATTCCAAAACGAATCATATATGTTTCCAACAAAATGGTTGTATGTACATTCCTGAACTAAAGCAGTTACTATAGCTATGTAATATCGTGATACGTAATTTATACACATTAAGCGAGTGAGACTTGAAATTGCCTTTTACTTATACTTGCAATAATATGGGTCCTAGTAAATGTAAATGTTGCCACTTTTAAATAAACATGAAAAATGAGATTTGAGCTTTTCTTGCCGAATGAATTAGACACGGGCTACCAACAATTAATTGTGTCTTATTGCATGCTAATTTCTGCTGATGCTGTTTTTTTAAGATCGTTTTACAAAAAAGACTTCAAGATTGTATAGGTACCCTTTTTCTAATGCTAATAAAATACAACCGAATCGATGACCTCCTTCTTTTGCAGTCGGTTAAAAATAAACGAAGCATAGTGGCGGCACCTACATTTATTAAATACCTTTTGGCCTTTAAATGCTTAAATAAATGACGAGGAATTGTTGGAGCTTCCGTCTGTGTGTGCAAGACTGATTTAGACTTAGGCTAGGCAACAACTTTGTAGGCGTTTTGCAGATCGCGTTACTAACAAATGTTGGTGATTCTTATGCCTAGTTTAGACTTTGCAAGTAAAATTCGTGGCCATAGAGAGATCGAGTTTGAAATGATCAAACGAGGACAGCAGTGAATAGCAACAAGAACGATTTTTCTTGCATATCTAAAGTGGGATTTACAAAGTTCATTATGACAAAGCTCTATGATCTAAGTATTTCGTCACTATTTTTAAAAAGCTCGTACCTCAATTCGATGATTTTTCTGCGTCCACTTTATAAACCTTACAAAGTTTGCTGACGGGTGGAGCTCTGAAGCATTTCAGCTCTTATATGAAAAAAGAAAAAAAATATTTCAACCGTCTTTTCTACTGTGTTACGAAAAAAAATTATTATATGAGTTGGTATATTCGTCAACTAAAAATCCCAACCACCACCACTATGTATTACGTCGTGTGTGGTTGCAGAACTTAATTGATTTCAGCTAATGGACATTTTAACCTTAGATTTTCGTAACACATGAGAACAGCGGTCAAAGTTCTTCTGAGCCCCACCTGACTTGGTTTTAAATACTTTTTTCAAAGTAGTGACGAATTTTTAATTACCTATCAAAATAAAACTTTCTGTATCACACGCGCGAACTTTTGCTAATAATTCGAGCTGCAAAACTGTTTCTTTTAAGAAAGTTAGAAATGATATGAATCGATGGCCTTAAGATATATGCATTTAGTATATTTTTCCACTAAGTATTTTTCAATATTATCTATGTAGCTTATGTAAACTTAACGTATCATTATGAGAGTACTAAAAATATTTAAGCTGTTAAGCGAAATGAATCCAGAATATTGGTAAAAAGAGAACTCTGTGGACAAAGGAGGGCAAAAAATGGAAAAAAATAAATGAAACGGCCTAGACCCACAAAGCGCCGCAGGAGAGAGAAAGATTATCGAAAATACAAACTGAAATATAGATGCACAGAAAAACCAGAAAAATGTGTGGTGAAAAGTGGTGGTGTAGCGGTATATCACGCGGCACGGAATGCCGAGGACCTGGGTTTGATTCCCAGGACTGGTATTATTTTTCTGGTTTTTCTGCGCATCTATATTTCAGTTTGTATTTTCGATATGGGTTTTACGGGATGACTGTAAAAGTAACAAAAAGTTGCAGTTGAAATAAAAAGTTGGTACAAAAAGATTCCAAAAACCAATCTTAAGAGAAAGATTAGTAAAAACACTTTTTTATTTACTGATGTTCACAGACGTATGGTTCAATATCTCTGCAGGATCTTCATTTGGACTCGTTCAAGCACTCCCCGAAATGTTCTGGATTAATTTCGTATTAAGGTACAGCCGCCAACTCTGTTAGATAGTCTTGGATTTGTGATAAAGTAGCAAGGTCCACGAATGTGCGGTTACGAGTGTGCGCATTGTACCAGTAGTTGGCTTCTGCTGTGACATTCTTAAGTCTTCATTAAAAAGAGTATTATTATTTTGACTAACTTCAGTGGACCGCAAACATTCCAAGGTAGCTTTTTAAGGACCATCAACTTTTAGTGTTTAAAAGTTAATTTTTTGTTCTTCAAAAACTAACCTCAAAAATATTTTACATCTATTATAAAAAATAAAACAGTTCCTGTTCCACTGCTGATTAATCAAAATGATAGTATGTACTTTGTCTTTTATACTTAAACTCTTCTATAAGTGATGTACGTTAAGAATATTCGATTTATAAGAATCATGCGTTACACAAAGGAAATTATACGAAATTCCTCCTATGTGTAACGAAAACTTTATTACTCGTCTGTAATCAATATAATAAACCTAAAATATATATATTTTGTATACGCCCTCCGCAATAAAATATGTAGATATTTTTATTAAAAAAAGCTTTAGTCTAACATTATCTAATACTTTTTCTTACTCTTAAATTTATATTTAAACTTTTTCATTCTACGTGTTAAGGTATGTATGTATACTAAGTATATTCAATGGGATCTTGCATTTTAGTCATCAGTATATTCAAAAAAACGGTTTAAGAAATATTGGATAAAAGATCGTCTCCACTTTTTGAAGTTTTGACTTTAAATTCTTTTAAGCATTATTCGATATTTATTGGCCATAAGACTTTTCAGTATCGAGAACTTTTTAAGTTTATTACTTATGTTATGCTATGAAAAATATTGCAAGCATGCAATTTAATAAGGATTTGACTTTACCTTTATTATAAATTATGTTTTTTCATGCAAGCAAAATGTGGAACACATTGGGCGATTAGGGTAAAAGTGTTGGTTCAGCCCCGAATATTCGTAGTGTTATTACAAAGTTAGGTTGTATTAAAATTTGATTTGAAATACGTTTAAAAATACCATAGAGGTTAGAATCAAAATCAAACTTAACTGCTTAGCGTTTGACCAATAAGAAGCGAGTTTTTACTGCAAAAGAAATGTTGAACGTTTTCTATAAATTATGTTTTAAAATTCGAATGTTGAATGGCACGTGAAATAGATATGAATGATTTATTTTAATTCTAATTAATTGACTGTGCATGACTTGATTGAGTGTGCTATTTTGCAAATTTGTGATGATTATTGATATGAAATTTAAATTAACTTTATTTCATTTTAAATCGAGATTGAATTGGATCTCTGTTGCATAATGGAAAGTAAAACAAGAAGACAGTGTTACTTCAAACTCTATCTTAAATAGTTATAGACATGAGACTGTCTTTTTGTTTTTCCATCCAAGATTGCATTATATTTTATAGATTTGGCATTTTATTTCCAGATCATTTTATTATAATTTAATGTATGACTTGGTAAAGCCTGTGTTACCTTTGTTGAATGTATTCAAAATAATTAATTGTCTATTTTGAGATGTTTGTACCTGTGTAAATATAGCCTAATAAAAGTTCCTTATTTATACTTTTGTTTTTATTTAATTTCGGATTGATCAGGTCTAATGGTTACATGCTTGCTAAATTGACCCTTGCGTCACATGCTATAAGATTAAAATTAAATTGATTTATTCCTATGATTATATAAAGCAAGCGTAGTTCGCAGACTAAAGGTCACAGCTCATTACAATCACCCGGCACCCGACCAGCACCGTCTCGCCTTGCCTCGAGCGGTTGGTATTCTGCGTATGGATTTGTATGGGCATACGCTCACTACATCAACTCCGTAGCGCCACCGGATCGACTCGCTCGCGAGGTTGCCACGCGCGGATAGCGAGTGAACCACTCGGTGACAGCCCGCTGCTCGAAACTACTAGAAAATTAGTAGACCACGCGAGGTTCACTCGTCAACGAGGCGTCTACTCGCGGACCACCTCTCGACAGTAGACGCCGAAAGTCGAGGCGGTGCTGGTCAGGTGCTGGGCGGCAACGCAATGAGCTCTGACCTTACTTAAATAGCAGGCAAAAACCAGTTCGGCTACAAGATAAAGTTTGCTTGGTAGGAAATTATCTAAAATGTTTATTTTAAATTCTTGATTCCTGACGGAATCCTTTGTTTAATTAAAGAGTGAAGTCAAATAAAATTCAACTGTTTAACTTAAATTTATTAAATCAATCAGATAAATTGGCCAATTTATCTGTCCAGAACACTTATTTACACTTATATACAATGCGTTACAAATATAAAATTTTGTTTCAAGTCAGGCAATCACATTTCTATAAAATCGTAGGGAGTACATTCAGAAGTTCATCGGTTTACCACTCCAATATTCCGGGCATGTATTTCTCGATGAGTCCTTCATAGTACGGCCACAAGGCTTCGATGTCAGGTATTTCTGCGCTTTTCGTGTACAGGTCGTATTTGCTGTAAATCATAATTATATAAATACTGGCAGAAGTTACTACTAATTTACTTAAAAGTACTGCGTGACACAGAGGAAAAATAATTTGACGTCTAAATTTGTCCGTTGTGTAACGTAGTTTAAAAGCTGTGTACCTAAATAGAAATAAAGTTTGAAAACTTAGCTTCATTAACAAATTTAGAAAAGTGGAAAAACTCCCGACATCGTCATTCCAAAGTTCTTTATTTTAAAAACGGCTGAACCGATTTTAATCAAACATAGCTAAGAAACAACGCAAGGAAACTGCGTTGATAGCACACACAGACAGTCATTGGCGTCCAATTTATAACACCATCCTCAATACTCAATATTTTATTGCTTTTCCACAATGTATGATTACAGATGTTACAAGGAAATTATGTGATCATCATGGACCCTGTTGGGCACAGCAATATTTATAAGTACAGTATTTATAAGTATTTAGTATCCTTTGGGGGGGGGGGAGGGTCGTGGGTTCAAATCCCGTCTCGCACCTCTGAGTTGTTCGAAATTCATGTGCGCAATTTACCACGAGCTTTGCGGTGAAGGAAAACATCGTGAGGAAACCTGCACAAACCTGCGAAGCAATTCAATGGTGCGTGTGAAGTTCCCAATCCGCACTGGGCCCGCGTGGGAACTATGGCCCAAGCCCTCGCATTCCGAGAGGAGGCCTGTGCCCAGCAGTGGGACGTATATAGGCTGAGATGATCATGATCATGATCCTTTGGGGGTTAAAAAAGGCGTTTAAAACGAAATAAAATATACTTACTTGAACTCGAGAACCGCCTGCTTAATTTCTTCGTCGCTGTCAATCAGCAGGTGCTTGTAGTCACCACCCGCGTGCCACGGGTAGAAGGAGTGGTATCTAGAAATTATGAACAATTAAATGAGTAAATATCATGGAACAATTGACACTAATAGACATAGGTCCAAAACTAAAAAAAAAAATGTACAGTCAAATACAAAGATATCGTTGCCGGCAGAGTTACGAAAATATGACTGCACGAATAATAAAAAGATACGTCAACTAAGGTAATAAAGCCGTGTATACATAATTTTGTAACATCGACCGTATCTATCTCTTTATAGTTCTCTCAACTCTGTGTTTATCCGTCAGTAATAAAATAATCATCATCTCATCGCCGATTTATATTATACCTACGTCCCACTTCTGGATATATAAGTAAGTAAGTAAGTAAGTAAGTAAATCTTTATTTGCTAGAATACGTTTACAAGATCTTAGGTAATTAAATTACAGTCACAGTATTCAGCCGACAGCTCGACATGCAATTTTTTTTTTAAAAACAATCATGCTTCAATAAATCATATTAAATGAGTATAAATACATCCATGTCATCATTGAATTAAAATAACAAAATTAATAAAACAAATAAAGCTTTTGAATTTAACAATGTCAATTTAAAATAAAAAAATAAAAAATATGTCAATAAACTCGATTACACATTTTATGGCTCTCAGAATGGTAGAGCTTGGGCTGTAACACCTCAATCTTACATTCGTTTTAACCCTTAACCAAGATGGATTCTCCGTGACTTGCAACGTTTTTTTCTCACCTGATCATGTAGAGCCCCTCTTTGGGAAACTTGCACTTGTTGTGTACGAGCATCCGGTAGAGATACTCGTCGTGTCCCCACGACATCATCAGCTGTTCCAAACCGCACTTCGGCTTGTAAATGCCGTTTTCGGTACTGAAAAATTAAGAAAATAATTAATAACAGGCTAACTGTTTCTTGACCCAATTTATATAAGCTATAGCAGTAGGGAAGCTACGAACAAATCGATCGAAACGAACATACTCACACAGACGCGTGCTCTACACGGCCTGTAAGGGTATGAGTGTGTTCGTTTCGATCGATTTGTTCGTAGCTTCCCTTCTGCTTTAGCTTATATATACTGTGCCCACGACGACGACTGACGGGGCCCGTGCCCAGCAGAGGAACTGTATGTCAGGAATGATGACGGTCTCACGTACTTACTTGTATTTTGGGTTGTAGGAGTCAGGGTTGTCCTTGAAGCTGTCGTCTCCATACACGATGCTGGGTCCCCACTTGCAGCCGAGGGGGAACGTGTCGCCCACCACGCACCACTGCGGCTCCCCGTAGAACGCCATCACCTGGTAAATGATGACTAAGCTTTAAAGTCTTCCACCTATAACGCCAATTGACATGACAGTCAAGAAATTACCTTTTTAAATTACTGTCTATCCTGCTCTGCTCACATTTGTCTCAAACATGCAAGAGAGAAATATGATATCAGGTTCTACTTCCCTGCCGTCTACTATACAAGCTTTTGTTTTACTAACCGTGTCAGGATTGATTTAAAATTTGGCAGTATTTACATCAAATGGGAACGATTTTCCCATCTCGTCAAATTCAAATTCATTTATTTCGTCAACATAGGTCCCATCTCGTAACTAGATTTGATAGAATGGGAATTGTACTTTTGAATCGGGAATATTATTCTAATTTCAAAACTACCTACAGTGGCGTAGCTAGGTAACCGAAGGCTCTGTGGGGCAAAAAATAAATTAGGGCTCCAACTAAACTATTTAAAATCGTTTGTTCCTTATTCCGAATGTGGGAGAAATTTTCACTAGTTCAGTTTATAGTTTTTATGTCGGAGGAGGGGCCCTACCCCGTCTAGCCCTCCGGTAGCTACGCCACTGGTAGCTACCATATCTGGCTTCGAAATGGCACAAAAGGAATATCACCCACCTTCCCCAAGTCGTGTATCAGACCAATCAGATGCATCCACTCCTTGTCGGGGTGCTCCTGTCGGATCCTCTCGGCGGTCTGGAAGGCGTGCACGATGTTGGGCAGGTCGGAGTCAGGGTCCGACTCGTCCACCAGCTCGTTTAACTTGATCAGGGCGTCCTTCACGGTCGACTTGAAGTGGTTGAATTTGAGCCACTTCTCCATTTTACCTGAAAGAGTGTGGAGAATTTCATTGCAGTTTTTTTTTGATTGAGTGAGCTTGAAGCGCAAGCGAAGCATCTTCGTTTCAACTTGGGCAAAAGTTCTTTCGTATGACCGGCTGTTCGTTCTCCTCTCATATTTTATCGGCAGATACAATCATTCGTGTCGATTCAGTTTTTAACCGACTTCAAATAAAGGAGGAGGTTATCAATTCGGTTGTATTTTTTTTTTATGTTTGTTACCTCAGAACTCCGTCATTTATGAACCGATTTGAAATTTTTTTTTTGCGTTCGTCTAGGAATGCTTTCAGTTAGGTCCCATAAGCACCAAATCAGGATCTAATGATTGGATCTTAAGGAAATCGAGGGAACTCTTCAAATGTTGTAGGGACACCTATGGTATTTTTGATATATTTAGTACTAACTCGAGCATTTGCTCTTGAAAATCAGCATTTGTGGAAGTGGAACTGATGATGAAGACCACAGTTGACCATCGGAGTTACTACTCAATAATAAGTATTTCATGGGTTGTATTTCAATTGCTTTTACACAGTTGCTAAGCAATTTATGCTCCTCGGAACGGATATGGTGAAATGGAATGGGTGGTGAAGCACCAGGACTCCTCAATAATGAACGTCTCTGCATCGTAAAAAGCAATTTTTCGTAAAAGGTGACGAGCAGTTGACATTAAACTATTGTATCTTAGATGTTTTACACTAAAAAGCGTGAAAAAAAAATTTTATAACAAAAAATAGAACCGACTACAAAAAAACCATGAAAATAATTTTCTACCAGCCTGAAGTCGGTGCCTCAGCACGAGCCAGCAGGAGTGATTGAAGCCATTTACTCGTATAGTTGTAGGTGAGGTAGACGATTATAGGTCCACTCCTGCTGGCTCGTGCTGAGGCACCGACTTCAGGCTGGTAGAAAATTATTTTCATGGTTTTTTTGTAGTCGGTTCTATTTTTTGTTATATTTTTTTTTTTATATAAATAAAAAGAAATACACACGATAAGTACCTAATAATAGTTAGGTAACATTTCGATTCTCATTATATCAGCCCCTCGTGCATATACTTGTGGGTACAGTCAAGAACTGATTCAAAAACTGTAACGGAACCAAGGTGGAACCTTGGTGCTATCTATGTAATATTGACATTCCATACATGTGCCAAAGAAATCATAGCTAAGTTATTATGAAAAAATCCCACCCTGGTACCAGATTCAATTTCCTCAACAGTATCAGGTAAGTACATATACATACGTAGAAAATTTGACGGCTGGTTTGTGTAACTCACGTTTGTTACCAAAAGTTCGAGCCGTACCTACCTTTAACGAAATCCACAGTCTGGTTCGTATGCATGTCGTAGTAAGTCCTGCGCACGCGTTCCTTGATGGGGTCGCTGTCATCGATGGTGTAGTCCCGGAACGCTTCGATGGGCTTGTCATCGTAAACCTTCTCCGGACGTAGGAGGAGGGACGGGTCGATCATAGTCACTGGACCTTCCTGGAAGATTGAGACAGGGGGGAAATGAGGTGGGCTCAGCAGCGTTTCCAGAACGTACGGGAAATAAGGGCGTACGCTGCGTAGAGCTTACACGCCTCACTCAACGCTGCTCTATTAGATGACTGTGAGACAACGGCGCCCGCGCCGTGCACCCGCTTAGGGCTCATTCACATCTAAAGTACAATTCAATAGAATCTGACAATTTCCTAGACATTGAAGACACCCTAACGTATGCACTATGTATGTCCACTGTTTCAATTATTTGTAAATGTATTATTTGTATGTCCTAGTTGATGTGGTTATAATCTAAAAGGAATCAAAAAAGAAGAATAGTCACATCATCAAGACCTAGGCAACCCGGTGTTCATATTAGTTGGATGGAAGTGGGTGCAGGATTGTCAGATTCTATTGAAATGGAGTTTAGCGTCTTTCGAGCGTAGTCGTCTTGTCAACGCCCACTCAGCGTCAATGCGACGTTCACGTAGCGACACCGCGGCGTCAGTAACGTCTTTCGATCGCCAGCTTCTCGTGATGGGCCTTATCAGCAACTTGCACGTGAGTTGAAAGCATGCCGAGTGCACAGCGCGAGTTCGCCGCAAGCGCGTAACGGTTTCGTCGCGAGCGCGCAACGAATTCGCTACGTACTCGTGGGAAAAATCAGTATAGCGTCCCGGCTCATCGCTTGTGGCGAAATCATATGCGCTTGCCTCGCTTTCAACTCACCAATCGCAAGTGTGGTAAGGCTCTAAAGCTCTAAATGGGTCATTAATAGGCTTGGGACTTTTGAATGATCGCCGTGGTTCTACAATAAACTGAGTCGTCATTATGTTAAAATATTTTTTTCGAAGTCAAACTCAAAGTGTAAAAATAAAGCATTTTATTAGATATCATACATGGTTTATGCTGTATGATAAACACGTTATTATAACTGCAATTAATTTTATCGTAAATCTATTAAACATACAAGTCACAGTAGTTCACAGCCTAATCGTCGTCGTCTCAAGACGCTACAGACGCCCTAAAATATACCTAATTACTGAGCGGTAAAACATCTGGCCCTCAAATGTACAGAATCGGTAATTTTGTATGAAGGTGGGCCAAGTTTTGTGTCGCTGAGTAAGTGTATTCTGTGCTTACTGTTATGGTGTTCAATAAAAAGTCATTGTATTGTTGGTATTGTGAAGTCGAACAGGTAAAATAGGCCTCCTGCAGGTAGACGGGTTAAAAATACCTACAGCCAGTAATAGATATCATCAAAAAATTATTGAAATTGCGTCTTGAAATTATTGTATTAGAAATTGTTGCCTGCGACTTCGTTTGCGAAAAATTCATTTAGTTATATCATCATGCATATACGGGAACTGTATTGGTATGTCCTTACCAATACAATGCAATACAAATACTCTTTATTGTACACCAGAAATAGTAAGCGATACAGAAAATAGGTACACAGAGAAAATTACAAGGTAAGCAATAGGCGGCCTTATCGCTTAAGAGCGATCTCTTCCAGGCAACCTTTTTACAGAAAGAAGGAAGGACTACCTCCTCCTCCTTCCTGGTCCTTCTCGGTTTAAAAAAAAATAGATACCAAAATTAATCTCAATCAATTAGTAGCAATCAAAGTAACAAACAACACAGACACGTACACGTATAATATTGCTTTTAGGATAAGTAAGCAGTCACAATGCTCAATTAATTAATCCGAATAATTTACAAAAATACAGTTTTCCACAGTTTGTCTGCAGGATACATACAGGATACAGTCTCAATTCTCCTAAGATCCAGCGTATTTTTTTTTAATATAATGTCTAAACAAATGGTAACTTTTCCAGATAGTTATTACCTCTAAGCTTAAAATTTTTAAGTACTTGTATAAAAATTTGACGCAGGATCTCAAAAAGCTATATTTACAAATCCTTAAAAAAGCACTTACAGTTTGCGGCATCTTGAGAGCGTCTGCCTCTTGACAGGACAACAATAAGCCGAGCGGCGTGCGCGCAGATCTTAAATGGCACCGATAACGATACCACAGGAACGATGACACGATGAATGATAAGAATATCGTGGGTCAAGCGGCAAAGATCACGCTCGCGAGCTATAATATCGTCTACGTAACGCTGAAGTGGCAAAATGTTTGTTGATTCTTTTTAATTGTTATCTATTTTTAATTAGGGTTCGTTATTAAAAAAAATGTCTTTTAAGTTTCCTGTCACGTGACGATTTTGGAAATCCCTTTTTTGTGCACTTGGATAGGTACTCATGGTCTAAATTTTCAATCCTACGGGTTCAGTAGCGTTTAGTTTTAGGAATTTGCATAAAATTATCTATTTTCATCATTATCAGCCATCGTGGGATCCTTTAAAGATACAACAGAACTTTAAATTTTACGTATGAATTAGTTATTCCTTCTGCAATAATTTGTTTAACGCTATCTCGCGGGAAATATCCAATTTACCAGAATAATAACTAACCTAAATATACTGAGCGGCAAAAAATGTAACCCGCAAATGTATGCAGAATCTGTAATTTTCTATGAAGGGTGGGTCAAATTTTGTGCCGCTAAGTAGGTATATTATAGGATCCATAGGATCTCAAACTTTCTCCATACCTACCAAATTTCTTCTAAATTCAGTTCGGCAGTTTAAGAGTGAAGAGGTATCAGACAGTTATTTTCGCATACTTATATTTATCGCCGATATTTAGTAGCTAAGTTAATATTTTAATTATAAATAGTTTATATTTATATAGAATTAATTTGTTAATCATGTACTTTAAATATAATTAGCTGAGGACACTTTGTTTTAGTTTTAGGTTAAATTTTTATTTTATTTTAAGTTATTGTTAGAAAGTTATGTTTAATATTTATATTATTTAGTTTCTATTAGCTGAGCAAATTAACAAATAAACAAATTTCAAGTGCATGCTTTGAGTCAACATTTATGTACTTATGTAATTTTTGTAACCGACTTAAAACTTTGTATCTATGCTATCGTTTTTTTTTTGCTTTCTTTGCTTTAATTTTCTTTGCTTTGCTTTAATTTAAAAAGAAATCTACGGCATTTTCATTATGCGATTCTGACTCGCACTTGATTTAAATACTAAGTTTTCTATAATAGTCTATAATACTCGTACCTGTCTGCGCCATCCTCCAAAGCCTTGCAAAATATATCTGACTGAGACCATGGTGTACCCAGGGGGGGCAATGGAGGACCGTCGCCAAAAGCAAATTTAAGTCCTACACTATTGTACTACACATCGTTCAACACTCGTTTCTAGGGGTTTGATTGATGATTGTTGCAATTGCAACCCAAAACCTACAAAACAGACCTCATAGAATACTCAGTTATGGCCTGATAAACACCATGGAAAATAACTATCACGCCGTCCAATCTGCGACGTAACTCGAGTCGCGAACGCAAGCAGGGTTATCATATAAATAACAAAACAAGTTGACTATAAAACGGCGAAAAATAACATGAAGTAAGTATTTACTTTGCCATGGTTATATCTGTATCAACGCACGTGCGGGGAAAACGTGTATTCTTAACCCCCGATGCATTTTACAAGTTTGTTTTATTTGTTCTAATGCGATATAGAAATCCCAACAAAAATAGCTTATTTCTAATATGTATATAGAATTCTCGTGTCGCAGTGTTTGTGACCAAACTCCTCCGAAACGGCTTGACTCGGAGATCTGAGAATAGGACGTTAACTGTTTTTCATACCTCTACGCGGACGGAGTCGCGGGCAACAGCTAGTTCTGATGTATAATTAATTGGTGTGTGTGAGTTCCAATCCACACCGACATTGATGTCAAACCGATTAGTTGTGTGTGGTGCTGGTGCCGAGAAAACAGATTTGTTTCTCTATGTTCTGGGTAATTTACAAGGGTAGCTCTATTTGTTATATGTTAGGTACAAGAATAAATAATTATCATCGTCCTATATACGCCCCGATGCTGGGCACAGGCCTCCTCTCACAACGAGAGGGCTTGGATAGTTCCCGCGCGATAGTATGTGCGGTTTCATCACAAAGTTTTCATTTAACGTAAACCTTAATGGAACTTCGCACATCAACTTCGAAAAACTGTGATGAGCGAACCCGGACTTCAACCCACGACCCTCTGATTGAGAGATAGAGACGTGGTCAAACCACTGAGCTATCACAGCGGTTACTTTTATATTCTTCTTTACATCGTACAGTTACTAACTTAAAGAAGTTTCCAAGTCACGTGTTGGTATCATATTATCATAACATATACATGATACACTTATCTATAGGTTAATTGGTTAAGTCAATAGTTTACAAGGCAAATTACTTACCTGATTAATTTATAAATTAATCGGTTCATGTATAATGACAATAGTTTGCAACTTTTTAGTTTACAATTTAGATGTTCTTTCGTCTTTATTGATGCGTGGATAAATCTTAAAAACTAACAAAGCACGAATAGTTTTTCTTGGATATTTTGTTGGAATACCAGTGTAAAACGTCGAGCGTAAATAAAACAACATTTGAAATACCTTAACTATATGTATTTATTTAATTAAATATAAAATTTGACCCTCTTACGTTCTAATTATAAATATACTCCTTACCACGACAGGGTTTGAATTAAATGACTTATTTGATCTCGGTCGTTGGTCGTTGCCTATATACATTGAAAAATGTTTTCCCATCGTGTTTTGTCGGTAAAGTTCGTATATATCTTACTATTTTAACTAGCTTACTGCAGTTTACTGAAGCCAATTGAGAAAGCAAGATAAATACGAAGTTATTCGACAAAACACGATGGAAAAACATTATTCATTAGTTTCAGAACATTATACGTTAAGTAACATGCTTAAATCAGTAGAATTAAAAACATCGATCAAGAAAGGAAAAGCAAAACTACTTCAAATAAATAGACTTCATTCTCAATGCAATCTAAAACTATTTATTCGTGCGTAAAATCGTTTTCGAGACATGGTAATGACACATAACTATGGTAAATAAAACAATCACGTTGGTCACTCTATAACGTTACACAAATCGTCGGCCTGTCAGAATTTAGATATTTTTTTAAAAATTCTATAAAATATTGCGAAGGCTCCGGTGCTGTAGCCCTGATGTTTTTAGTGTACTTTAGCACTTCATGAGAGGATAGCAAGAGACGATAGAGAGATAAAGATAGTAGAGCTATATTTCCTTCATGAATCGACACTCTAACGACATCTAGTGCAAGCTTCATGTATCTTAAATCGAATATAATTATTTTTGGGTTAAATTTTGCCTTTGTACTTCTGATATTACAATATTAGCAATAATTTTAACTTTGTTATAATATGGACATTTGTACATAAAGTGGTTCAGCTTGTCCTTGATATTGTGCTCTTCTTTGAGTATAATAATATTCATAGCAGGTGTTACGTTTCTGTAGTTTTATTTAACATTGTTATAGCATTTTGCTGGTGTCAACTCTACCAGCTTACCACTCCAGTACTCCGGGCATGTATTTTTCGATGAGTCCTTCATAGTACGGCCACAACGCTTCGATGTCAGGAACGCCTGCGCTCTTCGTATACAGATCGTATTTGCTGAGGATAGAAATTGATTATTAGGCACGACCAGTACAACATTGTCTCAGTAAGCCATCATTGTTTTCATCAAGAAGCCACTGGGACGTTTATTGTGAAATGGTTCTACTGTAAGTCGGGCTAACAACGGCTTGTTTTTAAAGTAGAAAGCAAGGAGAACGTCTCGTCTCATCCCATACCATACCATACCATACATGTTAACCAGTTAGCTCTGATGTTAATTTGGAAAGGTTTTGTAGGAAATAGTTTCATTCCCCAAGCGTTTTTTTTTCAGTAGTTTATAAACATTATTTACAATGATCCGTTGTTGACTACTACTCGTTTTGGGCATTTTTTGTTATTGTTCAAAGAATCATTAAAATTATCGCCAGTGTAAAAAATTAGTTCCAATGAAATTCCGCAACATGGCGAATAGTCATATATTTCTGGTCAGGCTTTAACCATGAATCATGTAAAACTATTAACAGCCTTTTCCATTTCAAACCATACTGAAAATTTTAGCTGTTATGACATACAGCCATATGCATAGCCTTATACATATGAATAAAAATTTCTGACTCTAAGTACAGCAGTTCCTTTCTACTCACTTAAACTCGAGGACAGTTTCCTTAATCTTCTCATCACCAGGCGCAAGAAGATGTTGGTAGTCCCCGCCAGCGTGCCACGGGTAGAACGAGTGGTATCTGTAACCGGCAATATAGCGACATCTAGTGGCTGCCACAGGAAACTTTAACACGCCATCTATTAGACAAGTGCTCATGATATGGTATTTTGCAGTCGAAGAAACTGAATCGCGGACCTATTCATAGTCAATTTCGCTATGATTTCTTTAGCAGATTTATAGAATGTCAATATGGCCAAGTAGCATAGGTTCGTTCACCCTTTTTGACTGTACTTCGTACTGTGCTTTTTTTTTTTTTTTTTATTCGACTAGAAGTCAAACGAGCAAGTGGGTCTCCTGGTGGTAAGAGATCACCACCGCCCATAAACATCTGCAACACCAGGGGTATTGCAGATGCGTTGCCAACCTAGAGGCCTAAGTTAGAATACCTCAAGTGCCAGTAATATCACCGGCTGTCTTACTCTCCGCGCCGAAACACAACAGTGCAAGCACTGCTGCTTCACGGCAGGATTAACGAGCAAGATGGTGGTAGCAATCCGGGCGGACCTTGCACAAGGTCCTACCACCTGCATTATGTGCTAAACATTGTGCCAAGTTTTTAACTACCTACCTAATGGCTAATTTAGATAATGATTTTAAGGTGAATTTTGCTTTTTTTCTCTTAGCGGAAGACCAATTAAGTACCGTTAATACATAACAGATAAATAATAAATAAATAAATATCACGGGACAATTCACACTAATTGACCTAGTCCCAAAGTAAGCTTAGCAAAGCTTGTGTTATGGGTACTAATCAACGGATAAACATAATTATATAGATAGATACATACCTACTTAAATACATATTAAACACCCAAGACCCGAGAACAAACATTCGTATTTTTCATACAAATATCTGCCCCGACACGGGAATCAAACCCGGGACCTCAAGCTTCGTAGTCAGGGTCTCTAACCACTAGGCCATCCGATTGTCTAAATATATAGATAGATAATAGTTTAAATAAGGCGTATGTCAAGTTATCGATTAGCAAACAAAAATATCATTCTTAATTAATATGAAACGAACGCCTAGTAGTATCGTTTTCGCAATTCCATCTTTAAAATCACTACTCAAGAAAATATTGGTCGAGAGCGACATAAAGGAGTAAATGACATGATTTGCATTTTCTTCATAGCTGTCGTTTTTGGCACTGTTGAATTTATTACCTGACCATGTGGAGCCCTTCCTTAGGGAACTTGCACTTGTTATGAAGCAGCATCCGGTAGAGGTACTCGTCGTGGCCCCACGATATCATCAACTGCTCCAGACCGCAATGAGGCTTGTACATGCCACACTCCGTGCTGGAGGAATAAATAAAGTAGTTAAGTTTAAAGAAGATTTTCAGTTGCTTCAATAGGGATGTTGACGCCATTAAAAAATAATTCGAAGGCACGACTCCAGTAAAATACGCTTTATTTTAGCCCTGAAAACCAGATTAATTGTCGATTTACTGTAAAATTCAATTTTTCGTTGCTTTAAAGCAAATAAATATTAGTTGATTGAGTTGGCGAACAATAGCCACTTATGACCTCATAAGTCACTATATAGTGCCATTCAAACTCTATGGGAGAATTATGTTTTGACAGCTCATAAAAAGTACGTCACTCTATTGGTGGTGTCAACATCCCTTCGGAACGTTAGGAGTTGCGACTTATGATAGATGGCACCACACGCCACTATTGATGCGCAAGCGGATTTTTTAGATGGTTGGTTGGTCGGATATTCCCCGGTGGTCTATTCGGCAAGTGTCCTTGTCACATATAGCCACAGAAAATGCGGGTTCGAATCGTGTCCGGAGCACCAGAAAATCTTTACCGTTTTTGGAAATTCCCACAAAGAAGTCGTAGATTTAGTTGAGGAAAATATTAAATAGAAAAACGGACACCGCGTTGCTACATGTACGAGTATTTCGCACTTCCAGACCAATACCTCACACATTTTAGTAGACGTGGCTGGGTGTAAGATTAGAACTGTATCATATTCAGGCAGTGACGTTGCCACTTACTTGTACTTAGGGTTGTAGGTATCAGGGTTGTCCTTGAAGCTGTCGTCTCCATACACGATAGTGGAGCCCCACTTGCAGCCCACCACAAAGGTGTCTCCCACCACGCACCACTGCGGCTCGCCGTAGAACGCCATCACCTGAAAAACACCTTTGATTGAAAAAAGGTTGATTGGAAGAGATCCCTTCAAAGATAAGCCCGCTTTTGTACTTAGCATTTACAATTAATTTTCATGAAAAATAAAATTCATGAATGAAAAAGGGTACTTTCACCAACATTGTCTATAGTAGATGACGGATATAAGAAAAAAAAAAGAAAAGAAAAGAAATGCGTTTATTGCCAACAATTAGGAAGGTATATAATTAATAGAAGGGTACCTACTTTAAAAATTAAGTTAACTTACTAGCTATATGCGGGTTCTATAAAAGTTCGTAAGACCTTTCTAATGTTGAGTTGAAAGCACTTAGCAGAAGAAATGTCGGGCTCGTAAATTAATTATCCAAGTAAATTAATGCAAGGACCACTAGGTCTTTGGCCATTTAGGCGAGTCAACCCACAAAAAAACTTTACGTGCAAACCTTGCCAACATCATGGATCAGTCCAATCAGATGCATCCAGTCCTTGTCGGGATGCTCCTCGCGGATCCTCTCAGCGGTCTGGAACGCGTGCACGATGTTGGGCAGGTCGGTGTCAGGGTCCGACTCGTCCACCAGCTCGTTGAGTCTGATGAGGGCGTCCTTCACGGTCGACTTGAAGTGGTTGAACTTCAGCCATTTCTCCATCTTAGCTATGAAATGATAACAAGAAGAGAAATGAAAAGAGTGAATAGAGTGTCTTGTCTAATTTTTCTACAAAGATATCTTAGTATTACTTAATGCTGTCAATATATCGATGCATACTTAATACCCTTGGGTGAATATTATGAGCTTTTTGACCCTTCGGTTAAAAGTCAGTAGGTACCCTGCCACGTTTATTGGCACAGCGGAAGGACAAGTTGCAAGAATTTAGATCACGCTAGATTAAGCATCAGACTGTCTTTAGTTTTCATAAAAATGTAGGCCTAAGCATCATTTCTTTTTATTAATACTCGCAGAAGCGGTAAAGACGAAAGAAATGCCGTAAAAAACATCATATTTACCCCTCTAGGTTCTCCTGCTAATTAGTAGGTAAGTACCTAAATACTGAACATGAAACTACCGTGAGACTCACTCATATCAAATGATATTATATTGTAACGGATAACTCACGTCTTTTATCGAGTTTAGCTGGACATGTTTTGGGTTAATTCGTAGCCCTTCTTCAAGAGAGCACGCGACTCAGCGGCTGCCGCAACACGCGCACTACGCGCCACCGCTCTGCTTGCGCGAGCACGCAAACTCGAACTCGACTAAGACGTGAGTTATCCGTTAACTAACTAACTAATTTGGTTCAGCGACTAAAAGAGGGTCTTGGCCTCCGAAACGAGAGCATGCCATCTGTCCCGATCGTGCGCAGCCTCTTGCCAGTCGTCGACTTGAAGACGTCGCAGATCCGCCTGTGCCCTTAGTGTAAGTTTTCGGTTACAAAATACGTCTCGATCGTGTTCGCGTTAATATCTCAATTTGTATGGAAACACGAACATCGCAAACGTTCCGCTAGGAGGCGCTATAATACACTAGGGGTACTGGACACTGTCCTCCCAGCGGTACCTGAGTTGTCCGTTACAATATCATTTAATAGTAAGTACATACCCTTGACGAAGTCGACATTCTGGTGCGTGTGCATTTCATAGTAAGTCCTGCGCACGCGCTCCCTGACGGGGTCGTTGACGTCGATGGTGTAGTCCCGGAAGGCGGTGACGGGCTTGTCGTTGAACACCTTCTCCGGACGCAGCAGCTGCGACGGGTCGATGATGGTGGGACCGTCCTGGAAGCAGTACCAGTCAATGGCGGACTAACAATGAGGCAGGTAGCGGCTCGACCCAGGCCTCCTGTCCCGGGGGCGTTCAAATGCTCCGTCGACTTCACCTCAGTCAGAGTCGTTAACTTTATATAATTAATTACTAGCTGCCCGCGGCTCGGCCCGCGTGGTATTCGGTAATCGCGAGCTCTTCCCTCGGGAACTGTGCATTTTTCCGGGATAAAAAGTAGCCTATGTCACTCTCGGGCCCATAAACTATCTCTATGCCAACAATCACGTCGATCCGTCGCTCAGTTACGGCGTGAAAGATGGACAAACATACAAACACACTTTCGCATTTATTAGTATGGATTTGTTTTCCAGACATAAAATTAGTGGCAACAATATTCGGCATAACAACTTTACATATACGGTATTGGCTAATACCAGGATCCCGGAAATTTTTCGCCATTTTTCAATACCGGTATTGAAAAGTCTAATACCGGGATCCCGGTATTAGTGATTTTATGATTTGTCTGTTATTTATTACACTATCTAAATATATAAAACTCAAAGGTGACTGACTGACTGACTGACTGACATAGTGATCTATCAACGCACAGCCCAAACCACTGGACGGATCGGGCTGAAATTTGGCATACAGGTAGATGTTATGACGTAGGCATCCGCTAAGAAAGGATTTTTGGAAATTCCCACGGGAACGGGAAAAATCGGGATTTATATCTTCGATTCCAAATGACCCTATCTCAGCAACTATAATAACTAGACGTTTCAAATTTAATACACAAGTAGGTATTACATTAACTAAAACATATATTTCAGGATTTTCAGAAATTCCCGCGGGATAAGGAAATAACGGGATTTATATATTCAGTTCAACGGAATCCCATGAACAATAATTACTAGACTCTTTAAAATGGGCATAAAAGTAGGTGATTACAATAGTAAAAAACAATTTTAAAGGATTTTTAGAAATTCCCACGGGATAAGGAAAAAACGGGATTTATGTTCAGTTCATCGGGATGGATTTTTCGTTTTAGTGGTCGTAGAAAACTGAAATTTAATAGTTAGGTTTCTTGAGAAGTGTAGGGAAGCAGTACAAAAGGATTTCCCGAAATTCTGACGGAAACGGGAAAAAAAGGGATTTTTCGTTTTACTGGTCGTAGAAGGCTGAAATTTGGCACGTAGGTTGCTTGAGGAGTGTAGGGAAGCATTAAAGAGATAAGTTCCCAAAATTCCCACGGGAAAGAGAAAACACGGGATTTTTCATTTTACTGGACGTAGAAAGCTGAAAATCGGCACGTAGATTGGTTGTAGAGAAGCATTGAGAGAAAATTCCTACGGGAACGGGAAAAAACGGGATTTTTCGTTTTGCTGGTCATAGAAAACTGAAATTTGGCATTAAGGTTATTTGGGGAGTGTAAGGGAGCACTACAAAACAATTCCCCAACATTCTGACGGGAACGGGAAAGGGATTTTTCGTTTTACTGATCGTAGAAATCTAAAATTCGGCATGTAGGTTGCTTGGGGAGTGTAGAGGAGCAGTAAGAGTGGAGTTTTCAAAATTCCTACGGGAACGGGATAAAACGGGATTTTTCGTTTTACCGGTTGTAGAAAACTTAAATTTTGCATTTAGGTTCTTTGGGGAGTATAAGGGAGCATATTATTTATGTTTATACTGTGTTTTTGTTGTGATGTAGTGTGTTTTTGTTGTAAATAAATGTTGTGAGCTTGAGATTGATAAAAGAATCTCCCGAAATTTTGACGGGAACGGAAAAAACGAGATTTTTCGTTTTACTGGTTGCAGAAAGTTGACATTTGGCATTTAGGTTCCTTGAAGAGTGGAGGGAAGCATTAAGAGATAATTTTCTGAAACTCCCACGGGAAAGGGAAAAAACGGGATTTTTCGTTTTACTGGACGCAGAAAGCTGAAAATTGGCATGTAGATTGCTTGGAGAGTGTAGAGGAGCATTGAGAGAGAACTTTACAAAATTCCCACGGGAATTTTACTAGTCGTAGAAAGCTGAAATTTGGCAAGTAGGTTCCTTGGGGAGTGAAGGGGAGCTTTAAGAGAGAATTTCCTGAAAATTATTACGGGAACGGGAAAAAAAGGGATTTTTAATCCTTCGAAAAATCAATTAAAACACGAAAATAAAGATTGTAGAAAGTAAATCCGTGTACCCCAAATTTAACGCGAGCGAAGCCGCGGGCAAAAGCTAGTTAAAGGTATAAAATTGACTACAAATTGCAATATAATGCAATTATTCACATTTTCATGCACTTCTTAAGTAATATTTTATCAGACAAAGTATTCTTTCCAATACGAATAGGTAAAAGGGTACCTTTAGTTATGACGGTATGTATTAGTATCATACGAGTATATTCGACAGCAAAATGTTATTCCACACAAATGTTATACTAAACAATTTTTCGACCAAACAATTTAGACATTTCTATCATTCGACGAAACGTTGCTATGGAAAAAAATATGCAAAACAATTAACGGCCAGTCGATATAGACCCCTCATCGTATCAATTATGGCGTGTCGTAGTCTCTTGTACTTATGTTGCATTATTTATTATATTAAATATGAATCTGACTGTATTTTGTAATTTGTTTCTTGTCTTTTGTTTATTATTATTATACGAGTTGATATTAAATGAGTAATTATGGTCTGAGAAGAAATAAGCAAGTCGTGGGAGATAAGATATGAATATGACGTTGTGGGGGTCGGTTGATCGAATTATTATTAAGTAAGTAATGAATGTTGAAATCGTGCTGAGAACTCGCTTTGATTGAACAGAAAATTGAAATTTAATAATTTTTAACTCTACAATAGTAGAGTACCTATATTGCTCACAAAAGTAGGTTTGGTAGCTTTTGTCAAAAATTAAGGGTTTTTTACTAAAAAAATATTTCAAATCAATACAAATACTATAGGCCGTATAGCACGGAGAACAGATGGTTGTTGGGGCCGAAAGGATTTTGAGAGGAGAACGCGGATCGGCAAGCGCAGCGCAGGACGTCCACCAACGAGATAGACGGATGACCTGGTTAAAGTCGCGGGTTCACAGTGGATACAAGCCGCTTCCAACCGAGGCAACTGAAGGTCTATAGGGAAGGTCTATATGTCCAATAGTGGACGTCCTATAGCTGATATGATGATAACAATAAATTGGGGATGTGCTGAATATTCATTTTATATTCGGCAGTTTTACCGAATAAAGCTAAATCACCGAATGTTCGGCAAAGTGGTACTCGTCTTTTTACTGTATTGAGCCATGTATGAGATGAGTGTTAAATGTGTTATTTTACACTCGTGAGGCTTTATGTTTTTGTTGACACTGTAGCTTATTTCCAATAAAAGCAAATAAAAACAGATGTTAATATAAAATTAAGGAAAACGATACATTTTGGTATATGGAATCGGGCAAACGATTGAGAACCCTGAATATTGTATCCGTTTCATTGGTAACATTTTTTGGAATCCATAATAATATTATAAATGCGAAAGTGTGTTTGTATGTTTGTGTGTTTGTCCGTCTTTCACGCCGTAACGGTGCGTTGGATCGACGTGATTTTTGGCATAAAGATAGTTTATGGGTCTGAGAGTGACATAGGCTACTTTTTATCCGCGCGCGATAACTGAATAACACGCGGGCGGAGCCGCGGCTAAAAGCTAGTATAAGTAATTATAAAAACGAATGCAATTTCCCAGACACTACTTTTTGGTTTTACCCAGTCTCTTAAGATGAAACTTTAAGCTTCCCTGTGTTTCTAGTAGCCTTTGGCTTATCGAGGTTAGTGGGAAAATCACATAGATATGTTCTTCCTAACATACATGATTATTTCAAAAACATAAAGCGACGGCAGGGTTAGGATACGTCTTAAAGGTTCACGCGTCTTTCAAACAATGCTGGGGATGTTGACACCACCAATCAACTGACGTACTTTTTATGAGCTGTCAAAACACAATTCTCCCATAGAGTTTCAATGGCAATAGCGAGTTATGACGTCATAAGTCGCTATTTGTTCGCCAACACAATCAACTAACTATTTATTTGTTTTAAAGCAACAAAAAATCTAATTTTACAGTAAATCGAAAATTAATCTGGTTTTCAGGGCTAAAATAAAGCATTTTTTTACTGGAGTCGTGCCTTCGAATTATTTGCCATATTACCTACAATTATAAAGGCGGAGCACCTCTTGTTCGGGAATGGGAGCCCGTGACGTCACTATCCTTAGTAAAAGTAGGATTGACATCACACGGAACGTTAACCGACAAGAAAAAAAAAACATATCCAATATGTTTTGAAGATTGAAGTGACTGACTAATTATAATGTCGACGCTTGAAAGGAGAAATTGACCAAGCGAAATTTTTTAAGGTAGTTATATACATGTTTGGAATCAGTGAGTTTAACTGATTCAAAATATGTATATTTAAAAAATGTAGCTTAGTCAATTTCTTCTTTCAAGCGTCGATGTGTTTTAGGTATGTGTGTGGTTATAGAATTTTAGATGTGTTTAATGTGGTTTAGGAATCTAGCAGTCAGTGTTAAGCCCCGATGATGATGACAATGATGAATGAAATTCAATTTGTCTTTATTTTGTTATACTTAATACGTATAATATTATTAATATTCCATGTATTCTGCATTACGTTAAAACTTACTGTCTTTGGCTTCATGTCGGTGACTTCGGCGGCTCTCAGGGCTACAATGCTGAGTGCTCGGGGTCCGCAGATCTTAAATGCCAGTGATAACTGATAAGAGGGGTCAAGTGTTGCATCGTCATAGAATCTATTGCACAAGAATAACGGACGCCTATTGCTCTGTTAAGGATCGACCACACCACTACCTCAAAATACATTGACGCATCGTAAACGCAAGGACATGTGTTCTGCGTCGCATTTTTAACAGGGTCATAGCCCCGAAGCAATGTTTGTTTTTTATTCAACTGGATGGTAAACGAGCAAATGGGTCTCCTGATGGTAAGAGATGACCACCGCCCATAAACATCTGCAACACTAGGGGTATTGCAGATTTGTTGCCAACCTAAAGGCCTACGATGGAATACCTCAAGTGCCAGTAATTTCCCTGGCTGTCTTACTCTCCACGGTGAAACACAACAGTGCAAGCACTGCTGCTTTACGGCAGGATTAGCGAGCAAGATGGTGGTAGCAATCCAGGCGGACCTTGCACAAGGTCCTACCACCTGTGAAATGTGCATATTATGCCAAACTTTGTTCGACACGTCCCAATCGTAAAAACGCTCTTACTTTATAGTTTCGTATTAACATACGTCATTGCCATGAAGCGCATGTGCTATAAGCCAAATAAGTGGTCTATCAATTTTTATACAGATTTCTATCAAATGAATATGTCGCTAAAGTCGAACTTTCAAGTTGACACACACGTCTATTGGCATTATTGTTTTATGAAATACAAAAGATTATCAACTTTAGGGCGGTAGACCACATATTTGGCTGATGGTACCAGTGTAGCCACATGTGCCTCATCGGACTGTGAACCTGCAGGGCTACTTCGAAACTCAAAACTTGTTGTGTCGTGCGGTCTCTCTGACACTTATACTATTTGATACGAGAGCGAGAGGGACCGCACGACACGAACTTCGAGTTTCGAGTTTTGGAGTAGCCCTGCTGTTAACGCGTACCGTCCACGAAGCAATTCAAAAAACGCTGAGGCAAACTGCAGTGTCATGACTCAAGTATTTTTATTATATTTAGCGTCAGTGTATTTCGAACAATAGTGTGAACAGTACACAATAAAGACGTCACGCGTAAAGCGTCTGTGCGTTTACGGTGCGTCAGCGATTAGCGTATTTTGAGCATCGGTGTGGTCGATCCTTTACAAATCCTATCTTTGTATTTACAAGAAGATGCGATTGGGAGAAAGATGTTGATCGAATGTTTTAACAGAGCCAAATTGAATGACTTATTTTTCGCTCTTATTAAGTGGACATAAAGTTTTTATCCACTCATGCACTTCAATCCACGAATTATAAAATAAAATATTCCATCTTTATTTACATAAGGTGGATAAATCTGTCTGTACCTACGTACTTTACCTACATCCTTAAAGGACCAGAAGTTATTAAGTGCGCTACAAAAAAAACTCATGTAGGTAGGTATCATTAAAAAATTTTTTATCTTTATTAATTTATTGAGTAAATATTTACATATAATTGCTTTCAATTGTACAAAACAAATTTTACATAATATTTGATATGTATGTTATAACTGCGAGCGCTGTTATAGTGACTTGTCAAAATGTTAAACGTTAAATAAATATCAACATTATATCATTAAATTACTCTATTCGTGATTAGATTAAAATTAGCAGTTACAGTAACGTAATAATATTAATATGTTATTTCGACCCTTTGGTTATGTATCAATAGTTAAGTACATATAAATAATTAATACAATTCAAAGTCAAGTATGATTAGCGAATGTTGATTGTAAAGGTGTAATCAATCCTTTAAACTTTAGTAATTTCCACTTTATGTTCACCATACACCTTGGACTTAACCAAAAATACCATGTTTTAATTAGGTAGGTACTGTAGGGATTAGGCTGTATACCGCTGGCAGGTGGTAAAAATGACCTCCTGGCAGGCTAGATTGAATGTATTATGTATAATGATAGTATTATTTTATTGTATAATTCTGGAATTCGATTTAAAAGAGGATTGACAGCGGTATACATGCCGGAGCACAGATTGCTCCCGACAGCCTGAGTAGCTGGACATATCTCTGTAAAGTATCATTAAGCGCTATGTGCGTAATAAATATAAAATACCGAAGAAATATGCTTTTTCGTTAGAACTGAGTTTAAAGTCACGCGCGTAGATCCCCTTTACCTAAGCTCTACCAAGTTACAGTCCCCACCTAGATGTTTAGCCACAATAAAGCGGTGATTAAAACGAGATATTTTTTGTTATTAAGTCCTGGAAGTTGGTAACGTTTAAAACTCGCAGACGCCGGGGATGTACTTTTCAATGAGTCCTTCGTAGTAGGGCCAGAGCGCCTCGATATCAGGAACCTTTTCGCTCTTGGTGTAGAGGTCGTATTTGCTATTAAAAAAAAAAAAAACCTTAGTAAGACTTATATACATTATAAATATGGATCTGTGTAGATATTGCTAGGGAATTACAGCGCAAATGTTCCTTCCGACTTGTCAAAATTTGTGACTCTACTTATTAGTACTTATAATGGAATTTTAGCACTATCTTTAACCACGTACCTACCTACTTACGAGTGTCATTTTCGCACATGTGATTTTAAAACACTGGGTGTTGGTGGTGGCAAGGATACTCGTAGGTATGCGTTAAGTAATTGGATAAATTCGGATCACATTTCAATTTCAAATGTCCAATTTAGTCTGAGTTCTTATTATCCAGCGTACTCACGCTACTTTGTCACGAATAAATGATTTCTTTATTTCTTTTCTTTCTTTCTTACTCGGAATCGCTTTTACTGCTTATTTCTGTCACACGGAGACGCCCGTGAGTGGTCTTATTACACAATTTCGCACAACGCAAACTACAGGGTACGCCATACTTACTTGAAATCCAGCACCCATTTGAGAATTTCTTCGTCTTTCTCGTTCGTGAGATGGCGGTAGTCGCCGCCGGCGTGCCACGGGTAGAAAGAGTGGTACCTGTAACGACGCAACTTGTAGCGACATCTAGTATTAACCACAGAAAACTTTTGCAGCGCCATCCATTAGAAGAATGGAAGTTTGATTTACTTTAAATTTTAAACTAAAGCAAATTTCAGATACTACTTAATGGTATAAGGTTATTTTTGAAGTTTTTTGGTCTTTATATTTCAAGTTAATTGGAGTAATTGGACCAACGAGTAAGTCGAGTTGTAAGATTTGTCCATATTGTTAGTTACATTACAACTGAATCTATATACCGGATGTGGCCTAGTATGTTTTCATACCTGATCATGTACTGGCCCTTGAGCGGGATCTTAGCCTTGTTGTGCTGCAGGAACTGGAACATGTACTCGTCATGGCTCCAAGAGATCCAGAGCTTGTCCAGTCCGCAGTTCGGCTCGTACATACCGTACTTTGTGCTGCAAGAAGAGATAATAGTATTATTTAAGTCATAAGTTCTTAACGAGCTCAATAAGGCCTGCTTTTTATTGCTCCAATAGAAGACCAACATTATGTAGTGTTAGTGTTGGGACTATTTCGTGCTACTTTGTCTTTTTCTTCTTCTTCAGACTTAAGAGCTACACGCTTGTCGGTGGAGTATCTTCCATTCATCTCTCCTATGAGCTATACTCTTAAACTCACAGCTCATTACAGCCAGCTGGCACCCGACCAGCACCGCCTCACCTCGAGTGGTTAATATTCTTCATATGGATTTGTATGGGCATGCGATCACTACATCAACTCCGTAGCGTCACGGGATCGTCTCACTCGCGAGGTTGCCACGCACGGTGACAGCCCGCTGCTCGCCGCCATACTGACTACTAGGAAATTTGTAGACCAGGCGAGGTCCACTCGTTGTCAATGTAGGGTTTACCCGTGGACCACCTGTCGACAACGAGTGGACGCCGAAAGTCGAGGCGGTGCTGGTCGGGTGCAACCTTTAAACCTTCTGATTCGACGCGAAACCTTAATCTTTTTCTTAGTAACACTAAACTTCTTCTCCAGCTCACTTAAGCAGATGCATAGATACAAAGCCAACTCACTTGTACTTAGGATTGTAAGTGTCAGGGTTGTCCTTGAAGCTCTCCGGCCCGTAGACGATGGACTCTGCCCACTGACAGCCCACCACGAACGTGTCGCCCACCACGCACCACTGCGGCTCGTTGTAGAACGCCATCACCTGACACAATCGCATGGCAAGGTTATATTGTCAGCAACAGCATCGTCCTATGCTGCCAGTAGCGCAAAGCTTGTGAAAAGACGCAAAACTTTTTCCAATCGCTAGTCGTGTAGTTATGCACGTTGCCACTTTACCCAAGCTATGACTAGGTACGCGGGACCGGCGGCGAATTCGCATATTTCGAAACCGTAATTTCGAATCGTGGATAACGTAGACGTTACGTTTTCAAACAAATTTTTGTAATATTACTAACCTAGAGATATCAGAGTTCTTAATATATCAGCCAAATAAGTGGTCTATCAATTTTTAAACAAGTTGTAAATATATGTCGCTAAAGTCGAACTTTTAAGTTGACAGACGCGTCTATTGGCATTATTGTTTTATGACATGCAAACGATTATCAACTTTAGGGTGGTAGACCACATATTTGGCTCATGCTACATAGGGGGTGTCTAGCAGTACGTGACTGATAAAGGTCTGTATGTTGATGTTTATCCCTTGCATTAAACCGGGCAGAGCCCGCAAATATGAGCTCCGGACGTTGATAAATCCACTAAATAAATATTTTTGCATATACAACGAATAAACAGCTATGTTTGCATATTATCAGTTATTTATCCTCGTCACAGGACGCAAGAACATGGGGACGGGACATTGAGTGAATTCTATATTCATTACTCAGTCGATACGCTTACTCTCCAGCGGTTAATTGGCAACACACGCAATGTATTACAAAAAGTTGATATCGGTCGCTCGTTATCGTGGATAATAAGCAAGGTCAATACTAAAAGGTGTGCCAATTGAACTTATCTGTGCGAGAAACCTATATATATGTGTCCTTATGTGAGATCAAATTTCACTTAACTTTTTTTTACAACTTAATACGATCGAGGCAAGAGACAAAGGGTTGTTTGTGACGCGCTATTTAAGTATGTAACGCCTGTATGATTATCGACAATCTGGAAATAAATGGATTTGAATTTGAAGCAAAGAAGAGTGCAGTAGCGGCTTTAGGGCAGGGCGCGGTGTGGCGACTGCCCAGGGCGTCGGGCTTAAAGAATTGCCAAAAGTTGGGGGCGCCGTGGAAATGTCGCCCAGGTCGCTGGAAGTGCTAAAACCGTCACTGGAAGAGTGGCGGAGGCAGGGTATATTAGCTACACATCGTATTAACTACAGTTATCCCGTAGCTATCTTCCCATTGAAAACTAAATAAATAAATGATACAGAAAAATGATGAATCATAGGCACCTGCCTGAATGGGATGTACTTATTGTCTAACGCGCTGACGTTCGTGATCATTCACCATCTCTTTCTACCCTCGCCTTATGTCGTGTGACAGAAAGAAGAGGTGAAAATGATTGTGATTCCAAGTGTGTTAGACAATAAGGCCTTTGACCGGTGGATGACTTTAGGAGCTGTTTCACCACCTAATGATTAATTTTATTTGACGGATAAATTTAATAAATGGATGGTGAAACAAGGGATATACCTTTCTTAGTTTCAGAGCGAGAGATAACTGTACTGTAGTGGCTCACTGCTCTACCACCAGTACTACTACCTACTATCCCATAAGTCGAACCTTAAAGCTCTGATCATAAAGCAGGGCCTCTTAAAGTGTGGTCCACGAACCCTTTAGGGGTCCGTAGCATATGTACCAGGGGTACTCTGTAGGTCAGTCTGTAAACATATTTATCAGGAGATTTCCAGAAATATTTTTGGCAGGGCCTATAAAAAGTTTAAGTAACCCTGTCATAAAGCTTTCTCAGTAGTCTCTGTCTACCTTTCCTAGATCGTGGATCAGCCCAGTGAGATGGTACCAGTCCTCGTCGGGATGCTCCTCGCGGATCCTTTCGGCGGTCTGGAACGCGTGCACGATGTTGGGCAGGTCGGAGTCAGGGTCCGACTCGTCCACCAGCTCGTTCAACTTGATCAGGGCGTCCTTGATGGTCGCCTTGAAGGTGTTGAACTTCGTCCACTTCTCTCGCTTCTCTGAGGTGATAAAGTGTAATATTTATTGTATTCGCTGTGCCAACTTGGTGCCATCACCATTAAATTTCTGAACAGTGGAGAAGGAACCTAAGTACATTTTGTGGAGTATATCGTTATAGTAATTATTCAGATAGTGCACTCATTAACGTACCGCTTTTGTGGCACAAATCTGATAGACTAAGTAATCTGAAAAAGGCAGTTTCCTAATCTGTACTGCAACGTTGCTTGAACAACAGGGCAAAAAACATATTGCTCTTGCACTAGTTACTTTTTTAGGGTTACGTAGCCAAAATAGCAAAAACGGAACCCTTATAGTTTCGCCATGTCTGTCTGTCTGTCTGTCTGTCCGCGGCTTTGCTTAGAGATTCAATGCTAGAAAGCTGTAACTATACCGACAAAACAGTACTTACAATAAAAAATAAATTCTCGGAACACCTCCTGTTGTAGATGTAAAGTGGGGGTGATTTTTTTTTTCTCATCCAACCTTTTAGGCGGTATCGTTGTATAGGTCTAAAATTATTAGGGGATTGCTAAAACGATTTTTTGATTTAGTGATTTGTTTGCAAAATATTCAACTTTAACACCCCCCCCCCCCCTCTAAAATCTAAACCGGTGTGTGGAAAATTTTTAATAAATTCAGGATGGTAGTAAGTATATCAAACTTACAAGGAAAACTATAACGGTTAAGTTTTCTTGAGAACTATTAGTACTTTAAGATAATCCGTACAAAATACGAAAAACTAAGAAAAATATTCCTTAATTTTTTCGTAATTGCTACGGAACCCTATTTCGGGCGTGTCCGATACGCTCTTGGCCGGTTTTATAGTAAAAGAAATACCTACGTTTAACCAAGTCGACGGTCATGTTCGTATGCTGTTCGTAATAGGTTCTGCGCACGCGCTCCCTGATGGGGTCGCTGTCGTCGACGGTGTAGTCGCGGAAAGCCTCTATCGGCTTGTCGTTGAACACTGTCTCTGGCCGCAGAAGCTGCGACGGGTCAATCATTGACACGGGCTGGTTCTAAAATTAAAATTAAGACCGCCTTGCAGGTAAAAATAAATCTAGATTTAGTTATTAAACCTGGCTTAAGCTTGACAGTTCCATACATTTCGACACTACTAAAGTAAGCTTAACGCTAACTCGAGATTTATGTTTCCAACAAGTAGCCATGAAACGTTTATTCTGTACTTAAGGCCGTTTTGCAGGAAAAAATAAATCTAGATTTAGCAGTTAAACCTGGCTAAAGTCTGACAGTTCCATACATTTTGACACTACTAAACTGAGCTTATTAACGCTAACTCGAAATTTATGTGTTTCCATAAGTCTTTTTAAATGTCCATTTTCAGGATTCCAAAGCTAAATCTATTACGATTCCTTGATTCCTCGATAAGAGATAAAATAAAATACTGCGAATAATATAATCCAAATTTGTAACGAAGTTTATGTAAAGTCAAGTGTAAAAATATAAACTTTTTCAAAGTTTCAAAAATAAGTATACCGCGGACTCTTATTCCGACACGCAATAAAAAGACGCAATAACATATTTTTGAGTGCTTCGACTAAATACTTATTTTGCGCTTGACCTATGGATACTTACCATTTCGGTAGGCATGATGAAATTGCACGTATCTTAGCCGGCGAACTTCTGGGCCGGGCAACATGCCACGGTGTCTTTTATAGGATTTTAGGGCTCTTGAACCATCAGAGGGGCTTAGGGTCCGCGATAGCTGTCGTGACGCGTGCTATCGTGAGCTATTTAATCAAAGGTAAGGGAGATAGCGGTAATCCATCGGAAGACACTTGAAAGTTGGCAAAACTTCATAATATTTCTTATGGATTTTTTTGTGTTTTTAATACTAGCGTTGCCTGCAACTTTGGCTGCATCCAGTGGAAATTCGGAATAGAAAAGGAACCAGCAAGAAAATCCACGTGAATCCTAACGTATCTATCTATTTATTTATTGATTTGATACTTCGTTGTCAAATCTTAAAATATTGGACTGAGCAGATAAAGAGTGTGGCGCAGTTTGTAACATAGATAATATAATAAGAATAATAAACATATGTCCTTAAAAAATACGAACACTAACTAAGTTTAAAATTTTATTACCTATCTTTTGTTTCGTTTGTTTGTTTATTTATTATTATTTATTATTATTTATTTGAATTTATAATGAAATTTATTTATTTGTAATTACAATAAAATGTACAGTAAAATAAAATAAGTTAAAACTATAATAAATCTAAAAATGGACCCTGCGGCATGGTATCAAAGATGCTGGCAGCATTTCCCCGCTGGATCGCAAGACTGATGCGTTGAGCGAGGAAACTGCCAGCTCTTCGGTCTCCGTGGTATCTTTGAGTCTCTTTAATAGATCTTTGAAGAGACTCAGAGCGCCAGGGCCCCACGGACCAAGGGTCTCGACGCCGAAAGGTACAAAATCATATTCAGCACTGACATCTATGTATTTTATAACAAATCAATCTGAAGCATAACTATACCATCAAGGATATGAGATAAGTATCTTATTTCTTATTTAAGAGTTACTCTTGTCGGTGTAACGGATGAATGCGGCTCTCCTCTCCACTTCTCTCTACTCCTTGCCTCCTTGACCTCCAACAATCATTAAGAATCAAGCCTCAAGGACATATGATAATTTATTTTCGAAAAATCATTGCGCTAACACTGCAGCACTGCAGAATTAATAATAAGAGAATACTATCGTACATACGTTATTCGACCACTATTTTTTTGCTTTTTCAGTACCCTTAGTATAAGTTTTCGGTTACAAAATACGTCGCGATCGTTTTCGCGTTAAAATCACAATTTGTATAGAAATACGAACAACGCAACGCCTCTAGCGGGGTAGAATTCGGCTATCGCGCGCGTTTCCTCGGGAACTGTGCATTTTTTCAGGATAAAAGTAGCCTACCTATACGTCACTCTATGGCCCATAAACTCTCTCTATGCTAAAAATTACGACGATCCCTTGCTCCGTTCCGAAATGAAAGACGGACAAACATACAAACACACACACTTTCGCATTTATAATATTATAGTATGGATAATTGGAAATTTAAATTGGAAAAACCGCATATAAAGTAGTATGTTTTCACAACAAACTTATAGAAACAGCTGGCATGATTGACACCGAATTACTACTATCATCCACTTTATGTTAAGTATTTATACCTACAGCAGAATCAAGCAAAGCAATATGGACTTTATTGTATAAAAATATGTGCGACAGTGAGATAACACCATGGGTAAACCACGGGGGTGTGGCCATGTTATGGAATAGCTCCATTGATAAACTCCGTCGTTTATGATAAGAACAATAACAATGCCATGGGTGTGGGTACAGTCTGTGAGAATTATTAAGATTGGTTTTTGGAGTGTTTTTGTATTTTTTATTTCAACTCCAAATTTTTGCCACTTTTACGGTCTAAAACCCATATCGAAAATACAAACTGAAATATAGATGCACAGGAAAACCAGAAAAATAAAACCATCGCAGTAAATAACTTTCTCGATGACGTCAAACGGACCTCACGATACTAACGCCATCTAGCGATGTTTCGCCTCTGTGAAAGAAAACCCTCTAGCCCTCATTCCTGCAGGGCTACTACGAAACTCGAAGTTTTGTCGTGCAGTCCCTCTCGCTTTCGTATTATTTAGTATAAGTGTCAGAGGGACCGCACGACACGAACTTCGAGTTTCGTATATAGTAGCCCTGCTGGTTGGTCTCCCGAATCACCCAATAACCAAGTAGGTGACGACGGAAAGAGAAAAACGTGTGACGAAAAAACATCGGAGATTCAAGGTAAACGTCCCAGTGCTCGACACGCTAATTCCCAATTTGCTTACACCTTTATTTCTAACGGCATAAAATTAAAGATGATAACCATCGGGACAGTGACGAGCACTCGTACGTTTACCTTAGTTGAGAAAAAAGTTTTTCCATGTCAATGATTTTTTCTTGGCCTGTGTAAAAACTTTTTTTCGTTAGGTACATCTACAGTACCTACTCTTTGTAAACGTAACTTTAAATACCTATAAACTGAAAAAAAAGTATAGCTGAACTAGTTAGGCTACTTGAGGTTTAGCCAAAATTTACGAATTAGGAACCAAAATTATGCTAATATTGCAATTGATTTTGTAACATCACCTAACTTTTAACTACTAACTAAGTAGGCCTCAACCTATGTTTCAAACAACCTTTTTTTTGTTACTGTTAGTTAGCACTCTTTTTCAGTTTAGTTAGTTTAGTATAAAGGGTTAGTCTTGTTATGACTACTATTATCGGATAATGTTATTTAGATATCCGCCAGTTCACCGCAAAATCGGTAACAAACTCCAATATTTGTATAGTGATATGAGAGTAAATAGAATACCCATTTAAACACATTGAAGTGTTAAATCCCTACCAATATAATACCTACGTGTATAAAGTACCTTTTACCTACAGCTTTCCCTTCTTATTATGAATGCTTGACTCTTATGCTAACAAACATTCGTCTGTGTTTGTCACTTCGCCACACACAACTTAATTTTATACTCGTTGATAGCGTTCTTTGTTTTTTTTTAAAGATCTGTATGAGTAAGTTTGCCTTCCCCTCTCACCACTCTCTAAATCTGATTCTTTGATCAGAATTATGAAATATCAGATATTTATGCACGCCTTGTTGACTGTACACAGGAGATAATGTTTAGCCCCCAACTCATGCAAAATATCACCTTCAAAGATTCTATCGCAGGTTTTTCCTTCTCTATCTATCTCGCTTATATCGCAAAGAAGCGGATTATGAGGATTTTGTAGTCACGGGTCTTTGTACAAACGACGATAACAGTTTTCGTCCCCCCACCCCCCTATGCTAGTTTTGTTAGCATTGGAAAGGTTTATACATGCAATCTTGATTGACTATATTAGTAACAAAATAATATACATTCAGTAACGGACAATAAGTAACCTAACTACATATAGAGTTTAGTGATTGAGGTTGTATTTGAGGAGTGTCTTTTCAAAAGGGCTTATTTCCACTTTAAAATTTTTATTGGGAAGTCGAGGAAAACTAAATCCTCGGTTTCCATTTCAGAAATTGTTGTTTTTGTATTAAGGTAAGTTGACGTAAATGTTATGGCACTACTTACGTGGTTTATCTACTTACCTAAATATTTACGTAAATTACCATACATTTTCAGAGTTAAGTTCTTTTGATGCGAATTTTTGATATCAAGCCGTTTTGTTGAGGCAAAACTATTTCGTTAGTTTTATACCTAGCGAACATTGCTAAATCTAAAAGCGATTTTAGTGTATGATCAAAATAAAAGAAATATCTTTAAATTATTGCAATGAAAAACACGTTTCTAACGCTTTTTCCCTTGAAGTATCCGTTTATTTTTTGGTTTTAACTTCGAAGTCTACAAAAAGTTATAATTCAAAATTCAATGTAGATAATAAGTGTACATAAGGAAGAGTTAGGCCCTTTTGATCCGACCCTTGATAGTTAAAACCTTTTTTAAAAGACGGCTACATTTTAGAACTTTAATCTCAAAGAATATTTGTATTTTTCTGTTTAAAAAAAAAAGGAGAAAAATGGAAATAAGCCCTTTTGAAAAGACACTCCTCATTTTGTAGTTAGTAACCTCAGCAACAGATTACAAAAAGTAACCGTAAAGGAAACGCAGCCAGCCTTATGGGCACCCTCCCCAATAGTAGCGACTTGGGAGATATTTGTAAATATAGATTTTTAGGTTTAGAGTAAGTTAGTTATAGGTAGTTTTTTTTTATTATTTATTTCTGTTAATTATTATTACATATTATTTGTTTGTTTATAAATAAATTTCAACCGTAAAATGTAGTTAAACGTTTCAGTTACTAACTACAAATTGTAGTTGCAATCACGGTTACTTGATTACATGTTTTAAATACACAATAAATAATAAATAAATAAATATCATGGGACACTTGACACCAATTGAACTAGTCCCAAACTAAGCAAAGCTTGTACTATGGATACTAGGCAACGGATAAACATACTTATATAGATAAATACATATTAAACATACAAGACCCGAGAACAAACATTCGTATTATTCATACATATTTCTGCCCCGGCCGGGATTCTTAGCTTAGTACAAAAAGATTATATCAAATGATAAGATCGCAAATAAATGATTCTGATTCTGATTCTAAATAACAGATAATAGAGAGATTTGCAGGTGGTTAGAACCTTGTGCAAGGTCCGCCCGGATTGCTACCACCATCTTGCCCGCTAATCCTGCCGTGAAGCTGCAGTGCTTGCACTGTTGTGATTCAGCGCGGAGAGTAAGACAGCCGGTGAAATTACTAGCACTTGATGTATCCCATCTTAGGCCTCTAGGTTGGCAACGCATCTGCAATACCCCTGGTGTTGCAGATGTTTATGGGCGGTGGTGATCTCTTACCATCAGGAGACCCATCTCGTTTGCCATCCAGTCGAATAATGAAAAAAAAAAAGATCGCAAAACAAAACAAAATATTCTTAAAACTTAAGGTAATTAGTTAAGTACTAGTAGTAGGTTACATATAACCTACTAGGTACTTGTACTTAAGGTTTCTTGTAGTTTAGATTACTTGTAGTTAACTACATGTAATCGAAATCTGTAATCAGATTTCAAAATGTAGTCAACTACGCCCTACACTGCATACATCGGTAGTAACGACGAGCTATATTTCCAAAATTTTTATTGAAATAATACATCATGGCATCCAGCATCTTCGTCTCTTCCAATTAATCTTTCAAATAACCTTCCAAGTTTTGATTCTTTATCAGGCGACATGATTTTTCAGAATTATCGTTATTTACAAAACAATTTGATAAAATTAATTGTTGTGGTTCAAATGTCAATTGTCATGTAGGGTAAATCGTCAATTACTTGGCAACTTTCCAATAACTGACCATCTTACACTAAAAATGAATTCTAGTCACCTATAAACAGAGTTCATTTTTAGTATAAGGTGACCAGTCATTTAAAAGTGGCCAGTAATTGAAGATTTACCCTACGCTACGTCATTGTTTACACAGTTTTAAACGTTATTGGTTATGATCTCTGACTGTTTTATTTTATTTATTTTTAATTGTTGTAGATTTAGAGCCAGTACAGACGGATGACATTCTAACTACTTACAACGTAACTGCAACTGCTGACTGCCCATACGTTTTTATCGCAGTAAGCGTGCACTTGTGCCGACTGCAGTCTTAGAGCATCGCAGGCTTCCTACCGGAAGAAAGCTTCCGTAGGAAGCCCGCGTTGCTCTAAGACTGCAGTGGAACTGTAATGACAAAATGTATGGGCCCTAGTAATGAACATTCTAGCGAAGTTTACAGGTAAAGGCTCTCAAAATAAGCAGAAGCGTTTTAGCGAGAATTCTAACGATCATTCAAGCGAAATTACGGAAAATTAACTTCGAGCTTTTTGCCGGGCATCTTACAAACAATAACATTTTTGACGAGCTAGAACGTTCTCTAGAATGATCGTGAAAATGTTCGAAGTAATTTTTGGCTCTATGCTTAGCCCAGTTCCTTGCTGATTACGTAATGCCGCCTCCACATGCTTGGCGGGAAAGTTTGAGGTTTTACGTAATAAAAACACAAACTGAAAAAAACTATCGATTGGTCTATAACCTATAAGATACCTCTACCTCATTAAATATTAAAACAACAAATGATATGAAACATACTTTATTATAAATATATCATAACTATTCTTACATAAGGCATTTATCTATAAACATTGCATAACATTTACATGTAAAAGAGCGCGTATGCAACAATGAACACTGCTACAACATAATATGGTTTATTATCATTTGTACTCAGTCTAGTACGGTCGAAATCGTTTTATACAAACTACGTACATAAAATGGAATTTCTTCAAGAAAACTTTCAATTTAGACATACCTAGAACTTAAAATTTAGGTTTCTGTCAAATGAACAATATGGATTATTAAATCTAAATGTCTTTTAAATTCTATTTACACTTAAATCTAACAAAGTCGGGTTACCTGAAAAAGAGAAAAGTATTTGAAAATTATTTACCAAAATAAATTAAGTCTACGAAACTTTGATCGGTTTCTTGGAGGGGCTGGACTTTATTTCTACTTAGGTATAACGTGCATCCAGGGTGAACTGATAGCTTGATACACATTTACATTGAACAGCTTCGATTCTTTTTGAGGTCGAGTCGCTTTATCAGGTCCCCTGCTCCGAAGCAAAGATGCAGCGTTCTTTGGACACGTCCCCATAATAACATAGTAAAAGAGAACAAATAGGTTCACTACGAACAAAAGTATAGGTGAAAAACTTAAGTAAAGGACCTGTTGTAGTAACTTGTCCATATAAACAAATTGACGTTCCAAATTCGCAAAATGATTTAAGCTCCATATTAATTCTGTGCACCACTACATACAACAGGTCCTTTTTTAAGTTTTTTACCTATACATCGCGCGGCTTACATGTGTGCGCGCCGGTCGGCGCCGGTACGCACGCACCCGTCGCACGCACACACTGATAATTTAAGGAGGATTAAGTTGTCTGCAGTAGTGTTTTCTGACCCGATTTCGACGAAACATGTCTAAGAACCATCGTTAGAAAACCTGATTTCAAATGAAAAAAACCGCATTCAAATAGGTCCACCCGTTTAAGAGCCACGCACGGTGCCACAGATAAACACAAAGACACATACATAGCGGTTAAACTTATAATAACCCTCGAAAATGTCAGCACTAGTTGGACTAAAAAACTCTGGACACTACAGGTCACTTCGATACTAAACACATACTAGTAAAGATGGGACTACAGGACAATGAAGATTGTCGAATATGTGGCGAGGAAGACAAAACAATGGAACAGATCATGCGTGAATGTGACGCTCTCGCCAGATTAAGAATGAGACTCTTTGGCGTCGGATACCCCGCGCCAGGAGACACTACCGCTACGTCAAATCATCCATTTTATGGATGAGGTAATAAAAGCAATGGAGTAAGTGCGAAGGAGGGGCAACTACACAAAAGATCCCTACGGGTCAAAGTGTATCCGCAAGGACCCCTAAATTTAAGATAAGATATAAAAACCCTGTCTTTGCGTCGGGGGCATATTTATTTATTTCAATCACGCACCTAATCATTCCTACTGCCGCTCGAGCCGGAATCTTCTTCGCTGTCACTCGACCACTCCCCCTCGCTGTACTCTCGCTCTTCCTTCTTCTTCTTTTTCCTTCTGGTCTCCCTCTCTTCTCTTTCCTCCATGTCTTCGTCACTAGTAGAGTCCTGCCGCTGCGGTTCGCTCTCTTCTAACCCTTTAAAATTCAAATGCAAGTCAATATAAGCCCATCCAATAAGGGCCCATCTAAATATTACGTAAGGATCAAATGGAGGGTAAGGGAGGTGGGGGGTTGATAACTTGTGAGGATCTGAAAGGACTTTCAAGAATTTGAGAGGAATTTGTTCTATTATACGATTTACAACTAAGATCGAAATCTATTACAGGGTGGAGCGCTCTTTATGTATGAAGACATGTTAAATTATAAATAAAAATAACTCTGTTGTCATGACAGTAATTTATATTAATTTAGTGTTTACAGTATGTGACAATGTAGTTTATTTATTAATTAAGTGTATTTTGTTTCTATGATGAGAATATCGTCACTACTTAAAAAAAAACTCAAAATAGACAATTTTTCAGAGTGCACTTTATGAATATTACGTCAAGGTTCAATTTTGTTGACATATTGATTTTAGATACGATTTTATCAAAGTAGTAGCGATATTATTATCAAACAACGAAACACAGGTTAGAGGGTCGAGTTCTAGTTTTAAGGAACCCGTTGTAACGATATATTTTTTTAATAAATTCATTATTATGAGTACCTTGGCAAATCTCGTTGGTGGGTGAAGTGGTCCGAAGCACTTTGAGCGTGTTGGTGAGGTCTATGTTGGGCGGCAGCTCGTGCTCCTCCTCCGGTTCCTCTTCCGTCTCGCGCTTCCTCTTCTTCTTACTTTTTGGCTTCTTCTCTTTTTTACGCTTCTTTTTCTTCGACCTACGAAGGGGTTTAAATGTCTTTAATTCAAAAAAATAGTAGATTGTACAGCAAAAGCATAAAACGAGCTATTTTATCCGAGGCGTTCATATATCCAGATAGACACGTCGAGGGCAAAATGGGTTTAATACTGGAGTTTTACACTCTGCTTTTCGCTTTGATTGAGAGGAAATTAAATATGTAGCAACATTTTATTTTTCATACATTGCTATACAGGGTGGAAAGTTGAGATGCGGCAGCAAAGGCAGCTACTAGATCCCTTGCTGCTACGCGAAAATGCTTTTAGAAGACCTATACTAATTTTTTGAGTGATAATAATTGCCATTTACAGAATTTTGATCAAATGTACAGTCAGCGAGAAGATCGACAGATTTGATTTTTTTTTTTGCTAAGCTGTCCCATTTCTATCAAGGATTAAAACACTCTTTGATATCAACTAAAGTTAGAGTACTAGAAACACCCACAAATCAAAGAAAACTTTTCCATACAGTTCGTAGGGTACTAATTTGCAAAGTGAAACTTTCGCATGTTGTTTTTAAATACTAGATCATAAAAAATTATTCTATGTCTCCTAGATTTTTTAATATATTAATGGGCAAACAATCACCGCCGCCCATGGAAACTTGAGTTACGTATGGTAAACGGCCCTTTGATAAAGGAGTAGGCCTTTTTAAGATTTCGAATTTCCGGGAAACTGTGTGCAAGCAAATTCCAAAGTTTCACTGTGCGTGGCAAAAAACTTAAGATTAATAAATTCATTCTCTGTATTCTTGCACTCTTAACTAAACTGAAAATCAGCCCTGTTTTTTTAATTATTTATAAATCAAAGTAAACAAACTACAAAATGTATATTCTTACCCATCAATGTCTGATTCATCATTTTCGTCTGAGGATCTGAAAGCATTGTCATAATGTCAAATAGGCATTCTAAATTTCAAGTCAATCCAACTATTGACAGTGGATCTCAATCAACTTACAAGATTTGAAGCAAACCAAGATATGTACGAAAAAAAAAACAACCTTGTAAAAACACATTTTTCTACATTTACAATATACTTATATTAGTTAGAATACTATGATTAGAAAGAGATCTTACTTGTATCTTCTGCGTTTACTTCTACGGTGTGACTTTTCGTCGTCTTCGTTTTCTAAAAAGAAAAACAAGAGGTTAAAAACAATAAACAAGTAAACACTTGCGAAATAAAATAGTAAAATTCAGCTACGTTGATTACAGCCCGCAGCTCATCGGGGTATGATTACATAGTTCAAAGTCGAAGTCAAAATATCTTTATTAAATTTCGGCTATAACAAGCACCTATGAATGTTAAAAAAAATCTATCACCGGTTCGGATGAACCTTTGATGAGAAGAAACCAGCAAGAAACTGTTCTAAGAAGTTTTGTTGTTAATGGCGGGATGGTATTTATTGTACGAGTAAATTAGTTGATCTTGTATCAGGTCTTTTGCGAAACAAGATTGGGGTCATTTGCCCAACAATTATTTTGTAAGTAAATAATTTTTTGGTAAAAATTTAATTTTTAAATACAAGTTTTTTTGGTGACTTTAGTTTTTGCTGACTGTACTTGTATTGTCACCCAAACTACATTTGCATGCCAAATTTCAAGTCGTTGTCACGGTTAGCCGTTGAAGAGTTCCGTCCTGCGGAGACGATCCTAGCCGGACTACCAGGATGTCACTACCAGATTATTGTATTGTCACGCAATTTACAAGTATGCCAAGTTTCAAGTCAATCTGGCTACTGGAAGTTGGTCGAATTTAGCTTGCAAGATTTTTGACTACAGACAGACAGACAGACAACGGGACAGATGAAACTAAATAAAAGCTTGTAAAAAAGAATAGTACCATATCTGGAACGGTGGCGTTTCTTTTCGCGTCGTCTCCTTTTCTCTTCTTCCTCTGCTTTCTTTTTCCTGATCGACTCCAGTGTATCCACCTATATCAAAAACATGCATGATAATGGTTGCCATTTCATATTATAGAGATAGAGTGCATCATCATCATCATCAGCCTATGTTCGTCTACTGCTGGACATAGGCCTCTCCCATGGCACGCCACTGAGCACGATCCTCGGCCACTCTCATCCAGCTCTTGCCTTGCTCTTGCTTGAGTGATAGAGTGCATAATAATATAAAAAAAATGATTTAGCACAGTGAACGGCTTTGTTGTTCTCAGGATGAACTTCGGTTTAGTTCGAAATGCGTCAGCGTAAAACATACAAAATTTCTTGACGTCAGAAAAACGTCATGAAATCTTGTGAGGAAAAAATCGTAATTTTGTAACTACATCAAAACTTTCTATTGGATCCAACAACAAAGATTATCTGACTTTTTATCACTTTTACCACAAGGTTTTCTATATATTTAAAAACAATCATCATCATCATCATGTCAGCCGAAAGACGTCCATTGCTGGACATAGGCCTCCCCCAAGGCTCTCCACTCAGATTCATTTTATTTTTTTATCTTGTACCTTGGAGGGAAAATGCCTTAGTCGCCACGCTTGTTATTTGTTGTTTAGTTATATCCGATGGTTCGCGGAGGACGCTGCTGTCCATCCGGTTTATCCCTTAGTCGCCTCTTACGACACCCACGGGAAGAGAGGGGGTGGTGTAATTCTCGACCGACACCACACGGCTATTTAAAAACAATATTACTTATTTTTTGTGGTGAAATAGCGTCAGGATTTTTTTTTCGAATAAGTCATCACCTAAAAAATTTAAAAATGAACAACTTTTTGAGTAATAGTCTAGGTGTCATACCATGGCGCTGGCGAGGGAGGAGGCGGGGATGGCGGCGGCGGGGTCGACGCCGACGCGGCGCAAGAACTCGGCGGCGCGCCGCCGCCGCGACTGCTGCTTCGCGAGCTCCTCCGGCGGACACTCTGCTGAGAGAGCACGACTGTCAGCGACACAACGTCCTACAGATCTATCTGTTCACTCACGAAAGCGCGCCCCTTCTCATTAACCCTCGACGCAAAAAGAAGGGGATTATAGGTTTTCCAATTTTTTGTTGGTTAAGTTATTTTATAATTGTAGTTGTAAACGAAGAATTGCGAAACTGAAGTGGCAGTGGGCGAGGCACATTGCTCGCAGGACTGATGGCCGATGGGGTCAAAAGGTTCTCGAATGGCGTCCGCGGACCGGGAGACGAGCTGTCGGCAGGCCTCCAACAAGATCGAGCGACGACTTGGTTAAGATCGCGGGATCGCGGTGGATGCGAAAAGCAAAAGACCGGTTTGAATGGAGAGCCTTGGGGGAGGCCTATATCCAGCAGTGGACGTCTTTCGACTGACAAGATAATGATGAGTTGTAAACATATCCGTACGACATGTCTATATGTGCGTAGCTCGAACCTGTCCTCAGTCACAAGCGTACCGTCAGTCACGCACACTGAGACAAAGACAACGTGCAAGTACGAGGTTTACTTGTGCACATTGATAATTTAGCAGTGGAGGTGCGCGACTTCGTGAGTGAACAGCATTAAGTTTATCGCATAAAACAACGAGCGCCTTAGGATTCTAGCCTACTTCAGAGACGCTTAAGAGGTTGACAATGACAACACTTACCTCTTGTATCAGACTGATCTCCAGTCAAATCAATCAAGTCTTCCTCATTATCTTCTAACGATATCACTTCATCAATCTCATCCTTCTTTACAGTCTCCTTTTCTCTCTTCTTTTCTTTTTCGTCACTCCGCTCCCGCTTCTTCTCTTTGCTCTCAGATTTGTGATATTCTTTCTTCTTACTGTGTTTTCTTTTGTCTCTTCTAATGAGTGGACTTTCTTTATCTCTATCTCTGTCCCGCGGCTTTTCGATTTTCTTCTCGGGAGTCTGTGATTTTTCCTTCTGCTGTATTGCGTTTTCTGGCATGGGGAAAACCTGTGAAAAAGAAATTAACCATTTTCGTATTCACACAAGAGAAAAAAAAAATGTCCTTAGTTTATTAGGTAGGTCTGATCGAATAATCATTCACACTATTAATATTTCCATCTATAGGTATTATAAACGCGAATGCGAAAGTGACTCTGTCTGTTACCTCTTGACGCATAAACCGCTGAACCGATTCAGATGAAATTTGGAATGAGGAGAGCCAATCAACTATTTTGCCGACACTTTGGGCGTCTCCTGCTTTACCAAAAAAATCGTAGGTACTTCCAAGAAGATATTTCACGGTTTAATAGGTTGAATTTACGTCGGATGGCATGTATTCATGTACACAATCTAATAAATTACAGAAAAAACACGTTTACTTACAAAAATCTGCAATCGTTTGAAAAATTTCGCGCACAGATTAGTGTCGGTAAAAAAGTTGATTGGCCCATGAGAAAGTTTGAGACCTTGAGAAGAACGCAAGATAGTATTTCTAAGTTGGTTAGGTTAGTTACGGACTTACTTTCTCCGCTTTTACAGTCGGCGCCACAACTACCGTCTTAACCTCCGGAATCTTTTCCACGATCTTGACAGGTATAATCTTCACCGGCTCCGCTTTGACAGTATAGTGTTGCGCCTCCATTTTGTACACAGTGGGCGGTGGCTGACTGTACATCGCGTTGGGAACGGCTTTAGGGGAGTCCTGCTTGTCTTGTTTCTCGGATTCATCTTCTGAACTGGACTCGTACGGTAAAGCAGGCTTTGGTAGTATGGGGTCTGGTTCCTTTAGCTTTTTTATTGAGAACGATACAGGTGCTGCAAAAAGAAATAAGTTTCTGTTAAAATATAAGCTTTTCTTGCTGACTGTACTTTTTGTTGACTGTACTTGCATTTTTTTTATTCGACTGGAAGGCAAACGAGCAAGTAGGTCTCCTGCTGGTAAGAGATCACCACCGCCCATAAACATCTGCAACACCAGGGGTATTGCAGATGCGTTGCCAACCTAGAGGCCTGAGATGAAATACCTCAAGTGCCAGTAATTTCACCGGCTGTCCTACTCTCCACGCCGAAACACAACAGTGCAAATACTGCTGTTTCACGGCAGAATTAGCGAGCAAGATGGTGGTAGCAATCCGGGCAGACCTCATTGTCATTTAAACTGCATATATCCATACTAGCTTTTGCCCGCGGCTCCGCCCGCGCGGTATTCGGTTATCGCGCGCTGTTCCCTCGGGAACTGTGCATTTTTCCGGGATAAAAAGTAGCCTATGTCACTCTCGGGCCCATAAACTATCTCTATGCCAAAAATCACGTCGATCCGTCGCTTCGTTACGGTGTGAAAGAGGGACAAACATACAAACACACAAACACACTTTCGCATTTATAATATTAGTATGGATTACCAACATACCAGCCGGCCTCTTAGGCGCGTCCCCCTTCCCGTTCTCCCCCCCTCGCTTCTGCTGCATCAACCTCTTGTAATAAGCGTGATAAATATTCTCCGGGTCCAGGAAAGTGAACCTCGGATCGTTCTTGGCGCGCACTATGTCGGCGAACTCGTCGCCATTGCGCGCGACGTAGGCGGCCATTTTGTCTATCACGACTTGCACGTCTTCCGGGGGGGTGATGATGAGAGGTTTGTCTTTGCTTCCGGAGGATGATGAGTCGTAGTCTGTGGAAGTGTGGATTGCTTTTATTAGGGGTCCTTAAATTACTGCTTTTTAGACTTCCATACATTTAGTACAGCCACAGATACTAAATAGATAACAATATTAGAAGTGTTAAAAAAATCATCACACTTGCTCGTCAATGATGTTATTCCATGCCTGTGTACAATAGGACAATGGTCTCAATTGTTCCCGCGGGAATTTTGGATTTACATAAAGTTTTCCTCCCCAGGGAGTTAGTTTTAAAAAGTTAGTAGGTTTTATTTACATCATTAAAACTTAGCTATAACCTAATTTTACACCATAAAAATTTGCCACGCTTCATGAAACTTCGTCATTTTTATATTTTAAATTTATACGATTTTTTTTTGCAATAATTGTAGTAAATATTTTTTTAGCATGTTGGAATAATTTGGCCGTAAGTAAGACCATTCGAATTATAAACTACACACGGTTCTTACCATTATCTATGGTAGACAACTCGAAAAAAGTGACAATCAGAGGTCCCTCCCCAATAGGGGGCTACTACAAAATTCGAAAATCAAAGTTCATATCGTTTCCCTGACACTAATATTAATACGAGAGTGAGAGGGACGGTGCGATACGAACTTCGATTTTCGAATTTTGTAGTAGCCCCCTATTGGCGGGTAGCCATATTTTATTCAGTTGTTTTCTTAGCGTCTTGCTTTTGCTGAGCTGTGAAGTGTTTGGACACAAAATAATTTTGCACTTACCAGAAGCGTCGCTGTCCGAGTCGGTGTTATAGTTCTTCATGAGACTGAGCCCGGTGGACTTTGGCGCGGCCGCGGGCTTCGCTGGCTTGGGCAGCGCGCGCGGCGCCGGCGCGGGGGCGGGCGCGGCCGGCGCGGGCGCACGCAGCTCCGCTGCACAGAGGAACAAGGCTCAGCGCAAGGGGAACTTGAACACGGTATTTGACAACTCCTGAGTTTGCCAAATCCTTATTCAAAATCAAAATAATTTATTCAGTAAATAGGCCGCAATGGGCACTTTTACAAATCATTTATTAAACTACCAGCGCTTTCGGAAAGATCATCATTGCCAATAAGAATGCGCCGCAAGAAACTTGTAAGAAAGTCATTTTTTCAAAATAAAATAATTACAAATAAAATACTTAAAAACTACAGTATACAATTAAAGAAGAAATTACTAAAAAAAAAATAGCACAGGGATGGATGTATGGAATCCCTTTGTAACAAAACTAAACACTAATTATATCTACGTTTAGTGGTAGCATTCTATGCTGTGTCTATTGCTATATGTCACGTGACCAGAATTGTCGCTGGAAACGAGCGTCGAGCGACTTGCATGTGACCGCGCCTTCATATTATCCTGCTGTACGGTCGGCAGCAGAAGTAGATGACCGGTTGTTCTGCTCAATATGATCTAAAAACTATTATCTTGGCAGTAGTCATGTGTAGATTATTTGAGCACCGTAACCGCTCACCCACTGCTGGTGCTGACTGTATGTAAAGGTAGCTTAAGCTTAGCTACCCCTTATGTCGGTTGTGGCATTCACTGGCGCCCGGCTCGGTGCCCGGGGGCGCCACCTCGCCGGGCGCCAGCTCCACCCAGTACTGCTCGTGGGCTCCACCCGCCCTCTCATCTTAGCTACCCCTCATGTCGGTAGTGACACTCACCGGCGCGGTACATGACGGGCGCGCGCGAGATGTCTGCGCGCGGCGGCAGCGGCTCGGTGCCCGGGGGCGCCACCTCGCCGGGCGCCAGCTCCACCCAGTACGGCTCGTGGGCTCCACCCGCCCTCTCATCTTAGCTACCCCTCATGTCGGTAGTGACACTCACCGGCGCGGTACATGACGGGCGCGCGCGAGATGTCTGCGCGCGGCGGCAGCGGCTCGGTGCCCGGGGGCGCCACCTCGCCGGGCGCCAGCTCCACCCAGTACGGCTCGTGGGCTCCACCCGCCCTCTCATCTTAGCTACCCCTCATGTCGGTAGTGACACTCACCGGCGCGGTACATGACGGGCGCGCGCGAGATGTCTGCGCGCGGCGGCAGCGGCTCGGTGCCCGGGGGCGCCACCTCGCCGGGCGCCAGCTCCACCCAGTACGGCTCGTGGGCTCCACCCGCCCTCTCATCTTAGCTACCCCTCATGTCGGTAGTGACACTCACCGGCGCGGTACATGACGGGCGCGCGCGAGATGTCTGCGCGCGGCGGCAGCGGCTCGGTGCCCGGGGGCGCCACCTCGCCGGGCGCCAGCTCCACCCAGTACGGCTCGTGGGCTCCACCCGCCCTCTCATCTTAGCTACCCCTCATGTCGGTAGTGACACTCACCGGCGCGGTACATGACGGGCGCGCGCGAGATGTCTGCGCGCGGCGGCAGCGGCTCGGTGCCCGGGGGCGCCACCTCGCCGGGCGCCAGCTCCACCCAGTACGGCTCGTGGGCTCCACCCGCCCTCTCATCTTAGCTACCCCTCATGTCGGTAGTGACACTCACCGGCGCGGTACATGACGGGCGCGCGCGAGATGTCTGCGCGCGGCGGCAGCGGCTCGGTGCCCGGGGGCGCCACCTCGCCGGGCGCCAGCTCCACCCAGTACTGCTCGTGGGCTCCACCCGCCCTCTCATCTTAGCTACCCCTCATGTCGGTAGTGACACTCACCGGCGCGGTACATGACGGGCGCGCGCGAGATGTCTGCGCGCGGCGGCAGCGGCTCGGTGCCCGGGGGCGCCACCTCGCCGGGCGCCAGCTCCACCCAGTACGGCTCGTGGGCTCCACCCGCCCTCTCATCTTAGCTACCCCTCATGTCGGTAGTGACACTCACCGGCGCGGTACATGACGGGCGCGCGCGAGATGTCTGCGCGCGGCGGCAGCGGCTCGGTGCCCGGGGGCGCCACCTCGCCGGGCGCCAGCTCCACCCAGTACGGCTCGTGGGCTCCACCCGCCCTCTCATCTTAGCTACCCCTCATGTCGGTAGTGACACTCACCGGCGCGGTACATGACGGGCGCGCGCGAGATGTCTGCGCGCGGCGGCAGCGGCTCGGTGCCCGGGGGCGCCACCTCGCCGGGCGCCAGCTCCACCCAGTACGGCTCGTGGGCTCCACCCGCCCTCTCATCTTAGCTACCCCTCATGTCGGTAGTGACACTCACCGGCGCGGTACATGACGGGCGCGCGCGAGATGTCTGCGCGCGGCGGCAGCGGCTCGGTGCCCGGGGGCGCCACCTCGCCGGGCGCCAGCTCCACCCAGTACGGCTCGTGGGCTCCACCCGCCCTCTCATCTTAGCTACCCCTCATGTCGGTAGTGACACTCACCGGCGCGGTACATGACGGGCGCGCGCGAGATGTCTGCGCGCGGCGGCAGCGGCTCGGTGCCCGGGGGCGCCACCTCGCCGGGCGCCAGCTCCACCCAGTACGGCTCGTGGGCTCCACCCGCCCTCTCATCTTAGCTACCCCTCATGTCGGTAGTGACACTCACCGGCGCGGTACATGACGGGCGCGCGCGAGATGTCTGCGCGCGGCGGCAGCGGCTCGGTGCCCGGGGGCGCCACCTCGCCGGGCGCCAGCTCCACCCAGTACGGCTCGTGGGCTCCACCCGCCCTCTCATCTTAGCTACCCCTCATGTCGGTAGTGACACTCACCGGCGCGGTACATGACGGGCGCGCGCGAGATGTCTGCGCGCGGCGGCAGCGGCTCGGTGCCCGGGGGCGCCACCTCGCCGGGCGCCAGCTCCACCCAGTACGGCTCGTGGGCTCCACCCGCCCTCTCATCTTAGCTACCCCTCATGTCGGTAGTGACACTCACCGGCGCGGTACATGACGGGCGCGCGCGAGATGTCTGCGCGCGGCGGCAGCGGCTCGGTGCCCGGGGGCGCCACCTCGCCGGGCGCTAGCTCCACCCAGTACTGCTCGTCGGGCTCCGCCTGCCCCCGCATCTTCGACACCAGCATAGTATAATCGCAATCCGCTGACGGCCGATAGTGGATGCTCGGGATCGATGGCGCCTACAAAATATACCTTATGATTAGTTATGATAGCTATTCATAGTTTTTTTTGTATTTTTTATATTTTTGTTTTGTATAATTTTAATTTTACAGCGCATTGGTGTTTAACTGTAATGCTGTAATTTTTTTTATTGGAAAAATAAATAAATAAAATATAGAAAAAAAATCTGTTTATTTCACTAAGTTATACAATAATCTTTCACTTAGATTGTAATCTTACCCCCTTATTCATAAACGACAATCAAACCTATTTTAGTTAAAATGCCGCTAAAATTCGTTTGTCCTTATCTGTCACTTCGACATTTGTATTTGTTAAAAAGGGAAAAAGCATTTGTTAGTTAACATAGGCTTGTTAAGTTTTATGAATAAGGGGGTTTGTTTTTAAAGACTTTAACGAAAAACAACAGAAATACAGTGCCTTTAATAAAAGAATTTGGCCTATTATAATTTCTACCATACCATTTAGAACTTCTGATACGATTAACAAGTTCATGATGTTTGTTCATTTTTCATAATACTTACAGACTCAATAATAGTTGACGCTAAACTAGGATGTAAATATTCTTCAGTCTCTGGTTGTTTTTCTGTAAAAAAGAAAATTAATTAAGAACATTAATATTTTTATTTTATTTTAAAAACACATTTTTTTTTACATCAAAATCTGTATCTGACCGTAGAGCCAGAGTTGTGGATAACGCTCATTTCGAGGCTTAAAGACCTTTAAGACTGCAGACAACTCATAAAGACTCGGCCATATTTGTATGGATCGTATGGATGCAAGAAACTGTCTTTTGAGTCGTTAAGCCTCGAGAGTCTTTAGGATTCAAGTCTTTATATCTCGAAATGAGCGTTTTTCACAACACTATGTAGAGCTCATGGTAATTTCACCCAAAATCAAGTCAGTTTATGAAAAAATTTTGATAACTTAGTGAAAATCGTGTTGTTACAGTGCCACACCATAGTTATGTTTAAGCCTTACCTTCAATGACTTCAGCAATCTTCTCCGGCCACTTCCCAGCCTTGACAAGAGCGATGAGTGCCAAGTAGTAAGGCCTCAGCGGATTCCCTATGTCCAGGAACCGGAACTGCGGGTTGTCACCCTGCTTCGCTTTGATCAGGATCTCCATCTGAGCACCCTGCGATGCTATGAAGTTGGCAGTTTTCTCTATGATTGTGTTCTGTTTCACGGAGTCAGGCTGTGAATAATAAAATGCTTACTTACACCTTTGCTATACCTATTACACATTTATCTAAAAAGAATTTATTTATAGCTATATCCCATGAGAATTTAGCAATTTTTCAAAAGAAAAAGATCCAGTCAGCACGTTTCGCAAATCTGACAGTTTGCTGATTTGGGACCATTTTGTGACATGCACATTTTTATTTTTCCCATGTTGTTGCAGAGAGAGAGGGAGAGCATGCTTATGCCCCACATCAGCTAAAAGTGATTGCACTGACTGAAGATTATAATATACAAAAAATATGTTTCACAAATAAATGTCTTCTTGGGCATGTATCTGAACATCGAAAATTTAAAAAGCTATGGTTAAAATTAAAACATTGACGGTCAAAATATCAAACCTAACCTAACCTAATTTCCATATTTTAATTGTTGACATTTCATTATGAAACGTTTCACAATGTTCTTTTTCGCACTGCCAATGGCGAAAATTAATATTTTAAAAAAAAAGGTCACCAGTAATGGCTTCGCCTCATGTCATAAACTCGCACTCGTGTCTCAATTACCCTTATTATGATACAACTAGCTTTTGCCCGCGACTCCGCCCGCGTGGTATTCGGCTATCGCGCGCTGTTCCGTCGGAAACTGCATTTCTCCAGTATAAAAAGTAGCCTATGTCACTCTCGGCCCCATAAACTATCTCTATGCCAAAAATCACGTCGATCTGTCGCTCCATTACGGCGTCAAAGACGGACAAACATACAAACACACTTTCGCATTTATAATACTAGTAAGTAAGTATGTACACACTCACCAGTAAAATATCTGGCGAAAACAAAGCTTTATAAGATGGCGTTGGCACGAAGGGTTCGTCGGCTTCAACCGGAGCAGTAACGGCCGGCGTCTCTGCAGGCAGGTCGTAATTGAACCCCACTTGCCCGTAGCCCGCTGCGTGAAGCCGCTTCAGCTCTTCCTCTGTGGTTATAAAATAAAATGAAAAAAATAAAAAAATAAAAAGCCTTTATTTTCTATTGACATGTACCAGTATGCATTAAAGTAGTTATAAATCTGGGGGCACGGCAGTGCCCCCGCCAAGTCGAGCAAAAAAAAACAAAGGCACGGCCGTACCATACTTTTCTCGAAGCCATTCAGGCTATTTTCAACACCCTGTATTTTTGTTATGGCTAAAGCTAGAATCCTGAATTTTCAGTTACCTATAGGGCCTAATGGGACTTAGATATATTATCAATAACATTCAGTTTGAACACGTAGATTAAGAACTATCACATGTTAAAGTTCCTCAGTTTTGTCACTGACATACCTACACACTGACTTTTGATCATCATAATTCTAAGGTACTTCTAGCAGACCCACAAGGTCCAAATTTTAAACATAGTTAGTTTTTAGCCTACATGGTCACGAAAAAATCCAAAATGTTGCAATTTCAGTCACGTTTCAAAGTTATACAAACCGCACAAGTAAGTTTGTAATCCCATATAAATACTAGCGATTACAAAGTTATCTGGGGGCACGGCAGTGCCCCCGCCAAGTCGAGCAAAAAAAAACAAAGGCACGGCCGTACCATACTTTTCTCGAAGCCATTCAGGCTATTTTCAACACCCTGTATTTTTGTTATGGCTAAAGCTAGAATCCTGAATTTTCAGTTACCTATAGGGCCTAATGGGACTTAGATATATTATCAATAACATTCAGTTTGAACACGTAGATTAAGAACTATCACATGTTAAAGTTCCTCAGTTTTGTCACTGACATACCTACACACTGACTTTTGATCATCATAATTCTAAGGTACTTCTAGCAGACCCACAAGGTCCAAATTTTAAACATAGTTAGTTTTTAGCCTACATGGTCACGAAAAAATCCAAAATGTTGCAATTTCAGTCACGTTTCAAAGTTATACAAACCGCACAAGTAAGTTTGTAATCCCATATAAATACTAGCGATTACAAAGTTACACAGCAATGACTTTATTGAACGTAGTCGTATTGTATACGTATTAATGTTGAGTCTTAATACCTGAGTATTAAGGGTTAAAATGAAATTGTTTATCTTACTAATGTAATAAGTACTAAAGTTCGTTTGTTTGTGAATGTTTGTGCGATGCGAGTGGACGCGAGGATGGACGATGGAAATTGGAATATGGATGATGGACAATGGATAATGGTCGATGGACGATGGGTAGAAAATGGACGTTGGACGATGGAGTGTGGACGATGGACGATGGGCGACGGACGATGGATCATCATCATCATCCCAGCCTATATGCGTCCCACTGCTGGGCACAAGCCTCCTCTCAGAATAATAGGGCTTGGGCCTTAGTTCCCACGCGAGCCCAGTGCGGACGATGGATGGTGGAGGATGAACGATGGACGACGACGGATGACGGAAGTTAGACGGGCGAAAGACGAACGACCGACGAAAGACGATGGATGACGACGGAAGTTCGAGGACGGACGACAGACGATGACTGACGAGGGAAGTTCGACGACGGACGATGACGGACAACGGACGATGACAGACGACGGACGACGACAGACGACGAACGTCGACAGACGACGGACAACGAACGATAGACGATGGCAACGACGGACAAAAGACGACGACGGACAAGACAACGGATGACGGACGATGACCGACGATCGACGACGGATGATGGAGGGTGGACGATGGAAGATGTACGATGGACGACAGACGGTAGACGGACGACGGAAGTTCAACAATGGGCGACGATGGACGAGAATGGACGATGGACGATAGACGAGGATGGACGATGGACGATGGACAAGGAAGGATGAACAAATGAAGATAGTAATGCGTTATTACAAGAAGTAGTACCCGAAAAAAAAGAACTGCCTACAAAAAGTGATGAGATCCCACTAAAAACATTACATGTAAAAAGCTGCAAGTCTCGCAACGCAATGCAGTTCTTGTAATGCTAAAAAGGTTTGAGATGCAATGTTATACCAAGTCGGTTATTTTTGTCAGTACCGGGGGGTTTCCATAGAACTCGATTTTCACCAACTTGCTTATTTTAAAACCATAGAAAAATACAGTTTATAGTTCTCAAATAAAGAGTAAACCAAATTATTTTTTAAACACATAATGACTTGGCCATCGCACTCAACCTTTAGTCATTCTCGTATTATGTGTATCACTCAAACTGCAAGGCTGGGGCTAGCGCTATCTTTAATTAGAATTACTTTAAATAGCTGATGTTGATGATTATAATTCTTATGTCATTATGTCTTGCGATGGCCAAGTCATTTATGTGTTTAAAAATAATTTGGTTTACTCTTTATTTGAGAACTATAAACTGTATTTTTCTATGGTTTTAAAATAAGCAAGTTGGTGAAAATCGAGTTCTATGGAAACCCCCCGGTACTGACCAAAATAACCGACTTGGTATAACATTGCATCTCAAACCTTTTTAGCATTACAAGAACTGCATTGCGTTGCGAGACTTGCAGCTTTTTACATGTAATGTTTTTAGTGGGATATTATTAGTCCCAGATTATATGCCATGATTATATATATATATAGATAGAGATTATATGAAGGCCTCCTCTAGAGATTGCCATTTGTAGTGGTTTTTTGCCAGGTTAAACAAATCACTTGTTCTTATGGTCTTTATTTCGTCCTTCCACCTTGCTTTTGGTCAACCCCTGCTTCTGTGCCACATTATCATGCAGGTACCATGCAAGGACAATTTTGATAGTAGTGGGTAAGTACAGTGCTGTAAACAGCCTTTTCTGCATCCTGTGCGAGCTGCTGTAACTACGCCCTTGTATTTTTTTTGATATATGTACCCTAGACCAATGCTATGTATATGCCTACTTTATTTCATTCAGGGTAGTAAAATAAAGCACCTGCTTGGTCTGGCCATTCTTGTGCCCCCCAGAATCTGGGCACCGGTCGCACCACCCTATTTACGACACTGTGTAAGTAATCAAAGCTTGTCACCTTTGTACATCTCTTCCTCATCCTCGTTGGTGTGCAGTGCACGGTAGCGCTCTTCGTCACATAGCTGTTCCACATCCAGCTCCGTACGAGTCAGCTCCACCCGCCAGTCGAACCCGCCTGGTGGAGCTTCCAGTGACGCCACGTCGTGGAGAGCACCTCGGGCGTCATACCTGTCCACATTTATACTGAGGTTATTTTGAGACAAGGACTGATGTTCTCAGCATATTTGACTATCGTTCGAAAAAATTGAATTGTATCTTATACATATACAGTCAAAACTGTTTACAACAACATCGAAGGGACAACATAATAATTAGAGATGCGCCGAATAGTGGTTTCACCAAACCGAACCAAATACTATTCGGTTTAACCTTTACACCCACTATAATGAACCCAATATAATGCGGCTAAATTATTTGGTTTACCATTTTATTGTTTTGCCCCATAAGCAGGTACTAGCATGTACGCTACGCTACATGTCACTGAAGGGCATTTCTATCTACTGTTGTAACCTAAGTTTATCACTCTGATTTCAATAAAATGTTGGAGGTAGCTCAGTCCATGATACCGAGCTGTAAAAACAGGGTCTCCAGATGTGTCCCCAAAACATTATATGTATGTGTCTATTTTGCTAAGAAAATTATTGGCAGGTATATCTATACAATATTTCAGGACACATCTGGAGAAAATGGATACCCTATTTTTCCCGCTCGAAATCATGGACTGGGTACCTCCCAAATTTTGATGAATTCGGAGAGATAAACTAAGGTTACTGTTGTAGATCTTGTGTCCGAATGGTTGTTTTTTTTTTATTCAACTGGATGGCAAACAAGCAAGTAGGTCTCCTGATGGTAAGAGATCACCACCGCCCATAAACATCTGCAACACCAGGGGTATTGCAGATGCGTTGCCAACCTAGGGGCCTAAGATGGGATACCTCAAGTGCTAGCAATTTCACTGGCTGTTTTACTCTCCACGCCGAAACATAACAGTGCAAGCACTCCTATTCCACAGCAGGATTAGCGAGCAAGAGTGCTTAAATTAATAAAATAAATTAAATTATTATTACTATCACAAATGATATAAATCTAACATAAGAAGTTTAGTCTTTTAGTTCTATACCATGTCATGTAGCCAAGAAAATAGAAATACCAAACCAAATATCAAACGAATATTCGGCGCATCTCTATTAATAATAAAATAATATGGTTGTCAAATATGATTGGTTGTTATATTATTATAACCAGTGCTATTTTGGTATATAAAATTGTGTTGGGACTTTTTTCTTCATTGTTAAATTGTTATTATAACTGGTGTCGCTATAAATGGTTTTGACTGTACTATGAAACTGTATGTAGGATTTTTTCTATACATTAATTTTAGGTGCCTATTAACCAGAAACTAGGTTTCAAAACATTTCAGAATTAAAAAATATATCAACAATTCACAAGATTACTGGTTAGTTTTATGCTACATAAGCTGGTGGAACAACCCAAAATATACAGAGCATAGAGCACCATTCAATACACAATTATTATCGATTGCATTTACGTTTCATTGCCTTACCAGGAGGAAACTGGACCAAAACAATACTAGTTTCATAACCTCAAATTGTGGAGATCAGACTTAGTTTACGTACGCAATGATACCTGTTCAGGTTATACATACCACCGAGGAGTGTCACCATTACAAAATGCGATGCAGCGGCCGCCTGCCGCAAGATCTTGGCCCGAAGCGCTTCAAAAATCCTCTGCGAAAATCTTAGATCTTCTAACATTAAGTATTTTCCATTATTTTGCAATTGCTTTATAATTTTTAGCGCCACAGTTATAGTAAAAAACAGATCGAACCTGTCGATTTTCAACGTTTCATCCCCCATCCACGGTATGAGGTGTTTGCCTTGATCAATGTGCAGGGCTCTTTCATCGTCCCTGAACAATTTGCACGAGTAGCCGAACACGAATAGCTCTTCTTTCTTCTCTTTGAACTCACTTTTTCGTAATATGCCCGAGTCACTTACACTGCCAGTCCACTTTAACGACATTTTATTTTATTGAAATTATTAACGAATACAGAATAAAATCATGTTTTCATGGACAATCGACACCACACGACACGGAAACGGACATTTTTTTGACATATCTAATTCCGATTTTTTTTTACAATGACAAATTGTTTGAGTGTTTTTCGACAAGATACAACTTTAATAAATACTTCTTTCTTTGTAGGTACAAATAATAATAAAATACAACGTCTTTAAATTTCTTCCTAATGCGTTTTGAAAGTAATTAGTTTTATAAATTGAATTGTTAGGTTTCCGTCACTTATTTAATCAAGTTAAGTAATTTAACTATTTGTAAACATTGATGCCACATACCTAAAGGTAGACTAAACTGGGTAGACGCCTCTTCACTGTCAATTTAATAAAGTTGCCAGAGCAATATTGAAAAGTGCGTCGTATCCAAAGAGTTTGGCGAGAAGTATTTTTGGCATTGTCTTGATGTCTTGTTTTCCTTTCTTTCAGTTCAGCCAGTGTCAAGGGACTACTACGAAATAAGAAAATCGAAGTTCGTATCGTATCGTCCCTCTCACTCTCGTACGAAATAATATAAGCGTCAATGGGATGACGAACTACGTAGTTTGAATATTGCACTTCGCAGTGTATAGCCCAGCAGGGCTACTACGAAATTCAGGAATGATAGTAGTTCGTGGCGTTCGGTCCCTCTGACATTTCATTTTATTTGCTTTTTTTCTTTACTAAATGGGTACTTAATACTTAATGTTCAATTTATCCTTTCAGAATAATACGAAAAAAAACTGTTATTAAGCTTTTGTTCTTCATTGGCACTCCTTTATTTCCATTCAATTTCACTTAAATACCTTAAAGCTCAAGAAGGAATAGGCCGTTTTTTATGAAAAAAAAACTTTGCAATGGCAACTGGATATAACCCAACTAAAATCAGAATACTATGAATTTCAACATGGACACTAGGTAGTGGTGACTATACAAATTCGTTGCGCAATAGAGGTCTCAAAAGGCATATGGCGGACGTTTTATATATTTTTGCATCGAAAACTGATAAATTCTTTTAGTTATGAGTATCTTGTGACCGCTAGAGCGTATTTGTTAAATTTAGCTGATAAACGTTAGTTTTTAATGTGTAAATAAGTTTATTGTACCTAGAGTCTTGTAAATATTGATAGTATTTTCGTGCGTGGACGTGTTGTTCCGTATTGTTTAGTGAAAAACGAAAAGTCTGTGATATAAACATTATAATAGGTGATAGATTAATTTGCGGGACGATTTGTAAATATTGTACAGTTATTTTAGAATTTTAGTAGTTAACTGAGAGAAGACTGATCTCAAGAAGTGAGAGATTAGCGAGCGATGTCAGCTGTGAGCTTGTTGTCTTTGAAAGAGAAACCGATTGACGAGATCCCAAAGGATGGCACCAGCGAAGAAGGTAATTATTTTGCAACTCATTCTTCCCCTACCATCGTAACAACACTAAATCACCACTACCTCCTAAAACTTCTTTTATTTTCAGCTCACACCCTAGTTTTGTTTTTGTTCCGTTTTTGTGTATCTTATAAGAATAAACACATCAAATTGGAGTATAAAAGCGCTTTGGTTCTCCAATATTATAGTCAGCAGATCTCTGATACTGTTTCTGTATGCATCTTATTAACACCTAGGATTTGATTTGCAAGTAGGTCATTCTGCAGAAAGTAGCACTACATAACTGTTATTTCTATGATACAGACATTTTAAATTTCAAAAGTATTTGCCATTTTTTCTTTGCCTTGCATCATCTCTATTGTTTTTGAATTTTCTTTTACTCATTTTAGTAGAGCATTATATAATTTAATGTAAACAAACATTGTAGCAAAATTTTAAAATTTAACAAGAATGTTTTCGGAATGATTTTTTTTTTGTTTTATGCTTAAATTATTAATTAAAGCTTTTGCTATTGAATATGCTTTCACACCAAATTTCAAGTTAATCCAACTACACAAATTTAATAAACCATCAAACTAGAATGAATGAGAAAATAAACATTATTTACATGTAAGTTAATGTATGAGACTACTCCATGAGGCTTTAGGTATGAGCCCTGTGGGTCCATTTATTCTGCCTGTCCTGATTTCCTTAATTAGGAGCTGCACTCACCAATCCATACTTCCATACTTAATATTATGAATGAGAAAGTGTGTTTGTATGTTTGTCCGTCTTTCACGCCGTAATGGAGCGACGGATCGCCGTGATTTTTGGCATAGAGATAGTTTATGGGCCCAAGAGTGACATAGGCAACTTTTTATCCAGGAAAAATGCACAGTTCCTGAGGGAACAGCGCGCGATAAAGGTTGAGCCGCAGGCAAAAGCTAGTTACTCATATTTATGAATTATACTCATTTAAGCAAATATTTTTGTATTTGGGGCCCGCATGAGGTTGGGGGCAAAGGCCCCTAGGTATGGGCCCCATGTGCCATTATGGGAAAACAACCAATGCTCAATCACATGCAGGTGAGTAAAGAGAAGACGTAAATAAAATAAAATTTACTCTTTTAAAACTGCTATCAGAACTGCAATTACTTTATCAATGTTGACTTGCATAATTGTTTATGTACCTAATTAGATCGAATCTCAATAACATACTGATATTTATCTAAAGCTAATATACTGCTATATACTATCAAATGTCTTTCATGTACAAACCAATTAAAAAAAATTTTTTTTTTCTTCTTTTTTTTTTTGAGGCTTAAGTGCACCTGTGTGACTATGCCAGCCTCATTGAAAGACTCAATGGCCACATTCATCAAACACTCCTATTGCGAAATTGTGTGACTGTTTTTAATTTTTAATTGTTTTTTAAATAATTTAATTTTATTTATTTTTTTAAGTTTTGTTACGATTATTAATTTTTCTGCAACATTTTCGGCATAGAATTTGTAACAAGAATAAAGAGTTAAACTCACTCTCCTAATAAACTATCACAGTGGTTCCCTAAGTTGCCTAGACCATCATTAAAAAAGTTTCTTAGTTCGGAACACTGCTTTACCTGACTTATTATTTTATTTATTTATTTATTAAATAATAATATTTTTTTTTGGCAGTGTTAGTAGACAGTAGCAGATATTTTTACCCGCGATCTGTCAAATTTCGATTGGGCGCCAGGTTGGCCAACCAAAAAAACAAAGTTTTTTTTTAAATATATGGTTACTTACTGTTTTTGGTAGGATTTCGTAGCAACAATTTTTTGTATGCAATCTGTCAAATTTCATAAGACCGTCAGGTTGAGCAACTTAACACTAGATTCTTTTACACAATACAGGCTAATTTTATAGCAATAATACTCGAGTTACCTCTTGGGTGGTGTAATAAAAAAAAACTCAGACAATGCAATAAAGAATTTTCATACATTTTTTCTGCTCTAGAGCAGAAAAGTATTGCTTTGTGCTGGGTAATTTAGTGCGGTTATGATGAAATTAAAGCATAGTTGGAAGAAAATATTTTTTAATACACATACATTAAATCCGGAATATGGAAATTCGTCGAAGAACTAAAGTCACTGACATAGCAGGAAAAATATGCTAATTGAAGTGCCAATGGGCAGGCCACATCGCTCGAAGAACAGAACATAACCATTGGGGGAGAAAAGTCCTCGAGTGGCGTCCACGAACCGGAAGACGAAGCGTTGGCAGGCCTCCCACCAGGTGGACTGACGACATCGTGAGAGTTGCGGGAAACCGGTGGATGCAAGTGACGAGTTGTCGCTCATTGTGGCGATCTATGGGGAGGCCTTTGTTCAGCAGTGGACAATATGATATATTAAAATTTCATTACTGATGGTGATGGATGATGTTACAATATTGTTTTGTCAACTTTTATCACTATGTTTACATATGCATGATGAATTGCAGGTCAATTGGACTATGGGAAGTAGGTTAAAATCGATTTACAGTATAATTACCTTGTATGTTAGTTACAATGAAGCTAATATACCTAGAATACATAAACATTGTAATGTGATGCTGTTTGTCATTTATTACAGTCTTTATTCCATTGTAAGCAGTCTTAATCTCGACTTTTAGTACCTTTTCATAAAATCCCTACTAATATTATAAATGCGAAAGTAACTCTGTCTGTCTGTCTGTCTGTTACGCTTTCACGTCGAAACCACTGAACTGATTTTGATGAAATTTGGTATATAGGTAGTTTGAACCACAAGGATCAACATAGGATACCTTTTATTCCGGTAGAGGGCGCCACCGCGCGATAACCTAGATCCGCGCAGACGAAGTCGCGGGCATAAGCTAGTTCATAATAAATGTCCCAGTGACTTCTTTGATGAGTACAATTTTTTTTAGCTACTATGATAAGGTTATATCCACAAGTGGACCTTACAGTGGTTTATACTTTATAGTGCAGCAATGAGGGTTACCATGCGATTGTATTTCCCTGGATAAGTCGGGACTTTCGCTCTCTCTAGTTATGGTATGGTTTGAGAAAAAATACCTCGAAACCAAGCTCAGAACCCGGCTTTTTTTTATTCGACTAGATGGCAAACGAGCATGTGGGTCTCCTGATGGTAAGAGATCACACCGCCCATAAACATCTGCAACACCAGGGGTATTGCAGATGCGTTGCCAACCTAGAGGCCTAAGATGGGACACCTCAAGTGTCAGTAATTTCACCGGCTGTCTTACTCTCCACGCCGAAACACAACAGTGCAAGCACTGCTGCTTCACGGCAGGATTAGCGAGCAAGATGGTGGTAGCAATCCGGGCGGACCTTGCACAAGGTCCTACCACCTGCTTTCGGCTTTCGTGCCGTTCAGGCACAATCAGCGTTGGATTGATTCTGGCACCCGCGCATCTGCTGATTTGTTTTGGCTACGTTGTTATCCCACATTCAATAGAATTTTAGGTGATCAGATAGCTCCAAAAAAAAGTATTCTACTCAATTCTGGGTGCGTAATGAAAAAGTAATTTTCCTGCAATCCCTACTAATATTATAAATGCGAAAGTAACTCTGTCTGTTGTCTGTTTTTTTTTTTTTTTTTTATGGTGTAGGGGTCTGTCTGTCTGTTACGCTTTCACGTCGAAACCACTGAACCGATTTTGATGAAATTTGGTATATAGGTAGTTTGAACCCCAAGGATCAACATAGGATACTTTTTATTCTGGTAGAGGGCGCCACCGCGCGATAACATAGATCCGCGCAGACGAAGTCGCGGGCATAAGCTAGTTATTTTATAAAATACTTGCTGTTGTCTGCGGCTCCGTCCGTGCAGAATTCGTTTATCGCTATCCCGCGGGAAATGTTCCTGGATAAAAACTGAAAAACTATCTTAAGTTCTTCCCTGGGGCTCAAACTATCTGTATACCGAATTTCATCTAAATCGGTTCAGCGGTTTAGACGTGATGAGGTAAAAAACAAACAAACAAAAAAAACAGACACAAACTTTGCATTTACAATGTTACTAGTCGTTATCGTTACTTGCCACTGCGTCCGCGCAGAATTCGTTTATCGCTGTCTGTCCCGCAGGAACTATGCAATTTTCCGGGATAAAAACTTAAAACCTATCCTACGTTCTTCCCCGAGGCTCAAACTATGTGTATACCGAATTTCATTAAAATCGGTTCAGCTGTGACCGTCAGCTTCAGGTAGACGTGACGAGGTAGCAAATAAACACTTCCAAACTTCCGTTAGTGAGATTAGTGGGATACCTTGTTGTTGATTTTATATCAATTCTTACAAGTTCATTGACCCAGTTCTAGTGGTCGGATTGACTTACAACGCGAGTATGTATATACTAGCTTTTGCCCGCGGCTCCGCCCGCGCGGTATTCGGTTATCGCGCGCTGTTCCCTTGGGAACTGTGCATTTTTCCGGGATAAAAAGTAGCCTATGTCACTCTCGGGCTCATAAACTATCTCTATGCCAAAAATCACGTTGATCCGTCGCTCTGTTACGGCGTGAAAGACGGATAAACATACAAACACACTTTCGCACTTATAATATTAGTATGGATGTAACAAATAGTACAGTGAGCAATAATAAAATAACCTATCCAGCAAAAAGTTGGAAAACCCCCGATTTTGTCACTTCAAAGTGAAATATCTCAAAAACGGCTGAACTGATTTTGATGAAACATGTCTAAGAACCATCGCTAGAAACCCTGATTTCAAATAAAAAATACCACATGCAAATCGGTCCACCCGTGTAAGAGTTACGGTGCCATAGACAGACGCATAGCGGTCAAACTTATAACACCCCTCTTTTTGCGTAGGTTAAAATTAAAAAAAGCTTGTATCAAAAATGAAATTTTCACTTCTCACGCTCGTAAAGTTCATGTTTATGCTGGATCTAGGCGATATAAAATTACTTTTTATGCACTAGTGCATAAAGTAAAATCTTCGTCTAAGACCAAGGTTTCAACAGCCACAAACTAAAAAGTTTCTACATATTTTTAAAATAATTTCTAATTTATTTAAAACTAAAAACCAATCTAAATAAATCAATAAAACTAAAAAATACAATTATATAATAATACATGAAAAATAAAAGGTACATAGAAAATGAAAAATTGTTTCCACTGTTGCTATTTCATTTCCTCGCAATCTAAGTGAAAAGCAGGGTGTAAAACTCGAGCATCAAACCCATTTTCCCCTCGACGCGTCTATCCACCCTCGCCTTACCGGCTATATGAACGTCTCGGATAAAATGGCCCGTTTTATGCTCTTGTTGTACAATTTACTATTTATACAGGAACTTGAGTACTTTCCGTATTTTGATATGGCGTTCCTAGCAGCAATGATCGTCAATGTCAGCGTTGCGTAATTTGATTCCATGCAGGGGGTGCAACGAGTATGAAGGTCACGGCTCCCCTCGCTACATTGATCTGGCCAGCTTTACGAGGGCTGATCAATGCGGTTGTGCATGAATGAATCGGGCTTGACAAATACCTATCGCCTCTCAAACAGAGGGTCGTGGCTTCAAACCCCGGCTCGCACCTGAGTTTTTCGGAATTCATGTGAGGAATTACATTAGAAATTTACCTGCTTTGCGGCGAAGGAAAATATCGTGAGTAAAACTGCACAACCTGTGATGCAATCCAGTGGTGTGTGTGAAGTTCCCAATCCGCATTGAGCCCGCGTGGGAACTATGGCCCAAACCTCTAGGCTAGGATGGATGGAATCGGGCTTACGATTGACGATGTTAACCGGTAGGACTTAACAGCTTTTTTTAGTCGGTCTGGTGCAGAGTTTCCCATTACCCGGGTCGCGATCCGGTACCGGGCCATCAAAATAAAATACCGGGTCGCAACATAGCCGCCTTGTTTTAAAAATAATACCTGCTATCGATATTTTTAACCGCCGACGCAAAAAGAGTTATAAGTTTGACCGATATGTGTCTGTCTGTGGCACCGTAGCTTTTAAACGGATGGACCGATTTGAATGCGGTATTTTTATGTGAAATCAGGTTTTCTAGTGATGGTTCTTAGACATGTTAAATCAAAATCGGTTAAGCCGTTTTTGAGATATTGAACTTTGAAGTGACAAAGTCGGGGGTTTTCCTACTTTTGGTGATTAGGTTATCTGATGGTATTTAGTTAGTCTAGCTAGCCCAACTATCTGCAGCAAGATTTCGGGCTCATTTTACAGCTGTTGAAACTTAAAACTACCAACTATGACAAGCAGTCACTAAAGCTAGTTAAAAACTTTTAACGATCCAGAGAGTTTTGCTGACATCGTTCAGTGATAAACATGAGCCCTTTACGTTATCGACTTGGTAATAGTTAGGTAACGATCAGTAACACATAAGCTATAAGTACCACTACCATGAGTTTACAGTGACCGTACTCGATAGCGACGGCGTAAATTATTTGTATGGAGAATTGTACAGCGCCTCTACGAATAATTTACTCAGTCGCTATCGAGTACGGTCACTGTAAACTCATGGTAGTGGTATAGGTTAGTTATTTGCAACGTCAAGCCTACGCCAATGTAAAGTGAAGAAGTGTTTACCTGCGGCTTTGCACGAGTAAATCATGGGGAGACCCCTTTAAGGGATAAGTTCGCCTTTGTACATCTCTTTCTCTTGTAAATTTCATATGTTTTATATATGTACAATAAAGAATTACAATACAATACAATCATAAGATCCAGTAGTGGAGTTGAAATTCCGGTATGTTACTAAAGAGCGTAGCCGTGTTTGCATAGAGAATCGGCCCTTTCACCAAATGTTCACTGTAATTTTTTTTTAAAGAGCTCTCATAACAAATATTATTTACTGTAAGTTTGAGCTTTCTATCTTTGTTATTTTCTGAGATATGTTTTTTTTTAATTTTCATAAAAACCATTTTTTCTAACATTGGCTTATGCGATTCACATGAACTTTTGGAACAATAATATACATGTAATGACTCAACATATTTTTGAAATAATATTTAATAGTGCCAAAAAAAAACTTGGTTAAAAGTAGGAAACAAAAGTTTAGTTTTTTTTTCTCGATTTTTAAAAAAGCGACACCTATAGTTCTTTGTCATGTGATTGCCTATATAAAGGCTTGCAACATATATTTTTTTTCAAAATAATCCAGTTGGTACTTCATACTAGAAAATGGAAAAAAAAAGAATACTATCCATCATATCATATCCATCCAAAAAAAACTAAAACAGTACCGTTTCCGAGTTAGGTAGTGATCGGCTAACTTTTAACTACCACATTTGACTTAATTATTATCGAAGTATTATAGTTCATTTAGTTAGCTTGTTAATTAATCTACCTCATTATCACATTATGTTAAGTAAACTGACAAGCCACAAAATTAATGGCTTTTACGAAGACAACGTTCTAATTGAGCTAAATGTTTCCATGGGCCGACAGACTTGAAGTGTCATCTGGTTTTATGATCAATCACGAACACAATCGCTTTTTGACTAAAGTTGGAACATTAACATGCAACGCATCTTGTTTATAAAACGTGCGCTTTGATTTTACGATCAAATAAAACTATACCGACAGCCAATTAGCACCTTTGTTTATATTATCTTTATCAACAAATTCGATGGCGTCAACTTTGTAAGATAACATGCAAATTCTACTGATATGAAAGATTGTCAATTGTTTTGGTTTGGTGCAATGCCAGGGTTTATTATTTATTGTCTGTCGCCAATCGCCATGTGAATCAAGGTTGGAATGGTATAAATGGGTGTTCTGCCTTTTCGCAGAATTTCATTTGGCCGAATATCACTTGCCAACCAACGTTTCGCCGAAGATTCACTTTGACAACTAACGATTACCAACTTTTTGTATGGCAACGTATCATTTGGTCGAATTATTATATAGCAGAATATCATAATGACTCAAAACGTTTGGAAAACTTATCATTTGACAAATCTTTCACTAGGTCAAACAACGTTTCGTCAGTATAAGTGTCAGTGTGTGTGTGTTCTTTTTATACATAAGACAACTTTTTACTAAAAGTAAGTACTTAAGAGATACACACCATTTCATCAATTGACAATAAGAGTTTAATGTGTTAGTTACATCTAATGTGTGGAAAAGTCCAGTTAGGTGCGACGACGAGCGAAGCGAGGAGGAGCGTGTTAGGTTAACAGTGAGCAAACAGCGCACGAAGCCGAGCGAGCGAAGCGAGCGTGCCGCGGCAGCGGCCGGCGAGTGCCAGAATCGTATTTTTATTTTTTAATATATTTCTTTTTAAATATCCAAATCATGAGTCTAATGAAAAATAATATTGAGCTGAAAATGGTATCCTTGTAAATAAATGTTTTCAAAATTTGACCGAAGACTCAGTAAATGCCGGTTTTTCGAAATCTAACACACACATTTGGTACAAGATTGATACCGTGATAATTGCCGTATTGTGTCAAAAAGTCAAACATTTTCATATGGTTATTAGTGCACGAACAAAAACACAACGGAAATGTTGCGCTTACCCACATTACTTATTATATTATAGTTAAGTACTAAACGAAACCCTTATTCAATAAAAAAAATTGGGAAACATTGTACAACGAAATGAATATTACGCCAACCAAAACATTCTGCTAACCGAAAGTCGGCATTTTGAAAAGTGACTTTATAACAATTAGGCCAAACGTACAGTTGGTAACTGTGAGGTTGGGAAATAAAACTAAACATTTTAATAAGTTGGCGAGTGATCATTCGGCGAAATGAAATTCTGCGAAACGTTGGTTGGGAAGTAACATTCGGCGAAACAATTTTCGGCGAAAAATTAGAGAACCGGTATAAATGATATGACATTCGATCTCGTAGTTATATTTCTTAACGTAGCATGATATAAAACAAGATGGCTAATCATTATTACCTACATGAAAATTAATGAAATTCCCTTTAATGTTTTGGATAAAATTAATTAAATTGTCAAACGGTGGCTAACATTCTAGAAAGATTTGTCTCATGATTGTTGAATATGTGTTGACAACACACATTGACATTATAGGTACTAACAGTACAGCTACTTTCTATTAACTAACCAGAAAATTCCTCGGTAATTTATGTACCTAATTACAATGACAACAGCGAAGACATGAAGCGGATAAAATCAGTAATTTTTCCTAAAAGCGGGTATCTATTAAAACTCTCAAAGACCGATGTTCAATTTTGTCAGAAAATGTGGGTAGTTTGCTTCATACTCCACCGCGGCGCTCGAAGCGAGCCAGTCTCTGAGACGAATCCGTGCGCCCGCGACACCCCGCGTTCGTTTCTGGCGAAAACTTCATTATTTTGCCTTGTTACCTTTCCTCCATCTTTACCGGGATACCTTCTACATAGAATTAACGCGAAGCATTCGAATACGCAGCAGAATCGCGGACATTTGTCTCTAAGACACTTTTTAGTTATAGCATAGTTTTAAATTCCTTATTTTACCAATATTTTATCCAGTGTTGTTAATTTTAATTTATAATAGTTATTTTTAATTTTTACACGTTTAAGTTAGTTTTTAAGACGAAAGTTTGCCACACCGCCGCCATTTTGTTGTGTCGCGTCACCCGTCGTTGACTTTCAAAATAACGATCAAAACTCGCGTCGGTCGGAAGATGGTCAGTAGGGATCCGCCATTGCTGGTTACTGAAGTAGCGACTAAGAGTAAAAAGAGGAGGCGCAGAGCAGGGAATCGTGCCGGCAAGCGACGTTCGCGTAGAGCAGTGGTCACTGTTTCTGCGGTCACTGCGTTGCCAGAGAAGTTCCAGTACTCTAGTCCTGTGAATTGTGCCGTCCACGCGTTCCTGATGCGTTACCAGAGTGCTCTGAGGAAGGTGCCGGCGCATCTCCCGCCGAGGGTGCACGCCGGTCCTCCGTCCAAGCGCGTCAAACGCGTCTCATGGAGTAAGTTATTAACATATTTCCAAACCTGACCTTTTCTACCTTTCCTACTTTGATACTGCAGTGTCTCAAGACGGCTTAAATAAATTGACCATTATAACATGACCTTTTTAGCCAAAGGCTAACTTAATAAAGGGGATTGATCAAAACATAATGAAGGTCGTCACTTTAACGGTCCAGTGATCGGAACTAGAACTGTTCGGAACTGTTCTTTCGTTTTCTAACTGTCCTTTAATGTTCTCGATGTTGTTAAGTTATAACAACAGTTAAAGAAATCTTCCGAGCACTTATTTAGTTGTGTATTTTATTAAGGGGGAAAGAACACTCGCAGACAATAACTAAATGCGAACGTGGCTGTATGTTAAACACATTTACGATTTAGTTATTAAATTAAAGTGATACAATTTTCCATCATGCATGACAGGAAAGAGTCTAGTCTAGACGGCTAACACAAATGAACGCGACTTGCTTTGTCGCTCAGTACCGACCTGACTGAGTGTACGGCGCACTTCTGGTACGACAGTCGCGAAAATGACGCTCGCGTAGGCATTTCAGGGTTTTTAAACGATCGCGTTAACTTTTCAAATAATATGAAAGAGATCATGTTTCCGATACGCGCCGCCAGAGGCGTTGCTGATTTGCCAGAAATAATTGAAATGTCAACTTGAACGCGTTCGAGATGTCAATTGTGACGCAAAAGTTTCCTTTGAGCTGGTTCATTGTTTCAGTGCTTCATCCGCCTCATTTTCGTGGTCACATTTTATACGAATTGGCTGTAGATTCTAATTCTAATGGTGTTTCCGGTTATTAGTTAGAGGTCCTGTAGTTCTACCAGACAACTGAAAACTGTACTAGAATCTTCTACCATTACTTACTACAAAAATGTCAGATTGTCTGAAAAAGATGACTCAGCCCTGTTACGAAAATGGCGGTATTATTTATTATTAATCTTCATAAATCGAGTGTTTCCCTAAGGTAAAAGAAAACTTTACGCCTCACATATTAGGCTTTGCTATCAAAACTTCTACCGTCCAAAGCCTCCAAGGTGACTCTTAAACATTCTTAAACAATAATTTGACGTCCAATCGCCAGTCTCGCCAGATTTGATCGTCTGTCTCTGGTTTTTGCAGCCTTAGCTAGTGAACGAAACGTTTTTTTTACTATTTGTCGTGCATTGCTACTAAATTGCATCAAACTTCCTTCATAGCTTGTCGTCATCGTGTGCTATGTAGCAGTTGCACTATATTTAATGCATAATGCGGAGTTTTTATTTAAAAACTAGCTGACCCGGCAAACTTCGTACCGCCTCATTTGTTTTTTTTTTTTCATATTTACTCACCTTTTAAACCTTCCCTGGACTTCCACAAATAATTCAAAACAAAAATTAGCCAAATCGGTCCAGCCGTTCTCGAGTTTTAGCGAGACTAACGAACAGGAATTGATTTTTATATATATAGATATCAACTGGTTTAATGACACATTAAATTGGATTAACTTTGAGATTTTTTTTTATCAAAAATATCTGAACACGCTTCTACGCCAACAATAATGGAATCGTGTTTTGGATATTTTTGATCAAGGTTTTGCTCATAAGAACTCGAATGTAATTTTTTATTACATATAACGTGCACATGAGGCCAAAGGTGTATCTCTCTGGTTCAGTAACAAACTATAGACACAAGCCTTGAAGAGCCCTAGGTTGTATTTATCGTGAATTGCCTATAGCGTCAACAGTTGTGAGGCGAGCGGAAAGTGTGATAGCGATATCGCGACGAGACAATGGTTCCGCTGTTGTAATTGCAATTGTAAACTATAGTTTTAAAATGCGTTCTCTACTTGATTGTACATCCGGTTTGATAGTTATGCGTCCATCAGCAGGGCTACTACAAAACTCGAAACTCGAAGTTTGTATCATGCGGTCCCTCTGACACTTATACTATTTAATACGAGAGCGAGAGGGACGGTACGATACGAACTTCGAGTTTTGTACTAGCCCTGCAGATACGTGTGAGTGCACTGATAGGAATAATTATTTTCATGGTTCACAGGTGTCTCAAGAATCTTAAGCTTAGGTAGATATGAAATGTATGACTATTTCTCAAAAAGTTGTCCTATATTAATTTTTCAATTTCCACTTATAAAAAAAAATCCTGACGCTATTTCACCACAAAAAATAAGTAATATTGTTTTTAAATAAATACAAAACCTTGTGGTAAAAGTGATAAAAAGGCAGATAATCTTTGTTGTTGGATTCAATAGAAAGTTTTGATGTAGTTACAAAATTACGTTTTTTTCGTGACATTTTCCCGACGTCAAATTTTTTTGGATATTTTATGTAGTTTATGTTTTATGATCTCGTCCTTAGGGTTAATAATTTCTTGACTAAACAGATTCCTTGTTTATTTCATAACAAATAAATAAAAACATCTATCATTATAAGTGGCATTCACAGTTTTGTAATAGTTCTTATAAGTATTTTATGGATTCAGACCTTACGTTGCGGAGGTCCATGATAATAAAAGGGATTATATTGATTTGCTCTTACGCCGAGTAGTGCGGTCAATCTATGCAAATAACCGCGCCTGCGTTGAATATTCGTAATCGCGCAATTAATTTTCGTTTGTCTTAATTCAAGTCAACAGTCATATGTCAGTCAGCCACCTTACATTCACACGTAGCCATTTAAATATTAATTTTAAATGTATTCACGTGTAAGGTGCCTACTCATAAAGAGATAAGAATGTAGAACGACTTGTCAAAATCATAATAAGATTAATCATGGCGTTCGTTAAGCAAAGACGTTAATTTAACTATTTTGAGACCTTAATTGGATCATTTGAAATGAACGTAAGTATGTAACTTCTTTTTCTTCTTCAATTACAAATACAAAAAATACGCAATAAAACTTCATTAAAAACTAAAACACGGTCAACTTAGGCTTATGAACTGTTCCAAAACAAAACTGTTACCTAAACTCAAAAAAAATCCGTGATACGGCCATTCCCTGTAATTTTTTTACTATGCCATCTATTATTTACTATAGTGATTTATGTCCGTAACAGTCTACGTCACGGCCAATTCGGTGGACGGTGCGAATAATACATTATCTGTCCATTGCGGGTGCCGCCTCTTAACCACTGTTCGGCAAGCGTTTCAACAGCGCAATGGACAAAACTCTCGCCGAGATTCTGCAGGCTACTCCGAAACTCGAAGTTCGTGTCGTGCGTTTCCTCTGACACTTATACTATTTGATACGAGAGCGAGAGGGACCGCACGACACGAACTTGAGATTCGGAGTAGCCCTGCTGGTGGCCAAACCTTTAATCCAATACCACTATATCTTGCTATATATCACCCCTTTTAATCCGTGACAGTCGAGGGGTGGCGCTGCATTGAAGTAGGTAATTTGCATCCATAGTCTGTTTGTTCATGTACCGGCCTTTCTGATTCTAATTTGCGGATCAGAATCACAAATAGGGCAGCTTGACCATGGTAGCTTTTAAGTTTTACTGCAATGACAGTTGATTTTGTTGCTGGTTTCTGTTAGGACCTTATACTGATCGGCAAAAACTCTGGCCCTCAAATGTATGCAGTTATAGGTAATTTTGTATGGAGCGTGGGCTCTCAGTATATTTTGTAAAAAGTTTCGTGTGGTGCTTTCTTTTTCTGTTGTTATGCTACATGTTTATAAGTTAAACTGGCTTTGGCCCGCGGCTCCGCCCGCGTGCTATTCGGTTATCGCGCGCTGTTCCCTCGGGAACTGTGCATTTTTTCGGGATAAAAATTTGCCTGTCACTCTCGGGTCCATAAACTATATCTATACCAAAAATCTCGTCAATCCGCCGCTCCCTTTCGGGACATACATACACATAAACGTCTCGGGTAAAATGGCTTGACAGTCCGGAGCGCGCAACCAATATGCCTCAAACCGACCGGGGTTTTTTATCGACGGACGAAAACGCGCTTTGTGTCCGTAATTTTACGACATACTTTACCACACTAAAGTATCCACGGACGGTTTGGAGCATTTTGGTTTTGGATACCATGGTATCGTCGGACTGTCAAGTGGGCTCTTGTTGTACAATCTACTAATTTTTATAAGCGTGACAGAAATGTCAAACGGACCTCACAATACTACCGCCATCTAGCGGTATTTCGCCTGTTGAAAAACCCTCATTAACCACTTGTGTTCGTAGGTCACGAGGAGAGCGGGTCGATGAGCGGCGGCGGCGACCCGGCGGTGCTGGCGGTGGGGCCGGCGCGGCGGACGCTGCAGTACACGCGCGAGCAGCTGTTGCGGTTGAGGAACTCGCCGCTCGTCAGACGTGCGCTTGATCTGCCGCTCGCCGGCGCCGATGCGCTCGCGCTGTGAGTACTCACAATAAAAAAAAAAAAAAACTTTATTTCAGACCAAAACAAAAGTCCATATTTTTTGTTAGTAGAATTGGTAAATTGAAAATACAAACCGAAACATATGCACAGAAAAACCAGAAAAATAAGACCAACACTGGGAATCGAACCCAGGTCCTCGGCATTCCGTGCTAAAAATTTCAAATGGTTATCCTATAGAAAACTATAGGTTAGTTTAGGTTTATTTTATAAGAATTCTAAACAATCATTGGATTCAGAGAAAAAGGAGTGATGACAAACGATCATATTGACAAAAAATACATTCGGACTTTCAATAAGTATGCGAGCCGATATGGGCCCACTCGCAATAATATCTTGAGTCGGTAGCATACACTAGGTCCAGTACCCGGCCATAAAGATTGCACATCGGTCTTTGGAAAGAGACTCTGCTAGTTTCGGCTTCGTAGAGCGTTGTCACACAATACTTATGTGAAGTTCTGAAGTAGTGAAGTTTGTCAGTCGTTGTACAGGTGCTGTAGAGTACGGTACGGACGCATTTAGATGAAAATATACAATACAGAGTTGTTAAAACCTCCTAAAACTTTAAATTGTACGATGGTATCTTTAGGAAAAAGAGGGAACTATCCTATCTCTACTGCCGCCCCGATATGTATGTGACAATATGGGGCTGTTTCATTATCCATTGATTAGTGTTAACTGATGGTTAAATGTTATGCCGTCTCTATTTGTTTTGTTCGAATAGACGGAGAAGACATCACATTTAACTGCCAGTTAACACTAATCAATGGATGGTGAAACAGCCCCTCTGTATTGCATTCTAGCCTTCAGATTTCAAATGTTTCCTGTTGTATTCTAGGTAGAAATTGACGATTGCGTTCAGTTGATGCAATTTAATATCGTAAACTTTATAATTTCAGAGTACTGAAAAAGCGGTCCGATTCGCCCAACGAGGATGACCGGGGGGCGCGGGGGGACGCTCCGAATGAAAACCATAAGGTTTGTCATGTTATTTATAGTTTTTACAAAACCTGCGCTCTAGATGTGGTCTTTCTAAATTGTTTTTTTTTGCTTATCTTTATTCTAGATGTTGTTTTTATAAATTGGTCCCGAATTTAGGGTAATTTACCACCAAAGGGGTAAATCTGTTTCGTGAGGGGTAATGAGCAAGATACTATCGGACATAGTGGGTATATACACAAAGTCTCACTGCACTTGTTTTTGAGGGTAGAACTAAACTAAGCCCGCCTATCTCCCATTTAAGTTTGTTGTACTTCTAACGGGACACCCTGTTAATAATGTAAAATATAATTAACCTAAAATAGCTCATAGTTATTGCAATATTAATGGAATATAGAAGCCGTGGTGGCCTAGTGGTTTGACCTATCGCCTCTCAAGCAGAGGGTCGTGGGTTCAAACCCCGACTCGCACCTCTGAGTTTTTCGGAATTCATGTGCGGAATTACATTTGAAATTTACCACGAGCTTTGTGGTGAAGGAAAATATCGTGAGGAAACCTGCACAAACCTGCGAAGCAATTCTATGTTGCGTGTGAAGTTCCCAATCCGCACTGGGCCCGCGTGGGAACTACGGCCCAAGCCCTCTCATTCTGACAGGAGGCCTGTGCCCAGCAGTGGGACGTATATAGGCTGGGATGATGATGCTGATGATTGTAATATTGTCCCAGGGGGTGTACGGTCGCGAGCGCGAGCGCGAGCGTCGCTCGGCGGACCCTCGCGAGCGCGTACGCAAGGAGAGCGAGCCGAGCGGCGGCGGCATCGTGCTCTCGCCGCAGCGGCGCTCGTTCACGTCGGGCTGCGGCGCGCCCGCGGCCGCCGCGCCGCCGCCGCCGCCGCACGTGGCGCGCACGCGCCCCGACTCGCCGCTCTCGGCCGCCGCCGCGCAGACCGCGCCCGTCAAACCTGACCCAGGTGTGTGCGACTGTCACGATCAGTGTTATAGGTGAAAAACTTAAGTAAAGGACCTGTTGTATGTAGTAGTAACTTGTCCATATAAACAAATTGACGTTCCAAATTCGCAAAATGACTTAAGCTCCATATCAATTCTGTGCACCACTACATACAACAGGTCCTTTAATTAAGTTTTTTACCTATAAGAGCGTTTACCTGCTGAGCTGGCAACGTTGCATTTTTGTTAGGTTTTATGGATTATACAATAAAAATTGGATGAAAATTAAAAATGTGGTCTGATAGAACTCTTAATTAGTCCATAATACTCCATATATTGAATATATACTCCATTTAATTTAAGATTTGAATTAACGGTCAAATTGTAAAGCATGTTTCTCGGTATTTCGAACACAAATGAACTAAAAATACGTAAATGTGTATTGATTACCGGTATTTATTATGTTTTCACTATAGTGGCCATAATTTTAAATAGTTTCGCTGTTTCATTTAAAAACGTGTGAAAATTTTACTGTTAAGTTTCAAATGTTAAAATAAATGGAGTAGTTGATGTGTTTACTCCAATAATTATTTTGGCTATGGAACCCTAAAAACTAATTAATGTTTATTAACGGTTTTTAAAGAAAATAAAAGTCTATCACGAATAATTATTCGAGTAGACATATCAACTTATATATTAAGAAGAGTTCTATCAGACCACATTTTTAATTTTCATAATTTCTTTATGGAATAATCGAGAAAACTAACAAAAATGCAACATACCAGCTCAGCAAGTATTAATGCTCTTAAGCCCGGGCTTCCTAGGATTAGAGGTGCCATCGAACAGCGACCGCAACCAAGCGGTGGATGATGTCATCACAACGTTGTCACCGCGCTCTAGGAAACCGCGCCATTCCGTCCACATAGACAACGTTCTAGTGACGTCATTCACCGTTCCGTCACGGCCGCTACATGACGGCACCGCTCATCCTAAGAAACCAAAGCTTTAGGGTCTCCTCGCATCTATACACGCGGAATTTTCTTAAGTCGACTAAAAAACTCTTGGCCTTTCGGTCTTTCGAAACCCAATACAGTTTCGATGGTACTGAGGACTTGTTTAGTGAAAATTATGTGACATACAATAGATCCATCATTTTCTCTGAACTAAGTCTTGTTCTAAACTTGTTCGACAAGGCCTATATTAATTCGGCAAATACAGGTGATGCGTGCTTTGAAGACTTGGCACAACATTGTATATTATTGCCAACATTTTACTCCCATCCCCCCTTATTCCTAGTCCTAGTTACAGTGGAACAAACTTAATCATGTACCCGGGTGGAACATCCCATACTTTTTTCCACTGAATCATAGTGAAATTGATTATAAGAGAGAAAGAGAGAGAGAGAGGAACATTTATTTACACATATTCGATGCACTAAAAAATAAATTAGATGGAAAGAAAAAAAAAACATCGAATAGTATAAAGTGGGCCCCACTCACTATAATGCTACGCTAAGCTGCAACGCTGTTTTTCAGTTGGACCCATCTCTCATTAAAAGGTTCCACCCTGGTACATCATAAAGGAAACCTCTGCAAATTTCGACCTTCTAGACATTGTGACCTTTTAAGGGGGAGGCTAGGCTCGCTAGGCGAGTTCTCTGTTCGTAGGCAATTTTAGCTACAAAGCGGAAAAACGCTGCTACAGGCTACGAGCGTAGCGTATATGGTCGCGAATGTGTTACCACTGGCCGTCCTCCGGCTGATGAATGTTTGTCTGTGCAGCGGGTCGGCGCATCGGGTCGGGGCGCATCATGGTGCGGGACGTGGCGTCCACCGGCTGGGAGGAGGGCGAGTACCGCGCCAGCGAGCCCTACCGGCCGCCGCGCGCGGAGCACCGCGCCAACGGGGACAGGTCAGTGTTGGGGGCTACGCTAGCTGGCGAGAGTGCACTTTGCAGCGTTTTTTTTTCATTGGGATCTTCGCAGGCGTTATTAAAAGGGGTGATGCCCAGTGTTGTTTTTTTTTCTATGAAAAATTAAAACAACACCGATACTGAATTTAGCGTGATTAAAATTCTTTGTGACTTGTCTTTCCGTTGTGCTATATAAACGTGGGACGCTAATGACGTTTGACCGCGCGGTCAAAACGCTCGAATTTTTGCCCAGTGGCGCAGTGAGGGTAGCAGCTCTTGATTACTAAGTAATCAAGAGCTGCTACCCTTGTTTTGACCGCGCGGTCAAACGTCATTAGCGTCCCACGTTTATATAGCACAACGGAAAGACAAGTCACAAGAATTTAGTCTTGGTTCAGTGGTTAAAGGGCTTTTTAACCTTTAGGTCTTGTAAGAGTCACGAGCCATTTCTATTTAGATTGTTATTATGTGAAGTCTCTGTGTATATACCTGTTTTCTGTAATTGCTTGCTATGTGTTGGTGTACAATAAAGTTGTATTGTATTGTGAATTGTAATTAAATGTAAACTTGACAGGTTTGAGCGACGCTCGTTCACCCGCGACTCCTACTCCTCTGACATTAAGAGGGAAAGGGACGACCGATTCAACAACGAAAAACCGAGAGACAGGTGAGGATGATAGTTAACGTATTCACTCCACAGATGCCTTCACCGCACATGTGCGTTCGAAATGTGTGAATAATTATGACAGCGGCACTGGGTGAAGTTCCTAAAACGCATATGTGCGTCGGTGGCAGTGAATGCGATAAACTCGCGAGACAGTGTGATAATGATAAGGGTCAGAGATTCTTAACTTAATAGGAATGTAGACGCCATTAAAAATAATTCTAAGGCACAACTCCGCTAAAAAACGCTTTATTTTAGCCCTGAAAACCAGATTAATTTTCGATTTACTGTAAAATTAGATTTTTTGTTGCTTTAAAACAAAAAAAAATAGTTGATGGAGTTGCCGGATAGTGACGTCATAATTCGCTATTGCCATTGAAACTCTATGGGAGAATTTTGACAGCTCATAAAAAGTACGTCAGTTGATTGGTGGTGTCAACATCCCTATTGTAATTGTGATCTTATTTTGTATTGATTTAACCTTTTGCTTGGCCGCAGGGATGACAACCGCAGATCAGGTGGTCGCTATTCTCAACGACGATTTGAGAAAGAAGATGAACCAGAATGGTAAGTTACCGGAATTTGCGTGGTATAGATGCAATGAAAAAGTTTTTACACATGCCAAGTAACAATCAATCTTATGTCAATTTCATAAATATTTTGACATGGAAAAACATTTCTCATTTTAATTATACTTTTACTATAGTAGCAGTCGTAGTGATTTCAGCGGTTTTCATTTGTCAATGTTACAAGGGAAATGAACCATTTAACTAACGGGACAGAAAAATCAAGAGGAAATGCCATGTCAACGAGACACGCATGTCATAAATACACAGCGTGTATTTTTGATACTGCCACAAACTTTAAGGGTAGTTAGTCAAGGACCTAATTATCACATTTTATTATGTTTTAGTAAAAAAATTTGACTTATTATTTTCCTTATAAAATTAATTAGCACGCAATGTATCACTACGTGATACTACTTTGTTTTTGTTCAAAACGTCCCACTTGTTGATGTGACAGCTGTCACAGAACGCTTCTCTCTCGTATCACATTATTGTACGCATTACATTGCTGTTAGCTCTAGTAGTTAATTCTAAATTAAAAATTTGTTTTGATATCGGTTCACAGCATTTACATCTTTGTCTAGTTAAAGTTTGGGGTAGTGTCAAAAGTACACGCTGTAAAGAAACATAGTCATGTCAATTGCGTTGTCAAATTTGATTCTTTCTCATCCCCGATCTAATCCTGCCGTGAAGCAGCAGTGCTTGCACTGTTGTGTTTCGGCGCGGAGAGTAAGACAGCCGGTGAAATTACTGGCACTTGAGGTATTCCAACTTAGGCCTTTAGGTTGGCAACGCATCTGCAATACCCCTGTTGCAGATGTTTATGGGCGGTGGTGATCTCTTTCCACCAGGAGACCCACTTGCTCGTTTGCCTTCCAGTCGAATAAAAAAAAATCCCTTTCCGCTACAGGGTTATTTTTGTAACAGCCTGTATAAACGGGTGTTTTATAATAATAATAATAATAATAAATTTATTTATTTCGGGCAACTTAGGCCCATACAATAAATACCTTACATACTCGTAATACTCTATACTTTAATAACCTTTACTTTAATATACTTTGTAATACTTTATACTCGTAATGTGTGTACAGGTTTAGTGGAGGGCCGACATCTCAGCTGGAGACGATCGAGTTGCGCGGCTTCGACGAGCCGGTCAAGAAGAACGGGCCGACCGAGCGCGCTGCTAAAGACACCGAGGTATTCACATCCCTACTAATATTATAAATGCGAGAAATTATAAATTTAGCAGGTGGTAGGACCTTGTGCAAGGTCCGCCCGGATTGCTACCATCTTGCTCGCTAATCCTGCCGTGAAGCAACAGTGCTTGCACTGTTGTGTTTCGTGAGTAAGACAGCCGGTGAAATTACTGGCACTTGAGGTATTCCATCTCAGGCCTCTAGGTTGGCAACGCATCTGCAATACCCCTGGTGTTACCGATGTTTATGGGCGGTGGTGATCTCTTACCATCAGGAGACCTACGTGCTCGATTGCCTTGTCGAATAAAAAAAAATGCGAGAGTAACTCTGTCTGTCTGTCTGTTACGCTTTCACGTCGAAACCACTGAACCAATTTTGATAAAATTTGGTATACAGGTAGTTTGAACCCCAACGACGAACATAGGATACCTTTTATTCCGGTAGAGGGCGCCACTGCGCGATAACCTAGATCCGCGCAGACGAAGTCGCGGGCATAAGCTAGTAGTACATAATTGGACATTTCTATCATCCATGTTATATGAATAAGAATCATTTATTCGTTATTCGCAAAGACAAGATCTTTTTTTAAGGAAACAGGTATCCAGGATAACGTCTGCCTAGAATTCGTTTTTCGCTATCCCTCGGGAACTATTCCAATTTCCGTGATAAAAAAACTGTCCTAAGTCCTTCCCTGGGACTCAAACTATCGGTATACTGGAAAAAACATTTTACGATTTAGGCACCTTCTAAAAACTGTTACATAATTTTCAACTATGATTTATTTACCTGTTTAGAAATGGAATAACAGCGGGGGTGCTCGGTCGCCGGGTGGCGATCGAAACGAGCGAAGCGAGCGCAATGAGCGAAGTGAGCGTAACGAGCGAAGTGAGCGCAACGAGCGAAGTGATCGCAACGAGCGAAGCGAGCGAAACGAACGCCCCGAGCGGATCGAGCGGTGGCGCAACGAGTCAAACTCAGAGCCTGCCGCGCAGACCAACGAAGATTCCAATAACACTAGCAACGTAAGTCAAGTGGAATAAAAGTTATTGTCACGGCATTCATTTACGATCGTTTGTTACAGGATTCCTTCTTCTATGGGAATTTCACAAAATCCATCCTTATTACTTGACTTCATCTTAAAGTTCTTCTGTCTAAATTTTCAGCTCTCTAGGTTAAAATTTGCACTGTGCACTGATGAGACACCGTCACTTGGGACTTTAAAAAATCAAATCAATCTATACATTTGTGAATTAAAAAACGAAGTTAGTTTATTTGAGACTACGAAGTAGATCTAGCGAAGTGATGACTACCTACATTCCTTTTTATGGTCATATTCTTCTTTTCTTGCCGAAGTAAATTCTTATGTTTACATACATATTGAATAAACAATGTTTAATAAGCATAATTATTTCGTAAATAGCAATACGAAAAGAAAAAAATTGTTTAAAGTTAATTAAGGCACTAAGGTATTTTTTTTAGATTATGGCATGAAATAGACAGCAAATACATACATAGCATCTAAGCTAACTATAGCATGAACGAATACAATGTTTAATTAGTTTTGACTAGAAGAGAAATTTCTGTCCGTATTGTCAAAATTGACACTTGAAGTTACAGATGTAGCTAAGTGTTAGTGCTGATGTGTGATGATATTGTTACAGGACAAGGACTCGGGCGTAGAGTCGAAGCCGGAGGAAGCGACGGGCGAGCAGCCCGACTTCAATCTCGACGAGTTTCTCAAGTTCGACTCTATCCCCGACGTGCTTACCGTAAGTATCCTACTATACTCCAATTCAATAGTATCTGACAATCCTGTAGACACTTCAAGCCTACTAATATGACCTGGTTTATGATGTGACTATTATTCTTTTTTTTTTTTTTAATTTATTATAAAATATTATTATACACATTTAATCGTAGTATTTCGCCAAATTGCAAAACAATTTGTTGGCGAACAAAACACTCGTTTTAACAATATTGTGCACAATAGTTGCAGTACATAACGTTAGTTATACAAAACTAATAGGTACCTACTGACTAAACTAACAATTTTTTGTGTGGCAAGAGTCTATCAACCATGTTTTTAACTTATTTTTGAAACAGTTCTTGGTTTTATATTCCTCCTCCGAGAAGAGGTTGTTGAAAATGCGCGGTATTAAGTACTTCCTCGTTCTTTTACCATAATAGTTATAGGCTCGCGGCTCCACATATTTTTTACGTATTGCCTGTCTAAAACAACGCTTGTATATTTTATGCTGCTTAAACTCCAGATTCTCATATTGATTCCTTTTAGATGATAATTGCAACAACAGGGACATACATATATGTATAATCAAGCGTGCCCACGTTAGGGTGTGTTAAATGTGTTGAAAATTGTCAGATTCTATTGAATTGTACTTTAATATTATAAATGCGAAAGTTTGTGAGTGAGTGAGTGATGTTTGTTGCTCCTTCAAACTGAAACGGCGGATTTGAATGAAATTTAGTATGTAGATAGCTGGACATCTGGAATAAAACATAGGCTACTTTTTATTCAGATATTCCCACGGGACAGGGATAAAATTTTTAAACTACAACCGCTGGGCTTAGAGTCATGAAATTTGACATGATTGTTTTTAATGTAACGTCAGTGAAAACCACGATTTAATTTTCGGGAATTTTTCGCCAAACGGCGATGTTAATGCCGTTGTCAAATTATCGCGTTAAGTCGTGGCTACACTTACGATTAACGTCCATTATCGCGATAATTAATGGCATTTCTCGTTAGTGTGGCCCCAGCATTAAAGGTGTGAAGATGGGGGGAATTAAAAGAATGCATTATATTTTTTAAGCCGTGGTGGCCTTTGACCTATCGCCTCTCAAGCAGAGGGTTGTGGGTTCAAACCCCGGCTCTCACCTCTGAGTTTTTCGTAATACATGTGTGGAATTACATTTGAAATTTGCCACGAGCTTTACGGTGAAGGAAAACATCGTGAGAAAACCTGCACAAACCTGCGAAGCAATTCAATAGTGCGTGTGAAGTTCCCATTCTGAGAGGCCTGTGCCCAGCAGTGGGACGTATATAGGCTGGGATGATGATGATGATGATTATATTTTAGAATGGCGGGGGAGAAGCCGAAGGCGGTAGCCGGTTCAGCCGGTGGTTCCGTCGCGAGAGTCCCACCAACGACTCGCGACACTACGAACGGCTGCTCAACAACATGGTTGATGGTGAGTAACGCTTGATCACACTTTAAAGAAGAGCTAGGGTCGGTCTAGGAAGAAGACAGTGGGGATCAACAAAAAAACAAAAAGCCGACTGCATTAAAAAATACTAAAAAGAAGAAAACAAGTCTAGTGGGCTAGAACTTTGTTAAGTAGCTAACTTAAAGTTCAACAGTCGGGACCCATTAGGTGAGAATTTTTGAGCGTCACGATTTATTGTTTTAATTCACACTAAAAATGGACTATCAAAACGATTATAACCCATGTATATTTAAAATGGACTAATTTGAATAAAAAACATTTTTGAAAACTTACGATTTCCTGCCAAAAATCCGCCAATATGATTTTTTAAGAATTCCGTGTACCCAGTGTCGCTCGCGTCATTAAGACGAATCCAAGGACGTATCATTTATCAAAGTCGGTTCAGCCGTTGCGTAGTTACGAGAGGACATACGAATAGACATTCATACATACGCGTCAAACACATCACCCTCCTTCTTTGCAGTCGGTTAAAAAAGGCTGACCCAAACTATAAACTATGAAGCACCCACCTTATACACTTGTTAATTAGAAAAAATAGAAGTTTACCACGAATAAGTATTGCAGTAGACACATTAACTTAATACTAAGAACAGTTCTAAAAGACCACATTTTTAATTTTCATTATTTTTTTATGGAATAATCGTGAAAAATTAACAAAAATGCAACGTCGCCAACTCAGCAGGTATAAACGCTCTGGGTGACAGTCTTTCCCGGCTCGGATAACACCGACATGGAAATACCGGCCCTGTTTTTTGTGTTCACGTCCATAGAAACTGACACGAGCTTCTATGGGCATGTACACGAAAATCAGGGTCGGTTTTTCCATGTTGGTATTATCCGGGCGGGGAAAGAGTATTGCCCAACGCTCTTAACATACCAATTTGCCTGTAGATCTGGACAAGTCGACGCGCGAGCCGGCGGGCATGGGCGCGGCGGGCGCGGGCGGGGGCGCGGCGCCGGCGCACGTGTTCGCGCCGATCTCGCCGGCCGCGCCGCGCGCGCCGCCGCCCTCGCTGCTCGATCTGCTGCGACGGGCCAACGCGAACACTAGCGCCAACCCTGACCCCAGACCCGGTAAGATACCTTAAGCTACTACGAAACTCGGAAATTGGAGTTTTGCATTTCGTGGCATAGGGCCCGGATAGCTACTACGAAGTTTTAAAATCGAAGTTCGTATCGAAACGTCCATCTCGTATTAACTTAGAGCAACGCGGGCTTCCTACGGAAAGGAGTAGCCATTCGCTGCGTTCCCCTCTGTCAAAGTACAAGCCCAACTGGGCATACGAATTTTATAAAACCAGGCGCACTCGGATTTCAAACCAGACTGAATCGAGTCGAACGAGTGAATGCTGCAGTGCTAAAAATGGCGAATTGTTCAGTTTTCTGCTGTAAAAAGAGATCTGGGTCATCAAACTTGCAAAAAGATGGTAAATTGCTATTGTATTATTGCTATTTAATAACATTTAAACAACAATCGTACATTTTACACAATAATTATTATCTGATTCGTTTACCAACATCGAGTCCGGTCTTCCGTACAAATTTCGAATCGGTGAAGCGATAAATCCGACGTCTCGCCGATGACCAACTTGTCAATGTGTGAGTTTTGAGTTAGCGAGACGGCAAGACACGAATTTCGAATTTAACACTTCGTACTTCCTGCTGCTTACCCGCAATCATTTAGTTTTGTTTTAGATTAGAAATAAAAGTTCAAATCTTTAGCTCCAGGGGTCTAGGTTGTGTTTAGTCTATCTGTCAGTCATTCGGTAACGTTACTATGAACGTGAAACGTTAACGTGATATACAGGATGTCAAATACCCCATGGCTATGCCATATTTATAAAGGGAAAGTATTTCAATATTGGCGATACAAAATTTTACTCGTATTTATTTTCCTAAAATATTTTTTTTTATAAATATGGAACATAATGTTCCATGGCATTGGTCTTCTTTTATTTAATGTGACTCAGGAGACATCAGTGATATACTTGCTTAGATTCTAAGCCTTAGGAAGCTGTTTGCAATGTATACTACTAGCATGCTTAGGAGATGAGCCACGAAGGAATTGCCTTAACCCTTTCATTCCGGATGACGAGTTAACTCTTCTTGTGCGATGTGCTCTCAGATCCGGTAGACGAGAAAACTCGTCTTAAAAAATTGACATTACATATATGAATATGGAAAACAGGGTAGATTTTGTGTATGGCTTTGCCAGAACGAAAGGGTTAAAACAGTCACAACTCTTAACTTTTAGTAGATTTGTACCCTATAAAATCATACTTTTAATAAGTGACCCGAGAGACTTTATTATGACAAGCTGTTATATTAAAATGTTGTTAGACCCATTTATTTATTCGTCTCATTGATTTGTTTCAGAGATGAACAACGTGGGTGGCGGCGGTAAGATCCACAGCCTCGAGGAGCTGGAGGCGAGGCTCCGGCCCCCGCAGCCCGCCCCGCACCCCGACCACGACCTGTCCGCGTTCAAACGACTTGTGAGTACACACAGACATACTAACCCCCTTATTCATAAACGACAATCAAACCGATTTTAGTTAAAATGCCGCTAAAATTCGTTTGTCCTTATCTGTCACTTCGACATTTGTATTTGTTAGAAAGCGACAAAGCATTTGTTAATTAACATAGGCTTGTTAAGTTTTATGAATAAGGGGGTAACACTCTACAACAGCTTTGTTAGCGAATTAGACCCCCGCGGTTCAGTTCTATTATGCGTGTTAAGTTCCCTATGCGCACTGGGCTAGTGTGGGTATGACAGTGCTCATCCTGTGTCCAGCAGTGAGAGTTATAGGCCAAAGTTGTCACGTCTAACTATCAGGGTCAATCAACTTCTTAGTGTACCTTGTTGTCATGGTAACGTCTCTTGGGTCACTTATTAAAAGTATGATTTTATGGGGTACAAATCCACTAAAAGTTAAGATTTGTGGCAGTTTTAAGGCAATTCCTTCAAAGATCATCTCTAAAGCATGCTAGTAGTATACATCCAATGCAAACTTTTTCTTAAGCAAGTGTATCACAGATGTCTCCTGAGTTACGGGACAGAGTAACAACACTAAAAAGTTGATTGACCCATCATAATCATCAAATACCAAATATTTGAAGCAAAATGTCATACTTTCCTGTATTCTTAGAACCATAGTCAAAAAACCCCACACTTCAGTCTACTCGTGACCACGGCAACTGTATTGTTGCCGAAACGTCGAAGTAAATATTACTTGTGTAAAATAACGTGATAAGTCCCGTTATGGTTTTTTGACTATGAGTGAGAATCACGAAAGTTTAAAACGTCCTTAGAACCATTGTTATACCTCGAAAAGTTCGTATATGACATTCGGTGGAACCAAGTTTTTTTGATTGATGCGACAAATGCTGACTGCGACATGGTTCTAGCGCGTGTCAGCACAAGTTTATCATGATATACGTGTTTAAATGTGTCGTTTGTACAGTTGGCGCAAGTGTCTGGCGGGCACGCGGTGCCGGCGGCCGCCGAGCCGCCGCAGCGCGCGCCGCCGCCGCAGCCCATGAGTCTACTACAGGTAACGCACCAAACACCAAATAAACACCAAACTTCTTCCGAAAGTGTCACGGTATCGGTTAGACGGACGTTAAAAAAGCTCTCGTCCGCATTAGGCAGTTGTCTCACCGCCGGCGAGGAAGCGATTGGCTATCGACTATTTTTTCGCTCAAGAAACGAACAAAAGATATGAGATCCTGTGTGACAAAAGAGACACATGTATATTAATAGTTGATCGCCGGCTGTTCACACTGCTGGCGAGAACTCGCTCTTACATCTTTTGTCGCAGCGACAAGAGCTATAAAACTCGCTGAGCTATAAAACTAGCTCAGCGATACTCGCTCAGTGATGTTAGCTTGGCGGCTGCGCCCCTCGAGCGAGAGGAGCGAGTAATCGCCCGTCGCACTCGAACACTCGCTTGCAGCCGAGCGACAAAACAACACTTCTCGCTGCTCGCCCACTCGTTTCTAGTTACTCACTTCTCGTTCATCATCGGCGGTGGGACAAGTGCCTTAGGCCTTATTGTTTGTGGCAGATGTTGAACAAGAGCATGGAACAACAACAACAGCAGCAGCAACAGCAACAGCAGAAGCCGCCCCCGCCGCACATCCCTCAGGAGTTGCTCTACAAACTGCTGCAAGTGCAACAGGTCTGGCTTTTAGCTTTTACTGTGACATCAATACAAAAGAAAATAAGTGGATTAGGGCGTTTTCAAAAAAGTGTACCCTTTCTTTTTTTTTGAAATTTTGGTAATAATAATATGTTTTTTTCTACTCAGAATCAAAAGCACAATCGATACCGATAGTTTAAAAAAATGTCCCCAAAAAAAATGACAGTTTTGCGACATTTTTTTCATACATTCAATACGGGCGTGACAAAACTGACTCATAAAATTTTGTAGGTATGAAAAACTGGGGACATTTTTTTTTAAACTATCGGAATGGATTGCGTTCTTGATTATGAGCAGGAAAAACCATATTTTTTCAAAAATTTCAAAAACGGAAAGGCTACACTCTTTTTTAAAACACCATTAACTGGGTTTGCTCCACCGCGAAGTATCGTACTTCACTGGGGAGCAAATCTAGATTCTCAGTCTCAATCTCAGTTTTTAATGACTCAGTGTTTTTTCTATTTTAATTGTCGTCTGTGTAAAATAAAACATTCTGTCTGTTTAAAATAAACAATAAATGACCTCTTGTGTGTAGTAGTGCATAGAATTAATAATAGATATCTGTATCGTTATGACCATTACGATACTGCCGTGTTCATAATAGAATCCAATGTCGTAATGTTCATTATCTATGGTTTTTGAACGCAATTATGTATCCTTAAGAGGATTTACTATACGGGTGTAGATAAACGCATTTCCGTAGCTATATCTCTTAGACTATTAAGTTTTTCACCTATACCACGCGCCAGCCTGTACACGCCCTCATCAGGGTGTGTTCTATTGACAGTACTATAATAGGGTTCTAATAATAGTACTGTCAACGGAACTAGTGGGAACACACCCTCACCTGAAGGTCTGTGGTGACAATGTAACGTTTTCCAGCATCAGCAGCAGCAGGCGAGCGAGATGATGCCGCCGGCGCCGGCGCCCGGGCCCTCGCCCGCCGACCGCGAGCTCTTGCAGCGGCCCGAAGCACAAGCCATCATACACGGTACGAAGCTTTCACTTACAGCCTATAACGAACCTATTAATTATAGCCTATTTGGTGTACGATAAGATAAAGAATTTTTAAAGCTTTGATGCAAGCTTTTACTCGTATTTGGGCCAATCAACTATTTTACCGACACTTTGGGCGTCTCCTGCGTTACCAAAATTGTCTTTGGCGTCACCAAAAAATCGTACTTCCAACAAGATATTTCACGGTTTAATAGGTTGAACTTACGTAAGATGGCATGTATTCATGTACACCATATATTAATTTACAGAAAAAACATGTTTACTTATAAATTTGCAATTGTTTGAAAAATGTCGATTAGTGTCGGTAAAAAAGTTGATTGGCCCATTTGCAAATCACAAATTTAAGTTACAAATTTCATTACCTACCTACTTGATTTCAGTAATCAGATTAATGGTTAGTTTATGTAACTTGATTAATGTAGTTGGGTTAGTTAGTTAACAAGATGTATTCGTAATCAGAAATTATATTTCAAAATAGTACTTAACTACACCTTACACTGATTATTAACGTTTCAGGGTTGAAAGCGGGCGAGATCACGGTGCAACATCTGATGCAGCAGCTCGGCAACCCGGGGCTGCAGTCGCGGCACCGCGAGGTCCTGCTCACTATACTGCGGCTGCATCAGCAACAGAGACAGGTGAGGAAGCAACAGCGAAGGAAATGGGTGTAATGCATTACCAGCCCGGATAACACCGGTATGGAAATACTGGCCCTGTTTTTCGTGTACTCTCCCATAGAAGCTCCTGTCAGTTTCTATGGGCGTGTCCACAAAAAACAGGGCCGGTATTTCCATGTCGGTGTTAGCCGGGCCGGTAATGCATTACACCCGAAAGAAATGCGTAGTCGAGTCCCGAAATGGTCCTGTGTAGTGCCGTAAGGGGGGGGAGCTGGCGGTCCGAGCGAGTGTATGGGGTCGTTTAAGTATTATGTAAGCAGAATTTTAGTAATTTTAACCCCCTCCTCCCCCTTGTCAGCGAAAGTCAGCAAAATCCTACCCCCTCCCCCCTATGCTTACGTGTAAACATTGTGGTATATATTTTTAAATCTATTTCTTATATTTTATTTCTATTCAGGTTTCTTTATTGTTATTTCAAAAAATAAATAAATAAGGTTAAATTTACAAACCGTTATCTATCATTTACTTGGCGTAAAACTTTTTCATTTTGGTTTCGTTCGCGAAACCGTTATTTTTGAACCGGTTTTTAAGGGAACATTTCCATAAAGTTCTCGTCAGATTAACCGGTTTAGAACAATAGTTAATTCTTATGAAAGTTCGGAGTTAAACCGAAATAAACTGGTATTTACCGCTATTTTTTAAACTGGTTCCGAGCCTTGGTGCTCACTATCTGCTATTCCGTGGTTCGTTATCGTGGTACGTTTTGTGCCGCAGCAACAGATGGGCGGGTCGCCGCTGCCGGGCGTGGGCGCGGCGCCGCATCTGGCCGTGCCGCCTCACCACCAACCGCTGCGCCTGTCGCCCCTGCCGCACCCAGGTAATTACTTCAACCTAAACCTGTCGTGTGGCTTTATAGTCTAACATACTTAGGATCACGGTCGTTTTCAACGTTTTCTGCCACAAGGCTTAAAACGAGATTTAGCTAACGCCCGGAAAAATTGTATCGGCGCTCAGCCAGTTATATAAGCGCGGTTAACTAATCATAATCTTGTAATTTTTAATTGTAAAAAAAATCTAAAAACAGTATAAGGTGTGGTCGACCATAGAAAGTCCATGCTAAATTAATTTTTCGTTTAAACACAAAACGCAAGTTTCATGCGTATTCCCTTTTTGCATTTATCAGCCATCCATTAGTTACACCACCATCTTAAGCAAATTGAATTGCGGTGGCGGTATCTTAGTTTCTGTAGGAGATTGACTGACTTTCTAGCGTAAAGTCTCATTTAGACCATTCAAGAACTTGTCATACATCGCAGGTTGTTGAGGGACGATTAATTCAGTTGATCAAACAAATACCGCATAGAAGAGAAACTTGCAAGCAAGTTCTCACATAGTCTAGCCAAGTTTAGTCTTGCAAGAAAAGTCGTTTAAGTGGCATTACATCGTGGCGCTCGATTTCTCACTACAAACTCGTTTGCTTTACAGCCTCGCAATGTAATACAACTTGCACGACTTTTCTGGCAAGTTCAAACTTGGCTTAAATAGAGCTTTAATCTCACCAATGTGTCACCGTGCTTATACTAACCTTGTGTACGGCCGATGAGCTAATACCAGCATCACTACCAACAGCAGCAGGTAACCAATAAGAGCTGGTTCCCGCTTGTCGGAGGTCGGGCCCGGATTATAATCGCATGTGTCAGTGGTAGGACATTTTGAATGAAGCTATTCACACTAGCCCGACACTGATTTTCCATAGAAATGACGATTTTTCTGGCAAGTCTAAACTTGGCTTAATTGGCTTAATCTCACCAATGTGTCACCGTGCTTATATTAACCGTTTGTTCGGACGCAGCGTTTTGCGTGTCCCCCATCATGCCGACCAGCCCCAACACGCTGGCCGTGCACCATCCAGGTATTGACTAGGGCTGATTGCATTATCATACATCCTTGGCTCTAGGGGTCACAAAACCAGGGTTTTCTCCATACATCAAAAACCGGTTTTGTGACTCCTACAGTTGGCTCCTATACCTGGCATTCTAACATTCTGCTGTAAATTGCACCATCTGCTAAAATCTATTCGTTACTATTTTCTGTTGTTAAGATTGTCTGGAGAACCTGTAGGACTGGATAATGTAGGACCACGTTAGCGAAATCTTTGTCGCCATGTTAATTGCCGCATGGGTGCCATGAATGAACGTAATGGATGACATTTCCCGGCCCGGATAGCACCGACATGGAAATACCGATCCTGTTTCTTGTGTACACGTCCTTAGGAACTGACAGGAGCTTCTGTGGGCGTGTACACGAAATACAGGGTCTGTATTTCCATGTCGGTGTTATCTGGGCTGGGAAAGAGTGTCACCCAACGTAATGATTGATTTCGGAGAAGAAAAAAATACGGCGGTTGAAATCCTTCCCGGTCAATAGGCAGATAAGAATAGAAACGTCTATACTTGGTTTAGATTCGTTATTTAACTAAATGTAAATGTAACAACGTCAATTATTGGTGTCTTAAATATTAAAATTCCCCCGTTAAACTATCTAAACAATTACATTTCTGTAATACACTAGTCTGGTTTGTATTTGGTACGTGTAGCTGAAGTCAGAGTTCAGAGTTCAGAGTTTTCTATTTGGCTCGATCTAGTGCGGCTTCTTCCAGCTCTTCCCAGCCGAGACCAAATGAGCCAGACGTCAGTCTTAGTTGTTTTAAATGTATGATAATGTGATCCAGAGCTAAATAGTTTTTCTTGATGTGAGTTCTGTGGTGTTTTTTTACTATCATTACGTTGCGGTCGATTTTTTTTTTGGAAGATTGTTCACTACTTTTGGTTAAATATTTTTTCATGATTTAATCGGTAGGGAAGCGCTTATTTCGTTTGTTTCAAAGCTTTTTATACTAGTCTACATACAATACAATACAATAAAATACAATACAATAACTCTTTATTGCACACCAACACACATACACAACATACATACTTAATTTTTTATGGTTAGAAATTCTTAACCTTTTTTTTTATAGAAAAAAACTGGGTTCATCAATTAATTAACAAAGTGATAATAATATAGCAATTTTTATGGTCATATGGTAACAATAGTTTAAAAACGTGTTTTTTTTTCAATAAACTGGTCAAGGTTGTTTTCTTAATTATTAAAGCTCTGTAATAGGCATGCGACTATGTACGCCGATTACTATTTCTCAAAAAGTTGTCCATTTTCCAATTTTTCAGTTGTCCACTTATTAAAAAAAATACTGACGCTATTTCAGCACAAAAAATAAGTAATATTGTTTTTAAATATATACAAAACCTTGTGGTAAAGGTGATAAAAAAAAGTCTTCAATAATAAAAAATCTTTGTTGTTGGATCCAATAGAAAGTTTTGATGTAGTTACAAAATTACGATTTTTTCCTCACAAGATTTCATGACGTTTTCCTGACGTCAAGAAATTTTGGATGTTTTATGTAGTTGTTTATTGTAATCTCGTCCTTAGGGTTAATGATTTCATGACAAAACTTATTTCTTGTCAATTTCATGACGGGACAACTTTTTAAGAAATACTCAGATGATCCAGACAATAGCTTGACATCCAAGCAAAACACTCATTACCTATTATTAGTATTCACAATTAACATTGTGTTTAGGTGTGCCAGCGCGCATACCGTCACCGCGCGAGTTGGCAGCGCATACGCAGTCCATAATGCAGGGCGCGCTCATCAAGAAGAAATTAGAGGAGCAACGCGAGAACTATCGCCGTCGCCACGACGCGCCCAGCAAGACTCCCATCTCCTTCACTCCCACCTCGGTCAGTAGCACACACGCACACAATAGGGATGTTGACACCACCAATCAACTTACGTACTTTTTATGAGCTGTCAAAACACAATTCTCCCATAGTTTCAATGGCAATAGCGACTTATGATCGCTATTTGTTCGCCAACTCAATCAACTAACTATTTATTTGTTTTAAAGCAACAAAAAATCAAATTTTGCAGTAGATCGAAAGTCAATCTGGTTTTTAGGGCTAAAATTTAAAGCGTTTTTTTACTGGCTTCGTGCCAACATCCCTATCCTCCATTGTCCAACAGCGAAATGTCCAACAACAGTAAGTTAAAGTGGCACTGGGGTGGCCGTATCTGCGGAAAAACCGATAACAGGTGGAAGCCACTCGAGGACCTTTCTCTTCCAACGGTTACCTGTTCTTCAAGTGTTGGGGCCTGCTCATTGCTACTTCAACTTGCACAAAATCTTCTCTACTTTGTAGGTAGGTGACTTTAGTTGTTCGGCAAATTTCCCTATCAAACTTTTGTAGTCACTCTAACCACCCAGCTACAGTACCCGGCCATAACGATTGCACATAGGTCTTTGGAAAGATACTGCTTATTTTGGCTAGCGTTGTCACACACTACTTACGTGACGCGTCAGTCGTTGTACAGGTGCAGTAGAGTACGGACGCATTTAGATGAAAATATATAATATAGTGTTGTTAAAACCTCCCAAAACTTTAAATTGTACGATGGCATCTTTAGGAAAAAGAGGGAAACTATACTTTTTCTAGTACTTGCAACAGCTCTCTGTAGATATCCGAAGCTTACATGTCATTAATTTGACGTAAACTAATTCAGTCCATAAAGGTGCAGTATTTCTTTGATATAAAACGTCACTTAATAAATACGATGATCGATGGACAGTCGGCAGTGTTCGAAATCGTCGTGAAACAGCCAATTGTCTTTTCCGAAGACCGATGTTCAATCTTTATAGCTGGGTACCTACAGTATCAGGTCGTCACCACATGTTTGGTAATAGGCTATTGTCTGTGCAGGTGCTCCGCAAGATGACGGCAGACAAAGAGTTGGAGGCGCCGAGCCCCAAGCAGCAGCAGTGGGCGCAGCCGCCCAAGATGCCTCAGGGGCGGCCCATCGTCAAGGTGACCATAGTTAAGAATAAGAATAAGAAATCTTAGGCACAAACATGTTCATGCTAAGATGAAAAGAAAAAAAAATTAATAACAATGAAAAATAAAATACAAATGCGAAAAAGGAGTCCACTCAGCACTTGTCGGGTCAAACAGAATGCCCTTACTTTCAATAGCGAATCTACTGTGTTAAAAAGTTTAGTTGTGCTAAATACTTGATCTTTAAACGACATTGTAAATCTGTATGAGTTTCTTACTGGATTGTTCTCTAAATTCAAAATTGTGTTTTGAGACGGCTTTATTTTGCAGGGCAACCAAAGCGGAGCAGCGCCGCCGATGGGCTACGCGCCGTCGCCGGCTGAATACCAGCATCACTACCAACAGCAGCAGGTAACCAATAAGAGCTGGTTCCCGCTTGTCGGATGTCGGGCCCGGATTATAATCGGATGTGTCAGTGGTAGGACATTTTAAATTCAGCTATTCACACATGCCCGACACTGATTTTCAATAGAAATTACAAACATCCGACAAACGGCAAGTGGGTACGAGGTCTAGAATATAAAACTAAATGGATTTCCGAAAATCGCGCGCGTCTAGACATTTCATCAGACAGGATTACTCGCAGTAGGTCTTTTAGTTCCTTTCTCTCCATATTCCTTTTCACGACACTGGTCGAAAATGTGGCCATAGATAACCTAAATCCAGTACACAAAATTGCCTATATATACATTTGATAGCTGACTCATGTATGGCTAGCAAAACACGTCAACAATGTAACACGCTACGGTAACAGGTCGTATCTATGTATGTATTTCATTGTACGATACGACTTTTTAGAATATATTTCAGATTTTTATTCCCGGCGTGCTGAAACGAGAATTGGATCAATCAAAAGTAATCATCTGCTGCATGTGACATTAAATTGACCAATGAGAATGCGTCATTTATGACTTTTTTGAGGTGTTCTTTTTTCTTAAACGCATAATATGCGCAAAACGCTTAGATTTTTTTAAGCATAAAAAATGCCACAGCTTTAACTTTTAAAATCTGCTACTCACGGCACTGCACTTGCTGCTGCAGCCAGGCTGCCGTTTTTATTTTTTAAATATGTGGTTTTGGATACTGGCCACTAAAAACGATTAAAAAAAAATGTCACAAAAGAAAAACTAAAATCGGCGGGAGCAACGCAGTCTTTGGCCTTCGAACTAACTTGTTCATCTATTGCTTACTTTCTAGCTTCTACAATAATGAACTATTTTTGTATTGCCAAAGGAACTACTGCGAATAATTTTGAGCTGTTTTTGAGATATTGAAATTTAATATGACAATATATACAACTTATAATTTTTTATCTTTTTTTATTCGACTGGATGGCAAACGAGCAAGTGGGTCTCCTGATGGTAAGAGATCACCACCGCCCATAAACATCTGCAACACTGGAGATTGCAGATGCGTTGCCAACCTAGAGGCCTAAGTTGGAATACCTCAAGTGCCAGTAATTTCACCGGCTGTCTTACTCTCCACGCCGAAACACAACAGTGCAAGTACTGCGGCTTTACGGCAGGATTAGCGAGCAATCCGGGCGGACCTTGCACAAGGTCATACCACCTGCAAAGTTGGTTAGTTTATTTATGCTACGTTAATAAAACCCACGATGTAATTTTTTGGTAATCAAAATCCCAGAATATCAATTCAACGGCCAGATCTAATTGTTTTACGCGTGCAAAGTTGCACGTTACCATGGCAAAAAGTAACACTAAAAAGTTGATCGACTGGTATTTGTTTCAGCAAATGTCCGGCAGCGTGCGCCAATTCCTACACTCGCAGCAGAGGCAGCAAGTGCCCAACTCGGTGAGATTTTTTTTTTAAAGCTAAAGCATTAAGTTTTTCATAATATCTGGTAAATCATAACTGTGAAGCTGCTTTTCCACTAATAATGTGCGAGGATGTGTTGCGAGGAATGTGTTTTTCATTCATTAAGCAATAGTAATGCTTCGTTATGCGCGAGCATAGGTAAATGAATCGTTCTATTGATTCATGAAACACATTCCTCCCAAATCATCGCATATCTCTGGTGGAAACGCAGCTTTAAATGGATAAGTTGGCTTTTGTACAAGTATCTCAAAGTTTGGCAATGAGGGCTATCGTTTTTTATCTCACTAGATGGCGGCACTGTTGCGTGAGATTTTTAAAAGTCTGTTATAACGGCCGTGAAAACAAAGTTTAGATAAAAATCATATTTAATACATCTTAAAACAGTACCATAAAATTATCGAAACAACCACAGTATTGCGTAATCCCGCTTTGTTCGGAAAAAAGGAAGGACAAAAGTTTTCGAAAGACAAAACTGTCTCAAATTACAGACGTTCATTGCCCCTTATCGCATAATTGCCATAATCAATTTCTGGAAATGCAAAATATTCACAAAATCATTCTAATTGTAAATAAACCCGCGTAGCTCACCCAAAAACTATGAGATTTGACATTTCGTTAACCTCACGCTACACTAGCGCCTCTAGCGGCAAATTCATACGCGATAGTCCCCATTGTGTTTTGTTTCGTTTACATACATACAATACGCTAGCACATTGACATTGATTTGTTCTTTCTTCCAGCTTAACAACATGAACAATATGAATAACATGAATAACATGAACAGCATGAATATGAGCAACATGACGCGCGGCATCGCCGGCGGCACCACGCTCCATCAGCTGCTGGTGCAGTCCCACCAGAGGAGTCTCAACGGTGAGTCTGGCAGTACCTTTAGCTCACTCTTCTATCAGGGTATCTTCACTGTTGACGCTCAGTTCATTCCTGACAGTGGTCCGTGAAAGCTAGAAGATCGCGAAAGATTTCATCGAATGAGCGCGGCAGCGCAGCGCGGGGTTTGAACGGTACGCCTAAGAAAAGCTAATGTCAATTACAGTTTTTTTTAGCTGTATAATCCCTGTTAATAATAATGAAACCAAAAGTTCTCCGGTCAAAAAAGCTTTAGGGTCTCCACACGTTTATCGATGAAGAATAACCTGCTTAACTCATTCATTGCCGTGCGCCAGATTATGTGATTCGCCGCAATGTCGACGCTTTTGTAGACAGACGCCCATCGGCGTCCACGGCATCCAGATAAAAGCTAAATTGGGCCCATATTAGGGTCCACCCAGACGTCCATGGGCGTCAATAGCTCTGAATGGGTTAAGTAAGTCTACAATAACAGCGGGAAGATTGGCCCAGCCTCGCTGACCAAACAAGTGGTCCTAAGAGACCGTTTTTTTTTATTCGACTGGAAGGCAAACGAGCAAGTGAGTCTCCTGGTGGTAAGAGATCACCACCGCCCATAAAAATCTGCAACACCAGGGGTATTGCAGATGCGTTGCCAACTTAGAGGCCTAAAATGGAATACCTCAAGTGCCAGTAATTTCACCGGCTGTCTTACTCTCCACGCCGAAACACAACAGTGCAAGCACTGCTGCTTCACGGTAGGATTAGCGAACAAGATGGTGGTAGCAATCTGGGCGAACCTTGCGCAAGGTCCTACCACCTACCTATTTACACAGTCACTGTATCTGCCATTTCTCGAGAACAATAATAAGTTGTACATTTGACTTCAGAGCTGGGCGGCGTAGGCGGCTCAGGCGGCGGCGACAACCAGCTAGCGCGCTGGTTCTCCCCCGAGCTGCTGGCGCGCGCGTCGGCCGGCAAGCTGCCCTCCGTGCACGTGCCCAACGCGCTCTCCCTCGAGGACCTCGAGAGACACCACCACTCCCCGGCGCCGCCCGTGCGCAACTGAGCTCGCGCGAGCCCCACCCACCAACGACACACTATTTCAAACTGGCGAGCGGACGGTTCCAATCTTCCGGACCTCGATTATTCGTAAGTGGCGCTCTTTTGTTTCTGACGCGTTCCTTTTGCTCAGATCGCGGCGATTGCAACGGTGCGCTCGCCTACCCTTGTGCGGTGTCGAAATTATTTGTGACTTTGAACTGAACTATGACAGCTCGGTGACTCGTCGCTCTACCGTGTCACGATTACCGGCAGACGGTTTCCTTCTTTCTGACAGTATTCTGACTTCGTCGGTTCTCGAGCGGACGTTCTCCATGCATGTATTTGTAACCCCCTCAAGTTGTGTTCCCTCATTTTATTGTAGTCTTTATCAATATGTTTTTAGAGCGATTTTTTCCTTGTAGCGCGCAAAGCAGGTATTTAAGTGCTTTGGAGAAACAGGACATTAAACCATGATGTAAACCGAAAGAATTAGGGGAAGTATTCTGATGGTAGCCAAAACCGATTGAACACAATGTCAACTAGTGTTTTTTCTGACTACTTTTTTCACATGTTATAAATTGTATGGCTATACCTTTACAAAAGAGCCATCTAGCGTATTTATACGTTAATGTAACATTGGCTATTGTTGATCGATCAATCGATATATCATGCATGAAGTTATGATTGATAGTATATTTCAGAGTCGATCATTTCTATACCATTGAAATATGTGTAATAGAATGTTTAAAGGGCATACCTGTTAGTTGTTTCTCTGGTACGGGGAAATAACTATAGATAAACCGCCTAACTGAGTCCTCGCCTGCGCGGTACAGGGGCGCGGGGGTAGGACGAGAAAGGGGAGTGAAAGAGGTGCGAGCGGCAGGCGCTTCTTAGCGCACAGCTCATACCGGTCGCGCCGCGGCTAGCGATCGCAAGTGCTAATGGCTACGGACGCTTTGTGAGAGGTACACACGAGGTAAGATGAGTCGAAATATCTTCGGACATAAAATTAATAGTCAGTGCAAACAAATGGTTTTTAACGTATACGAATACTTTAATAAAATTTTAAGTTGAATGAAAAAAAACGACTTTCAAAAAATAGACATAGGTACATATTATTGTAGTATTGTGTCGTATAGTCCAAATTCTTTATCTTGTCCGGAACTTCCTACCAGTACCTTACTCGATTCGGTCAAGAAAATTAGTTTTAACTATAACTCAAACCCTCCTTCTGCCGCAATCAGAAAAAAACCATTCGTTAACCAACATGACGTCACATATCTTTAGAACTGTCTAGTGCACGTTTCGCCACTTGTGTATCTCGTTATTCACGCTCGCCGCCCGCACCGCCTTCACTCCCCTTTCTCGTCCTACCCCCGCGCCCCTGTACCGCGCAGGCGAGGACTCAGTTAGGCGGTTTATCTATAATTTCGTGTTGTTTTTGTATGAAACTTTTGAATTACGTATATACAAAGTGTATTTCAAAATGTAACGTATTTTGTGAATCGGGATTAATTGGAGGCAACATGAAATTTACTTAATCTTATACCTTAAATTTTGACGCAATTGTAACCATTGCATTTCAATGTGAATTTTGTGTGTTTTGTAAAACTTTTGTCTCCACAGTTCGGTAGTGGCACCACTATCTCATTAGTGTAATTGAATAAACGATAACTGTGCAATTATCAATCATTAATGTGATGACAGAAGTTCTATAACTAATGGGTCTCCAAAAAGAGGCCACTTAATTCTCGCTGAATTGTCAAAAAAAAAACTAAGAAGTAAAGTGCATTCATTTCGGGATAAGAGCACGTGACAAATGTAACGAAAGGATGATTGAATCAATTTATTTGAAATCAAATCGGCACTTATTGCAACGAATGATTGACCAGAGGGGAACCAGCCCGTGTCACGGACTTTCGTCATATCATAAATCATAATGGAATGCCCGAAGTCAAATTATACTCGCCTACACGAAAAAAAAACAGTTAATCTGGTCAATATCATTCATTTTTTTGCCTTTCAAAGGGGCCCCGAGCTCTTTGGTCTCCAAGAGTTTTAACAAATCCTTAAATCACTTATATATATATACCAAGAGAACATTATCAAGAATGTGGTTTCCTTGTGAATCAAATAGATATTCGCGCCTTGTCCCGAAAGGATGCACGTAAAGAGGTTGCAGCTGGTGTCTGGGGTGATTTTTGATGTATTCCTTTTAATAGTGAGTTTACTCTTAGATTATGTCGCATAACGTTATATGTATGTTTTAGCCCCGACTCAGCTCCCTTTTGACTAACATTGACTTGTGTAACGGGAGATATACTTAGGTAAAAAGCTAAAACCACCATGACAAGTGGACATGTGAATGAAGATACGAAAATGAGATTTGAACTTGCCGCCACAAAAAAACTGTCTGATTTTGTTGAAAACTTAATTATTCTGAATATTAATGTCTACCGCCCATTATCTAAAAAAAAGGAACATCGGCAGATTTATTCAGAGTCGGCAAATGGAGAAATGCTGTCTAATTATTTTGTTTTCGAATTGCTAGACAGTTTGTATGAACTGCAGTGCTGAACGTGGTGGCTACATGAACTTTTCCATATGCATTCAAACTGAAGACACTGATTGTGAGATTGACTGTGTGAACAATGAACTGGTCTGCTGAGTGAACGAAATGAGCGAATGAATTTGTGTGAGAACGTAATGCGAAATATATATGTATTATATTATCTATATCTACGGTTGTGTTTGTTAGCATTTTTGTTACTACGTCATTTTCGGAAGGAGGTTAAGTATTTTCGTTTACTGAAAGAAAACATGATGTCTTCATTTGTCGTTGCGAATTAGATTTTTTAAAATGTTTTGGAATCATCCGCAAATGTACCGACCTTGCATTTGTGCTAGTATTCCTCTAAAGGTATATTTTTTTAAACGTTTTACGATTTTCCACTGTGCGAGTTCGATATTATAGCGATATGTGGATTTTTTTGCCATTGATTTTCGAACAAGTTTGGACCTGAGCTCGCGTGGTCAGTGCATGTCAATTATAATTTCAAAGACACCTCGGACAATAGTTAGGGTTTGTTACCGTCCAGAAGTGTCAGAGTCAGCTCAAGACGAAGCAAGCAATATCGTGTATACTTTAACCCTTATTTCGCCTTATGCCTTTGTGTGAACGACCATCGTGAAGCACGGGCCGGGCGCGATCTGTCGCAGGAACGGAGCAATATCAGGTTGAACCAGTGCAATAAGCATTTGGTTGTGATGTGTTAATTCTGTTTACTCGAGTTAAAGCTGCAGCTACATAATAGAATCAAGAAAGAGCGAGACCAGAAGCCATATTGTATAATACGCAGACGCTCGTGACCGCATTTACCGTCTCTTTCTATTCTCATCTCTTCAGTGATTGTAATTCAGAGTGCGTTAGAAAATGTGATGAGATGACAGGTCACTTGGATAAGTTTTTGTGGAATAAAACGAAGAGAAAATAGCCCGAAAATTTTGCTTTCGTATTAGTATAAAGCATCTGGACTTGACTAGTGTATCTGCTGCTTCTTTCAGGTTATCGATTTGAATTCGAGTAACGTGAATAACTCTAGTCATGGTTTCGAGTTAGCACATCTTTATTGCACCGTCCCTGCCACAGCCCTGCGTCCTGGCCCTAGCCAGATCAGGAGCAGTCGCGCAGGTTTCAAATATTTTATGTCATTATTATTGACTCGGAAGTGTGAAGCAATCATGGCTGGTTGCGAGGACTTAGAAGCCCCGCGGCGCCACATTAGATGCGGCGCTGTGTTTTTTTTGTTCTTATGTAGTTGTGAATAGTGGCGAAATTTCAGTTGTCGGATTGTGTCGCCGCGTCCCGGTTGACGCGCGGTCGCTTACGTATTACAACATCAATATGTCTCCTGTAAGCTTTAAATTATTGATTAAAGAAAATTTAAAAGTTGCTTATTCGTTTTATTTTGTTTTTAGACAAGTGTAATTTAATTTGTATATATTTCAGGCAGAGGCGCTAGGCGTAGGCGACGTGGGGTCATCGCTTATGGGCGCGGTCTAAGGGGCTTCGGGGCTCGAAAAATTCTTGTTTTATTTAGTAATTCAAAAATCCGTCATCTAGTGTTTGGTGTGCCATCATAGGGCCTCGTAATATTTATATTGCTCACGCAACTTTCAGGCTGAATTACGCAGTAAACTTTTTTAACGTTTGTATCTAAATAGATCTCTTAGTTCAATCGAAAACTGTCCTACTTTTGTATGGTGTGTTTAATACGTATTACTTAGCGGCAAAAAAATCTGGCCCTCAAATGTACGCAGTAATATATTATGTAATTATCTATGTAGAGTGGGCCATATTTTGTGCCGCTGAGTATATAAATATAAACTTGTAACTAAATCGAGCGAGTGCCCCAAATCGCACGGGCAGACTATGCTGTCTCGAAAATAGAAAGATGTCCATGCGCTGATAAGAACATAATATTAAGTACTGGTATCACTAAGTCATCATATCATGCTAAACGTTCGTAAGATGGACCGGCAGATGGCAGCACGAACGCTTGGGAGTATAGCATAGCATTGATAGTAGTCTGTGGTCCTAAGTGTTATGCGCTGATGTAACTAGATGGCGTTACTGGTATTAAAATACGTCTATCCACTTCACAACACTTGCGTAGTTTATGTATTAGTTATGTAATTTGTGTTCGGTTAATAATACTGTCCGTTGACCAAAAGTTATTGAGAACAAACGAACCCACAAAGTTTAACGAATCAGAGGAGTCATTAATATTTTCTATGACTATCTTCATCGCGAGTTGGCTACTCAGATTTTAACCAACTTTCTGGCAGAATGGAATGCGGTAGTGTTGTGGATGTTTTGTACCATTCAAAATGAACATGTTCTTTGAAACAACATTTACGGTACCAACTGTTCAAGTGACCTTAAGACCTAGTGAACCTTTATCAGAAGTGATATAGGTAGAGTCATTCACTAATGTCTAATTTTGACAAAATCACGCGTCTTCATGGATGGCATTCTTATAGAGTACCTAAACAACATACTTTCCCTGAAATACAAAAGAGACTACAGCCGAAAGTTTAGTATTTTGCAATTACAATCATCTCAGAATACCATTATCTCCCTTTGGAGGACCGTGTGACCATCCCATGACTATCCGAATGTAAGAATATTTTAAAAACAGCCCTCCATCTAATATGCTTTACCTATATTCCGAAAAGGATTCGTTTCTTTTATTTTGTCCCGTCGGGCCGCATCATTGTAACATGTTTCGTAATTTGCAGATTATATAAACTGAGGCTAAATGTTGCCGATGATTCAGAGAAAACAAATTTTCGTAACTGCCTACTTGTTGATGCAAGTACTATGCTTCTTTTCATGCTTTTTAGGATGATCCTAGAGGTGGGTAAGATTGGAAATGTGACTTGCAAGATTTCAACTCTACAATAACGAACACTGCAACTGAAATAAAATCTGCGGAGAGGACAGTCAATTTCTTATACTTCTGAACAAAAATTCGATAAAAATATCTGAACAAGCTTTTACGCCATAAGAATAGAGTCGTGTTCACATCATTTTGATAAAATTTTTGCTCAGAAAGATTAGAACTCTATGTCACGTGCCGTGCCTCATTTGAACCACGGAATGTCACGCAACCAGTAGGTATACAGTCCGAGGCCAATTATACATTATACCACCCAAGACAAAGCAATACCTATTTGGTTGCAAATGGCATCTACGCCGCTTGTTAAATATTGCTAATGATCAAGAAAACAAACTGGCAACGAACGACAGACCAAATTTAAAAATCTATTTGTAAATACTCCCGAATTCAGACGTAATATCTATTAAAATTAATTAATACACGGAGCAAAAGTGACCGTGCCTCGACTCGGTCACTGGCAGACTGCTTTAGTTCTCGCCTTCGCTTGCTACCAACTGTGTATTTTAAGCTTATCATGGACATGCGTATTGCGCAGTTACCTACGTGGGGCAAAGTGCACGATCAATATAAGAAGGCCGAATGCTCTTAGCCGTTTTATATACAGGTTTTATACATACATTCTAAACTAGCTTCGCTCCGCGGCTTCCCGTGGAAAACAAAGATTATCTAGTTCCCTATCCCGGGAGAATTTTGAAAAATCACCTGTTAATGCATCTCTAATCTCTATGACCCACAAGGAGTCTTCATCTTGGCCAAAATCCCACTACAGGGCTCAAGCCACCTTTCTAAAAATCGAATAGCTTGTGCCATGGTTACAACCCAGCGCGATTGGAACCATCACACAAACCAATGAATTTCCCTGTAGGAGCCCGTTTCTCAAGGCTTACAAGTCTAATAATATTAGTGTTTTGTCTCATTAATATTATTAGACTAATGTTTCTGGGATATATGGACTTATTTTTCATTATTCCCTACTAGTAGGGCCAAGTGGACGTCCTATCTATCCCCTATTCCATCCGTCTCCCCTGTTATATATAATATCTTTCTACTTAAGTATCTGTTTGAAGTCGGTGTCTCAGCATGGGTCACCAGGAGTGGACCCCGTAATTTAACTTGCCTACATACCTAATACCCACTATTGGTCAATGGCTTGTGGGACTAATCAACATCATACTTACGATATTTTAAAGTTTTTATATCATATCTAGACACTTTAAAAACAACTCATGTTAGTAGAGATAGGTGGAATTATTTTATGTAACTGTCCCTACCAGTAGAGATAAAAATTCATAAGTACGTGGAAATATTATGAGTCATTATTAAGAGCGTTAAATAGTTTCCATTTCCACCTCTGCCAGGTGGATAAAAATCCATGGCTTGGTAGGGATAGGTGAAACATGGGCAAGAAAAAAACTACGAGGTGAGAGCCTCAAGGAATAAGCATGTCCTGCCAAATTTAGTGTTTCTACATGCAATGGCTGTGCGTGGTCTGTTTGTCAGTTAATCATTTACTAACATACTGTTTTACAGGTATGTTTAGATTATATGAGCCAACTAACTAGACCGTCGTAAATATTGGACTGTCTGATAACACAAGTTGATTTCTGTTGACTCTTAAATAGTTTAAGATGTTTTTAAAGACACTGCCACTGGCTAGGCTGACCTAGCAAATATAATTACCTAATTAAATCATGTCGTTAACTTAAGAACACAATGTACTCTGGTAATAAAACTGGCAATTACCATGTTGAGTATAACTATTAGGTATCGATGAAAAAATATTTAAAAATTAAATAACATTAAAACTGGAATTGATACTTCAACAGAGGGTGGGTTAGTTACATTGAACCCCTGAAGCAGTTTATTATCGGATACTTTTGATTGCTAAGGGGCTGTTTCACCATCCATTGATTAGTGTTAAATAACTGTTGGTTAAATGTGATGCCGTCTTCGTCTATTCGAACAAAACAAATAGAGGCGGCATCACGTTTAATCGTCAGTCACTAACTAACCAATGGATGGTGAAACAGCCCCTAAATTTACCTCCTTATACGCCTTGGACTCCGCATTTCTACTTTGTACGTCGACAATACAATAGGCTACAACAATGACTCTTCATTGAACAGGTATTTTAGTATATGTAATAGAACAGCCAATGAATTGAAACATTTGACAGCCAAAATTGAAAAGATCTGAAAAATATTTACACGGAACAATCATTCCAGACTGCATACGTCCCACTGCTGGGCACAGCATAGGCCTCCTCGTGAATAAGGCCGCTCTAGACGTCCGTTGTTTTCGCCGGGAAACGGACAGTTTCTTTTGTTGCGGTTGCGGTTTTGTATGACTTGCAGTTACAGTGAATGTGTGTACATGCACCGGACATTTGTCCGGCGATGAAGCCATACAACATCGCAAAAAACGGTCCGGTGAAAACATCAAGCGGCTTCAGAGGGCTTGGGCCGTAGACCCAACGGGGCCCAGTGCGGATTGGGAACCAAATTGATGTGATGAAATATTCTGAATTAAAAAAAAGCGTGTTTATTAGCGCAAGTCTGTATAGCTCCTGTTTGCAAGTTAACCCATTTTTGGTTGCGGTTGCCACCACAGATGTGGTTGTCACTAAATATTCAGCTTGTGTTTAGCTTCTTCATTGAAAAGTCGCACGAGACGAAAGGCTGTCGCAGAAGTAACGAAAGGATGGGTCACGTAACATGAACATGGTTTGCAGACACAAGATTATTATTTTGGTGAGGTGGGGTAAGTAGGAAAAAAATGTCTACGAGGATGAACTACGAACCTAGCAACCTACAGTACAGCCTGACATAGCGCTAACATAAGGGCAAATAATACCCCCCTTATGAGTGAAGACCAAAAAGTTGCACACCTTTAAAAGCTGCGTTAGCAATTTATACTTACTTATTATTATTTTCCATTGTGACACGAAAATTAATCATACAAATGTACCTATGATTACATTAATTTTCGTGTCACAATGGAAAAGATAATGGACATTTTGACTACCTGCTAACATAGCTTTACTGTGTGCAACTTTTTGGATACGTACCTAAGTAGGTTTGCAATTGTAATTTGCTTATACCAGGCACAAAAAGACACGTTTTGCTAGTTTTGTCGCTTGCAATGTTTTTTTAAACAAGGGTGGCTTCTTTGGAATTAGATTTAAGGGTAAGAAGAGACGGAAAAGCAGGTACAAAATGCCTTGGTAAGGGTGAGTACCATATAGCTATACCTACTAAATAAACGAAAAACCTTTATTTTATGGAAAAAATGTTTTTTCTTTATTATTTCTAAATATTTTACCTAACTAAGATAAAAGATGTAAGTAGCCAAGTAGGTAACTCGTGAGGGGGTTCATTTTCAGTTCGGAAATCACAACTAAAAATATTTTGCTACCTATACACTGTCTTCTTGTGATGTTGTAGCTACCTAGGTAGGTACTTCAAGGTAATGAGGATGAGGTATGTGCAAGTTAGTCAACTTCAACTTTTTGCCTAAGTGGCAACCGGTACAAGTTAGTCATTCATTAGGTAGTTAATTAAATTCCAAGTAATATACCTACCGCCGAGCATTGTGTGAACTACTTATAACTAATCGATACCAGTACAGTACCAAAATCAAGTAGGTATCCAAGGTCAACGGCCTAGGTAGGTAGGCTAGGCTAATATTATTCACCTTAACGTAGACTTCCATGTCCGCCAACTTGGTATAATCACAGGTAAGTGTAGATATGAACGTTCTTTGCTATTTAGTTTCCTTTTCTTGACGAATTCATATTTAAGGAAATGTAGGCCTCGCTTAGCTAGCTAAATGCTCACCGTAACGCTATCAACCGTGTCAATCGACGTAAGCATGTAACTGCAGCTCTACGAGGTCACAATTTTTTTACCTACATCGTTTGCTGAGAATAGATCTTCCATCCTAACTTGTATTTTTTTAACTCACTGACACTTGACGTTTGACATTCAATTATTTTACGTTTACGTGGACAAACCTGAACCTCCAGGCTAACTGGCAGCAAATTACTGAAACAAAAGACGTCACAAAGAAAATTTAAACGTGCTTCGAAAACGCTTGCGATCAACTGACTGTTCAGAGTAAAATGTGTAACTTGTAAGGGCGGACGAGAGCCAGCCGGAAAGTAATAATAAGACGGCACGAACGCGGCGTGCTCCAGCAACGGTGCTCGTCCGTCGAATGATATTGGAATTTGTGGCGCTGCCGATTGCCGAGCGGCGCGCGGTGGGGCGTGGGTTGGTCGCCGACCGAGCCCGACTAGCGCGTCAATCCAGTCGCCATCCTGTCCGAGAGGCACGAACAAACACAAGGAACACGCTGAACGCGGCAATATTGCACAGCCAAGGCAAAATGTGCACCCTACGACTTATCGCCACGCGGACCAGTGATTAGGAATCTATTTTTAGTTTTATTTTTTATTTTTTTAAAAGGTTAGTGGAAGTTTGAATTATCTACTAAATATCTACGCGCAAACGGCAGAGCAAAGATTTTATGAAATGGCGTCAGATGAACGCAGTGCATTTTATTTCGAGTGCGTCATAGATTTATTGCTTGTAGCTAGCATACTTACCTACAGCTAATTTTGAACAATAGCAAAAGTACTTAATTGGTGATTTCGTAATAATTGATGACATTAATATGTAGGTATTAGATTTTATTTAGATCAACGTTCTGATGTTGTAATCGGACAAAGCGTTTGTAAGTCCACTCCGTGCCAAAGATTAAGGAGTAGACTGTTCACGGCCCCGCAATACTAACATCCACAAAATTAGTCATGTCGTGACTTGTTACATAATCTAAAGTAAGGTAAGGTACTGCATTTGAGCAGGGCACTGAATTTCATACTTTTTTTTTTAATTTGGCAGCTATTGAAGTGGATACAATTATTCCCGAAGTAACTAAATAAAGTACATAATGGTTTGGAGTGGAAGGTACGTGTTGTAGAAACTCTTGTTACACAGCCAATACTTTTTTTTTTTTCGTTGAACCACTTTTGTTATTTATTAGCCAATGTTTTAATATAAGAACATCCTGCCCAATTATACAAACGCTTTTCTACCCCGTGAAGGCATTTCATTTTTTATTATGTTGCATCGAAGCATTGAACAAAATATCGACTATCGACAGTCTAGTCTGCGTACGTGTATAATCACCACGTTCCTATATTGCAGCCATCCGTATCCGGTTTGAGTTCCATGTTGATTAAAATAGTAAATCGTTATACTTCTATTCTAAAACCAAATGATACGATATTAAAAAAATAACACTTGATTATTTTTGATTTAAGTAAGTGTAAACATTATAAAATTATAACCGTTAAACTCGTTTCTTGTGATCTTGTCTTTGTTCGAAACTGAACAAGAGTAGAGGGGCCGCGCCGCCTGCGTCGCCATTTTGTTTTCACTCTGCGTTACGAAGCGAAGGGGGACGGTGTGTGCTACCGACCGAGGCGCTGGCGTCCATCTTGGGATGAAAGAATCATGTTTTATTTAGAAGTATTTTTATTTCATAGTTCTGAAACAGTGTGAATGTGTGTGATTATACAGTGAATAAGAGACCAGTGTGCAAGCAAGGTATGGGTTAAGGATGCGATTTAATATCTTATGATAATAGGTTTCCTCATTTATGAATTGACGGTAGGTAGATTATCTACCTATACATGTTGATTTTGTTTAATCATAGGAAATTTTGCATGATGTAGGTAGGTGCCTACCAACTATGCTTCTCAGTCGTTTCGTGTCGTGTTCAGTTTGTTGAAGAAGTTGCCCATGGTCGGAAATATCTGAGCACTGCATGTCACCTGATAATTTAATGTCTTAAAAATGTAAAGGCCATCGAACTTCAACTCGACAAAATTAAAAATGCCAAACGTGCGTTTGTGCCTAAGCTTCTATTGGAACTTCGTACTTACGTGAAAACGGGATGATGTGCAGTGGAGTCCTATTTCGTCAACGAAAGAAGTGCACAGAACAGATGTTTCAGATTTCAGACGTGTTATACTTTGTTGAGTGGTGATATTATTATAGTCACAATCTGTTCGAAGTATTTAAGGGTTTGTGGCCTTCCGTTAGGATTCTTGCGAATTCAAAATAGTATTGTCATTATGCTACATTTGTAAAATGAACTAAGGCCAATTGTTGGCATAGGTTGGCATTGGCTATTGCTTCGAAATCGCTTAGGTACCTAAGGTACTTATCTGCTGCTAGAATAAATAATAGGGATTGAATAAGGGCGCTTACTACGTGTAGGGTAACCACATTGGTACCTATTTGACGTAAAATTCTTAGAATCTTGAATATGGCAATAATTTTTTGGCAAACGTTTCGTTCGATCCTGTTTTATCCGTTTTCTATTGTTCTTTGTGGGATCCCATTCAATGCTTTGCATGAATAATGAAACGTGCGCTGTCCCAGGGCATTTTTTTACGGAATTTAACAAGACCTACCTAGGTAATGGATCGGTTCGGGCGTTACTTTGCGTAGACCCATAACAATTGAACCTTTTAGCTTGCTTATCTTTGTTTTTATACCTTTTTTGTAAACGCAGAGTAGCAAATTATTTATTTAAAAAATATTACAGCTTTAAGTTCAGACAACAAACTTATTTGTGCAACGGTAGGTTAACCGTTAAGTATTTAAACGTAGTTGATGAAGATAGTGTTATACCTATTTAGTTACTATCCCGCGGTACTATGCCTCTTAACTCAGTCCAATTTCGGTGTTTTTTTTTTATTATTTTGCTAACCTAAAACCTAACGTACAAAGGGTCAATGTCCTCCCAAACAACAATACTGGATCTGCGTCTGGGAAAAAAGACTGACTTGTGGGGACCACGGCGTTAAACAGGCATAATTATATATTAAGATTGTTTGATGAACCTTGTAAAAAAAAAATAAACACCCCAAAAACATAAAAATAATTTTCTATCAGTTTGGAGGCAACACTTACTTCTCTGCACGTGTCAGTAATGAGTCCTCAGATCTTTCTTGCCTACCTATTTATTAAGTTTCTATCGCTCTGGCTGGCTCGTCGGTAGGTACCTATGTATTTCAAATCGGCATAAAAATATTTTCATGGTAAGTAAGTAGGTACTTATTTACCTACATTGGTATTTCTTGGAATCGGTTCCGATTATTTTTTCTCGCATTTCATTGTAATTTATCTAAATTACTGTCACTCAATGTTTTTGACAAAAGTAGGTACCTAAATAAAAAAAAAAACAAGAAAATCAGGGTGGGTACGTGGAACAGAACCCGAATTTAAATCATAAAACTTCATGTCTCTGCTTGTATTACTTAATAAAAATAGTTTTGACTGGTCAAATCTGATTCAATATGCCATGAAACCAATTGAAAAGCACTACCTACCTAGCTTTCAAATAAAGAATCTATTCGAATCGTACTACCTATAAAGTTCTGAGGTAGGTGCAAAATGTACAGTCGAATTGAGAACTTATCCTTTTTTGAAGTTGGTTAAAAAATATTACGTTGTTGTTTCCACAAAAGAAACAAATCTATTTGTTGGGTAGCCGCAGTGTGTATAGGTTAATTATAATTAAATGTACGTCATTGTACGTGAAATGAGAAAAAAATCTTTACTGGTCGATTTTCACCTTCTTTCGTTGTCAGTCACCTATCTTCTTTTTATCAAACTACCAAATTAAATCGACCCGACTAGTTCCGATCTTTCCGGAAGATATTTTTCAAGAGTGGGTGAGTGTGTGTTTCATGGTGCGGAGGCAACCGGGAGAGTGCTATACTGCGTCGGTGCTGTTGGAATATTCGTAGGCGGTATGAAATGGAATCTCTCACTGCATGGCATAACCGTAAGCAAAAAATGCCAGCCGTGTCTTCGAAATTATTACTCAGCGTATTTTATTGATGTGCCAAATGTCCATTTGGAAAGAACTGGCTTCCAAGCCGGCATCAAAACACAGCCACTATCACAGTCTCGTATTTTTTGATTGTACAAATCTTTTCTCCCGAAGTAACCTTATCTTGTCAAACCAAATGAAACGAGAGACGGGCAAACAGCCCCGGATCTACGATTTTTTCAAACCGGGGCTTTGATGGTGGCGTAGGCGCACCCTCCCGTCAATGTTTGAGAAAAAGTGTTAAAACTGCCATTTTTTCTTCTTTTCTTCTTCATTTCTTGTCTCAAGGATTTGGCGTCCCCATGAAACTGCCGCCACGAAACTGAGGCTGCGTGCAAACGCCAAGGACACTTCGACCACGGAATTTTTCGTGTCCGTCTTAAGGCTCCGTGTGTGCTTTCGCGTATGTGATTCTGGTAAACACGTTATGCCCCGTCTTCCTCACATGTGTCTTCCGCAATCTGATGTAATTTGGTATACGCCCGAGCTGCCAAGTAGATCCTGGTATATAGGAGAATGAACACCTGCGTCACCTTACTGGGGAGCTAAAATATTGTAATGCTAGACTTGCCCAATAGGTGTCCAAACGTGTCCGTCGCCCCCTAAGTATAAAGAGCTCGTATTATTAAATTTTCTCATTTTAAAATTCAACTAGATTGTGTTTTATTTAAAGTTGGAAATGCGAATATTTCGAATTGTTTCACTTTAATTTTAAAGGTGCGAATGTCTCAAGAGAGCTTAATTCATATTACCTATCTTTTCTTATTTGGCGTACTTTACTTACTACAATTAACTTGTTTTTCTTTTCGTCTAAACCAGTTGTACCCAATCTTTTTTCGATTTAGAACCACTTTGATTTCATTATTATTAGCAGGGGCCACAAGGTTAAAAAAAAACTAGTTCTCAATTCAAAATAAACTTACCCTCGTAAGTCCTGACTTTTTTACCATACATAGCTCCTACAGACCGAGCCAAGTATTCTGAGTTTTGTGATTTTGAAAATTATCGATGAATTTAAACTTCTCGTTTGATTTAAAAATTGGTAAGTAAGTACTTACTCAAGTTTAGTAATTCAACATAATACATTCGGCGGTTATTCTTACAATTGGTTTGTACTTTTGTGAAGTATGCGATCTCGCCAGATTAACCTTTTCACCGCCACGTCAAATACAAAAGACATCGCCCATTACGCCAGGTGTCTTAAATGCAATGCCTAAAATTGAACCTTAACAATTTAACGAAGGTTGCTTTTGCATTGAAGTAATGGACCTATATATGTCGTTGGCATCGAAAAGGTTAAAATGTGTTACAATTGAAAATACATAATTTTAGGTAGGCGATTCAGTTTGCATCAATGCGATTTGTGAGCTTGCATCTTCTGTAGGAGACTAGGTTCTAGGAAGCGTAATTTTGCATGATTAGAGTTTGCAATTACGCGGATAAAGTGCGAAATCTTCATTATCACATCATATGCGTATTGTATTTTGTTTCTTTTCTTTTGTACAATAAAGAGTTTACATACATATATATCAGCCGTAGAACATCCACTGTTGGTCATAGGCCTCACGCATAGAACTCTACTCGTAGTTACTTCGGTTGGAAGCGGCCTGCCACCCTGCGCTTGTTAATCCGCGGTCTCCATTTCGAGAACTTTCCGGCCCCCATGGCAATCTGTTCTCCGTGCTATATGGCCTGCCCATTGCCACTTCAACGAGCTAATTCGCTTGGCTATATCGGTGACCCTCGTTCTTCTACGTATCTCCTCATTTCTAATTCAACCCCGAGCATAGCTCTATTCATAGCTCGCTGAGCAACTCTGAACCTGTTTGTTTATGCATAAGGCCCATAGTGAAACAGTAAGTGCGAAATAACAAAAAATATATGCCTGTTTTGGGGGGCATCGACACGTGAACATAGACGATGGTTTTTTTTTCGTGTAAATAAGTATCGTTAGATAGGTTTTTAAAAACATTGTAAGTTTGCTCAGACTATTTTTCAATTTAGGAAGCATTCAATTTGAAGTGTTAGTTTTATTTTATATTCCAGCATCCTGCTCCTCTACGAGCTAAAACGTTAGCTTCAAAAGCCTGTTAAAAGACAGTGATAAGTTATTTAACGATTTAAAAAATATATACTTACTATCGATTTTTACGAAAGTGAGGGGTTGTAATTTGTACTTGACCTGTATACGGCGAAGTTGCTTCGACACTAATCAAATTTGATTAAAAATTAACAAAAAAAAATTAGATTGAAACCTGTTTTATTAAACCATCATCGTTGCAACTACATATGCACCCAACAGTTCACTACATTACTACTTGCACAATTTGTGCCATCAATTTTGGTTTTTGTTGTTCGACAACTTAACGAGGCCGTAACTTGTAGGAAACTGTCAAAATACCTCACAAAATTAAAATCCAATATCGTAATGTATCAGTCCATTCAATAAAGGCAATGAGTAATTACTTAATGTTATAATGCGAAGAGCGGGAAAAGCTTAATCACACGGAAAGGGCAATGCTTATTATATTTTGATTTTCGTTGTGCACTGTTACAGTTACTTTTAATTGGAGCTGGACCTGTTCTTGCCTGTTGTATTTATTGCTTATTAATCATTCTTTTAGCTGCCAACATGGATTTGGAGTACGACATGAAATTCGAGGAGATGAAGAAGTATATTCCCTTCCTGGAGAATATGATCAAAAGGCTGGAGAGTAACAGCTCATCCTCTGCAAATCCACGTCAGGCCCAACTCGATAAAATACGCTCTCTGCGAGATCTCCTGCTAGACAAGAAGAAAAGGTCTTAAGGATATTTTTGTTTTTATCTTGCTTTTTTTATTGATTTTTTATTTTAGAAATTTTCATTTCTGATATTTAACGTTTTATTTGTTACAGAATGAAGATGGAGAATTTATTAAAATGCGAGCAAGTTCTTGTTAATCTGTATGCGAAAGTAGAACAGGTAAGCTAAATAGGTTTTATTCATGTATGTTATGTCAGATTTTTATGGCACGTTATTTCAGTTACTCGCTTTCTTGGTGATTTTTGAATGGAAAAGAGCGTGTGAAAAACGTTAAGATTGTTTTTATTTCTTTGATTACAGAGGGGGGACACTTTACCTGGCATAGAACCCGCATCCGAAGTTATCAAACCAAATTCTAAGTCTGATTTAAATTTAGCACGAAATAAACTAAAAACCGTAGCAAATAAATCTCACGATCCAGATACACTTCCGGAAATAGCGAGGGCCAGTGAAACTGAAGTCGTCTGTGTTCCGGGCAGTAAAGAACCGGCGTTGTTCCAAAGAAGGCCAAACAAAAGTTCTTTATCTCCTACTAAGCATTCGTCAAGTGAAAAATCACCCCAGAAGTCTAGCTCAAAACGGAACTACACGCGAGTATTATTGTCACCAGAGCGAAGTAATAGAGGTTGGTCTGCATCCAAAGAACCTGCTTCTGACCAGCCGCTTTTCAGCAGAAGATCTCCTCCTCGACAATCCCGAAGATACTCCCCTTCCCACCACAAACGAGAACGAAAAAAGTCTTCCAAGCAAGAATCTCACTCTCGTAAACCCAAAGACTTAAATATTACGTTAAAAGTTCCTGAAGAAAGTTTGAATTCACTGAATACAAAAGATATAGTATCAAGGATAATTAATTGTAGCGATGGTGATGTTGATATTACAACTTTGCGCGAATTGAGAACACAAATACTGGGAGAATTAAAACAAACAGGAGCTAACGAAGACATATCCGATTTAATTTTAAAGTCTTATAAAAATAAAAAACGAAGAAATAAGAAAGATGATGTCGAAGAAGGAGAACTATCAGATAGCGAAAGCGAGGCTATTGAAAGCATATACGGCAACCTAGTTGTGGTTGAAAAAGACAAAGGAAAAGATACTTCATCGAATCATAATAAGTTGAATCAAGATAAAGTACCTCGTAAAATTCAAATTTGCCTCGTTATCAATTCTGATAAAGAAGAGGATACATCCTCAAATTCAAACAAAAATGGAGGTGAAAAACAGAAAATATGTGATATTACTGATTTTGAGATGTTTGATGATGGTGTCGGAAGTAAAGATTCAGACCCATCGTCTTCCGTAAAAGATAAAGGAGGTATTAGTAGTCTAAAAACTAAGAAGCTAACTTCGCCATCCGAAGCAAATCATAATAAATCTCAAGAGATAATTACTATTGATGATGTTGACAAAGTAAGAGAGCAAAGTGTTACTAAAGAACCAAGTTGTGGAGTCATTGATATGAATAATTTTGATCTACAGGCTGATTCAAATAGTTCTAAAACACAAGAGGTTAGTACTGTCCTAAAGACAGATTCTACTCCATTCAAAGCAAATTTTTACAAACCGCTTGTTGAACCGGCTGAAGCAACTAACGCAAACAACAAAAATAAATCCTTTGAAGAGTCTGTGGATATTGGTGTACCTGTTAGTAAATCAGTTGAAAAACAGGGGATTCACGTGGCAAATACAACAGATAAATCTGAATTAGAAAAACACACTTCTTCACAAATATCTGCGACCGGAAAAGACACGGATGTCTCGAATGAAGTTTCCAAAATTATGGATAGCATGAAAAATAAATTTGCAACTGGGAATATAGTGACAGAGCCGGAAAAGTCTAGTCCAGATACAGTAACTACTGACAAAGACCAAGAAATACCTCTGCTTAATGAACCGACAGTAAAGCCTGCCACAAAAGATGTTGTATCTGAAATCGATATTCTACAAGCATTGAAAAATGAGATCTTAAGTGAAACTATAGCCATACCTTGCGCTGAAGTCGCAACACCTGCTTTACATCAACCTAAAATCACTAAAGTATCCAATGTACAGGAATTACCTAAAAAAAGAATTTCAATAGAAAATTATAAACAAAAAACTGTTAAACCAAATAAAACTTCGCTTTTTGTCAATGATCCGAGCATCGCTCTATCAAAAGAGGAATCCAGGAAACAAAGCCTAAAACTAACTGAAAAAGAAGTCGAAAGGTTTAACTTAATTTCAAAAATAGCATTGAATGACAGCTCTGATGATGATGATAATTATGAAAGTATAAAGTCACCAGATGGTATAGATTTTGCTCCCAAGTCACCAGACATCGATTTTACAAAGGATGTTAGTGTTTCACCTCCTGTTATTATACCAGTCGATCCTGTGAAAACGGCAATAGTGAGTTCGAAAACTGACGTAGATATGAGAAAAATTCCGAATATGTCTCCAACTCCTTTAGTGCCTTTTGGGCCAACTTTATCTACTGAACCCAGAAAAAATGACATTCCAGAACCAAGAAATCCTGTAAAAACGGATCCAAAATGGCCTGCTCCTCCAGTAGATCCGCGCGTCAGGCGAGATAAGGACGCTTTACTTCCTACCCCTCTTATGGGATTCCCTAACGCGACTCCGACGAGAACTCCTAACATGACGCCCAGCAGAACTCCTACCAGAGTTCCGAATATTCAATCTAATGCTAAATCATTTGAAATGACTCCAAGTCGGCCGTTTGAAATGGATGAAGTCGTTCAAAAGCACGTTTATGCCCCGATGTTCCACACCCAGGAAAATACCGGTGAGCGAACCCCGATATGGGAGCCACCAGAGCCAAGTCCGGTTAATAAATCTGTTTGGGAAGCCCCAGGGCAAGTACCCGTGTCTGATAGGGACCCAACTTCGGCTCGGAAGTGGGATGACAGAGACCCTAGAAGTAGTTATTCTCATAGAGACGACGGTCACAGGTCTCGATACAGTGATTCTCAATATGAAAGTAGTAACAACAGAACTAGGAATGATAGATTTAGTAGCAGAGAAGACTACACTAGACAAGATGGCCCACGACCGCCGAGTTTTTATGGAAGATCGGAATGTCCTGCTACACCAACTCCGTCTTTTGGTAGAGATGCTCCAGCGACTCCATCCCATTACTTTGGAAGATCTGAAGGCTCTATGACACCCAGCCATCCTTTTGGAAGGTCAGAAGTTCCGTTAACTCCCAGTCACCCATTTGGAAGATCGGAAGCTCCACTAACTCCCAGTCACCCGTTTGGTAGGTCAGAACCGCCGCTAACTCCAAGCCATCCATTTGGAAGGACCGATGCTCCTTCTACGCCAAGCCATCCTTTCGGAAGATCTGAGGCACCTTCTACGCCAATCCATCCATTTGGAAGGTCGGAGGCACCTTCTACGCCAAGTCATCCATTCGGACGGTCGGAAGCTCCTATGACGCCAAGCCATCCATTTGGGCGGTCTGATTACTCCTACAATAACCAAACTTCTAAATACGGCAAACCGCAAGATCCGCGATTGAACAGAAGTTATGATAGCGATTCTAGCAGCCGAAGTGATCGGACGTCATACAATGATCGTTATAGATACATAAGGAACGATCCACGAAATTCAAGCAGAGAACAAAAAGAAGAAAGGAATGATAAAAATCCTTATACTCCCGACCAAAGTTATAACAGAGAACACCTTTCACGACGCGAACATAGTGTTGGACATTCGTTACCCAAAGATAACGAAAGAGATGGGCATTATTCTAGAAATACGAAGCAAGGTCCTGATAATTCAAGGAGTTACGCAGAAGTAGGTTCGAGACGCACTGCTCACCGCGAGGAAAGCATCGGCCGACCTATGCCCGACCAACGTTCGAGGGCCTCCAGTATAGGCAGGACGTTTGGAAAACCCCAGAATAACAAATTATCAGTTGAATCGCACGCAGGTCGTGCTTTTACCATAGACACCAGCGTTAACAGTACCTTCCAAAAATTGATTGATTCGCATAGAAGTAACGATAGCAGTAGTTTCGATATCCGCAGACAAAGAGCTTCGAGTGTAGGTCGGTCGCTTACCAGAGAGTCGAGTATAGGGCGAATGTTGCCAAATAACTTGCCACACCACACAGAACAGAGCAGTTCCAGAAACAAGTTTATCAGAGCACAGAGTGTGGGAAGGGACTTATCCAGAGCACAGAGTGTAGGAAGAGACTTAACCAAGACTGAAAAAAGTTTTAAAGATATAAAAGCGGAATTTGAGCGCTATCGGCGTACGGAGAATACATTTAAAAGTGAGAGTACGATACCATCTAGAACTAATGAAAATTTTAGTAACCGTGATCCACGTCGTAGAGACAGTTATGACAAGCAGCAAGATAGTAACCGGGATCCACGTCGTAGAGACAATAATGACAAGCAGCAAGATAGTAACCGAGATCCACGTCGTAGAGACAGTTATGACAAGCTGCAAGATAACCGTGATCCACGTCGTAGGGACAGTTTTGACAAGCAGCAAGATAGAACACATTGGAATAAAACAAATTCAAAAGAAACAACTGTACCCGCTAAAAAATTCAACTATAGGGACCCTAGACAACGTAAAGAACAACAAAGACTACAAAGTAGGTTTGATGATCGTAATGATAAAAATCGCTCAAATTCCCGAGATAGACATAGTTACGGGATTTCGAGTGACACTGTAATAAAAAGTCCAGTTATAAATTCAGTAAAAAATTATAAAATCCCAAAAATAAAGCGGGCACCTGAAGAAAAACCAGAGGTTGAAGTTGCGCCAGTCGAAGTTGTGCCAGTTAAAGTCGATGCAAAAGAAACCTCTGCCAGACAGAAAATCGAAAAATCTACAAAGACAAAATGTGCAACAGTAACAAACAAAGTCGAGAAAGTTTCTAAATCCGAGAAGAAAACGGTAGCTGACAAAATTTCCAAAAAAGAAGTACGTGATGACAAATCAAAAATTACCGTTGAAAAAACAGAAAAACGTGTTACGAGGCAGTCTGGGAGAAAAAATGAGATAAACAAATCTATGAATGAATCCGAAGATGAAGAAATTGGTTTCAAAACAAGAAAGTTTAAGAAAGTAATTTATCATTCAGATTCTGATGGCAATGGCGATGATATAAAGGTAACATCTAAAATTGAGTCTCCTAAAAAGTTGCCCGTAGCTAAAAATAAAGACGAATCTACTCATTGTAACGAAAACAATGTTACCGAAGAACCAAAGTTGAATGAGCAAAAAACTTCAGAAATTGAAAAGAATAAAGAACTTGATGAAAATCAAGAAGCATTGGATTCTAGTTTTGGCTTAGACGATATTGATTTGTTCTCTGATAATATTATTACTGATCCTGTTTTAGATAATATTAATGCACTTATCGCTGATTTAGACAATGATCTAGATGCACCCAAGGGAGGCTCAGCCTGTAATGACTTATTTAATGAAATAAGCATTGAAAATATGCTTGAAAAAATTACTACCAGTCCAACTAAACCAGAAACCTGTAAAACAGCTCAAAGCCCTGATATAACGACTGTTAAGAAAGACCTTTTTGATTCTTTAAAAGAAAGTGCCAATAGTGATCCAACTGATTACGATAAATCTGTGATTTCTACGAAAGACAACGCTGAAAAAAAAGAAAATAGTAATCTTACTAACATAGACCAACTAAAAGATAAAAAAACTGAAACTGAAGAAACTCCAAATACAACATGTCTTGACGAGGTACGAAATGTTGATTCAATCGAAGAGAAATATGATTTACCAGAACCAAATAAAGCTCAATCTGAAGTTATCAGTCGACCAGATGATACCAATGATCCAGAAGCTGTTGTTTCCACTTCAGTAAATGAAGATGAAACACCAAATAAAGATATAAGTGCCGACTGTGTGAAGCTTGATGGCCGTTCTACACCAGACAGTACAAATGATGCCGAAGTGGTAACAAAAAATAGCTCTGACATAGAAAGAAAGCCTGATAGCACTGCCGAAAAACAATGTGAAATGAATTCAGATATTTCATCTACTCATGATACTGTTGACAAGGTATCGAAAGAAAGTAATGAGGTCAATGAGCCTGCTACGCAAATCGAATCTATTGGAAATTTACTATCTATGCTACAAGATAAATCAAAAATAAAGGAACTACTTAATATGCTTGGGGGTCAGTCTAGTGAGAATGAGAAAATTAAGAAGAAGCTTGAAAAACTCAGTGAAATCGTTTCAGACGATGAGGACATAAATGAGGTTAATGTCGAGGTGGAAACTGAGAAAGGTAAAGCTCTCTCAGAAGATAAAGTTGAAATTGAAAACGAGAAGAATGATAACGAGCAGGAAAGCAAGACAGAAAATGCAGCAACAGAAGATTCAATGGATATAAATAAATTGGCTGATATTAAGGAATCATATCAAGTGAAACAAATTGAAAATGTGCAAGATAAAAATAATATTATGCCTGAGACTGACGAAGAACCTCAGTCACCTTCTCCGGTGAAAAAAATCCCGGGTAAAGTATTAAAACGATTTAAAAATAGAAAGATAAAAAGGGGTAAAGTTAATAGACCCAGTGAAGTTAAACGTGTTACCCGTTCCGAAGCCGCTGTATTACAATTCAAACCAGGACCTTCTAAAAAAAAACCCTCCAGAGAGTTGAAACAATTACAAGAATCCATAAAAGAAATGTTTATGAGTGAAGACATTCTAAACGCTTCTGGAATCCGTATGTGTCGATTGGCAAAAATGGTAGATGACAAAAAATCTTCCCAAAATGACGAAGTATCTAGTATAGATGTATCTGAGCCAGTAGTGGTTTTGGAAAAAGTCAAGCACATTGACGTAAAGGACGGAAACATCAAAGAAAAACCAATGCGGAAAAAGCCTGGGCCTAAACCGAAAGTAAAATCTGACGTGATAAGCCCTAACGAGAAAAAAGTTATCGAAGAGGAGAAACCATTTGCGAAATATAAACCAGGACCTAAGTCCAAGACTAGAATAATTCAGGAAGATAAAGATCCGTACGATTTTGAAACTGATTCGCTTAATGATTCTAAAGCTAGTGATAAAGCTCTAGATAACAGCTCGGAATCTGATGATGAATCATTAGCATCTTCTAAAAGTTATGAGAGTTCGGAGTTGCTTGTAGAATTAAAGAAAAAACCGAAACGTAAGAGAAAATTCTGGCAAGCGGGCGTTATTAAGCCTAAAAATAAGAAAAGAAAAATTGAAACGAAGCGTGCTGAATCACCACCTAGCGAACCAGCACCCGAAACTGAACGGAAAATTTCAATACCAGATCATAATTGCTTCACGGATAAAAAATACTGCTTCTCGAAGCATTTATCAGAATACTCTTGTCGTCTATGCGAATCAACGCACAGCGCTGCAGATATTGTATTTCATTACAAGAAACGTCATCCCCATTCCGAAATTCCGCTTTCTCGCATGAGCCCGGAAATAGCCAAAGAGGCCATTGAACAATGCGAGGAAATCAATTTTCAAGCTATCAGCAAAATACCTACTGAAAAGTACACCTGTAGATTCTGCTATAAAGAATTCGCTAAAAAGAAGGCGTCGTTGGAAGCCTTTTTCTGGCACGTGGTCAGCATGCATACAGGGGAATACAAACAGCTTTGTTCGGAGTGTATCAATGAGAAAAGATGCCCATTCAACTTGGACATTCCACCTCCGCCGAAAGATATCAAAGGCCAACTCATCGGTTTCATTTGTGGCAAATGCAATTTCACTCAGATATCGCTTGAGAATCTTAAAACGCACGTTATTGTTCGGCATAATGACGAACAAACAGCGGTGTACACTATCAACTTTGCGGTTATGACGAAAAAGACCATTAATAGCCTAGCCAAGCGGTGTGTTGAGAATCAACCACGAGTAACAAGGAGCTCGCGGTCCAACCAAAGCCTTACGGAACCTAGCGACGATCGCAGCGATATTACCGAAAGTGAACCGGAATTAGCTAAAGTGGGGAAGAAGCCTGGCGCCCCAGTCGAAGATTCACCAAATTTCTCATTCAAATCAAAAATTAATTTTGAAACCGATGAATATGGCAGTGACATATCGAACATAGCTAACACTGACGATACCGCAGTTAAAGTTGAGCGTGATGATGAAGAAGACAACCAGCAAGATACTCAATTTGATGAACCTGACGATACACCTAGCGGAGATGAAGAAGCTGAGAAAAGTGATACTATACAGGCTGCTTCTGATGATGTAATGGATTACCCGCATTTCAAAATACGCTACACGGATACTGGCAACAAGGAATATGTTTGCTGTATAAACGGTACAGACAATCATTACAAGACGGGTCTTTTGATCTCTATGAAAAAGCATGTACAACTCAAACACACTGAAAATTGGGACGGCTACTGTTTCGTGTGCAAAGTTATAGTGACTCCTCAAGGACAGCACAAATTTAGTGAATGCTTACTTCATTTCCTTGATAAGCATATCGATGATTTCCCTGTGTATGAGAAAGAAGCTGAAACTGTAAAACCGTTGGAATCACCTGAGCCTCCAGTAAGATCTTCGACACCTAAGTCCTACATTAATGTTCGCCCGCTGGCTGACTTGCTTGTCAAAACATTTGAAGCGCCTTTAGAAAAGCCAGTAGAAACGCCGGTAGACACGCGGATTGAAGCGCTCGTGAAAACATCAGAAGCGTTACCGGTTATAGAAAACGTTGTCAGCCTCTTGCCGTCGACGGTGGAACCGCCACGACCAAGTCCGACCTATCCAGTTACTAGAAAAGAAGATGAACCCCCTAAAGAATACAATTACGAAGAGGCTCAGGCTGAAGTTATGTCGAAGAAACACCGCGTCGTTCTCGACGTCATGATGGCTCCAGCAAAGTTGGTTCAAGTTTTCAAATGCGCCGGTCGATTCTGTTCCTTCACTACTTATTCGGCAGAAGCTGCTCTAGTTCACGCATCAACCCACCAACGCGTCGGCGGGACCAACGCATTATTATGTTCATACTGCGACTTCGATTCGTCTGGGAACGCAATCGACTTAGTATCGCACGTGTTTAAGAGCCATGGGAGTTGTCAGTTCGTCTGTGGATTGTGTTTCTATCGCGCGGCCGCAAGTCAGCTCGTCGGCGCGCACATAGCTCGAGTCCACCAGGTGACGCCAGGGCCGGGCGCCGTTCTGAAAGCGTCAAACGCGCCGCCACGGCGCGATCTTACCGCTGGACATCTGACGCGAGAAGTAGCCGTACCGCTCTATATTTGTAAACAAAGTGAGTATCGGATATCGAAATACTTTCATTTCATATTAGAAGTGTTGAAACACAGTCGCTGCTGACGATGTGATCATTAAGTAATTGTATTTATATGCATTATGTATGATATTTGATGTTTGGAGTATTGACATTACTTACTAATTTATGAATATTTGATTGTAGATGACCGAGAGGGAGCTTGCTCGTTCAGAACAGTCACCCACACAAAGTTTTGGGAACACTTGACTCAGAGACACCCTGAAGCTACAGGATTCAATTGCTACGTATGTATTAACATAATTTTGTAATTAGTATCACCGCTGTAAGTTCTAAATTAACATCTTATTGAGGTTTAAAAATTTAATAATGTTGTATTTGTGCTTAATTTAATAACTGCGTGTAGATGCATTGTCTATGCTTATATCGTAACTCTGGATCTAAAACAATGACCAAAGCAATCATAAACATTTGTAGAAGGCTGAGGCGACACAATCAAATTCTTTAGATATAATATAACATTCATCGACGATGATATCATTTTAGTACTTATAGCTACCGAGATATCGCAAGTCATAATTTTTTTCTTTTCTTTTGGCAAGTGTGTATGTTGCTAATAAGTTAACGCATTCACTGCCACCTGACTTCCACAGGTGCCACCGAAGCATATGTGCGTTCAAGATGTATGAATAATTATGACAGCGGCATTGGGCGAAGTTCTGAAAACGCATATGTGCGTCGGTGGTAGTGAATGGGTTAATAACTGACTTTCTGCTCAGTTTCTTGAGGCAAATTTTTCAAATTCAAATTCAAAAACATTTATTTGTAAAATGATCTTATAATAGGTGTAGCACATGTATTCATCATGCAAGCAAGCGTACAAATATTTCTTGACAATGATAGTATTTCCGAAAGCACTGATAGTGTTAAGTACTTAAAGATATGCCACGCCTACTACCTACAGTGAATCATTATTGAACACTAAAAATACTCGTAGAAAACAGAGGTGCATAGAGAATAACCTAACCTAACCAACAAAATTGAGAAAAACCCCCGACTTCGTCACTTTAAAGTTTAACATCTCAAAAACGGCTTAACCGATTTTGATAAAACTCATTCAAATCGGTCCACCCGTTAAAGAGCTACGGTGCCACACACAGACACACATAGCGGTCAAATAACGCCCCTCTTTTTGCGTCGGGGGTTAAAAAATCAAAGGGATGCAATAGTAATAATTAAGTATAGGCGGCCTTTCAGCTTGATTCAGGGGTTACTTTGCGGACATCCCTATCCTAACTTGAACCTTTTACCATGAGCCAAACAACTAGCTATTTTTTTATTATGGGAGGGAGGTAAACAAGCAAGTGGGACGTCTGATGTTTTCCTTATATCTAGATTCCGGAGGGATAAAAATAAAACATGTATCACGGAACACTTGACACCACCTGAACAGTACCAAAAGTAAGCAAAGCTTGTGTTATGGGTACTAGGCAACAGATAAACATGTTTATAAATAAATATATAATTAAAGACTAGAGCAAACATTTGTATTTTTCATACAAATATCTGCCCAGACCCAGGGATCAAACCCCGGACCTCAAGCTTCGTAATCAAGCTCTTTAACCACTGGGCTATCTAGTTGTCAAATATACATTATCACATTATCAGTTTAATATAAATGATAATCGCAGTTTATTACAAAGTACATGCTTAAATACAATGAAAAAAAAAGAAAAATGTATTTAAAAAAATATTAAAAATAAAGTAAAACATTGTATTTCTTACTACTTGTATTGTACCGCTATTTTTCAGAATAAATAATTATTATTAATCGGTGACCCTATTTACTAGTCGTACAATATCGGCATGGAAATACCGACCTGATATTTGGCGTAAACTCCCATAGAAACTCTGTCAGTTTGATACCAGTTTCTCTATAGAAATACCCATACGTATAACTACACCAATCCATACGCATGCCCATGCGTATAAGTACACGAAATATCGGGTCGGTAAATAATGTCACCCTTCATCATCATCATGTCAGCCGAAAGAAGTCCACTGCTGGACACAGGCCTCCCCCAAGGCTCTCCACTCAGACCGGTCTTGTGCTTTTCGCATCCACCGCGATCTCGCGACACCCTTACCATCACCCTCATTGTGATGTCACCCTTATTAATCATATTTATTTACAGATCTGTGCACTGGTGAGTGACAATGCGACGGGATTGGTGCTTCATCTGAAGACGCATGGTCTGAAGCTTTACCATTGCACGAGATGCGTGTTTGGTGCAGATACTGAGCAAGAACTGCTGGCCCATTGCTCCGCCAAGCATCCTTCCGAGCCACCATTGGCTTACATTCGCACTATATGCGGCATGGTAAGTTTTTATAAACCCAGAGGAGTCAACGGGTGCGATTAATGTACTTCATCATCATGTCAGCCGAAAGACGTCCATTGCTGGACATAGGCCTCCCCCAAGGCTCTCCATTCAGACCGGTCTTGTGCTTTTCGCATCCACCGCGATGCCGCGATCTTAACCAGGTCGTCGCTCCATCTTGTAAATCCATTTTTTCATTGTAATGTAAGACTTTTAATGATTTATCTCGGATCGATTTCGATCCAGAGAATGTTAGTAATAAGGCACAGGATGTGTGAACTTTTATAATGCAAACTCTTGACTGAGAATTTATGTACTGTGTACAAATTACATAAGGGCATGAATTATCAGGGTGCTCGGACGTAAATTAACCACACCCAAGTTTCCAGCGTTGGTCTTAGCGATTGCGGGAATCAGGAATATTTCAGTGGATGATTGAGTTAGTTGACTTATCACACCTGTAAAGATCTTTCATAGAATTTTTACATGTGGTCACGTCTCCACGCAGTACATTTTGAACATCAACTAATGCATGGAAATATGTATTGTATCAGTTAGTCGCGACCAAAAAAAAACCTGTAATTCCTGTAACAGTCTAACTAACGCTATCATCTAATTAAATATTCCGGATTAATTTTTAAACACCGATATGGCTTATATCACCATGGATTACATGAAACTGACATTCAAAAATACGAAGTTTTCAAGATACTGGCACTTTAAAAAAATCCTGTTTGATTATGGTTCCATAAAAGTCCCAATAATATCTCGAAAACTATGAAATGTTCACTAAGATTAAACTTGCTCTATCTGACCAAATTATTGTTTGATTTAGATATATCTAATGTTAGATATTTCTATATTTGGCCCACCCTCCATACAAAATTACTTATTATTGGATACATTTTGGGGTCAGATTTTTTGCCGCTCAGTATATTAAAGATTATGTTGAAATCATCGAATTTACATAACATAAATATTAATTTCATCTCATTTCAATTTCAGAGTGGAAACGGCAGCTTCAAGATTTTACCCCTCGTTGAATTAAAGAAGGCGGCACTGCCTTCAGACGAAGTCGCAGCCGACAAAATCACAGAGAATCCGGTGCGAGAGGCCGAGCGCTCCATCGAGTTGGAAAAACTCATCGGGCATTTAAGCGAGCTGGAGGAACCTGCTGCGTCCCCTGCGACGACCGCCCCTGCCGCCCCGACAGACGACTCCGCACGTGTCACGGAAATACCCGACCGCCTTAGCACTGAAATCGATAATATCGTACCGAATCCTCTAGAAGGCCCAACTTTAGACCCTATGGCTACTTTGATACCGGTCCCCTCGCTCGTACCCATGGAAGCAAGCACTCCTGTACCGCCTATCACACCACCCCCGCCCGTAGACCAAGATCTGTCCAAGCAACTCACACCGGTCCTTAAAGAGGAACCGAAAGATACCACACCCGAGAAAGCCGGTTCTGACGACGTCATCTGCCTGGATAGCGACGACGAGGACTCCAAACAAGGCATCATCAGCCTCTCCGATGACGAAACTGCAAACACCAGCCAACCGGGCGTTTCTCAGGAACTGAAGCAGCTCTTGACAGATAAAAAAATAACGAACCTGTTAAAGTGTGACAAGTGCAGTATGGTTTGTAGCACCATTGCCGGATTCAAGAAGCATCTGTTCTCTTGCTACGCGAAAGGGACTGGACTGAAATGCGCGCATTGCGGCCACCCAGTAGAAACCATAGACGCCCTGCTCACTCACTACAGCCAGAGTCACGGCTTGCCGACGCGATACAGCTGCGGTTTATGTCAGCGCTCCGAGGTCACTTTGTCGGCTGTAAAGAGACACGTGAAGCAGAGTCACAACGTTAACAAGCTCGTGGTGACCACATCGTCTGCAAACTTGGGAGAGATCATCGTGACCGGGAAGCCGGGGCCGGCTAAGGCAGGCCGGGCCGCGCGCCGGAAGCCCTCTGCCGGAGCGCCTGTCACACCCACCAAACGCCGCTTCGGTCCCTCGGAAATAGACAAGTTACCAATCAATCCCATAATGGACGAGCCCGTCCACTGCGAGATTTGTGAGTTCCACACGAAAGTGCGTCTGAATATGGTGCGGCATTTACAGCAACATCTGGAGCAGCAGCCGGTCGCGCAGACCGCGCCTGTCAACCCAGTACCGCATCTGGAGACTAATGAGAAGCACTTTGACAAGATGGTTAACCTGGCGTCGAGTTCGGCAGCCGCGCGCGCGGCCGACCGGCCCGCCCGAGAGCCCGCGCTCCTCCTGCCGCCTGCGGTCGCCGCACGCTACCCTAAGTTCGTCCCGGAGCGCCAGCGCCTCGCGTGCGGGGCCCGTGGCTGCGCCTACATCTCGCTAGACGAGGGCATGCTCCGCCGCCACTGGGAGACCCTTCACCCCGGCACCACGGATTACCACTGCGTACACTGCCCACCGCACCAGCACCTCGATAAGTCGAAGCCGCTAACAGCCTCCCGCATCATCGGCCACCTCAAAATGCACGACGCGAGGCTGTACGCGTGCTCCGTCTGCCCATACTACCACTATAAGCGCCAAGTCTTGGAAAAGCATCTCGCGGAGATGCATCGCAGTGGCACCGTGGTCGTGGTCCGGGAGGACACCGCACCGCCTCCCCCGCCGGCCCCCGCTGCCGCCGCGCCCACGATGGACCTCAAGCCGTGGCAGTGCGGCCTGTGCGAGTTCAAGAGCATGCTTCGCCCTGAAGTCGTCGATCACTGCTCAAAACTACACCAGTCTAAGATGCAGTACAAGTGCGCCTATTGCCCGTTCCGAACGTCGATGCCGGAAAATGTCACTAAGCATCAGACTTCGTCACATCCGAATAGAGAACAGGAGATATTCTACTTCTACTACCGCGAAGGCTCTATGCCCGATGCCGCGGATGGCACGCCTCACTGGCAGAAGCAGAGGCAAAAGATAGGTCTGGGGCCCACTCAGGAAGTGAAGGCTGAAATTGCGGATACTACGATACAGTCTACGGGTACAATCTTGCCTCAAATCCGACCGCCAGCCGCCCATGCTAATGTGAACCTCAATTTAGTAAAACAGGAAGTGGACCCAGACTTAAACTCTGTTTTAGAAACAGTAGAAGACCTGTGTAAGAAGTTTGGTGAGTTTTGCGAACCGAACGGTCTTAACTACAAATGCTCGCTGTGCAAAGTGGTTGTGGAAGACAGTAAATTAGCCATGCAGTCTCACCTGTTCGAAGAACTTCAATACAGAAAGTAAGTATCCTACATAAAGTGTCATATTTTACTACGATGGATGTAGCAATAGAAGCTTTTATATCTGCTTGCTCTCTCAATATTGCAGTTTTTATATGATAGAAAGACCGAATAAGTACCCATATGCTTAGTGTTACCATTTCACTTTCAGATGGGGCTGCCGACTTTGCTCCTACAAAGCATTCCACCAGACTGGTTTGAAAGAGCATATGTGGACCGAACACAGACAAAACCAAGAGCCTATAGAACTCCCCGTCGATGTTAATGTGGAAGCCTGGGTATCGAAATTGCTGGACCACCAAGAAGATCTTATCAAGAAGAATAGAGACAAATTAGCACAGCAGAAAATACAAGTGGAGAGGGTTTCGGCTCCGGCACCATCGAGGACTGTAGAAATGTCCAATACCTCAGCGAAAAAACTAACGGTTGAAGAATTGGAAAAAGCCTTTGGGCCGTTAGGAGCTGCCAGCAACATGATGTTCGTTTGCCCAAAATGCAAATTTCAAACTAAGGAAGAAGTGGCTATGCAGGATCATTTAGAATTAGTAGAGTTGACCAGGATAAGGTAAGTTATGATTTCTTAGTTTGTAAAGCTTTGCATGTTAAATTGCTTTGTGGTGTCTATTATCTGATGTGCTATGCTTGGCCTACAAGCTGAAATGTGAATAGTTTTCAATTGCGTTTGAGTTTTTAGTTTTTTTTTAATTTGGCTCCCATCAGTGGAGAAGTGGCCTACTCCAAAAATTCTTCAAATGAAAAATTGTTACCGCAAGAGTTTCAAGCTAAGTTTTGTCAGTTTTAATTTTTTATTTAAAAGCCTAGGGCAAAGGCGGTCCTTATTAGACACCAGAAGATCGTCATTGCAAGTTTTTGTACTTCATTTAAAAATAAAGCATGGAATGCATCCATCCACTCACTAAATTGAACCAGTGTTCAATTTGCTTTAAAAAAAGCAAAACTAACAAAGATTAGCAAAATAAGAAAAGGTAGAGAAACAAAGTAGGGTAGGTAGAAGAATAAGAAGATGCTCACACATCAGATGCTTTTAATGTTGCATGAAGATTCCTGAGCAAGAACAAAAGTATAATTGTTAGTTAATACATATATACACTGACAAGCGAAGCGAGCTTCAAACATAACAAAACATCACTTTCATCTTCAGATGGTGTTGCAGCAACTGCCCTAATAATTTCACAACATATCACGAGGCCCAGTTCCACTGTAAGAGTACGCATGCGGGACAGGCGGCGCGGCCTGTGGAAGCACCGCGGGACCCCAGTGTGCGCGCCGCTTGGGTCAGCGCCGTCATAAGCACTCAAAGACTCTCTTTCAAAACCTCCGCCGCCGCCCCTACACTTACACAATCTTCCAACCTCCAACCTGATAATGAATCCAACGACTCTGAAGAAAACTCTTTACTAGTCATACGGTATGAAGAAAATGTTCCCACACCTGAAGAGGAAACTTTGAGACGCAAGAGGGCTGCGTCCACCGCCCCCGACAGCGACGATGAAAATCTGGTTATAGACGAAACACAAAAGAGAGGCAAGAAAACGGACTGCCCTCATTGCACGTTCACTACCAAGTATAAACAAATCATGACTGCGCATATTTTACGCCACTATAACCTCAAACCCTTCACGTGTCCGTATTGTGAATTTAATAGCAACAAAGCAGGGGTGCTTCAGCATATCGCGTCCAAGCACAGCGACAAACGGGCATTCGCTAATAGAACTGAGAAACCGCTCGGACCGCCGACCATTCTAGATCTATCGAAACCTCAGAAGAAATTGATGGCTCCTGCCAAGAAAGTAGATGATACTGTATGTTTGACTTGCGAGAAAGTATTTAGCGATTCGGAAGCCAAACTTCATGTTCATGGCAAAGATATTCCAAAGTTTGGTAAGAAGGGCCAAGTGGTCGTGAAATGTTGCGAGTGTTTTTTGCTATTACCTGACGTAGTTAGCATGCACCAGCACAATGCGGCTGACCATCCTTCCACGCCGATTAACTACGCTTACTACAAATTGCTACACGACACTAGAGACTTTGTGCTCTGCTCCCATTGTAATCAGCGATTTCCTCATCTTATTGACTTGAAATCCCATCATAACGCTGTTCACAGCTCGCTCAAACTTATGTACAAAAACAGTCCTTACATCCCGTATGCAAAAACCGAAAATACTGAATCAGAGGCAAACTGTCTTAAAAGGAAAGCTGATGCACAGGAAGGCACGAGCGGGTCATCACTGAAGAGAGTTGCAAAGAAATCTACCACTAAATTGCCTTGTTCGCAGTCCATTGCCAAGAAATCAACGACAAAATTGCCATTTTACGTTGATTCTGATTCTGAGAGTGAATTGGAGGAGTATTCATACTATGGTACCAAACCTTCAGCCTGGGAGAACTTCGCCAACGTTACAACGCTTATGCCGTTCTATAATACCATGGTGCCATTTACGTTGAAAAAACTGAGGGAAATCATCAGTATAGACCCGAAAGTTGTTGTTAAAGATGTAAAGAAGTGAACATTTTTAGTGGTTGTTGAACGATATTGTTGTGTACAGGATTGACTGTGAACTAATTATATTTAAGAATAGTTTTGTATTGGCGCCATAATTATAATTAATGGCAAAACATAATCTGTGATTTCGGCAACATTCAATGATAGTTGTAGAGCATTATTTGATAAGTGTAGTCATTCAGTCATTTGCACGATAAATGTAAATGTAGGGGAATAGCTTTTTGTTTTTATTTTTTTTTGTTTTGTCTTTTATAATCATACCAATTGCTGACCTTGGAACTGACAAGATAATGTAAAAGCCTATAATTAATAAGTAATCAAGAGTTGTCAAATTATTTTAATAGCTTAGGTGAACTGATTATATTTGAAAACTTAGAGACATCATTATTGCAATCTCAAATAAGCAATTTATTTACAAAAGACCAAATGTTTTCAGATAATATGCGGACAGAAATGTTGAGCTAAGTGACAAAAACTGAATTAAAACCAGTTTTTATTGGGTAGTCAGGGTTTACTTCAGTTCCTCTACAGCGAAAACTTTGGACGAATCACTTGAAATCCATGTTCGCCCGCTCTCTTTGTAACGTGATAAATAGTGATAATGCTATTGATAGTTTGTGTTTTCACTTCCCACAGCTTCAACGGAAACTCGTTCCTAATCCTAAGCTTTACTATTATTGTTTAAATGTGTAATTAAGTTTTTTTTTTCCATTTGAACCTTGGGCGTTGAATAGAAATATTCAATCCTTTCATTGTTAATTCAAAGTAGCAAATTAAAATGGTGTCTCTGAGAATCAATGATCTGTATCTTGTCAGTTCACGGTTTGAGGTATTCTATCCGTATAAAACTGAATAATAAAGACTTATGAATGTTTATGTTGACTTAGTTTATTCGCCAAATACTTAAATTTATCGGTTACGTACTGTGTAAATATAAGTTTTTCAATTAAAATCCTGTTTCATTTATGCCTTTAAATTCTAACCATTCTTTTTAAAACACATAGTTACCGGGACAGTGGAAGGGATCCAAATTTACAAGGAAGAACTTACTAAGAAAGAAGTTCAAGATTCAAGCCATAAACTATAAATCCAGGGGATTACAGAAGGGATGATGTGATAATACTTCCTTATACTGACGACGAAGCCCTGTGTGAATGTAACACCGCTTCAATTTACTGATTTTAGTAGGTACAGAAAGCGATGAGATGCACCGAGACTTCATTGCTTAACAGCTGGATTCCTGAAATTGACCAGATGAATAAATGTACCTGACTTATGATTTTTTAAAAGTTTTTGCATAAAAAATGTGACATAGCCGATGCATGAATTCAATGAAGATGTTTTTAAAAGTAAATGCCGCCAATAGAAGGAAAGTGGCGACATCTGTCAATTATTTAGTGTCACCCTCTCAAAACGAAGAACGTACGATGTTATCTTCTCAGAAGATATTGTAAACGTTCTGTTCATTTGGAAAAACGTTCGATAGCAGAGCCATCTGCAATCTCGCTGCTCACTGCGCAACTGCTAAAAGGTAAGTATCTTTTTGTTATTAGTTGAAGTAAATGATATGAATTGCTCCGTAGAGATGGCGCTGTAAAAGACTAGTTAGAATATATTTTATGGTTTCCCGTGATTTTACTACGATGGGTATTTCTATGACGTGGCAACAGGAAATTAGTCCATTTAGTTTCATTATCATTAAATGAAATTATGAATTCGTTAAATATCGTTAGTACGTTTGTAAAATATCTAAGATTGAAATGTCAATTGATTGACCTACGTACCTATTTTAACTTTCGATGTTTAAATATGTAACTGTGGAACATAATATTTCCCCTTTGCATCTTTTTCGTGCTAGCCAATTCACGCACCACAGGAAGATTAGGTAGGTTTTAACCCTAATCTTGGTGTTTTCAAAGGCAGGTTTTTAAAGGATAGCTTATAAATAGTCATTTAAATAATAAAATTTACTTACTGTAGCAAAAGATGTTTAACACCACGATTATTAGCCGCATTGCCGATTATGGTGGACGAGTTGTGGTGTAGTCAGTAAAAGATATTTAACCTTTTAACCGCCAATACGTTTTCGTTCGTACTGCCCGTGTCGCCACCTACACCGAAACTATAAAACTTAATTATAAGACTGCGGCGAAATGAGCTGGATAATTTGTGTCTTATAATTCAGACGATGGCGCTTAAAGGGTTAATAGATCTGAAAACTACGTTACTAGCAACTAGCAACTGCAAAAGACAGCCAGTTTTGAACTACTCTGTAATCATGACACCTGCAAAAAAGATGATAGCAAATGTCCCTTTAATAAAGAGAAACTTATAACACGACTATCAGGCGCGCTCACTCTTCGACTTAAAAATACGTCTGTGTATAATTTCACTGATTCATTTGGATTTGAAATATTTTTTTACATTTCTGAAAGACATTTTCACACGTAAGATTTCTAAAATACCTACCTAGGTTCTTTTAACTTCCAGTAGGTGAATTGCAAAAGTAAAGAAACTGGATTTACTTCGTGACTAATTTTACACAAAAGAAGAAGCCAGAGAAAGCAAGACTTGTAATTAGGATTTCTTGTATTCAAGTGCAACAGGCTTCAGCCGGCCTTTGAGATGCAGATAGGGTTGCTAATCAACTTTGCAATACTACTGCTACCTACTTTTTGGACTCTATCCAAATACGTAAAAAAGTAAGTACATACAGTCGAACATAGAACCTCCTTTTTTGAAGTCGGTTAAGAACTCATTAAAAATGTATTGTAGAATATCTTAAAATTTCTCCCATGTATTGTTACCGTGTATGAGATGTTGGCGACTGTGTAGCTAAGAATCATCACCAAGTAAACTCACGTAAACAAAGTTCAATATCCCAAAAATGGCTTAACTGATTTTGATAAAACATGTTTAAGAACCATCGCTAGAAAACCTGCTTTCATTAAAAAAACTGCGTTCAAATCGATCCACCCGTTTAAGAGCTAAGGTGCTACAGACACAGACAGACACACACGAACAGACAAACACACACACATAGCGGTAAAACTTATAACACCCCTCTTTTGCGTAGGGGGTTAAAAAACTGCATCAATTCTGGTCATCTACAATTTTTATTTTATGTACCTAATTTTTTTTTAATTTTATGTAGGTAAGTTTAGTTAAGTTATTTTTAGGATATTTTTTAGATCTTATTGTACCTAATATCATAGACACATTAATGTCCAAGTTGTCCAACTTATAACACTCCCTCTCTTTTTGCATCAAGGGTTAAATAAAGAAGGTTATGAATGAGCAGTGGACAGCCCTGACGAGAGTATTCCCTCTTTTAATTAACGTAGTACGAATACCTGCTACTCAAGTCTAACAGTGAAAAGCAGCTAAGTTTAGAATAAGAGCATTAGGTTATAGTAAAATAGGTTACAGCCGTTGGTGGAGTAGTGGTTTGACCTCTAGCCTCTCAAGCAGAGGAGCGTGGCTTCAAATCCGGGCTAGAATCCCATGAGTTTTTCGAAAATTATGTGCGGAATTACATTTGAAATTTATCACGAGCTTTACAGTGAAGGAAAACTTTGTGAATAACCCTGCACAAACATGCGAAGCAGTTCAATAGTGTGTGTGAAGTTACTAGTCTACACTGGGCCCGCATGGGAACTGTGGCCCACGCCACGTCAGGTCATATATGTCCTAGTAGAGAGCACAGGCCTCCTCTCAAATAAGAGTGCTTGGCATAGTTCCCACGCGGGAGCAGTACGAATTGAGAGCTCAATTGAACTTGAATGTCTTTGCAGATACTCACGGTGAGGGTGATTTCAAATGTACCTGCCTAGTTCGAAGATAAATGTCCACAAAAAATGCCCGGAAAAAACCGCTGACAAAAAAGACAACTAAAAAGTAAAAAAATAATTATGCATTGTAGAACCTTGCCTACTAACAAACAATAACAAACAACACTAAACAAACACGTTTTACATATTTTGGAAGACATCCCTTTCCTCCTTTAATTTTATAATCGTATCGCCCTGTTCGCATCTTAATTGAATGCATCTCTACGTAGCGTCTCCGCCATTTTGTTTGCGCATTCCCGTCACGTGCTCACAAAATGGCCGGCATCGAATCGTTGCGATGCGACTCGTTGACGTCCCACGTTTTGCAAGCTCTGAAATTCTGAATTGCCGAACAAAGTTGGTGGAATGTGGTTATTCGAAGAAGAATTTCGTTTGAACGTTGTTTAGCTACTTAGGGGGAGATTGTTTGAAATTGTAGATTTTAAGTATCAGGGGGGAAGTAGAGGTTGTAGTTTCTCTAGGATTAGGAATATATACAGCAGTATCTCGAAGCGCGGATTTACTTATTGAAGTGTAGGTCACAGTTAATGGTGGGTAATTATATATTAGGAAGTTACTTCGCATTAAAATGTCCATCTTATCGTCTCGATCGTATGATGGACAGATTAATTCTGTAATTTAATAAGTTGTTATCTTGACATGTTTGTAAGTCTGTCACTGATCGTCCTCTTAAACTGTTTTAAGGAGGTCGAAGTGAATCGGAAACACGTAAATTCTCGTACCATTATTTATCTTAATTAATAAAAATTGAGTTATCATAAAAGCCGTGGTGGCCTAGTGGTTTGACCTATCGCCTCTCAAGCAGAGGGTCGTGGGTTCAAATCCCGGCTCGCACCTCTGAGTTTTTCGAAATTCATGTGCGCAATTTACCACGAGCTTTGCGGTGAAGGAAAACATCGTGAGGAAACCTGCACAAACCTGCGAAGCAATTCAATGGTGCGTGTGAAGTTCCCAATCCGCACTGGGCCCGCGTGGGAACTATGGCCCAAGCCCTCTCATTCCGAGAGGAGGCCTGTGCCCAGCAGTGGGACGTATATAGGCTGAGATGATGATGATGATGAGTTATCATAAGCAATTGCCTACCTTAGATAGGTAACCTACCTACTTTGTGTCTACAAACAATGTCATTTTCTCATGTTTAAATATTTTTTCAGGGAGTAAAAAATAAGTAGCTAAGTAGGAATTTCATTAATTTATTTACAAGTAACTTAGATAATACATGATCTGTTTCGGTCAAGTTTTAAGTATTATTATCTAAATACCGGTATTAAAGTGTTACCGGTTTCTACTCCTATGGACGGCTTTGGTTGCTAAGGGCGGCTTCAGACTCAATTTTTTCTGCGAGTATAGGACGATTTTGACATAACTAGATAGACTGAACTGACCGCGTGTGTACAGTCAAGTGCAAAAATAAGTATTTATTCGAATCACTCAAAAATAGGTATCATTGCATCGGAACAAGAGTCTGCTGTGATAATTATTTTTGAAACTTTGAATAAGGTCTTTTTTTGACTTGACTGTACGCAACGCACTCATTCTTGCGTGTTTAACGCTCGAATAAAACAAAACGGTATCTGGCCCTACTACGAAGTGCAAAATTCGAAGATCATGTCTTGCCATCCCGCTGACGCTTATAGATATTATTAAATACAATAGAGAGGAACAATACGAACTTCTAATTCCGTAGTTCCCCCCCCCCTGTTTTCGCGCGCATAGGCGCTTCCAAAAACGAGCTTATACGCGCAGTTAAAATGTTAGTCTGAAACCACCTAAAGTCAAGTTTGCTTCAGGCGGTGTCGACGACGTTGACGGTAGAGTTGCGCGCTGTTAGAGCGTTGGGCGCGGTGATGGTAATGGGTACACGGATGCAGACGATGGCTGCTTGATCTTGGTCCACGATGCGGAATTCTATCGTTGGCGAGATGCCCTGTAAAGAAGGTCACAAAGGGAATCGGTTAGGATACCTATAGGATTCAAAGACAACTACAGCCAGCTGTGACAGAGAGCTTGCGTAGAGTATCCCCACAACTATCGGCACTTAATTTTGGCCTAAGCTGATTAGGTTGAGTACACAGATTGAGTAATCTGTGGCTAAACAAGAGCGAAAAAGAATTCGTTCTGCATTAGAGTTGGCCACACCAATAACAAGGTTTATATAATCTATGGGCTCCCCCACTCTCTGCTTCTATCACCGCCATGAAATACTTGTTGTAAATTTGCTCCATTTCTTTCTTCTTTAATTTCTCCAATATACTAATTAACCAAGAACCGGGGTTTTCATCTACAGTCCACGCAACTTTCAAGGTCCTTTGAACCGGATATGAACCAGTTAACTATGGATTCAACAGGATCTCGTTTAGACTTTTGAGCATATTGAAAAGTTGAATAATTTCAATTAAAGCTTACCACAGGGAAAGTGCTCTCTATGTACATGTAGAGAGTGTACACGAGTATTTCTCCCTCGATGATCGGGCAGTAGGAGTTCTCGAGAAAGTTGCAGGTGTACGCATTTTCACCCAAGTCGTACGGGATGGGCACAGGCAGTCCAATGAAGGAGAGGTACGCTGTCGCTACAGTCCTCATTGAAGTCATGGTGCGAGCTGTAGACATTAAAAATAACACTTTCACTGTCCCCTGCAAAATTTTTCGTTTCGAACGTTTCCGATCCCTGGTGATGACTTACGTGCTTTGAAAATAATGTTGATGATTGCATTCTCAAGCTGCGTTAGTTGGCACGGCGGCGTGGTACAGCCAGCGATGTATGTATTTAGCGGCAAATCACCCGGGTTCGCCGTACCTGCAACATTAAACATAGAATTGGTAAAATTTATATTTATTTAACACGCTAGCTGCCAAGAGGATCCCTGGTGGGATCATGTAATCCATACTTATATTATAAATGCGAAAGTGTGAGAGTTTGTGTGTATGTTTGCCCGTTTTTCACGTCGAAACGGAGCGACGGATCGACGTGATTTTTGGCATAGCTTATAGGCCAGAGAGTGACATAGGCTACTGTTTTCTAGCGCGCGGTAACCGAATTCCACGCGGGCAAAAGCTAGTTCTCTTTATATGGCCATGAGGGATCACATAATCTTCTCTATGTAGTCATGAGCATCATTGGTGGGATCACGTAATTTTCTCTATGTGGCCATGACCATCATAGGAGGGACCACGTAATCTTCTCTATGTGGCCATAAGCATCATCGATGGGATCACGTAATCTTCTTTATGTGGCTATGAGCATCATTGATGGGATCACGTAATCTTCTTTATGTGGCTATGAGCATCATTGGTGGGATCACGTAATCTTCTCTATGTGGTCATAAGCATCATCGATGGGATCACGTAATCTTCTTTATGTGGCTATGGGCATCAGTGGTGGGATCACGTAATCTCCTCTATGTGTTCATAAGCATCATCGATGGGATCACGTAATCTTCTTTATGTGGCTATGGGCATCATTGGTGGGATCACGTAATCTTCTCTATGTGGTCATAAGCATCATCGATGGGATCACGTAATCTTCTTTATGTGGCTATGAGCATCATTGGTGGGATCATGTAATTTTCTTTATGTGGAATCACCTAATCTTCTTTATGTGGCATCACGTAATCTTTTCTATGTGGCTATGAACATCACTCGTGGGATCAAAAGCTCATTTTTCAGGGTATTATTTTTGGAGCTTATTATTATTTCCTCATCAATAGAGTGATGCTGTGGCCAGCTGAGTTGTATGTGTAGGTACACTGTAGGAGGACCTAGGTCTTTCTTTACTTAATTGGCGTTTTGTTGAGTCAAATCTGGCAAATTAATTTTGGCTCACTTGTGGTTGGGTTGACTTGAAATTTGGTACATAATGTGAAAGTTGGACGACAATGCAAGTTCAGTCAGCAAAAAAAGTATGTCTTAAAAATAATTTAACAGAAACTATATTCCTTTATTATTGTACAAGGATACTCACATTGGCTCACCTGGGTCGTTTGTCCACTGACTAACGCCAGGACGGCTCCAAAAATCACAATCGTGTGCAACATCGTCAAAATGGCAATAGCGACTGCTATCAAAATGGCTCCATCATTACTTAAATATGTCCTGATCATTATCTTCAGTTATCAGCAGGTGTTCTTTAATCGGCGATAAACGCTGGATTCATAAACTGATTTATTTAATAATAAAGAGTTAATGCTTAATTAGTTGCATTTCAAATCAGCCGATGGTAATAACCATCGTCTTATCAGCCATCAGCCGTAGGAGTCCTATTTGGACATAAACCTCCTCCTATGCTTCCATGTTGCTTCGGTTAGAAGCGGCCTGCATCCATTTTTTTCCCAGTAGTTACTACCAATTTCTTTAGTGGGCATGAGATGGGAAGAAAATCCAATTAGTTACCAACACATTCGTTTTTATTTTCAGCAGTTTATAGTCGACACATTAAAAAAGGTTCTATTCTATTCAATATTTTATTAGTTATTTTATCTCATTGCGATTTTTTTCCCTATTTGTTACCACTAAAGTAATTGGTGGTAGCTATTGGGAAAAAAATCCAAGTAGTTACCACCTTTGTTACCACTGGTGAATTGCCAATTCAATTCAGAATTGGTGGTAGCAGGTGGGAATAATCCTTTCAATTCAACTGCCAGATAATGGTTTACTGTGGGTAAAATCTAGTTTAAAATTTAACAAAATACATTCAGATTACTCGCACTGGTTCACTTGGGTAGTTTGGGCCCCAGGCCGCAACCACTAAACTAAAGCGCCTAACGCAACATGGTTGTACCTGGAAATGTGCAAAAATTGCTGATTATCGATTTTAATTAAAGGTTATCTCTGCACGTGTTAATCGGTAAAGGCAATAGATTATGATTCATATTAGATTTTTTTCTGGCAGATAGAATGCTTGTTAAAATGTCTACAAGATAAAATTGTAATCGGATGAGAGTTTTTATTAGTGCCTTTAAGGTTACTTTTTGGAGTCTTTATGTATTTTTATTTCAACTCCAAATTTTTGTTAATTTTACGGTCATCCCGTGATATCTATATATTTCACACGAAAAAACAAGCTGAAACATGGATGCGCAGAAAAACCATAAAAATAGACTATCTCTGGAAATTGAAACCAGTTCCTTAGCAATCAGTGCTGGATGCTATTCCCCTACACCACCGCTGGACAGGAGACAACACGAATTTCTCTTATCCACCAACAATTCAACTTGCATTCTTTTCATTAGTCACTCAAGCAGCGACTCTAACGCAATCTATGTTTTTAGTTCTCATCGAGATACATCAAGCATTCCCCGTGGTACAGTCTTCTTCTTCTTTAGGTGCCATCTCCTACCGGAGGTCGGCTATCATTTAGTGCTATCCTTATCTTCGACACAGCAGCTCGGAATAGGGATCTCGTGCTAAGGTTGAACCATGTCCGGAGATTTTTCAGCCACGAAGTAGGTACGCCTTCTTCCGGGCGGTCGCTTTCCCAGGATTTTCCCTTGCATGATGAGTTGGAGTAGGTCGTATTTATCATTACGCATTATGTGACCAAAATACTGCAGCTTGCGTTTCTTGACAGTATTCAAGATCTCTACCTTTTTGTTAACCATCTGCAAAACTCTTTCATTTGACACTCTATCCGTCCATGATATTTTCAAAATTCTTCTGTACACCCACATTTCAAAGGCCTCCAAACGGTTGCTCATATTTTGGGTTAAGGTCCACGATTCCGCTCCGTACAAAAGAACCGAAAACACATAGCAACGTGCCAAACGCACTCTGGTAGCTATCTTAAGCGATCGATTGCAGAGGAGATGGCTTAGTTTCAGAAAAGAGTTACGCGCCTGTTCTATCCGACACTTAATTTCAACGCTATGATCACACTGGTCGTTCACGATGCATCCTAGGTATCTGTAAGAGTGGACTCTCTGAACTACCTGATTCCTTATAACCAGATCAGGTGTTGTAAGGTGCTGAGATTTACCAACGATCATGACTTTTGTCTTTTTCACGTTTATGCTAAGACCATAAGTTGCACTAATGCTGTCTACGCGTTGGAGCAAACTTTGTAAATCATCGAAATTGGACGCAAATAATATCGTGTCGTCAGCATATCGTATGTTATTCAATGCATGACCATTCACTATGATGCCCTCTTCAGCGTTCTCTAAAGCTTCCGCAAATATAGCTTCAGCATACACATTAAATAATAGTGGGGACAGTATGCATCCTTGTCGAACACCCCGCATGATGTCAATTTCCTCTGTCAGCACTTGGTCCACTCGTACTCGTGCTCTCTGCTGCCAATATAGATTTTTGATGATCGCCAAATCTCTCAGATCAAGTCCTATGCCATTCAGAACCTTAACAAGCTTATCATGCTGTACTCTGTCGAAAGCTTTCTCGTAGTCAATGAAACAGATGCATACGCATCGATTCATATCCCAACAACGTTGTAGTAACACCTGGTAACCAAAAAGTGCATCTCGAGTTCCAAAGCCATTTCTGAAGCCAAATTGCGTGTTTGAAATGTTTTCTTCCACTTTTTTGTAAATGCGGTTATGGATTATTTTCAGGAAAATAGTGGTACAGTCACCAGCATTAATATCTGCCACAACAGAGCGTGTAAAAATATCTGACACGTCTTTCCGGCCCTAGAGATAGAGTCGTATCAGATATTTATGCGCGCTTGTTGTGTCAGACATTGGTGCTGGTGACTGTACTATCCGCTCACCAAAAAAATAAAAGAATGCAAAAAAGAAAGAAAGAATGCAAGTTGAAATGTTGGTGCATAGGAGAAATTCGTGTCTAGTCTCCTGTCCAGCGGTGGTGTAGGGGAATAGCACGCAGCACGGATTGCTCAGGATCTGGATTCGATTCCCAGCGCTGGTCTAGTTTCTGCTTTTTCTGTGCATCCATGTTTCAGCTTGTGTTTTCGTGTGAAATATTTAGCGCTTTTAAACGAAAAATTTTACAGCAATTATTGTCTCAAATGTTTCATTAAAGGCGTTGCGTTTTATTTTGGAACTATGAACTATCGGGGTAGGTATTCAGGATTCATTTCATGACCATTCTGTAGAACCATATTTAGGTTAGGTTAGGTTAGTTTTGTAAAAATCCTGAAACATTTACAGTTTCAGAATAAAATGTATTTGGCCAAAGGAAACGTTTGTGCAACAAATCATTTGTGAAAAAATGATATGGTTAGACATTAGTGAATCTAATTTATGTATAACTCTTCTTATCTCGTCTTGTTCTGTGTTCTTGTCTTTGGCTTTTCTTGCTTCAATAGCACAGTTAATTTAGGCCTCGTCCTTATTGGCTACTTAAAAATCATTCGCGCAATGATTCTCAGCGTTCTAACGAAAGCTTTCTTAGCTGAGGCGGAGGATACCTATCATTCATTTCGTTTCATTCCATTTCATTTCATTCGTCACATACTTACTTAATACTCCGTGTATGCATACGATAGGAATACTTCACGAATACTCGCTGAAGCATAACCTAAAAAAACTGGCCAAGTGCGAGTCGGACTCGAGCACTAAGTGTTCTCTACAAATTTGTAGAGCAGAGTGTTAGCAGAGCCCGTCTCCTAAGCAAAATGTACGCACTGTGCATTTTAGGTGCTTACTGACACTGATATGTAGACAAAACGATTAAAGTTTTTAGATTTATCTTTTTGGTTGTTCCATAAGAGCTACCGAATAAGTACACCATAAGTTTTTCAGTTACGGCAGTTTGTAAAGAAACACCTTCTTTTTATGACTGTAACTTTTGATTGCAATGGTTATAAGTTTGATTTTTTCACTAGTTTCAGTTGTACAGGCTGGAGGCCATTGCCTAACGTTTCTGATGCTCGCGATCGCAATCAAATGACATTAGGCATACAAAAACTGTCATTTGATTGCTATCACCAGCCGTCAGAAACGTTAGGCAATACGGCTTAATTATTTGGTATTTATACCAAAATGGTTTGATACCTTCACGCGTTCCTGAAAAAAATAGTTCTGACAGACGGAAAAAAAAGTGATGCTGTAAGGGTTCCGTTTTTTTTCTTTTTGAAGCACGGAACCCTGAAAAATATTCCAGGAGATTGTGACGTAAACTGAACCAATATTTAATCGCCGTAGTTAGGTATTCGGGAGAGCAGAGCAAACAAGTCTGCCTGGAGTTAGGGGGAGTGTGGAAGTGACGAATTAGGTTTCAAAACATTTTGACTAAATAATAGAGGGACAGCACTGGACCCGCGTGGGAACTATGACCCAAGCCCTCTCATTCTGAGAGGAGGCCTGTGCCTAGCAGTGGGACTATAGGCTGGAATGATGATGAATAGAGGGACACGGTTCAAGCAGCAATTTTGAGTAACTAACCACATATAGTATTCACAAACACTTATGGCAGACGGTGCACCGAAAGGTGCAAATGAGATGGCGCACGTCACGTTCTCTCTCACACATGCAGTTTATGAGTGATGTCACAAACACGTAGAGATATGCATTGTTTGGCTATATACCTAGTGCCATCTACGAAGACGCGTGATTTTGTCAAAATTAGCCATTAATGTCATTGTAATAAGAACCACGGCACGCGTCATCGTGAATGACTCCTACATAGGTTATTAGTCGATAGCAATAGATTTCAAGTGGAGTATTTTAAATGTGACGAATAATAATTGATTATTAGTAATGGCACGTACTTATTTAATACTAGCTTTTGCCCGCGGCTTCGCCCGCGTGGAATTCGGTTATCGCGCGCTGTTCCCTCAGGAACTGTGCATTTTTCGGAGATAAAAAGTAGCCTGTGTCACTCTCTGGCCCATAAACTATCTCTATGCTAAAAATCAAGTCGATCCGTCGCTCCGTTTCGACATGAAAGACGGACAAACATACACACAAACACACTTTCGCATTTATAATAGTATGGATTATATTATCTATTACTAAACGAACCTCCTAAGTCCTCGCGTACTTTATAAAGGACTAATTAACACTAGGAATAACGGCCGAATGTACTTTATAAAGTACAAATTGTTCATTGAATAAAGTTAAAAAAAATCCAAAATAACAAAGCAGGTCAACCACGTCCAGGTTTTAAACGCTAAGTTTGTTTTAAAAATGTCAGGACTCAGGAGGATATTCGAGTTTTATCCAGATCGTTATTATCGTTTTTATCAATTTGATAAACACAAGTTAAAAGTGGTTTGGTGTATTTCGCAAATTTGTAGGTCGTCGGTACTCTTTTAATTATAAAAATAAAAAGAACCCATAAAACCTACCGTAATGAAGTTTGGTAAAGAAAGTTTTCTTTAATTGTTGTGAGATCTTTTCCCTTGACAAATTTCATTAGTATTCTAGTGGCCACTTGCCGGAAACACATAAATCTCGAGTTAGCGTTAAGCTTCGTTTAGCAGTGTCAAAATGTATGGAACTGTCAAGCTTAAGCCAGGCTTAACAACTAAATCTAGATTTATTTTTACCTGCAAGTGGGTCTAGGTCAAGGAGGGAATAAATCTTGATTTATTTGGGTCTAACAAAACTTGACAGACAGACAGAGACAACGTAATCCTGTAAACATTCAATATAGTAGTACCTATCATTTGTTATGATGGCAAGTCTCCTGATGGCAAGAGATCATCACCGCCCATAAACATCTGTAACACCATACCAGGGGTATTGCAGATAGTGTAGATTGGAGTAGGTGTAGCTTTGAATATATGAAATAAGTTTAGTTTAGTTATTTCTTACACTAAGGGTCTGTTTCACCATCCATTGATTAATGTTAACTGACGGTTAAATGTGACGCTGTCTCTATTTGTTTTGATCGAGTAGACGGAGACGGCATCATATTTAACCATCAGTTAACACTAATCAATGAATGGTGAAACAGCCCCTAAGTGTAATAGCTTAGCGCAGTTATTCGTTAGGTAATTCGTATTATTCATAATGAGCATTGTGCATTCTCCTTTAGACTGGACCAAGTAGCGATCGGCAGATTTCATATTTGACGAACCCTCGTGGATTTAGCATAAGTTTTATATATGACTAAAACTTTTAATTAATTTTATCTTATTCTTACGAGATGTAATACTTAAGGCCTGTTTCATCACTTGTGGACTAACTTTGAGTGATGGATATCAGTGATGCTGTCTCTGTTTGTTTTGTCTGAATAAACAAAGATGGCATTACTTTTATCTGACACTTAAAGTTAGTCGGCAAGTGGTGAAATAGGCCCTTAGTATCTTATTGTGTTCTAGACGTAAACTGTTAGGTGTAGCAATTTTTCCGTGAATTTGGTAAAAATCTAGTGAAAATTCTATAAAATTACGCAGTGGACTTTCACAGTTGCAAAAATAAAAGAGTATAAAATGGTTTATTGTAATACCAGATGGGCCCTGTAATAAGAGCAAGAAATTGAAACCCAGGTTCTGCTACTCAAACGGAATTACTTTAGTTCTGCAACATTCAAAAATTAAGTAATTTTATCATTACGTTTATTCCTATATTATTTTCAATGTACAGCATCCAATAACCAAGTAACAAAATGACGGATTTTTCGCAACACATTGCTTGTCCAATTAAAAAGGGCCGACAGCGCAAAGGCATAGGGCCGACAACGCACTGGCATTGCTTAAAGCGCTTCGGGTGTCCATGGACAATGGTGATCACTTAACATCAGGTGACCCACTAGTTCATTTGTATTGTATATAATAAAAATCATAACACAAGTTATTTTATTTTCAAAAGTTGTAGAACTAAATTAGCTCTAGATAAAGAGGGGAAGCTGTGGTTTAATTTTTCGCTTCTGTTACAGGGCCCACCTTGTATAAAGTATGTATAAGTAATGTAATAATATGAGTAAGTATGTATAAGTGGCATTTATTTGTTCATTTAAAAGAAAGAAAGAAATAAATCATTTATTCGTAACAAAGTAGCACAGCATAACAAAAAAAAAGATATTAAAAAGTACGAAATTGTACTTATTGTATTGTAATTGTATTTATATCAATAAATATAGCGTATAAGTTGGTATTGTTGATAGAATTCACGCGCTATAAGTACTTTTCTTTTTGTATAAACATAGATTGATGCAATGATTGTCACCTTAGACATATCGGATAATTATTTTTTAGCGAATAATTATTGTAGGCACACCTTGGCTTATCGGTGATATAGGTAATTCGATGATACTACTTTATTATCTTACACATACCTCACTACACAAAATCGACAGCAGCTGTCAGTTTTGATGCTTGCAATCTTGCAGCGATTTAATTGCTTGCATTTCACCATTGCGGGCTCAGCATAAGATAATAAACGAAGCAGAATTACCAAGTATCACAGAAAAGCAAAGGTTTAAAAGGTTTTCATTATCTACTTACGGCACTAGTCCCACTGGCGGCTACAAACTATTAGCGAGTAAAACTATAAACTACAAACGAGTGGGCGAGAGGCGAGAAGCAAGTATAGTTTTGCCACAGGATAGATAATAGTACAAGTAGCTATGATTAGTGAAAGTACTGAAATGCTCTTATTATAACTAAACATAGTAGTCAGACACCTCTATTAACTTATACTCCATTTAAACATTTGAATCTTAACGCTAAAATTTGCATAGGTACGTTTTTAAATGAAACAACGAAACTATTTAATATTGTGTTAACTTCTATACTAAAAACAAAGTAAATACCGGTAATAAATGTACCTGTAGGTATTTTTAGTCCATTTGTGTTCGAAATACAGAGAAACATGTGTTACAATTTGACCGTTATTTCAAACCTTAAATAACTTAAATGGAATAGGTATAGCTAGCGTATAATTTACCATTTCAAATACGTATAAAAACCATTGTTGTGTTAATAGTGGTTAAATAAGCATCACAGCTTTTGCTGTGGGATTAACATAATAAACATAGTCTAAAGGTTAATATTAAAGCGTTATTAAAGTGAAATGTGATATTTTATGAGGCCACCTGCTGGGTTTAATTAAATCATGGAAGAAGAAACGAGGCTGACTTTAGAAAAACATTCTTGTGTTAGCTAGGCACTCATTAGTAAGGCACTGAGTAATAAATAATTTAAACCTTTTCTGCTGATTTTCCTCCATAAGAGTTTGTTAAGTAAGATTTACCTTTGGTTTTTCAAAAATTTCAATTTGAATATACCTACAGGCAGGCGCGGTTTGAAGGGGGGGGGGGGGGGGGGGGGTCACAAGGGACATGATGAATGCAAGCCTCTTCCAACTGAAGCAACTGGAGGTCTATGAAGGAGGAATATGTCCAACAGTGGACGTCTTACGGCTGATATGATAATTGATGATGATGGTGAAGATGCTACTTTGCTCGGTTCGATGTTGAGACTAAGTACGTACTTGATACCACGGGGGTACACGTTACTTTCATATGCACTTTATTTTTCACGCTGATATATCTGTAGCTTCATGTAAGTGTGAAAAATACGTAGTCCCACGCGGAGTCATGAATTCAAATAACAGACAAGTGAAACCGCAGATATGGATTACACTAGATTACGCAAATACGTAATGTGTATGTGTAGATGTGTTTTTGTTGCTTTTTATTTTCTGATCTACTGTTAATGCACCACCTGCTGTAAACTAGTCCTTCCTTCTTTCTGTAATAAGGTTGCCTGGAAGAGATCGCTCTTAAGCGATAAGGCCGCCTATTGCTTACCTTGTAATTTTCTCTGTGTACCTGTTTTCTGTATCGCTTATTATTTCTGGTGTACAATAAAGAGTATATGTTTTGTATTGTATTGTAATTACTTCGCGTATCTCCGAACCCCGACCAAACGTCGGGGTTGGCCCCATACAAAAACTGACTAATCATGTCTAGTGACTGACTCGAGCCCCATGGCTCGGGCGGGCCGCGCATTTGAATCGATTTTGCGCGGACATCGGGGAATCCACATCGCTAATTCGCCCTTGAGACGTCACAGTAGATATAAAAAAGTGGCACGGTTGGTTTTCATACAGATCGAGGTGTTTGCGTTATCTAGCGTAATCTATATCTGTGAGTGAAACGGACAATTTCACTGACACTTACTGCGAACTATGTTTTAAATAAAAGCATCTCTGATACAAAAAGCTTTCACAGGTTTCATGTGTATATTTCATAATGTACAGTGGAAGAAACTAAATCGCGTACCCGGGTGGCACCTTTTTAGTATCAACTTCGCTGTGACTTCTTTAACAGATATATGGAAATGACAATATGATATCAGTAGTACATAGTATCCACACGGGTGCGGGATTTAGTTTATTTGACTATATACAATCTGATAACACGTTGTCATTGTCACACACAAATTCGTTTATTTTATCACAATCGCGAGTTTCCGCGAGGAAACTGTGCAATTTTCTAGGATTATATAAGAACAATTATATAATTTTACTTTTATTTAAAGAAACCAATAGGATTCCTTTATCTTTTCGTTTTACAGTAAAAGTACCTACAACTAAGCATTAAGTAAACCCTGACATAACGAAAATAAAACACACTTTTTAAATCAATGATTTTAAATAAATTTTACTTAGAAAAAATTAATTTATAACCTTTTGTCCACCCAAATCACGGTATCACAGTAATTTTGTATTTTAAATGAATACGTGAAAGGTTTGATTTTTGTCACATGTCGCTATGAAACAAAACGTCAGAGCATCAGAGCCAAAAAAGTTGCGGACGCCAGGTGGCGCTGATGTCGGGCATAGAGCCAATAATAGTGGAAAGTAGGATAAATAGTGCTTATTATATGGCAAATTAAGTATGAAAAGCTCACGTACGTGGGAACGCCGCAGGTGGGGATCCGATCGAGGGCCATTGTAATAAGCTACGTGTCATTGTAGAGATAATGGAGGGCACTCATTAAGCCTAACAATAGCTTTCAGATGTTTTTCATTTGTTTTGACAGATGAGCGTGCTTGATTAAGGAGGTACTGCTGTATTAAAGTGACTAGATGCGTGTTTTTGAGACGCGCGTTGTCTAAGGAGGTACTTTGTGGCAATTTGTGGCTCTATTACCGGTTGTACCTTGTTTTGCCTAACAACTTTTTGTCTATTTTCAGATTGCCCAGTGTTATAAATATAAGTTCGATCAACTTACTTAAATGAAAAAAAAAAAAAATTTTGGGTAGGTATCTGAAGTTTTCAGTTATTGTACTTAACACCTTGTGTACACGACCTTAATGTTAAGTGTATAAAGTCGTGTAGGTATACATATTTTTGTAACTTTGACCGTGTCGATATCTTTGCACTCGACTGTACATGGTTTTATCATAGAAAGACCTCTATTTTAGGCCGTACCCTCTTTTCAATCGTCTGGCAACCCTCGTTTTGTATCGCCGTGCAACCCTGGTGCCAAAACCCCTATCAAAATATAATGCAACGTTTCTCCGGCTCATCGCACCCACTTCGCCCGATTTGGATAAATGCTACCAATTTCACGGCAACGGAGCTCAAAGGAAAGGTGACAAATACACTCTTTAAGATGGTAAATTTGTATGGGAATGGGTCGCGTCGTGTATTGGTTATGCAAAGTGCAGGGTACTGTGGATCAGGTAAGGAGGGTTAACGGAGGTTATTTTGAGGTATAAATATGGTTAGGTAGATGTTTTGCATAGAAAAGAAAATGATATTGACTACTTTCAAGGTGGCCAACTTACAAGGTGTTATGGAACTAAACAAAATGCACGAAGCGCCGACATCGGAAAGGGGCTCTACCACAGAATACATAATAGTACAAAGCCACTACTAACCCACCCTCGGTTGATCGACTCACACTTGGCCGGTTTTCTTCTCACACTCCACCGCCACAGGTCTGAAAAAAGTAAACTTCAATATGGCCGTCAATTCGTACGACAAAGCAGATATAGTCTTCCAATTTCGGAATTAAATATTATGCTTAATGGTTTTGCATCGAAAAAAATCGGATCTCAATCTGCATACGGCGCCACCTGAAATTCCAATTAATTATTGTAATAAAATGAGTGGAGTTTTCATATCCATTAGTATGAAATTTATTATTTCGTATCACATGTTAAAATGAAAAATGTACGGCTATACGGTGGGTACCTACTGAACTGAAGCTAATTGAGAGAGCACGATTAAAGCCCAGTGCTGCCTCCTTAACTGTTAAGGACCACATTATACCATTATTCAAAACTACCATACTGTACCGTACCGTACCATAATAATATACGAGTACTACATTGTATACAAAAAGAGTTACCAAGTATTTTTTTTTTACCTTTGACGTAATTTCGTCATTTGTTTTAAAAGGGTCTATAATCGACTGGTAGAAAATTGTTAGTCATAATGTAATGTTTGACATAACTCTTTTTTTCTCTCTCATTTTTTTCAGAGTTGTTATAAAACAAACCTAACCTAACCTATAGAGATCTAGAGGACACCCATTAAAAAAAAAATGAAATCTGTTCGGTTTCAGCGGGAAAAAAAATTATGACTAACAATAATTATGACAAACATTACATTTTGACTCATAAGATTAGGCAGTCAAAAGGATCCCGTTTTAAAAGTATACCTTGATGTGGCGATCTGCTTCCTCTATTTTATTCTACTCAGAATGTTATTTAAAAACTGAACGGAAGATGACTCACAATTTTTCCTCTTCAATTCTCCATTAATAAAAAGATAATATTGGCACGAATTTCCCATCAAGCGATTTAAACAAAGCCAGGCGAAATGCGACATGTTCATTCATCAATACGGGGACCGCAAATCATCGGCCATTTTGAGCTGGCCGCCATTTTGGGGACGTGACAGCGCTCAGATGGATGCATTTGTTTCCGACTCGGTGACTTTGCGTTCATAATGCGACGGTTTTAATTGTTTTGATGAATGTAGGTACCTACTCATTAGTGAATATTCAGCCAGCTAGAATATTATCCTTGCTAATATTATAAATATGAATGTTTGTGTTTCAGTACTTATGTAATTGAGTCCTCTTCCAAAGGACTCTACTCCATTTGTCTAAAGCCTTCTGCATGTTTTAATATTATATTAAGTCTTAAACCAGTTTAGAGTAGGTACATTAAGAATACAAGTTATACGGTGAACAATAGGTGATTTTACTGCTAAAAGCGATCTATTTCAGGCAACTTTTGAAAATAAAATGAAGAATGACACAATTTAAGTAGGTGGTGCATTTATCATTATACTTTTTCCTACATTTAGTTCATAAATAAATATATTTTATACAACATATTTAATTATTTATTACTTATATCGATACATTAGGCATATACTAATTTAGTACCCAATACAACTAGCCGAATTCATACATAAGTCTGGTAAGGGTTAAGTTAATAATATTTTTTATTGATAAAATAAGTGTAGTTTATTAATACAAGCTTATCCAGATGAGGCGATTTATTTTATATTGCGTCCAGATGACGCGTTTTACGCGCGTTCCTACACTGGGAGGGATTGCCAGTTATAAAGGAGGACTCGCCATGGAGTCGCGCGTGGTAGTGGACGCAGCAATGGCGCCTGTCAACTCGCGCGGCGCTCGCGCGTAGTACGTGCGAGTCGAGAGTCGCGGTCATTGCACGCGATTTACGCGCGAGTTGCGAAACGCGCAGCATCATCTGGACGGGATATATGTAGCCCCAGTAGCTCGGGAACGCGCGAGTGGACACGCGCGAGTCCACTCGCGCGTAAATCGCCTCATCTGGACACGCTAGCGTCAAAATCAATCTAAATCAGTCCATTATTTAAAAACTTGTGTCTTGAAATTAAGTTCAATATTATTAGGACACAGAATAAAGCATCAGTTTTGCTCTAATGGGTTTTTAAACGCAGAAGTATTTGCATAATTCAATTCCCTCGGGAACGAACTTCGGTCCGACATTGACGGTTGGCGCTTGGAAAGGGTATTCGGTAATACTTTAGAATAAAAACACTGAATGAAAAACGTTTTTCTTATCCAGAACATAAATAAAACAATAGGGATGTTGACGCCGTTATAAAATAATTCGAAGACACAACTCCAGTAAAAAAACGCTTTATTTTAGCCCTGAAAATCAGATTAATTTTCGATTTCCTGTAAAATTAGATTTTTTGTAGCCTTAAAACAAATAAATAGTTAGTTGATTGAGTTGCCGGATGATGACGTCATAAGTCGCTATTGCCATTGGAACTCTATGGGAGAATTGTGTTTTGACAGCTCATAAAAAGTACGTCAGTTGATTGGTGGTGTCAACATTCCTATTAAGTACCTACTTTGCTCACCCGCGACCGTATGATAGCTATGTACGTTTATGCAAGAAATGTATTTGCATGCAGTTTCTCTACCTTCACACTGTAAGAACACACAAATCACACAGACTCATCCATCACTACCACCACACTGCACTGAACCAGAGCTCATCTTTAGAGCAATACAACCGTTCACCGTGCTACCAGATGTTAGACTAACAAACCAAAAGAAACATTTAATTTTGTCTCTGTAAATCCCCAAATATCCACTTTATTTTCTTAATCAAACTACCCACAAAAATTAATAAATTTTAAATGTCTCATAAAACGTTATAAAAACTGGTATATAACGTAAGTAGGTAAGTAGTGTATAACGACATATTTACGTAAACAAGCAGAAATACTTGAAGCAGACAGTCTGAGTCTGCCCAGGGCTAAAAGTTGACTCGCAGTTCGCAATTTTTGCAACCTTTTTGTAACAGGAACTTTCACGTGCAGCTTTCCCGCTGAATTTTTTATTTCCCTTGCAGAGAGAATGCCGTTTTATTCGTATTTTGTATTTAAAATTCGACGTTTGGATGAACTCGGTGTGTGCAGACGTTTTTTAAATTTCGTTCTTGAATAATTTTTTACTCAAATAAGTACCTACGAATAAATAATTCCTAGGAATTACTCGCATCGACACAAAACGCACACATACTTACCCTACACATAATAATACTCATACACACTAACACTAATTCACTCTTGTGGACTCCTGATTTGAAATTTGTAAAGTATGTTTCGCTAAACTGTATTTCTGTGGACATCTATTGGCGTTTTGTTTACGAGTAGTACCCTAGCCCCATTATAATCTTCGGTAGTATTGCTGTTGATGCCACAGATAAAATAAATAAATAAAATTATAATGACGCTGTTTACCAAAAAAAAATTTTTTTTCTATTTGCACAAGTAAAGACGATTCCATACATTAGGTATATTGTTATTTGAAGAATTATGTTGAACATAACACAAACACTTCCTTTTATATTACAATATTATATTCACTACCTATATCTCATTAAAAGTATCAAAATAGTCACATGAACTGATTAAGTATAAACGTAAGAACAATGTTGTAAGTATCATTATTTTTTTATTTCCATAACATTAACAATCCCTTGTTTAGATATTTTTGATACGGCAGTATAACGTAATTAACACTTTCATTTCGGCCCAGTAAGCCAGTATGCTAGGTTGAGTGATATGATATCTGCTCCTCAGTCCTGTTGGTGAGTATTGGTGAGTTAATCCTTTATATCTGAAAGGCGACTTAACTCGGCTAGGTAAAACGCTTACCTGAGCTGTTAAATAGACGAGAATAGATAAAATTAACTTAAAAAAATATATATAGTTAGCAGTGTTACATAACTACATGACATAACCATAGCACATAGGTATAAAGATCAAAAGGGGACGATACGTTCGGCTGTGGAAGTGATTGCCAATTGCCCTATAATCCAGGATGTATTGCCAAACATTGAAACATCTGCTACCAGAGCAGAGATTATTGTCTAACGCACTCGGAATTACAATCGTTTTCACCACTTCTTTCTGTCATACAGTAAGTTTAGAGCGAGGGTATAAAGAAATGGTGAATGCGATGGCCAGCGCTCTGATAGACAATACGGATACTCATCGCACAAACCGAGTTAACTCTTCAGGGACTGAAAAAGTTCACCGCAAAATATAAAAAAATTGCAATTACTCTTTTGCTCCTGTCTTGGATTCCAATGTAAGGTCTAACAAATAATTCCAACGTCCCAGTGCTCGTCACGCTAAGCCCAATGCCATAGTCTGCCACATAATAAACGAATCTAAAGGTTCGCCTTTGTCGTACATGAAATGGAGGACATCATCCTCAATACCTAATAGATGACACTAGGTGTGGGGTCGTTACGTGATTTGAGCGAAACGAAACGAAACTGGGGACAAGATTCATGTCACTGGTTACTAAAACCAGTGATTTTAGTAACCAGTTTCTTTCACTGCCTGCAGTGACGCGTTATGTGACAGTCACTGTAACTGAATTAGAAATGAAACTAGTATTTAACGTTATTTGTTCCAAGCTATTGAGCTATGACGTAATTTGTCACAAGCATCATTTTTCGGAATAATGTCAATAATTTCATAACGTAAGAATCGTTTCTTTGGCGTTATATAAAGTTAAAGTTATAATTTTTAGTCTGTGCTACTCATGACGTCTGTCATGTTGAGGCGAAAATCACATCATTACAAAAAACACCACTCACTGAAACCAGTGATTTGGTTATTCTGCACGTCACCAGTTACTGTATACGGTGCCGTGAGATAACGTCCACCTTTAGACGAAACCATGCTGTCATCTCTATTACTAATAACATAAGATTAAAAATGCCAATTATTGGGACAGTGACGAGCACTCGTACGTTTACCTTACAAAACTCCAGTTTCGATAAAGCAACTTCCGTAACCCCGCTCTTAATCACAATCCTAAGCCTACGCGACCCCATTTTACATTTCAAAAGGAAGCAAACATCTTCGGTAAATAAAAATAGGACAAAGCAAAGACAATGAAACAGCTCCAGGTGTATACCTTGGGATTGAACCTCCACATAGATTAAACGGGTGACAGAGACGTGAGCGATGGCGGCCCTCCGCAATGTGATGTATTTTCCATCTAACTGAATTATAGGTAACGTTTAAACACATGTATGTAAACTACCAGGTAAATTTCCTAATTTAGTGACGGTTCCTACAGTAGAATTGACAATAAGGCTGATTGTGGGAAAAGCTAGCGGAAAAACGCACTGTTTGGCACAAACGTGTACTAGAGGCTCGGAAGTATAGCGATAAAACCTGGTTAAAGACACTTGCTCACGGTGGATGCAGGCCGCTGCCAACCCTATGTCCAACAGCAGATGTTCTAGGTACGGCTGAGATGATGATGATGGTGATGAAAGACACTTGGTAACAAGAGATGGAAACGACAGCAGGGTGGTTTTGTACAACCTCTGCTAACTTCTCTTGTCAAGCTTATGGACGAACATGTTCTCACAGCGGTCTAGTCAGCCACGAGTCGTGCACAAATAACACGCCATTCGTCTGAAACAGACGCTTAGGCCGAAAATACAAACAGAAACATAGATGCACAGAAAAACTAGAAAAAGAGACCAGCGCTGGGAATCGAACCCAGGTCCTCAGTATTCCGTGCTGCGTGCTATACCCCGACACTACAACTAGAGAGGAGTACAGACACTAATTTCTCCTATGCACCACATCTCAGCTTGTTTGTTTCTTATTTAGTCACTTTAGCAGCGACCCCAGCGAATTCTATGTTTTTAGCCCTTATTGAGAAACTTTCAACACTCCATCGGAAGTAACCGCTCACCTGGACAAGAGATGTCGCTATTAAGCAATCAAATTAAGATTGGTTTTTGGAATCGTTTTCTGGTTTTCCTGTGCATCTATAATATCTTTCAGTTTAAATTTGTATTGGATTTTACGGGATGGCCGTAAAAGTAACAAAATTTTGAGTTGAACTCCAAAAACCAATCTTAAGACGCATAGGCCTAAATGACGATGATGAATTTTAAACAATTGTGTTAAAGCATCCATTGTGTCCATTGAGCCTTGGGGGAGGCCTATGTCCAGCAGTGGACGTCTTTCGGCTGATATGATGATGATGATGATGATCCATTGTTAACTGAGCTAGAAACTCAAATTTTGTATCACGTTTAAATTTTCACCTTGTGTACTGTAAATGTGTATTCAAATATTCCCCAATCTCATTTCCAGTTCTTTAGTTCGCAGAATGGCGACAAAAGGCGACTCGGTAGAATAAAATCCATTTCGCAAGAACGTCCAAAGCTAACCTGGCAACACAAGTCTTCAGTGAGAAATAGTCGGTAATATTTTGTACATGTATGTTTGTTGATAAATTCCGACTCTATTCCGGGTTAGCCGTTCTTCATTTCCGGCTGTCGCTTACACCGTTAAGAGCAGTCATGCTGGATATTTTTACCGAGATATGCATTTTTTTGCCTCTTATACAAATTATCGTTACAGCTTATAGTTACAACTAATGCGATAGTGTAGCAAGTTTATAGTAACAGATTCTATATAAGTAGAGCAATTTTCGTAAACTCGGATAGAAAATTTAGTAAGTGCTTCATTTCGCGTTCTTTATAACAAAATAATAATATTGAAAAAAGTAACTCATAAAAACAAAAGTAAAACCGCCTTAAGATAACTTAGAAACTGAAATGAAAAAAAAAGTACTTTTCCGATCCCGAAAATTCCGAATTTCAGATTGATTTTACAGTTTCAATTCCGACTTTAGTTCCGAGTTCCGACACTTAGGGCATAGTAAAAGTGTACTTAGGGCTTGGTTTGCCACCTGTCGACTAACTTGTAAGTGTCAGATAAAAGTAATGCCGTCTTTGTTTATTATCGGACAAAACAAACAGTGACGGCATCACACTTATATCCGCCATTTAAAGTAAGTGGACAAGTGGTGAAACAGGCCTTTAATATCAATGTTTTAAGATTTTTTCCATAAAAATGTTACTTTGTAATATATAATTATTTTACAAAATTGGATTATTAAGTAAAGAGTTGCGGCCCTTTGGTTATTTTTACCGATAAACACGATAATCTTAAACTATTATTAACCGTATAAATAAAACAGAAAACAACATGCGAACACCCAAACGATATACCAAGCGCATTCTAGAATAGAATGACGATACAAGGTCGCGTTCGCTTTCACGTCCGCCCGCGCGTTTGACAAGAGCTGAGTCCCTGGTACTACGTGACTCAGCGCGGGCGGTGATAACCAACGCCTGTCATATAGTTTGCGATAACTTAGCGACAGTCGCTATTCCGTGACACTATGATAATTCTGATCAGAGAAACAGAAATAGTTTATATGCAAGAGTCCTTATTGTCTAATGCTCTAGCGGTCGTGATCGCATTCACCATCCCGTTTTGGCATCATCCTATATCGTTTGACAGAGAGAATAGGGATGATAACGCCGTTAAACAATAATTCGAAGGCACAACTCCAGTAATAAAACGCTTTGTTTTAGCCCTGAACACCAGATTAATTTTCGATTTACTGTAAAATTAGTTTTTTTTTGCTTTAAAACAAATAAATAGTTAGTTGATTGAGTTGCTGGATAAGTGACGTCATAATTCTATGGGAGAATTGTGTTTTGACAGCTCATAAAAAGTACGTCAGTTGATAGGTGGTGTCAACATCCCTATTTTATTGTAGAATGATTGTGACCCCTGCTTTAGACAATAAACTGTAGAGTGTAAGTCCATTACTTTGCCGTGTGACGCACGTCTCGCCTAGTGGGTCGACGAAAACATGCATTTTTATAAAGCGCGGACATTTCTCCCTGCCGTCCTCTCTAATGATACGTCACCGAGGGCAGAAGGGCTACTCCGAAACACAACGTTCGAAGTTCGTGTCGTGCGATCCCTCTCGCTCTCGTATTAAATAGTTAAAGTGTGAGAGGGACCACACGACACGAACTTCGAACGTTGTGTTTCGGAGTAGCCCTTCAGGTCCGAAATGCGAATACAACTGCGGACAAAGATTAAACTTTTTTTGGCTAAAGGTATAGAGCCTTTCAGCCAGTATTAGTTTTTTTCAAAGGGTTTGTTTAATTTGTGATGTTCGCATGTATGTACTAGAATTTGTGATTTATAATTTTGAGTGTTTTTTTAGAATTTTGTAAATGTTGGGTCTTCTTACCCAGACAACTTTTTTTATACAGATTCTTCGTCAAAATCAATACCTAGTGCTTGTGATTTTGAGTAAGAATGACCCAGAATTACCAAATAAAAAAATGGATATACTCAAAATGAAAACGCTCATTTGACCGCAGATTTAAATGCATAAAACCATTAAATCTGGTAATTGAATTAAAATGTACACACACACGCTCGCGCACGCTCGCACGTTCACACGTATGCAATGCACATACGCACAGGTATAACAAAATCTATAGGTAGAGTCATTCACGGTGACGCCTGCCGTGGTTCTTATTACAATGTCATTAATGTCTAATTTTGACAAAATCACGCGTCTTCGTGGATGGCATTATATATAGTCACTACTTTGAAAAAATCTCGTATCTTCTTAAAACAAGACGTCAACAAAATTGAACCTTGACATTATGGTCATAAAGTGCACTCAGAAAAATCATACGTTTAAGATACGAGTTTTTTTTAAAGTAGTGACGATATTCCGTATAGAAACTGAACGGGTAACAATAGTATTTTAAAATGTAATAAATTCAAGCATTAGCTCGCTTTTCGAGCTTTCGTATCTTCTGAAACACTGAAAAAGAAGCGATGTAGAGCAGCAAGGTCAGTCCGCGTCGCCTCTTAGTTATCTACGACTGTTACTTCTAGGTCTTTACGAACCTTTTGTTCGGGTTCCGTTTTAAAATGAGTACCCAAGCGAGCGAGTTTCACTGGAAAATATGAAAATACTTACGCGGTTTCCCAAAGATAACATTAAACTAGATCGATTGTTCTGTCGACCGGTTTTTTTTTCAGATTTTAAATATGAACCACGCCGTCGGCGATATCTTTGCTTCTCTTTCTCTGTACTGAAAAAATACTACTACATAAGTATGTAGTTGTGCTAAATACTAGTGGTGTATTTGTATTTTTATGTGTATCGAATATGTGTCAATAAATGTTTCTCTTTCTCTCACTCTCTCATTTAATGACACTGTTATAAATCTGTAAAAAAATCTCATTGAGTTTCTTGCTGAATTTTTCTTTCTTCAAGAGAATAGTCCATATTAATGAAAGGAACCCTAAAACTGCACCGAACAGAGAGAGCACTTTGCGTTTTAAACTTTCAGAAGGTTCCGCATCAGATCCTACCGATTTATTGGCCTTTTGGTTCAAACTGCCGTATGTTCACGAGGGTTCCTTCAGAGCCGTATTAGAATGTATAGCAAGTGCTCGTTACTCTAGAAAAAGGTCTTTGTAAATGTACTAATAAATGTATAAAAAAATTAGAGACAAGACAACTCATACAAATTCGTGTGTAGAGACTACTATTTAGAGAGGGGCACTTGAATAATAATAAATGATGCACTAGCATACCTTAAATCTAGTTTATTAAATATTTAGTTTAAGTGGATAACCAGAAGCCATACGATAAATAAATAATGAGAAGAATGGTGTTTTATAATGTTTTAATGTACTTAAATAGAATGTCACTTATGATCATGTTCATACGTACGTAACTACTTTCGAAGACTTATCAAATACGACACTTTGACACTATTAAATAATGAAAGATCCCAAAATTACTATGTTTCGCCCTGCGATAATCGAAGTTCGCATCGTACTGTTCCACTGACGCTAATATTACTTAATACGTGAGAGAGGGACGGTACGATACGAATTTCGATTTTCGTAGCCCTTTTGAAACCCAATTAATCTATAATACAGACTAGTTGGCGCTAGTATCGTGAGACGTTTGACAACTTTGACATTTGAGTTACGTTTGTAATGAGGGCTATCGTTTTTTCTCTCACTAGATGGCGCCACTGTTGCGTGAGCTTTTTAAAAGTCTGTTATAACGGCCGTGAAAACAAAGTTTAGATTAAAATCATATTTAATTAATTGTAAAACAGTGCCATAAACATATCGAGCAACCACAGTATTGCATAATCCCGTTTTGTTCGGAAAAAAGGGAGGACAAAAGTTTTCAAAAGACAAAACTGTCTCAAATTACAGACGTTCATTGCCCCTTATCGCATAATTGCCATAATAATGCAAAATATTCACAAAATTATTCTAAATAAACCCGCGTAGGTCACCCAAAAACTATGAGATTTGACATTTCGTTGACCTCACGCTACACTAGCGCCTCTAGCGGCAAATTCATTCGCGATAGCCCCCATTGGCTAAGAGCATTTATACCTGCTGAGCTGGCAACATTGCATTTTTTTTAGTTCTTCTCGATTATTTCATAAAAAATTAATGAAAATTAAAAATGTTGTCTGATACAATACTTATTAACATATAAGTTAATGTGTCTACTCCAATAATTATTAGTAATAGACTTTTATATTCTTTAAAAACTAATTAATATTCATGAAAGGTTTTTAAAGAAAGGAAAAGTCAGTAACGTATAATTATTGGAGTAGACACAGTAACTTATATATTAAGAAGTGTTCTATCAGACATTTTTAATTTTTATTCAATTTTCATGTAATAATCGAGAAAAACTAACAAAAATGCAACGTCGCCATCTCAGCAGGTATAAACGCTCTTAAATAACTAAAGAAGACAATCACAGCAAGACTAGCCTCAAACGCTTCACGAAAGTAACGCCATCTAGCGATATTTTGCCCCTCAAAAAGCCTTTATTGATCATCAGTCAGAAACTGTAATGGTCAAAATCACGAAGAAAATTGTTATTAACTACAAAAAGGTTAGTTTCGTTTTTAGTTCACTATTCTCTTAGTTAGTATAAAATTAAATAGGTAGGGTATGTCTGTGAGGACTATTAAATAGCTTTCCGAACATGAAAATGGCATTTGAGTAACAAGAAATAAGTTTTATTTATCAAACACTTCTAAGAGATCGACCATTTCGTAAAACAAGAAAATTATACATAATAATTATACAAAAATATAAATACTAATTACCTGTGTCGTTAGCTCAATTATATCTCAACTTAAAATTGAAGCTTTGTATGAAAGTTGACAAAAAGAATATGTTATGAGTCTCCTTTGATTATTTCAGTTAAATATGAAGAAATTATGTTTTCTTACTAAGTACTTACACATTATTTAAGCCTGTAATTAATTTGTAGATAGCATTTTCCGAATTAATTAGTCATAAACCTAACATTTTCATTAAGACTGGTGAAAAATATTTTGCTAGGAATCCTTGAATGGTAGTTGTCATGGACAATAATGTATCCAAACGGCAGGTTTGCGTCGAAACCGTCGTGGATACAGCTGTCTCCCTCTGGCTCATCAAAACAAGGAGAAGTCTGGTCACCCTGCTCTCTTGTTTCAACTGGTTTTGGTGTGTATTGCTGGCCACCCTGCTCTCTTGTTTCTATTGCTTTTGGTGTGCATTGCTATAAACGGAATTTTTCGAAAATTTAATTCTAAAGAATAAATCATCTATTATTTCCAATTGTACTTATACAATGTGTTTGTACCCTCTGGATAAAGAGGAGTAGAATGTTTTAATAGAGTATGTATTTATAATCTACTAGCTTATGCCCGCGACTTCGTCAGCGCAGATGTATGATATCACGCGGTGGCGCCCTCTATCGGAATGAAAAGTATCCTATGTTGATCCTTGAGGCTTAAACTATCTCTATACAAAATTTCATCAAAATCAGTTCAGTGGTTTCGACGTGAAAGCGTAACAGACAGACAGACAGACAGAGTTACTTTCGCATTTATAATATTATAGTAGGGAAGTAGGGATTAGTAGGGATGTATGTAGGTACTGTCACCTACATTAATCTGCCGCAGCGTGAGCGTGCAAAAATATTTGAGACGTCCTGCCGGACATAGTAATAAATGGCTACGACTCTATTATCTCAGATTATCAGATATATGCATGCTTTGCTGTGTTAGATATTATTGCTGGTGACTGTACAAAGCCTCATACCAAACGCCACATTGATGGAGAAATTACTGGTGTACTATTTAATACTACGGAGCAGCCCGTATAGATAATCCATACTATTATTATAAATGCGAAAGTGTGTGTGTTTGTTTGTCCGTCTTTCACGCCGAAACGGAGCGACGGATCAACGTGATTTTTGGCATAGAGATAGTTTATGGCCCGAGAGTGACATAGGCTACTTTTTATCCCGAAAAAATGCAGTTTCCGAGGGAACAGCGCGCGATAACCGAATCCCACGCGGGCGAAGCCGCTTGCAAAAGCTAGTATATTATATGTACATGTTATATGGGGTATGCAATACCCCTGATGTTGCAGATGTTTATGGGCGGTGGTGATCTCTTACCACCAGGAGACCCACTTGCTCGTTTGCCTTCCAGTCGAATAAAAAAAAAAATATATTATATGTATACAAGAATTGATCATTTAAAGGTATTAGATTAGATATTTGACGTTGAGCTAAAGTTATTATAAGCTGATAAATAAAAGGTACCTTATCTTCAGACAGCACAGTGAATACCGTTGATTCTTCAGAAAAATCTTCATCACTGTCATCATTGCTTTCAACTTCAGTTGATTCTGCAAATGATGTGTTGATTTCTTCAGAACTATTTCCAGCTACTTCTGCTGTAAAATAAAATAGCGTACAGTCAGCAGCAGAAGTGGAGCGGTTGTGGTATTTAAAACGATTTAAACACTCTTCTATAGTCTTGGGAGTAGAGTCGTTTGTAGATAATTTTGAACCAGAGATGTTATGGATATAACATTTCGGATCTGGATATGGATACGGATATATGTCAAACATACTCATAATACTGGTTTCAGTTATGGTTACGGATTATCCGATAGTTTCGGTTTCGGCTACGAATATTGGATTTTTAAAGAAAGAAAGAAAGACATTTTTTTTATTGTATTTTTATTTATTAATTTGTTATTAGAATAATTTAACAAACACGACATGTAATAATGATTACCAATAAATGCTATGAGTATGAGTATTTTCTTTTGTACAAATAAAGAGTTTGCTTTCTAGGAATGACTTGACTAACTTACTAAGTTGGATTACTCTTGGCATTAGGACGAACGATTCCTCCTCCGAGTTATCCGAAATATCTGAAAAGCATTCAACTAATTGGAGCTCGATGGAGAAAATAGGAAATCGATATTATTAAAAATTTTACCCTAGACAAATAACAGGCATACGTCTGCAAACAAAATCCGATAGCAATTTTTAAATAATACATAAAATACTATATTTGAAAGTGGTAATAAATCTGTGTATCACTACTAAATTATCGTTCGCACAAAAGTTTCAATCAATTCAATAGATTCAATACAAAATTATAATTTTAGCTACTTGCTAAAATTTAATTTTTGATAAAAATAAGTTTTTGGTAAAAAATATATTTTTAATTCAAGCTTTTTCGTGCTAACTGTACTTTTTAGAAAGAAAGAAATATATTTATTCACAACAGCGATTGACAACACTACACAAGACAACAATATTATTTAACAAGTTAAAACAAACTTTGCTGCATCACCTTTAAAAGATACCTTATTCCAAATTCTTTTAAACTTGTGCAATTTTCACTCAAAGTTTTAACCTTTTTCTTTTGTCTAATGGTGACCACAGTTAATGCAATGTGGTCGAATTATAACAGTAACTTTAGAACGTGAAAGAGTTCAGTATTGTTGGGACCAACCTGATGACAACATATTTCTGTCTACAGTTTGCAGAATACTCAAAGATGGTGTTCGTTTCTTCATCCAGCTTAAATTTGAAGCATCTGAAATAATAACATTAAGAAGAAATTATTACAAAATATTGAAACAAACAAAAATTCATGGAAATTATTTTCTAGCCGTTTGGAATCGGTGCCTTAGCTCGAGCCAGCAGGATTGATAAAAGTCTCAAGAAGAGGTAAAGTGTCGAGTGTAGATCCACTCTCTATCCTTCTTTTTTGAAGTTGGTTAAAAAAAATCATGGCAGCTGGTGTCTTTATAACATTTTTAATTGTTGGTCTTGCCGCTTAGCAAGTTGTTGACTTCATCCCTGTAGAGTCGGATCGCGCCGTAGAGCAGGATGGAGAAGCTGCGTAGAGAGAGACGGTTGCGAGGCGCCCGGTCTCGACGCATCCAACGACCGATCTCACTGCTAAAAAGAGAAAAGATGATTGAGTTCTGATAACACTAGGACTTACAATATTGTATTAGGAATACAACAAGATTTATTTATTTATTCCAAGAAAAATTACAGCATAACAAGAGATAACAAAAAGATGATTGAAGATTGTTAAGATGTAACAATAGACTGTTTTAAAACAGTAAAGACGCGATTCTCTAATGGATTTTATATGATAATAATGAACTGTTATGTCTTTTATTAGCCTAATCAACTAATGTTTCCTTCAATTAATTTTCATTACATTTGCACAATTCACAAATGTATACGCGCATGTGTGTGCCCCCTGCTTTGTGACAGATATTTTTTATCTGTGAAATGTGTTGCCATTTTTTTTTATTTGCCTGCGCCCTTGGCCCTTGACTCACTGGCCTGCAGGGCTACTACGAAACTCGAAGTTCGTATCGTACCGTTCCTCTCGCTTTCGTATTAAATAGTATAAGTGTCAGAGAGACCGCACGACATGAACTTCGAGTTTCGAGTGTCGTAGTAGCCCTGCTTGGCCATAACGAAGTCGGAAATTCGACCTTAGAATCGTGCTGTCCCGCTAAAGCTTATATTATTTAACACGAGCGTTAGAGGGATAGCACGATGCGGACGTCGATCGGATTTCGTAGTAGCCCCCCGGCTATTAAAAGAACGGTAATTATCCGTCCCTTGTCAAAGAACGACTGAAATTCTTTATTTATCTTCAATTCCTCACCAATCAGACTCTTAAAAAACATTGTTCAGGCAATGGACATAATCTCGGTTCATTTACTCGAGCTAAGCTGGTCGATAGCTAGATCGGCACGGACACATTCATTCGGGACTAAAAACACATTACAGCAGCCAATTAACGTTGAAAACTAGATTGTGGAAACATTGATAAACCGATCGCCATCCTGGTTCCTTTTACCAGTATTCTTAAAATAAATGGGCTAGCCATCGGCTTTGAAATAATCCAAACAATAATAAATACGAATGTGAAAGCGTTTTCTAATAATTTTATTTAAACTTTGGCTAAATTTTAGGGTGCAACATAGCACATCTCTGGTGGAAAGGGTGCCTTACTCAAATTCAAATGATTGTTATAAAATGTAGTATGGAGAGACACTGAGTAGAAGATTCAATAGTTTTATCCCGGAAAAATTATAATAATTCTTCTCAGACACGCACACACACACATAATATTTGCAAATAACTACACATTCTAGACCCAGCTATCACGGGTGTATTTTAAAAGCAAAAATTAAAACAACGTACCATATTTCAGGCAGACATATTTCTTCGTTTCCTTCTAATTTTATTTGATGACCAGCGCGCCAAGCTTTCTTCAGTGTTTTATTTTTCGCTATGTTTTTGTTATAAAAAGCCATTTTCAGTTTAATTGTGAATTTAATATCGTGGAAACACCAATTCTGTCTTCATTAATAAACGAAGTGAATTGTACGTTTGATTTTTTTAATCTACCCTCGCAATTGTAATAAAGGCAACGGTTTTTTTATTAACAGCCTCTTGTTTATTTTTAGATTTATGGGCAGGTGTATAAGTTTAAGCTCCTTTTTAGGGTTCCGTAGCCAAAATGTCAAAAAAGCCATGTCTGTATGTCCGTCTGCGGCTTTGCTCAGAGACTATCAATGCTAGAAAGCTGTAATTTTGCACGAATATATGGGTAAACTATGCCGACAAAACAGTACAATAAAAATTAAAAAAATATATTTTTAAAGGACCTCCCATAGACGTGAAGTGGGGGTGATTTTATTTTCCTCAATCAACCTTGTGTTGTGGGGTATCGTTAGATAGGTCTTTTAAAATCATTAGGGGGTTGCTAAAACAATTTGTCGATTCAGTAATTCGTTTGCAAAATATTCAACTTTAAAGCGCAAATTTTCATTTAAACCGAGCGTCCCCCCCCCCCCTCTAAAATCTTAACACTTGTATCAAACTTACAAGAAAAACTATAACGGTTAAGTTTTCTTGAGAATTAGAGAATTATTAGTAGTTTAAGAGTAAATAGCAGCCTAAGGTATAAAATATACCTAAACTTGGAATATTCCATACAAAATACGAAATCCTTAGAAAAATGTGACTTATTTTTTTCAAAATGGCTACGGAACCCTATTTCGGGCGTGTTCGACACGCTCTTGGCAGGTTTTTTCCTGTACTGTGGTTTAAGAGCGGTTTTGCACTACTTTACAACAATCCGAATTAGAACCTGTTCAGTGAAAATACAGTAAGGAATCGTCGTAGAGCAGTGGTTCCGAACGTAGGCGTAATTACTCTCGCGGGGGTAGATTATTTTATTCTCTAGGGGTATTAAATAACCTAATAATTAAGACCTTATCCTAATGAGGGTTTTCACAGATTTCTCATCTGTGAAAACCCTACTATATATCGCTAAATGACGTTAGTACCTATCGTGAGGTCCGTTTGACGTTTGCTTGCGATTGGCTTATTTACTTTTTTAACCAATCACGAGCAAACGATTAAAAATTTTAAAAACCCCCGACAAAAAAACGCTAGAAAAAATAAAAAAAAAACTAAAAAAAAGGCGCCAAAAAAGGACAACTAAAAAGTAAAAAATAATTATGCACTGCCTAGCTGTTGCCCGTGACTTCATCTATGAAGAATTCGTTTATCCCTATCCCGCGGGGACTATGCTGATTTCCCGCAAAATTAGCCTAAGTTAATTTAGTACAATTACCTAGTATTTTTTTTTTATCTAAGCGTCGTCGGTGTCGGGGGACCGCTAAGGTTAACAGGAAACTAAAGTACATATTTTTTAAAGTATTTTTTTTCGTTTTTTTTTATTTTTTCTAGTTTTTTTTTTGTCGGGGGTTTTTACAATTTTTAATTTTTATTTCATGTTTTTTAAACTTTCGTACATTTTTTTTAAAGTGTAGGTACTAGTGTGTTGAATGTCCTGGCTGCAGCTCAGCTCGTGTTGCCACCATTGCATTGTATGTAGAATCAAATACTGATCAAAAGGAATCAAACACGACATGTCTGCTATTTTTTTTCAAGAGTAGGTATACTGGTGTGCTGGATATATCCTGGCTGCAGCATCAGCTCGTCGTGTTGCCACCACTGCATTGTATGTAGAATCAATTACTGATCAAAACGAATCCAAACACGATATATCTGCTATGGTTTTATCAAAAGTGTAACTACCTACTGGTGTTCTGGATATCCTGGCTGCAGCATCAGGCCGAGAATTGCATAATCTTGCATAGTCATATAGCATACATGGGTGTTTCAAATTTTACATCCCAAATATGCTTGAAAGTAAAGTAAATACCCATTATGCGTCTAAGATTCCTACCGCAGCGAACAAAAAAGCTGATGATCTTGAAACGGCTGAATCGATTTTGATAAAGCATGTCTAAGAACCATCGCTAGAAAACCAGCTTTCAAATAAAAAAAACCGCATTCAAATCGGTCCACCCGCTTAAGAGCTACGGTGCCACAGACAGACACACAGACACACATAGCGGTCAAACTTATAACACCCCTTTTTTTGCGTCGGGGGTTAAAAAACGGACCTCACGATACTAACGCCATCTCGCGTTATTTCGCTTTTTGTGAAAACCCTCAATAAATACCTAGCTAATAATTATAAACGCGAAAGTGTGTTTGTATGTTTGTGTGTTTGTATATTTGGCCGTCTGTCACCCCGTAACGGAGCGACGGATCGACGTGATTTTTGGCATAGAGATAGTTTATAGGCCCGAGAGTGACATAGGCTACTTTTTATCCCGGAAAAAGTTCCCGAGGTAACAGAGCGCGATAACCGAATACCACGCGGGCGGAGCCGCGGGCAAAAGCTAGTACTAAAAAATAAAACCGGCCAAGAGCGTGTCGGACACGCCCAAAATAGGGTTCCGTAGCCATTACGAAAAAATTAAGTAATATTTTTCTAAGGATTTCGTATTTTATACGGAATCTTCCAAGTTTAGGTATATTTTATACCCTACGCTGCTATTTACTCATAAACTACTAATAGTTCTCAAGCAAACTTAGCCGTTATAGTTTTCCTTGGAAGTTTGATATACTGACTACCATTCTGATTTTTTTCAAATTTTTCGACCTACCGGTTTAGATTTTAGAGGGGGGGGGGGACGCTCGATTTTTATGAAAATTTTAACTTTAAAGTTGAATATTTCGCAAACAAATGACTGAATCGAAAAATCGTTTTAGCAAACCCCTAATGGTTTTACAATACCTATCCAACGATACCCCACACCATAGGGTTGGATGAGAAAAAAAAAATCACCACCACTTTACGTCTATGGGAGGTACCCTAAAAAAAATTGTTTTTGAATTTTTAATTGTACTATTTTGTCGGCATAGTTTACCTATATATCCGTGCAAAATTACAGCTTTCTAGCATTGATAGTCTCTGAGCAAAGCCGCGGACGGACAGACAGACAGACAGACAGACAGACAGACAGACAGACAGACGGACAGACAGACAGACAGACAGACATGGCGAAACTATAAGGGTTCCGTTTTTGCCATTTTGGCTCCGGAACCCTAAAAATGATCGATCGCCGCGCTTAGTAAGTACCTACCGCACGTGGCATCTCTTTCTATCTGCTATTTTTAGTTAATCCATTGTTAAAAAAAAATATTAAACGTCGTAAGACTTGGTTTTAAATGTTCAAAGTATTTTTGTGATTAATAAAGATATTTTTGTTTGCTTGTATTGTATCTATTTTTAAAATTTTAAGGGCTGGGGGGAGGGGGGGGGGGGGGGTAAATTCAGTTTTCCTGGAAGGAACCATATTACAAAGGTTAGGAACCACTGTCGTAGAACAATTTTTATCGTGAAAACGAATGACGGATTTAGATCTAGTGCGTATAAAAGTACTTACTACTTACTCTGTAGGTACTTACAGTGCGGGTGACACTCTTTCCCGGCCCGGGTAATACCGACATGGAAATACCGACCCAGTTTTTCGTGTACACGCCCATAGAAGCTCCTGTCAGTTTCTATGGGCGTGTACACAAAAAACAGGGCCGGTATTTCCATGTCGGTGTTATCCGGGCCGGTAATGACTATCACCCTACAGTGCGACTCTATCTCTCACCTTGACAGTTTTTTTTTTCGGTGGTACGGAATATTTGTGGGTCCGACTTTTTCCATCCCATTAAATTTGGTCAGAGTATAAACACCTCGCATGCCTGTAAGCTAACCTTAAGTACGGATAGGGATGAAACAATAAGATTAAATATAAAGTATTTTTACTCTATGAATTACTTCCAATACTAAGTACCTGTATTTTATGTTGATACTTACTTTAAAATCAAGTATTGCGCGGTATTTTTAGAATTAATAGTTTTGAGAAGCACTACAAAACCGTCTTTTTAATAGAAATATTACAAATACAAATACAAATCATTTATTGCGGACTTTAAATCCATAGTGTTAGTATTTACAAATCTTATCGCTATGGTTAGTATTTATAATTAATTACACTTTCTTAACTTAAATGAAAACAAAAAAACTTAAGACTAAAGACGCCTGGACATCGGCAGTACAGGCGCGTGTAGCTGCACGTAACGTTGCAGCAGCAGTGAGTCCCAGCGGTGGGCTAACGTGCTCAGGATGCTATTCGCGCTGCCCAGACTGCGGTTGAGGAGAGACGCACAATATAATAATAGAAATATTACAAAAAATATTTTTTTATAGTTCTTTATTTTACAAGTTAATTTTATTTTATTTTTATTTATCATCATCATCATCATAATCAACCATAGGACGGACGTCCACTGTGTTTATATTTGTTGAACACAAGTTATTTCAGTTTATTTTTTTATAATATAATTTATTTATTTTGCTCCACCCCCAAGTTACAATGTATCAATTATATTTCATAAATTTAAGTGTGCAGGTTACAGACTTATGTGGGGGAGACTGGTGCGAGAACTAGGCCAAGTCTGTGAGTCAGGTCACCAGGTCTCCAACCCTTAGCTGCCTGTAGTTACTACTGTTACTATAACAAAGGCAAGATTAAAAAAAAAGTAATAATTATTTATATCATTTACAGTTTACAGTTAATATCATATCATTAGTTTGCGTGGGTAGATCATGGTTGTGTGTGTGTGTGTGTGTGTTTAGTTGTTCTTTGTTTGTTTTTTGGCGTGGAGTTGTAAATAGTTATTTTGATAAATTTTATATTGTCTATGACTGTGATTTGAACTTGCTTTTTTAAGAATCTTTTTGTACGTCTGTCAGTGTCTTGTATTGCTTTGGTATTGCTCAAATGTTTATCTCAGCTGCTTTGATCCTTTACTTTCTTTCCACTTCTTCTACGCCTTTCCTGTTTTAGCTATCGTTTCCGTTTCAAAACGAGTAGGTAAGTAAGTATTTTCAATGAATACTTTCCGACCAATACTATATCGAGTAAAAGTATCTATACTTACCTCAGTGGTAGTTTCATCCTTAAGCACGGATAACCGGAGGCGGGCGGTAAGCCCCGGCGCGGGTCACGATGACCCGGCACTGTGACCGCGGCTCAAGAGCTCTGATATTGCACTTTGATATCTGATCCTTTGTCGGACAGGTGTCTTAGGTGTCTCACTGAATGGGGGCTATCGCGAATGAATTTTCCGCTAGAGGCGCTAGTGTAGCGTGAGGTCAACGAAATGTCAAATCTCATAGTTTTTGGGTGAGCTACGCGGGTTTATTTATAATTAGAATAATTTTGTGAATATTTTGCATTATATTAAATTAATTATGGCAATTATGCGATAAGGGGCAATGAACGTCTGTAATTTGAGACAGTTTTGTCTTTCGAAAACTTTTGTCCTCCCTTTTTTTCCGAACAAAACGGGATTATGCAATACTGTGGTTGCTCGATATGTTCATGGCACTGTTTTACAATGTATTAAATATGATTTTAATCTAAACTTTGTTTTCACGGCCGTTATAACAGACTTTTAAAAACCTCACGCAACAGTGGCGCCAACTAGTGAGAGAAAAAACGATAGCCCTCATTACACTGAACCACGTACACGTACATATACTAGGTACTTACTCGTACTTAGTAAAAGTATCTATACTTACCTCAGTGGTAGTTTCATCCTTAAGCACGGATAACCGGAGGCGGGCGGGTAAGCCCCGGCGCGGGTCACGATGACCCGGCACTGTGACCGCGGCTCAAGAGCCCTGATATTGCACTTTGATATCTGATCCTTTGTTGGACAGGTGTCTTAGATATCTCACTGAATTACTCTGAATCACGTACACGTATATATACTAGGTACTTAGTAAATTTTATGCGAGTCAATATGGACCCTTTTCAATGAATACTTTCCGACCAATATACTATATCGAGTAAAAGTATCGATACTTACCTCAGTGGTAGTTTCATCCTTAAGCACGGATAACCGGAGGCGGGCGGGTAAGCCCCGGCGCGGGTCACGATGACCCGGCACTGTGACCGCGGCTCAAGAGCTCTGATATTGCACTTTGATATCTGATCCTTTGTTGGACAGGTGTCTTAGGTGTCTCACTGAATTACACTGAACCACGTACACGTACACGTACATATACTAGGTACTTAGTAAATTGCCTTTTTCATTTACAGTTTACAGTTAAGATCATATGATTAATTTGCGTGTGTAGATACTATTCATGGTTGTGTGTGTGTGTGTGTTTATTTGTTCTTTGGTTGTTTTTTGGCGTTAAATAAATTTATTTTCTTTCTTTCTAATTAAGAATAATACTGTTCAAGTACAAGTCATTTCTTTATATTCCAAAATTTGTAACAAAACGAGTAGGTAAGTAAGTATTTTCAATGAATACTTTCCGACCAATGCTGTACCGAGTAAAAGTATCGATACTTACCTCAGTGGTAGTTCCATCCTTAAGCACGGATAACCGGAGGCGGGCGGTAAGCCCCGGCGCGGGTCACGATGACCCGGCACTGTGACCGCGGCTCAAGAGCTCCGATATTGCACTTTGATATCTGATCCTTTGTTGGACAGGTGTCTTAGGTGTCTCACTGAATTACACTGAAACACGTACACGTACATATACTAGGTACTTGTACTTAGTAAATTGCCTTATTCGTAGAAGGATTGTTGGTGTGTTTTATTGAGTGTTCTTTATCAAATCTTGTCTCAATGAAAGCACCTAAGAAGGTAACTACCTTTATTGAAAATAAGTAATTTGAAAGACACCCTCCAACAAGATGGAGCGACAACCTGGTTAAGATCGCGGGATCGCGGTGGATGCGAAAAGCACAAGACCGGTCTGAGTGGAAGCTTGGGGGAGGCCTCTATGTCCAGCAGTGGACGTCTTACAGCTGACATATTATGATGATGATGATGATGAATTTGAAAGAACATTTGGTAAATATTTGGATTTTATTGCTTTTCACGTTATTTTGTTGAAACATTATGTCAGTAATTAAATATCAATATCAATTAATTAAAATATCAATCAAATTTTTCTCTACCAATACTATATCGAGTAAAAGTATCGATACCTACCTCAGTGGTAGTTTCATCCTTAAGCACGGATAACCGGAGGCGGGCGGGTAAGCCCCGGCGCGGGTCACGATGACCCGGCACTGTGACCGCGGCTCAAGAGCTCTGATATTGCACTTTGATATCTGATCCTTTGTTGGACAGGTGTCTTAGGTGTCTCACTGAATTACACTAAAACACGTACACGTACATATACTAGGTACTTGTACTTAGTAAATTGCCTTTTTCATTTACAGTTTACAGTTAAGATCATATGATTAATTTGCGTAAAAAAACGAGTAGGTAAGTAAGTATTTTCAATGAATACTTTCCGACCAATATACCACGAGTATATCGAGTAAAAGTATCGATACTTACCTCAGTGGTAGTTTCATCCTTAAGCACGGATAACCGGAGGCGGGCGCTAAGCCCCGGCGCGGGTCACGATGACCCGGCACTGTGACCGCGGCTCAAGAGCCCTGATATTGCACTTTGATATCTGATCCTTTGTTGGACAGGTGTCTTAGATGTCTCACTGAATTACACTGAAACACGTACACGTACATATACTAGGTACTTGTACTTAGTAAATTGCCTTATTCGTAGAAGATTGTTGGTGTGTGTTTATTGAATGTTCTTTATCAAATCTTGCCTCAATGAAAGCACCTAAGTAGGTACCTTTATTGAAAATAAGTAATTTGAAAGACACCCTCCAATAAGATGGCGCGACGACATGGTTAAGATCGCGGGATCGCGGTGGATGCGAAAAGCACAAGACCGGTCTGAGTGGAGAGCCTTGGGGGAGGCCTATGTCCAGCAGTGGACGTCTTTCAGCTGACATATTATGATGATGATGATGATGAATTTGAAAGAAAATTTGGTAAATATTTGGATTTTATTGCTTTTCACATTATTTTGTTGGAACATTATGTCAGTAATTAAATATCAATATCAATTAATTAAAAGATCAATCAAATTTTTCTCTACGATTTTGTTGTTGTTAACAGAAGTAACAAACTAAGGAAGTGCAAAAACGCCTGTGGACACTACTGGAGACTAAAAGCATCTAAAAGGCTGGAAGCTATCTTTATCAATGAATGGCCACCGCCATTCAACGGGGGAATGTCGCCTAGCCGGTTTGGCACCATGCTTCGGGCGCTTTTTAGGGTTCCGTAGTCAACTAGGAACCCTTATAGTTTCGCCATGTCTGTCTGTCTGTCTGTCTATGTCCGTCCGCGGCTAAGCTCAGAGACCGTTAGTATTAGGAAGCTGTAATTTGACATTAATATACATATCAGTCACGCCGACAGTGGTAAAATAAAAATAAAAAAAATTAAAAAAAATTTAGGGTGTCTCCCATAGACGTAAAGTGGGGGTGATTTTTTTTCTCGACTAACCCTATTGTTGGATACGTCTATCTGTTAAAACTATTGGGGGGTTGGCAGGACAATTTTTCTATCCAGTTTTCTATTAAAGTTTTAACTGCAAATTTTCATTAAAATCGAGCGTCCCCTCCCCCCTCTAAAATCTAAACTGTTTGGTGGAAAATAAAAAAAAAACAGGATGGTAGTACGTATATCAAAAATATTGATTCAGAATTATTAGTTGTTTATGAGTATCAGCCTACGGTATAAAATATACCTAAACTTGGTAGATTCCGTACACAATACAAAATCCTTAGAAAAATATTACTTGATTTTTCCATAATCACTACAGAACCTTAACTTATGCCATTAAACTAACTTAACTAAGTATAATTTTTCTTTTAATAAATCCTTATTAGTTTAGATACACTAAGATATAGTTTAGATATAAAGTTTTCGAACGGAAAAGGAAAAAGTTCCTTCCATGCATACAAAAATCAAACATAAAGAAAAAGTAGCTACTTGAGAAACTTGTTAGTTTTACTAAGAGCACAAACTTGATTCTTAACTAATGTTTTTAACCAAAAGTTGCTAAAGCTTTGTTGAAAGCTCGAACTTGGAAGTTGTAAACTCGAAGCTTGTGTCACTGGAGACAGATGTGAAACTAAACTCTTACAGGAAACAAACTAATAATGTAAGATGCTGCCTCAGAACTGCATTTAGTTACGTATTAATCAAACCGAGATTAGAATTGTAAAAGTACCATTACCACAACCATTACACAAAGTTGTATAGGTATTATACTATATACTTATTACAACTGTATTCTTTTTAGGAAAGCGCTGTGTCATTTGTTTTATAAAAATAAAATGAAAACAAATACTTTATTTTGCTTTAGACATGTTAAAGTAAAAAATATTTGTGTTTGACATATCTCTCATTCTTTTCCACATAATTTTCGTATCAAATATGAAAGCTCATAGTTGTAGAGCGGTAAAATAGACTTGAGAGAAATCTTTGAAAGAGTCGAATAGCGATATGTTTGTAGGTAACTCTATAGTATACTACCCACTGAAGTTTTGTGTCATCGCCCATAATTTGTAGCCATCTAGCAAAGGCCGTAGAATGAGCGCCGTAAAAGCCGTCATTAAATAAGCGTTTACTTACCAAATTAGGTACTATAGATTTTTTTTCCAGATACATAATAGTATTCTTAAGGGATTGTATGTATGTGTGTAAACTCTTAACAAAATAAGTAAGCAAACACAATTAACAAACATCGAGATATAATGTACAAAAAAGGAGAGCTTATCCTTTTACATAAGGTATCTCTACCAGTCAAACTTTGAGTGGATGAGACTGAGAGGTGGATTGTTTTGATAATAGGGCCTACTAACTTGATTGCAGGCAGAATGACACAAACTTGTTTTGATCTCTTATTTATATCACTTTATTTACTTTCTAGAAAAACTAATGCAATTGCTAAAAAAGATAGACCGTAGGTATTAACGAAAACAACATTTTGCTGTGCAAGACTAAGTCACATTTCGAGAACAAGTATTTACGACGGCATCTTAGGCTAGAATGACATTATTATTTCTATTTGAGCATTTCTCTTTACCAATTAAGCGATGTCACACTCGGTAAAGTTAAATACAACAATATATCCTGTGAATGGTTGAGATGCTCCATTTCCCGCGGCCACTGCGCTTGTCGTTTAAAAAAGAAAAATAAAATGGTGTTGGAGTCGTCGCCTCGGCGGGGGATGCCACATGGCTTGCTCCGGACGCGATAAAAATAACCATTATCGCTTTGCAGAAACTATAAAGCGTTAAATGTAACATCTTGATGGGTTCATTACTCGAACTTACGCAGTAGTTGTCACTGTCAACTATTTTGACACATGAGGCAGAGCGGTGTGAAAAAAAAACACTTGCGTGACGTGCTTTTTTTAGGAGAAAGAATTGTAAGTACTTTGCGTAAAGTTCATTGAACTAAGAATAAAATATCGTCAAAGCAATAAGTATACTATTGGAAAGGTTGTTTTTTACAATAAAATGATTGAAAAAGTTATTTCATTGCATTTACCTAAATGTTATAATAATTTTTATTGTTATTTGTGTTACGTTGTAAGCGCATAAATTGCTCCGCGCGGTTTGAAAATAAATATAGGGGATATTATAATTGCTTTATTGCTTTAATTTGTGGTTATTTTAGCTAAATTGGAACTGTTTTTGTAACATTTAGATTTCCTTATTCAAATTTAAACGAGGTTATTTTAATGAATCGATAAATTTGTATTTGATAAGTAGCCGTATTAAAATAAACACGGCGCAGTCGTATTCGACAGCCTGGCTTTACATTCTGATCTCGGTACGGTACGGAGTGATCCACGCATACCTCCCCGGGTTACGAAGGAGGGCGCACGTCCTCCCGCCGCGGCTGCATTCGGACTCGACCCGTGCCATAGCCAAGTTTTAAAAAGTTAAAAAAAGTGACAGTGATTTTGGCGGGAAACACGTAAGTTTTTTTTAATTATGACTCGGTCTTGGGAATGGATAATTTATCAACTTTGTTTTTATGTAATAAAATAATTCTATTTCATAAGGTACGATTGGATTCGTAGTATTTTTTTAGCCAGTAATTTGACTTTTGTTTTAAAACGTCGACCAACTTCCTTGTCAAATCCGACACGTTTAATACACTTTCTTTGTAAGATTTTCCCTAATCCGTGCTGAGATAAATTTCAATTAATTCTGTCGTTTGCTGCCACGACAAGGAAAATTTTTAAAAATTAAGGGGTGTTTAAAAATCTCATAAATTTTGACACTTAATTAACCATGTTATTTGGGTAGGGCTCGTTCGTTACACCAACACTGACATATTTATGTTTGTCTTTTTTTCGTGTTTTTTTTTTACATTTTTGCAGCTTTTGTGACTAACATTTATTTAATTTAGCTATGTTTTTTTTTTGTTCTGAGAATGATTTACTCAGCTATGAAATTATCTGTTTTAAGCAAAGGTATCTACTAACTAAGAATATCAAAAGTTTAATTAATCAAATTTCATATAGATATTTTGATAAGGTTTTGGATAAAAAACGTAACCCTTAACTAGGTAATATCATTAATCTTCATCATTTAAAACATCAACACAACAATCGACTTATTATTAATGAACTTATTAGATCCTTGGGTGGTATTAAAATTTACGACGACCAAGTATTCAATATAGTACCTTGTCTCTCTTAACTATTTGGTAAATTACCCTGGTGGGGCATACATTTCGTTAAACAGACAAGGTTCGAACGCAAGGTTTTTTCGACGACAATGAAGTGTTAAGGGTCTTTTAAAAGCCCATTGTGGGACCATGACAATCAATTTGAGCTTTTACCTTTTTAAAATCACAAGGGAGTAAGTAGAACTTTAAATAACTTTTAATTTGAATCTTGTTTCTTACTCAATAGGTGTGTATTTGTAATATCGAATTAGATTAGTTTCTGTGCTTAATTTTCTGTTGTTTTGTGATAATTTCAACAAAGTTTTTGTACAGGTATTTAAAAGACATTGAAGTGTATCGTTGCGTAAATTTATGAAGATTTACGAACTATTCTGTAACGTATAGTTGGATTTCATAATATTATTAGTTTTGCTCGTACAATGAACAGGTATTGCTATTTAAAAACACCGTTATAATTCTTTTATTCGTTATTAAAAACACCGCTCTTTGTTCATTTTCCAATCGTCCTGTGAACAAGTGCATGTTTTTTTTTATAACGTTCTACCATAAACATAAGTAGTGTTACAAATCTAATGTATTTCAGCATACAGTTGGTTTGTTTGACAGAGTGCACATGCAAATGCTTATCAGGTTAGGACGTTTTCATTGAGTCCAACAAAGCGTCACTGCGAGTAAGCACTATAAAACATAAAATTGATAATTTAGGTATCTAACTTCAAACTTTATACCTACTTACTTGACAATGGGTTAGTTAAATTAGTAGAGTGGTGCAATAACAATACGATTTCCACCGGATTATCTCATTTTTAACCCCCGAAGCAAAAAGAGGGGTGTTGTAACTTTGACCGCTATCTGTGTCTGTCTGTGGCACCGTAGCTCTTAAGCGGGTAGACCGAATTGAATGCAGTTTTTTTTTTATTTAATATCAGGTGTTCTAGCGATGGTTCTTAGACATGTTTCATCAAAATCGGTTTAGCCGTTTTTGAGATATTGACCTTTGAAGTGGCAAAATCGAGAGTTTTCCAACTTTTTGCTGGTTAGGTTAGGTTATTGCGTGATGTGCGGAAAAGATTGTGTTTACTGTGATATCTTGTATCCGAGATCAGACTTAACTCACGCTTCTCTGGTTCTCTTAATTCTCTTAAAAATTACAAGTGGTTATCATAGAATTTATTATAAGTAGTTAATTAATATAATTAATTTTAAAATTGGGACGCCCCAACAGGGCAAAATTTTTATTTTTTTTGAAAAAAGTGTTGCAATAAATAAATACTGAATACTGGACATTATTCAATTGAAATGCAAGAAAGAAATTACCTATAACAAAAATACAGTCATATATACAGTCATATACTTATGTTAAAATTAACAAAGTGAAAAATTAAACTAAATTTACAAAATATTTATAAACAAGAACTTCAATACCAACAACCACTCCATACGCGGTCTAAATTGGGCTTATACTTCAAATACTTCAAATTATCCGTAAAGAAATGCGTACAAAAAATGTGTTTTTCTTCGATATCGCATCGCACCGGCGAAATGATGGAAAAATATGTTTCGTGAGAGATACGCGGATACGTTTTCAACTTTTAATGCTCTCTACTTTCCAAGGGTACAGTCGGCAACAGAAAAAGATGCAGTTAAAGGTTTAGAATTCGGCCATACTTGATCCTTTGTAATGCTTATTGCGAAGGAATGAAATTCACTTTTGTCATCTGTTTTTCTGAAAATTTACAATTTAGCTGTCAAAATGAGTTAATGCATTATTTATTTATTTTTGGCGTTAACAGAGCTTATGATACTACCAGTAATTTTGTATTACATTCGAAATTTCAAATACTTTAGCAGCCATTACGGGTATACAGGGCATTAAAAGAATCCTGAACTATCCTCCTTAGTCCTGACATTTTTTAACAAACTTAGCGTTTAAGATCTAGATGTACCTAGTTGACCTACTTTGTTATTTTGGATAATATTTTAAAATTCTTAGAATTCTTTATTCAATTAACAATTTGTACTTCATAAAGTACATTCGGCCGTTATTCTTAGTGTTAATTAGTCCTTTATAAAGTACGCGAGGACTTAGGAGGCTATAGGTACTTTAATTTAACCTATATTTTAAGGCTAATGATTACTACTACGATACAAGTGAAAAAGATTGAAATAAAAAAAAAAATTGTAGGTAAAGTTTTCTTGTGCCCCAACTTTCTTTCAAAATTTTTTTTTCGAATTTGAATATTTTGCCACTATTTTCATATTATATGTATAGTAGGTGATTAGTAGCCTTAGTGTGGTTAAATTAAATTATCTTTCTGCGGCCCACCATACAACAAAATATCACATCGAAATTTAAAACTTAATGTGACACAGATAAAGTTGAATTTATTGTTTTGTAAATTATTTTAAATTAGTAAATAAAGAAAGAAACACAGAAAAAATATTTTGGCTCCATGACACTTTATTCCTTTTTAACCGACTTCAAAAAAAGGAGGAGGTTCTATGTTCCAATGTTCGTATTTTTTTTTTATTATAAAGATATAAGTTCTATTGCTAACAGTAAGTATGTACTATTATTATCACTTTGAACCCCAGGAGGATTTTTTAACACCCTGTATAGTTTATGGTAGAGTTGTGTAGATTTTTTTTACTTTAAAACTGTTCTTCTGTTACAGACTGTACTAGTATTTTCGAATAGGTTTTATTTTCCCAAGAAACACTTTTTCCAACTTTCCCTCGGGATAAAAGTTTGTGGAATAATTAAGATTGATTACGAATTTCAAGTTAAGTGTTCAGTTTGATTCGGAGTTTATTAAAACAATTTGTTAATCAAATTTATTATTGAATTAGAAGTTCTGTTATCCATCTTGGTTAAACGCTTTTCGGCTAGCAAAGTTTACGTCATCCATCTTTGATTTAAAAGTATTACGTATAGTAGAGGAAGGCTCCTCTACTAGAGGATATTTTGGGATTTACTCGAGCGTGTCAGATGAACATTAGGATATATATAAGTCCATATATAATATAAGTCGAATTTAGTGGCATTTTCGAAAAATCGCTACAGGCTTGCTTCACTTCTGAATCGCCAGTCTTTTGAAAGCATTTTTAACCGACTTCAAAAAAAGGAGGAGGTTATCAATTCGGTTGTATGTTTTTTTTTTTTATTTTTTTTTATGTTTGTTACCTCAGAACTCCGTCATTTATGAACCGATTTGAAAATTTTTTTTTGCGTTCGTCTAGGAATGCTTTCAATTAGGTCCCATAAGCACCAAATCAGGATCTGATGATTGGATCCTAAGGAAATCGAGAGAACTCTTCAAATGTTGTAGGGACACCTATGGTAATTTTGATATATTTAGTAGTAACTCGTGCATTTGCTCTTGAAAATCATCATTTGGTAAAGTGGAACTGATGATGAAGACCACAGTTGACCATCGGAGTTACTACTCAATAACAAGTATTTCATGGATTGAATTTCAATTGCTTTAACACAGTTGCTAAGCAATTTATGCTCCTCGGAACACATATGGTGAAATGGAATGGGTGGTGAAGCACCAGGACTCCTCAATAATGAACATCTCTGTATCGGAAATAGCAATTTTTCGTAAAAGGTGATGAGCAGTTGACATTAAACTATTGTATCTTAGATATTTACACTAAAAAGCGTGAAAAAAAAATTTTATAACAATAAATAGAACCGACTACAAAAAACCATGAAAATAATTTTCTACCAGTCTGAAGTCGGTGCCTCAGCACGAGCCAGCAGGAGTGGACCTATTATCGTCTACCTCACCTACAACTATACGATTAAATGGCTTCAATCACTCCTGCTGGCTCGTGCTGAGGCACCGACTTCAGACTGGTAGAAAATTATTTTCATGGTTTTTTGTAGTCGGTTCTATTTTTTGTTATAAAATTTTTAGATCTTTCTTTTTTCACCGTTTCAAGCTCTTCTTCCGACAACCACGCCTATCTAGATCGCCTGGATTTGTCCACGTGCGAGTGCGTGTGATCACGTGGTGTATTTTATATTTCAATCTAAACCGCTGAAACGATTTAGTTGAAATTTGGTATGCACATAGTTTGAGTCTCCGGAAAGGACATAGGATAGTTTTTATCCCGGAAAATTGCCTAGTTCCCCTGGGATATCGACGAACAAATACTGCGTGGGCGGACGGAGTCGCGGGCAACGTCTAGTAGTAAATATAATATGGGATTGATTGGTACTGACACGCGTCGGGTGGCGTGGCGTAGCTTTGCGTTTTAGGAGTGCGATACAATACAACAATACAATACAAATACTCTTTATTGTACACCAGAAATAGTAAGCGATATTGAAAAGAGCTACCTACACAGAGAAAATTACAAGGTAGGTAAGCAATAGGCGGCCTTATCGCTTAAGAGCGATCTCTTCCAGGCAACCTTTTTACAGAAACAGTAGATCAGAAACTTAAAAAGCAGCAAAAACAAATCTACACATACACATCATTGTACATATTTAATACACGTCTAAAATAAATATAGACAATGGGCTAACCAATCACATATAAATAAATTCTTCTTCTTCTTTTTTTTTGTAAATATTCTGGGACATTTGACACCAATTGACCTAGTCCCAAATTAAGCAAAGCTTTTGTTACGGATGAACATCCAATACTATATCTGCCCCGATCGGGATCGAATCCGGGACCCCAAGCTCCGTAGTCAAGTCATCTAACAACAGGGGTATCTGGTCGTCAACCTTTATATTGTTGTCAAAATTATCCTATTCAAATACAAACGTTTCGCGTTCATTGTAACTATGAGATAAGATAAGATAAGATAAGATAAGATAATTTATTCAATAATTTGCAGTAAAAAATAACAATAAATACAATGTTTTACAAACTTCTATGAAATACGTTTGCCTGCACTAGAGTTACTACAAAACTCTGTGTCGCAGGCTTAAAGCGCTAGCATAAAATAAAATTAAAAATAATTTATCTAAACTTAACAGTACAAATAGTTATTATGAAATTATACAGACTTCAAAAGGTAAAAATTACAATAGTATACATAAATAAATCGATTGAATATGCGTAAAGTGTTATGATCTAAATAAGCCACACAGCAGTGCAATTTTTAACTGTGTCAAATCCGATTCGAAATTTGCTGACTAAGATAATACGTGCCTAACATGAAAAAAAAATTGCAACTGGGCTTAACTTAAGTGAAAATTTACAATTTAATATGTTATTAGGTCAACAATTCGGCCATTGACTATTTTACATCGTGTACTAAAAAATTAACAATATGTATACCGAAATGAAGTTTCAGTTACGACTCCGGAAATTTATAAGTTGCCTTCGTAATCAATTGTACTGATATATCTTTTTTCAGCCATAATTTTCGCCGGACAGACAGCATCACCTGTGATGTGGTTGCTAGGTTTTTTAAAACGCAAGCAAGTGGCGCACTTGGCGTCGTTTGTCTTTTTTTGACATTCTTTTATGGTGTGGCCTTGTTCACCACAGTGGCCGCAGGTGACCGTTGACTCCCGGCAAAACTTGGCAGCATGACCATATTGTTGACACTTGTAACATCTAGTGACTAAAGTAAAGTCTCTAACAGGGCAAGATGACCAATTAATAAACACTTTGTCTTTAGTAATTAGGGCTTTACGTATAGCAGCAGGCACTTCTATAATATAATTACAAGTTTCAGAGTTCTTTTTTCCCGACTTGTGGCTCATCTTAATTGTGTCGAAAAACGTATCGAAAGTCTCACATTGCGGATTATCGGCTAAGTTTTGGTGGTACAAACAGGAAATGACTTCGATTTCAGGCATGGACGTAGGCACTCCTATAACTACTATTCTAGGCCTACGTTTCTGTGTTTCATCGATCGTAAGGCCTGAGTTTTTTATCTGGGCGGATTGTTTTAATTTCTCGATATCCTCCTTTGTTTCTGTGCTAATTACGACGCCACCATTCCGAGTCTTGCGCAAACCTTTAACGTGCAGCTTCATCTGTTCGGGGTTAATCAGTTTTTGGACAAGAGATTTCGTCTCATCGCTGGATTTCAGTTTGTCGTTGGGATAGATGGTCACAGAATTATCACGTTCTGGCTGGATGAAATTATTAGGACTTTTTTTGACCATATCAGCAAAAGAAGTCCCCTTCGTGGATGGTTTGGCTGACTCTTGAATACTCAGCTTGAGGTCCTGGAGCTCCTGTGAAAGCTTAAGGTCTCCCTGTAAGGTCTGGATAGAAGAATAAGCTTGCACGGCTTTCTGCTTAAGGGACTGGTACGCAACTGCCATTTGAGATGTTCCATGACCTACTTTTCGACATAAATTGCTAATGCGCAATTTCTGTTCCGTGTTCAGTTTACCTGCTTCTGAAATGGCGCATACCTCATTTAGGCAGTCTTCGATAGTCTTCATCCAGTGTTGTATTTCTGGAGTGGAAATAACGTCAAGCCTTTCATCGTCTTCCTGGTGAGGCGTCGGCGCTGCGGGGCGGGGCGGGGGCGCGGGCGCGGGCGGCGGGGAGCGAGCGATCCTGCTGCTCCGGTTAAACGGGCTATTTTCCATGTTTACACTTAAAACACCACAACACTTAACACATACCTAAACGCATGACATGATTACGTTTCCAATCTAGATAAAACTAGTTTACAGTTAATAAGTAAGAAACGCCTAGATACTGGTGTGATAAAAGGCCATTGACGTTATATTTACTTATCTATAGGAGCGGTGACATCTAAATATCGTATGTCATTCATGTAATTTATTATGTATAGGTAGATATACATATTTTTTTATTAGCAAATAGGGATGTCGAAAATGAAAAAAATATCGTTGTATCGATATATCGATATTTATTAAAATATCAATATTAGCGTCGATATATCAAAGGAAAAATATCGATATATTGATTGAATCTCAATAAACACTCACTAAAGTATTTTACCAGTATTCCTTTTTATTAGACGAAATTACAAAAATATCAAGAACTAAAAGGCTATCTTCTACAGTCATGGACAATATAGTTCTTTTTTTCGTTCGTTCCTATCTTCTACAGTTTCAGATTTCAGCGATTTCAGTGCCATAAGAATTAAGAAAAATATCGTTTTCGATACAATTATCGATACTGGATATTTTCTACCGATATATCGATATATCGTTACGAAATATATCGCCCAAAAATATCGATATATTGAATTGAAAATATCGATATATCGATATTTATTCGACATCCCTATTAGCAAATCGTCAGCGTAAAATAGTTATTAATTTTAAGGCACTCCTCTCCAGCTCCTCTCGAATACGAGAGCTTGGACTGGACTGAAGTTCCCACGTGGTCAGTGTTTGATTGGAAACTTCTCACACCATCGAATTGTTTCACAAAGTTTAAAAGCTGTAGTGTGTTTCAAATGGCATTTCTTACATGAATTGGCGTGTAGAGTAAGACAGCCGGTGAAATTACTGGCACATGAGGTATCCCATCTTAGGCCTCTAGGTTGGCAAAGCATCTGTAATACCCCTGGCGTTGCAGATGTTTATGGGCAGTGGTGATCTTACCATCAGGAGACCCACTAGCTCGTTTTCCATCCAGTCGAATAAAACGATTTTTTTTACATAGTGATACTTATAAATGTTTAATGTACCTATTGTGTTTTGTTGTTTATTGTTATAAATAAATAAATAGACACTGTTATTGAAAAACAAAGAATAAACTATCATATATTTTTCAATATTATAAAATTTTTAGTCAACTTTATTTCGTAACAGAATAAACAAAAACAAACATAATAAAACTTAAACTACATAATAATATATTTCTATATAGAAAGTTTGGCTTAATCGCCGTAGATGGGCAAGGTGCATATTATAAATGAATATCCTGTATATAGCAAAATGTTTTCCCTTTACTAGTGTTACGTTCGTGGGGTGGGTTCGTGATTGAAAAGCACTTTTAAAGTTTCCACCTAACCCACCGCCGTAACACTGCCCCCTCCTAAGACATGCTCGTCCCGAGCATCATTAGATCCATGGTATTTGGCCAATCGATCAACATGAACAATCTTACAGGGGCTACGCGCGTTACGCTGTATTCGGTATGTGACATCGTTGATCCTAGTGACTACTTTGTACGGCCCTTCCCAACTCGGTGATAATTTCGGGGACTTCCCTTTTTTTCGCATAGGGTTATGTAGCCACACCAACGATCCTTCCTCAAATCTCGTCTGGTTAGACTTCCGGTCATATCTGGTCTTCATCTTTTCGCTGGCCTGCAGTCCGTGTTCACGAACATGATTGTGAACACCATCAATCCGGTTTCGCAGTTCACTTGCATATTCTGAAATCGTCTTTGGTGCATCTGGAGGTCGTCCTGTCAGTAGATCCGCAGGTAACCGCAGTTCTCTTCCAAAATTAGCACACGCAGGTGTCACGGCCGTGCTTTCGTGAACTGCGGTACGATACGACATTAAAAAGAGTGGAATATGCCTGTCCCAATCTTTTTGATGGCTGTCAACTACTTTGGCCAAATGTCGTTCCAGAGTCTGATTGAACCTCTCGACCATCCCGTCTGACTGTGGATGATAGGACGTAGTCCGAGTTTTATGAATTCCCATGACTCGGTAAGTCTCCTGAAACACCAGAGATTCAAAGTTTCTTCCCTGATCGCTGTGGATCTCAAGAGGTACTCCATACCGACAAAATACTTCAGCCACTACCATTTCCGCTACTGTGACTGCCTCTTGATTTGGAATGGCAAACACTTCAGGCCATTTGGTGAAATAGTCCATGACCACAAGGATGTACTTGTTTCCGCGGTCAGAGATCGGGAACGGCCCTGCGACGTCCAAAGCAATTCTTTCCCAAGGTGCCCCCACATTATAAACTTTAAGCGCACCTCTACTGCGTGTATGCGGCCCCTTGACCGACGAGCAGCTAGTACACTTCCTACACCAGTCTTCCACATCTTCCCGACAGTGTATCCAGTAAAATCGTTGTCGAATCTTCATCAGAGTCCTTTTTACTCCTAGATGCCCGCCGGAAATGCCATCATGAAAGGATCTTAGAACATCGCTAACTCTCTTCCTTGGTACGACCACTTGAAGGTGAGCATCCTTTCCGTTCGCTGACTCCCATTTCCTACACAGTACGCCATTGTGCATAATCAGACTTTCCCATTGCGCCCAGTAGCTCTTGGTCACTGTACTCATCGGAGCTACTTCATTCCGCTTTGTTTTGCGGAGAAGAGTGGACGTTGCGTAGCTGCTGTTCGTTGCCCGTCGTATACAATGTTTTCCTTGTTAAAACTGTAATTTTGTATGAGTACTGCTTATTTTTGACAAACTAAGTGTTAAATTTGAGTATTCGCGTACGCGTGTGTGAGCTGGACTCTAGTTTTGAAACTGTCTGGCGTCGATGTCAATATACTTGTCGGTGGCATTTAATGGGAAAGGTGTGCCGCGGTCGCGACGAGCGGAGACCTGTTAGGGTGGGTGCTGGCTGGTGAAACTTGGCGACGGCGGCGAGTCGGGAGCTTGGCCAGCTGGGATGTTAGGAGAGAGGCATAATGTCAACTGACCAGAGCCACGACTCGTGACGACGAAACATGTCAAACAAAAGAGAAACGCGCAAGACTGAACCCATGCCTTAGATACAAGAAGATGCTACGCAACATTATTTTTGTAAAGAATTTTTGATTGTATTTTGGAGGGATTTTGACTCTGTAGAAGAAGAGAAGGAGAGGATGCAGACCAAATGTTACGTTCGTGGGGTGGGTTCGTGATTGAAAAGCACTTTTAAAGTTTCCACCTAACCCACCGCCGTAACACTAGGTTAGCTGGAAAAGATCCCTTTTTAGGGACAAACTCGCCTTTGTTCTCCTGTCTGTGTATTAGGGATAAGCTTGCCTTTGTTTCTCTTCTCCATTTATTTTTATTTTTATTTTTATGTGCAATAAAGAGTTTACATGCATACATAACTAAACTATGGTACAACACACATTCAAGGTCAAAGTTATATATCTTTATTCAATTTAGTTTATAGCCTGAGACCGTATGTTATATAACGTTTATGCAGGGTCGGCAACGCGCGAGTGATAGGTACTTCGAGTGTTGCAAGCGTTCCTAGGCGGCGGTAACCGCTTAACATCAGGCGGACCGCATGCCTGTTTGCCACCGACGTGGTATAAAAAAATATAACGTTATAATTATAACACTTGTAACAGCCAGTGTAGGAGCATCATCGAAAATAACTCTGTCTGTCTGTCTGTCTGTTACGCTTTCACGTCAAAACCCCTGAACCGATTTTGATAAAATTTGGTACCTATAGAGATAGTTTAAGGCCCAAGGACCAACATAGGATACTTTTTATTCCGGTAGAGGGCGCCACCGCGCGATAACCGAGGTCCGCGCAGACGAAGTCGCGGGCATAAGCTAGTAATATTATAAATGCGAAAGTAACTCTGTCTGTCTGTCTGTCTGTTACGCTTTCAAGTCGAAACCGCTGAACCGATTTTGATGAAATTTGGTATAGAGATAGTTTAAGCCCCAAGGATCAACATAGGATACTTTTTATTCCGATAGAGGGCGCCACCGCGCGATAAGCTAGGTCCGCGCAAACGAAGTCGCGGGCATAAGCTAGTAATGTACAATTGGGAACTGTAACTCGTATGAATAACCTAACAACTTAGAAAGGTTGAAAAATGTCATTTCAAATTTATAGTAATGGTGCTACCGTTATACAGTGTTATATAACACTTATTTGCCCCGACTGGGGTTCGAACCCGGGATATTAAGCTATGTAGTCAGGTTCTTTAACCTAGAGTGGTTAAATATAGCCTAGTGGCTATCTGGTAGTCAAATGCAAGTGCAGTAAAAAAATACAGACAGCTAAGAAGGTTTTATTAAAAAAAAAACCTATTTTCAAAGCCCTCCCCCCCTTTCGAACATCGCGACACGTGATTAATGAACGCCCCCCCTACGAGTAAATGAGATGGGTTTCAGGTGTGCTGCAAATTGAAATACGCCGTTTTTAGGGTTCCATGGATCCGTATGACAAAACGGAACCCTTATTAGGATCACTATTATTCTGTGTCTGTCTGTCACAGCAGTTGAAATTTAGCATACATTATACTTCGTTTTTTTAGCATTAGATAAAGGGTAAACAATATTGACAAGTCTTTTTATTGAAAAACGTTTTAAAAAATCAGTAACTATTAGTTATGACTTATGATACCACATTTTATTTCCTTGCTAATCCATTTTAGTATTATAAATGCGAAAGTGTGTTTGCATGTTTGTGTGTTTGTTCGTTTTTCACCGACCGACGTGATTTTTGGCATAGAGATAGTTTATGGACCCGAGAGTGACACAGGCTACTTTTTATCCCGAAAAATGCACAGCTCCCGAGGGAACAGCGCGCGATAACCGAATTCCACGCGGGCGAAGCCGCCGGCAAAAGCTAGTAAATAAATAAATGTACGAAAATATGAATACGATTATGAATGTAAATATAAACATAAAGATAAATATGTGGCTCAAGTCCAAAGAATTAGTGTTGTGAATGAGTTTCTTGCCGGATTCTTCTCAACAGAGGTTTTTTCCGAACCGGTGGTAGATTTTTTTTGACGTTCATAAGTACTTGTTATAGCCTAAATTGAACAAAGAGATTTTGACTTTGACTTTAATAGGTAAGTATTTATTGCTACACAACGCCGCGTCGGCTATTCAAAGGATGCTTGTTCGTTCAGCAAGTGGAGTTTCAATTTCGTCTTAAAGCTGACCAGTGAACTCGCGTTTCTAATCGGTGGTGGAAGGTTATTCCAGCATCGCTTTTCTCCCTAAACTGTTCTTCGAGCGATATGGCCCACTGGCTACATATATGGATTTGAGACGTGGGCGCTAACGATGGGTCTCATGAGGAAGCTCAAAGTCACTCAAAGGGCTATGGAGAGGGCTACGCTCGGGGTTTCTATGCGAGATAGAATCAGAAATGATGATATCCGCAGTAGAATTAAGGTTAGTACATAGCCCGAAGAATTGCGAAACTGAAGTGGCAGTGGGCGGGGCACATTGCTCGCAGAACCGATGGCCGATGCGGTCAAAAGGTTCTCGAATGGCGTCCGCGGACCGGGAGACGAGCTGTCAGTAGGCCTCCAACAAGATGGAGCGACGACCTGGTTAAGATCGCGGGATCGCGGTGGATGCGGAAAGCACAAGACCGGTCTGAGTGGAGAGCCTTGGGGGAGGCCTATGTCCAGCAGTGGACATCTTTCGGCTGACATGATGATGGTCGCCCGCTCGCCACTTCAACTTGCATATTCTTCGTAGTCTATAAAATATCAAGTTGTAAATTTGTGGTTATTTTGATAAAGGGAAAGGACCGTTCATTTATAACGTAAAACGTCCAATATGGACGCTGACCATTTATCCAACACAGTTTTTTTGCTTAGTCATTTTTCTATACTAACCTTCACTCGCAGATTTGTTCGCACGAACCATTATTCTACAGTTGAATTGCATAGTATCCTGTGCATAGTTTACTTATATATTCGTGCAAAATTACAGCTTTCTAGCATTGATAGTCTCTGAGCAAAGCCGCGGACGGATAGACAGACTGACGTGGCGAAACTATAAGGGTTCCGTTTTGCCATTTTGGCTACGGAAGCCTAAAAAGTTATCCGTGTGTACACTCAAAGAATCTGCAACGCGTAACAGGGTGAAACCTTTCATACTATACTGCCAAAGAAATCATAGCGAAATCTATATAAAACTCAAAGGTGACTGACTGACTGACTGACTGACTGACATAGTGATCTATCAACACACAGCCCACTGGACGGATCGGGCTGAAATTTGGCATGTAGGTAGGTGTTATGACGTAGGCATCCGCTAAGAAAGGATTTTTGGAAATTCCCACGGGAACGGGAAAAATCGGGATTTATATCTTCGATTCGAAATGACCCTATCTCAGTAACTATAATAACTAGACTCTTCTAATTTGATACACAAGTAGGTATTACATCCCTACTAATATTATAAATGCCAAAGTAACTCTGTCTGTCTGTCTGTCTGTTAAGCTTTCACATCGAAACCACTGAACCGATTTGGATGAAATTTGGTATATAGGTAGTTTGAACCCCAAGGATAAACATAGGATACCTTTTATTCCGGTAGAAGGCGCCACCGCGCGATAACCTAGATCCGCGCAGACGGAGTCGCGGGCATAAGCTAGTCGTTTATAAAATACTAGTACCATGGTACTCAATTCAGTTTCCTCAACGGAATCCTAACAAAGTATTTCACCAAAACGACAAAACAACTTTAATATGTTTTAATATCGTTGGCGTGTGTAGCACCGAAATATAATTCCGGTGAGCGATACAATATTTGTCCAGGCGAAATTGGTTTGAAACGTTTTCTCGTCTGTATTCTCAGGAGATGATGCGTAAGATTCTCTTTGAGATATTTTTTTCGTGGTGCGTTAGTAAACACGGAGTAAAGAGAAATAAGCTAGCTCATGCACCGCTGGGACATATGCTTCATTTTTTTATCATTAGAAAAAGGGTAAGCAATCTTGACGAGTCTTTTTAATGAAAAACGTTTAAAAAACAGTAACTATTACTTACTAGCTTCTATGCCGTTAAACGTGTTCAGATATTTTTGATCACAATTTTACGAACTCGACTGTACCTACGTGTCCAATATTTACTGACAATCCAACTGAATTTCCATCGACACTTGATATTGACTTTCTAAAATTAGGGCTGGGAAACCGCGGCCAACCTGTCATAACCCTAATATAAATGATTGACATGTTATTGGCATTTCTGTAGATAGCAAAGTATTCAATTATTTACATGCTTAAGGTACGTTTTCTGTTGCTTTAAATTAATTTCAGTTTGCTTCGCCAGGTGGCTCTGTTCATTTGTATAAAGTATACTTCGTTTTTGTAGCATTAGGAAAACGGTAAACAATCTTGAAGAGCCTTTTTATTAACAAACTTTTTATTATATATATTACTTATGACACCAAAATAATGTAAATGATCATATATGTCTTTGCTAATTGTTACTTATTATTTGCTGTGACTTATTTTTCAAAAGTGTTTTTCAATAAAAAGTTACGTCAAGATCGCTTTCCTTCTTTCTAATGCTAAAAAAACGAAGTAGGTAGGTACCTCGTGGTTTTATGTTTCGGCCAAAACTATTTTTTTTAATTTCATACTTTATAGCTTCACATCATTGTTAACGGTCTATTCAGGTCCAATTGTGAAATTCACAAACTACAAATACAGACGTGATACCAATAAAACTATTTTTTTTAACCTTAAAGCTACCTAGATATATGTACAACTTATAACCGCATAAAGTCAACTTGGAAAGTCTACGCCATAGTTTTTAGAGTCAAAAGTAGGTCGCTGCTTATTTTTACGCAATAAATTTAAATAACTACAAAAAACGTTTCAAAAGCATTTATCTCGAACTCGTTTTCTATTTTATCCCATAGTGTAAAGAAAATAGATTCCCAATTGAAAACAAAAAGCAATAAAGCGAAAACCACTTAAAAACAACATTAAATTGTTTACAGTTCGCTGACTGTTAAACTAAAAACAAAGCCAAAATTGCAAACCAACTTAGATCGCGAACTACCAGCAGTTAACAGGTATAATGGGCCGTAAAGATAATTGAATAGCTGTAATAGTTCTAGGGTATACTCGGCCATTACTGGGACTTTCATTTAGTGCCTCTAGACTAGTACAGTGGTACCCAAAGGGGTTAATACCTAGTGATCGAAAGACAAAGGATCTACGTACGCGAAAAACTTGTGTTAAAGAATGTCATTTTAATAAAAGCTTTTTTGACGACTGTACTTTTTAGGGTTCCGTAGCCAAAATGGCACAAACGGAACCCTTATAGTTTCGCCATGTCTGTCTGTCTGTCTGTTTGTCCGTCCGCGGCTTTGATCAGAGACTATCAATGCTAGAAAGCGGTAATTTTACACGAATATAAATGTAAACTATGCCGACAAAACAGTACAATAGAAAATTAAAACAAAAAAAAATTACAGTACCTCCCATAGACGTAAAGTGGGGGTGATTTATTTTTCTCATCCAACCTTGTAATATGTGAGGTAGGTATCGTTGGATAGGTCTTTTAAAATCATTAGGGAGTTGCTAAAACAATTTATCGATTCAGTGATTCGTTTGCAAAATATTCAACTTTAAAGCGCAAATTTTCATTAAAACCGCGTGTCCCCCCCCCCTCTGAAATCTAAGCCGTTGGGAGGAAAAATAAATAAAAAATCAAGATGGTAGTAAGTTTGTTTGTTTCTTTGTTTATACTCTTTATTGTACAAAAAGGAAATACAAAAATAACACACAAAAGAAAGTGCTAAGTACAAAGGCGGACCTATCCCTGAAGGGATCTCAAAGGGGGAAGAAAGTATATCAAACTCACAAGGAAAACTATAACGGTTAAGTTTTCTTGAGAATTATTAGTAGTTTAAGAGTAAATAGCAGCCTAAGGTATAAAATATACCTAAACTTGGAATATTCCGTACAAAATACGAAATCCTTAGAAAAATATGACTTAATTTTTGTTAATAGCTACGGAACCCTGTCTCGGGCGTGTACGACACGCTCTTGGCCGGTTTTTTTTAATTTGCGGTTTGTCTAGGACAGCTTTCGTTGGCCAGAGTCTAGTTTCAATTCAAAAACCTACTTTTTCTATTACATTTAAGTACAAACCCAACGTTCGTTCGATGTAAATTATTTAATCCTAAGCTTGCATTTTTTTTATGTGTCTTTCGCTAGTCACTGACAGCGGTTCCACAGCCTGAGTAACGTTGATTCGTCTGCGCGGACCTAGGTTATCGCGCGGTGGCGTTGATCCTTGGGGCTTAAACTATCTCTATACCAAATTTCATCAAAATCGGTTCAGCGGTTTCGACGTGAAAGCGTAACAGACAGACAGACAGACAGACCTACAAACAGACAGAGTTACTTTCGCATTTATATTATTAAGTAGGGAAGTAGGTATTTAGTTTGTTTTGCTTCAGACAGCAAAATACTGAGGCTTCAGTATTTAAAAGATTATTTGGAAAATGCTTGCGAATTGGTTTCATTGAGATCTCATTCTGTTTGATTTGATTATCAACTTCGCAAATCGGACTTATTCCATTCGAATCTGTCATTTCGATTAATTTACTGCTATAGGTATTATTTAGCCTCTTAGGGGCTGTTTCACCATCCATTAATAAATTTTATTTGACGGATAGGTGCCGTCTCCGTCTATTTGAACAAAACAATCAGAGACGGCATTACTTTTATCCGTCAGATATATTTAATCAATGGATAGTGAAATAGGGGGTTGCTGTTTAAAATTTATTAATCAAGAATTTAAATGAATGCACTAAAAAAGAAAAAATATATGACCAATATTTTCTGATACTTGATCTGTCTAACTGACGGATTAAATTTATATAGAAACCCAAAACACTCAAGAAACTAGAAAATTGCATAGATAAGTACAGTCACTAGCACCAATATCTGACACAACAAGCGTGCATAAATATCTAGCGCGACTTTCTTTCTCGGGCCGAAAGGACCTGTCAGATATTTTTGCACGCTTGTTGTGTCAGATATTAATGCTGTAGGTAATAGGGCATAATATTTTCAATAATAAAATGTTGTTTTTGGCTCTACTGAAAAATGAGCATATGTCCCTTACAGCACTTTTATTCTTATTTCCACAGACGATATTAGGCAAAGCTCTGTGCAGGGGGCGACACTAGCACAAACCGATCATGACCAAAGAGTATTAATACCTATTGAAATTATGACATATCTATGAGTAACAAAATAATTTTTACATCGATAGCGGCGATAGAGCTATATTAAAAAAAAATTCAAATAATATGATATTACGGTATTTTACGGACATTTAAGATAGGTATATACTCAAAAAATATAAACCATAAATATAATGCTAGTGCTGCACTCTGACGGGATAAAATTGCATATTCCTTATTTATACAATCGTACTTTGGTTTAGATCTTCCTTCATTACTCGAAATTAATATTCCACCATATTATTAATTCTGATTCGCTCGCAATGGAACTAACGCCTTACGCTCGTATTTCAATCTAGTGTAGAACACAATGTGAGGTGGTTGATTTATAGAAGGGATATTGGCAGAGCGGGCTAAAATTCCGTAGGTTTTTCAGACGCGACCATTTTATCTTGTCCTAAAACAAAATGGCGTCGATAACTTTGAAAGGTTACGAGTAGTCCGAAGAGGAAGTTTCAAATTTTTACTACATTTTTTTATTTTAAGCTCATGTGACACTGTGGGTATGGCGAAATAAAAAAAATGATTATTTTTAGAGTTCCTTACCCAAAATATAACAAAGAGAACCCGCAGCCCGCAGTATGTAAGTATAACGGTGAGCGTTAATATACGCAGAAGTACAAAATAGGGTATAGCAGGGGGCAGAGCGATGCGCGGGGTGTAAAAGGCTAGCAAGCGTGAAAAAATCGACGGGCACTGCTAGACTTACGTGCCGTACGCTATACTGTCACTACGCTGGGTATGGTTTTTATTAAAAAGTTGTTTCTGTGTTATTTCCGAAAACCATCTATCCACATGCGTACTTATTATTATTAGCTTAATAAAATAATACCGCATAAACTCGCATTTATAACATCAGCAAGATTAAATCATGGAAAATATGTAGACATTGTTCCTCAGCCGCGGGGCTCCTAGGTCACTTAGTCAAGGCAATAAAGGTTACGGTAAATTAATTTTCAAATTAAAAGCGTCGGCGACAGGCGATGAGGCGGATCAATCGGCGTTGCCGTAGAAATAAAAGGTCCAAGGGACGGATATTACGCCCACTAAGGTGTCGCAGCATCCATTAGAGAAGTAGTAGTTATACCTACGGATTTCGAACAGGCTACTAAAGAAAGAAAGAAAGAAAGATTTATTTTGACTCCATAAGCACCACCTAAGACTAAGACTAAGATCCACTTGCAGGTAAAAATAAATCTAGATTTAGTTGTTAAGCCTGGCTTAAGCTTGACAATTCCATACATTTTGACACTACTAAACTAAGCTTAACGCTAACTCGAGATTTATGTGTTTCCAGCAAGTGGCCATAAGACTAATCATAATCATAATCATAATCATTTATTGTGCGTATCTAAAACGAGCACTAAAACTATACTACTTGGTGACACGACAGGATACCAAAAAGGCTCCACTTAACATGTGTTGCCGCACATTAGGTATGTACACTACTACTACGAAGTTCGAAATTCGAACTTCGTATCTTGCCGTCCCGCTAACGCTCATATTATTTAATGGACGGTACGATACGAGCTTCGATTTTCGAATTTCGTTGTACCTACCTAACCCCCCGTTCGCATTTCTCAGACGCCGTAGTTGTTTGTTTGCTTGTTTGTTTGTTTGTTTGTTTGTTTATACTCTTTATTGTACAAAAGGAAATACAAAAATAACACACTAACTAATAACTTAGTTGTATACAACTAAGCAGAATTAGTAATAATGAGTAGTCAAAGTCAAAGTAAAGAAAACAAGAAAAGTAAAAGTAGGTAAAAAAAGTCGCTTAACTAAACAAAAACAGCTGCTACAATGTGGTCGAAACTTCATAGTAATCTTAGCAGTATATCGTCGAGGCGATACGGGCATTTATATTGTACTTTGACATCTACAAAAAAATTTGTACTTTGTTCATATCGCGTCTCACGACCTTATAATAGCTACGTTTATATGTAAGAAATGTGTGTTTAAGCAGTTCCGTCACCTCCACACTGTAAGAGCACACACAAATCACACAAATCCATCTATTACCACCACCACACTACACATTCGCGTCAGCGTTTCAAACTCAACTAGAGCTCATCTTCAGAGCAATACAACCGTACACCATGCTACCAGATGTTAGACACACATTTTTCTTCCATAAACCTAGCTATCAAAAGTTCGCGGGTGAGCAAAGTGATTGTTTTGATTCATACCTACACGTAGGTAGTAAATTTTTATAAAAGTCATCGCGTTTTTCACTCAAAACTTGATTTTGTCTATAAATGATAGATGTCGAATCAACTAACGTTGATTAAAAAAAATACCGTATTTTTCGACTCGTCAAGCTCCTGTCTGTTTCTATGGGCGTGTACACAAAAAACAGGCCTGGTATTTCCATGTCGGTGTTATCCGGGCCGGGAAAGAGTGTCACCCTTTCGACTCCATTTGCAAACTTGATTCGGCAGTTAGTCACCTTTTAACTTGAGCACGGCAATATTATAAAGTTTACTTACTGTTTAAACTCTGCGACTGTGGAGATACGTCCAACGCTCCACCAAACAGGGCCTTATATCGCTTCAAAAGGAAAACCGCCACGTGAAATAAGCAAGTATAGTTACACAATTTATCTTTTCGCTTTTACGTTCTATTTCAGCGTCAACATGTTTTTGTGAAAGTTGAATACAAGAATTCATTCAAGGATAGCTAAATTTATACGCGAATAAGTTTTCATGAAAATGTTTTTTTGTACTTCGATATTATAAACAATGAGACTAGATTAAGACTGTGTTTCCACCAAAGATGGTGGTACAACGATAGATGGTACAGTCGCCAGCATTAATATCTGCCACAGCGGAGCGTGCAAAAATATCTGACACGTCCTTCTGGCCCAAGAAATAGAGTCGTATCAGATATTTATGCACGCTTGTTATGTCAGATATTGGTGCTGGTGACTGTACTACAAACCACTGCAAATGGTTTGTCGAATTCCCGGTAGCCTAGTTGTTATGATATCTGTGATGCGTAAAGCCTTTTATTTTAAAATTAAAAGTTTTGTAGGTGGCAGGACCTTGTGCAAGTTCCGCCCGGATTGCTACCACCATCTTGCTTGCTAATCCTGCCGTGAACCAGCAGTGCTTGCTTGTGTATAAGTTATGGTGTATACAAAAAAAAGTATTCGTGCTTGAAATACCGGATAACCAATAAAATACGCGACCATATAAACAGCGCAACTGTTCCGCACAAAAAAGGGACTGACAATTTCCCCGAAGCGATGCAGATCATCTTTGAACTTGTCCGACCCATAAATGGCGCTGGAACATCTTTCCCGCATAAAAAGGGGCACAATTTTATCCTTTCCTTAAGTAATGTAGAGCCGGTATGATTCCGCGCGCAACGGAATGTTGGGATTACGCCTTTTCCGCAAAAGCCTCTTAGAGTGAGACGGCGGATTAGAGGGCACGTATCGGAATTAACTTCGGGACGGAGTTTGCGACGTCAACTCTTAAACACAGTTTAGATGAGAAAAAATGTCCATCTTGCTTTACATAGCGAGGTCATATAGCAGCGAGTTTGAAATGGTTAGTTGAGCGCCTTTGATTCAGGGCTTGTGCACACTAGCGTTTTTGCCGGCGGCATTGACTTATATTCTATAGACACGAACGTTCATGTCAAAAATATGTTCAAATACCGGACTGTCACAAGATGTCATCGCTATATAGATTATACACCGCAGAAGTGACACAGCTATTTTACCTACAAAACGTAATTATAATGCTCAGATGCAAAATAGATATTTTCGAAAAAAAAAATTTGATATTATTTAGACCAAAAAGAAAGAACATAAAATAAATATTCAAAATGTCAAACTGGGTATAAATAAAGCATTTAAACGAATTGTCATTCATGTTCAGTCACAATTTTTTACCTACAACCAATTCTGAATGGGAACGGAACGTCTGCACGTTTTTAGTCTATGATTGTAAGATGGCGTGACGTCTTATTTAAAAAAATGTTTTTATTGTGGTATTACAATATTATTAGTTGCGTAATCACTTGAACAAGATGTAATTTTACTTACTTGAGTAGTGAATTGTTACTTACGTGCAGGTTCACGCTTACATTCGGAGTCTCAATCAAAAACAAGTCCGTACGCCGCTCATGAATGTCAAAGTCATACTAAAGTCCTTTGCACAGTGCAAGGGTCAAAGCAGTGGAACACAAGGAATGTTCGGATCGCGATATCTAGTAAGTATATATCGATGGCCGGCAGTTTCTCGGCGGTAGCGGAAACGCGGCGCGCGCGGCGTGCACGCGGCGAGCACGCTGTGGTATTTCCGCGATTGCTTACCGCCAGCGTGCTGCCAGCGAGTACTGTGTTAAAAATAAAATTGTGTTAAATACTTGTAATGTATAGTACATAGATGTCATTTATAAATATTGTGAATCTGTTTTTAAAAAAAAAATACCTCGTTGAGTTTCTTGCCGGATTCTTCTCAACAGAGGTTTTTTTCCGAACCGGTGGTAGATTAAAAAAATGACGTGTAAAAGTGCCCATTGCGGCCTATTTGCTGAATAAATGATTTGACTTTGACTTTTGACTTTGACGAGCCGCCGCGGTGACGCACCGGGTTCCGCTCCGCCGTGAAACCGCCGGCAAAAACGCCAAGCACTAAGGGCGGGTTTCAGACTAGCAGTTTATACGCGTGTATGAGCTAGTTCTTGGAAGCGCGTATAATCGCGTATGTACAGGTGTGGTTTGTTTTCATCGAACGTTGACACACGTACCTACCTATTAGCCCGTACAAGCACGAGTGAAACATGTCTTTTTAGATCAGCGTTTTTTACGCGCGTATAAGCTCGTTTTTGAAAGTGCGCGAAGGCAAAACGATCGTAACGCGCAGAAAAAAAACGCTAGTTTGAAACAGCGTTTCATGTTTTGACTGAACACGCAAGAATGAAATACACGCGTTCGGTGTAATCTAACACGCATTAAGCGCGTATTTGCCAAAAACGCAGCAGAAACGTCAGTCTGTAACGCTCTAAGTATAAAATGGTATATGGCCGCTTATCTCGTTGGGCCAGCTTTTCTTCTAGTTCCTTGAAGGTGTGATGAAACTAGTGACAAAGTAGGTTGCGACTCAGACTAAAACACGCAGCCCATCCGCCAGGGCAATGGTTGTCAAAATGCGGCCCACGACATTCTAATGCCACGACTTTAGTAGATAATAGCTTTTAAAACAGATTTTGCAAACGAAAGATAGCTGAATAGCGGATCAAGCAGTCACCGATTCATAAGTGTGCGGTCCACAGTCAGCCCTCACTTTGTCTAATAGCCCTTAAACTTAAAGCATAAAAGTGTGAAGACCACTGCTCAAACTATCACTGAATGAAAATAATACCAACCGGCCTCTTTGTTAACGTCTCTTGCAAGGGTTTCACCAGCCGATGGGCCAGGGGGGGGGGGGGGAGTTGATATGGAGAATGAGAAATATGAATTGTCGGTAAAGTCGAGAGCTCATGAAGCTTTTACTTATAGTACGAGGTACGAGCTTTACATCTACGGCGATTGCAATTACTTTGGTTTGGTTGCTCTACATCTGGTCGCTTTTTTAGAATCTCTATTGCAGCTGCAATTGGTGACGCCCCAGTGGTCTCCTGCAATGTCTTTGGGCCGTACAAGGTTTAAACGTTACAGCTAAACAGTGGTGTTTTGTCCGGTCATCCTAGAATACTATAAGAGACGCCTATGTAGCAGTTTCGACTAAATTTTTCGCTTTATTTATTTATATGGACCTCTGCAAAAGTAACGCCTGAGTCCATCAATTCTAGGCCATACATCCATTCTGCTTCCAGGCTATTGTCGTTATGAACACGAATTCAATTTCGATTTCAATTAAGATGCCTTGTCTGGGATTGAAGACAATAGTTAACAATAATGATTAAATGTCCATTTTGTGACAAGATATAATTCGTCACAATAGCTCAGAAAATATATTAAAACAAGCTTACGAAATCGTACTTATAAATATTATCATCCTGCGGATCAATTAAAAAAAAACTGTTTAATGAATTTTAAATTTTATGTCACTAATTATACAAGAATAACCTAATCATAATTTTATTTAATACCTACAAGCTTTTTTGCTGACTGTATTTTTTGTTGACTGTACTTGCATTGTCACCCAAACTACATTTGCATACCAAATTTCAAGTTGATGCTATTAACCATTGAAGAGTACCGTCCTGCGGAGATGATCCTGGCTGGACTACCAGGATGTCACTACTAGATTATTGTATTGTCACGTGATTTACATAAATACGCCAAATTTCAAGCCAATCCGACTACTGGAAGTTGACAGAATTTAACTTGAAAGATTTGACTACAGACAAACAGACAGACACAGACAGACAGCGGGACAGGTGAAACTAAATAAAAGCTTGTAAAAATAGCATATATTTTGGTGGCAAATAACATCTATGGGTAACGTTTGGGATAATATTATGTACATCAATGAAACTTTGTTTATAACTTTATTATCCTTTGCCCGCGGCTCCACCCGCGTGGTATGCGGTTATCGAGCACTGTTCCCTCGGGAACTGTGCATTTTTCTGAGATAAAAAGTAGCCTATGTCACTCTTTGACCCATAAAATATCTCTATGCCAAATATCTCAATCCATGCCTCCGTTTCGATGTGAAAGAAAAACAAACATGTAATTACGCACACTCAATATTAGTACGAGTAACTATAATGGACTTCCATGGAAATGATTCACTTGTGGAACCAATGGTAAGTATTAAGCACGCTTTAATCTAAAGAAGATTTAAAAATTCAAGAAACTAAAGTTAGCTGAGGCAAGTAAGCGACACCGTTAAAGTTTAATTTCAAAATGTACCGATACTCCTCTAAGAACCAATAACTACGAAACTAATAGGTGTTTCCAACGAATTCTGGGCTCTTAATGGTTCGTGACCATTAACACCAATCGTCTACTTTTGGTTCACATAAAGTTTTATGTTCTGCTTTAGAAACATCCAATTCGAACCTGCCGTGTTTTAGATAAGGTTTCGTTTTCAAAACAGACTAAACGAACGTTCTGAAAATACAGAATCTGTGTTCAGAAAGTTTGAAATGGAGCAAGCAATCTAAATTCGTTTAGTAGCTTTACGTGCCAAGAGAACAGATGGATTTACATTTCTTAGCGTGCTATATCATCTTACGTTGTTTGGAAAAGATTGCAATGTTTGTTTGTTTGTTTGCTTGTTTGTACTCTTTATTGTACGAAAATATCACACAAAAAGAAAGTGCTAAGTACAAAAGCGGACTTTCTTATAATGTTAGGTAGAGGCTGTTTTTTTTTACGTGGTACAAAAATTAGTGTCCTATAATGATGTCATAGATCCGCTAAGTATAATGCTAAAAAAATGAGTGCTTACTATTTGTATGAAAAATAGAACTATTTGTGTTTAAGTCTTATTTGTCTATAGAAAGAATAAAAACACTAAAAAGAACAAAACTAGACGTGGACGTAGTGGTCTAGAAATCTGCCCCGGCCGGGAATCGAACCCGGAACCTCTAGCTTCGTTGTCAGTTCTCTAACCACTTGGCCATCCGGTCGTCACATTTATAATTAGTATGTAAATCACCTAGATCGTCTAAAATAATCTAAGCCTAGATCGCTACTATTCAATGATGTCAATTGTTCGATGACTTGAGGGTTTATTAATTACTCCCTATTTGGAATGGGAGCGCCAAAGTTCGCATACTCTTCGCTAGTCATACCGTAATTTTGCTCCGAATCATTGTTTGTCCGAATTTTTTTCCCACTGAAACCTTATATTTTTCTAAAAATTTTAAATGGTCATCATATAGAAAACTATAGGTTAGGTTAGGTTTATTTTTTAAGAATTCTAAACAATCATTGGATTCAGAGAAAACAGAGTTGTGACAAACGATCGTTCTGACAAAAATTACATTCGGACTTTCGATAAGTATGCGAGCCAATATGGACCCATTTGGAATCAATGCGTTAAAACATCATGTCGTCTTCAAAAACAAGTAGGTAAAAAACTCGCATCACCAACTTCCTGTTCGATAAAAATGGGTCAATAAACCTCGCTATCAGTGTAATATATTTTATTTGGTACAAGCACAATAAAAGGTCAAATCTTAGTGTCGACGGTCAACCTTTTACCAGCGATACGGCGTTAAAATGTATGTTAGACGATAACTTACGACGTAGGTAATAAACGGGCGCGGAATAGACGTGCGAGTTCGATCAGCTAAAAATGGGCCAGTAAGATTCAGATCCAAATGATGGCGGTTTGTTTGTTTATACTCTTTATTATACAAAAAGGAAATACAAGCGTTGCACAAAAACAAAGTTCTTGAGTAAGTGGTATTTGACATCATCTAAATTTACCACAATTCAGCGTTTTTATTTGTCACTATCAAGTACTATAAGGGTAGTTAATAAAAGTTTTGTCCTAATCAACACACTTTTGTTTAATTAAAAAAATACGAGATTTCATTCTTACAGAAAATTTGCACGCTATGTACCTATACAAACGAGACACTAATGACAAAGTTCTCAAAAAATAAGTTAAAAACATGGTTGATAGATGGTTGATTTCCCACACAAAAAATTGATATTTTGGTCAGTACCTATTAGTTTTGTATAATGTACAATACAATACAATACAAATACTCTTTATTGTACACCAGAAATAATAAGTGATACAGAAAAATAGGTACACAGATAAAATTACAAGGTAAGCAATAGGCGGCCTTATCGCTTGAGAGCGATCTCTTCCAGGCAACCTTTTTACAGATAGAAGGAAGGACTAGTTTATAGCAGGTGGTGCATTAACAGTAGATCAGAAAATGATCAGGAAATGTACTGTAACTATTGTGCACAATATTGTTAAAATGAGTGTTTGGTTCGCTAACAAATTGTTATGCAATTTGGCGAAATACTACTTAAGGTAAATAAATAATATTTCACAATAATAAAAAAAACAGACTTCTCGATTCTTAATATCGATAAAAAATATTTTTTAAGCGAACAGCAACTGTAAGTACAGCTTAAGTCTTGAGTGTAATTGAGTATCGCAAAAATTTAAATAATATCTTTTTTTTTACATTTGCCGCGGTTTGTCTGACAGCTTTCGTTGGCTCAGTCTACTAAAGCCAGTCAAAAAAACCTTCATTTCTCTAAATAATAAAGCGTCGCACGCTCTTTGACCGCACAGCCTCCACCACTATCACTCAGTTTATTAGGGCGTCCATTACGCCTGTTGCTCTTGCCACCTTTACGATCGACGCCGATTGGTTTATGGCCCTTGATAATATGTTAAACAGGTGGCCTCTTTATAGCCGAAGCCTAATGTTAAACCACCGTGAGCAAGATGAATCTCTAGGGCTGTTGTCGAAATCTTAAGTCAAAATAATCATATTTATTCAATGTCAGTTGACGAGAGAAGGTGTAACAGACTAGTTGGCACTATACTTCGTTTTTTTAGCATTAGAAAGAAGGTAAGCGATCTTGACTTGTTCTTTTATTGAAAAACACTTTGAAAAATAAGTTACAGCAAATATTAACAATTAGCAAGGGCATTATGATCATTTACATGCTTTTAGTGTCATAAGTAATAGTTACTGTTTTTTAAAAAACGTTTTTCAATAAAAAGAGTTGTTATTTACCCTTTTTCTAATGCTAAAAAAAAGCATGAAGTCCGTTTGATAGATTAGTCATTTGACGTTTCTTGGTTAAATAACTAAATGAGCCAATAGCGTCAAGCGGACCTCACGATATTAACGCCATCTAGCGAAAAATCTCCTAACAAGAAACTAAGCTATATAAATATCAAAAAGTACCACGGGTCCGGAACAACTTCTGTTGAGAAAAATCCGGCAAGACAAAGAGAACGGTATCAACATCTTCCTCCCATTAAATCCGAGGGAAAAAATCCCCAAAATACAAAAAGAGGTTTTCTTAACGAGATTTGAACCAATTATTTCTTCCCGTTAAGGTTAAACTTTGTCCCGAGATCCATGTAAGTCCGTAAGTAAATTATAATTGGGTACAAATAGGCAGAACTCGTAACTTCGTTACAGCTTTACAGGAATAATTTACCGTGTGGATTCTGAGGCCCTCAGAAGTTTTCGTGGTTAATAAATGATTATGCCGATGAATTCGTGCTTTGAGAATTGGGTTGTAAAACAGTGGGGATTTAGTTTAAGATGTAAAGGTAGTGAAGGGATGTCTCGGTGGTTCGGTTTTGATTCCGGAAAGTCGGAACTCTGTTGATTTTTTTCCGGAAGGTGTTCCTTTTTCCAAATCGGAATCCGCAGTGCAGGCGTAGGTGTCGGCCGCGATCATAGTAAATAATTTTATGTTGTTTGATAGGGAATCATTTTTTATTAAAAAATATAAAGTCTTTTATTTGTTAAAATGGTATTTATTTATTTATTAAATGCAATTCACATGTCAATAAGTACAATATAGCACTAAAATTATGAAACCCGGAAGGGCGCGGCATTTTAAAGAAAGAAAGAAGAAAGAAAGAAAGAAGAAAGAAAGAAAGAAGACATTTATTCACTAACACAAAAGACACACATATACAGCAAAATTAAAAAAAAAAAAAAAAAAAATAAAAAAAAAACAAATAAATAAAATAAATAAAATTAAAGAGAGAGAGAGTTTTCAAAACAATGAATTGGTATCTTAGAATTGAATGAAAGTTGTGGCAATAATACAGAATCAAAATAGATAAGAATAATTAAAAATGAATAATAATAATAATAGTTGTAGTCATGCAATACTCGTATGTCAGAATGTTATTGGAATTAGGAATTTTAGTCAATACAATTATTAGTGAATGTTATGTTATAGGTACCTATGCCAGGACGATTTAATAATAGTATCATAATTTCATATAGTCTTATCTTAAACGACGTGTCAATGAGTGTGGAAACAATGGCACTGGTAAAACATTTTTTTAATTAATTTTGTATTACCTAGGTAGGTCATACTTCGTGATAATTATTCGTTAAAATATTCTTCAAGCGAGTAATAACTTTTTTTTATCAAGTACTTGGATGGTCGAACAAATTATTAAGTTGGGATCCGGTTTTTTAAGTTGAAAATATTTTTCCCAAATGTTTTATTTCTCAACTGTTTTATACGGATGAACAATATTTTTTTGAAGTTGTAAACATAATAGCAACTTAACATAGTGTATTTGTGCACATAGTTGTAAACTATTCAGGATATAGGTATATCAGGACTGTCTTGTAGAACCCTAGGTATAGGTTAGTTTTATAAGATTCCCGAAGCAACTTGCTCGTTTTCCATCCAATCGAATAAAAATAAATAAAATAAATAAATAACTATGTACTTAAGGTTTAAAAAAAATCGCTCGTGTAATATATGAAAAAGCTGAGAGAGCTGGAAACATTCTCGTCGAAAAATAAGTGAACCAATTTGCTTGTCTGCTAACAGACCAAAGTTATTGTTGCGCTGGGTACGTCTAAAGCCCAAAGGTACCTACCGAATAGGTATTCAACTCGCATCATGGTTCAAAGTAAACTAACATGTGTTAAGCAGCTTTCCTTAACACAGTCTCCACAGGGACGTGTTAACCAGGCGGTGCGCCAACATGTTTTAATATTAAGGAACGGTGAGGGATGGATGCCCAGGGTGGATGAGATAACCTCTAGACAACTATTAGAATGTTTGCTAAGAAATAGAGCAACAATTTGAGGTAGATCAGAGAACTAAACTATACTAACTATGAAGCTTGAGGTCTCGGGTTCGATTTCCGGCCGACGCAGATATTTGTATGAATACGTAGTACGAATGTTTGTTCTCGGGTCGTTGATAGCCAATTAAGTTTTTTACCGACACTATTGTGACATTTTTCAAACAATTGCAGATTTTTGTGAGTAAACATTTTTTTTCTGTAATTTAATAAATGGTGTACATGAATAGGTACATGTCATCCTACGTAAGTTCAACCTATGAAACCGTGAAATATCTTGTTAGAAGTACGATTTTTTGGTAACGCCAAAGACAATTTTGGTAACGCAGGAGACGCCCAAAGTGTCGGTAAAATATTTGATTGGCCCATTTAAGTATGTATTTATTTATAAGAGCATCTTTATTCGTTGCCTAGTACTCATAGTACAAGCTTTGCTTAGTTTGGGACTAGCTCAATTGGTGTGAAGTGTCCCATGATATTTATTTATTTACATTCCCTTTTGCGTGGGAATTAAAACTGGGAAATTAAAATATGATTAGTTGGGAAACCTCGAATTAAGGGGTCTACAGGCTACCTTCTCGATGGTGTCGGGTTAATTTCGAAGGATAGCTAACCTAACCTTTGAATTTTGTGTAGAAACTTGCTGCCCAAACCGACATGAGGCGGCCAAATTTGTTTGCTGAAGGAGGTCGTCCCTACCGAGAATTTACTTACAACTAACTAGTCAGTAGGTACTTAATTTACATGGAAATAAATAATTAATTACTATCTGTTAGGTAGAATTTGTTTATCGCTATCCCGCGGGAATTGTTGTTATTTTTCGGGATAAAAACTATCCTTTGTCCTTCCCCGGGACTCAAATTATCTGTATACCGAATTTGATTGGAATCGGTTCAGTGGTTTAGACGTGATGAGGTAACAAACAAACAAACAGTCAGACTTACTTTCGCATTTATAATATTAACTAGATTATGCACGCGATTTCGTCTGCGCGGATCTAGGTTATCGCGCGGTGGCGCCCTCTACCGGAATAAAAGGTGTCCTATGTTGATCCTTGGGGTTCAAACTACCTATGTACCAAATTTCATCAAAATTGGTTCAGTGGTTTCGACGTGAAAGCGTAACAGACAGACAGACAGACAGACAGACAGACAGTTACTTTCGCACTTATAATATTAGCAGGGATTAGTAAAGAGCCGAGTCCAATAATCCGCATATAACTAAAGACGTCAGCAATGTTAAAATTTATGGAAATGTAAAGCAATTATTAAAATCTAAGGGCGGCGGCATATTTTTAGCATTAAATCCAGAATATGGGGCATGTTTATTCAACATTGAATTATTTATTTACGCCACGAATTTTTTTAGGTCTCAGTACATTTAAGTTGAAAAACTGGGCAAGTTCGAGTCGAACTCGCATGGAATTAGAAAAAAGAAAGAATTAATGAAAGGGGGCGTCCATAAATTACGTGAGGTGTTTTTTTAAAACTTTCTGTCCCTCCCTCCCCCCCTAGTGAGATGTCGTGAGATTTTGTTCAACCCCCTCCCCCATCCCCTAATCTCACGTGAGATGTTTTACGGGCTGCACTGTACTGTAAATTCAGATTAAATTGACCTATTTGGTATAAAACAAATATGGTGGTTTGACAATTGTTTTCTTTCAAACGAATTAGTGAATATTACGTATTACGATTAAGATTAAATCATAAGCATGTAAAATCTGGATTAAATTTCAATCAGAAAAAAAATTGCGTGATATTTGCCGAGACCCCCCCCTCTCTCCAACGTAAGATTAGATGAGATTTAACTCGACCCCCTCCCCCCCTTAAACATCTCACGTAATTTATGGACACCCCCAAATGAAAGAATAATCTAATCTAATAAATAGCTAATCGAAGTTCTGTATTGAAGTAACATCAGGTTTCAAATCAACGAGGTAAACATGTAATGAAGCAAATATTGGATATTCATCGTGTTGGTATTTATACAGAAGTTAATTAGTTAGCTACTTAATTTATTTGCGATTCTGGGCCAATGCACAATTATCGATTTTTATGATCATTAAGCTTTACTTTCATGAGAAACATAATTATGAAAATAGGCAAGAAACTTTTATATACTACGCAAGCACTGCTGCTTCACGGCAGGACTAGCGAGCAAGATGGTGGTAGCAATCCGGGCGGACCTTGCACGAGGTCCTACCACCTGAACCTACCACCTGCAACTTAAGTAAAGCCTCGTCACGCAAGTATGTATGTTTGCATCTATGCAAGTGAAGCGGTGTTGCAGCAGCCGCCGAATCGCTCCTTGAGGATGGGATACGAATTAACCCGAAACATGTCGAGCTAAAATCGATTTAAGACGTGAGTTATTCGGTTTATTTCCCTAAATATCTCTACTAATATTATAAATGCGAAAGTAACTCTATCTGTCTGTCTATCTGATACGCTTTCACGTAGAAACCACTAAACCGATTTTGATGGGATTTGGCATAAAGATAGTTTAAGCCTCAAGGATCAACATAGGATATTTTTTATTCCGGTAGAGGGCGCTACAGCGCGATAACCTACATCCGCGCAGACGAAGTCGCGGGCATAAGCTAGTTTTTAATAATATTGTTAAAAATACATTTGCCGGCCCTCGTCAGATCTAATACGGATTCAATTAACATTGTTTGTCTGTAAATTAATTATTTGGCGTCTCGGGAGATAATCAGTTAAGCTTCTTAACTTTACTGACAGATTAAAATTAGCTGTAATGCAAACTTGGATACCGGCTGAGATGATTGTGAGCCCCTGTATTAGACGACAGATAATTTATCTATTGATTTAATAAATATTCATATTAAGTACTTATTATAATTTTTGTGTGTCTGTATGTCCGTCCGCGGCTTTGCTCAGGGACTATCAATGCTAGAAAGCTGTAATTTTGCACGAATATGTAAATATGTAAACTATTCCGACAAAAACGTACAATAAAAAATTTGAAAAAATTCAGGATTCAACGAGAATAATTATCAAGAAAACTTAACCGTTACAGTTTTCCTTGTAAGATTTATACATACTTTACTACCATCCTGAATTTTTTCAAATTTTTCCACACACCGGTTTAGATTTTAGAGGGGGGGGGGGGGACGCTCGATTTTTAACTTTCAATATTTTGCAAATACATCACTAAATCGAAAAATCGTTTTAGCAACCCCCCAATGTTCCTAAAAGACTTATCCAACGATACCCCACACTTCCAGCTTGGATGAGTAAAAAAAATCACCCCCACTTTACGTCTATGGGAGGTAATTTAAAAAATGTTTTTTTTATTGTACTGTTTTGTTGGCATAGTTTACCTACATATATATTCGTGCAAAATTACAGCTTTCTAGGATTGATAGTCTCTGAGCAAAGCCGCGGACGGAAGGACAGACAGGCAGACAGAGACGGCGAAATTATAAGGGTTCCGTTTTTGGCATTTTGGCTACGGAACCCTAAAAAACGCGCGTTTTTCCCAACTCACGCCAATTAGCTTCATAATAAACGTGTCAAACGAATCAACCGAAAATGGATTCTTGTTACTTCTGCCGCCGTAAACACTGTAACAACTTGTCACTTAGCAACCCCACGAATACTCAAGTATTAACAATCTCAAATCCGAAGTCGTATGTAAATCTGATAGCAGTCCGTTAACAAGCGAACTCGTAACGAGAACCAAGTTAATAATTGTTTAATGACGTGTAATGTACTTGTATCGCACATACTTTTACAAGTCTTAAGTTATATAACGTTGTGAGATCAAATTTAAGGCGTAGACGCGTCAACAACAACGTAAAGTACAATTCAATAGAATCTGACAATTTGCTACACATTTGACATACCCTAACGTGGGCACGCTTGATTATATATGTCCCTGTTGCAATTATTATCTAAAAGTAATCAAAAAAGAATAATAGTCACATCACAAAGCCTTAGGCAGCCCGGTGTTCATATTAGTAGGCTGGATGTGTCTACAGGTTTGTCAGATTTTATTGAATTGGAGTATAGAGCGTTAGGCTTGGTTCACACGGTGACTATTGGATTCGATATTTTCCCGCATACGGTTTTACCGTATTGGTTCTGTGCGCGACATCAGCGCCACCTAGCATCCGCAATTTTATCGGCTCTAAGGTTCTGACGTTTTCAAATTTCATTGCGACATTGTGACAAAAATCAAACCTATCACGTATTCATTTATAATACAAAATTACTGTGATACCGTGATTTGGGTGAACAAAGGGTTGTGAAAAACCAAAAATTACAAAAGTGTCCAATTTCAGTCAAATTGAACCAACTAAAGTGCTAAGTTTGGTTAGGTGTTTAAACCTTTCAATGAATAGGTCATTTTCATTTTGGTATTTTAGCTGCTACGATATGGACTTAGCCTAGCACTTTATATCTTTTTACAAAAATACGATGCTTGTGATGAAACAAAAACCTTTTCAAGACTTGTAGAGAAGAGGTGAACATCATCATGTCAGCCGAAAGACGTCCACTGCTGGACATAGGCCTCCCCCAAGGCTCTCCACTCAGACCGGTCTTGTGCTTTTCGCATCCACCGCGATCCCGCGATCTTAGCCAGGTCGTCGCTCCATCTTGTTGGAGGCCTACCGACAGCTCGTCTCCCGGTCCGCGGACGCCATTCGAGAACCTTCTGACCCCATCGGCCATCAGTCTTGCGTGCAATGTGCCCCGCCCACTGCCACTTCAGTTTCGCGATTCTTCGGGCTATGTCAGTAACCTTAGTTCTACTGCGGATATCATCATTTCTAATTCTTTCCCGCAGAGAAACCCAGAGGTGAACATAATCAGTTTTAATTTGGTCTAAGAATTAAAAGGTCTTAGCTAACAAAGCTGAAAATTATCAACCGCAAGATAATTCTGTTTTTGCTTTTCCTTGTCTATCAACCTTAATTCATCTATGACTTGAGATTTTAACGCGTTCGTGTACTCCGGGTATGCGAGTGTGGCGAAAGATTTGAGCGAGTGTAACTTTGTTTATTGATTCAATTTGCAACGTTAACACAATCTGTAAAGCTGTGCCAAGACTTGTTACCCAGCATATAACCGAGGACATCAATTATTAAATAACTAATAAAATAAAAGAGAGAGAGAGAGAGAGAGAGAGAGACCTTGGCAATCGCCCCTCGACCAAGAAACCTCGCTTCCCCGCTTTCGCAATAGTTTCTCCTCTCCACTTCCCCGTTCTTCTTTCTCGCTCCGCTTCCCAGTTTTGTATGAATTACCGATACGGATACCGCTCGGAGACGCTATCCGCTAGCGTCTATTTTGTAGTCCAAGACAGGCTATGATAGTTGTATGATACCGCACGGAGATGCTACCCGCTAGCGCCTATTTTGTAGTCCAAGATAGTCTATGATAGTTGTATATATCGCTCAGAGACTCCACTCGCTAGCGTCTGTATGATACCGCTCGGAGATGCTACCCGCTAGCGTCTATTTTGTAGTCCAAGTCAGGCTATGATAGTTGTATGATACCGTTCGGAGATGCTACCCGCTAGCGTCTATTTTGTAGTCCAAGTCAGGCTATGATAGTTGTATGATACCGCTCGGAAATGCTACCCGCTAGCGTCTATTTTGTAGTCCAAGACATGCTATGATAGTTGAATGATACCGCTCGGAGATGCTACCCGCTAGCGTCTATTTTGTAGTCCAAGACATGCTATGATAGTTGAATGATACCGCTCGGAGATGCTACCCGCTAGCGTCTATTTTGTAGTCCAAGTCAGGCTATGATAGTTGTATAATACCGCTCGGAGATGCTACCCGCTAGCGTCTATTTTGTAGTCCAAGACAGGCTATGATAGTTGTATGATACCGCTCGGAGATGCTACCCTCTAGCGTCTATTTTGTAGTCCAAGTCAGGCTATGATAGTTGTATGATACCGCTCGGAGATGCTACCCGCTAGCGTCTATTTTGTAGTCCAAGTCAGGCTATGATAGTTGTATGATACCGCTCGGAGGTGCTACCCGCTAGCGTCTATTTTGTAGTCCAAGTCAGGCTATGATAGTTGTATGATACCGCTCGGAGATGCTACCCGCTAGCGTCTATTTTGTAGTCCAAGACAGGCTATGATAGTTGTATGATACCGCTCGGAGATGCTACCCGCTAGCGTCTATTTTGTAGTCCAAGACAGGCTATGATAGTTGTATGATACCGCTCGGAGATGCTACCCGCTAGCGTCTATTTTGTAGTCCAAGACAGGCTATGATAGTTGTATGTATCCCTCAGCGACGCTACCCGCTGGAGTCTAATTTGTAGTCCAATAGGGTATGATAGTTGTATGATATCGCTCGGACACGCCCGCGTTCCGCGTGTAGTTTGCGGCGCGACGACTGGAGGTAATGTTTTGATTAATAATTCCCAGCTTGTAGCGCCACGCACTTTGAGTAATTAAACCGCTCTGATTCAGGGATAGAGGCCCGGTGTGACTTCCCGGCTTGTACATATCTTTAGTGCACCTTTAATCATAGTTAATGTAAATACATAACCAAGTTAGGTTATGGAAAATTCATCATCGTCAACATATCAGCTGCAGAACCTGTTGGACTTAGGGCTCTTCCATAGACCTTCATCTTTACATTCTCCGCGTCTTTAACCGAGTTGGTAGACGTCATACGCTGCGCTTGCCATAATTATGGCCTACTCATTGCCACTTCAATAAGCTAATTCGCTTGGCTAAGTATCTGATCCTCGTTCTTCTACTGTTATAACGAGCGTGAAAATAAAGTTTAGATTAAAATCATATTTAATAAGTATATCTTAAAACAGTACCATAAAAATATCGAGCAACCACAGTATTGCGTAATCCCGTTTTGTTCGGAAAAAAGGGAGGACAAAAGTTTTCGAAAGACAAAACTGTTTCAAATTACAGACGTTCATTGCCCCTTAACGCATAATTGCCATAATTAATTTCAGGTAATATAAAATATTCATAAAATTATTCTAATTATAAATAAACCCGCGTAGCTCACCCAAAAACTATGAGATTTGACATTTCGTTGACCTCACGCTACACTACACCGCCTCCAGCGGCGAATTCATACGCGATAGCCCTCATTAGGACACGAGTTTAACAAATAAATTTAATAACATATCGGCACCAAATTTTAAGCCAATCTTATACACATCGAAACTTAACAAATAACCCTTGCAAATTAAGTATCTAAACAAAACCTCAAGACAGAAAAAAATACATTAGCTCTCTCAGACTCTCAGACGTATGTCTTAAATTTAGCACGATAAATTTTACAAAGATGACGGCTCTTTAAGATTCGCATCTAAACTGTTATAACTACAATTGGCTCCTGCCTCCAAGAACCCATTATAATGTTGTGTTGTTTGTGTTCTGAGAAGTCCCTTCGCATGTTAAACCGTCGTGCTGTCACTTAAAAAGTACAAAAAGGGCATGTAAAACCGGATGGCGGAATAAATATAGTCGATGTATCGGCTTGTACCTCTAGATTAAGGGTATTACGTGCGTATCAATATGTGGGAGTGTGATTATTTTTAATGATATAATGCGAATACGTACCTACACAAGGAAGAGTGGTGAAGAGTTCAGGACTACATAATCCTAATTAACCCTTAATTCTTCTTTTAATGCTACCTTCAAATACATCTTTATTATTTGATGAACATAATTATGGAAGAATTGTTTAAATATTTAAAATAAATTAGAACGATCATGGATGTTTGACATTGTCGATAAAGACGTTTTAGGCAGACCGGTCTGAGTGGAGAGCCTTGGGGGAGGCTTATGTCCAGCAGTGGACGTCTTTCGGCTGGCATGATGATGATGATGAAAGTTTTATGTTAGATAATTTATTGAATCAGGCGTTACTTTGCGGAGGTCCATATCAATTAACTAAAATAATTTCCTTGCTCACCCGCGACCTTAAGATAAGTAGCTAAGTTTATGCAAATTATGCGTGTTCATGCAGTTCCTCCACCTCCACACTGTAAGAACACACACAAATTACACAAACCCATCTATCACCACCTACAACTCAGTTTCATGTTAGGTTAGGTTTATGCAGAAATTAGTGAAGATGTGTGTTCTTTTGTTTCTAGTTATTCGTGTGTGCTAAAATTGTAAGAGGGTACCGATATGTATCTACCTGTCATAACAATCAAGCATTAAAACTAAACCTACCACCCGTCTTCGAATTTGTGTCATACTAATTCCATTGTTCTTGTTGTTCAGTAAACAATGGTGTACTGTATTGTGATATTTCGCATTGTCAACGCTCTCATATCGATGATGGTTTACACGTTTCTAGTATGTTGTTATACTAGCTTTTTCCCGCAGTTTTGCTTGCGTGAACTATTAAAATAATCTTCTTCTCTTTTAAAATATGGCTTCTGTCCTAAAATAGGACAATTTCGCCAGTGTCAAAGTACTCTCTTTGAGAGGGACGTTGTACGGTGATTGTAGTTTTTGTAACTTGATAGTAAAATTCCAGAAACCACGTGGAAACAACTTGCGCATTAAAAAATGTCAGATACGAGAGCAATATAGAATTTTGTGATCACTGTTCACTGTTAAGGTTAATCGCCGCATAAAACACTGTCAAAATTATACTTAAACTAGCCAAAGAAACAGAAATAGAAAAATTACATATTGTCTACAGCCGCCATGTTCGAATGCCACAAATCGAATCCTTATTAAAATAATATTTAGATGTCTTGGAGTTTTTGTTGCTGACAGTCGAGTCTCTGTCATGTGGCTATTTATGCAAAGGTGGAGGAGTGCGGGTTCAGTATGGAAACATACCTATACTTCATTTAATTTAGAATTAGAAACCACAATAACATTATATTGCGTCTGGTCAACATAGATTACGTAGGTACATTAGAAACGTGCAGCTAAAAAAATATGTGGGTTTCCTAAATTTTACAGCGATGTAGTGTAGGTTCCCTTATTAGTCCTTTTTGTTATTCGACTGGAAGGCAAACGAGCAAGTGGGTCTCCTGGTGGTAAGAGATCACCACCGCCCATAAACATCTGCAACACCAGGGGTATTGCAGATGCTTTTTTTTTTTTTTTATACGACTGGAAGGCAAACGAGCAAGTGGGTCTCCTGGTGGTAAGAGATCACCACCGCCCATAAACATCTGCAACACCAGGGGTATTGCAGATGCGTTGCCAACTTAGAGGCCTAAGTTGGAATACCTCAAGTGCTAACAATTTCACCGGCTGTCTTACTCTCCGCGCCGAAACACAACAGTGCAAACACTGCTGCTTCACGGCAGGATTAGCGAGCAAGATGGTGGTAGCAATCCGGGCGGTCCTTGTACAAGGTCCTACCAACTGCAAAAACGGCACAGAAGATGAGATCTACCGATAATGATACATTTTAATTATAGTACCTAGGTATAGCTATCGAAGCTTCAGGTAAAGTGTAAAATGCTTCCATCAAAAAATGGTTAGGGTATAACACCATTAATTCAATGCCGCTTTATGGATTAAATGTCAATCTGTCAGTTATCTGATGGCGTCGAGGGTCCAATGTTTGCGAAGATTTTTCCCATTAGAACCACTGCAACGCGGTTTTGCATATTCCAATTAATTACCCGACTGGTCGACGGTGGATTATGTTTTTCGAGCGTATATTTTTAGAGATAATATGTAGTCGGTGCGTTTTAACAGGCTTTTTGACTGACTTCGTTAAATGAAATAAGTTGAATCGAATTAAAATCATTACATTAGATATTCGTGTAGTCTCAAAACTACGCATAAAAATCATAACACTTTTTTTTATCCAGTCCGGTATTGTAGTCAACACTGCAGGGCTACTACGAAACTCGAAACTCGAAGTTCGTGTCGTGCGGTCCCTCTGGCACTTATACTATTTAATACCAGAGCGAGAGGGACGGTACTATACGAACTTCGAGTTTCGTAGCCGTGCTGGTCGAGTATCGCGGCGTGTTCGCCCATCGCCCCTCAATTTCACGCGCGTTACGCTTCAGATTGACAGAGAGTTAGGACAAAATCGCATTAAGTTTAGTTTAAATTAACATCTAACACGGCAGAAGAATAAGGGCACCGCTTATAGTGTAAGTTTTCGGTTGCAAAATACGTCTCGATCGCGTTCGCATTAAAATCTCAATTTGTATGGAAAACACGAACGGTAACCTTAGTGTAAGTTTTCGGTTACAAAATACGTCTCGATCGCGTTCGCGTTAAAATCTCAATTTGTATGGAAAACACGAACTGTACCCTTAGTATTAAGTTTTCGGTTACAAAATACATCTCGATCGCGTTCGCGGTAAAATCTCAATTTGTATAGAAACACGAAAATCGCAAACGTTCCGCTAGAAGCGCTGTTCGTGTTTCCATACAAATTGATATTTTACCGCGAACGCGATCGAGACGTATTTTGTAACCGAAAACTTACACTAAGGGTACTGTTTCACCACTTGTCGACTGACTTTAAGTGTCAGATAAAACAAACAAAGACGGCATCATTGATATCCGCCACTTAAAGTTAGTCGACAAGTGGTGAAACAGGCCCTAAGTGTGGAATGCTAATGACGTTTAAACACATTCGTATGAGTTCAGATGACATAACCTACATTATTTCTACTTTTTGCCACTATTAGCGCTGCGATAGATTTTATTACCCCCACCTTCCTTTCTTTTGAGTACTTCGCACCCAGCAATAATATTATATTAATATGTAGATGTCATACTTCATGCATGTTTAGATTTTTTTTCTTGTTTTTTTTTTCTATTATTTCTTTTTTTTGGAAAACATTACTTGACAGCTTTAGCAGTACAATTACGTACAGCATTCTAGTATACTTAGGAAGTTTTAAAAAATAATCGAGAACGTCATCAAATTCGCCCATTCATAACACAATGACCGCCGAATATTCGCCCGAATGTATTCAGAACGGACCCTAAAAACGACAAAGAAAAATCGCCGTCGACTTATCTCTGTAACCAATCAGTAGCTAATGACAGTAACATGTAGTGGATGGCAAGTGGCGAGTTATCGCGGGGTCGACGACCGGTGAGGGACCCCGGCTATAATTAGACTTTAAAAGGGTGTTGGAAAAATCTGGCCTTTTGTAGGACTTCGGCGAAAAAGTTGACAAAGGTGCTGAATGTTCGTGTTCAGGGTATAAAATTATGAACTGCCTACATAATTATGTGAAGGGTTTAGATTTTTTTTCCTTCGATAAAGCAATGTAATACAATAAAAATGGCGATTTTATTACGATGGCAATAGTTGTATTTTGTTTGATTTACCTATTTGTAATCAAATATTAGCTTAGAACTATTTTTACCTTGTGTATCGAATATATATTATTATGTAAATAACTAAACTTCTCTTCTTTCTCTTTCTCTCCCTATCTAAAAATAACCGCTTAGGTACCTACACAAAAAGATTGCATTACACTGAATAGGTAGGTAGGCTTACTTACTTTCCTTTTTTTTAAGTCGGTTAACTCTGGTTTTAATAGCCACATACCTACTGCAATAAATTCTTGATTTAGTACTTATTAAGTTTAGTTCAATAATGCCGAAATGTATCCATACCAATCTTAAACCAGATTTAGCGACTAAATCTAGACTTAATTTATCCAGCAAGTACTATACGTAAGTCCTTAAACTTGGGTTTAAATAGACCGGTCCAATAGTTTGCAACTACATACTTCTATTAAATTGCGCTTATAATGACTAAAACTAGATTTAACATAATGTGTAAAGATACACGCAAGCGGCTCTTTGACTACTGCATAATGTTAAAAAAAAGTTTAAATAAATACTTTTTCATTGTACTAAATGACTTGAGCAAGTGTACGCCTATTTCGTCAGCTCTTACGTAAGCCTCTTTAGCTCAGTGGTAGAGCACTGGTCTCGTAAACCAGGGGTCGTGAGTTCAAACCTCACAGGAGGCACTGGCTCAAATTGCTTTTTGCTTTTTTTTTTGACGTTCTTTTTTACTAACCATCTATGGACATTGTGTTTGAAATAAATGGATATTATTATTATTATTATTATTATTTACTGCTTTCCAAATTTTAGGAAAAAATAAATAAAAAAATACACGAAGTTTATTTCAAAAGCCTTTTTAATCCATTCCCAGTTTCCGAACCTAAATCCGTTTCACGAAGTTTTATAAAAGCCTACACCGAACTTTCTCTTTGGTTTCAGATCTGCTGAACGGAATGCAAAGTTGCTGGCATCTAAATTAAAAATAAAATCAGTGTTTTAAAAAAAAGTGTCACAATGCTGCGGTACTGGTTGTGTTTTGTTTTTTTCTTGGCGGGCAACTGTGGCGCCAATTATTGTAGGGACGCCAACCTTTGTTGTCCGGGGCGGGATAGTTCCTGTGTGGTGCAGAAGGCGCATCAAAACGCCATTATTGAGGACCTCACGGACAAGCCGTGCTATTGTGACCACGCTTGCTTGAAATTGGGAGACTGCTGTCCCGACTTTAGAGAAACTTGTGGAGGTAAGTGTAGATTACTTTATGACGCATTGATGATTTGGTGTTAACTTACTTCACGCATTTTGATAAATATTATTTTATTGGATACGAACACATTAGAATGAGGTTGTTTTTTTTCTATTTCTATTTTTTTATAAATGATAAAAATGGTATAATTAATAAGAAAAATGTTTTAAAATAAATGTTAAGCAAATTAAAGTTTAACTTTATGAATAATCAAGTCTCTTTTGCCGTGGTGGGTTTGAAGTACAGATAAGATAAGATAAATAATACGGAAGGTGATAAATAGGTACATTTATAGAAAACTAGCTTCTGCCCGCGACTTCGTCCGCGTGGAATAGTAACTTTAGGAAGTAGGTATTTAATTTATTGGTCTATTCTATCACTGTACCAAATTTCTTCAAAACAGGTTCCGCGGTTTAGGCGTGCAAGCGTAACAGACATACAGACAGACAGAGTTACTTTCCCATTTATAGTATTAGTAGGGATTAATGTGTAAGTATTTAAGGGGTTTCCTTTGAAATGTTTTATGGCTGTAGGTACGATGAATACCGCTTCCAATCGAAGCAACTGGAATTCTATGGGGTGTGTAGGTACTTATGTCCAACAGTGGATGTCCTAATGCTGATTATGATGACGATGATGACATTTTTTGATAATCTTACATGATGGATTAATTATATGTTTTAAGACACTACACTATTATATCATTAGTTACTCTCAAATCAGCCCTCTCGTCTAATTACTTGGACAGCAGCCACAGTTTTTAATCTAAACAAGCAGTTAACGACGTCCCTGTTTAACGGAGTATCCGGTTACACTCGTTAAGGCAAAAATAAAGGCACAGCAAGTTAAAAAAGCGGTCAAGCGCAAGTCCGACTCGAACACAATGGGTTCTGTGCCGTCATGAACTTTAGTTTGGGGTAAACAGTTTAAGTTGCAATATTTAAACGAATACCTACTGAGTTAAAGTCTATTAGGTATCTAGTTATAAAAATATACATAAAATTACGAAATAAAAGGTGATATAGCTGTCATCCTAACATCCTGTAATTTGTGTAAACCTGCGAAACAATTCAATGGTGCGTGTGAAGTTCCCAATCCGCACTGGGCCCGCGTGGGAACTATGGCCCAAGCCCTCTCATTCCGAGAGGAGGCCTGTGCCCAGCAGTGGGACCTATATAGGCTGAGATGATGATGATGATAGCTGTCATCCTGTATGACTAGGTATTCAAAGGATTTAAATATTTTTGACTGTACCTACCTATATAATAGTCCCGTTGCATTACCTGTATCTGCCACAGCCACAGCGGATAATACAAAAATATCTGACACATCATACCGACCTCAGAAATAGAGTCGTATCAAATATTTATGCACGCTTTGTTGTGTCAGATATTGGTGCTGGTGACTGTACCACCATACGAAATTTATCACTAAGAGATCTACCACTACACACTTTGTTTTAGGTTATCTTTTTCTAACAGTAAGCATTATAAATTTAATTAGAATTTAGGATGTTAATCCCGTTAGTGGTACAGTGAATTATTAATATCGGAATCGATAGAAACAGTGAAAAGACAAGTTTCTTCTATTCCAAACTTTTTTAATCAGAAGGTAACTTACAGCATCCATTCATTATTTGGTACTGCTATTAGTAAGATCAGTAGTGGCTGCGTTAAAACGGTTCAAAAGATACAATCTGACACAAGAACAGACAGGCGAAGCTGTGTCTCGTTGGCTCTTTTCAAGTACTTATGGAACCCTAAAAAGATAATGCTAAAGACGACATTTAAGATACCAAGGAAATGGAATATTTCTTCATTTAATTTTCTTTAAGGAATTCGTTTTAGATTTTCAAACTCAATTAATTTATTCAGTAAGTAGGCCGCTATGGGCTCTTTAAGACATAATTTTTTTTAAAGCACCAGCGCTTTCGGAAAGACCATCACTGCCAAGAAGAATGCACCGCAAGAAACTTGGCAGAAAATATTCTTTTTTCAAAATTAACAATTACTACAGTATAAAAATAAAGAAAAAAATTACATGAAAAAAAAAACAATTTTAATTCAAAAACTGAAAAAAATCCATTGCATACCTGCCTACATACGTAAAAGAAGAGCGAATTCGATGTACAGTCAAGTGCAAAAATAAGTATCTATTCGAACCACTCAAAAATATGTTACTACGGCCTTATTGTGTCGAAATAAAAGTCTGTGGTACTTATTTTTGAAACTTTTAATAAGTTAATTTTTTTACACTTGACTGTATTTAACTACCTATTCTTTATTTCAACGCTTAGAGCAACACGGGCTTCCTTGCTGTAAGTTTAAATTACCCAGGAAATAGTTCTATTTAATAAAAATACCACAAGTAAAATTGTAGATGGATACTTGAGTTTATGACTTCATTTAATTTAGAATTAGAAACCACAAGAAAATTATATTGCGTCTGGTCAACTATTTCTTACCTAGCAAATAGTCCAGTACAATAGTCTGGGAGCCGCAAAATAAAATTGTTTTAACGCCACTTTATTTGCGTGTCCTCAAATTGTTATTCTAGTACAAATTGTAAGGAGATTACAGTTCACGAGCCGCAATATAATGTTTCTGTGGTTTCTAATTTTAAATTAAATGAAATCATAAACTCAAGTATCCATCTACAATTTTACTTGTGATATTTTTATTAAATAGAACTATTTCCTGGATTTATTTTTAATTTTCGTTAGCTACATACCTACTTATATTATAAGAAATTATTTTTAAAAGACCCCTGGTTGTGAAGTATTCGGATTTACATAAACGAAAAACATTTTGCTATTATATTTGATAGGCGTCCTTAGTATCAAACTTCCAGTTAATTGTGTTTTACTTCTTATTGTTTGAGTTTCATGCCGGATTCTTCTCAACAAAGTTTGGTTCGAACCGATACGCGATGGTAGATTTTTTGACATTAATAAATGCTTTTAAAAGCCTAACTTGAACAAATGTTTTGATATGACTAGAATTAAAGGGCTTATTACATTTGACTGAATTTAGGATCGTAAATGATTTAGAATCCTAATTTAGGAAAGTATAATCGCGTTTAGTATTTGGCTAAGTGCGATTACATTAAATTAGGATTCGACATCATTTAGGATCCTAAATTTAGTCAAGTGTAAATAAGCCCTTAACTTGAAAAGTGTTAGGTGTACTTTCCGGTATCATACGGCCGGCCTACTCCGAAAATCGAAGTTCGTATCGTACTTGCTGTCCCTTTCACTCTCGTATTAAATAGTAGGTATAAGCGTCAGAGGGACGAAACGACACGAACTACGATTTTCGAATTTCGTAGTTGCCGCTGTAGTTTTGTTAGGAAGTGAGTACCTACTATAAGTAAGTCTGGTCGTCTGGTTCTAAACCCTCTATTTATAAACGCCTGTTAAACTCCCGTTTAAGTTAGCTATCGTTTGTCTTTGTCTGTCAATGGAGAAGGGGAAAGCCTTCACAGATAAACTACTGAACGTATTTTGATAGGATTTCTCAAGCATAGTATCCTTATACTCGTACCTATAACTTAAAATCAGCCAAGTCATCATCATCATCTCAGCCTATATACGTCCCACTGCACTGCACAGGCCTCCTCTCAGAATGAGAGGGCTTGGGCCATAGTTCCCACGCGGGCCCAGTGCGGATTGGGAACTTCACACGCACCATTGAATTGCTTCGCAGGTTTGTGCAGGTTTCCTCACGTTGTTTTCCTTCACCGCAAAGCTCGTGGTAAATTGCGCACATGAATTTCGAAAAACTCAGAGGTGCGAGCCGGGATTTGAACCCACGACCCTCGGCTTTTTTTTCAATCAGCCAAGTATAAGTCGAAAATTCTGTGCCCTTAGTGTATTTTCCCGTTCACAAAATACGTCTCGATCGCGTTTGAGCTTAAAATCTCAATTTGTATGGCACTGAAGGGCTACTTCGAAACACAAAATTCGAAGTTCGTGTCGTGCGGTCCCTCTGACACTTATACTATTTAATACGAGAGCGAGAGGGATCGCACGACATGAACTTCGAATTTTGTGTTTCGGAGTAGTCCTTCTAGACATGTGCCTGCTACGTATCGACGATCGAACGCACGATTTAAGTCTTCGAATAGTAAACGAATGTTTTGTGAAAACGCCACACTAGAGGCACTGTAACGGTTTTAACATCAATAATCTGTAAGGTAACCCGGGGCTATTGTATCTTTGGGATATTGTATCTGAGCCCTTTGATGGCGTCCTTACGACGCCATGTTCTTCTCGGCCATAATACGTTGTGTTCGCCATAAAACTGTCTACACAACACACATGAACATGGCGAACATGGCGTTCTAAAGGATGCCATCAGACGGCTCAAATACAATATCCCCTAGCTACAATAGCCCCGGGTCACTTTATTCGTTTTTTTGTTTGATTGACAAAAGAAAATACGTCTCCAATATTTTCTGATAATCTCCAACTGATGGATTTAAATGGAATAATATTTTTTTACGCAGTAAACTATGCTATTCAATGCAATTGCTGGATCAAATGCTTTACGCTTACGAACCTACAGTACGTTACAATATTTACTACCAACAGCAGCATTTCTTAGCCTTTTTCAGTACGCGGATCGCTAGAAAATCAAGCACAATAAAAAAAAAACAGGAATCAATTTAGGACATTATTTATTAAGTAGGTAATTCAGTCGTCCAAAGATAAGAGGTAGACCCTCATGCCTACGGATCCGTGGACCACACCTACAGTATAACATTCCAATAGTTCTAGACTCATTTTTTTCTTTAGGTGATATAATTATTTTTCCTCTTCTCATGCTCGTAAAGTTCGTGTTTATGCTGGATCTAGGCGACATAAAATGACTTTTTATGCTCTAGTGCATAAAGTAAAATCTTCTAAGACCAAGGCAATCAGGTGTCACCAGTCACAAACAAAGAAGTTCCTACATTTTTTTACTTATATAAAACTAAAAATAAATGAAAATAAGGCAAAATCTAATAAGTATAGGTAGGTATTACGATTGTTCGTGAAATCAAAATATATGTTTCAATTATAAAAAAAAATGAAATCAATAAAATTTATCAATAAAACTAAAAAAAATATGATTATAATAGTAATGCGTAAACAATAAAAGGTACATGTAAGTGAATAATGTTTCCACTGTTGCTTTTTCAATTCCTCGCCATCGAAGTTCAAAGCATTAAATCCATTTTCCCCTCGACATGTCTATCAACCCTCGCCGTACCTATACCGGCTCGGGTGGCTATAGAAACGTCTTGGGTAGAATGGCTCGATTTTTGCTCTTGTACAATCTACTACATATTTGACAAAATTCTTCTAGACTTGCACAGCACCTGTAAACAAGAGTTTCAAATCCCGGGTTATCTTTCCACACAAACGGTTTAATTTCCCTGGCAGGGCGCCATGTTTTATTTAGCGAGTAATAAGAAGGGCTAATCCCCGTAAGCTGTTGAGCCCTGCTCCTGTTTTGCATACACGTCATGACTGTTTTTTTGTAATGTCGGCGATGAAAGTTTATAGAAACCGGCCAAGAGCGTGTCGGACACGCTCGAGATAGGGTTCCGTAGCCATTACGAAAAAAATAAGTAATATTATTCTAAGGATTTCGTATTTTATTTAGGTATGTTTTTACCTTAGGCTGCTATTTACTCTTAAACTACTAATAATTCTCAAGAAAACTTGACCGTTATAGTTTTCCTTGTAAGTTTGATATACATTCTGATTTTTTTTTTTTTAAATTTCCACCGACCGGTTTGGATTTCAGAGGGGGGGACGCTCGATTTTAATGAAAATTTGCACTTTATAGTTGAATATTTCGCAAACGAATCACTAAATCGAAAAAAACTATACTCTACTCTATAAGATTGGATGAGAAAAAAAATCACCCCCACTTTACGTCTATGGGTGGTACTTAGTCCAAAAAAAATTTTTTTTTTCATATTTTTATTCTACCACTTTGTCGGCATAGTTAACATATACATACCGGTCAAGGGTGTGTCGCACTCGCGCAACGGAGGTTCCGTACAAATTTGTAGGTGTTCGAGAATATTCAGTCCAAATTTCGTAGTTCTAATTAGGTCAATGAAAAATTACTTTCAAGTTTTTATTCCCTTAAGAGTATTGAAATATCTATCTGCGGCATAAACGGCCGTATCTTTTTTACGGTTTTAATTTCATACCTCCACGTGTCCCCAAGATAAAGATTCTTGACAAAGTGATCTATAAGATCCTATAGGTTCCGTTATAGGGTACGCAACCCTGAAAAAACCGGCCAAGTGTGCATCGGACTTGTACATCGAAGGTTTCTGACTTTGTATCTGTACAACTTTGTAGTTTACCAATGTGGAGAGACTACGATACAGCTATCTCTCCAGTCTGCAGGGCTACTACGAAACTCGAAGTTCGTGTCGTACCGTCCCTCTCGCTCTCGTATTAAATAGTATAGGTGTCAGAGGGACCGCACGACACGAACTTCGAGTTTTGAGTTTCGTAGTAGGTAGCCCTGCTGGTGTTATACCTGGGGACCGAATTCGGGGTGCGTTAGAAGTTGTTTAAATGCGTCCGAGTTTAGAAACTTCGATAGCGAAATGTAGGATTTGGAGTTTCTATAATTAAACTAAAATTAAATTAAATATCATGGGACACTTGACACCAATTGACCTAGTCCCAAACTAAGCAAAGCTTGTACTATGGACACTAGGAAACGGATAAACATACTTACATAGATAAATACATACTTAAATACATATTAAACATTCCCGAGAACAAACATTCGTATTATTCATACAAATACCTGCCCCGGCCGGGATTCGAACCCGGGACCTCAAGCTTCGTAGTCAGGTTCTCTAACCACTTGGCCATCCGGTCGTCGCTGCTCACTAGATGGCGCGAGGAGCCACCACCACTGTTAGTGTTAGTTAGTGTTGTGTTTTGTTAGTCTAACAACTGGTAGCATGGTGTAAGGTTGTGTCACTCTGAAGATGAGCTCTGGTTGAGTTCGAAACGCGTCAGTGTATTGTGGTGGTGGTGATAGATGGGTTTGTGTAATTTGTGTGTGTTCGTACAGTGTGGAGGTGGAGGAACTGCATGAACACGCATAATTTGCATAGACTTAGCTATCTCAAGGTCGCGGGTGAGCAAAGAAATTCTTTTAGTTCATTGATATGGACCTCCGCAAAGTAACGCCTGATTCAATAAATTATTTGTGTCTATGTCTTTTTAGAGATGCTAACAGTAAGTATATGAATAAAACGTTGAAATTAATAAATACTTATTAGCCTGTTGCCTGCTACTTCGTCTGCGTAGAGCTCGTTTATCGCTATCCCGTGGGAGCTATGTAGTTTTCCGGGATAAAAACTATTCTATGTCCTTCCCCGGGACTCTATTTCTAGGTTAAGTATTTCAACTAAATCGGTTCAGTGGTTTAGACGTGATGAGGTAAACCGGTAAAGTGACTTTATTGTATACTAGCTGACCCGGCAAACTTCGTACCGCCTCATTTTTTTCATGTTTACTCACCTTTAAAACCTTCCCTGGACTTCCACAAATAATTCAAAACATAAATTAGCCAAATCGGTCCAGTTATTCTCGAGTTTTAGCGAGACTAACGAACAGCAATTGATTTATATATATATAGATAGTTTATTATGAAGATGTTTTTACGTTCCACTGTTTGTATTTTTTATGTATGTTCACTGAGTCAATTTTCAAAATTATTTTTTTATTCGAAAGAGTACTCTTCTGAGGTGGTCCCATCGTCTCCAAGTCAAGATCTGATAATGGGATCCCAGGGAAATCGAGGGTAACCCTCAAATTTTACAGGAGTGGGTACCTAAATACTCAGAAACAGTAATTGCTACGCAGTATTAGCTTATAATTAGGATCACCTAAAAAGGGAATGTTATTTCATCCGAAATGTATGTTTTACGTGCGCGATGTTCTCAGAAATAAAACGGAAAATTTTATGATTCTGATTGAAGTACGTACTTATCTAACCGTATTATAACTGGAAGAACCTAGTATAAAATTTACGTAGTTATGTATGCTTGGAGTTTCTTTGCGCGATAGAATCCGGAATACTTATTGTTCAGTATGTGAGTTATTTGGTTTGGCCAAACCAAGGGCGGAGGTCATGGCGTGTATGCGTGTGCCCAGAAACCGCCGCTGTCTGTTATCGAGATATGTAAGTACAGAAATTCGCCGAAGAACTAATGTCACTGACATAGCAGGAAAAATATGCAAATTGAAGTGGCAATGGGCAGGCCACATCGCTCGAAGAACAGATTACCGTTGGGGAAAAAAGGTCCTCGAGTGGCGACCACGAACCGCAAGACGAAGCGTTGGCAGGCCTCCCACCAGGTGGACTGACGACATCGTGAGAGTTGTCGGAAACCGGTGGATGCAAGTGGCGAGTTGTCGTTCATTGTGGCGTTCTAAGGGGGAGGCCTTTGTCCAGCAGTGGACGTCTTCCGGCTGATGATGATGATGATGATTTTGCTGAGAGCTATGCGCGATGTTTCTTTACAGGATCGAATCAGAAATGAGGACATACCTAAGTAAAAGAACGAGGGTCACATAGACAAGCGAATTAGTTCGTTGAAGTTAGTGCCCTACATTTTTAATGAATGTCCTGATAACGTTTGTGAGTAACAAATAACCCGTGAAATTGTAAACAAATATAAGCAATGATGTTAGAAAAATAAGTTATCTACTTAAGTTGTTTACAGCAGTATTTATTTTGCGAGACGATAGTATAAGACATTAAGGTTAAGTAGGCATTATTTAGCACCCGTGATCACCAGTTGGCGAAGTGTAGTGTATCAGAAGATACAATAAATACATAAAAAAAAGATAACTAATAATCTTGATTAAGTACCTACCTAAATATATTAGTTAGGAGTGAGAATCGTTCGCCAGTTTACAACATTATAAGCCCATTTATATTCAAAATATTGCGCAATTTATTCAAAAAACCTAAATGAATTCTTACCTAGAAACGCCTTGGGCCGGAGCATCAGTAAATTTTGCTAAAGTGTTCTGGAGATCTGCTTTCGAGATAGGACCACCGTATTTATATTTTGTTATAAAGGCTCGACACCACCGCGACACCTTACGTTTTATGGGCACCGTGGGGTGCGCGGCAAAAACAGTTTCCTGGTTATTTGGCAGCAGTGAGTGCCACAGTTCCATAAGTTATAAAATATTAGCTGTTTCCTGCGTTGTCTGCAAAGGATTCATTTGTTTGCTTCAGAACAACTGTGCCAAAAATCATGACACTGTATATAACGGTCGAGAATTCAAGATTCTACACGGATACCGTTTTTGACTCACTCTTTGTCGGACCCTAACTGATTACTCCTCCCATCCACTCAAAGGTTGATCGGTAGAGATCCCTTGAAGGGATAAGTTTGTCTTTGTAGAAGTATCTCAAAGTTTGTGAATTGTATTTCGTTTCTTTTCTTTTGTACAATAAATAATTTATATATTTACATACATACCGTTGGAATATTGGGATAAAAAGTAGCTTATGTGTTATTCCAGATTCCAGAGGCCGTATTGCCTAACGTTTCTGAGGTTCGCGATCGCAATCAAATGACAGATTTCGCATACAAAAACTGTCATTTGATTGCGATCGCGAGCGTCAGAAACGTTAGGGAATACGGCCTCTGGTGTCCATTGCAACTACACAGTACGTACTAAATTTCATCTAAATCCTAATATCATAATGTAATTTTTGTCATAATGTATTGTTTGTCATATTTTCCTCTGAACTCGTTATAAAAAAATTTGAACCTAGCCTACAGAGTTCTACAGGATGACCATTTAGAAATAACTGAAACATTTACGATTTCGGTGAGGAAAAAAATATGTCCAATAAAAATTATGACAAATATTACATTATGACTAAAAAATATGCGAATAGATACACACCCGGGAAAGTTACAATAAATCTGCGAACCAATAAAAGCGAAAATCGGAAAGTATGTTTTGTTTTCGACATCGATGGCGATCCATTTTCATTTATGCGCGTTTTCGTTTTCACTACATTTCTGCGAGATATCGCTCCTGGGGGCCCCTGCGTTATTCGAAAATCGAAGTTCGTATCTTACCGTCCCGCTGACACTTATAATAATTTAGCACGAGAGTGAGAGTGACGATACGATGCGAATTTCGATTTTCGTAGTAGCCCTGTACGACAGCTACAGAGTGTTCGCCAAATAGAAGGCAAATGAGGCTTGGTGCTTCCGTGTTTATACACGGAGCAATTTCGCGGCAAATTTCGCAAACAGGCTGAAGCCACACCGAAGATGCGTTTAGTGGGAAGCATTTCAACCGTTAAAGCATTCAACGCCTTGTTTATAGAGGAGATGCGTGGAATATGATCCCTTAGAGGTAAAATGAAATTTGAGCTTAAATTTTGGAAAAAATATGGTTTTTCCTACTCAGAATCAAGAGCACAATTTGATTCCGATAAGTAATTTAAAAAAATGTTCCCAAAAAATGTTAGTTTTGCGACGTTTTTTTCATACACTCAGTATGGGCGTGACAACACTGACTCATAAAGTTTCCGTTAGAGGCGTTGTCCGTGTTTCCATACAAATTGAGATTTTAACGCGAACGCGATCGAGACGTATTTTGTAACCGAAAACTTACACTAAGGGCACTGGTCCACAGAAGAAATACGTACTTTATGAACGACCCCTAGTGTGGCCGCAGCCTGACGTCACGCGCCGGGAGCGGCGTTCGATTATAACTTGTGTTTTATTGGGCGATGTGGATGCAGTAAAAATGGAGGATTGACTTTTTGTCCCCGAGCGTTGTTAAACTTGTGTTACATAGACACGAGTGATTGAGATTGTCCGAAATCGTGAAGTATTAAGAAGAAAAAGTGACTTAGGTACACTTTTTAGGGTAGGTACCATCGAAACAACTACATGGTCGTAACCAACCGTGACATCTCAAACGGCATTTGACTAGTAGATATATAACGCAACTTCCGACACGTACAGTCATTTTAATATCTCAAAAACTTACACTAGAAAAGTTTAAGATTAGTCGTCATCCGAATTTTAATCGGGATAGTGGTTGGACGGTACCTCAGAGTCGGAAAACGGTGTTTTTTTTTAAATTTGGCTTTATCGATACATTGAGCCAGCGTCAGGTCGATTTAGTAACTAAAAAAATCACGCGCAGTGCGCGTGTTGAAGCAGCCGCCGAGTCGCGTTGCTCCTAAGAGGAAAGGCTACGGATTAGCCCGAAACATGTCTAGCTAAACTCGATTTAAGACGTGAGTTATCCGGAACAATATAATGAATATGAGTGAGCCTCACGGTAGTTTCATGTTCAGAACTTACACTAGAACCGACAGATATAGAGTACACTAGATTACGCAAATGCATCTATTTCGCGTGTCCGAACTCCGACCTAACGTCGGGGTTAGCCCCATACAAAGACTGACCGCTAACTGACTAATCATGACTATTGACTGACTCGAGCCACACGGCGCGGGCGGGTGGCGCATTTGAACCGATTTTGCTCAGACATCGGGAAATTCACATTGCTAATTCGCTCTTGAGACGTCACATTAGATATTAAAAAGTGACATTATTGGTTTTCATACAGATTGAGGCGTTCGCGTTATCTAGCGTAACCTATATCTGTGCTAGAACCTTAGAATAATTACACATTCAACTTCCAAAACTAGTGAATCCATCCGAAACTTTAGGTCTGACTCAACTAAGTATAACCAAACCGTATTTAATAACCGAACCGAATTCCCTACAAATCCTAACTAGTTTTAAATTAATTTGGGTCCAGCATTAACTAACCCGAGTGGGAACGCTATAGCAAACAAGGCGAGCCTGTAATCCTCATACTGTAACACCTGTACGGAACAGTCTTAGGAAGTTCAGGGGCTTAGTTGTCGGAGGTATACATATATACATACACCTATGATGAGTGATCGAGATCAACATTACACAACTCTTAATGAAGATACGAGTATGTATACGTCGTTTTCGTATTTACGAAAAAAAACAGTTATTTTGATAAATAATATTATTGCAATGTTAAGAATAACGAACTATATATAATCAACTATCTTAACGCAGATGGTAGGACCATGTGCAACGTCCGCCCGAATTGCTACCACCGTCTTGCTCGCTAATCCTAAGCAGCAGTGCTTGTACTGTTGTGTTTCGGTGTGGAGAGTAAGACAGCCGGTGAAATTACTGGTACTTGTGGTATCCCATCTTAGGCCTCTAGGTTGGCAACGCATCTGCAATCCCCCTGGTATTCGGTCCGCTCCTCCCGCGTGGTATTCGGTTATCGCGCGCCGTTCCCTCGGGAACTGTGCATTTTTCCCGGATTAAAAGTAGCAAACGTCACTCTCGGGCCCATAAACTATCTCTATGCCAAAATCACGTCAATCCGTCGCTCCGTTACGGCGTGAAAGCGTAACAAACAAACAAACTCACTTTCCCATTTATAATAGTAAGAATAAGGATAAGGAAGGAAGGAAGGATTAATGTAACTAATTTTAAAATTGCTAGGCCCCAACAGGGCCACATTTTTCATATTTTTTGTAAAAGGTGTTCCAATAATATAAATAAATACCGAAACACCACACTACACTGACGCGTTTCAAACTCAACCTTAGTTCATTCTAAGAGCAACACAACCCCCCCCCCCCATTTACCCTCTGCCAAGCCTGCCAATTTAGTTACTTGTTTTTTATTTTATACTACTGCCGTGCTCGAACTAAAAGACGGCTAAGTGACATTTGGCCAAAATTGAGATGGCTTAGACTCATCGATGCGGCTTTTTTTTCTCTTTCAATCTGTATCAAAAAGTCAATTTTGGCCAAAATGTCACTTAGCCGTCTTTTAGTTCGAGCACGGCAGACTAGCTGACCCGGCAAACTTCGTACCGCCCCCTATTTTTATATTTACTCACCTTTTAAACCTTCTCTAGACTTCCACAAATAATATTAAACAAAAATTAGCCAAATCGGTCCAGCCGTTCTCGAGTTTTAGCGAGACTAACGAACAGCAATTGATTTTCATATATTACTAATTGACCCGGCAAACTTCGTAACGCCTCATTTTTTTTATTTTTTTTTTATTTTTCATATTTACTCACCTTTTAAACCTTCCCTGGACTTCCACAAATAATTCAAAACATAAATTAACCAAATCGGTCCAGCCGTTCTCGAGTTTTAGCGAGACTAACGAACAGCAATTGATTTTTATATATATAGATATAGATTATCTGACGAAGATTGTGAAGCTCAAAAGTTTAATTTAACCCCCCCACTGCGACGTCATGCGTTGTATCCATTGGTCCGTTCAAGTTTGAACAAATCGTAACATTCTGTATGGGCCTCTTCCTGCGATTGTGAACGTAATTTAATTATACGAGTTGATACTACGAGGGGTTAGGCATTATGTTATTTGCGAAAATGGGAAAATGGCCGTTTTCAGAGTGGAATTATTTCGATGAATTCCTGTATTTTCTGGTATTTTTCATGAGTTTAGAATTTGTAGCTGCGATGGCAAATGAACAGCTTAATCTAAACATTTTACAAAGAAAAATTCAGCTATATACAAATTCAAAATTAAAAATTATTTTGTTAGTAGGTGGCAAAGGGCTCTATGACATGTTACTTTTAAATACTAATGCACCCCAAGAAACTTGAGAGAAAGTATTTGTATTTAAACAAATTTGTATTATAATTAAGTTTCGTAACTATATAAGTAACTAACTACTAAAGCTAGAATAACAGAGTACATTAGAAATAAGTAGGTATATAAATAAAAAATAAAACTGACATGTTTTGCACGTCTAAACTTCATTTTCTTGAAATTAGAGTTATAGGGGATCCTTTGGAAATGGAAGGAAAAAACGCGCATCAATGCAAAATAATTTTATAATGATATTTCATATCGTAAAACCCACGCTATTCCTTACAATTCTTTAAAAATTTTTTACTCCTCGCGTGTGTATATATTTCGATATTGTGTAGAATATACCTATATATCTCCGCTTATGAGGCTTCCCCACGCATTTAAAGGGTTACTTAGTAACTTAATACAACTTTAAGCAACCAGGAAGCACTATTACAGCTTATAAGGAGCTTGAAGTAATTGGAAACTATATTTGTCGTATCGGACATCAATAACCTTCAAAAGGCCTGTGTGTGTAACAACTTACTTACACAACCTCCAATCTAATTTAACTATGCCATTGCAAAAGCGACTCTGTTTAACTTCTTTAAGGCTTACGTTTCAGTGAAGGGTGGAACGTTATGGGTATGTTGGAAAGTTATGAGGTGTTATATGGGTTTTATGTAGGACTATACGTTGATCCTCGCCCGAAGCGGTGTCCTAGCAATATTGGAGTTTGTGCGAGACATTCTGTTTTGATATTTATTAGGAAGTAAACAATACCGATTACATACACGTAAAAATACAAGGTTTCTAACGTTGTACTACAATGTTTTTAACCCGATGCAAAAAGAGGGTTGTTATAAAATTGATGTCAATATCTAATGGCATCGCAGCTTTCCAAGAAAAGCAGACTTTGTAGTTCTCCATAACCTAACCTAGCCAACAAAAAGTTGGAAAACCCCCGACTTTGTCGCTTTAAAGTTCAATATCTCAAAAATGGCTGAACCGATTTTGATGAAATATGTCTAAGAACCATCGCTAGAAAACCAGCTTTCAAATAAAAAAAACCGCATTCAAATCGGTCCACCCGCTTAAGAGCTATGGTGCCACAGACAGACACACAGACAGACAGACACACAGACAGACACACATAGCGGTCAAACTTATAACACCCCTTTTTTTGCGCCGGGGGTTAAAAATAGTTTCACTTGTTGCCCGAATCCCACTCAAGAGCTGCTGAGCTGGCAACATTGTATTTTTGTTAGTTTTTCTCGATTATTCCATAAAATTAAAAATATGGTCCGATAGAACACTTATATAGATTAATGTGTCTACTCCAATAATTATTCGTTGTAGACTTTTATTTTCTTTAAAAACCGTTATTAAACATTTGTTTGTTTTTAAAGAATATGAAGTCTGTCTAGTCTAGTCGGATCCTGACTTTAAATCTCATCTTTCGACATATATCATATTTTTACAGTTCAAATAAATAGTTTTTAAGCTGTTTAAGAAAAGTTTTTATTCCGAAAAATTGCATAGTTCCTTCGGGGATAGCGATAAAGGCGATAAACGAATTCTACGCGGAGGGAGCCGCGGGCAACAACTAAGTATTCTATTTATCTATCTATCTATCTTCTTTCTTCCATATGAATAAAAATGAATAGTAAAATGTGTTAAGCGCAAAACTCGGGAACGAATGGTCCAATTTCGCTAATTCTTTTTTTGTTGTGTTCATTACTGCCAGGACAAGGTTTTTATGGGAGAACATTTAGAAAAATTATAACGGGGCGAAGCCACGGGCAACAGCTAGTACCAAATATGACAAAGTTGCTTTGGCAATATGCTAGATGAGTAAAAAAACTGTTTAGTCCGTCAGGCGGATAATTTAAAAATATTGTGCACAAATTTTTTCTTTTCTTTGGCAAATAAAAAATGACGAGGATACACAGTGCTTAGAAGTTACGAGTGACGTCACAAGCCCCCATTCCGGAAGTTTGATGATCTATACCTTTGTCGATTTTTAATAAATAGATAAACCAAAAAATACGTGTCCCATATTTTTCCATAATCTAACTGTCGGACTAAATAAAATAGAATAGAATAGAATAGAATAGATTTATTTGGTGGTAAAAAGTTTGTACATGAAATCTTAATCTAAATGAAACAGTAGTTAACAAAGCACCAAAATGGATGCCACTCAGCAAATGCCGATGTCTGAATTTCTTCAGTCATGGCGCTGGTTTTCAGGGCAACCAAGAATACAACAGAATAATATTATAAAGCTAGACTAACTTAACATGTGGAGAGAGATGTCACAATATATTTGTCATAATATATTTTTAACCCAGTCATCACCCCTATTTTTCGCCGGAAAAAGTTACTTCAGATTTATTGCAAACAACCCATTGCCGCCTAATGGATAGGGCATAAACAGCTATTACGGGGACAATCGACCTGCCGCGTGGAATCACCCTGCTAACTTTGTTTAACGACCTTTCGGAGTGGTTCTACGCGACATGCTAAGGAGACGGTTAGGCAGGTGACGACTAGGAACGCGGGTTCCGTGTACGCAGAACTTTTAGGGATAAGCCAGATGCGAATTTTCACGTAAGTGATTGGAGAGTAGCTTGGTTTACACGAGCTTAGTGGCTAATGCTTAGTACTTGTCACTTACACCACATTATCTATATATATAAAATTCAAAGTCCTGACTGACTGACTGACTGACTGACTGACTGACTGATATATCAACGCACAGCCCAAACCACTGGACCTAGAGACTTGAAATTTTGCACATGGATACCTTATACAATGTAGGCATCCACTAAGGAAGGATTTTTGAAAATTCCCACGGGAACGGGAAAAATCGGGATTTATATATTCGATTCTGAGTGACCTTATCTCAGTAACAATAATAACTAGACTCTTCAAGTTTGTTACACAAGTAGGTATTACATTCATTAAAACATTAATTTCAGGATTTTTGGAAATTCCCACGGGATATAAGGAAAAAACGTGATTTATATATACAGTTCAACGGAATCCCATGAACAATAATTACTAGACTCTTCAAATTTGGCATAGAAGTAGGTAATTATAATAGTAAAAAACGATTTTAAGAATTTTGGGAAATTGCCACGGGATAAGGAGAAAACGGGATTTATATTCAGTTCAACGGGATGGTCTTATCGTTTTAAACGAAATTTAGCATTTAGGTTTCTTGGGGGGCCCAGGGGTCTATCACAAAAGGATTTCCCGAAATCCTGACGGGAACGGGAAAAAACGGGATTTTTCATTTTTCTGGTCTTAGAAAGCTGAAATTTGGCATGTAGATTGCTTGAGGAGTGTAGGAAAGCATTAAAGAGATAATTTCCCGAAATTCCTACGGGAAAGGGAAAAAAACGAGATTTTCCGCTTAATGGATGCAGAAAGCTGAAAATGGCATGTAGATTGCTTGGGGAGCGTAGAGGAGCATTGAGAGTGGAGTTTTCGAAATTCCCACGGGAACGGAAAAAAATGGGATTTTTCGTTGTACTGGTCGCAGAAAGCTGACATTTGGCATACAGGTTGCTTGAAGAGTGGAGGGAAGCATTAAGAGTTAATTTTCCGAAACTTCCACGGGAAAAGGAAAAAACAGGATTTTTCGTTTTACTGGTCGTAGAAAGCTGAAATTTGGCAAGTGGGTTCCTTGGGGAGTGTAGGGGAGTGTTGAGAGAGAATATCACGAAAATTATTACGGGAACGGGAAAATTGGGACTTTTCTTTTTCTTTCTTACTTATTTTAAAAATATTTTTTTTATTCGAAAAAGTATACCTACTCCTATGTGTTGTCTATTTTGTACCTAATGCTATTGTTGTGTCTTGTGTTGTGAATAAATGTATTTTCTTTCTTTCTTTCTTTCTTTCTTTTTACTCCCAAGGTGCTCCATTGTCACCAAATTAGGATCTGATGACGGGATCACAGGGAAATCGAGGACAACCCTCAAATTTTGTAAGGACGCATTACGTTTTTCATATATTTTCTCAAGCTATTTAAGTATTTGCGTCTGATAGACATCATCTCATGTTGATGAGCTGATGATGGAAGGTAAAACTCCTTAACGGTTAGGAGTTGAGGTTTTTTTTAAAGTATTATAATATGCAGGTATAGACATTTAGTTATTTTCGTTCTGGTTACTCAGGTGAGGTGATGTTGGAAGGTATAACTCCTTAACGGTTAAGACACATTATAGTACCTACGCCAAACCAATCAACTGATCAGAAAGTAAGAAAGAAAGAAGAAAAACTTTTTAAACTTTGTCTGTTTCTTTGTTTATTGGGGGTAATCTCTGAAACAACTGAGCTGAATAAAAAAAACTATTAGTGAAAGCTTTTTAAAAATCGATACCCTAAATAATAGAAGCCTGTTTCAATTCAATCGCGGACAGTGTAGTTTTCTATTGAACTCACTTATTTCTATCCCACGGGAATCCTATGTCGCACAGGTACGAAGTCGCGGGCAAAAGAAACAAGTAGGTTTTCTAAAATTACACCCCCCTGACCTGAAGATGTGAAACAGGGCTTTAAAGTCGATTTTTAAATTCGAATATTTGCAAATATAATCCTCCGAAAAATCAATTAAAACACAACATTGCCATACAACGAGGAAACGCAGCCAGCCTTATGGGCACCCTGCCCAGTAGCAACGACTTGGGCGATATTTGTAAATATAGATTTTTAGATTTAGAGTAAGTTAGTTTTAGTTCTTTTTTTTATTCATTTCTGTTAATCATTGTATTGTATTGTTTGTTTGTTTATAAATAAAATATTAAAACACGAAAATAAATATCGTAGAAAGTAAATCTGTATTACCCCAAATTTAACGCGGGCGAAGCCGCGGGCAAAAGCTAGTATTATATATTATAAGCTAAAGCCGTACGGAAGCTACGAACAATCGATCGAAACGAACACACTCACACAGACGCGCGCTCTACACGGCCTATAAGGGGGTCTCGCGGTACTGCGCGGTACTGAGACCCTCTTAGAGGCCGTGTAGAGCGCACGTCTGTGTGAGTGTATTCGTCTCGATCGATTGTTCGTAGCTTCCATACTGCTTGAGCATATATATACTGTGCTTACACTTTGTCAGATGTGTGTAAACATAATTATTGCCTAAGTGCTTGTATTAGTGCAACTGCAAGTGTGAGTGAATGGAAGCCGGCCCTGTTTACTAAGCAACAGAGGCCTGCACCCATTTAAAAATGTACTAGGTCACTTGTCACTTATCAGGTGGTGTGAACATTAATGTCAAGTGAAAAGTGCCTAAAAACTTTTCTTAAAACGAGTCGGGGGCGGTAATCAATGGCGAAGTCTTAACTACTAATACCATTCTCTAACACCAATGTATATACGGCTACTTATCACTTGTCACTTTCCAGGCAAGTCCCTAATCAATCACTTACACTAATGACAAGTACTAAGTCCGTGTAAACCTAGCATCGGTTGGAAGCGGTATGCATCTACCGTGAACCTTCGGCTTTAAGGAGGTCATCTGCCATTGGTGGTGGACGTCCTACCGTTTCCACCCGCAACAAATGCCAGAACTATTTTAAAGGCAATCTACCGCTAAGACACAGAATATATAATAGTACTAACGTACAGAATGGCCACTCTCCGCCCCGCACCACTTCGAGTTACCCCACCCCTCAAGCGCAGATTGCAGGAAAACCGCAGGAAAGCAGCCGTGTGGCTAAGGCTACTCCTTACCGGAAGGAAGCCCGCGTTGCTCTAAGGCGGACATACTAATTGTAAATACATAGACCTCCGGCTGTATCCAAAAGTGGACGTCATACGGCTGACATGATGTTGATGATGATGGTATATTGCATCGTTGAAAGTTTGAAATCTTAAGACATTTGAGTAAACACTTGTACGCCTTCGCCTGTGTGGGTTCTTCATTAGCATACATCTTAATTAACTTAGGTATTTGTCTTTGCAATTAAATTGGCTGAGTTCCAAGGCTTCGTCATAAGTGTATTATATTTCGATTAATTCTCGAGCAGCATCGAATATTTGAGGAACTGGTGTTTTGCTGTCAAACTAGACAAATGAAATCGCTTGTAAAATAATTTCATCGTTCGTTTTAAGAAATATTAACGAGGTTAAAAGAGCAATAAATAATAATGAACAAAAAAAAAATCATGGATTCTCAGACTTTTACTACACAACTAACTTATAGATATAACTTACACACATACACACAAACATCACGCCTGTATTCCCAGATAGGGTAAGCAGAGCGCGAAACGTTACCGCTTCGACAACTTACTAACTTAAATAAATACTGAAACCAATTTTTAGTCTGTATTTTTGAACATAAAACTACTGTGAGACTCACTTGTATTAAATATATTGACCCGGAAACTCACGTCTTAAATCGAGTTTAGTTCGACTGTTTCGGGCTAATCCGTAGCCCTTCTTCCTCGGATCAACGCGACTTGGCGGCTGTTGCAATACGTGCGTTGCTCCGAGGTCAATATATTTAATAGTCGGTACTTATAACAAAAGAAAGAGAAAAGTAGTTGTTTCTGGTTTAATTGAGCCACTGGATCAGGCCCCGGGACTGAAACACGGTACTCGATTTTAAGACTTCATTTTGCATCAGTTGTAAAATACTTCAACAAAAAATTGTTTAAATACGGATCTCCAAAAGCTTGTAACCATTTTTTCACCCCTACAAATTGGAGGGTGACGGGAGGGTGGGGAATTGTTTCAGCTTTTACCCCGTCACCTGATTACGCGGGGTAGTTAACCCACTGGCGCATATAACAAGTATATTACGTTTTTGCAATTATTACACGTCACAGGGAAGAAAATTTCTTTCTTTAATTTTGTCGAATGACCCTTGGTTTCTAATTTACCTTTAGTTAAGATTGTTTTTTTTTTGGGTCTCCTGGTGGTAAGAGATCACCACCGCCCATAAACATCTGCAACATCAGGGGTATTGCAGATGCGTTGCCAACCTAGAGGCCTAAGTTGGAATACCTCAAGTGCCAGTAATTTCACCGGCTGTCTTACTCTCCGCGCCGAAACACAACAGTGCAAACACTGCTGCTTCACGGCAGGATTAGCGAGCAAGATGGTGGTAGTAATCCGGGCGGACCTTGCACAAGGTCCTGCCACCTGCAAAAGAGTCTTTGGAATCTTTGGAGAGTTTTTGGAGTCTTTTTGTATTTTTTATTTCACACATTCGCTGCCGCAATCGCTACGCGGCTACGCTCGTAGCGCGTAGCAGCATTTTTCCGCTTTGTAGCGAAACAGAGAAAGCGACACGAGCTGAGTGAGCGAAGCGAGCGTGCCACGGCAGCGGCCGGCGAAGTGCCAGAACCGATATGGCGGCGTTTCATGATATGCCTGGGAATTTCATGATTTGCCTAAACGTCACTAGGCAAATCGTTAAACGTTGAGTTTTGAACGATATGGCGGATGTCCTTTAGCCAATTCATGAGATGGCGCCATTTCATGATATGCCTAGGAATTTCGTGATTTGACTGATTTTACGATCGGTCGCCTCTATAGGTACTTAGAAGGAATATAGACAGATCAACATCTAAGTCAACATTGCAGATATGACTTACCTATTATTGGATACAATGGATACAATCTGATTACTTAGGCGCTCATAGACAGCACTTGGGAGATCATTGGTCAATATTAGCGTTAGTGCGTCTATATACTGTGTCTATCTGTCTACGTGTCTATACAGTGAGCCTATATAAGAACAGCTTTGATTATGTTGGCAGCGTTTGTAATTAGTTGAGCTAAGGATGCGTTGCCGGCCCTTTGGGAAAGAAGTAGGTAGGTTCGTTTTTAGGGTTCCTTAGCCAAAATGGCAAAAACGGAACCCTTACAGTTTCACCATGTCTGTATGTCTGTCTGTCTGTCTGTCTGTCTATCTGTCCGTCCGCGGCTTTGCTCAGGGACTCAATCAATGCTAGAAAGCTGTAATTTTGCACAAATATATATATCTAGCGCGAATTAAAATAATTTCTATGCTCTCTCGCGACCTTACGACAGCTAAGTATACGCAAGATATGCGTATTTATGCAGTTCCTCCACCTCCACACTATAAGAACACACAAATCACACAAACCCATCTATCACCACCACAACACTACACTGAGGCGTTTCGAACTCAACCAGAAGGGCTACTCCGAAACACGAAATTCGAAGTTCGTATCGTACCGTCCCTCTCACTCTCGTATTAAATAACATAAGCGTAGGCGGGACGGTACCTACGATACGAACTTCGATTTTCGATTTTCGTGGTAGCCTTGCAGAGCTCAAAATCTCTGAAGATGAGCTGTGTGTGAGTGGTGGTGGTGATAGATGGGTTTGTGTGATTTGTGACATTGATATGGACCTCCGCAAAGTAACGCCTGATTCAATAAATTATTTAAGGTAGCGTGATTGATTTCTATTGAGATGTAATGCAATACGGGTTAATTCAAAGTACTTACCTATCCCATAGGAAGCTGTAGCATAATTAATTATTTTGGTAGGCGTATTGACTCTCTCAGTGCGCAATATCTTTATACCATGTACATGAGTTATGTGTGTATAATGGGAGGGTAAGTGATTACATCTTTAATTAGGAGTGAATATTGCGATATTACAAAGACGTTGTAGCCTAATTGTTTAGACTGTGGTGTCTCGATCAGAGGGTAGTGGGTTCAAACCCGGGCCCGCGTTTTTCAGAATGAAGAAGAAATGGGAATGTTGAAATAGTTTCACTAATATTTCGCAACTAACGTTTGGCAACCTGATTTATATCGCAACCGTTTAATATTTCTGAAACTGTAAATATTTTACGGATTTTTATAAAACTAACCTAACCTGAAAGGTTGTATACAATGGCCCTGAAATAAATGCTGAAATATTTACAGTTTTAGAGTTTGTCAAATGAAAATTGGCGAAATTAATCAGTTTGCCAATCGTTACGTTGCAAAATGTACGGAAACCGTTCAAATTGTATCCAAAATATAAAAAATAAGACTCAGGAGGTTAACAAACTCAGTGCCCGCATTCAGTTAATTTGTAATTAATTTCATATCAAATAGGTATGTACCTACACTCGAAAAACATATCCCCCTTCGGACAGTCGGATAAAAAGAGTAACTGACAGCTCCCAGTGGAAAGCACATCACGTTCACGATTAACGGCAAAACATTCTACAATTTGAAATGGAATTGCATTAAAAAACAGTTCTGCCACAATTAGAAATGTAAATACGGAATGTTCCGCTGGTGCCCGTTGATTCGTTCCTAATTAGACAACGGACGGGATAAGGGGAATTTAAATACTTTGGCTAATATTTGGCAGCGTTAAGGGTGAGCTGTGGCTGAATTTGTAATTCTGCTTATATATTCGTAAGAACAAGCAAAATTTTTATAGACTTTTATTTAACTAAAATTTATGTACTTGCCTGAGTCGGATAAAAGGCAATTCCAATGAACTGTATGTATTTTTCATAGTTTTTTTATTAGACTGGAAGGCAAACGAGCAAGTGGGTCTCCTGGTGGTAAGAGATCATATGCGTTGCCAACCCAGAGGCCTAAGTTGGAATACCTCAAGTGCCAGTAATTTCACCGGCTGTCTTACCCTCCGCGCCAAAACACAACAGTGCAAGCACTGCTGCTTCACGGCAGGATTAGCGAGTGAGCTTTTAATTTAATTTGCTTTTCTAGCTTTAATTCTTGTTTGTTTATTTATACTCTTTATTGTACAAAAGGGAAAACAAAAAGTTTACACAAAAAAAGTAAAGTGTTAAGTACAAAGGCGGACTTATTCCTTCTTAATCGTGATAACAATTTTATTTTGACCAACTTGGGTCATTGAGTTAAGCCAAATTTAGACTAGCAAGAAAAATCATGCAAGTTGCATTACATTGCGAGGCTGTAAAGCCAGCCAGTCTGTAGTGGTCAATCAAGCGCCGCAATGTAATGCAACTTGCACGATTTTTCTTGCAAGTCTAAACTTAGCTTTAGTAATAAAGTTCAAAAACTTATGCTAGTCTTAAATGATTTGAAATACCTATAAACGAAACAAAATGAAACCACAATGAAACTCGGTCTTACGTAAAAAAACATAGCACTAGTTGTAGAGCTACGATGCCACAGGTAGACAGATGGAGAGACATTGGCGTTAAACAGTGTGTCGGGGGTTACAAAATTACATGTAAAACTACGTTTCCGTAAAAAAAAAGTTTCTTCCGGTGCCCTCTCCTATCGGAGGTCGGCGATCATTATAATTATATACTCCAATTCAATAGAATCTAACAATCCTGTAGACACTTCCAGCCTTCTAATATGAACACCGGGCTGCCTAAGGCTTTGTGATGTGACTATTATTCTTTTTTTTTGATTCCTTTTAGATGATAATTGCAACAACAGGGACATATATAATCAAGCGTGCCCACGTTAGGGTGTGTTAAATGTGTAGAAAATTGTTAGATTCTATTGAATTGTACTTAGCGCTATCCTAACCTTAGAGACTGTCGCTCGAAAGAGGGATTTGGTGCTCATTCCGAACCGTCTCTAAGGTTTCTTAACCAGGAGGTGCGTCTACGGCCAGGTGGTCTGCGTCCTTGTATCTTCCCCTGGATAATAAGCTGAAGCAGACCATACTTGTTGTTACACAAACGTTTTGCAGGTGGTAGGACCTTGTGCAAGGTCCGCCCGGATTGCTACCACCATCTTGCTCACTAATCCTGCCGTGAAGCAGCAGTGCACTGTTGTGTTTCGGCGTGGAGAGTAAGACAGCCGGTGAAATTACTGGCACTTGAGGTATTCCATCTTAGGCCTCTAGGTTGGCAATACCCCTGGTGTTGCAGATGTTTATGAGCGGTGGTGATCTCTTACCACCAGGAAACCACCTTGCTCGTTTGCCTTCCAGTCGAATAAAAAAAAAAACTAAAAACGTTTGGATTTTGATTTTAATTAAATAACAATAATTTTCGCAACTGACAAACCTCCACCACCGGTCAGCAGACATTTTAAGCCAATTGATGCCGATAGAATCCCGGGCTATCCAACAAAACTCCAATTAAGTTGAATAATTAGAGCCGACCCTCTGCGAATAATTAAAACGCAGAATTACATTGTTTGCATTATGCTGTTTCGGTTTTTAATTTTCCATCTGGCTCGGCTGATTGAGGTTTCCGAAAGGATTACAGGCGGTTGTAGATTGTTTGATTTATTTACCGAAAACCACAGAACCATGACCATGAAATTACCTTTAGACTCAAGTCATATCAAGTTTGAAAAAAAAAAGTTTGAAGTATTTCAAATTGAATTGAAATTATAATAAAAAGACTGGTCAAGCGCGAGCCATACACGTACTCGAAAGGCTCGTCATTGTATTATATATATTATTGTTATGGTTTTCAATTGGTTTAGGAAAAAGTTGTTTAAGCATCTGGTTGAAAACAGCTACTACTCTATAGACGAGTTCATGACGAATTGTAAATTATAAGTACTAGATTATGACATCATGTTATTTATTACATATTTATAATCAATTTTATTGTCAATCCTGCTTTGAAGTAACTTTTACTTTTTTCGTATAATTATTTTTACTTATATACATTTGAAATTTAATAATATTTTGACATAAACTTATTGTGAATAATAAAATGTAAGCATTGTGATCTGTTAGAATTGATAATGTGATTTTATAAATATTTGTACGCCATACTATTTCAAAACAAGGATTTGAATATTTAATGAAAAAACAGGAAAAAAACTAACATTCACCTTTATAATATCAGTGAGAAGTGAGATGGATAGATATTTATTCCAAATGCCGCTTGCCTTACTGCATAATGTGAAGTGCATTGCAGCTGCATTCTGCAGTACAACGAGACGTCAGCTTCCACAACTGATGCCTCTGGTTGTCAGTATGCAGTGCATAACTCGACTTGCTGTTTGTAGTGAAATCCAATAAACATTGCTCTTTTGTTGTGCTTTCAACATTTGGGTATTGCAATTTGTAAAGTCAAAGACATAAATATTTGTTAATATGTACGTTAACAAGATATCAAAATCTATACACCTTTATACCACTAACCATAGGGGTTGCTGTACCTATTTATATATTTGACGTTCTGTTTAGATATTTATATAAAACAAAACAACGAAATAAAAGAATTTTCTAGCTAACCCGCGACCTTACGATAGCTAAGCTTATGCAAAATATGCGTGTTCAAGCAGTTCCTCCACCTCCACATTGTAAGAACACACACAAATCACACAAACCCATCTATCACCACCACCACACCACACTTAAGGTCGTAAGGTCGCGGGTGAGCAAGGAAATTCTTTTAGTTCATTGATATGGACCTCTACAAAGTAACGCCTGATTCAATAAATTAAAAAAAAAAAAAACATTTATTTCGGGCAACTTGGCCCATACACTAAATACCTTACAGACCAACGTTCACTTGCAGGCTTCTTAATCTAGATTTAAGTGATCTTAATTCCTGTCCGCTCCATACAAGAACTGTCAATTTAAGCCTTAAATCGATTTAAAAAAGCCTACCAGACTTCCTAACATACATATTTACGTTAAATGATATAGTAACGGATAACTCACGTTTTAAATTGAGTTTGGCTCGACTGTTTCGGGCTATTTCGAAGTCCTTCTTCAAAGGAGCACGCGACCCGACGGCTGCCGCAACACGCGCACTACGCGCCACCGCTCTGCTGAGCTAAACTTGATTTAAGACGTGAGTTATCTGTTACAATATCATTTAATATGAGTGAGTCTCACGGTACTTTCATGTTCAAAATTACATATTTATGATTGAAGATTTATGTCCTCGACTGTGCTTGTGTTAGTGTCATTGTCCCATGATGTTTATTATTGTGTACTGTAATTTATTGTGCTACAATAAACAAAGTAAAGTAGGATTCTACACGTCTAGTTCCTGTTTAACACGGAAGGTGTCGCTGATTGCCGTCGACACCTCGGATCCTCGTCACTTTGAGAGCCCTCGGGGCGCGGGCTTGGGCGAGTGTGGCTCGTCATCCTCGTCAATACCCGAGTGCCTGTTTATACTTAAAGGCACTCAGCTTATCGCCCCCTTACTGCTAAAAGCGACTAACTGCATCAATGAGTTTAGAGAAAAACGCATTTAAAGGTTTGACTTTAAGGTTCAAAGTTTAAGGTTTTTATTGATGCAGTTAGTCGCTTTTAGCAGTAAGGGGACGTTATGAAGTATTACCGGGATGGCTGCAAGTTTTTTTTTGTTATTTCATGATTTTTGGAGAAGATACCTATCTATATAAGCTTAGGTGTAAATAATCTACTAACGATTTAACCTAACCAACGAAAAGTTGGAAAACCCCGACTTTGTCACTTTAAAATTCAATATCTCAAAAACGGCTGAACCGATTTTAATGAAACATGTCTAAGAGCCTTCAATAGAAAACCTGCTATCAAATAAAAAACCAGCATTAAAATCGGTCTACCCGTTTTGTGATTTGAAGATTCTATCCCGATCTTGTGGGAATATCGCAATAAGATTGTTTTTTACTTGGCCTGTGTAAAAATTATTTTCACTAGTCTATAAAAATCCGTCTTATAATAATCGCACCCCCAGATCAACAGTGGTTCAACTCAAAATAATGCACTATTTTAATTTAGACGTTGTAGAAATTAAATAAAGTCTAAATTAAAATGATGCATTATTTTGATTGGTTTTTTGGAATCTTTTTGTATTTTTTATTTCAATTCCAAATTTTTACTTTTACGGTCATCCCGTGAAACCTAAATTGAAAATACAAACCGAAACATAGATGCACAGAAAAACCAGAAAAATAAGACCAACACTGGGAATCGAACCCAGGTCCTCGGCATTCCGTGCCGCGTGCTATACCGCTACACCACTGCTGGTCAACGGCACAGACACGAATCAGCATTATTATGAGGCATTATTTTGAGTTGAACCACTGTTGCTCATATAGGATAACGTAACAGCTTACTCATAAGTTTGTAATTTAGAAAACCAAACTCTTAGCGTCACACAGCGCCTGTAATGTGTGAAAGAAAATGTGTTCGATAAATCAAAATATGGATGCAATCTGTCACAGCTGTTACATTATGTGCCGGGATCCAGAGTGCGGATAGTCGGGCGCAGTTTATCACGCCGGCGTCAGTCTACGTGAACCATGAACGTTTGAATTTTATGGAACACTTCCAACTTTTTTTTTTAATTGTGCCAAGCACCAGAGACAAGTCAGCATTTTTTTTTTGTAAAAAAAAAATTCGTTATGCAGAACTGTTTGCTGGCGAGTTGTTTTTAAGGTTCCGGAGACAAAATGGCAAAAACGGAACCCTTATAGTTTCACCATGTCTGTCTGTCTGTCTATCCGTCCGTCCGCGGCTTTGCTCAGGGAATATCAATTCTAGAAAGCTTTAATTTTGCGCGAATATGTAAAGTACGCCGACAAAATGGTACACTTTACTTGGAGTACCTTGAATAGACGTAAAGTGGGGTGATTTTTTTTTCTCATCCAATCTTGTAGTGTGAAGTATCGTTGGATAGGTCTTTTAAAACTAATAGGGGATTGCTGAAACGATTTTTCGATTTACTGACTTATATATATGTATTTAACTTTAAAGTGCAAATTTTCATTAAAATCGAGTGAGAAAATTCAGGATGGTAGTAAGTTTATCACACCTTCAAGGAAAACTAAAACGGCTAAGTTTGCTTGAGAATTGTTATCAGTTTAAGAGTAAATAGCAGCCTAAGGTATAAAATATACTTAAACTTGGAAGATTCCGTACCTACTTAATTTTTTCGTAATGGCTACGGAATCATAATTCGAGCGTATCCGACACGCTCTTGGCCGGTTTTAAAATTAAGGTAGGTCAGACATACGGATGGCTAACAAAATGGTCTTATAAAGGTTCCGTTTTGAGGTATGGAACCCTAAACAACACTAAACACACAAAAAACATACATTATAAAATAGAATAAGGAAACTCAGCACTCCGATCTGATGCGTGGCGGAAGTGAAAGTTTCCGTCCCCGGGGCGCGAACACACCCGCCGTGTTGCGAACGGCTTTTTCCGTGACTCGAACAGCGCGGACTGTTTCCTTGGGGATTTTATTGAGATTTTACTTACGTTTACATTTCTTTGCTAATCTGAAACATATATTGTGAAATATTGATTGATTTGTGTTGAGCTCCTGCATTATTAGCTGTTCTCCGCGTAGAATTCGTTTATCGCGATCCCGCGGGATCTATGCAATTTTCCGGGATATAAACTATCCTATGTCCTTCCCCGGGAACCAAATTATCTGCATACCGTATTTCATTTAAATTGGTTCAGTGGCTTAGACGCGAAGAGGTTACAAACAAACAAACAGACTTACAAACTATCGCATTAATAATATTAGTGGGATTTTGAGTTTTGACACGACATTCTACTTTTTTATTATTTTTTTATTAACACAATTCAATCTCAACTAAATAACTAACATTATTAAAGGATGACCAGGAATATAAAAACCTGACGCGAGGGCAGCACTTACGTTTTATATTGCAACATTCTTTACACTTACTATACGGTACCTATCGGTCATATTGATAATGGTGTCGCTGATTTTATTTAAAGGAATATTTTCTAATCCCTCGGACTATTTATATGAACAATAATTTTATACGTTGTGAATTATTTTCCTTCCAAGGCTATGAATAATATTCGGCATTTTAATGCACAAAAACACAAAATGACACTAAACACAAACAATAAAGACAATAAAGAGTTACAATACAATACAATACAATACAATACAATACAATACAATAAAATACCACGCGCAAACAAAGTTAAACTTTAACAGAAATAGACAGATGACATTTGAATTTAGTATTAGCCTTTTTAAGGTAACTATAGTAACTAACGTGATGTACATGGGACTAAGGACAGAGATTACACGTTTAATTATTAATATAAAAGTGTCCTAAATCCATAATTATCTTAATGACTATATTAAACTCCGCGGTTTAATTTACGAAGAATTCGTTTATCATTGCAATGCTGCGAAGTAATTTTTCCATTTTGTCGGGCTAAAAATTGTCCTATAAGTATATCCAGTAGTATTGACGACCGGATGGCTAAGTGGTTAGAGAACCTGACTACGAAGCTTGAGGTTCCGGGTTCGAATCCCAGCCGGGGCAGATATTTGTATGAATAATACGAATGTTTGTTCTCGGGTCTTGGATGTTTAATATGTATTTAAGTATTTATTTTTCTATATAAGTATGTTTATCCGTTGCCTAGTACCCATATTACAAGCTTTGCTTAGTTTGGGACTAAGTCAATTGGTGTCAAGTGTCCCATGATATTTATTTTATTTATTTATTTATTTATTTATCCATCTAAATCAGTTCAGCGGTTTTAGCGTGAAGAGGTAACAGCGACAGAGACAGATTATTTTCACATTTAAATAATAACATTAGTGATTTGGTCACATTTAAAACGGCAATTCTCTAGTAGGTATGATTTCTCTGCGAGTCACACTTTTTTGGCGCAGTGTGCACTCCAATTTAGGTTTAGATGATGCACATGAAGCGGCACTAAAAGCTCTGCATACATGCCTGACTTTTTTTTTCCTCTGCATAGAACCTTTGTGCTTAATCGCACCATATTGGCAGTAGCACTGCAAGCAAATTCGAATAAAGATCAAAACTACTTACATTTTTGCCCCAGAGGTAGTACCACAGAATATATAATAGTAGTAGGTACTAACGTAACGTAACATAGTACGTAAGTAAGTATGCCCAGAGTAGGAATAGGTCAACTTTGTAAGGGAGCGTGTAAATAGCTATCGGGCTGCGTGAAACGGAACTGCCTTTATATAAATTCTTTTTAATCGCTCGCTTGAGACTACGGCCTTTGATGAAATGCCTCAACAAAAATATTTGCCTCTTTGAAAAGCGTAACGAGAAAATGTGTATGGAGTGTAATATTACAGAAATGTTGTAAATAAGATTATATGGGTGTTTAAATATGTTATTTTTTTCGTTCTAATATGATTGATGTGTGAAGAAACTGTAATCAATTTTGCAAATTCATTACCAGTTTTGTATATTTATAATTTTTTCTACATATAAGACGATATTATTTATTTTTTCATTTAAAACTCTTTACTTGTAACTTTTAAAATGAATAATTAAATAAAAAATGTAAATATCGCACTAGTGCGGTAAAATAAACTTACGAGAGAGTGAATTTTTCGAGCAAATATACTGAAATGAAAATGATTTAATAAAATTACATGTGCATACTAAAAGATACTATGATTAAATGAGTATGTATGAGTATCTGTGCCTGTGTTGTCAGAAAACACAATACAGATAATCATATAAATTGTTAAATAAAAAAATCTTTCACTTCATATTATAACACTGTACCTTTATGAACAACTTTATAACAATGTTACCTATTCTACCGAAAATAACCAAAAATAGTAACTCCAAAATGAAAATCAAATGGCGTGAGCTACGTTTAAAAATAAATATAGCAGTAAATATGGTTCTGTAGGAGTTTAAGACGGCCGCACAATGGCAACACTCAGCCTCTGGATTTATGGGGCGGCAAATGGGGCGAGAATTCAGTTACTTCGTTTTGCCGCGCGGCTCAAATGGTTTAACAGTTGTGTTTCAAATTATTTATTAAGAGACCGAGGTCCGCTGACTTGTTTTGGACGTGGTTTTTAGGGTTCCGTAGACAAAATGGCAAAAACGGAACCCTTATAGTTTCGCCATGTCTGTCTGTCTGTCTGTCCGGGCGCGGCTTTGCTCAAAGACTATCAACGCTAGAAAGCTGTAATTTTGCACGGATATGTTTGTAAACTATTCCGACAAAATGGTACAATAAAAAATTAAACAAAAATCAGGATGGTAGTAGTATATCAAACTTATAAGGAAAACTATTACGGTTAAGTTTTATTGAGAACTATTGGTAGTTAAAGAGTAAATAGCAGCCTAAGATATAAAATATATCCAAACTTGGAATATTCCGTACAAAATACGAAATCTTTAGAAAAATTTTACTTAATTTTTTCGTAATGGCTACGGAACCCTATTTTGGGTGTGTCCGACACGCTCTTGTCCGGTTTTTTTCTTTTATTAGGTATCTATGTAGATTTTAATCGAAGTTTCGCTCGCGCGAATAATAATAATGGTAGCTCTTGAATTTGCTGTATACTATAAATTATTGTGAAAATATAGATAATACAACCCATGCTCATCATTAGAAAAAAAACGATTGAAAATTGAATGCAGAGAGCGATTTTTTGAAAAATCTGAATGAAAATGAAAGGGTTTTTTTCCATGCAGTAGGGTGGCCGAAGGTTTAAAGCTACTTGTACCTATATGACGACACATTATTTGGGTTTTTGTCTAATCTTGAATTTCAAACCCATAAAATTCTTAAAAAATGTTTTCCCGTACGATATCACGCATTGTAAAGCTTTGATTTATAAAATAAATAGGAAATAATCAAATACCATACCTATTAATTTAGTCTGACATTGAATTGAAATTCTGAAATTGTCTAAATTTTCACGAAAATTTGCAAACGAATCTTCATTTATATTGTAACAAAAATACTCGTGCAGTTGATTGCGGTCGAGGTACCGGGTTATTTAAATGCGTACCTATATATCCGCCTATTATTTAACTTGAAGTAAAAGCTCGTAAAAAAATATGCAATTTCTAATATTTAATGTTAAGAGCCGCACTTTAGAGTTAAACTTAACTTTACCGTAACTTGAAATGAACGTCTAAACTTTTTTGCGAACTTATAATAAGTCGCAACAAAATATAACAGAATTCCATTCTCAAAAATTCTCCAATACTTAGTTCTAAACGTTCGTAAATCAAACTTTATTTTACCTGAAACCGTTCCGAACGGATAACTTTTGTATTTCGAACAAAACTTTCCAGCCAGTAAGCAATACGCTCTTTCAAATTCGAAATTCACACCTACAGGTAGGTTTAACTTCGTGGATTCTTTCTTAGTACACCCAATTTGTTCACCGAATTTTGTTTTGTTTTTTGCAAAATTTTATTGAAATTGGGACCATAGAGTTTTCACCATAAAAAACCTTTTTACAAGGAAAGAGATTCTTTTTCCTTTTTTGCAACACTAGCGCCGATGGCCGTTTTTTTACGTAGTGAATTGTAAAGCAAGTACTCAGCCTACAACCGATTCGAGCAACATTGAAATCCGATAAAGGCAATTCCACGAACTTGTGCAGTTGCAATAAATTCAATATTCGACGCCAACTCGCAGGAAATGGAAACTTCGCCGTTTTTAAAACGCCTAAGGTGAAAAAGTAGGGTTATTCAAATCGTTGGCTTTAGTGGCTAAGTTACTTTGCGATTTTATGGTTTTTATCGACTTTACCTGGATTCAAGTCATCATCATCAACTGGAAAACATCCATTATTAAACAAATACACCCTGAGAATGCCACAATGGTGTCAATTCATCATTAAAAACGTCACAATGAACAACTGGCCACCTACAACCCTAGCATGTCGTTAGTCCACCTAGCAGGATCTTCCAACGCTTCGTCTTCCGGTTCATAATCTTCGAGCGATTGCCGCTTCAATTTGCATACTCTTCGAGCTACGTCGGTGACTTTAGTTCTGCGTTGAATTTCCGAATTTCTGAATCTATCGCGTAAAGAAACTAAAAGCAATAATTCTCTCCATAGCTTATTGCGTGACTCTGAGCCTTCTCAAGAGGCCAAGACTAAAGAATAATTAGGTTATCCTTCGCAAGCTTGTCCGGGAGTGAGAGAAACCTAATTTGGCATGTGTTCAAAAACATGGTTTCGCCGGAAGATCAGCGCTGACTCCATCCGAGGAGTCTGCTGATGCGGTACCATTTCGGGCACATAAAATAGTTTCAGATTGTACTTACCCTTTCTTCTTTTTTTAATATTTTTTTTTGTCTCAAAAATCTAAAAGACACAATGTCGTTCAGTTTGAAGAGTATTATAGTTCCTACAAGCATGTACAAGTCGTTCGTTTCGTGTTTAATTTATTTGCTCCTCTTGAAGGGACCACTCGGTATTTTCATGCGTTATTTCGAAGCGTTGTATAAGTTAGGTTCTGTTTTTTTTCTATAGAATATAATAATAATAATAATAAAGCCTTTTATTTCCTTAATACATTTAAATTAAAATAATAATTAGATTTATGATCATGCAATTTATAATTCGATTTTTTTTTCTTATTTTTTTTTAAACATGCTTTTCTTTTTGAATTATCAAGGACCTCTGTAAAGGCCTCCTCCATTTTTCTCCACATAGATCTGTCATTTGCTTTATCAGACCAATTTTTTCCTGTTGCTTTTAAAATTTCATCGAGCGATCTCTCTGCCGGTCTGCCTCTGGTTCTCTTGCCCACAGGCCCCTTCCATGAAGTTATCTTTTTAGCCCACCTGTGACAGGTGACCTGTCCTCATTCATACGTGCAACATGACCGGCCCACTTTTTTTATAGAATACTTACATCTAATCATTAGTTATAAGCAAGAAGTTCAACGAAACGCGAGTGCAGTGTAATCCTGCAGTAACATATTTCACCACTTACCGCTCAGAGATATACAAGTACGAGCCTTGTTTAGCTGTGGAGTGCCAAGGGTAATTTGAGAGGAGAGTTGGAAACAAATGAAGGTAGATATTTTCGCGGTAAATAACGTTTTTGTTTTGTAAATACATGTTTATTTTTGCTTTAGACGCGTTAATAATTGTTTTTTTTATAAATAGTGCTCACGTGCAGTGACACTCTAACCAAATATATTGACATGCAAATTTTAATTAGAAACTAGCTTTTGCCCGCGGCTCCGCCCGCGTGGTATTCGGTTATCACGCGCTGTTCCCTCGAGAACTGTGCATTTTTCCGGGATAAAAGTAGCCTATGTCACTCGGGCCCACACTATCTCTAGGCCAAAAATCATGTCGATCCGTCGCTCTGTCACGGCGTGAAAGACAGACAAACACACAAACATACAAACAAACTTTCGCATTTATAATATTAAGTAAGTATGGATATTTAGAAAATAATTTTTGATATAAATAAATTGACTAACACATAGTTGTGTGTTGTGTGTGTTGTGTGTAAGTTGTGTGTACTTAATTAAACAAAAATTTATAAATATTCCAATTTTAACTTACGACCCTTATCACGAACTGACTAATATTTTTAATCGTGTAGACATGTATTTTCACGTTTGTTTTTTTTTTTGTTTTTGTTGTTTATTCCTATTTTTCATTCTTTATATTTACTTATCCCTTATCAAGCAGGTGAAATGAGCTAAGATCAAACCAAATCCCGGATACAAACCGGATCATTTATTCGTACTATTCAATTCTCAGGGCTCCATTCTTAAGCCGAACTACGTAATCCGGACAATTTACCGCGGTAGTTTTATCTGCGAGACATTCTGGATGCTCGAAGCTAAGCAGATGACTGAACTACTTAGAGTCTCGGAATAATTCAGACAATGTACCATCTTCGCGGATTCCAAGGCGAATCCATCGGTAAGGAGGCTATAAATCCAGAGACTAAAATGTGAAGGCATTCCCGTAGGGTTGCCACATACAGGTATTTTACTTCCGGGACAATTCAAGGGTTATTTCGGTCGATTGGATTGGATTATTTTGAAAAAGTGACTTTCTGCCAAGATTGCGGCGCATTCTTCTTGGCAGTGATGGTCTTTCCGAAAGCGCTGGTAGTTTAAAAAATGACGTGTAAAAGTGCCCATTGCGGTTTATTTACTGAGTAAATGGTTTTGATTTTGATTTTTTTATGATCGGTAGATAAATACCAAACGATACAATAACAAAACCAAAAGTTGACAAAATCATTAAAATTGGTGGTTTTAAAAAAAGTGAGCCCAGATATTGTCATTTGGCAAGTCTTTTGGAAAGGAAGGACCTCAAAAACAGTTCTCAGGCATGTGAACTCTGAATACCTACGCTGTCTATGTTAACCGTAGGTTTAAGTTTTAATGTGGAAGGAAAAAAGCTAGTGTTATAGTTAGTAGTCCAAATACGGGACAGGGTATATCCTGGACACGGGACAAGACACGTAATTCCAGGACAATCCCGGATATCCCGGCCATCTGGCAACCCTAATTTCGGGATCGAGAATCCCGAGTCATTTGGCAAGTCTTTTTGAAGGGTAACAGTTCTCAGGCATGTGAATTAGAAAACCTACAGGCCGTCAATGTTAACCGCAGCCATGGGCTATCAACTCATACAAGATATATTTAGTACTAAAAAACGGCAATAGATGGCACTACCATTAACATCTGTAAAGTATAAAATGTAAATAAGCCGAATTAAGTAGAAATATTGATATTAAAATAAAGAATAGCATATTTTATAAGCACAACTTCACATCAACTTTATTTCAACTCCTTAATTTGAAGATAAGAAACATCATAAATAATAAATTGAGAATACGAAAGTATAGGCTACATGTGACTACGTTTCAGCTATGAGGTTTTCGTAGTAGTTTGCAAAAGTAACGCTAGATGGCGTAAAACCGGTATGCGCATGCAGCGGGCTACTATGTAATTCGAAACACGAAGTTCGTGTCGTGCGGTCTCTTTCGCTCTCGTAATAAATAGTATAAGTGTCAGAGGGACCGCACGACACGAACTTCGAGTTTCGATTTTCAGAGTAGCCTGCCTACTGTGCTGAAGGGCTACTCCGAAACACGACGTTCGAAGTTCGTATCGTGCGATCTCTCTCACACTTATACTATTTAATACGTGAGCGAGAGGGATCGCACGACACGAACTTCGAACGTTGTGTTTCGGAGTAGCCCCGTTCCGGAGCTATAGGCCCTGGAAGTTTTTGCTACCCTTGGATCAGGGGTCTGGTTAGGCTGGTCAATGTGCTAAAAGTGGGGGGGGGGATGAAATTTTGGGGTTGGGTCCGGGGTAGTCCCGTAGGGGGAGGCTTGGGAGGGGGTTGAAAATTTGGCTATTTTTGAGCTAGGACGCACCGTTTCTGAGATATTAGAGGATTTTGAAAAACACCAAACCAAGTATATACACTACACAACACTTATATTTATATACTATAATTGCATAATCGCATAATAGCAGGTGGTAGGACCTTGTGCAAGGTCCGCCCGGATTGCTACCACCATCTTGCTCGCTAATCCTGCCGGGAAGCTGCAGTGCTTGCACTGTTGTGTTTCGGAGCGGAGAGTAAGACAGCCGGTGAAATTACTGGCACTTGAGGTATTCCAACTTAGGCCTCTAGGTTGGCAACGTATCTGCAATACCCCTGATGTTGCAGATGTTTACGGGCGTCGGTGATCTCTTACCACCAGGAGACCCACTTGCTCGTTTGCCTTCCAGTCGAATAAAAAAAAAATTAAAACTACATATCGTCACTACTCTACTACGAAACTTGAAGTTCGTGTCGTGCGGTCCCTCTGACACTTAAACTATTTAATACGAGAGCGAGAGGGACGGTACGATACGAACTTTGAGTTTCGTAGTATAGCCCTAAGCTGTAGATAATCTATAAACTAAAATGGCTGACAGCGTTTTCAGCAGATTACGAATAGGTTTGGATCTACGAAACCTCGATTGCTTACGCACTGACCAGCGGCCGTGAGTAGGTTATATAACGTAGCGCCATCTACCAACCCTGTCATGTCCTAGTCAAGCTATATATTGGGCTAACAAGCGACACCCGTATCATTAGTGTCTCGCTAGATGGCATATAGGTATCGTGTTATTTGTGTTCTCAGTGGTGCCTTCTATTGTAAAATAAAGAAAAGAAAAATAGCCAGTTGTATAGCCAGTATTAGGGTGATACCGTTTGCTTGTACTAGGTGGTGTCTCTGTATATTATGTTCTCTGTGCCGCAGCTTTATTTTTAATGTGGAAGGAAAAAAGCTAGTGTTATAGTTAGTAGTCGAAATACGGGACATCAAAGTGTAATTCCTAGACACGGGACCAGAGACGCAATTCCGGGACATTCCCGGATGTCCCGGCCATCTGGCAACCCTAATTCCGGGATCGAGAATCCCGAGGTTTCTACTAAAATAATAACGATTCATTCGACGCTACTTTGAGCTTAATGATGAATCTATTGCTGTCGTTGCCTAGCTAGGTTTGTGATAGTAAATTGTGTCTTAAGGGCGGTAAATAAAAATAGGCTCAAAAAATGCAATATGAAAATGTGAAAACCACTAAAATCTAATAGTGAAAATTATTAAATAAATACTAGCTTTTGCCTGCGGCTTCGCTCGCGTGGAATTCGGTTATCGGGCACTCTTCCCTCGGGAACTGTGCATTTTTCCATAAATTATCCCTGTACCAAAAATTACGATAATCCGTCGCTCCATTTCGACGTGAAAGATGGACAAACATACAAACACACACTTTCGAATTCATGTATGGGTGTAATTTCTTTATAGTAAAAAAAAGACACAAAATACAATATTATAATACTAATATTAGTACGGATTTACTTAAATTATAGTCAATAAATTACAATAAATTATCTGTGTAAAAATATTTTTATACTGAAGTTTTTATTTTGAGTTGAAAGACACCTCATAATGTCGCTACGTGCTTGAGCATAACCCGCAAAAAAGGCCATTGGCACAAAAATTCTCATTTCTAAAATTAGCAAAACTCTAGGATAATTGGCTTAATTTTGTGAAACATTGTATATTGATGACATAATCGTATTCTGCGAGGGTAGATTATAAACGTGGAAAGCTTTCCGCTGCCGCTCCGTAATTGGTTGACGCGGCCGATGTTGGACTTACAACGTCATAAAGTGGCCATAAATATTGAAAGCTACCTGTCCATAAAACAGGGCCTATACAGCAATTTTAACGACAAAATTTCTTTAATTCTGCAGAGCGTAACTTCGCCGTAACACTGCCATTAAGGCCGCAGCTGACAAATTGCAGTTACCCGTCTTTTATTGGCCATTTTGTGCTTTTACTGTCGATGTTACGTGTTGAATAAATTAAAAATTGATAATTTGAAGTGCGCGCTTGGAATGGAATTGTCAGTAGAGAAAGGACTTCTGAGGCCTTATTGCCTAACGTTTCTGACAGTCGCGATCGCAATCAAATGACAGGTTTTGTATGCGAAACATGTCATTTGATTGCGATCACGAGTGTCAGAAACATTAGGCAATACGGCCTCTGGTTGACTGTTTTTTAAATGCTTCTACCAGTGTCTTAATAGTATAGATTAGTTATGTAACTGTTACATAATAATAGAAGCATTAAAATACGAGAGTAGTTTCTTAATTTCCTAATAACATCGTAGGAGTTTTTTTGATAATAATGTGTACCTATTACATACACTGCTTTTCCTTCTCACATATTATAAAACACGGGGCTAAATATGGACGTTTTTTGTATGGGGACCCCCCTTATATTTTTATTCACTTTTATTACTTATTCTTCTTCTTCTCTTTTAAAATATGGCTTTCTGTCTATTACTTATTTATTGCTGCAGCGGCAGTAAATAGACACATGATGTATAAACTTCAGTTGTCTTACTATTAGGACACTCGAGTTAGCGCCCTGTGGCAGAAAGACAGCAAAGCGACAGTTCCGTTTATCACCCTTTGGGTACGAAACCCAAAAAGGGTACCAATTAAAGTACATTTCAATACAATCTGTCAATTTTCTATACATTTAAGACACCCTAACGTGGACACACTTGATTATATATGTCCCTGTTGTTGTGATTATCATCTAAAAGGAATCGAAAAAAGAATAATGGTCACATCACAAAGCCCTAGGCAGCCCGGTGTTCGTATTAGTAGCCTGGAAGTGGAAGTGTCTACAGGATTGTTAGATTCTATTGAAATGGAGTTTACTCTATATCTCTTCTATTGTTCTTCACGCTGGCACGAGCTGGGACGTGTGCTAATGCTAATGCGTACGCTAATAATCAGTATATTCGTAAACTGTACATACAGCTAACACAGCGATAATGAAGATTGGTTTTTGGAATCTTGTTGTATTTTTTATTTCAACTCCAAGTTTGTTACTTTTACGGTCATCCCGTGAAATCTAACGAAAATACAAACTGAAGAGACCAGCGCTGGCAATCGAACCCAGGTCCTCAGCATTCCGTGCTGCGTGACATACCCCTACCCCAACACTGGACAGGAGTCTGAAGAGGATTTCCAGCGCTGGTCTCTTTTTCTGTTTTTTTTCTGTGCATCCATGTTTCAGTTTGTATTTTCGACAGCGGTAGGTAATGTACATGAAGCCGTGGTGGCCGAGTGGTTTGACCTATCACCTCTCAAGCAGAGGATCGTGGGTTCAAACCCCGGCTCGCACCTCTGAGTTTTTCGAAATTCATATGCAGAATTACATTTGAAATTTACCACGACCTTTACGGTGAAGTGAAACATCGTGAGGAAATCTACACAAACTTGCGAAGCGAGTGCGTCTGAAGTTCCCGATCCGCACTGGGCCCGCGTGGGAACTATGGCCCAAGCCCTCTCATTCTGAGAGGAGACCTGTGCCCAGCAATATAGGCTGGGATGAATGCACATGCTGAAAACAAAGGTTGTTTCTAACCTCATCTGTTGTTCCAGTGGTAGACTGCGAGGTGTCGCCATGGGGCCAATGGTCGGTATGCGACACCCACTGCGGCGCCGGCAGCATGGTGCGCAGTCGACGCGTGGTGCGCTCCCCAGCGCGCGGTGGTCGCCATTGCCCATCACTAGTGCAGCGTCGCGCTTGCCAGGAGCATCAGGGATGTGGGGACGACAGCGATGTGCCTTTACGAGGTGAGTAGCACACACAGAGTGGAGCGAATGTCGCTCGCTCATGGCAATTCCACTACGACCGGAACGACAGAGATGTGATTGGCACTTACAGTGGTCTTTCCTGTAGTGAGTAAAATGGAAAACGGTAATACTCCTAAATCGTGCAGCGTCACAGGCAGAAGCTAGGTGAGGGGCTCGCAGAGACTTCTTCCCTTCTGGCTGCAGAGAGGGTAGTATGGTGAGCAGTCGACGCGTGGTGCGCTCTCCATTGCGGGATGGTTGCCATTGCCCCTCACTGGTGCGGCGTTGCACTTGCCTCCTGGCAAGCACCAAGGATGTGGAGACGAAAGCACGAGCTGAGTGGCACCCACAGCGGTCTGCCTTTAATATACCTTGAAAATAATAATTACGTTTTAGACTAGTTCAATTACTTAATTTCCTGGGAAAAAAATTAAAATATTCTAGCAGTCCGTCATGCGTCAGTAAGATAATTAGAAATTACTGGAAAAGTATTTTTTCTTATTAAATCAAACAAAAAATGACACAAATGAAACGCGTCAAAGTTCGAAAGTCATTGTACTGACTCAATTCGAAATATTGTAATTTTTAAACTATTTCTAATTGTTTTGGTGCGAAAAGTTTATTATGGATAATCTTCATATTTTTTGTATAATTGACAAAAGACAAAAAACGTGTTGAATAATTTATGATAATCTAACTAACGGATTAATTTGATATTTTTGTGACACTGGCCTATTATTATACCCCGTTTTAACCTCGTAAGACCCAACGTCCTAAATTTAGGACATACGTCATAGCTAATGTCAAACTTCACTAATTGACATTAAGTTTCAAATTCTAATGATCAAAATTTGATGTGAGCCTTACGAGGATAAAGCGGAAACTTTGTTGCCTGGTCCAACATTTAGTGATGTGTAATACAAGCTATTCAAATCTTGACGTTGTGGCTATGTATGGAAACCCCAAAATTTATCTGAAAAATCAGTTACCTAGCCATTAAACTGCCCGCTTGATAAGGGGGTCTACCTTAGATACAGGCTGTGTGACTTAGCTGGGCTAGAGATGTCAACATTATTCTGCCGTCCTACCGAAGAAGGCGGCAAAGGGACTTTAGCGGCTTTTTAACTTTTTGATACGTGCATACTCAGAAAAAAATTCTGCGTCGAACGGTATTGACTTTTTTTTTCTATGACAGTTAGTTCTCGAGATACGCAGCAGTTAAACGACACATATTTTGATTTTTGTTAGGGTTTTATAATCTAAAAAGCCGTGATTGGTATTAAATAAGCTAAAAAGACGTTATTTATCATTAGCCGCCTTATATCATGCTTAAAATATAACACTTTTCTAAGCTAAAAAGCGCTTATCGATCATTCATACTTTAAAAAGCGGTTAAGTTCGTTTAACGAGGTTTTAATGAATTTGTCATAGCTGAATTTACATACTTGTTTATAGGCTTAAAAGCAGTATTCTTTAAATTAAACTCTATAATGACGTTAAGGGATCTTAGCCGCCTTTTTGCCTATAACACTTAGACACATTACGTAATACATTTAAATGTCAATAAAGCGGTGACCGCCTTTTTACTTCAGTGTCATAAGGTTGATATTTGTTCGATCATATTTTTAAAGCGGCTAAATAGCAATAATAAGTAAAAAAGCGGCTAGATTTTTGTCAATCCTTACTATTAAAAGGGGAAAGTGAGTTTGTTTGTTTGTTTGTTACGCTTTCACGCCCTAACGGAGCGTCGGATTGTCGTGATTTTTGGCATAGAGATAGTTTATGGTCCCGAGAGTAACATAGGCTACTTTGAATCCCGGAAAAATGCACAGTTCCCGAAAGAACAACGCGCCATAACCGAACACCACGCGGGCGGAGCCGCAGGCTAGTGTTAAATAATATTAGTGCTTAATTTTATTAAAAATTAAAAAGAACTTAAGTATTTAGTTTTTGGTTAACGTCAATAACGTTACCTTAGTAGTTTTGTATCTAGATTTAAGCACAATTTAGGTTATGGGTGAACTTTTGAAATCTTTTTTTTTTTTACGTTATTTTGGTGGGCATTATTTTTTAAATTTTTGGTGAAAATAATCACTCGTTGAAATGCTCTTCTGGATTAGGATTTCAATGATACAAGAAGCACCTACTCGTATTTAAATTCAAAAACTAAGTTAAAGCTATACGATATAGTGAAAAAACGTCGCTACCGAAATTACGATAGTGACAGTAAATTACGTTTTATTAATTACATAGGAAATTAGTTTGAAATTACTATAATTTATTTAATATACGTGTACATAATATCCGTGTATAACTTATGTTAATAAAGTAAAGAATTAAAGTTTTAAATTATTATTTTAAGTTAATCTTAGTTCCCAATACTTATTTGAATGTAGGTTCGATCAAAATAAATCGAATGTCAAATCGGTTCGCTTGACCTTTCAAAATTCATAATTTGCGAAGTCGGACTTGCACCTGCTGTAAAAGACAGACATACCTATACTAGCATGCTCATTCGCAGACGCGTTCATACTTGTTATCATCATTCGTCCTTCCTCCCCTACCTCAAGTAGTAGGTAGGTACACTCAAAGATAGTAGGGTGATATAGCCAGCATGGGCAGCATGCTACTAAAAAGCATACCTACTTTAAACATCTCATAAACATACACGCTAGTATCACAGTAGTAATTGCTCATCAGATTTTGTGCTAGTAATGAGCATAATCTATCTGTACCTTTATATTTCACGTGAGTAAAACGCGAGTGAGCGAATCAGTTTCACGTGAAACTACCGTTAAATTCAGTCATAATGACCATAGTTAATAAAATATAAATATAAAATACCACCGGAATTACAGCACCGAATACTACGACAATAATGTATCTTTTGCGATTACTGCTAAACTGTATACATCAGTACTATTAGCTCTATTCTGTGAAATAAGAACCAAGACAACTAATAAGTAATGAAATTACTTTTAAGATGACTAAAACAAAACACATCGCGCGAAAGGCTTGTACCTACTTACTGATAGGCACACAAAATTCGGTAGTTGGAGGTTCATTCAGCGTGACAGCTAAAGCACAACTAATGTAATTTTCCATAAAAATGCGAACATAGTGATATGATCTTTCACCATTAAGATATTAGCAAGTATTTGTTCAAATTGATATTGGTAGCTAGACGATATTTAGAAAAGTGATCCACCTATCTTTTAAATGAAAATGTATTTAGTATGAAAAAGTAAAAATAGAATGCGTTATTTAATTAGCTTCATTTTTATTTATGTTTATTAGGAAAATGACTCCTAGACACAAAGTTATGGTCAATTGATTCAACAAAACCGCGCGTGGGACAGGCTTCACAGACTTACTGCAGTTAGTGTTTCTAAGTCTGAAATATTTTTAATTCAGCTTTAATTGAAGTCAACAATGTTTATTATGTTAAAACTCCGCTAGCGTATATAAAATCGAATTGTGACGGCCAAACAAGTTGCTCTGAAAATTCACCCTTTTATTATATCTCATTTATTAACTTTAGAGAAGTAAATAATAAACACAGTTCAATAATCATAATGTTAATTGAAAGTAATAATTTAGAAGTTTTTTTATTTTTGAACAATAAATAGTTGATTTTTATATAGTATGCCTTTTAATTTTTTGTCATTACCGCTTCTCACGCAGCATTACTCTTAATAATTGTAGTCCTATCATAACCTAAAATGCCGTTATTTACAGAGTGACTCACGTATTACGGCTTTTTAATGTATTGAGAGTAAACATTTCTGTTGCTTGATAATTTTGATTCAAAAGTTAAAAAAACATCTAAGCTTTAAAGCGGTTAAGATACTTTAACTTCGTTTTTATTTATAACGCAACGTACATGTTCTACTAGCAATAATAGACAATATCGCGGCTATCCGTAGTAACGACCTTCTAGTGTATTAATCGCACCTAACTTTCATTTAAAATAACAACACTAAAAAAGTTATGTACAATACTAAGCTTAAAAGTCGCTAAGGTATAGCTAACGGCCTTTTAACTTATTATTCTTCGTCGAATAATATTCACAAATCCTAAGCTATAACATAAAAGCCTCCATAATTATTACTATTTTTAACTTTTTTAAATGAAAATATATACATCAAAAGGCGTGATTTTTTATCTAAATTTTAATGTAATCAGAATTTTTGTAAGTCAATTTATGCCTGAGATACAGGTATTTAAAATTTTGAAAAGTTTTTGCCGTTTTTCTCGAAAGTTACTTTTGTCACTTTGCCGCCTTCTTCGGTAGGACGGCAGTATTAGCACCTAACCTCATGAGTCCTAACTTTTTATAACAGACATGGTACAGACCTAGACGTGGTTCAGCAGCTTTCTTATTTAGGATATTACTTCAAAATTCTTAAAGTTCTTTATTCATTCAATGAACAATCTGTACTTTATAAAGTACATTCGGTCGTAATTCTTAGTATTAATTTGCGTTTACCTTTACTTGCCCGAATTTCACTTGCCATACCAACGTTTGCCTTAAAATATATAGAACCGTGCTGTTTTAAGGATTTTTTGAAATGTCATCACATAGAATGCAATTAGGTTAGGTTAGTTTAATATCAATTCGGAAGAAATTACTTTTTCAGAAATACATTACTTTATGGCAAATGAAAATTCTAGAAAACGATCGGGCATATGCAATTCGGGCTAACGATAGAGAACCGTTAATTTGGTCCTTTGTAAAGTACGCAAAAGCTCACCAGGTTATTGATATACTTTTTCTCCCGACAGAGGAGACGGCGATGATCCTGCCAGGCGCGTTGTCTGTGAGCCGGCACTCCAACGCCACCGTCGACATCCGTAAGAACCTACGACTGCGGAACCCAGACGATCCCGAGTCCAACTCGCACAGGGAGTGAGTACCTAGTTCATAACTAACCTATTAACTGAAACAGTTACTTTGCTCTCCTGCGACCTTATGATAGCTACGTTTATGCAAGAAATGTGTGATACTGTAAGTGATGATAATGTATATAAATAAATAAATAAATTATACTTTAATGGTACAAATGAAATAAAAAATATCCTAAAAACAACTTAAGTAACTAAACTTACCTACATAAAAAAAAAAACTTACATAGGTAATATAAAAATAAAACCTCAAACTAAAACGAATTACCTACCTATCTAAAGAGTATCCCTTAGGCAAGGTCCCGAAATGCTGGCAGCGTTTCCTCTTTGATTAGCAAGGCTAATTCTTTGTCCGAGGAAGCTGCCAGCTCTTCGGTCACCTGTGACGTCTACTACTTAATGTTTTTGAAATTTCCTTAGAAAGTTTTAAAGCGCTAGGACCCCACGGACCAAGGGTCTCGACACCGAATGGGACAAAGTCATATTCGGTGCCTAGACTCCCGTATTTGGATAATTTTAATCCATCCATCCATCCGTACTAATATTACCTATAAATGCTAAAGTGTGTTTGTGTGTTTGTATGTTTATGTTTGTCCGTCTTTCACGCCGTAACGGAGCGACGGATCGACGTCATTTTTGGCATAAATCTACTTTTTATTCCGGAAAAATGCACAGCTCCCGAGGGAATAGCGCGCAATAACCGAATACCACGCGGGCGGAGGCGCGGGCAAAAGCTAGTAATATTATATTCATAATTATTCTATTAAAATATACAATCGAATATGCTCTATGCGACAAAATTTGCCCGCGATATACATTTGTGTTTAACATAACATCTGTGTTTAAATAGATTTCCCTCTCAATACGTACACGATTTGTATTAAAGTCATTAACCAAGCTAAGGCTAAGTATTTAGCACTAACTTAATTAATTTCATAACATAATAGTTAGTATATGGTACAGGCTGTTAACATTAATCACGTTTAGTTTGATTCGAAGCGGAAATTCGTCTGCTATCAAACTAAACACAATTTGGTACTTTAATGAGCAAACATGTCTTACCGGACAAAAGCCTTAAATACGCGACCGGAAATTCGCGAAAGGTCCGCGTTTCACTATGAAAATGGCCTTTTACAAATATTTGGCAGTATTCGGCGGCGTCTAATATTAATATTTCGCTTAGCTGTGACAAAGGTTGTTACAATGAGTATTTAGGAACAAAAGATAACGTTATTTATGGTATTTTGCGGGCCACTGATGGTTGTTTCGTTTTAAACGTTTGAAACAATGATATATATTTTAGGTAACTATTTTATGCAACAGTTGTACAAGAGGGGACAAAAAGTCGAGTGGCGGGGGTTACGATTTGAGCGTAGCGAACGAGACGCTATACGAAATTTGAGATATATGTCGCTCCGTTATCAATTTAACTTCTAGTATATGTTTATTGAGCTGACCGGGAATTGTTTCAGGTACTGCGTAGAGTTCCAAGTCACTAAGGTATCAAAGGCCTGCCACATGGACTCTGACTACAAGGCTTTGCGGGAAGGTATGCTACTGTCATGAAAACTCGTCTACACAAGATTTTAATGTAATAATTTACTTGGTTAATTCAGTGATACTACTTTATTATCTATACACAAGTCTCACTGTGAGGAAATAAAACCTAACCTAACCTATAGAGTTATACAGGTAACAATTTAAAAAATATGAAAAATGCAAGGTTTCAGCGGGAAAAAAAATTATGAGTAACAATAATTATGACAAACATTACATTATGACTTAAAAGATTATTTTACGTGGTTTTATACTAAGGTAATTCTGTTTTCTAACCCCTTTCTCTTCTGAGCTATAAAATCAATGGCGGCTGCCAGTTTTGATGCTTGCCATTAGGTTGGCAGCGATTTAACTGCTTGCATTTTGCCATTGTGAGCTCAGTATAAGTTTATAATGCAGTATCGTATCACCGAATTACCAAGTATCAGCGATAACACAATGTTCGCCCTACATTCTATGCTATGACTATATAAATATGTATACCCTCGACTGAACATAATCATTAGGGACCTTTCAGAAATAACGTCATGGGAGGGGGAATTTAAAGTAAGATAAAATGCGGGACAGGGGACGGAGGTTAAAAATCCCATATTTTACGTAATTTATGAATGAGTCCTTATCTTGTTTTTCGTAGTAACTGCGTCATAATACTTATAATACGTACTTAAGCAATATTGCCGCCAAAGAAAAAAATCGTTTTGGGCAATGAAATTATTTGATTTAAAATCTTTATTTACTAATTTGACAGATCTTGGCTTCGTCTTTTTATAAATTCCCTTTTCCGGCGGGATGGCGTTAAATTAGTCTTTATCCCTTGATTTCATCGTACCTAAGTCCAGAGTATAATTTAATATCTGGAAAATTTAAATAATATCTCATTATCAACATCGTTTAATCAGTGTATAGCAAGTGTTGTCAGTCTCTTTTTTTTAATTTGCCGCTGTATCTTGTGCACAGCTTTCGCTAGCCCGAGTCTAAAGACTATGCATGTGAACTCACATCTACCGTCTTATGTGCAAACTGTCCTAAATTTTAACAAGGCATTTTACTAATTGCCGCAAGACTTCTGACACTCATTGATGACATTAACCAAACTAATTTGTTTCTAGGAGAAAAGGTGTGCGTCCTTTGCGAAGCAGCAGCGTTACGACGCGATCTAAAATGGCGGTGCGGCGGACACGGCGTGGCGGGACACACGACGCGATTCTACGCCCTCGTGGCACCGCACTGCCGTGGCAAGTGGCAGCGCGCCGGCAGCCCTGACAAGCGTAGCCACTGCTGCGCGAACCCCCACTTCATATTCGTGTAGACCTCCGGACTAACGCGATCGTCAACAGTCTGATAAAAAGAGGGCAGTATTTAGTCCTATGGTAATGAAATTAGCAAGTTCCGATCGTCAGTACGACCGCGACTCGCGACCGCGACCGGGTCACGCGAGCCAATACTCTGAGCCCACGCATGTAGCCTCCTAAGTCCTCGCGTACTTTATAAAGGACTAATTAACAGTAAGAATAACGGCCGAATGTACTTTATAAAGTACAAATTTTTCATTGAGTAAAGCATTCTAAAAATTTTGAAATAATGTCCAAAATAAGCAGGTCACCAACGTCTAGGTCTTAAACGCTAACTTTGTTAAAAAATGTCAGGACTCAGGAGGATATAGAGGGCTTTCAAGTGTTCTGCGTTCCGCATCTTACGTTCTTTGTACCTAAGCGATGAGCGTGGTAGTCACTGTGTGCGAAATTGTTAAGGGCTTGGTGCATTACAAAGAACTCCGAACCAGCTTAGAACTTCGGATCGCTCACTGTCTGATTATTAGAAGTCAGGTGGTTTGCGATTTTCATAGCAATAGGTCGGCAAGAGGATGGGCCTCTGGGACGAGTGGTCAAAATAGAAAGTGGTCTTAGGTTCTTATATCTGCCTTCTATTAAAAAAGGGTAATGAGCGGAAATGTAGATAACTGACTGAGTGGAAAGGAATAATAAGAGTATGACTTATCATTCAGTGGAAGCTCGTCTGTGCAGTTCTAAATTGTGAGTTAAAGAGAGTCCACCATACGTCCGCTCCACTTTCAGTTTAAGGTGGGGATTAGTAATAACTTAGTTGCGAGGCCCTGTCATCCGCGGCCGTCATTGTTTCATATTTTGACATATAAACAGGTCGAGCTTGCTATGTGTTGACGTGCAATAAAGAGTTAAGTATTGTATTGTATGTATTCTATCGTCGCGGTCGTGTGAAGTGTTGTATTGTATCGTCGTGGTCGTACGTCGTGGTCACTGGTTGCGGTCGCGAACATCAGAATGCTGCCTTTATCTTAACTTAATTCTGAACAGAGGTTTCCACAAGTTGTTATGAAAATAGTTTATCTTTGGTCCACTGTTCGCCTTTTTTGTCAGACTGTTAGATAATTGCGCCGTATATTCCAATAGACCAACAGAATACACATTTAGCTAAGTACTTAGTAGTTTTAGTTGCTTGGTTTTACAAATACTTATTGCCCTGATCATGGCTAGAACTTTGATTTAAAAATCACTTAATATTTTTAATTATATGATAGTAAATGTCATCAAAATATACCATTATTTTTCTGTTTTTAAGGGTTTTATATAATTTTTCATGATCATTTTTTGATATCTACTTAATTGACTCGGGCGGTACTTTGCGGAGATGCAAAACAGCTGCGTCTGGGCGGCAAATATGTGTTTTTATTTAGAAACCCACCCACTTCCACTTACACATAAATTAACATAACTATGTCACTCAAAATCAACTATTACAATCACCAAACTTAATGCTATCTTTAAAATTTGAATTATTATCAATGATTTATTGATTACATAACCGTTCCCAAACAAAAAAGAATAACATAAGGTTTATCTTAAAATTGCAGTCGCAAATGTAAAAGAAAAAAAAAGATTCATTCTGTTGAGAGTGTGAGTGAACATCCTACGATTGATAATAATGATGATGAAATTAATGTTTTTTTTTGTTGTCTTGTGTTGAAAAGACAACAAAAAAAACATCAGTTACATCATCATTATTATCAACCGCAGGACGTCCACTGTTGGACATAGGCCTACCTCATACATCTCCACTTGCTTAATAATCATAATCATAATCATTTATTGTGTGTGGAATTCAGGTCAGGTGGCTTTGGTCGGAAGTGGCCTAGTATCCATCCTGAACCCGCGGTTTTAACCAGGCCATCCGTCCATGTTGTTGGTGGACGTTAGCTGCGCTTGCCGATGCGAGAAATGTTCTCCATTCGAGAACGTTTCGGCCTCAACAGCCATCAGTTCTCCGTGCTATATAACCTGACTATTATCATTTCAACGAGCTAATTCGTGTGGCTCTGTCGGTGGCTCTCCTACTTATCTCCTCATTTCTGATCATTCGAACACGCAGAGAAACCCCGAGCATAGCTCTTTCTGCATAGCTCGCTGAACAACTCTGAGCCTATTTAGGTACTAAATGTAAATTTACGAACTTTGAAATTTTTTTTATTCGACTGGATGGCAAACGAGCAAGTCGGTCTCCTGATAGTAAGAGATCACCACCGCCCATAAACATCTGCAACACCAGGGTTATTTAACGCATCTGCATGCGTTGCCAACCTAGAGGCCTAAGATGGGATACCTCAAGTGCCAGTAATTTCATCGGCTGTCTTACTCTCCACGCCGAAACACAACAGTCGCTTCACGGCAGGATTAGCGAGCAAGATGGTGATAGCAATCCGGGAAGACCTTGCACAAGGTCCTACCACCTGCAAATACTCAAATAGTAGAAAAGCTCAAAATAAACTTCAACAGTTAAAGTTATAAAATACGTGAATGCGACAAAGAGAGAATACGTATCGCATAAACAACTAACTCCTCTATATATTTTACGCCAGGAATGTTTAACCAAGTTATAATGCAGTACCATTCTTCGGTTCCCCATCCATGCTACAAAGTATCTAACTTCAATCAATCTAAATTTTCTATTCGCCACTTGAGAATAGCTTCTATGTGTAAGCGAGTAAGGTTGAGTACGGATTGGAATTTTGTCGTACCGAATACAGTGATATAAGACAGGTACTGTGACGCTTCGCTAAAAATTGAAATAAAATAAAATATCTTTGTTTCAGACACGGCGATCCATGTTTGTTAGTTACAAAAAGACATTTAATAGGGATGATGACGCGCCATTAAAAATAATTCGAAGGCGCAACTCCAGTTAAAAAACTCTTTATTTTAGCCCTTAGTGGCTTTAGTCATAATATTATTGTCTTGCCATTATCTTGATCAATTTCGCCACTGAAAGGATGAAAATGTTTTAAAAACTCAATCACCGTCACGGTTTACTCGTATTTGGTTCTCCCAATAGCCACTTTACCTAGCTCGTGCTGAGGCACCAACTTCAAACGCTTAGAAAATTATTTCCATGGTTTTTTGTAGACGATTTTTTACTAAAACATTTTCCGACCATAAGATTTTATATTATGCCTGCGTGCCAGCGTGATTGAGTGTATTGAAATGATAAGAATGATGGATGACAAAAGACGCATTTTTATTTCACTAAACTGGAAAATGCTCGGTTGGCGTCGTTCCCATTCGACCGGCAACCGATTCGACACGAGCAAATAAATAAGCATTAAAATTTCAGGACGCAGGATTTTGTGTACTATTTATTGGCGACGCGGAGTATATTGCGTGTACGGCCAGTGCATTTTTATTGCTACAAATTTTAAGTTTATTTCTGGAATATGGATGATAAATAAAGTGAAGCATCTGTTACATTGTTATTGGGATGCAAGCAGCTGCTAACAAATATTAATAATATAAAGTGCTTAAACATAGTTTTATGGCTTTTATATTGCTTAAAAACTGCCGTTTTTATTGTCTAGTCTTGCATAACAAAAGCATATTAGTATTGTAGCTCTGATGTCGCTATATGATTTTGTTTCTACTTATTTCATGCATGAATGAACGTTATAAACTTTCGATCATTAAAAAACCTAAAAAAAATTACGGCGAAGGAAAGCATCGTGAGGAAACCTGCACAAACCTGCGTAGTAATTCAATGGTTTGGTTCTTTGGTTTGGGCCAAGCCCTCTCGTAACGAATCGTAAAAGTGTCATATGAGGAGTAAACCATCGATTTCTAACCATGTTTCAATACACATATGTAAAATTTTAACAGTTTTGTGCGTAACACCTCCTGTTGAAAGTGGTCTATGTTTCAGAATATCATATTACTAAGTATACCAATTTTCCTGTCCAGAATGAGCTCAATCCCTTTGTATTAATGATTCACGGTCGTTTTGCGTGTTATATTTCATTTAAACACTGACAGCATGATCTATTTCTACTAGACTAGATCCATAAAGCACTAATAACAAGAGTCTACAAGCTTTTGCCTTTGGTTACAACTAGACTGGAGTATTTTTTTGACTAGCGAATCGCGTATTTTTAGTCTCGTAATTTTATTTCATATACATTATAAGTTCTATTTGTGTACAACTAATTTTGAGTCACCGTGTGACACAAACTCTACTTTTCAACACTTCTTTAAAAAAAATCTGTCAATACAATACAAAATGCATCCTCCAAAATCAATCAAATCAATCAATGCAAAATGGACCCTTGAAACAATGTTCATAAAGTTCACTCAGAAAGAGTATCGATTATGAGATGAGTTTTCTACTTAAAAATAATTACTACTTAAAACACAGACATACACTATCATTGGCGATGCGTATAACCCTGAACCCTGGTGGACTGCTCCCGTCGTAAGTTCTATAAGACCAGGCCGAATAGGTTGTTTTAAGTGCTACGTAGGAAGCTAGGCGCTTCTACGGCGTAGGCGGCGCGTAGCACAAGCTACGTAAGTAACATAGAGCTAAATAACTACTGCAATAGGACTGGGCTAATTTAAAATAACTATAAGAATGAGAACGAGAGAGAAATATTTATTAAAACATATTCGATAAATTATTAATTATTTATAAACAAACAAACAATACAATACAATGATTAACAGAAATAAAAAAAAAAAAAAAACTAAAACTAACTTACAGTAAACCTAAAAATCTATATTTACAAATATCACCCAAGTCGTTGCTATTGCTAGAATGAGAATGGTTTATTGGGTGATAAAATAGATACACATACAGAAACACTGACTTAATATACATACCTACACATCCATGCCTATTCCTACCAGCCAAAATGGCCGCCACTCAGCTATGTGTCGCGAAAAGATCTGGAGATGATTTCGCGACGCTGATATTCAGTGACGCCAGTTACGGTTACATAGTTGGCTGTCACCAGGGACACATCCCAGTTAGCAGACTGACTATATTACTACTTGTTACAAAACGAGGATTACAGGACGAAACATTCAGTTACAGTTTACTTATATCATTCAGTATAATTTGAGGCTCCTACCAGGTTTAAAAGCCATTTAGATATTTATATATTTTTCTCAACTTGCTGTTTATTCGTCCAAAATAGAATTATAAAGCACCATAATTTTCAATTTACATATTATATCGGTTTGAATACTTATGAAGTAACTAGCTTTTGCCCGCGGCTTCGCCCGTGTGGAAATCGGTTACGTCACGCTGTTCCCTCGGGAACTGTGCATTTTTCCGGGATAAAAGTAGCCTATGTCACTCTCTGGCCTATAAAAAATCTCTATGCCAAAAATCACGTCGATACGTCGCTCTCTTTCGACGTGAAAGACGGACAAACATACACACAAATTCACACTTTCGCATTTATAAAATGAAGTATGGATTTGAAAATAAAACAGAATAGAGCTATTTTTACGAGTAACTTTGTAATTTCAGTTATGATTTTGTTATTTTTAATAATATATTGTTTAAATCATTAGCCTTATGGGCCACTCTGACAAGCTTGACAGTCCGCATGTTAAGAGCATTATACCTGCTGTGCTAGCAACGTTGCGTTTTTGTTAGTTTTTCTCGATTATTCCAATAAGATGAAAATTAAAAATGTTATCTGATAGAACACTTCTTTATATATAAATTAATGTATCTACTCCAATAATTATTCGTTATACTTTTATTTTCTTTAAAAACCATTTATAAGCATTAATTCGTTTTTAAAGAACATAAAAGTCCATCACGAATAATTATTGGAGTAGACACATTAACTTATGTATTATGAAGTGTTCTATCAGACAACATTTGTAATTTTCATTCAATTTTTGTTGAATAATCGAGAAAAACTAACAAAAATGCTACGTTGACAGCACAGGTATAAACGCTCTTAAAGCCTTTAGACATATAGTTTTAGTCTATTTCTATATCCAGGTTCACTTATTTTATAAGATTGAATATAAGATGATTCCAGTTTTTATGAGTATCTCACTGAATTAATTTGGATAAGGCTTAGATATAAACTTCTAGTTAATGTAAATGTAACAATTTTTACAATAAATAGATCTGTTCATTTACTACAAATAGTTTGTGAATACATATCCTTAATGTAAATAAAATGTTATAATAAATGCATTTTGAAATGGATCCATGGTTTTATTTTACTAATATTTATAAATATTGTGAATCTGTTTTTTTTTTTAAATACCTTTTTGTTTTTCTTGCCGGATTCTTCTCAACAGAGGTTTTTTCCGAACCGGTGGTAGATTTTTTGACGTTCATAAGTGCATGTCATAGCCTAAATTGAATAAAGAGATTTTGACTTTGACTTTGACTTTGAATTGGGAACAGTTATTTTTCTTGTCCACTCAAAGTAAGTATTATAAGTACGAGTGTGTATGAATATTTAATGTTAAAACGGCTGGATTTATATTGATGAGATTTATTACGTTTTGTTAATAAGTACCAAATTTTAAGTCGATGCTACTAACCGTTGAAGAGTTCCGTCCTGCAGAAGCTATCCTGGCTAGATTACCAGGATGTCACTATTAGATTATTGTATTGTCACGCGATTTACATAAGTATTCCAAATTTCAAGTCAATCTGACTACTGGAAGTTAATCAAATTTAACTTGCAAGATTTGATTACAGACTACCTGGCCAGGTCAAACTAAATAAAAGCTTGTAAAAAAGAAGTTATTAATAACGCACCAATATCGCCGCGAACTTATAACGAGTGAGCTGCATAAAACACGAGCGTAGCGAGGGCGTATAGGGATGCGAGGTCGGTAACCCCACGATCCAGCCGAGGCTCTTATAGTGCTTTTCTCAAACATGACATGAAAAAGAAATTAAAAAGAAAACAAGAAACGAAGCTGGCTTGATGCTAGTCTCGTCACAGTGTTGTGTGCGCGCTTGTCAGTGTTGCCACCTCAGATTTTTTTTTACCCTAACGCTACGCTAAATTACCCTAAATTAGCCACTTTTATTTATTTTTACCCTAAATTTTTTTGTAATAAAAACAAAGTAAATAAATGCGATTTATCAATAAGCTTATAGCTAAACTACTAAACCGTTTGGAAACATTGTTGGAATGCATTCATAATAGTCTTGGCTCCTAAATATGTCAGCTGCAGTATTTTTTTCTTGAAATCGTGCATTTTATTTGAAAACTTTTACCCTAAAAAATACCCTAAGTATATTTATACTCCAAAAAATACCCTAAACGCGTAAAAATACCCTAAATTTAGGGTAAATTATCATAAGGTGGGGACAATGGCGCGTGTCGCGCTGGCTGCTGGCGCGGCGGCTGCGCGGCGGGTGGTGCTGGCTGGTGGTGGTGCCGCAGAGCTCGTGTTGAACACAAGACGCTCGCACTGCCGGCCTATTCTGACGTGTTTTAAGACTGATATTAAATAAAAGGGTAAAAAACTGTTTTGTGGGCCAATCAACTTTTTTACCGACACTAATTTGTCCGCGAAATTTTTCAAACAATTGCAGATTTTTGTAAGTAAACATGTTTTTTCTGTAATTAAATAGATGGTGTACATGAATACATGCCATCCTACGTAAGTTCAACGTAATAGGTGCTATATCTTGTTGGAAGTAGGTACGTTTTTTTGGTAACGCTAGAGACAATTTTGGTAACGCAGGAGACGGCCAAAGTATTGGTATAATAGTTGATTGGCTCTTGTTATAATTTTAACGGCTAAGTGGTTATAATTCCGTGTGGTTTTTGAGAAAAAAATAGTTAAAATCATAATATTTGATCAACGAAAGAATATTGTTTTTTCTTAATTTTTTTTGATAGTTTTCTTTTCAAATCTGGAATTTAGAATCCAGGTGTATTCATTTAAAAATTAACAAATCCATATAGTGTTTTTTCCAAAAATAGATAAATTGCAATCAATTTGAAGAAATTAAGGTAAATGCAATATTTTTTTAAGGATGGATGGTTTTAATGCTGAATTTGCTGAACAGGATCGCTTTTTTTTAATGCTTTAGACATAATAAAAAAATACTGCCTTTCAGATCACCAAATTGACGTTATCACTTTTTTTCAATAATCTTCCAAATGGTTGCTATGCCTCTGTTACAGTAAAATTCGCAAAAAAAAATTGAAATTATTTCTATTTTCATGCGAAAAGTCGGTATGTTTCCAACAGCCCGGAAATGAATGAATAAATTCCCATTCCCGGCATAAATCAAACCATTCACCTCACTTTCATTCAATTGTCCTTATTGATATGATAGCAGAGGTCGCCAACCGCGCGAGTTATTAATCATATTTGTTTCTTTCTTTATTTGTATCGAAACCCATTAATCAGAAGCGAAATTGAATTTATCCTTTGAAAACAGTGAAACAATGGGTATATTTTAACTTTGCCTGCGGTTGGGCACCCCTGAAGGGAAGGCTCAATTTGGCGGGAAAGTTTTAGGCATTATCAATCTACCTCCGCCTGCCGCCGAATTTAAAGTTGTTTGTTACTTTATAGGTATCTCTAAAGCAGGGGTGGCCAACCGGTCCATCGCGACTATTAGTTCACTCGATCGTGGCAAGGCAAAACAGCGTGTATTTTTGATACTACCTCAAACTTTAAGGGCAGTTAGTGAAGGCCCTAATAATCACATTTTTTATGTTTTAGTAAAAAAAAATAATTTTTATTTTTCTTACAAAATTAATTAGCACGCAATGTATCACTACCTACGCGATACTACTTTGTTTTTATTCAAAACGTCGCACTTATTCACATGACAGCTATCACAAAGCGCTTCTCTCCCGTATCAAATTATTCTACGCATTACATTGCTGCTCGAAAATATTTCAAAAAATTATTACGCTCTGGTATTTAATTTTAAATTAAGAATTTGTTGTAATATCGGTTCACAGCACTTACATCTTCGTCTGGTTACAATTTGAGGTAGTATCAAAAATACACGCTGTATAAAATACTGAACTATGCTGTATCATTTAAGATTTGAAGGAACGATAACCCCGAGGAACAACCTAGTATAGTTTTATCCCTGAAAATTGCATTCCGGGATAGCGACAAATAAATTCTACACCAACAGAGTCGCGGGCAACAGCTAGAGCTACATAATTTCTTTGTACACGTTCCTCTTTGTCTCATAAATGAGAAGTTTAAAATTTAAAAAAATTCCCGCAAACAAAATGTCTGCTTTGTGAGGGCGCATTTCTATTTCTTTGAAAGAAAAATGCCCCGCACTCGCATGTTAACCACGACACCGCACGACAATTATGCGGCATGTCTTATAAAACCGGCGCGTGAGCGGTGCTGAGCGATGTAGAATAGAATAGAATAGAATAGAATGGAATGGAATGGAATGGAATGGAATGGAATGGAATGGAATGGAATGGAATGGAATGGAATGGAATGGAATTGAATGGAATAGAATAGAATAGAATAAACCAGTTCATAATTTAACTTTTTCTTTGTGTGTTTGTTACTTTTATACCCGATTTATATTTTATTATTGGGAACTAATAACCTGTGGCAACTTTGTTGGTCAATGTTAGATGTCATTGTTTATAATGTAAGTTTTATTTTGGGCCCAAATACATAAATAAATAAACTTTCGTCATTTTCACTCATAGTCAAAGTACCACAAACTGGACTTTATCACGCTAACACATACGAGTAATACATATTACATCGGACACCACATTACAGCGTGCAGCGGCCGTGGTCGCGAGTAGACCATTTGTGTATTTTGACTATGAGTTTATAATTTGGTTTTACTGTATATTTTTTTAAATTATTATTCATTACTCCTGCTGTAATCTAGTTCTAACTTCTTTCTGTAAAAAAAGTTGCCTGTAAGAGATAGCTTTAAGCGATAAGGCCGCTATTGTTTACCTTGTCGCTTAAAGACTTGTGTACCTATTTTCTATATCGCTTACTATTTCTGCTATACAATAATATAAAGAGTCATTGCATATGTATTGTATTGTATTATTCACATACAGTTGTAGGGGTACGGGATTTTAAGTCGTAATGACCACTATATTCTCATTCCTTTGGCTATAGGTACTAGAATATTAGTAATTTAAATCCGACAAGCTGTGTCAGCGTGAAAAAGTAACACATCCAAAAAAAGCACAAAACCTTCGCGTTTCTTACATTAGAAGGATTACTTACGCAATGCCCCACATTCCCGACCACCGCTCAGCCCTGCTCTTGTGGATAGGCGGCCTTTAGGCAACCGTACTGTTACATTTTACAGCAAATACCAGGAAAATAGGAGTAACAAAAACAATGCTTTGTGACCTTTACAAGAATATTCTATTTTAGGTAGGTACGACTGTCTGTCTGTTCAGTCAACATGTGAATTCTGAGGAAGATGATCAATTTAATTCTAATCAACCCAGGCGTTTGGAACAGTAATTAGCGATATTAGTGTTTTTCTTGTCGTGTGAGATGTGTACACGTGTGTCATTAAAGAAGTTATTGTTTTATTGCTGACTGTACTTACATTGTCGTCCAAACTGAGTTTCCTCATCTTTCAAGGCAATGCCTTTAACCGTTGAGGAGTTCCTGCGGAGACAGTCCTGGCCGGACCATCAGAACTTCACTTCCATATTATTGTATTTTCATCAGATTTCCGCTCAATTGGATATCAGTAAATGGTCGAATAATGATTAAAATTAAATAAAATTAAGGATCATCACCATCATCTTCATCATCAGCCGGAAGACGACCACTGCTGAACAAATACCTCCCCCTTAGAATGATGAATGACTTGCCACTTGCGTCAACGGTAGCCGGCAACTCGCAGGATATTAAATGAGATTGTAACGGACAACTCACGTCTTAAATCGAGTTTAGCTCGACATGTTTCGTACTATTTCATAGCCCTTCTTCAAAGGAGCACGCGACTCGATGGCTGCCGCAACACGCGCGCTACGCGCCACCGCGCTCTGCTCGCGCGACTCCACTCTCTAGTAGCGACTCTAGTCGAGCTTAACTCGATATAAGACGTGACTTATCCGTTACAATGTCATTTACTTATTAGGTTTTTATTGTTTAAATCATTTGTTCCAATAAAATAATTATAATCTTACTAACTTTGTTAGTCATTGTTTTCTATGTTGCTCATTTTCTGAGATGAAATACTTAGGTCCTCAAATCGTTTTCGCTTTCAATTATTTATGTGGAAGGCATTCACAAAATTGAAGATTAAATACCAAAGATCGCTTTCAGTAATACCTTGACGTGCTTGAATTGGAATCGAAATGTTTTCAACGCAAAACATCTTGAGATTATTATGCCCGTTTTATTTAAACCAGTTTATAAAGCAGCACATTGACTTATCTTCCTTTTCAACGGCGAAAGCTTGTCATTACCAGGGAACGCTTCTTCATTACATACAAGAATTTGTCCAGACCTTAATCTGGGGTCGAATTAATTCTTTTCACAGGCGGAATGGTAGAAATGTTTTGTCCCCTCTTTGTCAACATTTAATTAATTCAGGGCAGTTTTATTTAGCTGAAAAAGCTCCAGTGAAATTATACTGAGACCTTTCCTTATGCAGTGATGTTTGATCTGGATTCTAGCGAAGGCAGGATCAAGATAAAAAGGTGGTTGGACTTTTTGAGGTTAAGCCTTTTTTTAATTAAAATTGCAGGTATGTCACAATACATGCTATAGCGACCGTATGCATAAAAATACAATTTTAACAGAGGTTTATTTAATACTGGTTAGCTGTATGTGTGTATGGATATTTGTTTGATACTCCTTCACGTAGAAACTATATACTGAATGGATTTAGCTGGACGTGTGGTGTAACACATAGCCTACTTTTTACTCCAGCATCGATATATAATGTCGAAGTCTCAACTACAAATTAAAATATAATTAAAATAAATAAAATATAACTGGCACAGTTGTTTTAAGTGCAACGTCAATGAAAACCAGAGATCAAGTTCCCTTCTTTCCGCCTATCTGTTTGTTTGTATGTGATATTTTTTTTAAATCAAAATCTATTCAAGTAAAGTAATAAATGAAAACACAACATTTTATAAATATTATAATTCATAGTCCCTTAACTATAAACACCGATTACAATAGTAGTTGAACCCTATCCAAAGTAACAAAATTATGATGATAAAAACAGACAATATCTTAGCTAATGAATATTTTTTTGGTACTGGCGTCTCTTTGGACAGATAATTGACTAAAATAATTTAATTTCTTATTACAAAAATAATTTTACCTTAAAATAACCTAACGATCACTTGGATTAACTCGCATAGCCCAGCCCCCCAAATAAATAACACATACGTTATTAAACTAAAAGGAATTTCGTAGTTTAAAATTACTAATAGTAGGAACAACCAAACACAAATTCAAAAAACACATCTAACTACAAATGAACTGCCTGTGGCTTTGGACCATACTGGTGACACTCTGCATCTGCTTGCCCATGTTTGCATCTTTCTCAAGCATCACCTTGTTAATAATATTAGCACAATCCTTATTTTCAATTATAGTGACATGAGTACCTTCCAGATAGTGTACTGTCACTGTGCTGTTCGTGAATTTGTCAAGACCATAGTTTTCATCACAGACCAGATTAGGAATATTGTCTTTCGGACGCAACAGGACAATAGGTGCATCGATCTTCTTTATATCCTTCGAGTTATAATTCTGTACCACTTTGACTCTATCATAAGTTACTTTAGCGACCTGAGCAATGAATTTGGGGGTGTATTTAGTATCTTGGACGGGGTACATTTCAATAGCACACTTGATCTTTTCATCGTAATCATCTATGTGGCTGATTTTTTCCATGAGTGCTGTGGAGATGTCATTATTCGGGAGTACAATATCCATCGTGTGGCAAATGAGGTTGTTCTGGAGCTGGGCATCGTTCTTGTAGCTTATTATTGTGGTGACGAGACCCTGCAAGAAGTCTGGAGCGCCATCCACGCAGAATACCAAGCCGTTCTTGTGTCCTGTTGCAAATAATAAATAGTTTTATTTATAAAGAAACTGATACAGATGCAGATGGCCGTTGTGGCCGAAAAGTTGTCGAATAAAGACCGCGAATCGGCAAATGCTGCGTAGGACGTCCACCAGCGAGATGGCGGATGATCTGGTAAAGCCGCAGGTTCACGGTAGATGCAAGCCGCTTCCAACCAAAGCAACTGGAGGCTTATGGAGGAGGTCTATGTCTAACAGTGGACTTCCAACGGTTGGTAATGCTGGTGACGATGACCTAATGGAATGGACGATAATCTAATGGAATAATATTTTGTTTACCCAAGAAACAACCTAATTCGTGACTAGAAGAAGGTGAACTTCCACTTGTAACATTTGAAGACAACTTAAGTTTGAAAGCTTGTGAAAATTACTCACCTTCGCTTTCCAGTTTAGCAGCCAGCTCAAGCATCAACTGGCTACCGAAGCTGTACCCGAGTAGCGTGAACGGACCTCCTGGCGCCAACCTCGTTCGCACCGTCTAAAACCATATTTCTTTCTTAGAAATACATAAAATGTTTAGTGGCAGCAAGGCGGCGCAGACCTAAGTCAAACACTAAAAATCATTGATTGAATTTCATTTGTCCGAAAACTATTCGAATTATTATCGTTTGTCCGATGACAAGTCTCGTAATTTTTTTCTATTTTATTTTTTCATTTTACATTGAGTAAAAGTATCGTTTGTCCAAAAAAATTTCACTATGAACTGTTACTTGTTTCGTTTCGTAGACTTTTTTGGTTTATCCAATGATACGAGTACCTTGATATTTTTCTAGGTATTTACATCCAAACCTCCAAATATCTTCAAAAACTTTCACATTTATAATTATAAAGTAGGATTGTAATCCGGTTATCTGGTTGATCCTCCAGATGCAGAAAACCGTAGCAGTACCATAAAACCACTTACCAGGTACAGTCTATTGACCATGGCCTCGATATCCTCGTTGGGGTTTTCCACGCCGAGCTGCAGCACGCAAACCTTGGACTTGAGTCTTCTGCAAAGCGGCTCCATGACTGCCGCAGCACCTTCCAATCCTGGGAGCATGAACATCGGCGGGTTCTCTGTGTCGTGGATCGCCTCGTGACCCTATTGGAAAAAGAATAGGTATTTTTAAAGTGATTCGACAGCCAAATATTTCCATTTATATTCAGAGACCATAAGATATCTGGCAATATCTATCAAAGAAGTGGTCGCCACTGGGGTAAACGAGTTGGTCATTAGATACTGCTTACTCTTCAGGTTCTAGGTTTAGGTTTCAGATAATTTTATCCCATTAAGAATTTCACATTACAACTAGGATATTATCGTCGCTCTAAACTCGTCAGTTTTCGTAAAGATTCATTTGAGAAAGAAAAAGAAAACCGAACTTTTGTTTCGAGTCCCGAACGACATTAGCGAACTAAATTGTAAATGATGACTTAATACGAAAATACATCCAGTTTTTCCCACTTACCTTTCCCTAGAGAGACCTATCATCACACGGGTATAACCGTACACACACTGTTAATCTCTGAAGGCTTACCTCTGTCCCGTCGGTGACCATGGTAGGCATGTAGACGAAGGGCTCTGAGACGATACGCTCGTCGCCGAAGTTCCTCATGAGAACTCGCAGTCCAGCCGCGCCCACCGTATCGCTGGGCCGTACCGCCGTCGTCGAAGCACTCGCTTCTCGCTGTGCTGACAGCTCCACCAGTCTAACAGAATATTAACAGTTTTTAGCCATCGTAAATATGACAAATTTGATACGAGATATATATGGAGTATACACGAAATGTCCGTACGATTGCCGTGTCCAATACTTTAGTATAGGGCTGATCAATCTGGCCCGGTGGGTGTCTAAAAGGGACGTGACGGATCCTCATGAAACAATCACGACCACTCTGGCAAGAGCGTAACGACTTAGAAGAAGAAGAATACGAAATGAATACGGTCGTTATGTACCATCAGCGAAATATGTGATCTACACCCACCACCTTAAAGTTGATAATCGTTTGCATATCATAAAACAATAATGCCAATAGACGTGTCTGTCAACTTGAAAGTTCGACTTTAGCTACATATTCATTTCATAGGAACTTGTTTAAAAATTGATAGACCACTAATTTGGCTGATGGTACCTTTCATGAGTCCTTGATATTTTGACGCATTTCATAATCAGTCGACTAAAAAATTTGGGGGTAGATGATAATGTAGCGTTTTGTCTACCCTCATTTTTGCGCGTCGAATTATGGGAAAAACATTAAATAAAGCTAGGTTTAATTGAAGACAGCGCTGGCTTGTCATTGGCCTTGTATACGCAGTTTTTTTATAAACAAGAGGGGGAAAACGTGCATGCGGGTCACCTGATAGGAAGCAATCACCAACACCCATGGACACCTGCTAACACAAGACAAGGTGTATCACAGGTGCGTTCTCGGACCTATAAGAGACTGGCCCAGGTGCCCCGCAACCCCCGTGTGTGCACATCACAAGAATACATACCAAGGAATGTCAAGCCAGTGTTGACTGACAGTGAAACCTAAGCCTGCTTTATGTCAAACGGTAAAAGTGTAATACTGACTTGGCGAAGGTCAAAGTTCTGATGTCCTGCGCTGTGAGGAAGATCTCGAACTCTCTCTCCAGGGTCTGCTTGATTTCCACCGCCATCATGCTGTCCATGCCCAACTCTGCTAGCGATACTTGCTGGGAGACTGTCTTCAGGTCTTTGATACCTGATGAAGGAAAGTCATGCTGTCTTATAAAATCTAAAGCCATGCTGGACGGGTTTCAAACTCGCAACTCTTAGCTGTAAGTGCCAAATGTGTTACCAAAGATATCGTCTGGCGAACCCAGTACTTTACCGTTGTAAAAAATCATAGATTTTATTGAAAAATACACTAAATTTCTTACGCCTTTCCATTACAATATAGAACATACTAATCGTAATCATACATAACTTTTATTAGTGGTGATAGATGGCATCACACGCCATAATTAGCGTATGCATACAATCGATCAAAATTAATCGGGTGTTGGTCGGGGGCCCATTGCAGTGATACAGCCAGCGGATGTGGCTACAAATCCCATTCTGTGCCCGTAAAAAACTTTTCGATTCGTTAATTTCGATGAACTATTGTTTGCTCGAATTTCGTTTCCCATAATTTTTATTTGTCATAAAGTTATTTATTTATAAAACCTTATTTTCAATCCAATTTAATATACGCATTCTACAACATGACATGTATATCAAAAATCCTGAAATCAGCACGATCTTATTTGTTATACCTACGGAAAACATTGGTATGGCAGTAAATACTTATAGCTAGAATACTAATCAAATCAAAGTCAAAATATCTTTATTCAATTTAGGCTATAACAAGCACTTATGAACGTCTAAAAAATCTGCCACCGGTTCGGAAAAAACCTCTGTTGAGAAGAATACGGCAAGAAACTCAACGAGGTATTTTTTTGTGTTTTACTTACCCATAATCTGAGCAATAGCATCCACAAGATTCCCGCAACCAGAGCCTCCAGCTTTCTTCTCTGCTACCACGATCGAGGAGACGATAGCAGCGTCCTGCTTCAAGAACTTGTCAAGAGCCAGAAGGCAGGAGGAGATCCTCTGCTGCAGCGTACCACCAATCTCCAGTTGAACATCATCGTCTTGCATATCAGCGACCAAACCGACCTGGGGAATGTAAGTAGGTAAGTTATATTCACGATAGGCTAGACGACTGAAAAAACTGTTTAGTCCGTCAGGTGGGTAATTTAAAAATATTGTACACATATTTTTTCTTTTGTTTGACAAACAAAAAATTACGAGGATACAGTGCTTAGAAGTTTCGAGTGACGTCACTATATGGTAGCACTTTTATCTTATAGTGAATTCACAAGCCCCCACTCCGGAAGTTTGATGATCTATACCTTTGTCAATTTTTAATAAATAGGTAAACCAAAAAATACGTGTCCCATATTTTTCCATAATCTAACTGTCAGACTAAATAGAATGATATATTTTTAACCCAGTCGTCATCCCTATTTTGACCCCCTTGTTTAGCGGCACGTCTGACAGCTCGCCCTCTCCAGTAAGCTGTGGAAGCCATCTGATGCTAACATCAAGCGTGCTGTAACTGAAGAAGACAGTTTCACAAGGTATAAATCTCTCAGAGCTACAAGTCAATACTTACGTCACCAACGGCTCCCCACTGAACGGCCAAGGCTGGTAGACCAAGTTTCTTCCTCCACTCGCAAATGCGCTCCATCACTGAATTTGAGAGACCGTAGTTGGTCTGCCCAGCATTTCCTCGACCGCATGATACCGATGAAAAGACCACGAAGTCCCTAAGAAAAGATGCTCTTTAAGTTTTTTTGCAAGTTCGAAATCTTACTTAAATTAAGTTCTTTTCATACCCATGTTGTTATAATACAAAAAAAAAATACCCGCCATAATTTTTCGCGGACGCCATACTATTATTGAAATAATATACCAAATTACTTAATTATGTATGTATATCTTATGTCACTCCAACATGATGAATCTAACGATAATTTATGTTAAATCCGTCAAATCGCTTAGCCTGTAGAGTGGACCAAAGAAATAGAAATCTGTACTAATATTATAAATATGGAGTGTTTGTATGTTTGTCCGTCTTTCACGCCGTACCGGAGCGACGGATCAAGTGATTTTTGGCATAGAGATATGTAGTTTATGGGCCCGAGAGTAACATAGGCTACTTTTTATCCCGGAAAAATGCACAGTTCCCGAGGGAACAGCGCGCGATAACCGAATAACGCGCGGGCGGAGCCGCGGGCAAAAGCTAGTATAATAAAAACGTATGCTCGGAAGCCATAACTATTCATCAAGTAGTCCGGTAATACAAAAACTAAAACTCACTTCAATCCAGGGCACATCCTCTTGGTCAGTTTATCCAGATGCATCGTGGCCAGAGCTTTAGGCGCGAATGAAGTTTTGAATGTCTCGGGCGTTTGATTTTGGAAAATGGAATCCTTAAGCACTACGGCCAGATTGAAGACAGCTTGCACTTGGCCCATGGCAAGCGCCATCTTGAGCATTTCTTCGCAGCCGTTTTCGGAAGTGACGTCATGGGTTGAGATCTGGACGTTGGCGCCGTAAGATGCCCAAGCGCTGTTAAAAAAAAAAGACATTTTTAGCAAGAACTAGAAAATAACCTGTCCAACTAAAAAAAGTCAAAACCCTCAGTCAATGCCATTTTAAAATTCAATCTTTTAATTAAATTTAGCTTAAAATAATTTTGATTAATTTACCTAGCTTTCGTTTATAAAAAAACATATCAAAATCTGTTACCTAATTTAGACCAGACCTTGATCCCGTCAAAAACAATTTAATTATGACAAATGAAAATTATGCCAGTCTAACATTTTAACAAATAAATATTATGTCAACCAAAAATTATGACAAATTAAGATTATACCAAACTAATACTTGGAACTAAATTTTTATTTAGTCAATACACTCCACACAGACACGGCTTTATTAATCAACACCTGAGACTTTAGGGTCACTCACCGAAGTCTGGTAGACTGATAGCCGTTACTGAGACCGCGGCGTGAGTTCAGCAGGATCCTTCGGCAGCCCCGCATGATCAGCCAGTCTGCCAGCTCCAGTCCAAAGCCGCCAAGTCCTCCCACAATGACGTACACCTTCTCCGAATCGCACATGTATCTGCAGGTACCATTTTTATTGAGTACGTGTAAAATATGAGGTGTCTTTTTATATCGTCACTACTTTAAAAAAAAAACTTGTACCACAAAATAGATCATTTTTCTTAGTGAACTTCATGAACATTATGTTAAGGTTCAATTTTGTTGACATATTGATTTAAGATACGAGATTTTTTCAAAGTAGTGACGATATATAAGAGAAGAAAAGGTTGGATTCTTTCTCATAATTAATACCTCTGAACTCCGCTATTTATGAGCCAATGAACCGAAAGATTTTTGTTCGATAAGAGTTACTAGGTGAACTAGCTCTCATTGTCACTAAGTCAGAATCTGATGAGGGGATCTTCCAAAATACCCGGAAATCGGAGAACTCTTAAAATTTTGTAGGACCACGTATAGTCTTTAAAGTCAAAATGATGATGGTGAAGGAGTTCGAGTAATGAATACAGTAAAAAAATTACCTTGGTACGGCGTCGATGAACAAATTGCTTGGCTTGACAGTCCGGTGGCTGCGTTCATCGTCACGGATTTTGATGATCACCTATAAAAACAAATAATATTATCGGACCCGCCAAAGTTCGCATACTCTTCACTAGTCATACTGTAACTTTTGTCCGAATTATCGTTTGTCATAATTTTTTTCCCACTGAAACCTCACATTTTGAAATTTTTAAATAGTCATCCTATAGAAAACTATACGTTAGGTTTTACTTCGATAGCACATGAAGCTTCTGGTATCAGGTTGAGAGAGTTACCTTGCCGATATGCTTGCCAGCAGCCATGTATCGGAAGGCAGTTTCCACTTCATGTTTCTCGAAAGTGCAGTACGTGAGAGGACGCACTGCTCCGCTTTCTATTCCCGTCAATAGCAAGTTCTGTAATCGCTGTAAAGAAAAATTCCGTGTGGTTCAGAATTCCGTTAATTGTTACAAAGTGAACTATTACAGTGGATTAGTACGCCACCGGCTGTTTTAAGAAAAAAACCAAGGTTTGGCTAACTTCACAATCATAGTAGCAAAATATTTCGCTAGATGGCATTAGTATCGTGAGCTGGGTGCCGCTCGAAGAATATAAAAACAATTGATATAATTCTACATTGATATAATTTTAATTTGATATAATTAAATTTTCCTTAAAAACAAAACTTATTTCTAGTTTTATTAATTCGATTTTAGGTAGTTAAGTTAGGTTTATTTTATGAAAAAATTGAGTGTACCTAGCTCTTATCCTTGGAAATTATATCTAGTGAAATTATATCAAATATTGCTATGCCAATCATTACACACCCTCGTGAGCTCCGTATAACGTTGCAGTCTTGCTTGCGATTGGCTAATTTAGCTATACAACCAATCACAGACTTCACGATGTTAGCGCCACCAGTCAGTGCCTAAAATCCTCGTTGAATATTCTTTCTGGAATGTCATAGAATCCATGAAAGAAGCAACTCACCTGCCTGAAGTCGAAGCTCTGGTCGAAGATGTAGTCCAACATGATGCCGTGGAAGGAAGTCTCTTTGAGGAAGAAGTACATGCCAATGGGCGTGTTGTTGCTGATGTCGAATTTGCCGATCTCAAGGAAGCGACCACGGTACGCGAGGCACCGGACGGAGGCCTGTCAAAACATGACCAAACACTAAAACCAAGCACTAAATAACTAAAGTAAATAAAAAAAAGAAGACATTAGGAAAGTTTGCGGCACATGCCAACCTTGCTGTAAGTATAGGTAAGAACGCATCAGCATCACCGACTGATGAAGATCCGCGCTCGATCTTTTTTTTATTTTTATTTTTTTATGTGTAGGCCATGAACTGCTTAATTTAATAGAATATTTATCTTCTTCTAAAATTTAAGAGCTATGCTCTTGTCGGTGGAGTAATCGCCACTCCGCACGGTCTTCGGCCAGTTGTTTGTTTGATTGCTTTCTTAACCTACTGGAAGGCAAAATCGAAGAAAAACGAGGTAGAGGAAGACCAAGATTAACGTATTTTAACCAGGTGAAGAAAAGGGTGGGCTTCGTATCGTATCAGGAATAGAATATTTATTTGAAAGAAAAAAAATGGTAGGTTTAAAAGGCCTTACTTGTAGTTTCTCATCAGACAGTGAATTGAGCACCAGATCCACTCCTTTGCCGTTGGTTTCTCGTCGAATCATGTCTTCGAACGACGTGTCACGAGAGTTACCGATGTGGCTATCTGTTAAACAATTATATTTAATAATGTTTAAGGGTCTACTTCGAAATTCTAAATTCGAAGTTTGTATAGTGCCGTACCTTTCACCCAAAGTGTGAGAACTACAAATAGCGTGAGCGGGACGGTTCGATACGAAATTGGAAAATCTAACTTCGTAGTATAAGGTCAATTCAGTAATACTTATATTGAGCTCTCAGGTATCCTAAAAAACTGTGATGATTAAGAAGAAAAAGACGACGGAAGAAAGAAATCAAGAAGAATAGGAGAAAGACGAGAGGAACGTTACACCGAGGATACGCAAAATCCTTAAAATTAGGATTAAGGACTTGTTTTGAATGTTATGTAAAATGCCTTTTTTTTTCTTGAAATAAACAGCTTAATTTTTTAAATCTGGCAGTGCAATTCTGATGGTTCAACTGTCTACTTGTTAGAGAATGTTTCAGCGTGGAGGTTTCAGCAGTTTATGGTATCGACTTGAACCTTAGTACGGATGGGGTTTGAATGATTATGCGAATACAACCAACAAAATGTACAGTCAGCATTGAATGAAGTAGAAAAAAAGCAACCTATTTAGTTTAACAAAAAAATAGGAAGGAAATTAATATAAAGCATATTCATTTTGTTCATATTATCTACAATACAATAGGTACCACACAATAATGTCTCTTTTTTGAACACCAAATAGTAAGCAATACAGAAAACAGGAAAAAGTGTAAGTAATGGCTTTATCGCTTTAGAGCAATCTCTTTCAGCCAACCTTTTAAAACCTATCCTTGAGGCTAGGGAAGAGCTTTGTAAGTAATGGCTTTATCGCTTTAGAGCAATCTCTTTCAGCCAACCTTTTAAAACCTACCTTTGAGGCTAGGGAAGAGCTTCTTAATAAACGCCCGCTTCTCAGCAGTACCAACGGTGGTGAAAACTTCACAACCGAAATGCAACGCCACGTTGATAGCGGCCTGTCCTACACCTCCGGAGCCGGCGTGGATGAGGATAGACTCTCCAGCCTGGATCTGTCCTACCATTACCTGTGAAACAAGTCGTTTCTGTTTAGTAGCAAAAAGTACATATCCGCTGACCCGTTGGTCGCATGACATTCGGTTGGGAAACTGATGAGACTAGCACAGGACCGGGTAAACGGGTGTCAAAATAAAGCCTTACTCAGCGGTGGGTGTACATGAGCTGATTTGATTAATTAATTTAAATACCACTCCTTGCAGTCGGGTAAAAAAAACTGCGTCACGTGAAATTACAACCAATGCGCAGTAAAATTCAAAATGTGTGCAAAATGCACAACTAGACAAATTTTATGCAGGGTTATTATTATATCTTCCTTAAAATAGAAAATAATAGAAAAGAAAATATTCTGTAAATGTTGTATTACCAACAAAATGATGGAACATTACACTTCCAGTCAGAAATCGCAAAGCAAGAAGATAGCAGTTCCTGCGCTCCGACTTTTAGCCTTCTGGAAAAGCTAACACTAGTGTTTAAATTTAACTAAATTTCAATAGCAGTTGAATCATTTTCAACCCCATCAGTGGAACATTAAATCGAACTCACCATCGCGTAGTAGACAGTGCCGTATGCAATGGGTACTGTCGCTGCCTCCTCGAAGGTCCAGTCGTCAGGAATGCTCCACATCAGCGCCCTATCTCCTTGCACCAAGTTTGACATGCCCCGGTTCCTCACCATACACATAACACGAGATCCACTAAAAAGCAAAAATGTATTGTTAATTTAATAGTTGATAAATCATCGGTCAAACAGAGTTGGTTTATAAAATTGTAACCTTTTGTTATACGAGTATGTACATATTAAAATTGCCTGTTCCTTGTTAAACGTCTTTTCATTCGAGACGCATCAACGCGACCCATGTACTTGGACTAACAATTTTTGACTTGACTTGACTTGACTATGGACGAAATTTTGGGAGATCTCTACGAGTCAAGGGCTCATCACGTCCAGCTCAAATTCATAGACACATAAGTAAAAATTTGCATGCTTTCCTAAAAAATCTTTATAAAAGACGAGACTTTCGAGATTTGAACAGCAAGGAGAATTTTAGACGATAATAAAACACATAGCTTCTACGTGCGTACTTCGGTACTCTAGCAGTCAGAACCCCAGTGCAATCCTACATACTATTTTAATCTCTAGATTAATCATATGACTAGTAAGTTTTCTGTTGCGCTTACTTGTTAGTTTTGCCGACAACTTCGAACCCTTGCACGCACTCTTGCGCAATTCTTCCGCGTGCTACAGCGTCCACTGTAACACGGCCTGTTGCCGTCATCACATCACGGAAGTTTAGTGCGGCACAGTACACCTAGACAATAAGGACAGTGAAAAAGGGATCGAGACAACAACACACACCAGTAAAAAATAAATGAAAGTTTCAGTCAGGTGTTTTAATTTAACCTGTAGGTTTAACTGTTAAGTCTGTAAGACCAACACAGGTGCGCAGGTACAGTACAGTACCCTGTAGTTTTAAAAGTTAAAAGAATTTCGTTTTGAAAATAGAATTTCTCTGCCAAGTTCAGCGGCACATTCGTCTTACCAATGACGGCGTTTCAGGAAACGCAGGTACGAGTATTGATTAGTATAAAAAAGTAATATGCAAAAGAGCCTTCTAGTCTGTGTCTTACTTTCAGAATAGACTTTTTTAGCGCCATTTAAGGCCAAGTTAAACTATATCAGTGAGTTACATCTGGTATCTTCGGCTTCATCTGCAGTATCGTTGTGATAAATAGTTTTGAATAAAAAAACTTACGTGTACTAGGGTGTGCTCAATGTCTCTGAACACGCAGTCATACTTGAGTGGTCCTTCTAGCCACTTCATGGAAGACAGGTCACCGATGGTCACAGTGTTGACGTAGGCATGGTTAGCACGCACAGTATCCAGGTCACCAAGCAGCAAGTGACGGTACGTGCCCCATTGACCCTAGGAATTAAGAAAAGTATAAGTTGGTAACTACGACCACCCTTGTCAAAGGACCTGGGCTAAAAACCAGCTTTGGAAAAACCAGTCTTTGCTAAGACCGGCAACCAATGAAAAAGTGTAGACCTATTTTGTGTCCAAATACCATCAGTCAGTGTTCTGCAAATGCTAAATAAAAGTTTGCTAAAGATTTTGAACTTTTATGAACTACTGCAGTAGTTCAAAATTTTAAAAATTAAAAAGCGGCAGCGCGAGTTTTAAACACTGTGTCAGTGAAAAAACAAATAAAGATTACTTCTTTTTAACCCCGTGGTCCGTGCTAATAATAAGGAAATCAAAGTTGTCCTTGGTCAAAAAAATTGTGCAACTGGACGAATCTACTTCCAGTTCAGACAGACAGGTAGTAGCTAAATAGATAAGCTTTAGAGCCACTATCGCATGTGAACTTTCCTTTTTTTGAAGCTAGTTAACAATGTGAAACTTACATCCTGTAAAACGTTGAGTGCCAGATCCTTGTCGAGCTGTTCTTCGTAAATCTCCAGATCCGAATTGAAGGCAGGAGCTGAGGGATCGGCGATAAAGAATCCATACACGATTTCACCACCAGGCTCTCTCCTCAGACAGTTCACCAAACCTAAAAGTCCATTAAGATGCTCGTCTTGGGCGTAAAGAACCACTTTCTGTCCTTCCTTGATTTCTTCCTTTACTGTTTCAATCCATGAGTAGGAGTCATCTGATGCGAGTATTCTGATAAACTTGGCTGGTTTGGCTCCGACTCTCTTTCTGAACATGACGATGTATTCACAACCAGTATCATGGATGGTGATGATGTCATACTTCTCAGCGTAATCCTTGGGATTGGGACGTTCCTTCTCTCTGCTGATGACGAAACATTTTTCTCTTAGAGTTGACACTGCTTGTTGAAGTACCTGTGACAAAAAGAAAAATGTTGAGAACAAAGTACGGTTGATAACGGAGAAGCGGGGTAAAAATATTGTAATTCCTTGATATCAATAATGATACAGAGAGGTAAGTAATTCATCCAGCCAGTATATTGGCAATCTTTAAGCCAGGACAAAGAAATTTTTAGGTTAGTCATCTTTGACGAAACATGATGTAGATACCATTTCTTGTGTTATGAATGATGTTGTTCAGTGACAAAGATAGTAGATTTTCTATTTATCAGTAGAACTTACATCAGGACGAGTCAGTATATTGGCACCAACAAATAGTACAGTATTCGTCTCGCCCGATAACTTCTTATTCTCCACAGTGATATGCTGCGGCAGCTCAAGAGTATCTTCAGATATCACCAACAATTCCGCCTGCATGAGCGGCAGGTCTCCGAGAATGTCACCGACTTTCTCAATTAGCGGTTCGTATTCATTGGTCTTGTATTCTTCATCAACCAATTCAATGCTCTTTACTTTGAATGTTTGGATGTTTTCGAGAATAAGTTGGATGTTGACACGGAGAATGTCGTCAATCTTTAAAAAAAAGTTTTGATGATTAAGTAAACCTTTACTCAATGTGCTCGGAACTCAGATTTGAGGAGAAGGGTTCTTGGGGGTTTGGGCCCCATGCACAATGGCCAGGTCAATTGTTGGCTCTTAGAGTCAGCATCTGACAATGCCATTTGTATTTACCACTTTTTTAAATTTTGACCCTTGCGTGAAAATGAGCGAGGACCTATGAGGTTGACATGATCACCTGGAGCATTCAAATTCTCAATAAAATGAAAAAAAAAACCTTTACGTGCTCTTGCTTCAGCAATTGGATTAAAATTTAACACTTTACTAAAAAATTGCAGGGAATCGGCAAAAAATACAAAAGCATCAATATTACTCAGAATGCAATTAAGTAGTTTCTCGTAATTTTGATCATTATACATGCATTACAAGCCAGCTAGTTGTTTTATTGCGCTAAAAGTAGGATCAATAATAGTTTACAACGCAATTGGCTAATTTGTTTGCCGAAAATACAAACTGAAGCATAGATGTACAGAAATACCAGAAAACTCGACCAGCGCTGGGAATCGAACCCAGGTTCTCAGCATTTCCTGCTGGGTGCTATACCGCTACACCACCACTGGACCAGAGGTGGTGGATAAGTCCAGTGGTGGTGTCATGTCTGGCCTAATTCCTGCTTTGATAATTGTTGTACCTATATTCAAATTTCATAAAAGTTACCTTCATCTTGCTCTTTCCGAAGTTGGGAACAAATTCGTTCTTTTCTAGTACTGGTACTCCAAGTGGTACCCTCTTTGAAATGGGTGTTGCATGCAGGCCACGGATTTCAACGCCGCCAGATCTATTCAAACAATTCATTTATTTTATTAAACAATCATGTATCAATCAGTGTATTAAATACACTGTCTTACTTATGATACTTGTCTCATAACTTCCGTTAACTTTACCCTCGTGCCTACATCCTTCCTTCGCGATTCGGGAAGGACATAAGAAATTATTAAAATTGCACACTGATATCTTGTAAAGTACATCTTTAAAAACTAGTAGGAAAAGCTGGAGATTTTTTCTCTATTTTTCCTGAACATCTTAAGCTCTAAGAAATATAATTTGAAAGTTTAAAAAAAAAATCCAAAAAAGTACCTTTGGTAAGCAGGAGGTTACGGGAACATTCAAGAGGTCAAATGAAATTAATTTATCTATTAAAAGACTCGTAATCGCTTATTTGATGTAACATTACCTTTTTTAAAGTTAGTGGCTAAAATGTTTTCGATTGATGCATATTTTGGTAAAATAAAAAACCAACCAATGAAATTACTGACCTGATGACTCCAACATCCGGGTACACACGTACTTCAAACGACTGCCGACCAGAATCCGGGTTCATGTTGGATATGGCATTATAGTGCATGCCGGCGTCAATGGAGAGCTTCTCAATCCTGGTGGGTACGAAGAGACCGCGTGTGTCGTGGCCTATGATCTTCAGTTGGAGCATGCAGTCCATGAAGGTGACCCAGTTGTTCACCCAGGCTAACCGGCCGCGGCTACCTTCGACGTTGCAACCAATAACGCCGCGGAAGAGACCGCTGGAAGAAATGTAATTGGATTAAACTACTAATAAACGCACGTAGATGTAAAGTACAATTCAATAGAATCTGTAAATTTTCTACACATTTAAGATACTCTAACGTGGGTACGCTTGATTATGGGTGCGCATCTGAATATCTATTGTTAAAATATCGAATATATTAAAATATCGAATGGGTCATAATATCGAAAGGTTTTTTTTCTGAAACCGTAAACTTTCAGGATTGATTAAAACGGCATCGTATAGAACCACTATCTAAAAAAAACGCAATCTTAACAGAAATTAATTAATCTTAATCTTTTCGATGTTATGACCCATTCGATATTTTAATACGTTCTGTATTTTAACATTCGATATTCAGATACGTAAGCTTGATTATATATGTCCCTGTTGTTGCAATTATCATCTAAAAGGAATCGAAAGCCCGGTGTTCATATTAGGCTGGAAGTGTCTACAGGATTGTCAGATTTTATTGAATTGGAGTATAGCGTGCTTAGGCTAGGTATACTTATGATGGACAAATGGGCTCTATATCGTTTATTTATATACTTCACATGGCATAATCGTTTTCCGTAATTTTCATTTGTCGCAAATTGATTTATGGTTGGTTATTTGGAGTCTTTTTTTTATTTTTTATTTCTCCAAATTTGTTACTTTAACGGTCATCCCGTAAAACCATATCGAAAATACAAACTGAGACTTGGATGCACAGAAAAACCAGAAAAAGAGACCAGCACTGCTGCTTAAGCAGCGTATTAGAAAAAAGCAATCTGAGATATGTGTGCATAGGAGAAATTCGTGTCTGAACTCCTGTCCAGTGGTAATGTAGGGGTATGGCACGCAGACACGGAATGCTGAGGCCCTGGGTTCGATTCCCAGCGCTGGTCTCTTTTTCTGGTTTTCCTGTGGATCCATGTCTCAGTCTGTATTTTAGGTAAATTGATTTGTTGTTATACAATGCAGTGTTATGAAAGTTTTCAGGTAGAATAACTCCATGAACACAAATCTGTTGCATCTAGATTAGACGTATTCAGCTACCGTAAGGACACGGGTGTGCAAATTGAAAGTTCACGGTTTAGCGAAAATGTGTGTGTGTAAACAATTCTTTTTCCCACTTTCTTTCTCTCATACCTGTATTGGTATCCCCTGAGTCTGAGCTCTTTGTAGAAGTCTTTTGTGAGCATATGCTTGATTTTGGGTCCACTGGCTTCTGGTACCGACGGCAGCGTTCGGAAGTTCTGACCCACGTCCTTTTGGGCGTAGATACGACCTGTCACTACCGATGCACCGCTTTCCACGATCTGTAGATATGCTTTCAAAGTCAAAGTCAAAATCTCTTTATTCAATTCAGGCTATAACAAACACTTATGAACGTCAAAAAAATCTATCTCCGATTCGGAAAAAACCTCTGTTGAGAAGAATCCAGCAAGAAACTCGACGAGGTATTTTTTTTTAAACAGACAAGTCACAATATTTATAAATGATATCTATTAATATACTATACATCATAAGTATTTAACACAACTTTATTAATATTAGCTTTAACCCGCAGTTTTGTTCGCGTAAGTAATACATAAAAAAGTGTATGTGTCAGTTCCCGCACGACTGGAGAGTATAGTCATTCACATTTGTGTTTATACGTTTACATCGGCCATTCTCATTTCACTGTGCACATGTCTAATTACCGTACCGCTTTTTTCCGCACTAGTGACACGGTAATTAGACTTGAGTGCACAGATAATTGTTATTGGCAGCCATCCTTTTTTTAGATGTGCACTCAGTATCAGCGCCGTGTCGCTTTTGCATAAAAAAAGTGAAATGGTAATTGGACGGGTGCACAGTAAAATGGGAATGACCGACCTAATAAATTGATAAGGAAGAAGGATCTATTTGGCTTTGCTAGCTTCTTTATATTGGTACAGGTGCCTAGCAAAAAAAAAACGGAGAACAGATGGCCGTTGGAGCCGAAAAGTTCTCAAATGGAGACCGCGGATCCTCAAGCACAGCGTAGGACGTCCACCACGACATAGACGCATGACCTGGTTAAAGTCTCGACCGAAGCAACTGGAGGTCTACGAGATAGGTCTGCGTCCAACAATGGACGTCCTGAGGCTGGTAATTTGATGATGACATAAAGTAAGATCGTACCTCAAAGTTGCCACTGCCTTTTTGGATCATGATGATGAATTCAAGATTTCCATCTTTGGGAATGTTGGTGGCTCTCTGGAAGCGGACGTTCTCGAAGACAACAGACACTTCGGTGAAGAGTTCTCCCATCATCATGCCGAGGGTCTCCCACACGAGCACCAAGTAGCCCGTTGCCGGGTACAGGTTTCGACCTTGAAAAAAATATCAGCTGTATTTACAAGTTTATATTTAATGAGTTGGATAAATAATTGTGACCACGTGTGTATAAGTGGCAATGGGCAGGCCATATAGCACGGAGAACATAAGATCGTTGGGGCTGAAAAGTTCTCGAGTGGAGACTGCGGATCGGCAAGCGCAGCGTAGGACGTCCAACAACGAGATGGATGACCTGGTTAAGTCGCGGGTTTACGTTGGATGCAAGCTGTTTCCAACCGAGGCAACTGTAGGCCTATGGGGGAGGCCTATGTCCAACAGTGGACGTCTTATAGCTGATATGATGATGATGATGTGGGTTACACTTTTACTTTAGCTAGTTTGCTAATAGTGAAGCAGCCTGTGGCAGGCTCCTATTTCAGTTGAATGCTTTAATGAATTACGGTCCATTCTCAATTAATTGGAACAAAACCGCAACTAATCGAGTCTGGAATTGAAATGGTCGTGTTGTTGTGGGTATGTAGAGGCTCTGTATCCGAATGTAATTGTTGTTATTATCTGTATCTAATCTATATTCCATAAACTAGCGTTTACCCGCGGCTTCGCACGCGTTATTAGTCCAAAATTTTAATCCAATCCCATGAGAACATCGGAATAAAAAGCAGCCTGTATTATTCTAGACATCCAGCTACCTACATAGCAAATTTCATGACTCTAAGCCCAGCGGTTATTATTTCAAAATGTTATCCCTATCCCGTGGGAACATCGGAATAAAAAGTAGCCTATGTGTTATTGCAGACGTCCAGCTACCTACATACCAAATTTCATGACTCTAAGCTCAGCGGTTGTTATTTAGAGATTTTATCCCTATCCCGTGGGAATATCGCGATAAAAAGTATCGTATGTTTTAATCCAGGTTGTAATCTAACTTTTCGCCAAATTTCATCCAAATCCTTTCAGCCGTTTCGTTGAAGAAGTAACAAACATACTCACTCTCTCACTCACAAACTTTCACATTTATAATATTAGTAGGATTATTCATATACTGAGCGGCAAAAAATTTGCCCCTCAAATGTGTATGAAAGATGGGCCAAATTTTGTGCTGCTGAGTATGTATTGAAAACATGTCGGTGGCGATCGTAAAATAATACCAGATCACGAAATTCCTAGGCACATCATGAAATGGCGCCATTTCATGATATGCCTAAAAGTTGGCCAGGCATATCACGATGTGCCTGAGAAACAATACAGCAGATCGATTACAGCAATTTCTGGTGTACAATAAAGAGTATTTGTATTGTATTGTATTGTACACATTGCTTACCGAATTTCTAGCCTGGAAGTACAATTCCGCTCAGTAATACCTGAACCAGTGAGATAATAATAATAAATTTATTTATTTGGAACAAATCAAAAATTCAAATTCAAAAATTCAAAATTCAAATCATTTATTCAGTAAATAGGCCGCAATGGGCACTTTTACACGTCATTTTTTTTAAACTACCAGCGCTTTCGGAAAGACCATCATTGCCAAGAAGAATGCGCCGCAAGAAACTTGGCAGAAAGTCATTTTTTCAAAATAAAATAATTACAAATAAAATACTTAAAAACTACAGTAAACAATTAAACAAAAATCACAAAAAAAAAATTAAATAATAATACAGGGATGTATGGGGTCCCTTAGTTACAAAATTAAACACTAACTATATCTACGTTAAGCGGAAGTATAAAATGCTTCCACCGTCATAAATGAAAAAAAAATAAAAATAAAATAATAATTAAAAAAACTGAAATATGCATTTCACACAACAATAGTCGGTACTTTGGGAATACATTAAAGTGAAAACAATGTCACCAGAAAAAGTTTAAAACTGAGTCACAGATAGCATCGCCCCCTCGGTATAAGTACAATAATTATTAAGTTCCAGAATCAAGAACGAAAATAACAATTTCTTTCTTGAAGAAATAAGAAGCGTGGTCATGTCATAATATGTGAGTGTGTAAGTATGTTTTTCTACTCCAATACTGTTATCTGTGACTTACAAAATCACCAACGCTAATATAAGAACATAATTAACAAGACTCTGGCAAAATCTATAGTCTATTCCCCATAACAGCACCGTATCGTAATGTTCCTAAAACGATACTGCGGCCACTTACTTTTTTTTTAATTCGTCCGTTTTGACAAGCTAAAGTGCAGCCACTTACTTGGTTTTAATATAGAACAAAAACTTTCCGAACATAATTCATAGCTGCCAACATAAGTAACACATATTTTTTTCAAAATAGTCGCTAGCAAGTTACGTCAATTAAAAACAAAGTTCACCATAGACAACTTTTGACATTTAAAAATTTTCCCGCCATTATTGTTTGCCTTAATATTTTAGTATGAATAAAGTTTTAAAAGATAGAAACTAGTGATTTTTAGCAAGTTTACGTGAAACTTATTAAACATGGATGCAGATGAAAATATTATTTCTACGCCCGAAGAAATATCCGCAGCAGCCCAAGTAGTGACTGAAAGTTTGTTGCCTTCTAAATCACGGCACCTATATGCCAAATCCTACAAAAATTTCATGTCGTGGAGATTAGAACACCAGACCTCGTCATTTTCGGAGAACGTATTACTAGCGTATTTTCAAAATTTTATTGGAAAATTTAAGCCATCTTCACTATGTGGGTGGAATATTCCAAATTAAAGTCGACGCTTAGTATATACCACCAAACTAACATATCAAAATATTATTGAAACGAAGATCTGAAGGTTTTAATGCAAAGAAAGCGAAAACTTTTTCTCCAGACGACTTAAGGCCGTTCCCTGAGCCAAATACGCAAAACTAGCCCAAGAATAATGCTACTTTTCTACGAAACGTTGATATTTGTAGACTTGGGAAAAATATATATCATTCTTGATTATATTATCTTGTCAAAGACAGCTTTCGATACACGATTCATCACACTTCGCTCGATACAATTAATTCCCAAAGTAACCTCCAACGCGAATTTTTAAAAGAACTTTACTTGTTTTTTTACTACGTGACACTATGAAACAAAAAATAGAGAAAAATCTATCATAACTTAAATAGTCCTTTGACAGCTTCCGAATTTCAATAATTTGAGGCAATATTTTTAAATTAAATAAAAATCGACAAATTCTATCGTAAAAAGAAATTGACTTACGGCCTGCAGTGTCTATCTCCGTCATTCTTTCGAAATGTGACAGTGACCGCTGAGCGCTCGTGCTAGACGGACATGTACTAAGTTTCCCCAAAAAAATACAAGATTTTATTTCATTTGCCTTGCAAATATATTATTGTAGTGTTACTAGTAAAAACTGTGTTGAGTGTCCTACTGATATACCACCGTGTGCGTGTGTATTATGGGTAACAAACAATTGAATAAGAAGGAAAAATCTCGAAAGACAACTCATAAGATTCTAAAAAACGATGGAACTAACGTAAGTAAAAAATATATTTATTAAACAGTGACAATAGTATTTATTTCGTTATTTATAATAAAACTATTAATTTGCAAATTTAATTTTCTTAGAACAAACCAGAACAAACATTACAATCATGAATATGCATATAGTTCAGAATTTCACGCACCACAGGAAAGCCTCGGTGGCGTAGTGGTTTCACCGATAGGATGTATAAGTAGTAGGCGACTTTGATCAGTCAAATGTGGCGAGAGTTCGAATCACAACTGATAACTAAGCTTTTTGCTTTTTTATTTTTAGGTAAAAGAGAAAATTTGATATTTTTGAAGCCGAACAAAATACAAAATCTTCGGACTACATCGAGTGAGTATAATTAAATTACTTGATTTATGCTGTTTTATCCCTAGCTAGGTAAAACAATACAAAACAATTTAGGTATCTTTATTTACAGACTGCAAACGGTGCAAATTTTTGCAGGTGGTAGGACCTTGTGCAAGGTACGCCCGGATTGCTACCACCATCTTGATCGCTAATCCTGCCGTGAAGCAGCAGTGCTTGCACTGTTGTGTTTCGGCGCGGAGAGTAAGACAGCCGGTGAAATTACTGGCACTTGAGGTATTCCAACTTAGGCCTCTAGCACAGAATATATAATAGTACTAACGTACCTCTAGGTTGGCAACGCATCTGCAATACCCCTGATGTTGCAGATGTTTATGGGCGGTGGTGATCTCTTACCACCAGGAGACCCACTTCCTCGTTTGCCTTCCAGTCGAATAAAAAAAAAATGGTAACTTAATCTCCGATTTTATAAACCGCTGGCACCTGTAGCGAGTAAGTTCTAATCTCCAATAGACTTTATTTATCCTTATAAATATAAAAATACCAACCTACCTAGGTCGCATGTAAATTCGTGCGTTGCGATAAATACCTTACTACCCACAGCGGCGCGTACCTATGAAAAGAATGGTCGCGTGACCTTAGTTTTTTTTTATTCGACTAGAAGGAAAACGAGCAAGTGGGTCTCCCGGTGGTAAGAGATCACCACCGCCCATAAACATCTGCAACATCAGGGGTATTGCAGATGCGTTGCCAACCTGGAGGCCTAAGTTGGAATACCTCAAGTGCCAGTAATTTCACCGGCTGTCTTACTCTCCGCGCTGAAACACAACAGTGCAAGCACTGCTGCTTTACGGCAGGAGTAGCGATCAAGATGGTGGCAGCAATCCGGGTGGCCCTTGCACAAGGTCCTACTACCTGCAAGTTAGATATAGGGAATTAAAAAACCGGTGAGAACTAAAAACTGGTTAATAACTACATCGACGGATACAAAACCGGTTAACCGGTTTTTTGCAAACTGTTTAAAATTGAAGTATTAGATGATAATTTTACTATTATTGGTTGTTATTGATGTTAACGGCGTATTTTGTGAGATTTAAATATACTCTCTACTAATAAGGGAAGGTGGGTTACAGTGGATCATGGGTAACAGTGGTCCAGTTGAATGAAGTTTTAACTCATTTATTTATTAAATTGTTTAATAGTCTTTTATCACAAGTAAAAAACAAAGCTAGCCCACTAATATAAAATCACGATGTAAAACAAAAATCGGTTAAAATTCAGTGTAATCAAGTGTAATCAGTTAAAATCAGTGAAATCGTAAAATTATATGATAGAGTTTCATATCCATTATGCCATTGACTCTCACGAGATCACCAACTTTATCACCCGAAAAACATCCCCAGACCATAACTGGTCAGTGACCCAGTCCGCCACTGTTGGCACACGCGTAGCTTTGCCTTTCGTTCGCCTTCTTGTCGTCGAATATATTTGACGATGTCTCCCCCCAAAAATGCAATTTCGATTCGTCGTAAAATAAAACTTTTGACCACTGCTCAGGCGTCCAATCTTTGTATTTTTGTATCTTTGTCCTATTATTCAGAGAATAATATTATCCTTTATATTAAATACATAGCTAGAATAACATTGTTTTAACTTCGCGTACCAGATTTGTGTCTAGGGAATGCAAACCGGGTAACAAACCGGTCAAAACCGGTTTTTTATAATTTTCGGCAGTTATTAACCAAATTAGAAATAGTCCTTAAGTATGTGTAAATTGCCTAAAATAGATACCCCAGAATAATCTTCAGACTAGAAAACGACGAATATAGCGTGGGAACGTTTTTTTTTTAAACAAGAATACACACTCGTATTTCTTCGTGTAGTGGACAACAAGAAGTTGGTTCATCTTTTTAATTAAATTTCGTCATCAATATGCTGATAAAACATACGAGCCAAAAGGAAAAATTACATTGCTGAAGCTACAATACCGGTCAAAAGTTTAAGTTCATTCTGTGAAATAAGGTTTTCATATTAAATTATACTGATATTAAAATATAGCATATACTTTGAATTTATACGTTTCATTAGGCCCATGACTACCTAGTAAGAAAATAAATACTTATTCGAGGAATTGTTCTATTGTAAATATAATATTTTCTCTTTTTCCTATGAAATTTTATAAATTCCGCAATTATTAAAAATAGGTCCTCAAAGTTGATCTGAGTGTCGAAACTCGTGCTCTTAATGTAGGTCTGTCCAATGAAGGCTTCACGAGTTCACGACACGAAAAATTGTTGAAAAATGAAGGTTTCCCAAACTGCTGTCATAAGTGCTTTGAAACGAAAACGTGATTTTAATTCCAGTCGATTTCGTTTAGGTACGCCAAGTCACGTCAAAAAGCGAAAACAATTTTATTTAAGCCCAGAGCAAACGCCAACAAACTCGAACTGCTAAAGAAATTCGCGAAGAACTCAACGCCATAATCAGTCAGTATCCGTTTCGATGGTGGTGGAAGTATGTTACGTAAACAGAATATGGGTAAAAGATTGTAATGGGCTCAAAAATACAGAGATTGAACGCCTGAGCAGTGGTCTAAAGTTTTATTTTACGACAAATCGAAATTGCAATTTTTCGGGGGAGACATCGTCAAATATATTCGACGACAAGAAGGCGAACCAAAGGCAAAACTATGCGTGATGCCAACAGTGGAGGACTGGATCACTGATCAATTATAGTCTGGAGATGTTTTGCGGGTGATAAGGTTGGTGATTTCGTGAGAGTCAATGGCATAATGGATATGAAACTCTATCATAACATTTTGCAACTTCACGCTTTTCCATCCGAAAAACGAATTTTAACTGATATTTTTTTTACATTGTGATTGTGAGGTTTGTTTTTACTTACTTGTAATAAGAGGCTATTAAATAATTTTGTAAATAAATGAGTTAAAACTTCATTCAACCGGAATCACAAAAATTTCATTTATTTAGAACTTAAATATGTACTTTTTTACTTACTAGGTGCCCGATGGGAACACACAAATACTCCCAAAATATTAAATTCCGAATTCGCTAATTCCGATTTTCACAATTCCTAAGACATATAATTCCGATTACTTAAAAACATGTATATCATTTTTCCGAATTTCAAAATATCGATTTTTTATATCCAATTTTTAAAACTCCGAAGAATTAAAAACACGAAATGTTATTGGCCTGAAGTACAGTATTCCGATTACCAAATTTCCGAAATGACATCGCCAATTCGGAAATATGACATTCGGCAAAATAAACTGCGTGGTTTTAATAAGCGGAAACTTGAATTTCGAATCTTGAATAAATATCAATTAATTTAGGTAACTTGAACTGCATAGGATAGGTTAGGTTAGAATTGCGTCAAAGCGCGAACCGCCTTAACTGCGCGGAATAGGAGCTCCGTGATGCAGAAATCCATCGAACTTGTAACACATTGCTGAAAATTAATAACAGTTATTACTTTTTTAGACCAATCTAACCTACCTAACCTATTCATAGCTTACGTTTAGAAGTCGGGATTTATTATTGATCGGTGTAATGTTACTCGGAATTTTTAAAATCGGTATTTTAGTAATTGGAATTCGTATTTTTGACATTTCGGATTATTATTGAGTCGAACTTCTTATTGTTCGATGTATTAAAATTCGGAAATTTGAAAATCGTAATTTAAAAAATGACGATATGTTTAAGTTTCGGATTTATAAAAAATCGGAATAGTCATAGTAGGACTTTAAAAACATTCGGAATTATAAAAATCGGTATTTTGAAGTTCGTGATTCCGACTTTCGGAATTTCTTAATTCTTCTTTTTCTGAATTTCTTTCGGTATTTATGTAGTGTACCCGTGCCCTATACACCGCAACATTACCTCTCGTTTCGATGCTGAGACGATGACTAGTTTGGCAAGCGGGGGCGTAAGAGCAACAACTTCGAATCCACTCACGGGCATGCTTGTAATACACATAAAATTATACCAAAAGATCCACTGTTACCCATGATCCACTGTAACCCACCTTCCTCTATTAATACAGAGTATATTTAAATAATTATTTAAATCTCACAAAATACGCCGTTAACACCAATAGCAACCAAGAATAGTAAAATTATCGTTTTCAAATAGTTTGCAAAAAAACTGCTAAAAACCGGTTAACCAGTTTCGAATCCCTCAATACGGTTATTAACCGATTTTTGGTTTTTACTGGTTTTTTCATTCTCTATTTGCGTCGTAAATTGATTAATCACAAAGTTCTTATAATCTATCGTGCAGGGCTTACTTCTGTTTCTCTCGTTAGTTCTTTGCCACCGGTGCTTTATACATATGTCCATAACAAATTGTAAATGCTAACACATTTAATATATTTTCAGTTACAAATATCGTTCGATGTGGAAGAAGAGGTTCCAGACAAAACAGTTGATCGAAGAAATGTCGCAGTTATTAGTATTTTTTTTTACAAAATTACAATTTATTTGCAATCATGGACCCTTAGAATGCGGTATTCAAAAGAATGCAGTTCGTTGGAGAAGTACCTAAAAACATGGGCTAACATCAAAATTTATGTTTCGGTGTATAAACAATATTGTTTTTGAAATAAGAGTTGACTTCATTAAAATGAATATTTAATTTACACTGTGCTCTATTTTATTACTTCAATTTAACTTTAACGCCATCTATGCGATCCAGCATGCTTTTTTCGGTCTAGTAATACGTTTTACAAATCAGTGTCCTGTTAGTTCAGTTGAGTCGCCACTTCTTACGTGGCGCTGTTGTATCGGCAATAATCGGCAATGTATCGAGGGGCGGGACGGCTGGCGCGGGGGAGGGGCTCGATTTTAGAATTCGTTTGGGTACGGGAACGGCCTTAAGGAAATTCATCGATGAAGCACCAGATCAAATCTATCTTTTCAACAAGGTACGTAATTGTTTCCAAAATATTTTTGAGTGAGAGATGTATTTTCTATTTATTTGATAAATATTGCAGTTTTGCCTGTGTAAGCAAAGTTTGTATTTAATTTGATTATAATAATCTTCCAATTTCTCTTTTTGTTACAGGTTGCGGTAATATTTGGGATCATGGGTGCTTGTCGCAGACAAGAGCTGCATAATTTAAAAATAGATGCCCATGATACGCTGGTAGTACATGTGATGAACACGAAAAACAGAATCGATCGGACTCTTTTATTATATTAAATTTTTCTTTCTCTAATTTTATGTTTTATTTATTAAGTAGGTAGTCGTAGAAAAAGTATTGTATGCAACGTTGTATAAATAAGTCAAAAAAAGCTCGTGGCGTTTTTTCTTACGATGTTCGCTTCGCTCACATTGTAACTTACGCCACTCACATTTTTTGACCCCTATTATACAACTGTTGCATAAAATACTATTGAGTGTGCGTGTGTGCATGTGTGTGTAAAGATACACCTTTGACCCCATTTACACTTTTCATCAAGTGAGATAGGGGTCACTACGGGTCAGTTTTAGGTAAGAAAGAGTAGTTTTTACCATCGACGACGTGTCCCGCCATGTACTCGCTGTCCTCGTCTACTATGGACATGCGCACTGTCCGCTCTCCTGACTTCATCTTCTCCTGCGCCTTATACGATGTCACGTACCTGTGGTCAAAGTGAAAGTGAAAGTCAAAATATTTTCTATGAAATTTTCATTCAATGTATTATTAAATAGTTAGATAACACAGTTTGCGCATTTGAAAATTTGTGGAGTCTACTACGAATTCGTAGAGTCTACGACGAATTTTTGAAGTCTACGACGAATTTGTGGAGTCTACGACGAATTTGTGGAGTCTACGACGAATTTGTGGAGTCTACGACAAATTTCTGGAGTCTACGACGAATTTGTGGAGTCTACGACGAATTTGTCGAGTCTGCGACGAATTTGTGGAGTCTACGACGAATTACCTACTTATTGCTACATCGCAAGAATAGTGCGAAACAATACCAATTTGACGATTTTTGATTTATTTTACACCTTAAAGCTAATTAGGCGTCTTATCATACGGAAAAACATTTTTTAACTACCTTTTAACTCCTTGTTCTTGTTTTAGAAAAACACTGTTATTAACAAATCTATAATGTTATGTATCTCATATGTTCAAACTGTCCAACCATTTGGGGCACAAAGAAAACCCAAAGAAATAGTTATAGCTACACTTATAGTGCTTGATGTGTTCTATTCTATACGCTCGAAAAACAGAATCCTCCTTCAAGCAGTCTGGTAAAAATTCTGTCATTTGTTACTCATGTCTGGTTACGTGGTAGCGTCTGTACCCTTTCGATAAACTTGGCAACTTAGTAATATCAGTCTTAGAAACCGAACCAATCTGTCTAGTTTCTTTTAATTAAAACTAGCTAGTCGGGAATTCGGGGCCGCACAAGACGGGTGCACACCAACCGTTTGGGTAAAGTTGACAATACAAGTGTGCGAAATTGACCCGGGTGAAGTTCAAGACCGATTATTGGCAAAGTTGATATACAAGTTGATGTACAATTGGCTTGGTCAAAATTCATACCTATTGCTGAAAATAATTGACTCTTGACTTTAAAATTTCTACAAAAAAATTGCTCGATTAATTGGGTTTACTCGCATAGCTATGATGTTGACATGCGTACGACAAACATACAAACAATATTTGCAACGAACCATTCTACTTATCCAAATTGGAAAATTTGTTTAAATGATAATTTCAATTAGCTACTTAACTGTTAAATTAGACTTTTAGTTGCTTTTAAACAAATAGTCAAGCGAGTTGGCGAATGTTATTTAAGGACAAAATCTATGAGTATCGCGTATTTAAATCATCCAATTGTGTCTGGGTCTAGCAACAACTATTGATCATCTCTGTACAAGAAATTGCACAAGGGATCTCAAACACTTCGATGTTTGAAACAGCGTAACAGTGTAGTGTAGTGTAGTGTTTGAAACAGTGTAAGTTTTCGGTTACAAAATACGTCACGATCGCGTTCGCGTTAAATTCTCAATTTGTATGGAAACACGAACATCGCAAACGTTTTGCTAGAGTCGCAAATAATAATTTCCATACAAATTAAGATTTTAACGCGAACGCGTTCGAGACGTATTTTGTAACCGAAAACTTATACTAGAGGCACAGGACGGCATGGCAGCGCCGGTACAGAATATCCGGTACGGTTGGTGTGGACCCAACTAATAACGAGCGACTAATATTAATAGTCGTGCATCCGTCAGTAGCCCGCAAACAAATCGCTGCCCGTGATCCATCGCTGCCACTTTGTATGGTGACTCCAATACGTAGCGACGTTTTTCATCAAAACCGGCCAAGAGCGTGTCGGACACGTCCAAAATAGGGTTCCGTAGCCATTACGAAAAAATTAAGTAATATTTTTCTAAGGACTTCGTATTTTATACGGAATCTTCCAAGTTTAGGTATATTTTATACCCTACGCTGCTATTTACTCATAAACTACTAATAGTTCTCAAGCAAACTTAGCTGTTATAGTTTTCCTTGGAAGTTTGATATACTGACTACCATTTTGAATTTTTTCAAATTTTTCGACCCACCGGTTTAGATTTTAGAGGGGGGGGGGACGCTCGATTTTTATGAAAATTTGAACTTTAAAGTTGAATATTTCGCAAACAAATGACTGAATCGAAAAATCGTTCTAGCAAACCCCTAATGGTTTTACAATACCTATCCAACGATACCCCACACCATAGGGTTGGATGAGAAAAAAAAAATCACCGCCACTTTACGTCTATGGGAGGTACCCTAAAAAAAATTGGTTTTGAATTTTTAATTGTACTATTTTGTCGGCATAATTTACCTATATATCCGTGCAAAATTACAGCTTTCTAGCATTGATAGTCTCTGAGCAAAGCCGCGGACGGACAGACAGACAGACAGACAGACAGACAGACAGACGGACAGACAGACAGACAGACAGACAGACAGACAGACAGACATGGCGAAACTATAAGGGTTCCGTTTTTGCCATTTTGGCTCCGGAACCCTAAAAACCGCATTTTTTAACACCCAATGCAAAAAGAGGGGTGTTATAAGTTTGACCGCTAATGTGTATCTGTGTTTCTGTCTGTGGCACCGTAGCTCTTAAACGGGTGGACTCAGGTGGACACAGACACACATAGCGGTCAAAACTTATAACACACCTATTTTTACGTTGGGGGTTAAAAAGAAAACTATCACAGCCTAGTTTACAAGTTTACTTGTTATAGTCGATCAAAACTTACCCAATCTTGAGTATTTGAAACATTAGATTACTTATTCTTTGATATTTACGCTGGGTACACTACATAAATACGAAAAACGAAATTCCGAAAGTTGGAATCACGAACTTCAAAATACCGATTTTTATAATTCCGAATGTTTTAAAACTCCTAATATGACTATTCCGATTGTTCATAAATCCGATTTTTATAAATCCGAAAATTTAAAATACCTAATGTTTAAAAGTACGATTTTCAAAATTCCGAAGTTTAATTTACCGAACAATAAGAAGTCCGACTCAATAGTAATCCGAAATGCCAAAAATACGAATTCCGAATACCAAAATACCGTTTTTCAAAATTCCGAATTTGAATACTCCGAACAATAAGAAGTCCGACTAAATAATAATCCGAATATCAAAAATACGAATTGCGATTACTAAAACACCGATTTTCGAAATTCCGAAAATTCAGAATTATGCATTACTATTTACTTATAACTAATAAATCAATAATTTAAGCCCCTCCCCCCCCCAACTTTTAAGATCCCTACCGCGGCTAGGCTGCCTAACACCCGAATTTAAAATGCATCAATTACATGGTGTGCATAGGTATACATAAAGTTCTTTTGCCAAAAATTTTACGATTCTAAGACAAACTCGACGGAGCTCCGCTTCGCGGAGCTCCTATTCCGCGCAGTTAAGGCGCTTCGCGCCTTATCGCAATTCTAACCTAACCTAACCTAAACAGGTTAGACTGACCTAAAAAAGTAGATATTGTTATTAATTGTCATGAATGTAGCAATTCAGCATAATTTTAGGAACACCCAAATAGTCTGAAATATTTTTTTAGTATTCCGATTTTCAAAGTTCCGAATTTCGCAATTCCTAAGACGTATAATTCCGATTAATCAAAAATACGAAATTTATATCACCGAATGTCAAAATTCCGAATCAGCGATGAAATTTCGGAAAATTGATAGTCGGAATACTGTTTTTCGGGCTTATAATACTTCGTACTTTTTATTCTTCGTAGTTATAAAAATCGGATATAAAAACAATCGGAATTTTGAAATTCGGCTAAATAAATTTCGTATTTTTGATTAATCGGAATTATAAGTCTTAGGAATTGTGAAATTCGGAGTTTTGAAAATCGGAATTAGCAAATTCGGAATTAAATATTTCGGAGTATTTGGGTGTTCCCATTTACGCTGGTTTTAGTGTCACGCGTACCGTCAGTACGGATCGCTCCGAACAGGCTGATCTATATGAGCTTCCTGGGAGCGCGGACGGTCGTCCGTACTCTAAAAAGCTCCCAGGAAGCTCATATAGATCAGCCTGTGCGGAGCGATCCGTACTGACGGTACGCGTGACACTAAAACCAGTCTTAGTACGGACCCTTACACTTCGCGGGCGGGGCCCGACCCGACATGCTCTTGGCTGGTTTTTTTTATCGGTTAAGTGTCTCTGTCTGGATATTCAGTTATTTCATGATCAAAGGACCGCGATTGAAGTTTCAAAGTCACCGTTAACGAATCACAATATTAAATTTCAATTATCTAACTTTATTATCTCCTAACTAAACATAAATCGAAATACAAACTGAGACACCAGAAATGATGACCGTAAAAGTAACAAAATTTGAAAATGGAACAAAAAATGTACCTAAATAGACTCCAAAATAGCCAATCTTAATTTGATTGCTTAATAGCGACATCTCTTGTCCGGTGAACGGTTAGTTCCAATGGAGTGCTGAAAGTTTTTCGATGAGGGCTACAGCATAGATGTCGCTAGTGTCGCTGCTTAAGTGATTGTTTAGATAAGAAACAAACAAGCAGAGATATGTGGTGTATAGGAGAAATTCGTGCCTGTACTCCTGTCCAGAAGTGGTGTAGCAGTATAGCACGCAGCACGGAATGCTGAGAATCTTTCTGGTTTTTCTGTGCATCTACTCGTATGTTTCAGTTTGTATTTTCCTGTTTATAAGAGGTATTATTTACTCACCAGTCTTCACTATGCTCCCACTCCACTAGATGAGAGATCATGGGTGTTCCAATGGACACTGGGTACTGTACATGCGGGTACACCTCAGCTAGGCGCGGGTTCAAACCCACCTCGTACATCCTGAGGAGAAAGAAGAATTCAGTCCTGCTCGTTTTTTTTTTCGACTGGATGGCAAACGAGCAAGTGGGTCTCCAAGGGTATTGTAAATACGTTGCCAACCTAAAGGCCACAGATGGGATACCTCAAGTGCCAGTAATTTCACCGGCTGTCTTACTCTCCACGCCGAAACACAACAGTGCAAGCACTGCTGCTTCACAGCAGGATTAGCGAGCAAGATGGTGGTAGCAATCCGGGTGGACTTTGCACAAGATCCTACCACCTGCAAATCGTATCTATAATCATCATTATCATCAACAAAAGCAATATCATCAGCATCTCCTGCTTATGTATTATGTACGTCTCATTGCGAAGAAACTAATTTAGACTCACTTTCCTAAAGCAGTCAGGAAGACCTGGACATTGTCTTCATTCCCTTTCTGTGTCAGAGGTATGTTGACGACATCCTTCGGAAGGGAGCGTCTCAGGATGGCCTGCAGAAGACCATGAGGCGCAACCTCGATGGTGACGGCGTTGGGGTGAATCAGACGGGAGGCTTCTTCGAAAAGAACTGGGCTCTGATGATAAATATGTTTGATTAAAGACTTTTATAAGATTTAAGAAGACTGAAGAACCCCACCAACAATGGTTCTTTGCTCGACATTTGTTAGCTGTGGTATATACGAGTAAGAAGACAATTTCAAATTCATCTTTTATTGAAAATCTATTGAAAAATATTAAAAGATTATGAGCAAAAAAAGTTAAAATAAAGCCTGGCTCTTTAAAAAAAAAAATGCACGAACTTTCAATGGTCATCGTAGCATAATTATCAAAAACGTCATTGTTTTTAAGATATTTAAAACATTCTTTCACTACTCGATTTCCCAAACAATAAAGAGATATTCAAATAAATAATGCTTGCATGTTTACTATTTCTTTAACGATAGTTTTTATTCATGGTTCATTTAAAACGACAATACGCACCAGTAAATTATTAGTGTGGTATTCAGCCGATGAGAATTCTGCTTTCGCGTCGTTCCAGAACTGCTGCGGCACTGAGGTGGAAACCCAGCGCTCTGAACGAGGCTTTGGCTCCGGGATCACTTTCTTCAAGTACTTCAGCAGCGTTGGACCTGGTTACAAATAGTTTTTTTTAACTCGTTTAATATACTCAGCGGCACAAAATTTGGCCCACCCTTCATACAAAGTTACCAATTCTGCATACATTTGAGGGCCAGATTTTTTTGCCGCACAGTATATTATCTTCACTGAGTGATATTTCGTCGATGTGCATATTATATGTAACGAAATCTTTGAAGTTGAACCTTCGTCTTATTAAAGTGAAGCAGAACTAGGCAATTTTGTAAATTTTCTTGTCATCAAATTAATATAAGAATCCAAACTCGCAGGGTAAAATGCGAGGCACCCTTTCCATTTCCAGGAGGGTTCTGTAGGAATTTGTAGGTATCTATTAATATCCAGTGTTAGCAGCGTTTTGCCAAGTGAGGTAGAGAACCATAAAAACTCGAATGCATTGATGACAGCAGAGGCGTAAAGCTACGATACAGGTTTTGGAAGAGGCGTTTCCAATTTCTCCTAACATTAATGTTTTGTAGTTTTTGTAATATAAATATGGTTTAGAAAAATAATCTTACCAGCTTCTGCGATATATCTGGAATGGTAGGCAATGTTGGAGCATGGGACTTCCTTGGCAAAGATGCCCTTGGCGGTAAGCTTGCCAACAAACTCCTTCATGGCTTCAGCGGGGCCCGAGATAGTGCTTGACTCTGGACCATTGCGGCAGGCCACCTCGATTTCATGTGGGCACATTGTCTTCATCTGTGACAGAAAATATTTCTCCTGTGACCTTTGACACCACTACTTACCATTTAGAATTGTGACATTATGGTTACATGGTCACTGTTTACAGGTACGACATTATAAGCTGAAATTGTAAACTTTACAGGAAGAATCAAGTGATGCCAATGCAATTATTAATTGGTTTAAAAATTTGAAAATTACGCCCTTAAATTGTGGAAAAATCAAGTTATATTAAAATATTTTTATTGAATTTAGTTTAGATATGAACGCCAATAAAATTTTCTTACCTACGGTTCAAAAAAAAACTTCTGTTAAGAAAAAACCGGCAAGAAGTCCAACGACATGGATATATTATTTTAGAAACAAATCTACCTTTTCTCACTTAATGTTATAAGTGTTTGATATATTTTTGTTGCATGAAGCTGACAAAGCTCATGCATAAATGGGTAAAATAGATAGCAGAAACGAAGACGATTTAGATGCCAACAGTTTAGTAGCATTATGACTACCATTGCTGGTTCTGACCTGGTTGTAGCCCAGTCCTACGGCCGCCATGGATCCCTTGATGAAGGGTGTATCAACGGAAGCCTTGCCGCGGTAGTAGGCAGCCAGGATCATCTGTTCAGCCGTGAAGCAGCCATCGGCGTACGCGCAGCCGAGTTCGCCCACGCTGTGGCCTAAAAAGGGAGTTCAAACGTACTTGATCACATTTTTACAAAAGAGTAAGGAGGCTAACTAACTGTTGGACTAAGCAACAGACAGATAACCTACTTACCTACTGCACTTTGGCTTGAGACTAGAAATTTAGCAAACAATTTTATCTTGAGTCTCGAAGAGTTGCCCTAAGAAGGGAAATTCTGGGATTCCTGTGGCCATTGTTATGTTAAAAGGGGAGTATGGATATAAACACAAGAGTCTCGATTTTTCAGACCTAATTGAAATGAATAAGTGCACAGTTGATTAATGAACGAGAACGATACTTAATTTATAAAAAAGAAAGGTGAAAATAAAAATCAGAGAAGTTGAAGAAGCAAGGCTTAGATCAACGAAGGAAGATACTGATGAAGTAAAACTTAAATTAGATCGTAAACATACCAATAATGTGATCAGGCTCAATGCCGACAGCCTTCAGAACATCAGTGAGACCAACTTGAACGGCGGCGATACCGATGAACGAGTGCAGGATGTTATCGTAGATCTTTGGGTCAGGATCCGTCACGATTTTCGTTAGATTTACACCCAGAGGTTCAAGAGCTTTGTGGCACCTAGATGGCAAAATTGTAAATTTTAGTATGATGATTTACGTCTTTGGCTTGAGGATTTAAGAGTATTGTTTGATGCGCAATCACTTGCAAGTCGAAGTCAGGACCATTTCTACTTTTATTTGATAGAAAAAATGGTGTTTACGATTGATATAAAGAGGGTAAATCTAGCTTTAGTTGAATACTTATAGGTATTTTTGTTAGTAGCGAGCGATAAAGAGTTTTACGAAGTAATTATACCTGTAGGGACACAGGAATGCTTAGCTCGCGTTACATGATACGTACGACGGCTATGCACTCCGGAGTTACAGTAGCTTTCCTCCTGCCCCATTGTCAACACGTGTGTTCAAATAAATATAAATTACGTAATTAATTCTTTTCTTTTTTATATTCGTGACCTTGGCCGGAGGTGTACCTCAAGCTGCTCAGTAACTAGCAGTAACCGAAAGTACCTACATAGTTACAGTACAGTTACATACCATTTGTAGCATAGAGTACTTTTGAAGAATACACGAGATAAGCTTCTAAAAATCCCAAATCATTTTTAATTTTCGTCATTACGAAATAAGGCATTGGTTTGAAGTAAATGTACAAGAGAAGAAGAAGAAGAAGAAAGACATTTATACACAAGATAGTAATGAGTTCTTTACTGTCTTACTTGTGTATAGCGGCAGCAAAGATAGGTAGCCTCATGAGCTGGGCTGCCATGCCGGCCCATTGGGATCCCATCCCAGAGTAGATGAACCAGACGGGGCGCTTCACGCCAGAGAAGTACTCCATGCTGCGCACGAGCGATTTGGCATTCGATGTGCCGTCCTTGCCTGTATTATAGACCATAATTTACTTGGCGTGTAAAAATATTTGACACATGATTTTTTTTTTTTAATGGTACTTATCTAGAACACAAAGAAAACGATGAACTTTTTTTTTCATTCTGTGATGGTTGCTTTACCATAAAATATACTAAGTGTACCCAAGCGATAAGTACACACTGCGAAAGTTTTCATCTTTTTTCGAATTGGTTGTACTTATCAAATTATTTAGTGAATTCTGCTGCATGTAAGCATTTGAATACTATGAAGCCCGGTCTTTGCTATTCTTTAGCCGATACTCATCAGCCCATTGCTATTGTATTGAGTCAAGACAGAGGCAGCGAGACGTGACTTTAGTCTCTTCTACAATAAGGACAGACAACGAAAGATGCCTCAAAACCGTTAGATGCAAAGACGTACAACGGTTCTTGGTCAGCTGGCGTCTCCAGGAAAAGGAGAAAAGAGAAGATCACGAACCAAACATGAAGCTAATAGAAATACACTTACGTAGTAACGTGTAACCCCTCACAACATGCCCTCCAATGTCTTCCTCGTGGATAGCATGCCAGAGTCGCACCAGTTCAGCGTCCAGTGGCCTCGACTCCAAGTCGTCCAGGATCTTGTCGACGGCGGATTCTGTGCGACCAGAGGCACATACCAAGCGAGGCAAATCGTCTCCTGGCAAGCCGTAGTTTACCTTTCAGAAAAAAGATTTATTGTGTAAAAATCTGGTCATATAACAGACAGTGAGGTACATTTCGACGTAAGCAAAAAATTTTACAGCTACCTACCTACAGTGGTTGTTAATTCTACTCCTACCAGCATTATAAATGTGTAAGTTTGTGAGTATGTGCGTCCATTCACGCGTGTGTGTGTGCATTTGTTACTCCTTCACGCTAAGACGGCTGGACGGGTTTGGATGAAATTGGGTAAGTAGGTAGTTAGACGCCTGGTATAACACTTACAGTCATAAGAGACCTCTTCACTTCTTCTTTTGTCTCATTGTATCATTTTCACCACCCATTTTCTGTCACACTTCATAAGACGGGGGTGAAAGAGATGGGAGATGCGATTGTGAACGTCAGCGTGTTAAACAATACGACTTCAGATCTTTCTCGTACAGGTCACTTGAAAGAGATCGCTCTGAATAGTTCAACTTGTAAATTTTCTTCATGTGGTTTTCTCCATTGCTTACTACGTGATGTTCAATGAAGAGTCCTGAAGAATTTTGTATTCTGTAAATCTCGTATTTACTTACTTTGGTCCTAGCGACATTCTTCAGCATCACGTGAGCGTTAGCTCCGCCGAAACCGAAGCTGTTGATGGAGCTCAAGCCCTTGCCCCACGGGTGCTTGTCAGTCACCACTTGGAGACGACCACTGGCCAGCGCCTCCACGCCCTCGCGAGGAGTTGAGAAGTTCAGGTTGGGCGGGATGAAGCCAGTCGTGTAGGCTATGCACATCTAAAGGAAATAATGCTAGATTTATAGTATGAAAGTACCATAATGGGCAATTAATTGGATGCTGATCAAAGCAGTAGTGTCAAGTTTTGTTTCTTTATCGCATGTTTCTTTACCTATCTTAAGTGCCAAAAACATTAGGTCCTAGCTTTTGTTAACTTGTTTTAGTTATTTATTTGCCTATGCAAAATATATTTTGCAATAATTTTTAATCCTTTTGAATATTTATGAAAAAGCAAATTTTGGAAGGATGGAAAAAAGTATAAAATAAAAACTTTTTAACAACTGAAAAGCAAAAATAATAAACCTTTTTTTAACCTTGATCTAAGTACCAATTTGAAGTGTCGGTGTCTCAGCTCAAGCCAGGAGGAGTGATAAAAGCCCCTCAGGTAGACGATTATAGGTCCAACAAAAAAACCTCTAAAATCTACAGAATTAGGATTTTTTATTGTTTTTACTATAGACACTTCATCCACGCTAATTCCGAATTTAGTGGTTTGTTCCATTAGTTTTTTTTAAGACCCCTTTGTTTCGTACTTGGCTGGCTGCAAGCTTTCACTAAATATTCCCTGTAAAGACGTACAATGGCCAGCTTTTACAAAAGCTTTAAGTCCGACTTAATATATTACTGTGAAATTCGAGCACGAGCTTTCTCCTGTTTGGGAAAAGCTCTATATAAGCTTTATTCACTGAAGCAAATAATGAGAGAGTGCGGTTTTATCTGAATTTAAATATTTTTACCTGTTTTTGTTTTTTACGTTATCTTTGTTCTGTAAAGTTTATTCGTCCTCAATTTTTTACTAGATTTATAAAAAATCTCACGCGGACTCAACGCGAATTGGAAACTTCACAACTAATGGATTTCTTTACAGATGTGTGCTGTGCAGGCTTCGCAATATTTTTCTGAATCGTACTTTAAGGTAAATTTCAAATTTAATAAGTAATATCGCACATAGATTTCGAAAAACATAGAGGTGCAAGCCTGGGTTCGGGTCCAAGACCTGCTTCAGAGGCTATAGGTCAAACCACAAAGCCACCACGACTTGCGACTTTATTTATTATCATTCAATTTCATAAACTGGATTTACATAAAACCGATCCGTGATTGACCCCCTACCTCACCTAATGGAAAGTGCAAATTAGACAAAAGCTCTCAATGGTTCAGTATCAGTCTCAACCTAGCCCTGATGAGCCCTAGATTGTATTTATCCGGAAATACAGACAATGGGAGCGCATTAGATTCAGACGAGATGAAATGAGATCTGATTCGTCGAGATCAAACGCCTCGATACCTTAGCAACAGAGCAGAGTCCAGAGGCAGGCTCGCTGTGCCCCAGGTTGGATTTGATGGAGCCGATGAGCAGAGGCTTGTCGCGTCCGCTGCAGAAGATCTCATCTATGGCCACGAGTTCTTCAGGATCGCCCACTTTTGTTCCTGTTGGAGAAACGAGATTATGTTAAGAGCACGGCTAGCTTCTAGCGCATTTATTGCATTGTTTGATGATACACTAAAATGCCGCGTAACTAACTAATGCGTAACCAAATCAACAATGGCTAATACCACATAACTTACAATAAGTAGGTAACAAATAACACTGATCAATGGATGGTGAAACAGCCCCTTAGTCTTGAAACTCAGACGTAAAATATTTGAGATTTACTCAATAAAATCATATACTGTATAAAAACGACTACTTATAGCTCGTTTGTTAGAAAAAAATCCCAGTCGTTTATAAAAAAAAAACCCTTCTTGTACGGCGTAAATATTGCACAGCGATCATTAGTTTTTGAGTGGTAAGAAAAGTGCTTGTTTTGTATCACTTACATATAAGTAGGTAGTAAATAATACGACGAAAATACCTATAGACAAGCGCTTTCTGAGACCATTATCCACATTGATTAAAGCAAAAAAACCCGGTGCCCCAAGATTTATTTTCACTAAGAGGCTGATCCGACTTTTTTTGTAATAGACAATGAAACCGCACCGCTAGTTTAAAATAAAAACAAATAAATCTACTTAGAAGTCCGGAATTAAAATGGTATTTAGTTGCCAAGAAATCCTTTCAGAATCTACAAATTGTATTTCCCGTTGAAACCACTTGTGTTGCGACAATTGTCTTCTCGCAATAATTGTCTTGAGAATACACGTCTATTGTTCTTCTACTTCGTATAATGGACAATGTCTGGCTCTTTTTAAATTATACGGCGGGTAAGGGATGTAAGAACGCGTACGCGGTACCAACAAAAGTGATGTACTTACTTATACTTGGTTTGGTTAGGTATTTAACAAAACAATGTCATTTGGTGTCTTAAATATTGAAATTCTGCCATTAAACTATATAAACATTTAAATTTAGAAATACACTAGTCTAGTTTATATTAAAATAAAATCCTTGAATGTACCAAATCTGGCAGCTGAAGTTTATTTACATTTCGATAAATACCTATCCAAACCAAGTATAGACTTTAGTGTTGTGTATGAGAGTTTTTTTTAAACTCCTGAATAAATGTGAAACTTATTTGTAAGTGCGTGTATGCATACGTACATTGGTCGAGGCTAAAACATCATAACAGATTTAAATAAAATTTTGTATAGGTAGTGAATTGGACGTTTAGAAATACTACGTACGCTACTATCCCGGCATTCTTTCCATGTAAAATCTCAAAAAAATCGTCTACATACATGTAATTTTGGATGGCTGTTTAGTGAAATGGAATAGAAATTCTGTGAAATCCAGGTATTTCAATTCCAATTAAAGAATTCATGGCTAATGCTAGGAAATAAGAATAAAGCAGGCGTTACTTTTTAATGTAATAATGCATTTGTTTGAAAAATACAAATTGTTTCGGGTGATCGAATGCAAGCCGTTGTTACCTGTTGAAGTATTAGGGAAACATTTTGAGACCCCTTCCTTGTACGATGAAATTTCTGAATGTATCCTCCAGAACAAGGTATTTTGCATATTTAGCGAGTATTTTTATCGCAAAGCAAATTTTGTACTTCACATTTCACATCGTTGTTTCTCATCCCTCTGCTTCGTCCATTTTGCATGGAGGCAGCTAAACATAAACTAATTGCGCGCGGCTTTGTGCCGATGCGCTGAGTGGGTTGCAACTGGCTGCAACTAGACAGCGTTTGTTTTTAATGCAGAATTGCCTTCGTAATCATCATCATCATCTATCAGCATTGCCGTTTGCCGTAGCATTATGCTGAGTGGGGCCCAATTTATACTACTTTATACTATTCGATTTATTTATTTTTCTTTCCATCTAATGTATTTTTTAGTGTATCGAATATGTGTAAATAAATGTTTCTCTCTCTCTCTCTCTCTCTTTCTCTCTTTCTCTCTTTGCTGGGTATAGGCCTCAGCTCAGAATGAGAGGATCCTCGTTATGCCTTTTATAAAATGTTTTATTACCATTTGTAGCTGTTCCTTGTCCTTACTAAAATTTGTAAGCCCCTGATGCAAGAAGACGGGTGTTATAAATTTGGCATGTGTGTCTGTTTGTATTTAACATCGTAGCTCTCGAACGAGTGCACAGATTGCAATGCGGTTTTTTTTAATAACAGTGGATTCTCCTGCGCTGCTTTTTAGCTATGTTTGATAAGAAACGGTTCAGTCGTTTTTGGAATATTGGACTTTGAAATGTTCAACATTTTTAAGTTGGTTAGGTTATTATGATTAGTTATTTGAAGTCTTTTTGTTTTCTTTACTTTTTGTATTCTTACTTCTTTCTTTTGTAGTCTTTTTTTATTTCAATTGGTGTCTTCGCAGGCGTATTAAAAGGGGTGATGCCCAGTGTTGTTTTATTATGAAAAATTAAAACAACACCGATACTGAATTTAGGTGATTAAAATTCTTGTGACTTGTCTTTCCGTTGTGCTATATAAACGTGGAACGCTAATGACGTTTAACCGCGCGGTCAAAACGCTCCAATATTATTTGCCCTAGTGCGTAAAATACTCTAATTTCCACTTCACATTTCACGCCCTTTTCTCATCCCACTTGCCGCTTCATTTTGAATGGAGTCAGCTAAACATAAACTAATTACGCGCAGCTTTGTGCGCGATGCGCTGAGTGGGTTGCAACTAGACAGCGTTTGTTTTTAATGCAGAATTGCCCTCGTAAAGTCCTTTTTAAAACGCTTTCATTGCCATTTGTAGCTGTTCCTATTTGCTACTATACTCCTTTAACATTTGAAACTTAACGGTGAAATTTGCACACGATTTTAAATGAAACAATGAAACTATTTAAAATTGTGTTAACTTCTATACTAAAAATATATTAAACTAGCTGACCCGGCAAACTTCGTACCGCCTCATTTGTTCTTTTTTCATATTTACTCACCTTTTAAACCTTCCCTGGACTTCCACAAATAATTCAAACCAAAAATTAGCCAAATCAGTCCAGCCGTTCTCGAGTTTTAGCGAGACTAACGAACAGCAATTGATTTTTATATATATAGATAGATAGATATCGCTAAAAAATGTAAACATGTAGGTATTTTTAGTCAATTTGTGTTCGGAATACCGAGAAACGTGTGTTACAATTTGACCGTTAATGCAAATCTTAAATTAAATGGAGTATAATGTTTTAAATGTCGAATGTTGCTAGGTTTCCGTACCTCAAGAGGAAAATACGGAATCCTTATAGGATCAGTAAAGTTTACTACTCTCCGTCTGTCTCTGGGTCCATCTGCCATGATTTTTTTTTGTCCGGAACGAAAAACTCAGAACTTTGACCGCACGATCCCCAGCTTGAGAGGCTGTAGGTCAAATATCGCTAAACCACTATCAGCTTCTTCTTCTTCTTCTTTTAAAATATGGCTTTTCTGTCCTAATTAATAGGACAATTCCGCCAGTGTCTAAGTATTCTCTTTGAGAGGCACATTGTACGGTGATTGTAGTTTCTGTAACTTGATAGTAAAATTCCGGAAACCACGTGGAGACAACTTGCGCATTAAAAAATGTCAGACACGAGAGCAATATAGAATTTTGTGATCACTGTTCACTGTTAAGGTTAATCGCCGCATAAAATACTATCAAAATTATACTTCAACTAGCCAAAGAAACAGAAATAGCAAAATTAGATATTGTCTACATCCGCCATGTTCGAATACCACAAATCGAATCCCCACTACCAGCTATCGGTAAAGTAACTGGTACAACATAGACCTAACAATTTAATGTTTAAACGCTAGATCACGAAAGTTACTTAGTTGGCAGCCTCACAGCCTGTCTTAATTTGTTAGAGCGAAAAACCTGAGAGTTTTCTCAAACTGCAAAACGTAAGTCCACAGTGCAAAGTGCCATGTACCCAATTTGTCTCGTTTATGATGATGGAAAAAATACATTGTCAACTTTAAGGCTGAGGGGAATGTATAACAAGATTTTGCGCGGAAGCCCTAAGTATCTGGGTTAACAAGATATGAAAGAGACAGGAAAAAGTTTCATAGCGGTTTGCTGAGAGCGGTGTTAGAAATGCTTTGAATTGAGTTAGAGCTCTTGATGCTGAGGTCTGTTTTAATAAAAATAGTTTGATAATTGTATTTTATGTAACAGTTGAATAGAGGGGTCAAAAAAGGCGAGTGACGTGAGTTACGACGTGAGCGTAGCGAACATCATAAGAAGACGTCGCGACTTTTTTTACTCACTTATGCAACGTTGCATACATTAATTTTCTACGACTGTGTATTTATTAAATAAAAAACTATGACAAACGCAAAATACTGCGCTTATTGCATTTTTGTAAAACAAACAAGTTCCGCGTTTGCAATAAGGGGAGGCAGAAATGTTTTCTTCCTTTCATTTACTTTATACGCTATCGTGTCTTATCTTATAACAGTTATAACTTTGTTTATATGCCGAATAACCATTTTCTTTCTTTCTTTTACCTGTGCCGTGAGCTTCAACGAACTCCATGCTTTGCGGAGGCACAGAGCACTCCTCGTAGAACTCCCTGAGCAACATTTTCTGGATGTGGCCAGCTGGGTAGGTGATGCCCTGTTCTTTGTACCCATCGCAATTTGTCTTGGCGTGGAGGAGCTGGGCGTATACCCTATAAAAAAGTCATACAGTTTAAGCAAAAAAAAAACAGTCTATAATTGGGTACATTTTTGAGTCACAAACACTACAAAAAAAAAGTCATACAATTTTAGCAAAAAATCAGTCTTTATATTTGGGTAAATTTTTGGATCAAAAACACAACAAAAAAGTCTTGGGATACTCATTATCATCATCATTAAACATCCAAGATACAAGAACAAACATTCGTGCTTCATTATTCAAACAAATAGTTCCCTCGGCCGGAGATAAAACCCAGGACCTCAAGCTTCATTGTCAGTTCTCTAACCGCTTGGCTTTCCGGTCGTCAGTGGTCGTCAGTATTTAATTGGTATTGGACATGGACACGTATTTTTGTTTTCAATTCAATAAAAAATGACAAAGGCTACATACAAATAGCTACAAGGCTCCGAAGCAATATTTCGAAAATCAAAATTTCTGAGTACAGTCAAGGGCATAAATATATATACATTTCCAAGGCGTCAAAGATATCTATACACTTTTATGCCACTAACCATAAGGTTGAGTATACTGCTAATAGTAGCAGTTGAAAAGCTAGTAGAACTACCTACACATAAAGACAGTAATCATTACCTTCTAGAATCCTTAGCTTTTTGAAGGAAGCAGACGACAATGGCTTCGGAACGAGCGTAGCCGTTGGCGCTGTTGTCGAAACTCTTGCAGCTGCCGTCGGGCGACAACACTCCCAATCTAAAAGTAAAAGAAGCATTTTAATCTAACCCACCCTATACTTGGTTTGGATAAGTATTTAATTATATGTAAACAAAACAACGTCAATTGGTGTCTTAAATATTGAAATTCTTCCATTAAGCTATCAAAAAAATTACATTTCTGTATTGAAATACACTAGTATACTTTGTATTGCAATGATAGATAGGGCTGGCTCTTTCCTCGGCCAACGTATTGGCATTGCCATATAACGAGGAAACGCAGCCAGCCTTATGGGCACCCTGCCCAGTAGCAACGACTTGGGCGATATTTGTAAATATAGATTTTTAGGTTTAGAGTAAGTTAGTTTTAGTTCCTTTTTTTATTCACTTCTGTTAATCATTGTATTGTATTGTTTGTTTGTTTATAAATAAAAGGTTTTTAATGATAGATAAGTAAAATGTTTAAAACCCTTTAATATCAAAATCTGGCAGCTGAAGTTTGTTTACATTTAGTTAGTTACCTAAACGTTTCAAGTATAGCTACTAACTTCATCAGATGCGTCCCAATCACTTCGTGGTGATTTTCAAATACAATCATATCCATAATCGTAAGATGAAGTTAAATGAGAATAAGAAGGTAATGAAATTTGACATAAATAGTCCTGTAGTAATCTAAGAGATCTCTTCGTTCCATTCTCGATACAAACGTAGTCCCGGTCTCATTTGAAAACTAGGCAACAGAAGTAGATGAAATTTTGTAAGTATGGCCTAGATAAATGTGTAATATCAGAAAAGGAGCTCAAAAGTTGACAAAAAAAAGATGTCAACTTTGCACGAGAATTACAGACTATTAAATCATTTTTACAGAAATTGAAAAAACCACAGGCATACAAAATATAATGAAGATCTTGATTGTAAAATATAATTCATTTCTGGAGTCTTACCTGGAGAATTGTAGTGACACGTAGGGATGTAAGCAAAGGTTGGAGCCCCCAACGATGGCGGAGTCGCAGTGCCCGTCCCTGATGGCTCTGAAGGCGTGTTCGAGGGCGTAAAGGGAGCTGGAGCAGGCGGAATCCACTGTGTACGAAGGACCTGTGACCCCGAGCCAGTACGACACTCGGTTCGCCAACATAGCTCGGGAACAGCTGTAGATCAAAATCATGATGTAAAGATTATCTAAAGTAAAAAAAAAATCTTTTGGTACAATATTTTTCTACCCAGTGTTTTTATTCATTGTGCTTGAACTGTCATTCAACCAACATCCATACTAATATTATAAATGCGAAAGTGTGTGTGTTTGTCTTTCTTTCACGTCGAAACAGCGACGGATTGACGAGATTTTTAGCATAGAGATAGTCTATGGGCCCGAGAGTGACATAGGCTACTTTTTATATATTTATATATATATTTAGACGCGCGGTCTGCACGGCCTTTAAGGGGGTCTCACGACTGCAGTACCGCGAGACCCCATTACAGCCCGTGTAGAGCGCGAGTCTGTGTGAGTGTGTTCGTTTCGATCCATTTGTACGTAGCTTCCATACTGCTTTAGCTTATATATATATATATACTGTGTCTAAGATTTGTGTATATTTTGTGCTGAAGCCATTGTAAACATACAGATACTATTCTACAAATATACTTTTATTCGTTATCTCTTGAAGTGCAAACTAAGTTTTTATGAACACTTAATATTATTGGACGCAGCAACTAGTTCTTCTTTTAAGTTTCTAAAAGTCGTCGAGAGATTTTATGTTTGATTTTCTCGAACTATTCATTTTAACTCCATCTTTGAATTTATCCATTGAGTTGAAACTTATAAGCACTTGAAAAATATTAAAATATAGTTATATTTTCTGTTTATTTAATTTAAAAAAAATAGTCATTTTTTGTGATTTATTAGTACAACACGTGGAAAAAGACATAAATTATTACATAATCTAACCTTAAATTTAAAAAAAAGAAACTAGATTGCTTGCTGTAGTTTTTGCTGATTGTACGTAGGTTTGCAATGCCATCAAATCTAGATAATGTAGATTCACATCTTTCTGATTCACTAGATTTGATGAACATAAAATTTTGAAAATACATATGATAAAAAGTTAAATAAATAAATATATGCAATAAGTATATGCAATTGTTTTTCGATACGAGCTTTGAACTAGTATCAAGTTATTTCAACTATGAGTTTTGAATGCTTTCATAACTCGATTTAAGTATCGACAGAAAATGAAGCTCCATTTTTAAATCTACTTTTTCTTATTTTTTATCCAAATAAAAAATAAATACTTAGTAGTTATTTTCAAATCAATTCTACAAATGAAATGAAGAAATTAAATTGAAAACCGTTGAGGGAATACAGAGCTTACAAAGCTATGGCATTTAATACTTTCTTTCCTTTTTCCGCAGTTATACGATCATAATATAGCGTCAAGAATTTACAGTTACAATGGGTAAAAATTTCATCCCAATTTTTCAAACTGTGCACAGTTAGCAACAAAGATATGAGTAAGTACAGCCAAAGTGCACAAAATGTGTGTACACGACCCTAATGTTCAGGCAATTAAGTCCTGTATGTATATACATAGTTTTGATACTTCAGACGTGTGTATATTTTTGTTGATGACCGTACCTAAGTGCAATTTGGGAATTCTTACAGAAATTCAGTGAAATCTTAGAATTTCAATTAAACTAATTGTTCATGCAAAGCCGCGGGTAAAACCCAGTATAATAATAATTGTATTTACCCGGTAATACCGAACCCGTTGACCTGCATTTTCTCGTAGAACCATGTTTTTTCAGATTCCGAGAAACAAGCGCCGACGAAAACGCCCACTTTCTTATTCTTAAGCTCTTTGGGGTTGACACCTGTAAAGAAAGACATTATTTGAGTAAAAAATATTTTGTCAGAGGTAAAAAGCCTTTTTCTGGAATCTTTTTACAGTGATATTCTCGAGATACGAATCAACCGTACGGAACTCACTTAGTACCTACCTAGGGGTCGTTTGAGTATTATGTAAGCAGATTTTTATTAATTTTTAACCCCCTCCACCCCCTTGTCAGCGAAAGTCAGCAAAACCCTACCCCCTCCTTCCTATGCTTACGTAAACATTGGTATATATTTTTAAATCTATTCAGGTTCTGGCAGCTATCTCTCTCAACAAATCGCCATCGCCATTCAACGAGGGAATGCTGCCAGCCTCTTGGGCACCATGCCACGGGGGCCTTTTTTAGATTTAATTTAGTAGGTATTAAGTTTTTAAGTTAGGTAGTTAGTTTATAGTTAAGTTTTATATGGTTATTTTTTCTAAAATTCTTGTATTTCAAGTTAAATAAATAATTCTGGTTTCAGGTTTATTTATTGTTATTTAAAAAAAAAACAAGAATTAATAAATAAATGTCGCTGACGTAAGCAACATCTGGACCCCCTGGCCCTCATGCCTTAAAAAATAACCCCACCCCCCCTTCCGTGCTTACGTAATACTTGAATGACCCCCTATATACAAGTTTACCAACGTGTTTTTTTATATTATTGGAGCATTTTTGGATCAGGCTCTAAAGCGTTTCAACCGCCGATTCTCGTGTGTTACGAAAATCTAAGGAATGTTCGTGAACTAAAACCATATTGCTTCTGCGATCATACTCCACACCGCACGTGGTGGTGGTGACTGGGATATACAAGGTGCTAACAAATTAAATCTTAATATTTTAAGAGACTTTAAATTAGATCAATACAATTAACTTTAAATATAAATTGATGATATTTTTGTTTTAATTTCCTGAACAAAATAAATAAATTCGATCCGCCCAAATATAATCAGCTGTGCATTTCAGTGACAAGATTTTTAGAATAGAATAGAAATCATTTATTTGTGACAAAGTAAAGTAAGTAAGTTTATAAGTATTTTTGTTAACAATTAATTACCTAATGTAACATCTATTGATATAACCTATGTTTAACAAATATATACATTTGAATTTGAATTTTCAAAGTAGCGTAGCATAACAAAAATTATTAAAAAATTTAAGAAAGTTGTATGTGACGAAATGGTCCCAAATCAGCAAAATTTAACACTTTCTCTCAAGTGAACCGGAACTTCACGCACACACACCATTGAATTGCCTCGTAGGTTTGTGCAGGTTTCCTTACGATGTTTTCCTTCACCGTAAAGCTCGTGGTAAATTTCAAATGTAATTTTCGCATGAATTTCGAAAAACTCAGAAGCGCGAGCCGGGGTTTTGAGAGGCCAGGTCAAATCATTCGGCCACCACGGCTTCGGTACAGTTAGTTGTAAAAAAAAACTTGTCAATCTTACGCGTGGACAGCCAGATCGTAGCCATTTCAATCAATCTGACTAACAATTAAATTGCTTCGCGTGGAAGGGGTTCTTTAATTACCCCAATCCCGTTTATCCTACGTCAAAATATCAACCCAAGACTGTTAACGAATTATCCTTGGCGGGCTTGAATTATTCAGCACTCGCAGTAATATGTCACTTAATGGAATATTGAAACGGAAGAAACGTCATCTGTCAGAACTGGAACGAAATTTACACATTTTTGCTAAATTAATTTTTGTCGTATACATTAAAACGTTTTTCGAATTGGATGTGGCTGGAAATGAATTTAGTGGGTGACTACAGTAAAAAAGAATGAAAAGAAGTTTAGGTCATGTTTGTAGCAAAGTGGAAAAAAGTTTCAAAATGTAGAAGAGAAGCCCTTTTTATCACTGGTCGTTAATACCTGAAAATGATGTAAAAAAACCTAAAAAAAAAGAAAACCACTGAACGGAATAAAAACTAAACAGCTACCGTTCCTCGTTCTTTAAAACCAAGGGTTATCGAAAAAAATAAGTGTAACTCTTATTAAACTTTACTTAGCCAATTGTGTGCCGTAGTATTCATCATCATCATCATCATGTCAGCCGAAAGACGTCCACTGCTGGACATAGGCCTCCCCCAAGGCTCTCCACTCAGACTGGTCTTGTGCTTTTCGCATCCACCGCAATCCTGCGATCTTAACCAGGCCGTAGTATTGCGTAGTATAATTAATGATTAATGTTTATTATTTGTTTTAGTTTTTTTCGTTGCGCGAGTTTGTAAAACGGTGAGGCTCTGAAGCGTTACAACCGAGGTTTCCCGTGTGTTACGAAAATCGAATAATATCGGGTATCCGTCGTTCCGTCGTCCGGAAGCCGTGGTGGCCTAGTGGTTTGACCTATCGCCTCTCAAGCAGAGGGTCGTGGGTTCAAATCCCGGCTCGCACCTCTGAGTTTTTCGAAATTCATGTGCGCAATTTACCACGAGCTTTGCGGTGAAGGAAAACATCGTGAGGAAACCTGCACAAACCTGAGAAGCAATTCAATGGTGCGTGTGAAGTTCCCAATCCGCACTAGGCCCGCGTGGGAACTATGGCCCAAGCCCTCTCATTCTGAGAGGAGGCCTGTGCCCAGCAGTGGGACGTATATAGGCTGGGATGATGATGATGATGATCCGTCTACCAAAGTGCTAACAAATTAAGTACCAATATTTTAAGAGCTGATAATACTCGTCTCTAGGAGTAGACTTAAAAAAATAAAAGTTTATGTTAATTTTTAGAGATAATTAGAGAATCAACTTTACTGCGTAAAAACACCTTGAATATCAAATTAATTAGAAGTAAGTAGGAGTACCTGATTTCATTTAGAATTTTATTCAGTCTTTTAAAAATGCACTCAAACGATTCCCAGTCTCACTGATCGCGGCATCTCGAAACTTTTCGTTTTCTCTTTCGCCAAAGGGTAATTCTCGACTCTAGTAAAATCTGATTTCCGTTTTAATTCGAGAATTCAAAATGGCAGTGGAATTACGCAAGTTAAAGTCGCCGTACAATTTAAAATTTAATTCTTAAAATAATTATGTAAGTATCCTTATTTATAAAAAAAAAAAAACAGTTAATGCAAGTCTCGTGCATTGCGGGTTTCATATAAATTTATAATCCAGCAAATATTCGTTTGCGCTTCTTTATATTTCTATGACATTTAATTAACTTTTTACTACCTTTTTAATAGGAATGATCCTATTTTTTTTCCTTTGTTACTCTTAATTTCTAACATTATGAGGGTGTAGTTAATGTACGACTTGTTAATGCACGCTCAAATAATGCACGCCCTGATAATCCGTGCTTATAATATTGCTCAACTTATTTTTGGGAAAATACCGAGGTTTTTTTTTGGTGTATACCGAATATTAAGAAATTTTGCAAAAAATAACTTAATCTGGTCCTGTCACAATTAGACCTAACACAACCTAACACAAATCAATGGTCATTCGAATTGATTGGAATCAAATTATCAATTGGATTCAAAATGAAATTATATTAATTAAATTACGCGATCGAAAATACGCGAATCACAAATCAAAAATCAAGCTCGTCTGGCTTCAGCACAAACTGTACGTACGTACATACCTGTCTATTATCTAGGTATATTCAAACGACTCAAAAATAAGATTGGTTTTTGTATTTTTTATTTCAACTCCAAATTTTGTTCCTTTTACGGTCATCCGACTCAAAAAGTTAGTTTTAGTTCTTTTTTTTATTTATTTCTGTTAATTATTGTATATATGATTTGTTTGTTATGACTTATACAAATTACTAATGTGACATCTTATTGTAATGAACATGACTTGACAATAAATAAATAAATAAATAAATTTAGAATCCGACTCAAAAATATGTACCTAAGTAGGTAAACCATACAGTAATTGCCCACTTGAATTACCTAAATCACAAATTTACAAAGAAAAGTGGTGACAAATCATAACAAATATCGTGCTAATTATAATAAATTGTTTCATATAAAAAATTCAAGTGGGCAATTACTGTAACGTGGCCAATTACTGTATGGTTTACTACGATTTTTTTCTTATTACACAAGTAACATATTTTTGTACATTTCCTATACAAAAGAACTATTCAAAATGGCCTGTAAGTACAGAATCGCGCCCCAGCAGCCGGGGAATATGAAATGAAGAAAATTCAAATTTTAAGAGCCCGAATGGCCGCTGCGACAATATTGAGTTATAATCGTTGAAGTTATATCTCTAATGGATTCGGAGATAGGGACGTGGTTATAACTCGGCAGGGCTTTATGTAAAAATTTGAAAATTTGAACGCGGCCGAAGTTTATTCAGTTTGTTTATTGTTCAGCGGAAGCTGTGGAACCGCCGCCGTTGAGTTTTCACTCTATGTATAATTTAATTGTTTAATATTTGACTAGCATTGCGTAGCTTTTCCACGAGAGATGTGCGAGGATGTGTTGCGAGGAATATGTTTTTCACTAACCAATAGAACCGCTTCATTAAGTTCGCATCGCTCCGAGCAGCTGTTTCTTTCTACCAGATATTACGTGCTGTGCAGGATGTGTAAATAAAGTGTTTCTATTGGTTAATGAAAAACACATCCCTCGCTAACTCGCAACACATCCTCGCACATTATTGGTAGAAAAAAGCATCTTTTGAAATGTCAGCCGAATTGATATTTATAGATTTCTACTCTCGATTTTGAACAAAATACATACATCTAAAAAATCTTAGGATACTCATTATTCCTAGAGAAATTTAATGTTTTGACTCAATACATAATATACCCATTGCAATGTACAACACTGTCTAGAAACAGTAAATATCTCTAGGCTCTTTTGATGAGAATACTTTCAGGTTTTCAGTTATTTAATTAGCACACTGTATATGTATGTCAACAAAGGTCAAAAATATCTAAAGGGCTCCTATACACGGTGTATGCGATCCGTCTGTATGATGAATCTGTTGAAAATCGTGTCGATTGATCGTAAAGAGCCATACACTGTCGATTCATCGTTACGATATTCATGATTGCATGGGATTTTGTTGCGATCTCCGACATCGTCTTCGATGAAGTAAATCATTAACGATCTTGACATACAGTATCGATTCATCGTTTCGATCGGTCTGAAGCGACGAATCGTACCATCTATGGGGCCCTAAAATACGGTCAAGAGCGGTATTAGAGACCCATTTCGTCAAAAACTTATCTGAATTGTCATACATAATGACAGATATTATTGAGATGACGCAAATTTAAATTTGACTACTAACAAATCAACCATCCATGGCTTAGATCCGACCAGTGGTCGTATTGTCTATCGCTCTGTCTCTTTCTACCCTCTTCCTATAGAGTGAGACAGAAAGAAGTGATGAAAACGATCATGATTTCAAGTACGAGGCATTAAGGCCTCACGTGTCTTTCAAAGGTAGGTATCTTATAAATAGCTGTGCAGTAAACTCGGTGAAAGAAGAAAATAAAGTGTATAAATAATAAATAAGGCACTTGAGAAGCAAAAATACAAAAAAAAGCTTTCCAGAAAAAACCAATTACATTTGTAAAATGTCAATCAGAAGCATTTCGCGCCATCTCCAAATTACTCTGAGTACAAAAAACACTTCTTTCCAGCTCCCTCAATGGACGGGAGTTAATGTAAAAGGGGACTTAAGACTCCGAAGGAATTGACGCCCAGTGACCGAGTCGAATTGAATCCCGATTGCGGATCAAACAAATTGCGCTCATTATCGACGAAAAAAGTCGGTTTTGGCACCGACTAGAAAATACAGATCAGACTGACTTTTACAGGTGGTAGGACTTTATGCAAGGTCCGCCCGGATTGCTACCACCATCTTGCTCGCTCTGCCGTGCAGCAGCAGTGCTTGCACTGTTCTGTTTCGGCGTGGAGAGTACGACAGCCGGTGAAATTACTGGCACTTGAGGTATTCCATCTTAGGCCCTAGGTTGGCAACGCATCTGCAATACCGCTGGTGTTCTCTTACCACCAGGAGACCCACTTGCTCGTTTGCCATCCAGTCGAATAAAAAGAAAACTGAATAGAACAAAGTGAGTGGCATCAGAAGTTAGTGGCTTTTTAAAAGGCATAAACACGTACTCGCTAAGCCCATGTTCGTCCGGCTGGACCTAGATTTAGGTCGGCTAAAATTAGACCTACATAATTGGAAAAAGAATTTTTTTTTAATTCCCGCACGGAGAAAAAAATGCAAAAAATATTTCAGCAATGGTGATCAGATTTTTTTTATCACAAGTCATATTTTATTTAGTACTAGATTTAGTACACGAAAACTGATATAAAGAAAGAAAGAAAACATTTATTCGTGACCAACAATGGATAAAAATAAAAAAAAAGTAGAGAAAAAAAAAACAAAATAAAGGTATGCATGTCACGAAATGGTCCCAAATCAGCAATCAGCAATATCGTTTTGGTAACTACCTAATAGTTACAGTACAGAGTAAAATATGCATTTAGCTCCCAACACTTTTCAATAATTGCGATGTTTACAATATTTATTAATTCCTTTGACCATCATCTAGTATAACACATTAATAATAAAATTGTGTTTACAAAATCTTCAAGTAAGCACCTTCCATCTACAGTATTATAAGTTTGACGTCAATAAGTATTCAATAACTTTCAAACGAATGGACCAATTTCAATGCGGTTTTTTGGAGTAAAACCACAGGTAAAACTGCGTTTCCTTGCAATGATTTTTATCTGTGTTTTATAATGTTTTATTAAAATTGGATTAAGTAGAAATTTTTAAGATATTAAACTTTGAAATGAAAATATCGGGGCCGGGTTCTTCAACCTTTCCAAATTGGCTAAGTTATTTTCAAAGCGTTCGCGAAGGCAAGAAAAACCAATATCAATCGTACCGGCTACTTAATAAGTACTAGAAGGCAAAACGAGTCCATTTCACGGGCGGATTATTCCTTTCATTGTTGCCTCTGGGTCACGTGTTCAATCCTATTACAGCCTTTTTCGCGGCTCTTTCTATCCGCCATCAATTATTTATTAATAGTTTTCTGAAAATTGGAGGGATTTTTGCTAACATTTGTGACAATTCCAATAGATAATTTCAAAATACGGTATTGGAGGAGTCCTGGATATCCGATGCCCAATTTATTATTATACCTATATGAAAATATATATCAGGTAATGTTTAGCGAAGAAAAATGTGCTTTTGCAATAATCTATTTATCTCTTTCGTGCCCCTGACCTGCCGTGCTTGCCGTGCCGTCTGTTTTTCTTTTAATTTTTAATATATTCTTCTAATTTAATACTACTCATCATCATCATCATCAGTCTATGTTCGTCCACTGCTGGACATAGCCTCTCCCATGGCATGCCACTGAGCACGATCCTCGGCCACTCTCATTCAGCTCTACTCTACTACTACTATGTTACTACTTTTGGTGTACATAATATAAAGAGTCATTGTATTGTATCGTATTGTATTTGAAATAAATAATTTAGTTTACGTCACTATTTGTTACCTAATTTGAACAAAGTATGATCATTAGGTATAAATTTAATAGATCAGATTAAATAACTCAGTTCATACCTTTATATTGTCCTCCATTGACCAAAGAAGCATCAAATTTGTATCAAGTTAATAATTTCACTCTGTATTTAATTGTATTTATTATTAAAGAACTCAACGCTCAGGCGCGTAATTGAAAATGATTTCTCTCCCATTAAAACAAGACAATAACGAATTCCGTTCGCGAATCCATTCACCCGTTTCATTCGGTCGTTCATTCATTCGAGGAACAGTAAATTAGACCGCAAACGACACTTTAATTGGGGCAGGAGTTCACGGGATCTGAACACGTTACTTGCGACCCTTTTGGTAGGACCACAGATAATAGTAAACTAAACTATCGTTAAATAGATTGGCTCCGATGCAACTGAGATGAGATCAAAAACTTAGCGCATTTCTAAGGGTAATTTCAATTTAAAATTAATAAAAAAAAACACCTGAGGCCATAATGTCTAACGTTTCTGACACTCGCGATCACAAGACCGCAAGAAGAATGATTTTTGCATACAAAAACTGGCATTTGATTGTGGTCGCGAGTGTCAAAAACTTTAGGCAATACGGCCTCTGATATACATACAATAAACCCAACCAAAAAATCACCTTAACAAGCCTATATGTGGCTGAGTTCTGTTGTTCTGTTTTAGAGTTTCAGTGTCTAGCTTCGGGATTATTATACTCAAGTATTCGAAAATAATAAACAGTTATGTAATGCTAGAAACCTAACTTTGCTGCCGGAGGTCAATAAAATAATGTTCTTTTCAACCACCTTACCAGTGCCGGATTAGCCCATAAGCAAATTAAGCAATCACTTAGGGCATCACGACTTGGGGAGTACCGTAATCAGCACCAAAAAGAATTGCTAGCACAGCAAACGTGAGGCTGTATGAAAATCCGCGCGTTTTAAATTGAGTACGTAATACTTTGTTATATCATGGGTTATATGCAACATAATGATACCTTTTTGGGGGTGGGGTGGAGGGTGGAGGGTGTATTAGTCTTAATCCGCCATTGCACCTAGCGCGCTTCGAAACCAAATCCATGCACCACCGGCTATTGTCATAGATTAGCTCTTGTCAGCAATGCTACAATACCGTAATATAACGCGATGCAGAAACAGAGACACTACTACGAATTTTTAAAATCTAAATTCGTATTGTACCGTCCCGCAGATACTGATATTTTTTAATACGAGAGTGAGTGGAATCGATTATCGAATTTCGTAGTAGCCCTTCTGAGTTAATTAACATTTTGTCATCTCATCAGTATAATTTTTTTCCAAGTTTTGTGACTTTTAAGTTGTAAGAAAGAAGCTGCTGAAAACCAAGTTCAAAGGTTAACTCGTCATTACGTAAACTATATTTTTGCAGACGAAATCGCGAGCAAAATGATTTCCATACTAATATTATAAATGCGAAAGTGTGTGTGTCTGTGTGTACGTTTGTCCGTCTTACACGCCGTAAGGGAGCGACGGATCGACGTGATTTTTTGCATAGAGATAGCTTATGGGCCCGAGAGTGACATAGGCTACTTTTTATCCCGAAAAAATGCAGTTAACAAAGGCAACTGCGCGCGATAACGGAATACCACGCGGGCGGAGCCGCGGGCAAAAGCTAGTCCAATTATAAAAGTTAATCATAGCATCATACTTGATTATGGTTTAATTTAAAACTCTGAATAAAGTAATTAATACCCAACATGTCGAGTCAAATTAAAATATTTAATTAAACGTCGGTCTGCGGTTTTATGTTTTTCCAACTGATAAATCTGCGGAATCATATTTACGGACATAGCTTTTAGCGCGGCTTTACTCGTATCAACCATAATTTGAATCAGTGTGCACCATCTTATATTGCCATATTTGTATTTCCCAGGTGAAACATGCAAAGTACCTATAGCCATGGGACTTTAAATGCAAGGTTTAATATCATCATCATCATCCCAGCTTATATACGTCCCACTGCAGGGCACAGGCTTCCTCTCAGAGAGTTCTTGGGCAGTAGTTCCCACGCGGGCCCAGTGCGGATTGGGAACTTCACACACACCATTGAATTGCTTCGCAGGTTTGTGCAGGTTTCCTTACGATGTTTCCCTTCACCGTAAAGCTCGTGGTAAATTTCAAATGTAATTCCGCACATGTTCCCAGGTTCGATTTATACTCGCATAACTAACCTTCTTTTTTTGTTGTTTTGCAACTTTTTGAAAACATGACCCGTTTTAATTTGAATTATTTTTCATACAGATTTAAAAAAAAAAATCTGTATGAAAAATAATTCAAATTAATGTAACTTTCAATGTATGCAATATAATACTAAATTTACAGTACATTGATAAAAATATTTATCTAGCTAGAATATTAAGTGGTAATTATAGACGTAGTAACGGAACAGTCAGTTCAGCAGTTCTGTTTTGAACCCCCGACGCAAAAAGAGGGGTGTTATAAGTTTGACCGCTATGTGTGTCTGTGTGTCTGTCTGTGGCACCGTAGCTCTTAACACGTTGGCTACGGGACCGATTTACGTGTTGTGATTTTGGTGCGGTAATAGGTCCAAAAAGCCCCTACCCTACTTAAATTTCAGTGCGACACTAGGTCTATTGTGCCCCACCACGCAAGAAAAAGAAAATCGAATATTTTACCCTGGAGGTTTATCGTACTGCATATAGATTTATACCTAGGCCATCTACATCTATTCAGCAATATGGTTCTGGCTTCTCCCCGGTCTCGGACTTTTAGAACTATTTTAAAAAAATATTCAAAGTTAAGGGGTCTTTTAGACCTTTTGCCGCACTGAATTGACCGACTGAAGCTCTATTAGGGATGGGACACGCTTACGACATTATAATCATTATCGACTAAGAATTTAATGAATGAATGAACAGTTGTTGAAATAAATAGTTTTAATTAATATTCCCCCCGAGAAAAACCTCTTTCTGGGTTCCATTGTTCAGTGGACTTCAAAGTTTGTAATCTAAATGATAGCTGTCGACTAGTGGATGGACTTACGTGGGTAGGGGACCTATTTACGTTTTTTTTTAATTATTCGACTGGAAGGCAAACGAACAAGTGGGTCTCCTGGTGGTAAGAGATCACCACCGCCCATAAAATCTGCAACACCAAAAATCGTATATTTTTATTTTTGAATTTCCTTTATGTTTTGTTTGTGTTTCCTGTCTATTGCTTTTTTTTTGTTGTTGTTGTATTTGTGTGTCTTTGTGAATGTGAATAAATGTCTTTCTTTCTTTTCTTTCTTTCTTTCAACACCAGGGGTATTAACCAGGGGGCGTTTTTAACCGAACTAAATAAATTACGATAATAATATGGTGTTTGTAGAGGACGAATTGAAGCATTTTTTAGCATCCAGCTTCCTTCTGATCCTCTTTGCACTCATTTTCCTTCACAAACTCTTGAAATTCATACAATCAATATGTACGTAAATGAGGACAAAAAAACACACTATCGCGGTTCATATGCGGCTCATCACTACCTGTTGACATTGGTAGACAATAAGTGCTGAAGGGGTGCGCGAGGGGTCGAAGGTCTATTGGACCCCGTCCAGCACAGAAAAGAAAAACAAGTCATTCAGTGCTGATGAGGTCCAATGTGCCCCTCACGTAAACTAAGTATGCTATATTGTTAAAATTTTGAAGTTATACACAAAACAATATTTGTCTCTGTTCTACTCCAATGATTGCCCAAGATACCCTTCCCGCACCGTACGAAAGTACACCATTTTCGCTGCCGCACCGAGTTTCGGCCACGCGTGGGGCTCTTTGTGCCTCTTCCCGCAGTGAACGTGTTAAACGGGTGGACCGATTTGAATGCAGTTTTTTTATTTGATAGCAAGTTTTCTAGCAATGGTTCTTAGATATTTAGTCGGGGGTTTTTCCAACTTTTTTTGGTTAGGTTAGGTTATTATGCTTACCTGCATCAATAACAGCTTCATATGACTTCTCGAGCAGGATTCTGCACATGGGGTCCATGGTGTGGGCCTGCTTGTAATGCACGCCGAAGAAGGAGGCGTCGAATTTGTTGACATGGTTGATCTTGCCGGTACGTTGCGGGATCTCAGGATGGGCCAGCTTCCATCGACGGCCGTCGCCGGAAATCAAGTCCACCTGGGGAGATAAGAAGAGCAATGGATAGGGGGCGAGACGATTCTGTATTTGGCGGTTGTATAGTGGTACTTGATACACTGCTATTGACAACGAGCAGAGCGTAGAATTTCCACGGCACTTTTGATCATTCAAACTTCTCACTTATCGACTTTCGATATACAATATCGATACACGACATGCTAAAAAAGATTAAAAGTAGAGGTCAACATTGAACGGTTATAATATCTAACGATATTATATATAGTACTTAGTTTTGATTGTCTTTCATAATATAGCATTTGCATAATGATAGCTGGGCCGATCAACTTTTTTACCGACACTAATCTGTCCGCGACATTTTTCAAACAACTGCAGATTTTAGTAAGTAAACCTGTTTTTTTTTTTAATTTAATAGATGGTGTACATGAATATAGCCATCCTACGTAAGTTCAACCTATTAAACCGTGAAATATCTTGTTGGAAGTACGACTTTTTGCTAACGCTAGAGACAATTTTGGTAACGCAGAAGACGCCCAAAGCGTCGGTAAAATAGTTGATTGGCCCAGCTATCATTATGCAAATGTATTATGAAAGACAATCAAAACCTAGTACTGCAGTGAGTCTAGGTGACCCTCGTACCTTGTTGAAGAGGTTCTCTTGGAGCTGTATGACGGAGTCCGAGTCGGGGAAGTAGCCGGAGATGCCGCTGATGAGCACTTCATCACCAGGTGGGGGGTGCGACAGCCGATGTCCTGACGTCAGTCGGTCCTCTACCTTCGAGGTTGGTGCCATCTGTGGAACAGAAATAGAAACAAAGATTGATTTTTTTGGAATCTTTTTGTATTTTTTATTTCAATTCCAAATTTTTGTTACTTTTACGGTTATCCCGTAAAACCTAAATCGAAAATACAAACTGAACTACGGATGCACAGAAAAACCAGAAAAATAAGACCAGCTATGGGTTTGATTCCCAGCGCTGGTCTTATTTTTCTGATTTTTCTGTGCATCTAAATATATTTCGGTTTGTATTTTCGATTTAGAAATAGAAACATTTAATATTTTCATTCGGGATCAAGTGCGGGTAGTTCGAAGGACTCGTGCTGCTAACATTGATGTATATGTACTTACTAGATTACGCCATCCGAACACTCATTGTGTTCCACTGCTTTGCACCTTGCACTGTGCAAAGGACTTTAGTATGACTTTGACATTCATGAGCGGCGGACGAACTAGTTTTTGATTGAGACTCCGAATATAGGCGTGAACCTGCACGTAAGTAACAATTCACTACTCAAGTAAGTAAAATTACATCTTGTACAAGTGATTAAGCAACTAATAATATTGTAATACCACAATAAAAACATTTTTTAAAATAAGACGTAACGCATCGAAGGTTATAAAGTCGTTGACATTACGCCATCTTTCAATCATAGACTAAAACGTGCAGAGGATCCCATTCAGAATTGGTTGTAGGTAAAAAATTGTGACTGAACATGCATGACAATTCGTTTAATTGCTTTATTTATACCTGTCATTCTTTTTCCATGTACAAATTTTTATGAACGTCAATATGTCACGCGATACGCATTTTAGTAACTGTTTCTGGATATATTTAAGAATAAAACAGTAATTTATTAGAACATGCTTTTTACTTCTCATTTGTCTACATGAATACATATATCTATATAGTGACAGTGACAGCGCGCCCAAAACACAGGTTACGTTCGGAAACAGTAACTAATAACATTCAAATCCCCTCCGGCATTCCGAAAATCTTTTTCGCTTTTAAAAAATCTGAAATTTCGTTGAGCAAGCATACATTGCTTCTAAAAAACAAAAAAAAAAAATAATATAATATTACTCAGTACACCATTTTTGACTATTTTGGGGCTCCGGCAAATTTTAAATTTTCAATAAGGGGTTCCATTGCGATAAAGGCTTAAGAACCGTTGAATTACAGGTTTCAATCACATTTTTAGTGCTTCAGCTTTTTTTCAAAACCTCATTCACTATCTGCCTATTTATTAAGATAATTTCTTTCAATTGATTAAAAAAATGCAGTTAAAAAGTTTTTTTTTTTTTTCGAAAATATCTATTTTGCCAGATGCAAAATGATTACGTTTCGTAGGTAAAATAGCTGTGTCACGTCTGCGGTGTATAATCTATATAGCGTTGACGTCTTGTGACAGTCCGATATTTGAACATATTGTTGACATGAACGAGCGCATCTAGTAAGTACATATACATCAATGGCTGCTAAGCAGACATGACACCCTACTCTTCAGCCTACTCATGACCAGACCATGGCTACTCTGTAATGTGGTCGAAACGTTTTATTTAAAAAAAATACCCTAACCATAAAAAAATCATTTTTAATACCAACTCTTTTTTGCTGACTGTACTTTTATTGACTGTACTTGCATTGTTACCTAAACTACATTTGCATACCAAATTTCAAGTCATTGATGTATATGTACTTACTAGATGCGCTCGTTCATGTCAACAATATGTTCAAATATCGGACTGTCACAAGACGTCAACGCTATATAGATTATACACCGCAGACGTGACACAGCTATTTTACCTACGAAACGTAATCATTTTGCATCTGGCAAAATAGATATTTTCGAAAAAAAAAAAAAACTTTTTAACTGCATTTTTTTAATCAATTGAAAGAAATTATCTTAATAAATAGGCAGATAGTGAATGAGGTTTTGAAAAAAAGCTGAAGCACTAAAAATGTGATTGAAACCTGTAATTCAACGGTTCTTAAGCCTTTATCGCAATGGAACCCCTTATTGAAAATTTAAAATTTGCCGGAGCCCCAAAATAGTCAAAAATGGTGTACTGAGTAATATTATATTATTTTTTTTTTTTGTTTTTTAGAAGCAATGTATGCTTGCTCAACGAAATTTCAGATTTTTTAAAAGCGAAAAAGATTTTCGGAATGCCGGAGGGGATTTGAATGTTATTAGTTACTGTTTCCGAACGTAACCTGTGTTTTGGGCGCGCTGTCACTGTCACTATATAGATATATGTATTCATGTAGACAAATGAGAAGTAAAAAGCATGTTCTAATAAATTACTGTTTTATTCTTAAATATATCCAGAAACAGTTACTAAAATGCGTATCGCGTGACATATTGACGTTCATAAAAATTTGTACATGGAAAAAGAATGACAGGTATAAATAAAGCAATTAAACGAATTGTCATGCATGTTCAGTCACAATTTTTTACCTACAACCAATTCTGAATGGGATCCTCTGCACGTTTTAGTCTATGATTGAAAGATGGCGTAATGTCAACGACTTTATAACCTTCGATGCGTTACGTCTTATTTTAAAAAATGTTTTTATTGTGGTATTACAATATTATTAGTTGCTTAATCACTTGTACAAGATGTAATTTTACTTACTTGAGTAGTGAATTGTTACTTACGTGCAGGTTCACGCCTATATTCGGAGTCTCAATCAAAAACTAGTTCGTCCGCCGCTCATGAATGTCAAAGTCATACTAAAGTCCTTTGCACAGTGCAAGGTGCAAAGCAGTGGAACACAATGAGTGTTCGGATGGCGTAATCTAGTAAGTACATATACATCAATGTTTCAAGTTGATGCTTATTAACCGTTGAAGAGTTCCGTCCTGCGGAGACGATCCTGGCTGGACTGCCAGGATGTCACTACTAGATTATTGTACTGTCACGCAATTTACATAAGTCTTCCAAATTTCAAGTCAATCTGACTGCTGGAAGTTGGTCAAATTTAGCATGCAATATTTTATTACAGACAGGCAGACAACGGGACAGGTGCGTGAAACTAAATTAAAGCTTGTAAAATTGGCTAAATTTGTCAGATGACAGATATTTGACAGATAATAGATATTAAAAACGCCTGCGAAGACACCAATAAAAAAAAATAACGCTGCAAAAACGCTGAATATTCGTCCACGCGTTGCTCTAACCCAATGAAATAAATATTGCACCTACGTAAGTACTTCGTAACTGGCAATGACGGCAGTTTATGCACATTTTAAATATGTGACCCTGCCCATAGGAATGAGGATTAAAACATACAAACTAGGCTCCTACATATTTATAATGTATTGATATACTGACTGTTACCATCGACGTTACCTATCCACGAAGAATTAATATCGTCACTACTTTCCAAAAAATGCACCTAAAAATATTTCTGCAAATTTTTATTCAAATTCGTTGAGTCGTTTTCAAACATTCGTTACAGACATTGAAATGCCAAATTTTTAGGTTTTTTTTCTCTGGGTATATCTTCTATTTTGGATTTTTTTCTCTATGCACGTTTGGTTACTGTACTGCTTATGCTAATGCTTATATTGTAGTAGAAAGTTATTCTAATCTGACGGAAAAAACAACGGATCCGATCTATAGAAATTTGTATAAAATTGTTTTATTTCCTCAGTAGTTCTTACGTATTCTGTTTTTACTTTAAACTTACACATACCTCATACCTTTTTGTTTAAAAACGTAATCTAACTGCTTATAATAAGGATTAAAATACTAACACAGTCATATGTAAATTTGGTGTAGCTACTTATTATTAATTTACGTTGGGGTCAATAAAGCCGGTATGTTTAATTATTCGATTACATTAACATCCTAGTTAACATAATTTACTGTTCGTAGACTGTTTATTTCACTTCGGTGAAGTTATTTTCAGAAACGGCAAAGTTTTCATTAAAGTTTTATATCTATTTATCTATATCTTATATATTGTGTTTTGTATGTATTTATCGTTTGTCTAGCATCCATCACTATTAAAATTATTATCTCTATTTCTGGAAAAAAATAAGTACTTCATTATGACATATGACACACTAAATTGGTGTGGTAGAGTTAAAAAAGGTGTTTTTAAATAATTTCAGCATATTTCAGCAGATGGATTGTCTGACTGAAGATTACTGTAATTTTAACCCAGTCAAATGTTTCTGTACCGACATTGATCAATCTTCAAAGGCATTTTACATTTTGAATCAAAAACTCCACTGTAAGGCACTTACAGAAGTATTCAGTCCAACCATCGACTAAAATTTTCCGGGCTTATTCTAGGAATTCTCATTATTACCGTAACAAAAACACAAAGTAACAATATTTTGTCCCTAGACCTTAGTACAAAGCGGCCTTAAGAACATATCCACTGATAAAGTTTGTAGGTTGTTAAATGTTTATACCTACCCACTTTTGAAGTCGGTAAAATTTTTAAGGATAACCAAAGGTGACATTAAAAATCAAAGTAAGCAGACTAGGTGTCAATGAACTATGAAACTATGACGTCATCTGTTTCAGACAATTATGACCCACGAAAAACATTTCATGTAAAATTGGTGCCCAAGACTTAGAGAAAGACATACAGAGAGATAGAGTCATAACGGTAATTAGCACTCTTCATGCTATTTTTTTCTTCATCAATTCGTCTTCAGAAAATTCAAATATAATGTTAATTTTAAAATTTTATTAGAAACTGTATCGTGTATCTAGGTAGGACCATCTCACATTTGATGAATTACGTTATTATTACTTTGTCAGAGGCGACTGAGGATATAGGTATACCGTAGGCGACAGACTAGCAACCTGTCACTATTGTACCATTTTCGTCAAACTTAAAAACCTAACCTTAGTTTGGGTCCCAAGATACAGGCTCAGGCCTAGTTTGGGATCCACTGTATTTAATAATTGATTTTAACAATGATAAAAGTGGCTCCTAAGCGGTAACGTTTCGTGTGCTCTGAATACCCCATTTGGGAATACAGGCGTGATGTTTGTGTGTGTGTACTTTGTCAGTTGTATGGAATGTGGAGTACTGCCTTTTCGCAACGCAACGTTTAATTTCGCAAACTCTAAAACTGTAAATGTTTTTTCCTGTTGTTTCTAAAATAGGTTGCAAAACGTAACGATGCGAAAGTAATTTTTGAAAATTAAATAATTCAGAATTATAGTTAATCGTTACTAACAGACTTCATTGTAATTCATACTAATATTATAAATGCGAAAGTGTGTGTGTTTGTATGTTTGTCCGTCTTTCACGTCGAAATGGAACGGCGGATCGACGTGATTTTTTGTATAGAGATAGTCTATGGGCTGGAGAGTGACATAGGTTACTTTTATATCCCAAGGGGACAGCGCGCGATAACCGAATTCCACGCGGGCGTAACCGCGGACAAAAGCTAGTAATAAATAAATATACAATACAAGGACTTTTTAATGAATACTGGACTGAGGACTTTTGAACAAATATTACGCAGCAGCGATAGATTGTGACTTCATTTAAAAAAATCCAATTAAAACTTTAACAGTTCAGTCAGACTCACATAATCAGTAGCCCCTTTAACAAGACTGTAATTTCTTGGCTACCTAATATTAGTGATGAATTTGTAATGTCAATAAAAAACTTTTTCGAAAATACATGAGACATGGATGCACAGAAAAACCAGAAAAGAAGACCAGCGCTGGGAATCGAACGCAGATCCTCAGCAATCCGTGCTGCGTGCTATAACCACTACACCACCGCTGGATAGGAGGCTAGACACAAATTTCTCCTATGCATACATAATAATATCTCAGGTTGCTTTTTTCTACTGCGCTACTTAAGCAGCAGTAACAAATAACAAAAAAAAGTAACAAATTTGGAGTTGAAATAAAAAATACAATAGATCAAAAATAACAATCATTAAAAAACTTTTTTTTAATTGAGTTTTCATATAAATTTTGCAGTTCCCATACATAGTTACAACGTCGAGATAATGGATATTTTGTATTACACATCACTATAAATGTTAGGAAAAGCACCAAACTGCCCGCTTGATAACGGGGTAGTATACTAATCAGTTAATCAGCTATGGTAACATAGTGTGTTACCGGTAGCCAGGTTTTTTTAAGGGAGTAACGCTTGAGTAACTTATTTCTGTAATTGAACCATAACTAAAATTCAGACTTTCCGCCGAGTCCGCCTTTGTACTTAGCACTTTCTTTTGTGTGTTATTTTTGTATTTCCTTTTTGTGCATTAAGAGTTTAAACAAACAAACTTTGTTAACTTTGTAACAAAATTATAATTCCCAGCAATATACGGCAAAGTAAAATGACAAGTACATGTAAATGGTAAATGACAGCCGACAGATACTTTGATTATTACTTGGCAATTCACTTTGCTGTACATTGCTGGCTATTATAATTTTGTGAGAAAGTTAACTCAGTCTGAATTATGGTTTATTAATTAAATTAATGTCACAGTTAAGTCACAGAAATACATACGTTACTTTAACCTCCCTTAAAAAAATCCTGGCTGGCGGTAACACACTGTATATTTAATTATTTTCCACTTTGTGACCATATGATAAAACCAGTGTTGGCACCTCAGATATTTTTTTACCCTAACGCTACGCGAATTTACCCTAAATTAGGCACTTTATTTTACGCTACAATTTAAAAAAAAAATGCTAATAAATGCGATTTATTAATAAAGTAGTACCTGAACTACTGCACCATTTCGAAACGTTCTTGGAATGCATCCATAATAGTCTTGGCTTCTACGTCATTTGCAGTATTTTATTGAAACCGTACCTACATTTTATTCGAAAACTTTTCTACCCCAAAAAATACAAAATACCCCAAATTTAGGGTAAAAAACCCTAAGGTAGACACTGGATAAAACCGGAAATAAGCAGATACTGATCTTAACTCACCTTTGCAACACAAAACTTTCACAAAACTGAACTAGTAACGGATTGAACCCTGGACGTGGACACCGGCAGGCACCCACTACTCGTCTGGACGTAGCCGCTGCGCCAACGGTGTTTATAAAACGAACAATCGAAAAATATTTACATATAGGGTGCTCTTTAATATTACGTATGTATAAATGCTTCACACTACATAATGAAGGAACTAACGCAGTACACAAACGTCAAATTCTACCATTCCATCCTACCAATAACAGAAATAAAATGAAATATGAATGGTAATATCAGAAATGCGGTGTGTGTGTGTGTGTGTGTGTGTGTGTGTGTGTGTGTGTGTGTGTGTGTGCGTGTGCGCGCGTGTGTGTGTGTTTATCTGTCTGTGTGTGTGTGTGTGTGTGTGTGTGTGTGTGTGTGTGTGTGTGTGGGTGTGTGTGTGTGGGTGGGTGTGGGTGTGTGTTACGTGAGAAATTAATGAATGAAAAAAGTTTATATAACATACGCATAATAGTTACCTAAACACAAAAGTTACAATAAATAAAGAATGGTTTTTGGAATCGTTTTGTATTTTTTATTTAAACTCCAAATTTTTGTTACTTTTACGGTCATCCCGTAAAACCCATATCGAAAATACAAAATGGGTTCGATTCCCAGCGCTGGCCTTATTTTTCTGGTTTTTCTGTGCATCTATATTTCAGTTTGTATTTTCTTTACAATAAATAGTTGAAATACAAAATATGAAATAAAATAAAGAGGAAAGTGAAGTTTGTTTTTTTTATTTGTTCGTTTGTTTATTACGCTTTTACGCCGTAACGGAGCGACGGATGGTCGTGATTTTTGGCATAGAGACAGTTTATGGACCCGAGAGTGACATAGGCTTCTTTTTATCCCGGAAAAATGCACAGTTCCCGAGGGAACAGCGTGCGATAACCGAATACCACGCGGGCGGAGCCGCAGGCAAAAGCTAGTATTATATAATGTTGTATGTGTGAGTGAAAAGATCCCGCATCAGCATAAATACGGACTCCTGGGATGGAGTCAGCGCTGGTCTTCCTTCCCTTTCACCTACCTACCTTTATGTACGGAATTACATTTGAAATCTACCACGAGCTTTGCGGCTAAGGAAAACATCGTGAGGAAACCTCCACAAACCTGCGAAGCAATTCAATCATGCGTGTGAAGTTCCCAATCCGCACTGGGCCCGCGTGGGACCTATGGCCCAAGCCCTCTCATTCTTAGAGGAGGCCTGTGCCCAGCAGTGGGACGTATATAAGCTGGGATGATGATGATGAAACAAACTTTCCGGCCATAACACTACCGTGAGCCATAACACTACTCACTCATATTAAATATATTTACCGGATAACTCAAGTCTTAAATCGAGTTTAGCTCGACATGTTTCGGGCTAATCCGTAGCCCTTCTTCTTGTTCGATGTTGTTAGTGTTGTGTGCTACCCTACATTTGACAGTTATAATGAAAATGATGATGGAAACGCGGGTAGTTGTGCGCCGGTGCCAGTTTCGTCGGGTAGCCGCGCGAGCAGAGCGGCGGCACGCAGTGCGCGTGTTGCAGCAGCCGCCGAGTCGCGTTGCTCCGAAGAAGAAGGGCTACGGATTAGACCGAAACATGTCGAGCTAAACTCGATTTAAGACGTGAGTTATCCGGGAAATATATTTAAACCTTCCAGCCGCTTAATTCCTTACGTAATGCGTAAATCTCTTAACCACTATTTGATATGTTATTTCCATTAAAAGCTTATTTTCTGAAACAAACAGGATCCAAAGCTAAGCTTCCCTGCGGGCTCCGCGTCACGCACTCCGCGATAACAAATGCCAAGTATAATTTATAGTACCAAAACTTTAAGACACTTACAAGCATCGATGACCTTGAGCAGTGCCACTGTTCAAACACTGAAACACTGCTGTTCTGCTTGAAAGTGAAAAAACAAAATGTTTATTGGGCATATAAACAATGTTATAAAAGCTAAGCTAAGCTAAGCTAATCTAAGTTACTACATTACTAAAGCCAAAAAGGCTGGCAGCTCGGCATTGCTGAGATACATACGGAACCCAGCGCTGATAAAAAAGCTATAAAAAAAATCAATAAAGTCCAGTAACTTTATACTTACATCGGCAGTATGCGTCAAATTCGGTAGTTCTGAATTTTTGCAGACTTGTTTAAAATGTTGGCCTAATGAATAATCCAAGTTTGTGACCTCGAGCGCCGAACGCAACTTTGTCAAAAATCAAAATAACCGCGAAAAAATTGATATTTTTTTTTTTATTATAGTATCATATTGTAGCAAATTTAGTCTTCTTTAAAACGTTCTAAGAAAGTTTTTTCAAACACTAGTCCTTTAGGGTTATAATCGCCAAAATTTGAAAAAAAAATATCGATTTTTTCGCGGTTTTTTCGATTTTTTGACAAAGTTGCGTTCGGTGCTCGAGGTCACAAACTTGGATTATTCATTAGGCCAACATCATTAAAAAGTCCGCAAAAATTCAGAACTACCGGATTTGACGCATACTGCCCCCATACTTTCAGGCGGCAAAGTTACTGGATTAATATTTCTATTAAATCAAAATTATAAAAATCCACGCTGAGTTTTTTCAAAGATAGATGAAAATGAAGGTATATCCAACCAACATTATTTAGTTTTTGTAGAGAATGGATTGGATGGTTTTAATGCTGACGCGTTCTTTAATGCTTTTACAGCCTTTCAAATCACTGAATTAACTATATTTTTAATATATATATTTAACAATACCAACTCACGACTAGGATTTAGGTACATACTAGCCGTTACCCGCGACTCCGCCCGCGTAGAATTCGGTTATCGCTATCCTTCGGGAACTATGCAATTTTAAGGGATAAAAACTATCCTATGTCCTTCTCCGGGACTCAAATTATTTGTGTGTGTGTGTGTGTGTGTGTATTAGTGGGAGAATGCATTTGTTAAGAATTATTTTCTTTTAATGATGTAATTTAAATACTAATTAATACACAATATAAATTGTTTTCGAATAAAAAATAACTGAAACTGAAACTATTTTTTCACAAGTTGGAAATATGAACTACAAGCGTGATTACAATTTACTTATATTACAACAAAATAAATAATTGCATTACCTACGTTTTATTTGAGATTTGAGAATTTTCTAGTTATTTTGAAATAATAAAGTATTTTTTGGTTATGGTATTTTGTGTGTGTGTGTGTGTTGTGTTGTACATTTGGTGTTAGATTATGTCGAGCAAACTTTGCGTGACCGTGAATGACCCCTATCTCACCTGATGTTAAGTGAGAAGCTAAATGTGTATCTCACCGGTTCAGAAACAGCCTTCACTCTAGCCTTGAAGAGTCCTAAATTGTAATAAAAATTAAATAATCAAATAAATTAATTATTTTTTATTGTAATTGTATTGTATTATATGATATGGTAACGGATAACTCACGTCTCAAATAGAGTTTAGCTCGACATGTTTCGGGTTATTTCGAAACCGCGCGAGCAGAGCGGTGGCGCGTAGTGCGCGTGTTGCGGCAGCCGCCGAGTCGCGTGCTCCTTAGAAGAAGGGTTTCGGAATAACCCGAAACATGTCGAGCTAAACTCGATTTAAGACCTGAGTTATCCGTTACCATATCATTTAATATGAGTGAGTCTCACGGTAGTTTCATGTAATTGTATTGTAATTGTTGTTTTTATAGCGGCAACACTTCTTATTGTTATTTATCCTAACCTTAATGCGTCATTGCTGTTATAAATAAATTATTTTCTTTCTTTCTTTCTTTCTTTCTTTCTAATAGTGTTTTAGAAAGAAACACTGGGTAAGGAATACGTTCAAGCCATATTGATTGATGTAAGTAGTCATTTTCACTTCCACTAATTAATGGAATCCATAGAAAGCCTGCTAAAAAAAGTTTTTTTGCTCATGACTAATTTAGTTTTTATTATACTTTTCTAGCACTTGCTACTTTTCTTTTTTTGCAGTGCAAGTTAAAAATATGTACTGTATTTGTTGTATGTGTAGCATTTTTTTGTTTACAAATAAAGATTTCTACTTTACTTTTTACTTATTCATATTAATATTACAAACGTGATGTATGTATGTTCGTGTATTTTTTTATATTCTTAACGCGAAAATATTTTTTAATTATAATATTAAAAAATTCCAAAGCATAAACCACGTTCTTAAATAAGTATGTATATGGGTGGTAAGTTTTTTAAAATAAGCAGCAGTTCAAAACTAACAAAATATTTTTAAATTTCTAATTGAGTCACAAAACTATAAGCGTAATAAACGAAACAAATAACGCGTGTATTTTTAAGAACTTTAACCTTTTTCAGTTCATTGACATCAAAAATGTCAAAAAGCGAGAACCCCCTGTATGTGCCCACAGAAAAGAATTTAAAAAGTTTCATGGTAGTTTAGTGAGAAATATCGGTATTTTTATAATATGTCTAATATTTTTTCAGCCGATCTATTTATTCGCAAAATCTATTCCACTACTTTTTAGGATTCCGGAGCCAAAATGGCAAAAACGGAACCCTTATAGTTTCGCCAAGTCTGTCTGTCTGTCTGTCTGTCTGTCCATCCGCGGCTTTGCTCAGGGACTATCAATGCTAGAAAGCTGCAATTTTGCATGGATATATAAGTAAACTATGCCGACAAAATAGTACAATTAAAAATTCTAAAACAATTTGTTTTAGGGTACCTCCCATAGACGTAAAGTGGCGGTGATTTTTTTTTTCTCATCCGACTCTATAGTGTGGGATATCGTTGGATAGGTATTTTAAAACCATTAGGGGTTTGCTAAAACAATTTTTCCATTCAGGAATCTGTTTGTGAAATATTCAACTTCAAAGTGCAAATTTTCATTAAAATCGAGCGTACCCCCCCTCTAAAATCTAAACCGGTGGGTAGAAAAATTTGAAAAAAATCAGGATGGTAGTCAGTATATCAAACTTCCAAGGAAAACTATAACGGCTAAGTTTGCTTGAGAATTATTAGTGGTTTATGAGTAAATAGCAGCGTAAGGTATAAAATATACCTAAACTTGGAAGATTCCGTATAAAATACGAAATCCTTAGAAAAATATTACTTAATTTTTTCGTAATGGCTACGGAACCCTATCTTGGGCGTGGCCAACCGCTCTTGGCCGGTTTTTTTTATTCGTAAATAGATTACTTAAGTAATCACAAGATAATAATAGTAATACTTACCTCGTTTTAGGTTAGGTTTGGCAAAGACAACGAAGATTGTAAAGTATGTGGTGGAAAGACTGAAATAATAGATATACCACATCATATTAAGTATTAGGGAAGTATGATATCTTCGGTAAACTAATAATTAAACTTAGGCGAGGGATCCACCGTAGGTACCAGGGCGATTTTAAGGTACTACTGCTACACCAGATCATCCAACTCAGGAATGAGGTGGTGAGACAGTGTAATAAGTGCGTAGAGGTGGTAAATTCACGAAAAATCTCTGTAGGTCGAAGTGTATCCTAAAGAAATTCTAGTAATTTTTTTTTCTGCGAACAAACTGTCACGCAGTTTGGCAAATCATTTCTTTAAAAATTTAGGTATTCAGTTTTAAAAAAAATAGTGGTATTTTCGTATGGAACTGTATTATTTAGTGTCAAATGTTAAAACGAAATTAAAAACAGGTACTAAAACTAAAAGGTTACATTTTTAATTTATTTCAATATCATTTTTTTTAATATTTGTTTTCTAGGAATCATCATCATCTCACCCATTAGGGTGCACAAGAGTTTTTTTAAAGAATACTTTAAAGAAATCTCAATTAATTTGGTTTTGAGTATGAGGAAAGTTAGATAGACAAATATACTAGTAGTATTGCCTTTATTTTTGGTTTACCTTGAAAATTATGCATTTTACAGCAATTCTCGTTTAAGGGGATAAGAAAGATAAGAAAATTCCTAGATGTTTCGAATAAAGTCTATTTCCCTCATTTATTCACACTGAACGGTATTATGTGGGAGCATTGTATGTAAACTAAGTATTTTCAGTAGCTCACCTGGATGGGAACCCGTGACCCCACCGCTTACATTACAGCTGAGTCGATAGAAATAGTAAGGTATTTTCAAAATATAATTATTTTCTACGAGTACGTAAACTGAACTGATCTGAGACGTGGGTGCTAACGATGGGCCCCATAAAGGAAGCTCAAAGTCACTCAAAGGGCTATGGAGAGGGTTATGCTCGGGTTTTCTCTGCGGGATAGAATCAGAAATGATGATATCCGCAGTAGAACTACGGTTACTGACATAGCCCGAAGAATTACGAAACTGAAGTGGCAGTGGGCGGGGCACATTGCTCGCAAGACTGATAGCCGATGGGGTCAAAAGGTTCTCGAATGGCGTCCGCGGACCGGGAGACGAGCTGCCGGCCTCCAACAAGATGGAGCGACGACCTGGTTAAGATCGCGGGATCGCTTTGGATGCGAAAAGCACAAGGACTGGTATGAGTGGAGAGCCTTGGGGGAGGCCTATGTCCAGCAGTGGACGTTTTTCGGCTGTCATGATGATGATGATGACGTAAACTCAAATTCTAAATGGTAGACCGGAGATTGCTAGAGATTATGAGCAGTGAAAGTGTTGAGGAGGCTTTTAGTTAGCAGTGCCTTATAGACTTACTAATGTGTACCTGCGGCTTTACACGCGTTAACTATTCGATCTGGTAGTTACCATTGGTATTCTAGGATCTTAAAAAAATCGATTGGGAATTCCCAAAATTAACATTCTGGTTTTCATTGAGGTTGTGTTGACCCTACACCCAGCGGTTGAAAATTCTCGATTTTATCGCTCTCCCCCTGCCTCCTAAAGTGCTTATTATGGAAATAAATAGAAATATAAATATTTTATTCGCTCGTCGCTCGTTAAGTAAAAAATAAGCGGTTGTGTAAGCCAACAAATAAAAATACAAATACTCTTTATTGTACACCAGAAATAATAAGCGATACAGAGAACAGGTACACAGAGAAAATTACAAGGTAAGCAATAGGCGGCCTTATCGCTTAAGAGCGAACCGCTGGTCTTCCGCGGTGGTTTCTGTGGTTTTTATACTAGACTAAATTTAGGATCCTGAATGATTTAGAATCCTAATTTAGGAAAGTGTTATCGCATTTAGTCAAGTAAGAATCCTAAAAAAGTACTTGACTAAACGCGATTAGACTTTTCTAAATTAGGATTCTAAATTTAAGTCAAGTATAATTGCTTTTAAAAATGAGTAGATTACTTATGTAAAATAAATGTTATTAAGAGAAAGTAGCAATAAATAAAGCAGATATCTATGCACGATATTTTAATTTTCGATATTCAAATATGTATTATGTAAACTCTTTATTGTACAAAATAAGTAGGTGAACAAACACAATTGACAAACGTTGAGGTATATGTACAAAGGCGAACTTATCCCTTTAAGGGATCTCTACCAGTCAACCTTTGAGTGGATGAGAGGAGCATTCAGTCAGGGACAAATAAAAATGGAGTTTAAAGAAATAAAATAAGATAGATAGGGAAAGCTGCAATACAATGCTTTAAATAATATAATACACAGATCTTTAAAATAATCCTAACATAAAAATACACTACTATATACAAATATAAGCATGCAAACAAAATATGAATAATACGTAAATATAACAGTACAATAAGCAAAAAAATATAATAGTAATAATAATGAATGTTTTTAAAATAAAACCAATATGTTGACATTTTTTAACTTATCGAAATTTTTACTCATTTATAAGCAATCAACAACGCCTACCAACGAAAAGGCTTCTGAGAAGAGAACTGGACGACTTCTTGAAGTACTGGCCCTCATATACAGCGGACAAAGAGCAGTGGAAGCATCTGGGGGAGGCCTTTGCTCAGCAGTGGGACAGAATAGGCTGATAATAATATATTACGTAACAAAATGTATTAAACTCAAACTCACAACTATTATTGACAGCAAAAACACACTAGGTACATCACAACAAAAACACAGTATAAACATATAAACAGGAGAAGATCGCTGTAGTGTGATGCCAAAAGGACTCAACTCAGCATTATTCATCGAAAGAACTATTCTATTATTTACAGCACTGGCCATAAGGCAAATAAATGTGGCTCATGGATGTCCCAGTAAAGTCACGGGTATTTTTCGAATATTCCAGAATTATTCGATTAAACGTACGTACATTTTAGTTATAGACTTGTATGTAGATTACCACTAATTCATGGTCGTACGTAAAATATTTGCCTAATTTATTCGTATTGTAACTATACACAAAGTAGAGACTAAAATACCAACTGACGATAATTGCTGGGTAGAAAAACGAAACATATTTTCAGACTGCCTAACTGGATTTGAATCCTGTGCTTTACGCGACAGAGGTCATACCAATTTGACAAGTTTGTCATGTTTATAACATGGCGTCTCTGGCATCATCACTATATGGAAGACGTCTTCTTAAAAAGAACATTATTTTCTTTTTTTAGTTGCGAAGGCTTATTATAATGAGTATGTTAGGATTGCGGTAACCTAGTTTATTACTTTTAGTTTATGACATGATTTTAATTAGAATATTAGTGTAATGTATATCCCTTCGGGTGCCAATCGACCGGCTCCCGGTGTTCCTCGAAAAGCCCTCGAAGTGTCGAAACACCGGCTCCTGGATCTATCTCAAAATACTCTTAATTTCGCGAATTCACGGATTATATAAAAAATATGACGAAAAAAAAACTATTTCAATGTTTTACATAAGTTTTACACTGATAGTTAAGCATACAATAGCATATCTGATCAAATAAATATGAATGACATTCAATATCTGTGAATTTAATTAGCAACTCGTTAGAACTGTTTCTGAGGTTCCCAATACAGGTACTTAAATAAATAAATATACAAGAATAGTTCTTAAGATTATTTAATTAAATGGTTCAACTTCCGATAACAACACGAAACACGTACTACATAGCTTTCTAAGTTATATAAAATTAGCATACAGCAACAACTAAAACTGAATAAGGCTAAACCACGTAAAACTACAAATTAAAAATGTCAAGATTTTCTGCCACAGCCATTGACTCCATTGTGATACTAAGTAAACTGTTACTAACGATAATCTAAGTTATTTGAAATAAATGATATTATTATTTACTAGATGTTACCCGCGGCTTCGCACGTGTAAACTAATCGTAAATTCCCCTGGGAGTTCCCAACATATATATCATGGTCTTCATTGAAGTTGTATTAATAGCAACTGTCCAAAATTTCAAAATTCTAAGCCCAGCATTTGTTATTTCGAGATTTTATCCTTATCGTGGGAATATTGGAATAAAAAGTATCCTATGTTTTAATTCATATTACTTATAAAACAACTTCCTGCTAAATGTCATCAAAATCCGTCCAGCCGTTTCAGCGTGAAGAAGTAAGAAACATACTCGCTCACGCACTCACGCACAAAATTTCGCATTTATAATATTAATATTACGTATATTTAATAGGATTATAAAGAGTAAAACTTAGGATTTTTATTTTTTTTATTTTTGGATGTTTGTCACGAATAAAATCAAAAACTACTGGAACTTTCATTTTTGAAATAAAAAAACTTTCAATACTACTACGATTTCAAAAATTCATCCATTATAATAAAGAATGCTAAATTATTCCAAAGTGCCATAGGTTGTATTTATTACCAGAAAAAATTAGGGGTCCGTATTAAAACTTCAATAAAGTAACTTAAAGTGTAAAAAATGTTGCCATACAATATCTTTTATCCCATGCGCTGCGAAAACTATTAATGATAGAACAAAAAAATGTTCTACGATATTAAATAATACATTGATATCTACAAAAAAATTTGCGATACCAGCATATGTCTAACTATAATAGGGATGTTGACACCACCAATCAACTGACGTACTTTTTATGAGCTGTCAAAACACAACTTTCCCATAGAGTTTCAATGGCAATGGCGACTTATGACGTCAAAAGTCGCTATTTGTTCGCCAACTCAATCAACTAACTATTTATTTATTTTTAAGCAACAAAAAAACTAATTTTACAGTAAATAGAAAATTAATCTGGTTTTCAGGGCTAAAATAAAGCGTTTTTAGGGTTCCGGAGCCAAAATGGCAAAAACGAAACCCTTATAGTTTCGCCATGTCTGTCTGTCTGTCTGTCTGTCCGTCCGCGGCTTTGCTCAGGGACTATCAATGCTAGAAAGCTGTAATTTTGCACGGATATATAGGTAAACTATGCCGACAAAATAGTACAATTAAAAATTAAAAAACAATTTTTTTAGGGTACTTCCCATAGACGTAAAGTGGTGGTGATTTTTTTTTCTCATCCAACCCTATAGTGTGGGGTATCGTTGGATAGGTATTTTAAAACATTTCTTACCATTACCATTCCTGTTTACTGATGTATACTTTATTACTGTTATGGCACTCCAGGTCTATACCTTATCATGTCTTAAATGTAAAAGTTTAAATATGTGACTGTTTGTTGCCTTAATAAATTATAAAAAAAAAAAAAACCATTAGGGGTTTGCTAAAACGGTTTTTCGATTCAGTAATTTGTTTGCAAAATATTCAACTTTAAAGTGCAAATTTTCATTAAAATCGAGCGTCCCCTCCCCCCCGCTAAAATCTAAACCGGTGGGTGGAAAAATTTGAAAAGATTCAGGATGGTAGTCAGTATATCAAACTTCCAAGGAAAACTATAACGGCTAAGTTTGCTTGAGAATTATTAGTAGTTTATGAGTAAATAGCAGCGTAAGGTATAAAATATACCTAAACTTGGAAGATTCCGTATAAAATACGAAATCCTTAGAAAAATATTACTTAATTTTTTCGTAATGGCTACGGAACCCTATTTTGGGCGTGTCCGGCACGCTCTTGGCCGGTTTTTTTTTACTAGAGTCGTGCCTTCGAAGTATTTTTTGTAATGGCGTCAACATCCATATCCCTATTGCTATTTTTTTTACGTTTTAAAAGTAGATAGTAGTGCCGACAAAAATTACACCATGTTATCCATTTTGCATCAATCCTTATCCAAATAAATCACTTCATAATCAAGACTGTTTCAATACCTGTAAAATGACTTTATAAATTATTCAAATCGGACGTTCCATTCAAAAAAATAATTATTTATTTAAACCCAAACGTGTTAAAGTATCACAATAAGTAAAGAAGTAGGTAATAACATGGGCTACCAACTCATACAAGATATATTTAGTACTAAAAAACGGCAATAGATGGCACTACCATTAACATCTGTAAAGTATAAAATGTAAATAAGCCGAATTAAGTAGAAATATTGATATTAAAATAAAGAATAGCATATTTTATAAACACAACTTCACATCAACTTTATTTCAACTCCTTAATTTGAAGATAAGAAACATCATAAATAATAAATTGAGAATACGAAAGTATAGGCTACATGTGACTACGTTTCAGCTATGAGGTTTTCGTAGTAGTTTGCAAAAGTAACGCTAGATGGCGTAAAACCGGTATGCGCATGAAGCGGGCTACTATGTAATTCGAAACACGAAGTTCGTGTCGTGCGGTCTCTTTCGCTCTCGTAATAAATAGTATAAGTGTCAGAGGGACCGCACGACACGAACTTCGATTTTCAGAGTAGCCTGCCTATGTGCTGAAGGGCTACTCCGAAACACGACGTTCGAAGTTCGTATCGTGCGATCTCTCTCACACTTATACTATTTAATACGTGAGCGAGAGGGATCGCACGACACGAACTTCAAGTTTCGTAGTAGAGTAGTGACGATATGTAGTTTTAATTTTTTTTTTATTCGACTGGAAGGCAAACGAGCAAGTGGGTCTCCTGGTGGTAAGAGATCACCGACGCCCGTAAACATCTGCAACATCAGGGGTATTGCAGATGCGTTGCCAACCTAGAGGCCTAAGTTGGAATACCTCAAGTGCCAGTAATTTCACCGGCTGTCTTACTCTCCGCGCCGAAACATAACAGTGCAAGCACTGCTGCTTCCCGGCAGGATTAGCGAGCAAGATGGTGGTAGCAATCCGGGCGGACCTTGCACAAGGTCCTACCACCTGCTATTATGCGATTATGCAATTATAGTATATAAATATAAGTGTTGTGTAGTGTATATACTTGGTTTGGTGTTTTTCAAAATCCTCTAATATCTCAGAAACGGTGCGTCCTAGCTCAAAAATAGCCAAATTTTCAACCCCCTCCCAAGCCCACCCCCTACGGGACTACCCCGGACCCAACCCCAAAATTTCACCCCCCCCCCCCCCCCACTTTTAGCACATTGACCAGCCTAACCAGACCCCTGATCCAAGGGTAGCAAAAACTTCCAGGGCCTATAGCTCCGGAACGGGGCTACTCCGAAACACAACGTTCGAAGTTCGTGTCGTGCGATGCGAGTATAAGTGTGAGAGAGATCGCACGATACGAACTTCGAACGTCGTGTTTCGGAGTAGCCCCGTTCCGGAGCTATAGGCCCTGGAAGTTTTTGCTACCCTTGGATCAGGGGTCTGGTTAGGCTGGTCAATGTGCTAAAAGTGGGGGGGGGGGATGAAATTTTGGGGTTGGGTCCGGGGTAGTCCCGTAGGGGGTGGGCTTGGGAGGGGGTTGAAAATTTGGCTATTTTTGAGCTGGGACGCACCGTTTCTGAGATATTAGAGGATTTTGAAAAACACCAAACCAAGTATATACACTACACAACACTTATATTTATATACTATAATTGCATAATCGCATAATAGCAGGTGGTAGGACCTTGTGCAAGGTCCGCCCGGATTGCTACCACCATCTTGCTCGCTAATCCTGCCGGGAAGCAGCAGTGCTTGCACTGTTGTGTTTCGGCGCGGAGAGTAAGACAGCCGGTGAAATTACTGGCACTTGAGGTATTCCAACTTAGGCCTCTAGGTTGGCAACGCATCTGCAATACCCCTGATGTTGCAGATGTTTACGGGCGTCGGTGATCTCTTACCACCAGGAGACCCACTTGCTCGTTTGCCTTCCAGTCGAATAAAAAAAAAATTAAAACTACATATCGTCACTACTCTACTACGAAACTTGAAGTTCGTGTCGTGCGGTCCCTCTGACACTTAAACTATTTAATACGAGAGCGAGAGGGACGGTACGATACGAACTTTGAGTTTCGTAGTATAGCCCTAAGCTGTAGATAATCTATAAACTAAAATGGCTGACAGCGTTTTCAGCAGATTACGAATAGGTTTGGATCTACGAAACCTTGATTGCTTACGCACTGACCAGCGGCCGTGAGTAGGTTATATAACGTAGCGCCATCTACCAACCCTGTCATGTCCTAGTCAAGCTATATATTGGGCTAACAAGCGACACCCGTATCATTAGTGTCTCGCTAGATGGCATATAGGTATCGTGTTATTTGTGTTCTCAGTGGTGCCTTCTATTGTAAAATAAAGAAAAGAAAAATAGCCAGTTGTATAGCCAGTATTAGGGTGATACCGTTTGCTTGTACTAGGTGGTGTCTCTGTATATTATGTTCTCTGTGGTAATAATAACAAATTCATTTAAATAAATGTTTTCACATGTATATATAACTATAAGACTTTGTCCCATTCGGTGTCGAGACCCTTGGTCCGTGGGGTTCTAGTGCTTTAAAACTTTTTAACGAAATTTCTAAAAGGTTAGTGTAGACGTCACAGGTAACCGAAGGCTGGCTTCAAAGAGGAAACGCTGCCAGCATCTTCGGGACCTTGCCTAAGGGGTACTCTTTGGACAATTTGTTTTAGTTTTGGGTTAAATTTTTATTTTATTTTAAGTTATTGTTAGAAAGTTATGTTTAATATTCAATGTGTGTAAACATTAAAAAAAATATATTATTTAGTTTCTTTTATCAATAAAACTATAAGTAGAGTTGTGTCGTCTTGTCATGTCGGTGTGTTTGAGAATGTCCTGAATTTGGATGATTGTCGATGGAAATGGCAGTCTATTCTCCAGGGAATCTTTAAGTAAAGATGTGACTCCTTGAGCCTCTCATCCGTATGGACACGCTCTTATGACTGAGATCTCTGTACTATTACTTTTAGCCAATTCAAAAGATATTACGACTTTAAAAATATTAATCCAATCAAAAAAAGGCAGAGACATAATTAACTTTACATGGCCGTTTTTAGAAAAAAGTGTACCGCGTACTTTTTCTCTCCATTTAAGTATAGTTACTAACATAGTCATATAAGATTATTTTGTTACTAACAAGTCAATGTTATGGACAATGACGATACCTATCCTATATGTGGTCTGAAATAAACATTTTTTTTTTATTTTTTTTTTTAAACCTAACAATTTTTGGATTATTTCTAGTCACGAGCACTATCAATTTAAGCAATAAAAAAAGTGTCCCACTTTTAAATGTCAGCTTTGTGACGCAGTTACCCATACATGTTGTATGGGCCGTCAAAAAACTGACTATATTCGTGAGGTTCGAGTATTTAAGGGCATTAACCTGCACTGCGGTCATAGAAGAGGGACAACTATAGAATGAATAATGTAGTATATTATATTTGTTGATATACGCGTCAGCCAATTAAGTAGATGCGTGTTAATGACATTGTTATTCGTAAAATTGTGAACAACATGAAATAGTTTTCTCGTTACGCAACGCTAATTGTAGATATTTATTTATCGAAAACACAAACTGAAATATAAATGCACAGAAAAACCAGAAAAATAAGACCAGCGCAGGTAATCGAACCCAGATCCTCTGAATTCCGTGTCCCGTGCTATACCGCTACACCACCACTGAACAGTGGTACTCGAGGTGGCATTCGAGCGTTTCAACCGTCTCATTTTTCTGGACACGTTTCTGTAAAAATGGCCGAATATGATACAGTTTTTTATTTATCTGCTAGAAATACAGGAACACTTACAAATAATCGTAAAAACCAGCAAAATCTAGAGCCAATTCGTAAAAAATGTGACCAGATAAATGAGGCGGTTGAAACGCTCGAATATGCCCTTGGCTCACGCCTATAGAAACGCTGTTTATTCTCGCTCAGCGCAGCTCTAGTGGAAACAGACTCAACGACGATTAGGTAAATGAAGCTTTTTTATTGATTCATGCTCAGATCATACGGTTCAGTTCACGTCACTAAAACACATTTCTCCTAACCAATTCCTAACGTATCTCTAGTGGAAACGCAGCCTAAGCCTTTGTTGCCATTGCGGCTCTGCAGGGCTACTACGAAACTCGAAGTTCGTGTCGTGCGGTCCCTCTCGCTCTCGTATTAAATAGTATAAGTGTCAGAGGGACCGCACGACACGAACTTCGACTTTCGAGTTTCGTAGTAGCCCTGCTGCGCAGAGATTATAATATGAAATAATTATACTGAAACTATAATATTGTAAATGCGAAAGTTTGTATGTTTGTTCCTTCTTCACGCTGTAACAGCTGGATGGATTTGAATAATATCGATACCGGAAATCTCAATTGGCGTAAAGGACATTTTAAGACTTTACAGTACAAGCAAAAAACGTTCACTTTATTGAAAAAAAAAATTATAACTCATCTGTTTATTATTGCATAAAAATAATGTTAAGGGAGATTATAGTTTTTTTTATCTCTTCTATCAGATAGCATTATAATTTTTATTGGAAAAAGCATATTTACGGAGATAATGTCTTTTACTACCCCCAATTTTAGATGTTGTGTTCTTTACGCCTGTTGATAACGTGACTTTCAAAATATAACCTTCAGTCGTACAGGTCCCTTTAGCAAAATAAAAGGGCATTATTACTGTCGTAAGAGAAGGAAATTGACAGAAAACGGGGTATAAAGAACATAAAATGGTACAAATTTAGATTGAAATAATTAAAATGGGTTGTAATTCATGGAAAAAATGCAACACTTTTATTCATTACTGTAAGATTTTTATTATTCTAAGTGCAAAACTGTTTTTTAGTTTACCAAAAATAGGCCTTATACCTGTAATCACACATCAAATTTTAGTTTTGTAGTTAATAATCAATATTTATAATAAAGTTTCTTAAGTAAAATATCTAAACACGTAGGGCCGTGTTGCACGACACGACATTTTTTTTTTTTATTATAAGTTTAGTTTAGTTTTAAGTTAGTTTCTAGATAAGGTCCTCACTGAAAATCAGCGCCACTGCTTGCCGTGGCATTATGCTGAGTAGGGACCTGTTTAGCGTCATGTATGTCTTTTATTTGTTCTGTTTTTATTTATGGCGTTAAATAAATGTATTTTCTTTCTTTCTTTCTTTAACCCCTTTCAAAATGGAATAGTAACATTTAAATGACACTTTGTAGGTAGTTTAACTTTAGTTTGCTTTATTTTTACAAGTACTTTAGTTCTAATTATAATTTTTCCACCATAAAAGATATAATTATTAATTTTTCTTTCCACTTGGAAAATAGGATAAGTATTTAGTTTAATATTTAACCACCTATTTACATGCATTTTAAAAACAAAACTTAATATAATAAGTAATCTATTCATAATCAAATATGAAACACTGTAGCGAATCTTTACAACAACATAGTGAGTAATGAAAATAATGAAAAATTCAATAGGTAAGAAAATAATTTACAAAATTGTGTGTATGGTTTAGCAAAAACAGACCATTATACCTGCATCAAAAATATTTTTGTAGCATAATTATCAGTCAAAAATCAACATCTTATAATTTTTTCAAACAACTAAATAAACAAGACCTTTAATATTAAATAGAAACTTAAGTACAAGAGGTATCGATCTCTTAATTTTAATTTCTTCTTTTTATATCAGTAAGTATTTTAGTTATAATAATATTTTTTCCATTATCATGAAATATTTAAGTATTTTATCAATGTCTCCTTCTACTTATAAAATTGTATTTAGCACTGTTATTCGCTATTCTCTTGTTGTTTAATATACAAGTATTTTAGATGAACTAAAATTATAATCAAAGTAAACTAGGCAACATTGTAATTAATCTTTTGGATGACATACTTAAGGTGACCGTCTCATTAATATAATTAATACTTAATCAAATCTTAAGAAAACTTTTAAAATCGCACATAAGTAGTTAGTAGATTTTTTTGGTTCGGCATTGTGTAGACTACTTGTCACAAAGTGAACTTAGTTACAGCCTCAGAATAACGTAAAAAACATAGCAAAACTGCATACAAAAAATCGCGCGGAGCGGCGGCGGCGCAGGTGGACGGCATGAACCTGTTTGTTTACGTTTGTTCGCTTAGCTAGCCCTTACCCCGCCGCCACGCTCCCCGCTCGTGCCCTACGTACACCGCTCCACGTCGTATGATGTCTCTGATATTATTGCGATCCATTATTACGTTATAATTTATATATAGCGTACTCTGTCTCACACAGTATCTAATATGAACTACGAGTAAAATCATCAAAGTAGCAACAAAGCTTGGGTTGTAAAGTCATTTAAGGACATCATTTTAGTCATTTTAATTATTTATTTCCATATTAGCTTGGGTTGTAAAGTCATTTAAGGACATCATTTTAGTCATTTTAATTATTTACTCCCATATTTTTTATGAGTTGTAACAGTCTTTTAGATCTTAATGGACACACGTAAGTAGCATATAAATTACGTCAAAAGTAAACTAGATAGTAAAGGACATCAAAACAGAGAAATCTCTTTACACCCAGATACACTATGTAAATAAAGGTTTACGTCCAAGCAAAGTTTATAAAATGTCCTTTAAATCATTTTTTTCATAAATAATCTTGAATAAGTTGTCCAAAATGAAAGTGGTAAAGGTCAATTTTTTAATCGTAGCGTTGCTTGGAATATACCATTCGATAGAGAAAAAAAAGCTGTATACGATGGTACTTAAAACTCATTTTCGCATTTTTGTCCTTTACGCCATTTGAGATTTCCGGTATCGATATTTGACAAAAAGTTAGTTTATAACCTGCATTAAGACAAAGAATACTATCCCAATATTTTTACGGGATAGGGATAAAATCTTGTAATAAACTGCTGGGTTAGAGTCATGGGTATTTAGGTAGCTGGACATCTGGAATAACACGTAGGCTACTTTTTATCCCGATATTCCCACAGGATAGGAAAAAAATCTTGAAATTTCAACCGCTGGGTTTCAGTCTTGAAATTTTGGACAGTTTTTCTTAACATAACCTCAATGAAGACCACGATATAAATTTTGGGAATTCCCAGGAGTACTTTATAAAATCCCGGAATTCCAATTGTGACTACCAGATCGAATAGTTTACGCGTGCGAAGCCGCGGGTAAACTCTACTTATTTTATATTATTTACACCAGGGTCCAAATCGGCTGGCATACCTACTTATTGAAAGTCCGAATGTAATTTTTGACAGAATGATCGTTTGTCATAACTCTTTATTCTCTGAATCCAATGATTGGTTAGAATTCTTATAAAATAAACCTAACCTAACCTATAGTTTTCTATAGGATGACCATTTAAAATTTTTAGAAAAATATAAAGTTTCAGTGCGGATAAAATTCGAACAAACGATGATTCGGACAAAAATTGCGGCATGACTAACAAAGAGTAGCGAACTTTGGCGCTCCCTTACACCAAGCTCTACCGACTTCCTTTAAATACCTGTTCCAAGTCAAATGCTCCTGTTATTTTCGTTATTTCATCGTTGAATATTACAAAGTTATCTTCACTCAAGTAGAAACGCTTCCGCGTAGTCGGTTAGGTACCTTAAAAATGGTAGCTAGAATTTCATGAGATGTTGGCATCCAGGAAAATATGAAATACCCTATTTCAGCGAGTTATTTTAGGAACTACTGTTTCCATTATACCACTACACGCCTTTTAGACGTCTAAAGCGAAATCCAAGATTTTTGAAACGAAAGCTTTTCAGGACTGGGCCAGGGGCTACTATGAATTCGAAAATCGAAGTTTGTATCGTACTCTCCCTCTCACTCTTGTATTAAGTAATACCGGGTGTGGCCTGTAAAATGAGCAAAAAATTAAAACATAGATCAAACTTGTCAAAATAAACAACATTAGTTCAGCGACTTTTAAAAATAATTAGATTTTTTATTTATTCACTTTTATGTCAACTCGAAGAAGCAATGTAAAGCAAAATGCTTGATGTTTGTAGGGTGACAGGCGACGTCAGTTTTGTTCTAGGATGGCGTACATTGATAGCAGTATTTAATTTGTATGAAAAAAGGAAAATTCAAAGACTTCATTATTTTTAAAAGTCGCTGAACTAATTTTGTTCAGTTTGTCGAGGACGATCTATGTTTTAATTATTTGCTCGTATTACAGGCTACACCCGGTATAAACGTCAGAGGGACGGAAAGATAGGTACGAAGTATTTTGCACTTCGTGTATTTCGGAAGCAGTGTAAAATGTAAGTAACTTATGTTACGCTGCTCACAACCCAAAAGTATACATGCCACGACACTGCTCGAAAATGTGGCCATAACCTAAATCTAGGGCAGAAGCACCGTTTGTGGCCAGTTGGCCACTGTACCGTTTATGGCCATTTATTTATTTATTATTTATTTATTTATTACATACACACGACTGTCATTACAGGTTTATGTATCCTAATTCAACAGTGTGGATTTTTACTAATTATATAGGTACTTACTTACTAAATTACATATTATAACACAAAACATGCAGTGTGGTTTTTGTGAATTCGTTCAGAGAACAAGAGAAAAGATCAACCTCGATCGCTACCCGATTAAGTGTTCGGAGCGCGCGCGTGAATGGCGCCTGGCGCAGGAGTTGCGTGCGAGCATGCGGCTCGGCGAGCAGGCTCGGCCGCCGCCGCCGCCACACGTACCGCGGCGGCGCGCTTAAGCAAACCCTCGCCAGAACTTCAGGATTGCACAACTTACCTCGTAACAACTTAAATATATACGAGGCCAAACCTAATTCCCTTCTTACTTCTAATTTATTGTTTAAATATACGTTTGATCACATTAAATTTAATGATATTGTAACAGATAACTCATGTCTCAAATCGAGTTTAGCTCGAAATGTTTCGGGCTATTTCGTAGCCCTTCTTCAATAATATGAGTGAGTCTCACGGTAGTTTCATGTTCAAAATATACGTTTGAAATAAAATTATATTAATAAATCATTATTAACTTTTTTTCGTTTCAGTATGAACTTTAGACAACTCACTAAATATTATTTTAATACCATAACTTTTTATATATGACTGCAAATGTCAACTGGCCAAAAACGGGCTTAAAGTGGCAAAAAACCGGTACTTCTGCCCTAGTATCCAAAATTACATACATACATACATAAAATCACGCCTTTTCCCAACGGGATAGGCAGAGACTATACATCCTTCCACTTGCTACGATTCTGGCATACAAATCTCGCTTCTTCTATATTCATCAATCTTTTCATGCATGCACGTCGGTTTATAGTAGGTACTCCTGACCCGACCTTTCTTCAGAATGTCCCTAATTTGATCCTACACAAAATCAAATTTGATCGTATACAAAATTGCTTATAAATATTTGTACATTTAACGGCTAACTCGTTAACGGAACACTTCGAATTCTCGTATTGTAATGGAAACAGTTGTCAAGGTACACCCACGTTGCTCGGAACTTAGATCGGTAGAGATACAACACACCGCCAGATAAACCTAATGGGGTGCTCTTTGGGAAACATGCTGATATCAAACTACGAGGTGACGCCCTTTACAGCGCCTAGCGACGGCTTGTGTTCCCTGCTGCTGAAGAATATGAAACAGCGAAGATATTCTCCGGGATATGAAGAAAATGCGCATGTCATAAGGTGCTTTTATGGCAACCAGTAAAGGAAGATGGTACCAACCTAAGAAATCTAAATAAAGATGTCTTTTCGGCGAAATATTACTCCCAAATGTTTCATTTGCCAAACTGTTCCATTTCACAACTTTCAATTTTCTCTGAAAAATAGTATGAAACAGAGGCCGTATTGCCAAACGTTTCTGATGCTTGCGATCGCAATCAAATGACAGATTTCGAATAAAAAAACTGTTAGATATTTGATTGCGATCGCGAGCGTCAGAAACGTTAGTCAATACGGCCTGTAATGTACCTAAATAAAACGTAATCCGTGAGCTTTTAGAAAACCCTTCGGGTTTCGGGGAAAATCGGAAGGATTCGTTAGTAAAAAATGACAATTGTCTTTGTGACTCACAGTGACTCAGTAGCAATCCATCACGCGTAGAGTGCACTCGTTTTGTTTTCATTGATTTATATAGAGTAGTTAAAACCACCACTTAGGTACATATATTTATTTAGGTAGTTTGTTATTTTTCGGAAATTGATTTCCATGGCGAGTCAACTTAAGCAGGGTATTTCTGTAAATAGCCAATCACTGGAAATTGTTTACAATGTATTTATAAATATTTTGTATATAAGTTGAAATTTTTAAGAAAAAAGTTGGTCGTAAATATTTTTTTCTACTCCAATACTGTTATCTGTGACTTACTTAATCACCAACGCTAATATAAGAACATAATTAACAAGACTCTGGCAAAATCTATAGTCTATTCCCCATAACAGCACTGTATCGTAATGTTGCTAAAACGATACTGCGGCCACTTACTTTTTTTTTAATTCGTCCGTTTTGACAAGCCAAAGTGCAGCCACTTACTTGGTTTTAATATAGAACAAAAACTTTCCGAACATAATTCATAGCTGCCAACATAAGTAACACATATTTTTTTCAAAATAGTCTCTAGCAAGTTACGTCAATTAAAAACAAAGTTCACCATAGACAACTTTTGACATTTAAAAATTTTCCCGCCATTATTGTTTGCCTTAATATTTTAGTATGAGTAAAGTTTTAAAAGATAGAAACTAGTGATTTTTAGCAAGTTTACGTGAAACTTATTAAACATGGATGCAGATGAAAATATTATTTCTACGCCCGAAGAAATATCCGCAGCAGCCCAAGTAGTGACTGAAAGTTTGTTGCCTTCTAAATCACGGCACCTATATGCCAAATCCTACAAAAATTTCATGTCGTGGAGATTAGAACACCAGATCTCGTCATTTTCGGAGAACGTATTACTAGCGTATTTCCAAAATTTTATTGGAAAATTTAAGCCATCTTCACTAAGTGGGTGGAATATTCCAAATTAAAGTCGACGCTTAGTATATACCACCAAACTAACATATCAAAATATTATTGAAACGAAGATCTGAAGGTTTTAATGCAAAGAAAGCGAAAACTTTTTCTCCGGACGACTTAAGGAAATTCATCGATGAAGCACCAGATCAAATCTATCTTTTCAACAAGGTACGTAATTGTTTCAAAAATATTTTTGAGCGAGACATGTATTTACTGTTTATTTGATAAATATTGCAGTTTTTCTTATGAAGCAAAGTTTGTATTTAATTTGATTATAATAATCTTCCAATTTCTCTTTTTGTTACAGGTTGCGGTAATATTTGGGATCATGGGTGCTTGTCGCAGACAAGAGCTGAATAATTTAAAAATAGATGCTCATGATACGCTGGTAGTACATATTGTGATGAACACGAAAAACAGAATCGATCGGACTCTTTTATTATATTAAATTTTTCTTTCTCTAATTTTATGTTTTATTTATTAAGTAGGTAGTCGTAGAAAAAGTATTGTATGCAACGTTGTATAAATAAGTCAAAAAAAGCTCGTGGCGTTTTTTCTTACGATGTTCGCTTCGCTCACATCGTAACTTACGCCACTCACATTTTTTGACCCCTATTATACAACTGTTGCATAAAGTACTATAATAAGGTACAAGACTGAGTTATAGAAGCAACGGGGATTTTGAAAAGTACAAAAAAGTAAAGTAAAGTAAAGTAAAAGTAAAGTATTAAAAATATATAAAAGGAATGCAGACCAAAAAAATTCATTTGACATACCCAAGAGAAGTAGATACAGTATAACAACAGCTCAATATACTTCCAAACAAAAGTGGTGTGTTAAGGCGGAGTGTTCTCAATTTAAATTGACGATGGAAGAATTCGAAAATGCTGATTTTGTTTTATTTGTATCACGACAAAAAGTCATATTGTATTAAAATTAGAAAAAGATAAAGAAGCGTAATATTATTACAGTAAGGTTTATTTTGTTATGATGGTTAATCTTTACATAACTTTTTACGGTAACTTTGAAAAGTTTTGCAAGTTGATAACAGAACTGAACCGCATATCAGGATCGCGTGTCATCGTCTATAGTCTATACCCGAAGCATGCTTATAAAATCCGAAGGTTCTTTTAAGATCTCACGGAGTGTACCTAACGTAAATCACCGCAATGTAAATAACAACGTACCTAGGAATTTTTGTTTCAGGTATTATTAGTTCTGCCTCCATGTGAAAGCAGTACAACACATATCTCTATTTCTCTATTCTATTCACACGCATACAACAACTCCTTTTTTTCTGCTTACAATACACATAAGAAGAAGAAGAAGAAGACTAATTTATTTGCCAACATGAACAATAAAGGATATATACATTAATAATATTGTAAATCTGTTTTTAAAAAAAATATTTTATATTGTTATAAATAAATTTCTACTTCATTTTATAAAGGATAGGTACACAGAATACAAATAAACAATAAACTAATATAGTACTTATGTGTTTGCCAGTCCCTTGCACTGTGTGATAAAAGGAACAGCCCTGAAAGCATGTTAACAATACTCCATTTAATTTAAGATTGGAATTAACGGTCAATATGTAACACACATTTCTCGGTATTTTGAGCACAAATGGACTAAAAATACCTATTTGTACAATTGTACATTTATTAGCGGTTATTATTATGTTTTTACTAAAGAAGTTAACACAATTTTAAATAGTTTCGTTGTTTCATTTCAAAACGTGTGCAAATTTTGCCGTTAAGTTTCAAATGTTAAAATAAATGGAGTGTACCATTTATCTTAAAAAAAGAAGAGTTTCTGAAAAAAAAAACCATGTGCTTGAACGATCACTTTTACTTAATAAACTCTAAGTAATATGAAAACATTATTTATACGCACTGTGAGGCGGCTCAGCGTTTTATGAAGCGCCATAAATTTGTTCTGAGACGCAGAACACGGCGGCTTGGCGAAAATAACCTCTTAAACCTGAATCGCAATTATTAGCGGTACGCAATTAGTTGGAAAACGAGCGGTTTTTAGCAGCGTTTTTTTTCCAATTTTTCTCGTAATTGGGTAGGTAACCGAGTTTCTCTTGGAGTTTTTTTTCTGCTTAATTATGTTTTTTCTCAGAATAGATACAAAAGATAAAGTTGAAAAGTAAAACGTAAACTTAATAAATATAAAAACATAGAAAATAAGAACACTAAAAATCATATTATTGTTTTCAAGTCCAACAATATGTCGCTAGATTATTGCGCTCACATCGATTCCATGTTTTTGAAATTACCGATCTTATTGTGCGTGAAATGAGAGGAAAAAAAACACACAAAAAATTTAAAACACATATTTCTAGAGACACAACTTAGCTAAACTGAGTGTTCATCCCAGAAAGCCTTAATAGCAAATTTCGACGAATAAAATCGGAATAATAATGGAGGCCTCTTCTATCCTTTGGTGATGGCCTGAGATTCACCAATAGTTTCCACCAGGAGAGTTACCTAAATAGTTGGGTAGAGCGCTAGGCGGCTCGCAGCGCTATTTTTACAACGACGAGTTAAAAAGGGTCACACTGAAAACCAGCGCTGCGGCTTGCTGTGGCAATTCGCTGAGCATGGCCCTTTCTACTTCTTTCGGCACAGTATTTTTATCTCCTCTTTCTCCCTGTTTAATATGTAAGATTATATATATGGTTGTCTGTTTTTTTTGCCATATTTTTTTTTTGTTAATTATGACGAATTTCGGTAAATAAATTTGTTATTCCTTTCTTACTTTCTTTCTGTTTACTGCAATTGCGCAACACATAAGCTGTTTTTCATTTTAATATTCCCACGGAATCAGAATGTATGCATGTGAAATTCCAAAATGTCAACCACTAAAGTTTGCAGAGATACGAACATAGGATAGTTTTTACCATGGAAAATAGCCTCGCTCTTGCGGGACAACAATAAAAGAATTCCTCACAAAGTAATGGGTACATATTATTGTAAATGTGTGTCTTCTGAGTTAGTGAACAAATGTTTTCTTTCTTTCTTCTTTCTATTATGGAGGCTAATTCCTATTCCGCTTTTTCTCAGCGCAGTGCGTACCTAATAACCGTCTACGCACAGTTTCTTCCGTTTTACACGTTTAATTAAAACCAAGCCCGACCATTCTTAATGCCAGTTACGCTGATATTGTCAAACTTGAATTCCTACCGGGGAGATTTACGTGGTTTTTAAAATTTTCGCGAATATTTTATGATATTTTTAGGGGATGTTTCACTAAGCCTTGGATTTTATGGTGGCGTTCCGTGAAGTAAGGGATGTAAGGGACGTTTTACTGATAATTTTAAACTTATCTAACCATTTCCCGCGACTTTCTATAGATTACATTATTACTCGTAGTTTATGGGTACTATACTATTCAACTATTACTCTTTATACTATTCGATGTTATTTTTTTTTTCTTTCCATCTGATGTATTTTTTAGTGTATCGAATATGTGTAAATAAATGTTTCTTTCTCTCTCTCTAAAAAACCTATAAAAATCTTTTTTTAGTAAAATATTGACTTTCCTTGGAGTCCAAATAAAAGTAACACCAATATTATAATAGGTACATGAAATATTGGCACACCCACCAATACCCCGATACTACCAATACTCGAGTAGCAAGTAATCTCGTGTGATATTGTTTCTTTTCCTCAGTCATTATATATATATATACCTCTGTTATTTGTGTCTCTGCTTACTATGTTATAATAGTGTTCAATAAAAAGTGATTGTTTTGTGTTGTAAAATAGAACGGTCTAAGAAAGTCTAAGTCATATCTAAGTCTTAATTATTTGCTTTGCCGAGTCCTTTACCTCTTCACAAATTAGGTACATATGTTTTATCTGTTTCTTTCATCGTATTTTGTTATGTTATATTTTTGGCTTTGTGAATAAATATTCTTTTATTTTTTATTTTTTTAAGTAAATTATTTCCTACCAGATACCAAAATTGCAAATCGTAATATCTGCCGAAAGACGTCCATTGTTGGACAAATGCAAATGAGTTCCACAACGGTCGTTTCATGCGCTGTCCGCATCCAACTGCTTCCTGCGACCTTTGCCAGATCGTCGCCGTCTTGCTGGTCGAAAATTGCAAAATTCTAGCGAAATTCCTGTGGAATGAAAAATTTTCACGCGGTATGACAGATAAATAGTACATTGGACAAAAAAGAGCATAAAGCGAGGCATTTTACCCGAGGAGTTCATATGGTGGATAGACATGTCGAGGGGAAAATGGGTTTAATGCTCGAGTTTTACACTCTGCTTTCCACTTCGATGGTAAAGAAATGAGATCATCAACAGTGGAAACAAGGATTCACTTTCTATATACTTACTTTTATTTTTTTTATGCATTATTATAATAATTCATTTTTTTATTTTTCTTTTTTAAGTTTTTTATCAATTAAAAATTATTTAAAAAATATACAGAAACAAATTGCTTGTGGCTGTTGACACCTGATTACTTGGTCTTAGGCTGGTCTTATACGAAGATTTTATTTTATGCACTAGAGCATAAAAAGTCATTTTATGTCGCCTAGATACAGCATAAACATGAACTTTAGGTACGAGCATGAGAAGTGAAACCAATTTTTAATAGGATTACATTTTAGGCAGAATGCAAGAGAAAAACCAAATATTTTTAGTGTATAATGGTACTAAGGTAGGTACTTACTGTTTTTAGGGTTCCGTACACAAAGGGTGCCGAGGGTTTTTTTATTTGGAATCAGGTTTTTCTAGCGATGGTTTTTAGACATGTTTCAACAAAATGGGTTCAGCTGTTTTTGAGATACTGAACTTAGAAGTGACAAAGTCGGGGGTTTTCCAACTTTTTGTTGGCTAGGTTATCTAACATTAAAATAAGCATTTTCGTAATATTGCATTGCTTTATATTAAAGTTAAATAACTACAGGAAACGATTTAAAAACCATTTACCACGACATGGTTTTCAATTAATTAATTTAAAAAATCAGCTGAAAATCAGCGCTGTGCCAGTCAGGGCAGCCTGTGGAACCCTAACTCACAGCATACGCTGAGTATAGATAATTCCACTTTAGTTGAGGTGAATGATTACACACACAGCTACATGAAGTACTCATTGCAAAAAAGTAAATGAATGAAATGAGTGAGTGAATGTAAACAAAAACGCTTATACGCTTATATGTGAATACAATTTTAAAAGCTACATAAATAAAGACAATGCAATTCACTACTTATTCTCTTTCACTTCTACGATTAATATTATATTCATGTACCTACCTACGCAAATGTGACCTTTATTTGAATTAATGTAAATAAAATTAATCAGAATGTTGCATTTTCTGTTTTATTTAAAGTCGACGAAATGCTCTATATAATTCTTAACAAAAGAGGTTAAATAAACTTTTTGGTCTATCTTGCAATTCGCTGTTGAGCTTGCTATCGGTACAATAAAGGAACAGTAATTTCAAAATCTCGCTGTCATTACACGACAATGTTGTTGTGTGCGTGACCTCAACTAAGATGAAACTAGGTATACATCCCCTTTGCCACAGCAAATGTTAGCGTTTAGTTAGTTTGTAATTAAATTTTTACAATAAATGATATCTTATCTTATCTTATCTTAATGATATATTGTAAATAATATTCAGCCCCAATTTTACACTTTTGATCATTTTATATTCCTATTAACGTCCTTAACTACCAACGAACGATGTAAATAGAGACTTATATCATAAAGAGCAGCGAAAATTGTTTAAATTTGCCTCCTTGCGGTTTCTTTAGTATCGTAAAATAATCTCTCTAATTATGGCGCCATTTTCTCGCGCCATAACGGACCTTATCAACATCTGAGGAGCATGCCGGGAAAATGCCCGGCCGTGTTCAGAAATATATGGAAATAAAAGCGAGGAAATGAGGTTGTTCGTGTTTTTTTCCTATATTTTCCAAGCTTAAAACGCCCTAATATCACTGCTCTTTTTTATTAATTTTAGAGTGTCATTAACAAATAATATGTGAACCTTTTCGTATTTAATCAATTTCTCTAACCTTTCAAAAATATGTTGACCACAGACTCTTATTTCGACGTAATAAGGCCGTGGTAAACATTTTCGAGTAGTTCGAATAGATATTTCCACTTGATTGTACATGATTCAGTTTCTTAGGCGACCAGATGGCCCAGTGGTTAGAGAACCTGACTACGAAGCTTGAGGTTCCGGGTTCGATTCCCGTGTCGGGGCAGTCATTATTGTATGAAAAATACCAATGTCTGTTCTCGGGTCTTGGGTGTTTAATATGTATTTAAGTATGTATCTATGTATATAATTATATGTATCCGTGGCTTAATAGGTACCCATAACACAAGCTTTGCTAACCTTACTTTAGGACTAGGTCAATTGGTGTGAATTGTGTCCTGTGATATTTATTGTATTGTACTTATTGTATTGTAAAACTCTTTATTGTACATAAAAACACATGAAAATAACAGAACACAGGATAATAAGATGCACATAGGCGAACTTATCCCTTAAAGGGATCTCTTCCAGTTAGTTAGTGCTAGTTCACTCGTATTATTTATTTATTTTATTTGACTGTAAGTCTGAACGTCATGACGTCATCTCGACTGAATATTTTCCTTGAAATATCTTTACAGAAAAGACGAAAAGTTCTCGAGTGGAGGCCGCGGATCGGCAAGCGCCGCGTAGGACGTCCACCAACGAGATGGACGGATGACCTGGTTAAAGCCGCAGGTTCACGGTGGATGCAGGCCGCTGCCAGTAGCAACTGGAGGTCTATGGGGAAGGCCTATGTCCAGCAGTGGACGTCCTACGGCTGAGATGATCTTTACAGAGTTGTCCTTTTGAACTTGCTCGACCCATGACCGAAATATGGATCCATTTCCTAGCATTTTGTACATGTGTTGGAGACTTTTGTTCTATTATCATCATTCGTAAAACCAGGTGACCATAAATTTCGCAGCAAATATATCGTTTTCCGCTAATCCGGCATTAACTACAAAGCGTTGTCACGCTCCGCTCGATAAATCACTATGAACGGACTCACCCTCTATAATGACTGCGATATAACAATTGCTTTCGCTATACTAGCTGTTTCACGCTACTTAGTTTAGGTCTAACAAAAACTTTACGAATATACACTTGACTCTTTTGTCAGTCCCTAATTAAATAATATCAACCGTGGCTAATACGCCACAATACTTTACATAGCATATTTGGGCCAATCAATTTTTTTACCGACACTAATCTGTCCGCGGCATTTTTCAAATAATTGCAGATTTTTGTAAGTAAACATGTTTTTTCTGTAATTTAATAGATGGTGTAAGTACATGAATATGTACATGCCATCCTTAGTAAGTTCAACCTATGAAACCGTGAAATATCTTGTTGGAAGTACGATCTTTTGGAAACGCCAGAGACAATTTTTGTAACGCAGGAGACACCAAAAGTGTCGATAAAATAGTTGATTAATCCATTTATCAGATTATAACAAACACATTATGTATCCTTAAAAGCTATAACTTATGATACAAGGCTACAAGCTAACATATTTGATCTCATTTCATATTTTAGTGCCATTTAATAGAATTTTTAATAACTTCTATGTGTAAATTACGTTTCTATAAAAGCTGGGATTTTTAGACGCTAATATAACCCCATGTGGGGTGAAAAGCGTCTTTTACTGATATTATGTGATGGGATTAGTAGGAATGATTTAAATCGAGATAATTTTATAAAAGCACACATGTTAAAGTTAATTATTATGTTGTACGCTAAATTCCAGCTTTAGTTTAGAGTAATTAGTTAAACAAAAATGTTCAGTGCTATAGCATCTACTTGACCTCGTTGGCGGATTACTCCAAAAAACAGAGCTAGGCCACGACATCTTATGATCATTTTTTGTACTTTTAGTGCCAAAGCCTTTTGAAAAATGGCGTGAGTAGTTCTAAAGGATATTTTTTTTATGATAATTGGAATGGACGGACATATTAACCCCGTAGACGACATAGAAAGAAAGAAAGAAAGAAAGAAAGAAAGAAAGAAAGAAGACATTTATTCACTAACACAAAAGACACACATATACAGCAAAATTTACACAAAAGAACCAAAAAAATAATAAAGAAATAAAAATAATAAATCGCACATGAAATATATACACAACTTTGTGTGTCCCCGCGAAAGTGAAACATAACCCCTAAGTACATAGCCCCTTGGGTTGGGGACTCCTTTGTAAGCAATCGGAATTTTGAACTCCAACGTAACGTGTCAAAAGAAGTCACACATTAAAAACAATCGGCTGCCAACCCAAGAATTTCCCGCCAAATCGCGCGAAGCCAAATAAACTATGTTAAGTACGGCTTAACCGTCCGAAAAACTGCTGCTCTCGCAAACAAATCACGTTGCCTCTCTTTCCCTCCCGCAAATCCCAAGGAGCCATAAATAATAATAACTGTGACATCGCAAGGATCGAGGAGCTTAGCGGTTGCAGCTTGTATTATTCTTATAGTCTTCATAAAACTGAATGGTTTTTTTTTCAGGTCACGAGTGGCACTTCGCCAGCTAAGCAAAGGGGCATTTATTACAGGAGATAGTCCATCCATCCCAGCCTATATACGTCCTACTGCTGGGCACAGGGCTCCTCTCAGAACAAGAGGGCTTGGGCCATAGTTCCCACGCGGGCCCAGTGCGGATTCGGAACTTCACATGCACCGTTTAATTGCTTCGCAGGTTTGTACAGGGTTTTCTCACGATGTTTTCCTTCACCGCAAAGCTCACAGGAGATAGTCACTTGCATTTCATTGTCAAACAATATCAATAATATTGTTGCTTTAAAAACTGAACAACACGTTTTAAACGGAACTGACCACTAGGACCTCCCTCACTTAGATCTCTTTGATAGAGTTAACTCGTTAGCAAAACTCTAACTTAGACATATTTATATCTGAAAAGTGTTTAATTCGGCGAGGTAAAACGCTTTTCAGTGCAAGTTGACGAGATAACTTAAACACTACCTACCGCAAAATTATGAAACGCGGGCCCAACTTTAACTCTTTATTCAATGTTCTTTTTTTTTTCAATGTATTTGAACGTGTAAACCACGGGTGTAAACAAACGTTTTTCTCTCTGTTACTCGTTAAAAATGTGCCCAATTTAAAGGCAACTCCTGTGTTTAGTGTCTTATGGTAGCAGGTAACGTGTAGAGGATTTGTGGCCTGCTTTCAGTGGTTAGGTGCTCAACCAAAAACCTGACCACAATATTTTGCCTATTCAAGGACAGTTTGGGCGAAGTACCAGCGTAATTCTTAGAGTTGTGAGTCGCTTATTTTCGGCCTAGTAATTTTGGTTTCGTACAAAAGTCCTGTTTGTGTAAAAATCATTTTGAGTCGCCATGTGGCCTAAACAGAGCCAGGGGCCGTATTGCCTAACGTTTCTGGCGCGCGAAAAACCAGAAAAATAAGACTAGCGCTAGGAATCGAACCCAGGTCCTCGGCATTCCGTGCCGCGTGCACACTACCGCTGGACAACGGTACAGACACGATTTTCCCCTATGCACTAAACTAAAAACAAACAAACAAGCTGAGATATGTGGTACATAGCGGAAATTCGTGTCTGTACCGTTGTCCAGCGGTGGTGTAGCGGTATAGCACGCGGCACGGAATGCCGCTGGTCTTATTTCTCTGGTTTTTCTGTGCATCTATATTACAGTTTGTATTTTCAATTTTTTCTTCCCAAGATGTCGGTGTGAGGTAGGCATGCGGGTCACTATCTTGACTGGTATCCAGACGTTTGTCTATCTAATCTATTCGGTTATCTTAAGGCTTGGACGTGATTAAGCCTAAAGCCCCATGTTCATCTATGACCTATTTATTCGTAGGTATCTAGGGTGAGGGCACCATTCACGGACAGGAACCACAATCCATACTTATATTACTAATATTATAAATGCGAAAGAGTGTTTGTGTATTTGTATGTTTGTCCGTCTTTCACGCCGTAACGGAGCGACGGATCGACGTGATTTTTGGCATAGAGATAGTTTATGGGCCTGAGAGTGGCATAGGCTACTTTTTATCCCGGAAAAATGCACAGTTCTCGAGAGAACAGCGCGCGATAACCGAATTCCACGCGGGCGGAGCCGTGGGCAAAAGCTAGTAATGGAATAATTTTTCCACTTACTTTTACTAAAACTAATAACACTTAGGAATGTGCAGGTAACTTTTTTTTTATTCGACTGGATGGCAAATGAGTATGTGGGTCCTGATGGTGAGAGATCACCACCGCCCATAAACATCTGCAACACCAGGGGTATTGCAGATGCGTTGCCAACCTAGAGGCCTAAGATGGGATACCTCAAGTGCCAGCAATTTCACCGGCTGTCTTACTCTCCACGCCGAAACACAACAGCTGCGAAGAAAGGCGTCTAGGTCATCCCGCCATCGATGCCTGGGCCTGTCACGCCGCCAAAGTCCGTTTTGTCAAGAACTAATCCCTTCTTAATATTATAAATGCGAAAGTAACTCTGTCTGTCTGTCTGTCTGTTACGATTTTACGTCAAAACCGCTGAACCGATTTTGATGAAATTTGGTATAGATATAGTTTAAGCCCCAAGGATCAACATTGGATACTTACTTTTTAATCCGGTAGAGGGTGCCACCGCGCGATAACCTAGGTCCGCGCAGACGAAGTCGCGGGCATAAGCTATTTAAAATAAAAAAGGTTGTTAGAGTATCTTGGGTTTTCAGTTATTTAATACCTAATTTAAAATACAAACCGAAACATAGATGCACAGAAAAACCAGAAAAATAAGACAAACACTGGGAATCGAACCCCGGTCCTCGGCATTCCGTGCCGCGTGCTATACCGCTACACCACTGCTGGTCAACGGCACAGACGCGAATTTTCCCTATGCATCACATATCTCAGCTTGTTGACTTCGTCACTTAAGCAGTGACCTAGCGCCATCTATATTGTCTAACTCTCAACGAGAAGCCTTCAACATCTCCTTCGGAACTAACCGTTCACCCGTTTCAATTTAGGTTTCACGGTGTTCAACCTATTTTCATAAAGTCTTTATTTAGTGCTTCAAAATGTATCGACAGATGGCGCGGTGTGCCGCGAATTAATATTTTTGTTGAACGGTAACTGAGTTTTTTAGCTGTCAAAAAAATGTCATAGTTCTAAGCAGCACTGTATCCTTGTTAAAAGTATTTTTTTATTCATTATACGAGTTTTTAATCCAAATGTTTCTACTTTAACAAAAATCTGGTAACACGCCGAACATGGTCCAATACGAATCGGATTATAATAAACAATAGTAAAGTTATTGTGAAGAATCAAGTTGCATTGCATTCGGACGATCGGTTCTCAATCTCAGCTACACAGTGTTAACACAGTGTCGAACAGTGTCATAGTGCCTAAGACGTTGGTGCGGGTAATGAGCACAGTGTTTGTAGTTGGAAAACAATACGTTCATGATCTAAGAACGGTAGACGGTAATCTCGTGCAGTACAAGTGGTTTTATAAACATTATTGATTTAAAAGGCTAATTTAAATCGTGATTTGCTCGCCGGAACTTGCATTTTACTATAAACAGACAATTAAATTCGTGAAGTTAGTGTTGTAATACGAATCAAGCGTATGTACCTACATCCCAATTAACTGTTAAAATTATTATCAAAACTTAGAACTGCATTGTGTAACTGTCGTTTAAAAAAAAAAAAAAAAATCGAAACTTTATTGTGCTTGCGAGTTATTGTGAACAATGAGCGTGGACAGTTATATTAAACTACAAAGAGATCTTCAAGACAAGGTGTTTAAGGCGCAAGTAAATTTCAAGAAGTCGCCTCGATCTAGAATAACGGTTTCACATATAGAAACAAGATTGGAACTTTTAGAAAAATATTGGTCAAAATTCGAGGAAAATCATCAGAATATTATTGTAGAATCCAAAAATGAGAGTGATACGAGTAGCTACTTCAGCGAAGATATTTACGGTATTGTCGAGGATAAATATATCGAGTACAAGATAGAATTAAAACAGGCGTTATCGGAAATGAAACTCGTTGATCAACCAGGTATGAGTAACGTGATGGGTATCGGAAAATCAGAATCTTCTGCTGTCAAACTTCCTAAAATTGTCTTGCCGTTCTTTTCTGGTAAATATATGGAGTGGCCAACATTTCACGATTTGTTTGAATCTCTTATCCACAATAATAACTCACTTGCTGATGTGCAAAAGCTGCATTATTTAAAAAGCCATTTACAAGGTGAAGCTGAGCAGTTATTAAGGCATATGGGCATTACGGACGCAAACTATAAGCAATGTTGGCTTCAATTAAACAAAAGGTACAATAACAAACGTTATATCGCAAACTGTATACTTAATAGACTAGTAGGCCAAAGGGCATTGACAACAGAATCATCCAACGGAGTTAAGCAGCTACTAGATACCACAAATGATTGTCTGAATGCACTATCTAACCTTGGTGTACCTGTATCGACATGGGACATTTTAATTATCCATCTTGTAACAATGAAATTAGATCAAGAATCCAGAAAACAATGGGAACAAAAGCTAAGTGAACATTCCGATCAATTGCCGGCATTTAATGAATTTCAATCATTCTTAGAATCCAGATTTAGAGCACTTGAATTTTTAGAGCCTAAAGATAGACGTGAAGTCAGAAATAAAGAGGTAGTAGATAGACCTAAGGTCTTCAACATCACCACGACTGTTTCCTGTCCATTCTGTTCAGATGAACACTTACTGTATCAATGTGAGAAATTTGTTCAAGAAAGCTGCGAGAATCGTCGGGAGTTTATACAAAGGAAAAGATTGTGTTTTAACTGTTTTGGAGCAAATCATTCTGTAACACAATGCAAACGGCGCACGGTTTGTCGACGTTGTGGCCGACGTCACCACTCCCTGCTTCATGCGGAAGGCAGTGTGAATTATGCAGCCCAGGCGGGCACTAGTCAAGAAACTGGTCAGCAGTATGAGCCAGCCACGGAGCAGCGAGAGGCGGATCCTGTGAATCGAGTTGTGAACTATTTTTCTAATGGTTCAGTAAGAACTAGCTGTCAAGTAATGTTAGCTACCGCATTGGTTAATGTAGAAAATAAGGGTTTGTATTACACACTTAGGGCATTACTGGATCAGGGCTCTCAAGCCTCGTTCATTACTGAACACGCAGTACAGCTGCTACAGCTTCGGAAGTTGCCTGTTAGAGGAATAGTGTCAGGTTTAGGAAATCAGTCTAGTAGGGCAATAACACATATGGTAGAGTTTAATTTACAGTCCACTTATAACTCATTCAGTTGTATTATCCAAGCATATGTATTAAATTGTCTAACATCCACTCTTCCTTCACAGGAGGTTAAATTACAGGATTGGCCAGAGTTATTAGAATTGAGAATGGCAGATCCAGGGTATGGTATACCAAGCAAAATAGATTTACTGTTGGGCGCTGATGTGTATGGTCAAATTTTGGCAGAAGGGATAATCAGGAATCCACCCGGAACCCTAACCGCTCAGAACACGCAGCTGGGCTGGATACTTTCGGGACGAATACAGGTTAGTGATAACACTCCTTACATAATCAGCGCGCATATCCATGTTGACGACTCGATTAACGATTTGCTACGTCAGTTCTGGGAAATAGAAACTGACAAGCCCAAACCACTCTTATCCAAGGAAGAAGAAGCTTGTGAAAAATATTTTGAATCCACTACAACTAGAGACAACTCAGGTCGCTATGTTGTAGGTCTTCCTTTCCGCGATGACAATCCAACTTGCCAATATGGGGATTCACGAGCAATCGCAATGAAACGGTTTCTCTTGCTAGAGAAAAAATTGGAAAGAAATCCATTCTTAAAGCAAGAGTATTCAAAGGTCATAAACGAATACCTGTCTATGAACCACATGGAGCCTATTCGCGACCAACAAGAGGCTGCCAAACCAGGATGCGTTTATCTACCTCATCATGCGATTGTTCGTGAGGACAAAAGCACGACAAAGGTCCGCGTTGTTTTTGACGCTTCATGTAAGGGTGTTAATGGTAAGTCGCTCAATGATGATTTGTTAGTGGGTCCTAGACTTCAATTAGAGCTGCGTCATATTATAATAAAATGGCGCACTCATCCTGTTTGTTTTATAGCGGACATAATTAAGATGTACCGAATGGTAAAGGTGATGCATGAGCACACTGATTTTCAACGGTTACTGTGGCGAGAGAATCCTCGTGAAGAAGTTAAGGACTACAGAATGTTAAGAGTTACTTTTGGTGTGTCTTCTGCACCATATCTTGCAGTCAAGTGCCTCCAGCAAGTGGCTAAGGATGAAGGTAGTGAGTATCCCTTGGCTGCAGAGAGAGTGCTGGACTCTTTCTACATGGATGACTTCATGTCCGGTTGTGATACGGAGGACGATGCAGTTGCCATATACCACCAGATGGTGGGTTTACTTGGTAAGGGAGGGTTCCAGCTACAAAAGTGGGCAAGCAACAGTCCGAAGTTAATGGAGGTAGTGAAACAAGCACCACTGAGTACTGAGAAGGCTAAAGATATTAAAATAGATGATGTAGTTAAGATTTTGGGTCTCACTTGGAACATTCACTCCGATTCCTTTAAATACACTGTCAAGTTACCGCCACTGAAACACCCAATCACCAAGAGAGGAATTTTATCCGATATCTCCCGCCTTTTTGATCCTTTAGGATGGATCGCACCAATAATTATCCAGGCAAAGATATATATGCAAAAACTCTGGCTGTCAGGACTCTCTTGGGATCAGGAAGTCACATCAAATTTGCTGGATGATTGGATTGCATTTCGAGACAGCTTACCTACACTCAACCAGGTAGTAATACCCAGATGGGTTGCTATAAGTAAGTCCACAGCGCATGCTGAGCTGCATGGCTTTTCTGACGCATCTATTGACGCCTACGCAGCGGTGGTATATTTACGTACGACTGATCGAAACGGCAATGTCAAGGTAAATTTAATTGCAGCGCGTACTAAGGTATCGCCTATCAAAACGTTATCCGTTCCTCGTTTGGAGCTTTGTGGAGCGGTATTGCTTGCAAAGCTTTTAGCTGAGGTCTCCGACATTTTAGCCGTTCCCACAGCCCAGCTGCATGCTTGGACTGATTCCACCATCGTTTTGGCTTGGCTCAAAGGACAACCCAATCGATGGAAAACTTTCGTTGCCAATCGAGTCACCGAAATTTTATTGATTTTAAATAACGATCAATGGTCACATGTCGAGTCCAGTCAGAATCCAGCGGACTGTGCTTCCCGGGGCCTGACTCCACAAGAATTTATCCACCATGAGCTCTGGCTTCAAGGCCCTCAATTTTTAAGTGAACCTACCTACGTTTCACCAACTGTGAATCTGTCCACTGAGTTGGAAGCTAAACCGTTGAAGTGTCACCTAGCTACAACTGTAGCCGAGTGTAATGCTTCGCTTGATTTCCAGGTGTGGACTAAGTATTCATCTTTAACAAAGATGATCAGGGTTGTTGCGTTTTGCCGTCGATTCATCAACAAGTTAAGATCAAAGCATTATCCTTCCTACATAACTGCTACCGAATTGGATGACGCGCTGAAACTGGGAATCAAGGCTTGTCAATCATTGGCATTTTCAAGGGATCTAGACCAGCTAGATAAAACTAATTCAGTAAACCATAAAAGCAATTTAGGTCCTTTGAGTCCTTTTCTTGACAATGACGGAATTTTGAGAGTTCGTGGACGCATACAACAAAGTCAGGTTAATTATAACGTCAAGCATCCAATTATTTTACCGCGTGATCATCATTTGTCAAAACTAGTGGTTAAGGATGCCCACGAAAGGACTTTGCACGGTGGTCCTCAGCTGACATTAAATTTTGTGAGATCAAAATTCTTTATCATCAATGCTAAAAGCTTGATAAGACAACACATTAAAAAATGCATACGATGTATACGATATAGTTCGGAAAATTCACATCCTTATATGGGAGAACTGCCAAGCTCTCGAGTGACTATCACTAGGCCATTCTATCGCAGCGGTGTAGATTACGCCGGTCCTATTAACATAAGATTGTCGAAGGGAAGAGGGTGTCGTTCCTACAAAGGCTATATAGCGCTGTTCATTTGTATGGTCACGCGCTGCATTCACCTCGAAGCTGTGAGCTCTCTAAGTACAGAGGCATTTCTGGCAGCCTTTCGGCGCTTTACCTCACGACGTGGTCATTGCAAGGAAGTATGGAGCGATAATGGTACTAGTTTCGTGGGAGCATCAAGGGAATTACGAATTCTCTTTCAGGAACAAAAATCCAGCATCATGAGTGAAATAGCAGAGGCCCTCGCTCTCTCTGATACCGAGTGGCATTTTTTACCCCCTCATGCACCAAACTTCGGCGGCCTCTGGGAAGCTGGAGTTAAGTCCACAAAATACCATTTAAAACGAGTTCTGGACGGTACAATGTTGACCTTTGAGGAGTTGACTACCACTTTAACCCAGATCGAAGCTTGTTTAAACTCTAGACCTCTGTACCGGATGCCGTCAAGCCAAGCAGATGGGGCCCCTCTTACGCCTGGCCATTTTCTGATTGGCGAAGCATTGGTGACAGCTTCGGATCGTCACTATGAAGACACGAAGGTCAGTTCTTTGCATAGGTGGCAGTTAACACAAAAATTAATGCAACACTTTTGGCGTAAGTGGTCTACGGAGTATCTTACTACGCTCTATCAGAGATATAAGTGGACTAAAATTACGCCGGAGCCAAATTTAGGTGACGTTGTCCTTGTGAAGGAAGATGGTCTTCCTCCCTCTAGGTGGTTATTTGGTTTAATCGAGGAGAAGCATCCTGGTCCAGATAATGTCACAAGAGTGGTAACAATTAAATACAAAAATTCCAAATTTGTTAGACCTGTTTCTAAACTGTGTATTTTGCCTATTGCGTCTTAGTAATTTTGTATGCATGTAAGTTCTTTATTGCACCTGAAAAGGCGCCCAAAAAAGAAAAAAAAAGGGGTCAACTTATTCCTCTAACCTACTTATTTAAGAGAAGGTAAATGTATTTAACAAACTATGTACAATTGTGGCTGTTTATTGATGTGCGATGGTTAATAGTGCAATCAGATCATGTCTTATGTTCCAACGTTTGTCCTAGGAACCTGCTATGTATATCGCTATTTAATTTTATGAGATATTGATTGTACGTTTCCCTTGTTAATTTATTTTATCGCCTCATGGTGGGCGGTTAAGAACATTCTGTTCTTGGTGGGCGGAATGTTCAACCTATTTTCATAAAGTCTTTATTTAGTGCTTCAAAATGTATCGACAGATGGCGCGGTGTGCCGCGAATTAATATTTTTGTTGAACGGTAACTGAGTTTTTTAGCTGTCAAAAAAATGTCATAGTTCTAAGCAGCACTGTATCCTTGTTAAAAGTATTTTTTTATTCATTATACGAGTTTTTAATCCAAATGTTTCTACTTTAACAAAAATCTGGTAACACGCCGAACACACGGGATGACCGTAAAAGTAAAAATTTGGAATTGAAATAAAGAATAAGTACAAAAAAGATTCCAAAAAACCAATCTTATTACCTAATTAACACTCCCGTTAGTATAGGTCTCTGAATGTTCTCCTTTTTTAAATCGGTTATAAAATACTCCGCCCTTCTGTAATAGATTATAATACATTAACTATGCATATGGTATAACTTAATCAAAAGATTAAAAGACTTCTTAATTACGTTGTAACACGCATGGTCTGCCGCGGCATATGTAATTAAGTTGTAGCTCTTATAACAAAGGAATAAGGTTTACTTTAACATGTGTTTCGTGTGAAATTTTGTTGTGAATTCATCGCTATATGTTTTTATGGTGTCATTCGTTTGTTGTTCATTAAAATTTAAGTATTTCTTTATAGTTAATTTAATATTCCTTAATTACGACAAATGGCTATTTTGTATTCAATTGATGCTGCAAACCGAAATATTCTTGATAATGACAAACAGTGTTCGAATTTCGGTTTATTATTCAGTTTCGGTCGAAACCAATGCCAAAAGCGAAACACAAGAAGGCCGATTCTAGTATAGGACCTATAAGCAATGCTAGTGATTTTATAAACGTGTGTGTGTGTGTGTGTGTGTGTGTGTGTGTGTGTGTGTGTGTCTGCGTTCTTACTCCTTCATTCTACAATGAAAACAGAAAATATATAATTATAATAGTAATGCGTGAACAATAAAAGGCACATTGTAAGTGAACAATTATTTCCACTGTTGCTATTTCATTTCCTCGCCATCGAAGTGAAAAGTAGAGTGTAAAACTCGAGCATTAAACCCATTTTCCCCTTGAAGTGTCTACTTATCCGCCCTCGTCGTACCGGCTTGGGTGGCTTTACGAACGCCTCGGGTAAAATGGCTCGTTTTATGCTCTTGTTGTACAATCTACTATTGTTACTAATATGTCATGATCCGTCGTGGCGGTTTGTTTACATTTTGTGCTAGTGTCTGTCACCCCCTGCTCCGAGGTGCGTAATATTCCCTAACGGAAAATTGTTCCGTGTTCAAGTAGTAAACAATAGCAATTTATTTATTGAATCAGGTGTTACTTTGCGGAGTTCCATATTAATGAACTAAAAGAATTTATTTGCTCACCCGCGACCTTATAATACCTACCTAGTTAGTTTATGTAAAATATGCGTGTACGGGTGTGTTGCTGAAGATGAGCTCTGGTTGAGTCCGAAACTTACTTATCCATACAAATGTATGATTAATTTTCGTGTCACAATGGAAGAAGATAATGGAAATTAAAACAGTGTTAAAGCTGCGTTAGCACGTAGTTTCCATTTCCATGCACTTTTGCCATTGTGACATGAAAATTATCCATACAAATGTATGATTAATTTTCGTGTCACAGTGGAAAAAAATAATGGAAATTAAAACAGCGTTAAAGCTGCGTTAGCACGTAGTTTTCATTTCCGTAAACTTTTTCCATTGTGACACGAAAATTATCCGTCCAAATGTATGATTAATTTTCGTGTCACAATGGAAAAAGATAATGGAAATTAAAACAACGTTAAAGCTGCGTTAGAACGTAGTTTTCATTTCCATGAACTTTAACATTGTGACACGAAAATTATCCATACAAATGTACGATTAATTTTCGTGTCACAATGAAAAAAGTCAATGGAAATTAAAACTACGTGCTAACGAAGCTTTAACGCTGTGCAACTTTTTGGTCTTCACCCAAATGAGAGTTATGCAACATCAGAACCAATAAACTAACTAAATAAACCCCTAAATCCTTCCGCCTTTAGACTTAAATTGTGCAATGTTAAACTATAGTTCCAGTAACTTTAAATTATCCGTAAAAGGGAGCTTGCGTAAATTTAATATGAGAGGGTATTTTACTGACTTGAAATTTATTGCTTTGATTCTGTAAGGTTATTATAGAATTCCTATCGAGTCTGTAGGTTCCGCCGTGGACACAAATTTAGGGAACCTTATTTTATTACAAGCCTTTATAACTTGCAACGTTTGTGTATGCCTAAAAAAAAGTAAGTAGGGATTTAAGTTCTTTTCGCGAGTTGTTTTTTTTTATTGTAAACCATTGTGACCACTTCGTACCTTTTGCAGTTTACCAACTGTCGAAATCTTTGTAGGCTTTTAGGTATTTTATCTTTGACTTCTCTCGAAGTAGATTCCTAAGCTACCTATACTTACTCCATTTATTTTAACGTTTGAAACTTACCGGTGAAATTTGCACACGTTTTTAAATGAAACAATGGAACTATTCAAATTGTGTTAAGAGTTTTTTATGACGCACCGTAGACCGTAGATGCGCGTTGACAGTGCATTTTTCTTTTCATAAACCCATTTTTTTTTAAGTAGCCTTCTAAACCCACACAACTTGCATTTTTGTACAATAAAGAATTTTTAAAAAAGACCGCGCGTCAACGCGCGTTTGAAAAAGGTGGTGTGCAAAGGACCTTAAAAGATAAAAGTACCTATATACAACCAATAAAAATACAAACAGCAAAAAAAGCTTGTATTAAAATATATTATAACAAAAACTTATTAGGTTATGCACAAAGTCAAGAAGCATGCTCGAACATGATAGGGTGAATGAATCGCATGTTGTAGTAGGTGAATACCGCCACGTTCCCGGCGAAATGGACCACTGAAAACACAAAAAGACGTTGAACAAGGAAATATTCCCGAGTCGCGTTGCTCCCAGAAGAAGGGTTACCACAGATATATAGATTACACTAGATAACGCAAACACCTCAATCTGTATGAAAACCAACCGTGTCACTTTTTAGGGTTCCGGAGCCAAAATGGCAAAAACGGAACCCTTATAGTTTCGCCATGTCTGTCTGTCTGTCTGTCTGTCTGTCTGTCTGTCTGTCTGTCCGTCTGTCTGTCTGTCTGTCTGTCCGTCCGCGGCTTTGCTCAGAGACTATCAATGCTAGAAAGCTGTAATTTTGCACGGATATAAAAGTAAACTATGCCGACAAAACAGTACAATTAAAAATTCAAAAACATATTTTTTTAGGGTACCTCCTATAGACGTAAAGTGGCGGTGATTTTTTTTTTTCTCATCCAACCCTATAGTGTGGGGTATCGTTGGATAGGTATTTTAAAACCATTAGGGGTTTACTAAAACGATTTTTCGATTCAGTCATTTGTTTGCGAAATATTCAACTATAAAGTGCAAATTTTCATTAAAATCGAGCGTCCCCCCCCCTCTACAATCTAAACCGGTGGGTGGAAAAATTTGAAAAAATTCAGGATGGTAGGCAGTATATCAAACTTCCAAGGAAAACTATAACGGCTAAGTTTGCTTGAGAAATATTAGTAGTTTATGAGTAAATAGCAGCGTAAGGTATAAAATATACCTAAACTTGGCAGATTCCTTATAAAATACGAAATCCTTTGAAAAATATTACTTAAATTTTTCGTAATGGCTACGGAACCCTATTTTGGGCGTGTCCGACACGCTCTTGGCCGGTTTTTTAATATCTGCTGTGACGTCTCAAGAGGAAGTTAGCGATGTGAATTCCCCGTTGTCCGCGCAAAATCGAATCAAATGCGCCGCCCGCCCGCGCCGTGGAGCTCGAGTCAGTCACTAGTCATGATTAGTCAGTTAGCGGTTAGTCTTTGTATGGGGTCAATATCAATCGGCATCGGCATTGTTGATCGAAGTTTTAACGCGAACGCGATCGAAACGTATTTTGTGAAAGGGAAAATACTCTATGGTCTCATGTCATTCGTACATCTCGTTGGTGGACGATCTACTCTGCGTTTGCCGATCCGCGGTCTCCGTTCGAGAACTTTTCTTACGATGTGTAGCAAAAGAGAGCAAGTATACATGTAGCAGATTTTAATTATTATTGACAGTTATACTTACAGTTATACGAGGGCGACACTGAAAGTTTTTAGAACTGGCCACTTGTAAACAATATAATAAAAAAGTAAGTTTAAATTTTGAAAATGGAACTCTTTGCCAATATTATTGAGTATGTATTTCATTCATTTGTCATTAGTTTTACGATTTGGCGGCAAATTGAAAATTGTCTGTGTCACGTCAACATGAATTTAACTCGCGAAAATTTTCGTGCAATGATTTTTTATGACTTTCGATGTCATTTAAGTCAACAAGAAAGCTATGATAGACTTCGATTGGCCTTTCATGATGAAGCTCCATCTCGTGCGACCGTTTACAACTGGTTTAATGAGTTTAAACGTGGTCGCACTAATCTCACCGACGATCTGCGTGAGGGACGGCCTTCTACGGCGACGACTGAAAATAACATCAGTGTTGTGCAGCGTATGATAGAGACTGACAAAAGAGTGACGTATCAGCAGATTCGGACAAGCTTAGGCATCGGTATGAGTCAAGTGCATAAAATCCTCCATGAACATTTAGCGGTCAGGAAGCTTTGTGCGAGGTGGATACCTCATAATTTGACCGAGGCCCAAAAACTCCGTCGGGTTGATTGGTGCCGTGAAATGATTGAAAGATTTAACGGAGGTGACTCAAATGCTGTTTTCGACATACTTACGGGTGACGAAAGCTGGGTTTACTGTTATGATCCAGAAACCAAGAGACAGTCTGCTCAATGGGTGTTTCCTTTCGAGGAGTTGCCAACTAAAGTGAAGAGAGGTGGAAGCGTGGGAAAAAAGATGGTGGCCTCGTTCTTCGGAAGGACAGGTCACTATGCGACAATTGCTTTAGAGGATCAAAAAACAGTTACTGCAGAGTGGTACACTAACAATTGTTTGCCACTTGTATTGGAAAAAGTTCGGGAGAAGCGACCTCGAAGTAGGATCCTTCTTCACCACGACAACGCCTCGTCGCACACCGCCAGGCGAACGATCGACTATTTAGTGACGTCAGACGTGGAATTACTGGGTCACCCGCCGTATAGCCCCGACCTCGCACCTTGCGATTTTTATTTATTCCCGAAAATAAAAGAAAAACTTCGAGGAAAACTTTTTATGAACACCGAGGAAGCAGTGGGTGCGTTTCAAAAGGCCGTCGAAGAGACCCCTAAGAACGACTGGGCTAAGTGCTTTTCTCAGTGGTTCCATCGGATGCAGCGGTGTATTGATGTGAATGGACACTATTTTGAAAAGATATAATAAAACTAGTAACTTGCTAGTTTGCTCAGTTTTTGATTTTCTAAGAACTTTCAGTTTGACCCTCGTAGTTAGGTGGATAGATTATACACACACAGATAAACTCAGTCACATGGATTTTCTTTAGCCTTTTACATTTGCTAATGGCGATGTAGTTTAGTCTATCTATAGCATGTCAATAAAAAAAATTACCTACTATGTTAAATGTATACCTAGTGCCATCCACGAAGACGTGTGATTTTGACAAAATTAGACATTAATATCATCGTAATAAGAACCACGGCACGTGTCATCGTGAATGACTCTACCTATAGATCGTTCGATATTTTAACTTTCAACATTTCGACCGTTGAATTTTCAACTGTCAATCAATATTCATAATACGTGTCCATGAGCACTCATCATCCCAGCCTATATACGTCCCACTGCTGGGCACAGGCCTCCTCTCAGAATGAGAGGGCTTGGGCCATAGTTCCCACGCGGGCCCAGTGCGGATTGGGAACTTCACACGCACCATTGAATTGCTTCGCAGGTTTGTGCAGGTTTCCTCACGATGTTTTTCCTTCACCGCAAAGCTCGTGGTAAATTGCGCACATGAATTTCGAAAAACTCAGAGGTGCGAGCCGGGATTTGAACCCACGACCCTCAGCTTGAGAGGCGATAGGTCAAACCACTAGGCCACCACGGCTTCAGTCCATGAGCACTAATTAGTCATTATCTATATATATAAAAGGCAAACCTGACTCACTGGGTTATATGTATATCAACGCACAGCCCCAACCGCTGGGCCTAGAAACTTGAAATTTGGTACAGAGGTTCCTTTTATGATGTAAGTGAGCACTAAGAAAGGATTTTTGGAAATTCATCCCCTAAGGGGGTGAAATAGGGGGGTGAAGTTTATATGCAATTTTCTCATTTATGGACTTAGAAGTATGAAAATAGGTGTATAAGATCTTGATCACAATTGAAAATGATCTGTCTAGGTCAAATGGATAAAGTACCCCTCTAGAGGGGTGAAATGGGGGGGTAAAGTTTGTATGGAAATTTTCTTATTTCTGGACTTAGAACTATGAAAATAGGTGTATGAGTTGTCGATTACAATTAAAAATTGTCTGTGTAAGTGAAATAGATAAAATTGCCCCCTAAAGGGGTAAAATGGGGGGTAAAGTTTGTACGGATTTTAACCGAATTCCACGCGGGCGAAGCCGCAGGCAAAAGCTAGTTCGTTATATAAGTGCAAATACAATCTATTTATGAAGTCATTGAAATAAAGCCGAAGCCTAGGTATTCAGTGGAGGTAATTCGGTTATTGCGTTAATTATTCCGGCACTAGTCGCGTCAGTTCGGCGTGTGATTATACGTGAATAGTTTAGCGGTGCGGCGGCCATTGCTGTTATAACGAAATAGTTAGGCTTAACACGTTAGCTGCTATGAGCATCACCGGATTCCACAATCTGCTGTATATGTATGGTATGTATGTGTCGGCGACCACGAAATTCCTAGGCACATGATGTGCCGCACATCATGAAATTGCGCCATTTCATGATATGGCCTAAAAGTTGGCCAGGCATATCACGATGTGCCTGAGAAATAATACGGCAGATGGATTAGAGCAACGCATTCGTCGAAATTCCTAGCTTTATACCGGGCATATCGTGATATGCTGAAAAAAAGAAAAAATTTGGTACGACGAGCGAAGGAGGAGTGGTTAGGATGAATTGTGACCACTACGCACGAGCCGAGCGAGCGAAGCGAGCGTGCCGCGGCTGCGAACGGCGAAGTGCCAGGAATGATATGGCGGCGTTTCATGATATGCTTAGGAATTTAATGATCTGTATAAACGTCACTAGACAAATCGTCAAACGGTGAGTTTTGAACGATATGGCGGATGTCCCTTAGCCAATTCATGTAATCGCGCCATTTCACGATTATGCCTAGGAATTTCGTGATCTGGCGGATTTTACGATTTGCCGCCGACAGCTATATAACGAAATAGTAAGGTTTAACACGTTAGCTGCTATGAGCATCACCGGATCACACAATCTGCTGTATATGTATGGTATGTATGTATGTATGTAAACTCTTTATTTTACAAAATAAGTAAACAAACACAATTGACAAACAATGACATAATATATGTAAGGCGAACTTATCATTTTAAGGGATCTCTACCAGTCAACCTATCCATCTATACCTATCTAACCGATCTATCTATGTAGGGTAGAGCTAAAATCAAAACCTACGGCACCGACGGCAGCGCAGCCTTGGCTACAGAAAACTTAATCCTCCTTAAATTATCAGTGTGTGCGTGCGGCGGGTGCGTGCATACCGGCGCCAACTGGCGCGCACACATTTAAGCCGCGCGATGTACTTTTGTTTGTAGTGAACCTACTACTCCTTTTTTACTATGCTAATACATACTTGATTATTGTAAGGTAGGGGAGACCGAGGAGAGTGACAGCGTCGAATTTTTGGAACTTATTAACTGCTACCGAACTCGCAATAGCGCGCGTTTTTTAGTTCAAGTCTCGAGCTAGGAAACGTGTCTTATTGCAAGCTTGCTAGCAGTTAATAGGTTACCAAAAATAGACGTTGTCACTACTCTCCTCTGTCACAACTCTCCTCAGTCTCCTTTACTTAAGAAATAATAGGATTACCTGATGCTAGTAGAGTCAAAAGTCCAATAATGCAAGCAGTGCTCATCAGAAACTCGCTTTGTTGTTTAAGAACACGTGGATCTGAAAATCACAATCTTTTATAAAATGTTAAGGGTATAAAATATATGGCAGTTGCTTTTGCCTGCGGCTTCGCTCGCGCAGAATTGGTATGTAGCTTAAACCTTTTGTTGATCCCACAGGATTCATACATTTCGGGATAAAAGTAGCGTATATTTTAATATAGGGTATATAATTACCTGTATGCCAAATTTTATGAAAATCCGTTCAGCAGTTTTTGCGTGAAAGAGTAACAAACATCCATCCATACAAACATTCGCGATATAAGATTTTAAGAGACTAATATTATGAGAAATTACGGTAAGAAAACAAACATGCGTACAATACACATTACAAAACAAACGTACTTGGGCGACCGAGCCTTGCTCGGGATAAAACTCTATAGCGCATTTACTGCCACCGACGCACATATGCGTTTTCGGAACTTACCCCAGTGCCTCTGTCATAATTTATTCATACATTTTGATCGCACATGTGCGTCGGTGGCGAGTCGGGTCCCGTTGGCCTTACTTGCATTTAGCCTTGGCGAGCAGAGCACCTTAGTAGTATTTTGTCAGGGTAGCAAAACGTCTAGGTCTGTAAAACGCCCTCATTGCTATAAGACATAGTAGACGGAATGACTTGGCTGCAAAAAGTTTTAGTAGGTAAATGGTCCGGTCTGGTCTTGTAAAACTATTAATAATAAAATAATACAATGAAGACCTTACATACCTAATTGAGTCATTCTGCCTACTTGTGCATTTCACGACCTAGACGTTTTGCTAAATAAGTCTTCCTACTTACTTAGACAATTTTGTAATCATGGCATTATATAACCAAGTCATTTTGCATATGGGGCCAATGGGACCCGACCTACGATGGCACCGAATATAATATGAACTTCACCAAAAAATGTTATATCTTTATCCATGATCACGAGACGACTAAAGTATTTACTTTGAAGACATTTCTGGTGTCGGCATAGGTAACGCGTAGAACTAAATTTGACCGAACAACTTTAGGTTTATATTAGGTACCATTTAAAAGTTACGACTTTAAAATTTTACTCATAAAATTACCTTTTTCAACCGCAACAAGTGCATAATGAATCTTTAGTATCGAGAGCACAAATATGTATACGCCCAAGGCGATAGAAGTTAATATACGGAACTGAAAGAAGAAATTCAATTTTAATATTTAAATTATCTACTGTTTGCGCTTAGCTTGGAACGCTCTTTCCCGACCGACTTTTTGAAATATTGAACATTGAAATGTCCCGAACACTTTTAGTTAGTTACAAGTTCAGGAGAGCGTATTCTAGCTAGACATACCCACATCATTCGACGCCTGTCCATCAACAAGGCAACCAGCAACATGACCCCGCTCGCTGCCAGTGCCATCAGACCACCGAACGTAGACTTGCTCATCACTGAAGAACAGACAAACAAACGTTGTGTTAATCACTCAGAACAGATATAATCAAAAATACAAGAAATTTTTGTATTCCGGAACACAATTCTCACGATTTAGCGTTAGTAAAATTGATGATTTAACTTAATTAAAAGCACATATTACATTTTAGACAAAACTAGCCTTTGCCGCGGTTCCGCCCGCGTGGTATTCGGTTATCGAAAGAAAAAGAAAGAAAATAATTTATTTTTAACAGCAATGACACATTAAGGTTAGGAAAAATAACAATAAGAAGTGTTGCCGCTATAAAAAGGTCCCGGCTCAGCGTATCGCTGGTTGATCGCGCGCTGTTCCCTCGGGAACTGTGCATTTTTCCGGGATAAAAAGTAACCTATGTCACTCTCGGGCCCATAAACTATCTCTATGCTAAAAATCACGTCGATCCGTCGCTCCGTTACGGAGTGAAAGACGGACAAACATACAAACACACTCTGGCATTTATAATATTAGTATGGAATTTACGAATAAAAAGATCAAGAAATATAGAATTGCAATGAAAACTTAATGCAAATAAATAAAACATCAGTTTTAATAACAACAAAAATATGATACCTAATGTTTAAATTGATAGCTTATTAAATATAACCAGGGCCGGATTGAGAGGAGTGCATCTGCACCATTTACATAACATAACACACACACACAATAGATGTTCCAAAAAATATTGTGTCAGAAAGTTTTACTTTATTTTTTTCAAACAATATTTTCGCCTTGGGAATCTCTACTTTTTGCCTCAAGGGCATTAAACCTCCTAAGGCACTTGTCCCACCAAGAGCGAGTAAACGATTAGTTATCGACAATTTTCTCGCCCAAGAAACGAACAAAAGATAAGGATCCTGTGTTAGTAAAAGAGACACATACATATTAACAGTTCATCGCTGGTTGTTCACACTACCGGCGAGAGCACTCGCTCTACTAGTTTGTCGCCGCGACAAGAGCTATAAAACTCGCTGAGCTATAAAACTAGCTCTGCGATACTCGCTCAGCGATGTTACCTTAGCGGCTACACCCCTCGAGCGAGTAGAGCGAGTAATCGCCCGTCGCACTCGAACACTCGCTTGCAGCCGAGCGACAAAACTACTCTCTCTTCTCGCTGCTCGCCCACTCGTTTCTAGTTACTCGCTCTATTCGCTTCTCGCTCATCCTCGACGGTGGGACAAGTGCCTAATTCGTCCCTGGATCAACTTACACCTGGTCTGCTCAGTTCCATAGATTTTATCATAATCGTAACTGTAGATAATTAGAAACGCGACCAGTACAGATGAAAAGCAGACTTCCATTATACCAGTGATCAAAACCATCGGCCAAATTTTCTTTACAGTCTCAGGCCCGCTGTAGGCACAGGGTTTGTGCCAAGCCACTTGACATTGGACATTATCGCAACCTCGAAAAGGACATTTTTTGTTGGCAGCCACCTCGTCAATTTTTACTTTCGTGTCCCCGATTCGTTCCGGTAATTTGGGACGTTCTACCAAGTTGAATTCTACGTCTGGACGCTGCATTTTATTGTAATTTTTTGAGTTACGTTTGAGTTGTATGAAGTGACAGTTGCGCGATACCAACACCAAGTCTATAATCTATGAATAGTTGTCAAAGCAAAGTAAAGGTTTGTCTTTGGATTGTGTGGGTATAAGTGAACGACAGAGGTTACATTGATTAAGCTTTAACTTATCATCCTGATTCGCGCTGTCATCGTTCATCCACCATTACCTCTCATATTTCGTTTTCTAGATTTTTTTTACCGTACAACGGCAAAAACTACTAGACACTGGCAAAATTGTCCTCCAGTGAACAGAGCCATATCTTTTTAAAGAAACAACAATATTAGAGATTAATTAATGAGAAATTTTGAAATATTGTAGACTCATATAACTATCGCCAGATGCTAAAAACCTTAAAGTCACTGCCAGTCTCAGTTTCGAATGTAATACATAGCAATCCTCCAGTTTGTGACAAATTATGAGATGAATGGAGAAATTTTTTGCAATAGTATTTCAAAATCCCAAATGATATCCCACTGCTCTAGATATCATCTCTAGGAACGTTACAACATAAATAAATAAAAAAAAACCATTTGTCTATAACATCGACAAAAAGCGGTGCTCTCTCCCTACAATCTATCAATAGCCGCCTACGAATAGCCGCACGCAAAATTCCGGGCCCTATCAATTACATAATCGACTCTGAACAAACAAGTTTCAGCTTTTCAATTATTTGATTAACACCCTGTACATTTTAATGCGTCTTTATCGCAGCTTCCGATTGCTACCAATCTCGCAGTAGGTATAATTATCTGAGCCCATAAGTTGGTCGCCATTTAAGTGCGCGCCAAAAGTTGTGGCGGGAGAATTATTTCCAATGTTGCCACTCGCTACAATGAATTGGTCGTGCTCTGTGGTCGGCACGAAGCTCTTAAGACTGGAGTTGCTTTCCATCGTCCCATTGCAGACTATGCGACGCCATGTCATACGACAGAGAGAGAGAGAGATACATACGGCACTGTGTGAGACAGAGTATTTAGGCGTTTTTAGTTTGTTCTAAACGCCTAAATTTGAACTTATGATGTGGATATGATGTAGAGGTGTGGATTATGACTGGGTGCGAGGAGATTGAAAAGAAACAATTTTTATATCGTAGTACGAGTATTGTATTTCGGAAGGCAGACGACAGACAAGTTTTTCCCAGTTACTTAGGTAACCTAGTGTTGCTACAAATACTAGATATAAAACAACATTGCCATATTATAACAGAACTCACGACCTTCTGCTTGAGGGGCTATAGGTCAAACCATTAGGCCGCTATAGCTTGCAGTTCCTTTATTTATAGTCATCATTTAATTTAGACTATAAGAAATTAAGAAAAAATGTAAAGATGACTTAAAATGTCATATCGGGAACGAATCAATTAGTTTCGATCTTATCGGAAGTTTTTCATCGGGGCGAGTGCATTTACGGCACGCATCTCCTTCCGAGAAAAAGAAAAAAATTTACTAATCGGAAATAAATAAATGACAAAGTTCGGAGGTCGCAAAATAAATAAAAAATACAACGAACCTGAGAACCTATCTTATTTGTAACCGATCAACAAAACGGCATAAATGCGGAATGCGCGCAAATTAAAACATGGTACGTGACGAAACTGATCACGTGTTATATTTTCGCCACAAAACGTGTGGTATCTCCTGTCGTAAGTTCTCCATGGTCGCTCTCGTTTTATTGTTAAGCAAACGTTAATTAGATTTTGTTTGAACAGTCCTGTTCCCCAGCGGAGTGGTTTTATAACTCAGTCAAGGGGTACGCGAAAAGTATGGCGTCCATTTTTAACCCCCACACAAAAAGAGGGGTATTATAAGTTTGACGTCAATGTCTGTCTGTCTGTCGATGGCGTTGTAGCTCTCAAATGGATGAACCGTTTTTTTTACACAATAACCTCACCAACAAAAAGTTGGAAAACCATATTAAATTGTAATGCATAACTCACGTCTTGAATCGAGTTTAGCTCGAATTGTTTCGGGCTATTTTGAAACCCTTTTTCTAAGGAGAAACCCTTTTTCTCCTCTCTCACGGAGTCTCACGGTAGTTTCATTCAAAGTTCAATATCTCAAAAACGGCTGAACTGATTTTGGTAAAATATGTCTAAGAACCATCGCTAAAACTGTACTACATCCATGTCAAATTACAGCTTTCTAGCATTAAGAGTGCTTAAGTTTACCCATGGACAGACAGACAAACGTGGCAAGCCTACAAGTCAAGGCTCGGATCCGGTTTATAAAATAGCGGTAAATACCGGTTTATTTCGGATTAACTCCGAACTTTCATAAGAACGCGAACGTTTTTAAACTTAACTATAACCTAAATAAACCAGTCTATTCGACGAGTGACAGCTGGCCGGCCGGCGGCGGGCAGCCACGTTTATTCTGCGCTGGAATAAACCGGTTTTTATTGTTCTAAACCCGTTAATCTGACAAGAACTTTATGGAAATGTTGCCTTAAAAACCGGTTTAAAAATAACGGTTTCGCGAACGAAACCAAAATGAAAAGGCTTTGCGCCAAGTACATGATAACGGTTTGGAAATTTAACCGGTATCCGAGCCTTGCTACAAGTATTCCATTTTCCCATTGCAACTAACCCTAAATACCTAACTAACCGAGCTACCGCCTCCACCCTCCTAATTCATTTTGGCAAACAACCTTTTTTCTGATTTTCCCAAATCACATTGTGCCCTGATGAGGTCATTCGTCATGCTAGTCCCCCGACAAATCACTGTGCTAATATGAAGGTACAAAAGACGTCGGTAGTTTCTTTTGACAGTATGTTTTTCATGGTACATTGTTATTTATTCTACAAAATTACCAAATATTTTTATCCATCCCTACAATTTGTTTCTGCGATTAAGAGCAAATCCATACTAATATCATAAATGCGAAAGTGTGCTTGTTTGTTTGTCCGTCTTTCACGCCGTAACGGAGCAACAAATCGACGTGTTTTTTGGCATAGAGATAATTTATGGGCCCGAGAGTGACAAAGGCTACTTCCCGGAACAATGCAGTTTTCGAGGGAACAGCGCGCGATAACCGAATACCACGCGGGCGGAGCCGCGGGCAAAAGCTAGTTAAAATGTAATTTTATTTATACGGAATCACATAACTTTCACAATTTTATTTAGATGGCGGCGTTTCATGATATGCCTAGGAATTTCGTGATCTGGCGGATTTTACGATCGGCCGCCGACATATACACACACAAACATCACGCCCTGTATTCGCCAAATGAAGTAGGCAGAGCACACGAAACGTTACCGATTCGCAGCTTCTTTTAGCAATTTTAGGTTTTAAGTTTGACAAAAACGGTACAATAGTTACAGGTTGTTAGCCTGTCGCCTACGTTATACCTTAACCTATACCCGTGTGGTGTCGGGTTAGAAGTACACCTCTCCATTTCTTCCGTGGATGTCGTAAGAGGCTTTTGAGGACACCCACGTGCGTTTAAGTTAAGGTACATAATATAGGTATGTAGAATATAGAGACATTTATTCGCTTCGAGTATTCACAAAAACTTACAAAACATAGTAATAAGTTTATTAATAAATTTCATTATACATGTTATACTAAACTAAGTTAAAATTAGAAGTAAAAGTAAAACAAAAGTAACTAATAACTAAACTTTAACCTAGAAAAAATAAGTAAATGGAACCCCCAGCGGCATGGACCCAAAGATGCTGCCAACATTTCCTCGCTGTATAGCTATGCTGAAACGTTGTGCGAGGAAACTGCCAGCTCTTCTGTCCCCTGTGGTATCAATAAGTCGTTTATCTACATAATATTACAAATATAATATAAAGACAAATTAAGGGATAAAAAAAAGCAAGTCTGTGAAATAATTTATTGAAGCATGCTCACCCGCGACCTTATGATAATTACGTTTATGCAAGAAATGTGTGTTCATGCAGAAAGAGTGAGGAATGGTTTCCATGAACCAATAGAAACGCTTTGTTTACCTAGGCTCGTGCTCAGCAGGGCTACTACGAAACTCGAAGTTCGTATCGTACCGCCCCTCTCGCTCTCGTATTAAATAGTATAAGTATCAGAGAGACCGCACGACATGAACTTCGAGTGTCAAGTTTCGTAGTAGCCCTGCAGCTGTTTCCGCAAGAGATGTGCTTTGCGAGGATAGGTATGAAGCATTTCGTCGCTATTTTTAAAAATAGTCGTATCTCAAAATAGATAATTTTCTGAGTGAACTTTATGAACATTAGGTCAAGGTTCAATTTTGTTGACTTATTATTTTAGATAAGAGATTTTTTATAAGTAGTGACGATTTCTATTGGTCCTTAGAAAACATTCCTAGCAACAGATCTTCGTACCTTCTTGGTGGGAACGAAGCCGAAGTATTAAAAAACAGTTTTCATAATAGTTTTACATAATATCATTATTTATTGAATGAATGAATGAATGATTTATTTTGAAAAACATCACAACAATATTACATATATTATTATTGCTGTACGACCAAAACGGCACGGAATCGCAGTGACGCACCGTAAACGCACCGTTTTTATCGCATGCTCTCCACACCGCTACTTAATATGGAATCGCAAAAAGTCGTGACATTTACGGCAAGTCACTGCGATTCGGCACTGTTTGATTAAGCAGCGGTGTGGAAAGCACGCAAAAAAAAACGGTGCGTCACTGCGATCCGTATAACAAGCAGCGGTGTGGAGAGCATGCGATGAAAACGGTGCGCATACGGTGCGTCACTGCGATTCCGTGCCGTCACCGTTTTTTAAGCAGCGGTTTGGTCGCACCCTTACCTCCAGCTCCCTATTTTAATCTCACATCGCAAATTCTGTACTCCGCTCTACGGGTATGTACCCCTTGTAGATTGAGTAGGGATGGACAGGGTTGGCATCGGTTACAAATAGCTGGAAAATAAGTTATTGTGGAATAATCACCGATATTGATATTAGCCGTTCATATTCAAAAAGATAATTAAATTAGGTATCTTATGAGCGAGCTGAAAATGAGACACAAAAATATGGAAATTGTAGTCTTTGGCCACAGGGGACATGTGGCAACTACGTGTCCTTCGAGGAAAATGAAATAAGGGAATTTGATATGAAAAGATTTTTATTTACACATATTCGATACACAAAAAAATACATTAAATGGAAAAAATAACATCTTATCAACTAACTAAAACTATATATAAACTAAACTAATATTACAAAATAAAAATATCATCCAAATTTTCCGCCTCAGGCATTGACCCCAAGACGCTGGCAGCATTACCTCTCTGAACTGTTATAGCTAATCTTTGCGAGAGGTAAGTGCCAGCCCTGGGGTCGCCTGAGGCCAAAACCAGACGAGCAGATAAATCTTTTATAAAAAGTTTGGTGTCTTCTGACCACGGTCCCATTGTCTCGAAAGCAAGCGCCGCAAACTCATGATGAAAAGTAACATATTCTGGAGGTCCAACCAGCAATTTTAGCGTGAAAGGGTACACACACACACACACACACGCGCGCGTATTTTTGATTAGATACAATAAAAATCTTTACGAGTAAGTATTAAGATTGGAGTCTAAGAGAAAGATTTTTTTTTGTTATTATTGAAATAAACAAATTAAATAAATAAATGTTTTACACACACAACACACACACACACACACACACACACACACACACACACACACACACACACACTCACAAACACACGCACACACACACGCCTACACGCACGCACACGTTCGCACATGCATTTCAAGTTATAGTTCAATGGGAAAAAAAGCGTACTAAAATTTTGTAAAAACTACTTTCTTTGGTGACTTGTCCTGAATTCCCAACATTCCTGAAGGGTTGGCATTCTTCTAAATATACGATACGATAGTAACATATAGTATAATATAATATCATTTTGTTGGCAGCCCTGGGTATGCCGGAAACTACGCAACGGGATTGAAACTTGGTAGCGGACCGCCTCGGACGCCACCGTAGCGTCCGCAACAGAATGGAAATCCACCCTTTTTCAAATTGACTAAAGGGATTGTACAAAATTATATTTTAGGGTTCCGTAGCCAAAGGATGTCCAACGGATCTGTCTAACAGGGATGTAACGGATGCGGTTTTATCGGAACCGAAAGCGGAACCAGATGTTTTCAATTTAGTTTATCGGAACCAGAAAAGGAATCGGAACCGAAAACGGAACCGGAATCAGAATCGGAGCCTGAGTGACAGATGGACGAGATGTTGTGGGTCTTAAACCTGAGTGTCTATTGCGTACCTAATGCTTCTGACACTCGCAATCACAATCAAATGATAGTTTTCGCATACGAGACGTTACATACCTAAAGTTAGCCTTCTGTTTGTATTTGATGTAAGTACTTTGCATTAACATCCGATATAGCTTCCGTTTCAAAAAGTAACGAAACCGGAACCAAAACGGATGTTTAGTACCAAACGGAAGATTCCGCTTCGGAGCCACAGTATATAGCCATAGTTTTAAGTTTGACAAAAACGGTACAATAGTCACAGGTTGCTAGCCTGTCGCCTGTAGCTGATATACTTCAGTATTGATGATGATGATTGATGACCCACTATAAAAAAGGAAATTGAGAAGTTAACCACTTATCCAATCCAGGCGTTTAACGGAAAAGGATAATACTGAGTCAGCGACCGTTTTGCTTTTGTGGGGAAACACAAAATTGTGTATAGATATGAGCGGTTTTCATGTTTTTTTTTTTGTTTATATGTGTGTATTTGTGTGTTTTCTGTATTAGTGAATAAATATTTTCTTCATTTATTTCTTTCTTATCCAGCTTTCACGTTTAATATTAAAATGGGATTCCAAAAACTTCCTCTGTTGTCTCTACATCCGAAGAGATGAATTGTATTATGAAATCATGTCAACGCACGTTATGCATACAAATGTGGACCGAATAAGGGCGGCCTTAAATAAATAAACTATCTTCTTACTCTAGGCTGTAGAAATTGAAACATAGTGTCCAATTTCATAAAAAAACTTTAGAAAAAGATAGTTCCGGATTCAAAGTCAAAATACCATTACGGGACTTATCACGCTATTTTTACACAAGTAATATTTACCTCGGCGTTTCGGCAACGTTACAGTTGCCGTGGTTACGAGTAGACTGAAACTACTGAGTCTACTCGTGACCGCGGCAACTGTACCGATGCCGAAACATCGAGGTAAATATTACTTGTGCAAAAATAGCGTGATAAGTTCCGTATATCGTATTTTGAGTCAAAGTCGAAGTCGAAATATCTTTAATCAATTTAGGCTCAAGCACTTATGAATGTCAAAAAATCTACCACCGGTTCGGAAAAATCTCTGTTGAGAAGAATCCGGCAAGAAACTAAACGAGGTATATTTTTTTAACAGATTTAGGATATTATTCCTTTTGGCTTTGCCGTCGTCGGGTAAAAAACACATGCAAAAGTTTTTTAAATCACCTAAATTAAAAGATCTTAATAACCTACATTACAAGACATTAATTACCTAGGTACATACGCAACGTACCAGAACATACGTTGTAAAGATGACAACATTAAAATAGAAAATTCAAAACTTCTCTGACATGCCTCACCCATTTTGCATGTAGGGACAACGCCACGAAATTTATTTGCATACATTTAAAATTTTCGTCTCGCTCTTGCCGCTTGTTCTGCTAGGGATGCCTAGTTTGTAGTATGGGTTTCGGTTTTCGGCCAAGATTTCTTTTAAGTTAACGGTTACGGCTAAAGCAAGGTTTAACAAAGGGCTTCTCGTGATTGTAAATTCGCACATGAATTTCGAAAAACTCAGAGGTGCGAGCCGGGGTTTGAACCCACGACCCTCTATTTGTGAGGCGATAGGTTGAACCACTAGGCCACCACGGCTTTTTACTAATATCCTAATCCAAACCTAAACAGGTTTAAATATTCTTGTTGTTTGATAAATTAATTAATTTCGATTAGAAATAAAAACCGTGCATACTAATTATTCTTTAGAATTTACGAGATAGCAGTAATACCTACTGTCGACGTCCATTTTTGTGCCATGAAAAACCATGGTTGATTCACCGTGTATTGACACGGTCGTCAGTGTTATATGGAGCACTATGGAAGTTTGTTCACAGACACGGCGACGCCCGATATGGTAACAGCTTACCGGGTAATGTAGAAGCTCGTACGTTTATCCTACGGGCGCGGTTAACACACTGTAAATGGTCAAAAAACTTGTCCTACGTAAATAGCTTAATCCAGGCGCGCAGTGCGTTGCTCCTAGGAAGAAGGGCTACGGATTAGCCCGAAACAGTCGCGCTAAACTCGATTTAAGACGTGAGTTATCCGGGTCAATATATTTAATATAAGTATCTGCCTATTTGCTAACATAATGTTTCAAAGTTTTTAAACCGATTACTTAATCCATCTGATTTTGGTTTCGGCTAACTGAATAAGTTTGGTCAGCACTAATTTAAACTCATTCTTGAGGAAACTCTGGAAATTTCAACGAAAAATTGTGGCCTGATTTATGTCATTGTGCGGTATATTTATTTTATGTAGTGAAAACTGAAACGGAAAGAAGTTTCTGAAAACGAATAAATATATTTTGTACGCTCCATTGGGAATTCTATTTATTCAGGTTTGTCAAGAATTAGGGATTTTTCTTTTCTTCTTTCCTTTTAAGTTTTTTTATACGAATAAAAATATTGAAGATTTATTTTACCTTTGTACTATTTATATTTATGAACCTTCTTTAAAGATTATGTAGATAAAATACAATAAAATTAACGATTAAAACATAAGAAGTGTCCATTATTTTCTTGCGGTTCATTTTATAAAGTTGGTAGTAACATACCCATACTAATATTATAAATGCGAAAGTGTGTGTGTTTGTATATTTGTTCGTCTTTCACGCCGTAACGGATTTTTGTCATAGACATAGTTTATGGGCCCGAGAGTGACATAGGCTACTTTTTATACCGAAAAAACCGGCCAAGAGCGTGTCGGACACGTTCAAAATAGGGTTCCGGAGCCATTACGAAAAAATTAAGTAATATTTTTCTAAGGATTTCGTACTTTATACGGAATCTTCGAAGTATAGGTATATTTTATACCTTACGCTGCTATTTACTCATAAACTACTAATAATTCTCAAGCAAACTTAGCCGCTATAGTTTTCCTTGAAAGTTTAATATACTGACTACCATCCTGAATTTTTTCAAATTTTTCCACCCACCGGTTTAGATTTTAGAGGGGGGGGACGCTCGATTTTAATGAAAATTTGCACTTTAAAGTTGAATATTTCGCAAACAAATGACTGTATCGAAAAATCGTTTTAGCAAACCGTAAAACAATGGTTTTAAAATACCTATCCAACGATACCCCACACTATAGGGTTGGATGAGAAAAAAAAAATCACCGCCACTTTACGTCTATGGGAGGTAATTTTTAATTGTACTGTTTTGTCGGCATAGTTTACTTATATATTCGTGCAAAATTACAGCTTTCTAACATTGATAGTCTCTGAGCAAAGCCGCGGACGGACAGACAGACAGACATGGCGAAACTATAAGGGTTCCGTTTTTGCCATTTTGGCTCCGGAACCCTAAAAATGCACAGTTCCCAACGAACAACGCGCGATAACCGAATGCCACGCAGGCGGAACCGCGGGCAAAAGCTAGTATTCAAATAAAAGACCCCTTTGCTGCCTACGGAATCATTCATCGGATCGTCCAATCATTGATCGTAACTCGTAACCGCAACTTATCATTAACAACTCTAACCATCCATATTTGTAAACTGAGAAAAAAACGCCAAGTCGCGGAACTCGATAAAGCCCCTCAATGCCCGTATTCTCAAAACCTACTCCAATATGTATGCAAATCCGGGAGACACCGACAAATTGTGTTTGCACGCCAGCCGAGTCTTTCGGCGATGCCGTTACGAGACTGCGCTGCGTCAGGATGCTGCCTCGTGCACTCCATGTTCCAAGACTAATGTAATATTTTCTTCAACGTCTCTCGTGACACCAGAAACTACAATCGGCTTTCTTAATGCTTTACATTTAGCGCACTTTAGCGCTTATTTTAAATGAATATATTCCGGGACTACATAATATAGTTAGTTCATTTTTAAAAGTACGCTTGATACTTAATTTAATTCCACCATCATCAGCATACAGCAGTCCAATGCTGGACATAGGCCTCTTCCATGGCACTCCACAACACTCTGTCTTCAGCCCCTCGCATCCATTCGCCGCCAGCGACCCTCTTAAGGTCAATGAACTAAAATAATTTCCTTGCTCACCCGCGACCTTATGATAGTTAAGCTTAAGGTCTTCCTTCCACCGTGCCTCAGGACGCCCAATTCAATTTAATTTTTACTAAATATATGTTGTTTTAGTGACAATAAAAATCAACATTATTGTTGGGTAAATTTCACATTTGCAGGTGTAGGTTTGCAGGTGGTAGGACCTTGTGCAAGGTCCGCCCGGATTGCTACCACCATCTTGCTCGCTAATCCTGCCGTGAAGCAGCAGTGCTTGCACTGTTGTGTTTCGGCGCAGAGAGTAAGACAGCCGGTGAAATTACTGGCACTTGAGGTATTTCAACTTAGCCCTCTAGGTTGGCAACGCATCTGCAATACCCCTGGTGTTGCAGATGTTTTTGGGCGGTGGTGATCTCTTCCCACCAGGAGACCCACTTGCTCGTTTGCCTTCCAGTCGTATAAAAAAAAAAAAACATATCTATGGCGGTTCCCTAGATACAGCCCCGTGACAGAAAAAGGCACAGACGGACCATGAAGCGACAGTAATATTTCTGTCTGTTAGTACTTTTCGGTTACGGAAGCCTAAAAAATTAAATTTTGCTTTTTTTTATCGTACTTATCTTGCTCCTATATTAGTCATGATAATTGTAAAATGCTACAGATCCCTTGTTGTTCCAGTCTGTCACGCACTTGGCAGGTTTTTTATTAAAGTCGACGTCTCCTAATGCGTTTGTAACAAGGAATGACATAATCCAATGAAAACTGGAACAAACGACAGCAAAGTTATATTCTAAGGGAAACGCGATCGTTGCTAGCCGGAAAAAAGGTGGTACAGCTTTAGTATCACTGTAATTGCATAATTACCTTTTTCGTGCTTTTGATGTTGAGGAGTGATACTGATCCTAATAACGGTTACCCTTGACTGAGAAAAAAGATAATTTTCTTTTCATTTTTAGGCTGCCTGGCCACTGGATTAGAGGGAGGCAGCGGAGCGGAGCGAGAGAGTATGAGGAGCGGAGTTACATACAGTGTCTATCCATAGGCGTGGAGCTATGTAAATAGCGGAACGGAGCGAGAAAGTCTCCTACCTAACGATATCAAATGTGCATTTTAATAAAGACTTTTTAAATTGGAAATCCCGTGGGATGAAAATTGATCCCGCGGCAACTTTCAGTGTAGATTGGATTCGACTGCCGCTGATTACAATCGGATTTGTCACTCATTCGCGGAGGGTTTTACCTCGGTCCAGTTTCCAAATTGATTTATAATTGGCAGAATATCTGAATGGCTGAAACTTCTATTATACCGGGTGTGGCCTGTAATATAAGCAAAAAATTAAAACATAGATCATACTCCTCAAACTGAACTAGTGCAGGCAAACGTGTTATATAATAGAACTTAGTAAAATATTTTATCTATTGTTATTTTGTACTGAAATTAATGAATAAATTATCTTGAACAACATTAGTTCAGTGAATTTGAAAAATAATTAGTTTTTATTTTTTATTACACTTTTAAGTTTATTCGCAGAAGCAATGTAAAGCAAAATGCTTGATGTTTGTAGCGTGACAGGCGACGTCAGTTGTGTTCAAGGATGGCACATACACGTACATTGATGGCAGTATTTAATTTGTATGAAAAAAGGAAAATTCAAAGACTCCATTATTTTTAAAAGTCGCTGAACTAATGTTGTTCAGTTTAACGAGGACGATCTATGTTTTAATTTTTTGCTCGTATTACAGGCCACACCCGGTATTATATGTTTTGTGTATTATAAGTAAAGCCGTGGTGGCCTAGTGGTTATACTGAGTTTTCCGAAATTCATGTGCGGAATCATATTTGAAATTTACCACGAGCTTTGCGGTGAAGGAAAAACATCATGAAAAACCTGCACAAACCTGCGAAGCAATTCAATGGTGCGTGTGAATTTTCCAATCCGCACTGAGCCCGCGTGGAAACTATGGCCCAAGCCCTCTTGTTCTGAGAGGAGGCCTGTGCCCAGCAGTGGGACGTATATAGTCTGGGATGATGATGATGATATATAATATCACTGCCGCCCGCAGTACATCCGGAATTAGATAAGGACATTAGAGTACCGCAGCAATTTAGCTCTCATCAAATATTTAGTCTAATTGCACTGCAGTCTCTTTCACTAATTAACCAGTTACCCGGGCTTCTGTTCGAGAAGTATTAAAGCAATATCATAGCCATATTATTTTCAAGTTCTTCTACGAACGTAATCAAATTTGATATGAAAATGAAAAAATTAAAATTGTTTATTTAGTTTAAATATTTGTCATCAATGATAAAAGTTGCCCGAAATAAATGAATTAATAATAATAATAATAATAATATCTTTATTGCATGATTATGGTATACACGTTGGTGAAGTTGTTATAAGTTTGATTGTAAGTCGCACATAATCTGCCCCATTGGAGCATACAATAGCAGACACAGAATTAATACATACATTAATTTCAATGTCAAATAAATTAAATTAAATAAATAAACAATTGCTTGGTCATATTACTTACAATTAATGTCATCAACATTAAATTCAAAATATTCCCTCAAACTATAAAAACATTTCTGAATGATTTCTGATTTTTTGTTTTAAATTTAGCCCCGGACATCGCTTTTATATGTTGGGGTAGGTGGTTGAAAATTTATTATTGTTATAAAATGTTCTGCAACTGGAACATCCAATTAAAATCCGTACCCCACATCCGACATATAGGAACCAGCAGGGCTACCACGAAACTCGAAGTTCGTGTCGTGCGGTCCCTCTGACATTTATACGTTTAATACGAGAGCGAGAGGGACGGTATGATACGAACTTTGAGTTTCGAGTTTCGTAGTAGCCCTGCGGCTCTAACACGACACGGGCTATATCAAGCGTGTCATACCCTAGGGTCTCCCCATATGCAGTCCTGGTTACGTGACGCCATTTTGAAGGTGATTTTGAATTTCCCGCGTCTCAAAAAAGTAGCGTCAAATCGCTGACAAGATGGCTTCTTGCAGGAATGGTCTTGGTCTTGGAAGCTGATTTCTTAATCTCATTTAGTGGCAGTCGTGGCAGTGGTACAAAAAAATTGGAATGAATGAAATAAAATAACACTGTTTTAGTAGAAATCGAAGAGGTTTTTTTTTTGTGACCAGAATGTACGTTGGAAACGAGCGTCGAGAGACTGCATGTGGCCCCACCTTAAGAGTGTATTTGACCGTTTTCGAGGCTCCATGCAGTCTCATTCTTTTCAAAACAAAGAATAGCTGCGTTTTACCTACCAATAAAACGCATATTAAATACTTACCTTATTCGAAGCTTATATTAGATAGATAGATAGATAGATTTATTTATTACCTTTTGAAAAAATACATTATAAATACATGTCAGTTAATTACAAGAAATTCACAAAAGGATCGTCAAAAGTATACAAAAAATAAATCTTATTACAATCAATTGTCAGCCAAATAAAAATAAAAAATAGAATTTAAAATGTCAAATTAGAGTTCAATTCAATAATAATAATTAAAATCAAAAAAATATACTTAAATCTAAGTCAAATTTATGCAATAGGAATAATGAATAAAATGTACAAGAAAATAATTAAAATGTCAAAATCAATAAAATTAAATATAAAATAAAAATTTACTTCACAAAACTGTGAAAAATGTCAACAAAACAAAAAGTACAAAACAAGGTACATAAAAACAAAAATAAAACATAATATGTCAACATAAAATCTCACTGTACTCTTTTAAAGAATAGAATATTAAATAGTTGAGATAGGCATCTGTCATTTCCCGCATGTTTTGTCCCTTTCTACCTTAATATCTCCCTCCTTGTCGCACACCCCTCCATTGTCCATCACACCACCACCACGCAGTAGCCTGGCTTAGAGAAATCCAGGCGCGCTCTGGCTCATTGGCCCACCAGGCAGGAATTACTATAAGCTTCGAATAAGGTAAGTATTTAATATGCGTTTTATTGGTAGGTAAAACGCAGCTATTAAATCCTTGACCGTTATTCGAAGCTTATATTAAATAGTTGAGATATGTTTGTTATCGCCTGGTGGTGTGTGATGGAACGCCAATGTGATTGATGATGGTACCTCCTATAGAGCTAATGTAGTATTGATACCATACTCTTATTTCACAGTATGTACGTGGAAAGGGGTTATGATGTATTTAAAATACAGTATGTAGTTAATTGAATGTATTATATCCATATTATTACTCATTTAACAAGTAATTCTATCAATAAGAAAATCATGGTGTGCGAGAACATTACTTAATTAGAATCATTTACATTATCAACTTATTTATATCTGATAGTACAGATGAGAGACGAAATCAAAACTGGATTACGTACATAAAGTTCAAATTAAACTATGATTATATTTAATCAGCAGTAGGATTAAATAATCTAGTTAAACTGTTGTTCATCATGACCGAATCAGACATAATCTCGCGCCTATAGAACTGTCTGAAGGTATTTCCCGACCTCCAATTTCCTCTAGCTAATATATCATCAACCGGTATATTGTTAGCCCAATGCTTTGAGGCAACGGCAGATCGTACGCTACCGGGTGTTGCTGTTATGCCTGCTTCGGACAGTGCAGTTTTAATCCAGCCGGCAATTAAAGTACGTGAGGCGGCCTTAGCCTCGCCTCGATAGGTTACAAATAAATTATTACATTTAGATAATCTTCTTCTCTCTTGGAGAAGCGCAATTGTATGATTCACCCAAAAAACAGGGTTCAACCTATTATTATCCTGATTAACCAATAACTTCCATCCTGATTGTCTGTAATCAGTAGAGTCAGTCTTTGACCCAAACATAGGCCAAAAAATTATGTAATCCTCTGCTAAGATTAAGTGATCTGAATCAACACAAAGAAGGGTTAAATCATGAATACGCCTGCCAGAACATAACAGAAGTAATAAGGCTGTGTGCCTACACGTGGCGAATATACTACTTTGATCCAAATCATATCTTTCTAAAAAGGATGTTAATTTATCCACATTCCAGACAGGAGTTTTAAGTCTTATTGGCTGCTTTAGAGCAATTGATTTTAATACATGTTTAACCATAGAGTGGGAACTCAGTTTCCCAGAGTCATCTGCATTACACAACGTAGATACAACAGATTTATGTAGTATAATAGTATTATATGACATTTTTTTAATTAAAAACAAATCAGCTAGATATTTGGCTAAAATAGATCCATTAGGCCTAAGGGGGTCAAATTTATTTTTGTTTGTCCATTCTAACCAATAATTCCAGGCACTTTTATAAGTATTTCGTGTCGAAGGGCGCCAGGAGGACTCTAACAAGCTTTTCTGGTCTTTATTCCAGTTGGTTAGGCTGTCTTGCCACCCCCACATTTCCATACTTCTAATGTCATCTTGTGAACCTCCGGGGGAGGTAGTCCGGTCGACATGTCGATGAGGCACTGTGGGAGGTTCTGTATTGTGAACGGTGCTGATAGAGTTCTCATTTTCAGATCGGCTCGCCAGAAAACTTTCTCCCAACGAGGTACTACTAGCAGATACACTCCTTTTGCGTTGTTCATGTGTGTTAGCACCTTCGGTACGAGGTAAGGAGGCGGAAAAATCCATGCTAGTGGGTAGTTCCACTCCCTCGAGAAGGCATCGTGAAATAGAGCTTGTCTGTCCCGAAGATCTAAGGATACATAATTGACAACTACATGAGCTCTGTCGGACGCAAAGAGGTCTATGACTGGGGTTCCGAACTTCTGAAAGATTCTTTCTGTCGACGAAGGCAGTAGGTGCCACTCTGGGGGCGATCTGTGCCGTGACAGGTGGTCGGCATGGCGATTGTACTTGCCCGGTATATAAAATGGCATTATTGTGATTTGAAACCGATCCAGAACCTGGAATATTTTCAATGTTATATTCATCAGAGCAGCTGACCGAGTTCCGCCTTGGTTTCGGAGATATGACACTACTGTTCGGTTGTCGCATTGCAATAAGGTTGTGGTCTTTTGTAAGTAATAACAACGAGCTAGTAATGCCTTGAGGACTGCCATCATTTCTTTGTGATTGGAATGCATCAACTTTTCTGATTCTTGCCACGTGCCCGATAGCGGGGCATCGTCCAGCTGAGCTCCCCACGCTTCGTCCGACGCATCGGTTGTGAGAAAATGAGTCGCAGGTGGTGGGTGTATTTGTGAAGATCGATGGCTGTTCATTAACCACCACCTTAAATTGGTTTTGGCATCCTCTGGTAGAGGGTACAAACAATATGTTGGTTTGTCCTGAATCTTTATTAACATTTGTTGAAGTGCTCGATGATTCAGTCTCCCCAAGGGGACAACGAAGCTCGCGAAATTTAACGTCCCAACTAAACTTTGAAGGTCTTTCAGATTCGTTTGATTGTCCTCTAACATGAGTGTCAGTTTGGCATTTAAGGATTGTACTTTCTCCTGAGGCAGATGCATTTGATTTGACCAGGGATCCCATTGGACACCTAGGTAACTCAGGCTCTTTTGTGGAACAAGTAACGACTTCTTGAAATTTATTTTCCAACCTAGTTTTTTCAAGGTGATTGTTAACATCTGCACATGGGAGCGCAAGATCTCTGGATTCTGGTGGGCTAGCAGATAGTCGTCCAAATAGACAACTATGCGTACTCCTAGTTTTCTCATCACCTGTGCTATCCAGTTGGAAATTGTGGCGAAGACTTTGGGAGCCGTACTGAGTCCGAAGGGAAGGCACGTCATTTCCAATAACTCTCCTTGATATATGAGTCGGAGAAAGCGTCTGTGAGGTTTCTTTATTTTCAGATGAAAATACGCTTGTGACAGGTCCAGTTTGCAAAGCCAGTCTTGTGGTTGAATAAAATGCGGAATCCTGTTTATATTTATGAGTGAGAACCGATCTGTTATTACATATTCGTTTAAAGCCCTTAAATTGAATATTGGGCGGAGAGAGCCATCGCTTTTTGGTACCAGGAAGAATTTTGAAACAAAACTTGGTGTCAGGTCTGCCCTTACTAGAACCTTTTCTTTCTTGAGCTGATTTAAAACTTTGGTCATTGGTTCTGAACTTGGGGTGCTGAGGGCTTCGCTGTGTAGATTGGGCATTATTAGAGGCGGCCTTTCGAAGAAGGGTATGCGATACCCTTTTATTATCTTTAATATGAATTTTGGTGCTCTCATTTTTTGCCATTGGTGATAAAAGTTGATTAGTTGACCGGCTCTGAAAGTCTGATAGTCAATCTCTTCGCTTCTTGTTGGACCCGTACATTGCAGGTGAACCACCCCGCCTGCGGGACTTTGTATTATATTCGACATTTCTTTGGTTTTGCCTTGCTGTCCGAGATCGAAAGGAGCCTTTATTACTAGACCCAGCTTTATTGTACGCATTGTAATGGCCTTGCGAAGACCGGTAATTGTTATTGTTACCAACACCCTGCGAGGGCGGAAAATGACTACACCCTCCTTGAGAGGATGTGCTTGTGTGATAAGTAGGACAATGCGCTCGCCAAGAGGCGCAGCAACCTTGACTCGTGCCCTGCGAGGGCTGGTGTCGTACAGCCGACCCCTGCGGGGGGTGGCGGATAGTCTTGGCAGCGGTTCTAGGTCCTGCTTGCGCAGCAGGAGAATTATTTTGTCTGTTTATTAGAGGCAGGAAAGCTTTTTTAACACCTCCTTCCTTTTCTAAGGCAGCGCGTAACGCGTCTTGTTCAAATAAATTATTAAGCGACGGTGGAATCCGCCGGAGGGTAGATTTAAAAAGCGGATCGCGAGCAAAATTGATTATGCTATCTCGTCGCATCTGAATTGTTTCTGCTCGATGACCACAAATCATTTGCAAAAGATCTGATGAGACCCTAGCGTAGTCAGCGTTAACCAATTCATTTAATTTCGCCTGAAGTGCTTCAAAGTTAGAGTTATTGTCGCTCTTTGCCCAGGTCAGAAAATCTTTTAGAGAGTTTTCTAGGATGATTTTTTGTTTAATAGCGGCAAAGGTTAATGCTGCATATGCCTTGTCTGCGTAGGCCAAGTGTCGTAAGGAATCATACGCTTTGATCTCCTCATTAGCTTCGAGATCTATGAAACCTGGGGAGTGATTATACATTTTTTGAACTTCCGCATACCTTACCTCGGTCCATTCCTTGTCACAAAAATGTTGTATGGATTTAAGCACATTTACAAAATCCTCCGGCGTTTTTGGAACTGTGGGTTCCTTTAATTTGGTTCCCAAATCCAACACGAAATCGGGATTGGTGTCGACTACCTCTGGATTATCATCGTACAATTCACGACTAATATTGAGATCGATCATTTCATTACGGCATTCATCTTTATGAACTCGACTAAAAGTACGTGATTTATGCTTACGATTCTTACGCCGAACTCGCCTTGTGTGCTTTTTGTGACGACGATGCCGCGAGCGGCTTCGCCTGCGTGGCGTCGAGTCCGATGACGACGAAGACGAGTCGGACGACGAGCTGCTGCTGCTACTAGAGGAGCTACTGGACATACGTTGACGCTCCTTTGTGGGCGCCGTCGTTGCAGAAGGCGGCGCGGTGCTGCCGCTTGCCAACTGACCATCGACCATCCTATACGAACTACGTATTAGCGATGCTTATAAAATTTTAACGAATTTTAGCGTTAAAAATGGGTCGGGTAAAATAATTATTAAAAGAGGGTAGACATCAAGGTATACTCATAAAACTAGGTCACTCTTTAGCTATACTTATGAGTAGGTACCGTTCAATTCAAATTTGAACGGAGGTACTAGAAGCTATGAAAAGCTTCTTTAATTGAATTTCGAACGGTAAATCCGTTTAGTACCAATAACATTTTAAAATTATTATTTAAATCAAACAAAAAGGGAAACACTCACCTGATTGTAAACTCTTTTTGTTCTTACCAGTATAGGAACAATATGAACGTAGGTGAAGTTACACAAAATTATTTTATCGGATGGGCCGGGGTTCCGGCTACCTTCCGTTCGCGGCGGGAAATAGAACGCCAATGAGCCAGAGCGCGCCTGGATTTCTCTAAGCCAGGCTACTGCGTGGTGGTGGTGTGATGGACAATGGAGGGGTGTGCGACAAGGAGGGAGATATTAAGGTAGAAAGGGACAAAACATGCGGGAAATGACAGATGCCTATCTCAACTATTTAATATAAGCTTCGAATAACGGTCAAGGATTTAATATACATATTTTTGCCTCCCATGTTCCAAATACGGTCATGGAATGATACGTTGTAATAGTTAGAGAACGTTAATCTGTAACAAACGCAAGCATTTTCGTACATACATGTTTCGTACAACAATTTTTACTTGAAACTTGGCACATAAAGTCAGTACGTGACCGGAACACAGCGTGAATACGCGAGACGCGTAAGGATACACAAGTACTTACACAGATGCTTTAAAATCTTCATGTAAATAAGCACATGTACATGCCCCTCCCCTTCCCCCTTACTTGATCGGGCATTGCATTACTATAGTCAAACTCAAAATATCTTTATTCAATTTAGACTATAACAAGCACTTATGAACGTCAAAAAAAATACACCACCGGTTCGGAAAAAAACCTGTTGAGAAGAGTCCGGCAAGAAACTCAACGAGGTATTTTTTTTATATTATTTTTATATGTATTAGTTAACTCTGTATTTAAGGTACTATGTACATATACCTGTGTCAAATTTATAACAACCCTCCTTTTGCTTCGACGGTTAAAAACAACAAACATCCTACTAAAATTATAAATGCGAGAGCGTGTTTGTGTGTTTGTCCGTCTTTCACGCCGTAACGGAGCGACGGATCGACGTGATTTTTGGCATAGTACCGAGTGTCTCTTGTTCGCAGATGATTTCAAATTATTTTTACCTGTTAATAAACCCTCAGACTGCGACATGTTGTAAGCCGATAAATAGAGATAGAAATAGAAAATATACAATTCTCGAGGGAACAGAGCGGGATAACCGAATTCCACGTGGCCAAGCCGCGGGCATAAGCTATTAGTAATGTTATAAGACACGATAACAATATTTTTAGATATTTTGAGCGCTCCCACGTTGTTATAAATTGTATATAACATTGTATAACATTTGTTACAATTAACATTTGTCACTGCTTAAGTCATACTAAATAAGAAACAAACAAGCTGACATATGTGGTGCATAGGAAAAATTCGTGTCTATACCACTGTCCAGCGGTGGTGTAGCACGCAGCACGGAATGCTGAGGACCTGGATTCGATTTCCAGCACTGGTCTTATTTTTCTGGTTTTTCTGTGCATCTATATTTCAGTTTATATTTTCGATATGTTTTGTAACGTTGAATAGCCTAAGTGTTTTGTGAGCCTAGAAAAAAAAAATGCTCCATCACTTATAGCTCTGTATGTTCACCCCTCAACCGAAAGCCACCCCCATTTCCAATAGCGCAAATTTCTGAACTCTGATTAATAAATGGGACTACATTACTTGTAGTTCCAGTTCTTGCAAATAAAGATTAAAGTTAGTTCGCGCTCGCCCTCGCTTGGGCGGAGTCTTTGTTAAATTGACGGCATTTTGTTGTGAAGTTTTTGAAATAGACAGTAGTTATGAAAAGGAATCACCTATAGAAGGTTTAATTAATTTCAACCGGGGCTAATGCGTCACAATACTTTAAACAGCATATTTATTAGATTATAACAAACATATTATGTGTCCCTAAAAGCTACAATTTATGATACAAGTTAGCAAATTTTATCTTATTTCATATTTTAATGCAATTTTATGGCATTTTTAATAACTTCTACGTGTAAATTAAGTACGTTTCTGTAAAAGCTGGGATTTTTAGACGCTATAACCCCAAGGGGGGTGAAAGCGCCTTTTTTTACTAGTATTATGTGATCGGATTGGTCGGAATGATTTTAATCGAGACAGTTTTATAAAAGCACACATGATAAAGTTTATTATTATGTTGTACGCAAAATTCAATTCTAAGAAGCAACTGGTCTAAGTAGCAAGTGGTCTAAGAAACAACTGGTCTAAGCAGCAAGTGGTCTAAGAAACAACTGGTCTAAGTAGCAAGTGATCTAAGAAACAACAGATCTATGTAGCAAGTGGTCTAAAAAGTAACTGGTCCTAACCTGTTTATGTCGAAAACTTGAAAAAACATCGGTAGGTTAGGTTAGGTTAGAGTTGCGTCAAGGCGCATTAGCCTCGCGGAATAGGAGCTCCGTCGACTTTGTGTTAAAGAATTTAGATCACTTGATACGTAGACAAGTTACTACTCAGACCAGTTGCTTCTTAGACCACTTGCTACTTAGACCAATTGCTTATTTGCTACGTAGACCAGCTGCATTTTAGACGAAATATTACTAACTCTAGGTACAGTTCATAGAAAAGTTGTATTTCATTTAATAATATATGAATACAGATTACGAATTCAGAAACCAGAGGCCAGAAGTAGAAATAATAATTAGTGCTATTAAAACTAGAACTGCCATTTCAATTCATTTGTTTCCAACTGCATCCAACTTTAAATACTAATGCAACTCCATTACGTTAGTACCGAACTATTTGGAACTACAGATTAAAAAGTTCTGTAAGTCCCATCTTTTCTCCCTTACAATATTGTGGCATGGAATGAAACAGCATACAGTTTCACAGGAAGAGGTCAGCCAAAGGATATTGAATAGGGTTTTGTACGGTAAATGGCTTTCCAACAACGATTACAAGTACATTTCGATATTTTGCGACATTTTGAAACTATTATAATGATAATCCCCGCCTTCTCCCCGCAAATTATTCAGTTGTTGTTTTCCTCTTAAATAATAATTTTATTTAGACCGAGTATACTCGTCCATGGAGCCGAGTTATTCGGCCGAGTACGACTATAAAAAAACTGCCGAATACACCAAGTACCGAGTAGTAAATGGTACTCGGCCCATCTCTAAGCCAGGGGAGCGCCAAAGTTCGCATACTCTTCGCTAGTCATACCATATTTTTGTCCGAATCATTGTTTGTCCGAATTTCTTCACATTGAAACCTTAGTTTTCTAAAAATTTTAAATGGTCATCCTATAGAAAACTATAGGTTAGGTTAGGTTTTTTTTATAAGAATTCTAAACAATCATTGGATTCAGACAAAAAACGCTGTACACCCACTTATGACATTTTTTAAAGAGTTATGACAAACGATCATTCCGACAAAAATTACATTCGGACTTTTAATAAGTATGCGAGCCGATATGGACCTCTAAGCCAGATACATGATAGTCCCGAATTTCGCAGTAGCCCTGTGTATTTAATGTTTCTCCGGTCCCACATTTTCCTCGAACTCCAAACATATGATGGTCCCAGCTTTGTTGGAGGCTTCGATTCTGCGCAGCAACCGGCCATATTCCCTGTTCGCCATCCACATGTGATCCAGGGTGTTGTAGTTCACCTCGAAGCTATAGGTACCCTACGAGATGACCATATATGTAGGTACAATTAAGTGCAATGATATCGACATGGCCAAAGTTACTAAAATATGTCTTTTTTTTTATTCGAATGGATGGCAAGTGAGCAAGTGGGTCTCCTGATGGTGAGAGATCACCACCTGCAACACCAGGAGAATTGCAGATGCGTTGCCAACTTAGAGGCCTAATATGGGATACCTCAAGTGCTAGTAATTTCACCGGCTGTCTTACTCTCCACGCCGAAACACAACAGTGCAACCACTGTTGTTTCACGGCAAGATTAGCGAGCAAGATGGTGGTAGCAATCCGGGCGGACCTTGCACGAGGTCCTACCACCTGCACCTGCAAACACCTGCAAACCTATACACGATTAATGTTAAGTGCATAAAGTCGTGTAGCTATACATTGGACCCGATTCTACAGCGGCCGCTAAAATTCCTAATTTTATTTAGACGTCGCTAAATCACTTTGCTATTCTATGAGCACCTGTCATAATCAAATGACAACGCTAATTTAATCTGACGTTTCTTATTTTAGCCGATCTATCTAGCCGGTCAGCGTGACTTTCTGGAATAGCACTTGTTAAATCAGCCGTCTAAATGTCAATTAAAATTTAGAAAATTTAGATTTAGACAATTTAGCCGACGTGCGCGTAGAATCGCATCCATTATTTTTGTAACTTTGGCCGTGTCGGTATCCTTTAGTTTAAAACCTATAAAAAATAAACATGAGCACGGACATAGTATCTTTGTTCGTTAAACAAAACCATGAGCCTTGGTTATACTCCTACCTAGGTTTTATGTAGCAACGTTAGTGATCATACCGTACCCCAGGAACATTGCAGGTTTTCTTCTCGTACATAATATCAAAAGCCTCCAAAAGAACACCAACCAATTGTGAGCGACAGCTTAGATTCTTAACGTTGAAAGTCATCTGCCATTTGCGATCTTCATAGTAAAACTCTTTGATGCTTGTCTAGAGAAAAAAACAAAATATAGCACCACAATTCACAAAGTGGATACTTGTACTTAGTAGAGGAGCCCAAGAGGGGATTTTGAGATCAAGGCACTCAATCGTATCAGATGAATATAACGCGGCTACTAAAGGATGACCATAATTATAAAAAACCTCGCCATATTGCGGAAAATCAATAGAACTAATTTCTTGCAGTGGTAACACTAAATTCAAATGTCATCTGTCTAATGCTGTCAAAGTTTAATATTTTTTGCGCGTGGTATTTTAAAGTATTAAGTTTTTTTTTTTGATTCGATTTGTGGCATTCGAATATGGCGGACGTAGTCAATGTACAATTTTGCTATTTCTGTTTCTTTGGCTAGTTGAAGTATAATTTTGATAGTGTTTTATGCGGCGATTAACCTTAACAGTGAACAGTGATCACAAAATTCTATATTGCTCTCGTGTCTGACATTTTTTAATGCGCAAGTTGTCTCTAAGTGGTTTCTGGAATTTTACTATCAAGTTGCGAAAACTACACTCAAAGAGAGTACCTTGACACTGGCGAAATTGTCCTAATAAGGACAGAAAGCCATATTTTAAAAGAGAAGAAGAAGAAGAAGTTTTTTTTTCCTCCAATGGACAGCGCCATATTTTTCTAAAAAACAACAACAATAAAGTGTTATTTTGTGTTTTTGTGCTTTAAAATGCCGAAGATTATCCATAGCCTTGGAAGGAAAATAATTCGCAATAAATAAAAGTATTTGTCATAGAAAAAGTCTGAAGGATTGGAAAATATTCATATTATATATATATATATTTTACATTTTTGAAAATCCAAATGCTTCACCCAACACTTGAAGAGAAAACATTATACAACTTTTTCTTCCTATTAACTAAACTAACCTGCAAAATGTAGGGCTCCCCTACTACTTAATAGTACGTGTTCAGTTGCCGTATTGCCGTGGTATTGCCTAACGTTTCTGACGCTCGTGATCGCAATCAAATAACAGATTTCGCATACAAACACTGTTATTTGATAGCGATCGCGAGCGTCAGAAGCGTCAGGCAATACGGCCTCAGGTCGAAGATAGAAATAGATGGCGAATTAGACAACACAGCCTGAGCTATTTTGCCAATTTTGTTACTCTCACCTTCACGTTTTGAGTATCTTTGAGGATTGTGATATTCCCTTTTATTAAGCTCTTTTTTAAGTAGTTTTTATCTAACGTAAACCTCATAACAGGATCTTTTACGTAAGGTTGGCTTGGGTTGTCGCATGTCTTGAGCCCTAGAGCAGTGGACGTATACGGACCCTGGAATCAAGTTGTTTGTTAAGTTTTTCAATAGATGTCGCTGTCACTCATATTATTACCAAAATGCACTCATATTAAATAACGTTGTAACCATCAATGGTTGTAACGGACAACGTGCCTTTATAGAATGTTGTTAGTGTAATGGCTGCCCTACATTTGACAGTGGCAATAAAAAATGACGATGAAAATGCGGGTAGTTGTGCGCCGGTGTTAGTTTCGTCGGGTAGTCACGCGATCAGAGCGGCGCGGCGCGCAGTGCGCGTGTTGCGGCAGCTACCAAGTCGCTTTGCTCCTAGGAAAAAGGAATTAGCCAGATACATGTCGAGCTAAACTCAATTTAAGACGTGAGTTATCCGTTACAATAATCATTTAATGAGTGAGTCTCACGGTAGTTTCATGTTCAAAATGCACTCAGCTACTGGACGCCTCTTACCATTCACGCAATAATGAGTCATTCTAATCCTATTATATCCTAAGGTACAATTGAGATAACTGCATCGTGTACCAGGATAGGCGCTTTTCGTAATAAATTTTCGGCAGATGTACCAATGGAATGTTGTGTAAAATGTGGGATCGATCGAAGGAAACAAACTTTTTAAAAAAGAATTAGAAAAGTTTATTAAAAAATTAGAACTAAGAAATACACTGATAGCAGGGAAAGAAACAAAAATCACATCCAGCACATAGGCTCACCCGATCAAGACTCGCACTCTCTAACTCACTCGCTCGTCCCATTCACTCCACAAAATCATCGGTCAGTCCGTCCGCTCTTGTCCATCGAATCATTCATCTACAAATCCACCCTCATTCCCACATTCGGCCATCCTACACTCATGACTGTCATGATGTGTGTGTGTGTGTGTTGGAAAGTAATATGACGTTAGCAGCACAAAGCTTCCATCCGTACACGATTCAATTTCTTTGATTGTATGTATTCAAAGTAGACCAAAATTTACCTATTTTAACCAGGTGAAGGAAAGGGTGGGTGTCGCGTTGTATCACAAAGTCAAACAGCTGGCCAAAGTCCATGCGGAGTGGCGATTACTCCACCGACAAGAGCATAGCTCTTAAGTTTAAGAAGCAGAAGCATGTATTTAAATACCTATGAGTGTGAACTGTTTGTTGAAGGGAAATAGAGAAACATTGACAGCCGCTGAGATACTTAGGCGAAAACAAATTTATCCCGTTAAGGGATCTCTACCAATAATTCTTTGAATAGATGAGATGAGTATTCAGCTCTGCTGGTTTCCTCGCCATGTTTTCCTTTATACCGCAAAGCTCGTGGTAAATTTCAAATATAAACCCGAAAAACCGAAGATGCAACTACACATTTGAACCCACGATCCTTGAGAAGGCCATGGGTCAAACCACTAGGCCACCACGACTGTTAATTATTATTAGATAGCGTTGATATTTAGTAACAAATTCTTCAGTATTTACCGATCTAGCTTTAGGCATCACTGTAGTAGCAGCCATTGAGATCATGATTATTCCACATAATTTAAAAAAATATAGTACCACTCGGAATGACATGTCGTTACGTTTACTGGTATCTATTATATGTCCGGCTGTTGGCATCAGTTTATCATATAAATGTTTTGGACCATCAATAATTAAAAAATCATTACGTTTTGTAGCGCCTGCTGCTTTGTTTGCGAAGGATTTGTTAAAGCGACTTCAGGAGTAAAACTCATTCGACTGATATAATATATTTAATACGTAGATGTCTTGGAACACATATGTGTATATCTTCTTAGCTGACTAAACTTTGAAATGACAATGTCGGGGTATTTCAACTTTTTAGGATGATTAGTTTTATAAGAATGATAATAAAATAAATTATAGTAATTAAAATTATAAGTAATTTAAATAAATAAATAAATAAATATCATGAGACACTTGACACCATTTTGACCTAGCCCAAAACTAAGCAAAGCTTACCTATATCGAAAATACAATCTATATATATAAAATTCAAAGTCCTGACTGACTGACTGACTGACTGACTGACTGACTGACTGATATATCAACGCACAGCCCAAACCACTGGACCTAGAGACTTGAAATTTTACACATAGATACCTTATACAATGTAGGCATCCACTAAGGAAGGATTTTTGAAAATTCCCACGGGAACGGGAAAAAATCAAGATTTATATATTCGATTCTGAGTGACCCTATCTCAGTAACAATAATAACTAGACTCTTCAAATTTGTTACACAAGTAGGTATTACATTAATAAAAACATCAATTTCAGGATTTTTGGAAATTCCCACGGGATAAGGAAAAAACGGGATTTATATATTCAGTTCAACGGAATCCCATGAACAATAATTACTAGACTCTTCAAATTTGGCATAGAAGTAGGTAATTATAATAGTAAAAAACTATTTTAAGGATTTTTGGAAATTCTCACGGGATAAAGAGAAAACGGGATTTATATTCAGTTCAACGGGATGGTTTTATCGTTTTAACTGAAATTTAGTACCTATTTAGGTTCCTTGGGGGGTCTAGGGGTCTATTACAAAAGGATTTCCCGAAATTCTGACGGGAACGGAAAAAAACGGGATTTTTCGTTTTTATGGTCGTAGAAAGCTGAAATTTGGCATGTAGGTTGCTTGACGAGTGTAGAAATTCCTACGGGAAAGGGAAAAAAAACGGGATTTTTCGCTTAAAGGATGCAGAAAGCTGAAAATGGCATGTAGATTGCTTGGGGAGTGTAGAGGAGCATTGAGAGTGGAGTTTTCGAAATTTCCACAGGAACGGGAAAAAACGGGATTTTTCGTTTTACTGGTCGTAGAAAGCTGAAATTTGGCAAGTGGGTTCCTTGGGGAGTGTAGGGGAGCGTTGAGAGAAAATTTTCCGAAAATTATTAACGGGAACGGGAAAATTGGGACGTTTCTTTTTCTTTCTTATTTATTTTAAAAATATTTTTTTATTCGAAAGAGTATACTCCCAAGGTAGTCCACTGTCACCAAATTAGGATCTGATGACGGGATCTCAGGGAAATCGAGGGTAAACTTCAAATTGTGTAGGGAAGCATTACGTTTTTCATATATTTTCTCAGTATTTGCGTCTGATAGACATCATGTCATGTTGATGAGCTGATGATGGAAGGTAAAACTCCATAACGGTTAGGAGTTGAGGTTTTTTTTAAAATATTATACCTAATATGCAGGTATAGACATTTAGTTGTTTTCATTCTGGTTACTCTGGTTATTCTGGTTACTCTGGTTATTCTGGTTATTCTGGTTACTGTTGGAAGGTATAACTCCTTAACGGTTAGGACACATTAGTACCTACGCCAAACCAATCAACTGATTAGAAAGAAAGAAAGAAGAAAAACTTTTTAAACTTTGTCTGTTTCTTTGTTTATTGGGGGTAATCTCTGAAACAACAGCTTTTTAAAAATCGCTACCCTAAATAATAGAAGCCTGTTTCAATTCAATCGCGGACATTGTGGTTTTCTATTGAACTCACTTATTTTTATCCCACGGGAATCCTATGTCGCACAGGTACGAAGTCGCGGGCAAAAGAAACAAGTAGGTTTTCTAAAATTACACCTCTGACCTGAAGATGTGAAACAAGGCTTCAAAGTCGATTTTTAAATTCGAAAATTTGCAAATGTAATCCTCCGAAAAATCAATTAAAACACGAAAATAAAGATCGTAGAAAGTAAATCTGTGTTACCCCAAATTTAACGCGGGCGAAGCCGCGGGCAAAAGCTAGTCTGAAATATAGATGCACAGAAAAATCATTTTGTGCATCTATATTTACGAGTAAGTTTGTATTTTCGATATGGGTTTTACGAGATGAACGTAAAAGTAACAAAAATTTGCAGGTGAAATAAAAAAAAATAAAAAAACCGGCGAAAAGCGTGTCGGACACGCCTGAAATAGAGTTCCGCAGCCATTACGAAAATATTAAGTAATATTTTTCTAAGGATTTCGTATTTTGTACGGAATATTCCAAGTTTAGGTATATTTTATACATTAGGCTGCTATTTAGCTAATAGTTTAGGAGCTAATAATTTACTAAATAATTTTCGCCAAAACATTAGCAAACTTTGCTATGGACTCGATATAGCGATAGTTTAGTAGTTTCTGTGTGAAGACTGAAGAGTCACAAACGTACATATCAGAAGGACATACAAACATAGCGACAGTAATATTATGAACATAGATAGTGAAAAGTACATTAGGTTAGCAATTGCCTTCGAGTTTCCATTGATGGGAGGTTAATGGGATGGTATTTTTCTGACAATAGCTTAATAACCACAAATATACCTATAGTTGATATACTATATCCTATTGTTGGTAGTTTTAAATCGGCAACAGATATCACACAGTCTAAACTACAAAAGCGAGTACTTGAAATTTGGTAAGCATCTATAGGTTACTCTTAAAATATCTCAATCATATCTTCTTCTTCTTTTTTAAAATATGGCTTTCTGTCCTAATTAATAGGACAATTTCGCCAGTATCAAAGTACTCTCTTTGAGAGGGACGTTGTACGATGATTGTAGTTTTTGCAACTTGATAGTGAAATTGCAGAAACAACATGGAAACAACTTGCGCATTAAAAAATGTCAGACACGAGAGCAATATAGAATCTTGTGATCACTGTTCAATGTTAAGGTTAATCGCCGCATAAAACACTATCAAAATTATACTTCAACTAGCCAAAGAAACAGAAATAGCAAAATTAGATATTGTCTCCCTCCGCCATGTTCGAATGCTAAGTACAAATCGAATCATCTCAATCATATTAAAAAAAAAAAATGTTGACACCAGTTGACAGTTGATACCAGTTGGCAGTTGACACCAGTTGGCAGTTGACCTTTAAAGTTAGCAAAAACGCTTGTGTTATAAATGGGTTCGACTCTACGGATAAACGATTGTTATGGATTGTATGTACATACATTTTTTTTACATTTTCGGGCCTGAAATTTTGCGGCGTCGTCACAGTATGTGTGTGTGTGTGTGTGTGTGTGTGTTTTGATGTGTTTAGTTTTAAATGCGTCCCACTGAATAACAGCTTTGTGGTTAGCCGCAACATTATGCCTCTAAATATACCTACTGTTCAATATTCGTTTGTATTTATTATTTCCTTCTAATGTATTTTCCTGTGTATCGAATGTGAATACTTTCAAAATTTTCTGTGAATTTTGGCGCACAAAAAAAACTGTCAAGTATGGCTGGATAGTGTACATTCTCGAAATATGTCAAACATTTTCCTATAAGCAAGCACAGGGTAGGAGGTAATTACTCAATGTTGAGATCTAATTAGCCGGCGCCATCTGTCGCTTGGGGGCCACATTAATTGTTTTGATTATTGTCGCTGCACCTCCACCGCGATAATTACCTTCTAGCTAAGTTTGGACCGGGCGCTCACGATATTGGGACTAAATTGCACGACCGTTGGGACCGAATTGCGCGGACGGTGTAGATTGTTAGGCAATTTCAATGTGAGATCCTTGGATTTAATTAACTGAAGTGGGGGAATTAAGGAACATGAATTAGATAAGGTGTAGAGATGATTAAAATTGTAGTACAGTCCTCTCATTGCTGAAATACAAAGTTTTTAAAAAGAGTTGTTGTGACCGATAAAAATGGTCTCGCCGGAAGACCAACGCTGACTCCACTCCACTCTTGTGTTTTGACCCTTTGTGTTATTGTATGAATTGGGATGTTGACGCCATTAAAAAATAATTCGAAGGCACGAGGCCAGTAGAAAAACGCTTTGTTTTAGCCCTGAAAATCAGATTAATTTTCGATTTACTCTAAAATTATATTTTTTGTTGCTTTAAACAAATAAATAGTTAGTTGAGTGAGTTGGCGAACAAATCGCGAGTTATGACGTTATAAGTCGCTATATATAGCCATTGAAACTCTATAGGAGAATTGTGTTTTGACAGCTCATAAAAAGTACGTCAGTTGATTGGTGGTGTCAACATCCCTATTACGTCTGTGTCGAATAAACTTTTTCTTTTTCATTTTCAACACTTTTTTGGAGGAGAGATTTTGATAGATGCGGGTTCAAATCTCGTCGTCATGCGCTCCCGGTGTCTCTTAAGGGGCTGTTTCATCATCCATTGATTAGTTAAATGTGATGCCATCTCCGTCTATTCGAACAAAACAAATAGAGACGGTGAAGCGTAGGAAGTGGACTGTATTAAAATAAATGCAAATAATGTGATGAAATTGAAATATATTAAACACAACCGTACGAGCGCACAAGAAAAGCAATTATGACAAGTAAATAAAAAATATACAAAAAAATAACTTTACAAAAAATACATTAAAAAAGTAGAAAAACTCCAAGGAGTTTGCTATAGACGGCATTAAATTTAACCGTCAGTTAACACTAAACAATGGATGGTGAAACAGCCCCTAAATCTTTGATTTTGTTGAGTAAACTTTCTGCTAAAAGAAGTAAATACATATGCAAAATATTAAAGACCAACTAACAATAATTAAAAACTCATAGTGCTGGTTACTCTGAATAAGATCCCAAAGTTAGGTACGTAATACCATGAATGGTAATACTGAAAAAAAATAGAGCTCCATATGGCTCCATTTACAGTGGAAATTCCCACTTAAACAAAATTATTAATATCATTATCCAGAACGTCGTTAGTCGGTTCATCATAATCTCATCTTCATATACCCTATATACGTCCCACTGCTGGGCACAGGCCTCCTCTCATCATGAGAGGGCTTGGGCCGTAGTTCCCACGCGGGGCCAGTGCGGATTGGGAACTTCACACGCACCATTGAATTGCTTCGCAGGTTTGTGCAGGTTTCCTCACGATGTTTTCCTTCATCGCAAAGCTCGTGGTAAATTTTGAAATATGTATAATTCCGCACATGAATTTCGAAAAACTCAGAGGTGCGAGCCGGGGTCTAAACCCACCACCCTCTCTGCTTGAGAGGCGATAGGTCAAACCACTAGGCCACCACGGCTTTTTTTTTGTTGGTTGGTTGTATATTACAAATACATCGATAGAATATTCTAGAAAGTTACCAACCTGCATCTCCGTAATTAAATAAATACAGAATAGGTATACAGGAACAAACTAAGACCATAACAATGCCATTAACATATCCAACCACTCGAAATAACATCCTAATCCATTATTTCAAGGAAGAATCTTCTTTATGAGCGAATAAACAGTCAGTAATGTCTATTTAATAATCATGATTCATGACAAGTTCATGACTATCAAACATTGCCAGTTCTCGTTCAGACAGGGATGGATCAGATTATTTGGTTATTCATTTTGTTTTGTGATGTTCAGTTTGCAACAGTTAAATGCATTCCAAAACCGAAGTCTGTAAGTTGTTAACACGAACATCTTAAAGTATACCTAGTGCCAACCACGCAGACGCGTGATTTTGTCAAAGTTTTGCCATTAATGACATTGTAATAAGAACCATGGCACGCGTCAATGTGAATGACTCTACCTATAGTTTGGGAGTAAAATTGAGATTATTATAAGCTTGTACAAATCCAAAAATAAGTACTCTTCATTGCACGCCACAAATCAGTACTAAAACACTTATATTCGGGGTACTTAGTTTATACCCTGTCCCGTTGTCTGTCTGTAGTCAAATTTTGCAAGTTAGATTTGGCCAACTTTGAGTAGGTAGTTAGATTGACTTGAAATTTGGAATAGGTACTCGTACTTGCGTAAATTGCGTGACGATACAATAATCTTGTAGACGTCCTGGTAGTCCGATCGTCTCTGCAGGACGGAACTCTTCAAAAGTTAATAGCATCAACCAGAAATTTGGTACGGAAATGTAGCTTGGACGACAATGCAAGTACAGTCAACAAAAAGTACACTTACCAAAAAACCTGTATAAAAAAAGTAATTTTTAAAAAAAAACTTATTTTTTATATCTTTATAGGTATTATTTAGATCACATAAATGTTTTTATGCACCAGTAGTTGAAGAAAATTAGATTGAAATGTATGGAAAAATTGGCAAAATTAAAGCAAGAGGTTTATCTATCAGGATATGTAGGTTATGGAGAAAAAATAAATTTTACCCACTCTCCCCCCCCCCTCCGGGGGGAGCATCACCCCCCCGCGCCCTCGAATATGTCCCGGACCGCGATATTTTCCATTATAAAAGAAAACCGTACACGACACATAAAAAGTATGTAGGAACGAAATAATCCTAGATAAATTTACTATAAACCTTTCATACATACAAAAGCGATACCACTTACAGTTTCAGCGCAATCTGGCACCAAATACGAACATTTTTAATAATTTATCCAGTTTTTTTTGTTAATTGTTTAGTTTTTTCAATTATTTCACACTTTACCGCCAAGATATGTATGGCTAAAGTAAAGAACAGGATATCTTCTTTATAAAAAGGTATAATTCATTTCTAAACTCATTCATTTGACGCTGCTATGCTATTTTGAAAATTCACCATAATCAGCTACTGCGACATTAACTTAGGAAAAAGTACCAAAATAAAAACTATTTAGTCCGTAAGTAAGATTATAATAAAATATTACACATTTTTTAGGGTTCCGTAGCCAAAATGGCAAAAGCGGAACCCTCATAGTTGCGCCATGTCTGTCTGTCTGTCTGTCTGTCCGTTCGCGGCTTTGCTCAGAGACTATCAATGCTAGAAAGCTGTAATTTTGCACGAATATATATGTAAACTATGCCGACAAAACAGTGTAATAAAAAATTAAAAAAAAAAATTTTTTTTAGTACCTCCCATAGACGTAAAGTGGGGATGTTTTTTTTTTTCTCATCCAACCTTGTAGTGTGGGGTATCGTTGGATAGGTTTCTTAAAATCATTAGGGGGTTGCTAAAACAATTTTTCCATTCAGTGATTCATTTGCAAAATATTAAACTTTAAAGCGCAAATTTTCATTAAAATCGGGCGTCCCCCCCTCTAAAATCTAAACCGGTGGGTAGAAAAAATTAAAAAAAATTCAGGACTATTGTAAGTATATCAAACTTGCAAGGAAAACTATAACGGTTAAGTTTTCTTGAGAATTATTAGTAGTTTAAGAATAAATGGCAGCCTAAGGTATAAATATACCTAAACCGTCCGTCTGTCATAGCCAATTTGATCCGAAACTACTAGACCGATTGAATTCAAATTTAGTTCACCTATATAAATTGATGACCCAAACACGGACGTGTAAAGTAAATTAATTAATTTTAAACACGGGGGCCAGTTTGGGGGGGGGGGGGGGGGGTAAATTAGAAAAAAAAAATTAGAAACTATATCATGTGACATATCAAATGAAAGGGTACATTGTGAAAATCTCAAATATATATTTTTCATTATTTTAAATTAATCCGTTTTGAAGTTATTTAAGAAAATAGGTGAAAAATAACCATTTCCCCGCCCCTATCTCCTAAAAGCCCAGTAGGGCCTACATTTTTTTTTTAAATAAAGAAAATAGGTCCATACCTATAGCTTATAGGAAAACATGTGAGAATCTAATGGTATTTAAAGTAACACCATTTAACCAGTATGAACATTTATATTTCGCTGAATGGCCAAATGAACTAAATTAAAAAAATAGCATAGCAATGCTAAATGAAAGATTTTAGAAATTAATTATACCTTTTTATAAAGAAAATATTCTATTCTTTACTTCTGTCATACATATCTTGGCGGTAAAATGTGAAGTATTTGAGAAAACTAACCTTTTAGCCGAAAAAATAGATTAATTATAAAAAAAGTTAGTATTTGGTATCATATTGCGCTGGAACTATAAGTGATATCGCTTTTAAATGTATGAAAGGTTTATAGTAAATTTATCAAGGATTATTTTGTTCCTACACACTTTTTATGTATCGTGTACGGTTTTCTTTTATAATGGAAAATACCGCGGTCCGGGACATATTCGAGGGCGCGGGGGGGTGACGCTCCCCCCGGAGGGGGGGGGGGAGAGTGGGTAAAATTTATTTTTTCTCTATAACCTACATATCCTGATAGATAAACCTCTTGCTTTAATTTTGCCAAATTTTGATCTAATTGTACTGAACTACAGGGCCCTTTCGTATCGAACCTCGTGCGTGTAGAGAAATGCAAGACCCCGCAGCATCCTTACGACCCTGATCCTCCGGGAGACGTCACTGCAGAACTTTACAACACCAGCACAAAGAAGAACTTGCTGCGAGGGAACTACACGGCCCTCCGGCCTGATGCCAGTCTCAAGGTGATCTTTAGGTATACGAGGTGGAAACAAGTTATAGGTCTTGGGGGTAAACTGAAACCCCTCCGTGGAATCTTTCAGGGAAGGCTTGAGAAAGATGTGGCTCACACCTTCTCCTTATACTCGTAATAGATTTGAAAGCATATACCGGGTGTAGCATGTAATACGAGCAAAAAATTAAAACATAGATCGTACACGTCAAACTGTAACATTAGTTCAGTGACTTTTAAAAATAATGGAGTCTTTGAATTTTCTTTTTTTCATACAAATCATCAAACATTTTGTTTTGTTTAACCCTTTCGTTCCGGATGTCGAGTTAACTCGTCTTGTACGATGTGCTCTCAGATCCGGTAGACGAGTAAACTCATCTTAAAAAAATTGACATTACATCCTAGATTAGGGCAATCGACAGTCACTTGCACAACCGGACACATTGCTTCCTGTACTCTTAGTCTTGAGCCATACTTATTTGCTGTAGTTATGCAGTTAGTAATGTTGCCAACTAGTGAATAAACTTTTAGTCTACCCCAAGAATATTCGTTACGCATTTGTGTTTAAATAGTTATGTTTTGAACAAACAACATGGAGAAAAATAACTAAGTACCAAGCCAACGAGTTATCTCGTCTACCGGCTCTGAAAAGTGTTTTACGTAGCCGAGTTAAGTCGTCTTTCGGACGAAAGTGCATCATTTCTGTGAACGAGTTAACTCGCCTACAGGACTGAGGAGCAGGTATCAATTCACTGAATATGGAAAACTGGGTAGATTTTGTCTATGGCTTTGCCGGAACGAAAGGGTTAAGAAGCAACTATTTTCTTAAATCACTGAACTAATGTTGTTCAGTTTGACGAGTATGATCTATGTTTTAAATCCGCACTTAATATCAGGTGAGTTAGAGGTCAATCACTGGTCAATTAACCTTAATTCCAGATATATATAAAGTTTGTTTGTTGTCTGTTTGTTTGTTTGTTACCATTTCACGTGTAAACCGCTGAACCGATTTAGACAAAATTCGGTGCACAGATACTTTCAGTCCTGGGGAAGTACATAGGATAGTTTTTGCCCGGAAAATTGCATAATTCCCGTGAGATAGCGATAAATGAATTCGAGTAATAATAGACCCTACAGCACTGTTCTTACCTAATTATTTCCATGCGTTCCACAAAGTAACGTAACGTCGAGTGTATCGCCTATTCCAAGGCCAGCAACGCACCCGCAGTCCTAATAATGCTGTAAGTGTCCATGGGCAGCGGTTATCACTTACCATCAGGACGTGATCCATCTGCTCATTAGCCAGCTGTTTGATAAAAAAATAAAATAAATATTTTATTAATTTTTTGGTGTACAATGAAGAGTCTTTGTATTGTATTGTGTTGGTAGCTATCAGTTCAAGATTATTACTTGGTGAACGGCAACCGGCAGATGATTTTCGGCGTCAAGAACCTCAGCTGCCGCTCGCAGCTGGTCTCCATGATGGGCAAAGTCTTCGGCATCAAGTTCAACAAGAAAACTTGTTCGGTTCCCAAGGTAAAATACTTCATCTACAATCTGGCTGCTTTCAACCAGAGATCAGCGAGGAATGTGTTTATTATGAACCAATAAGAACGTTTCATTTACCTATCTTAGCACAACACGCGAGGATAGGTATTTACATATAGCATAATAGATCCCACAAAAACATTTCATGTCAAATGTTGCCAAGACGAGACCATGTAGCTCGCACTGTCAAAAAGTAATCAGATCTCTTGCAGAGCCAAGTTTCTAACCCTACGTGCCCAGCTCTAAATCTATATGCCCTAATTTTACAGTAAAGTTGCGACGAAATACTACAGCTAGCTAGTAGCGAGTAGTTCGTAGCGCGTAGCAGCGTTTTCCCGCTATTAATCTCGTAGGCGTGCAAACCGTGGACTAAACTGGGGAGTCGGCCGCACGGAAAGAGTTTAAAAGATTGAATAGATTTTAAAGTTCAAGCCCATATCATCATGTCAGCCGAAAGACATCCACTGCTGGACATAGGCCTCCCCCAAGGCTCTCCACTCAGACCGGTCTTGTGCTTTTGGCATCCACCGCGATCCTGCGATCTTAACCAGGTCGTCGCTCCATCTTGTTGGAGGCCTACCGTACCGACAGCTCGTCTCCCGGTGCGCGGACGCCATTCGAGAACCTTTTGACCCCATCGGCCATCAGTCCTGCGAGCAATGTGCCCCGCCTACTGCCACTTTAGTTTCGCAATTCTTCGGGCTATGTCAGTAACCTTAGTTCTACTGCGGATATCATCATTTCTGATTCTATCCCGCAGAGAAACCCCGAGCATAGCCCTCTCCATAGCCCTCTGAGTGACTTTGAGCTCATATGACGAATTGCAAAAGCTTCTCATTTCAGGGCACCTACATATTTTCCAACATCGACTACGACATTGTGGACCACGTGTATACTCTGACCAGGGACTACGGCACTGTTCTCAGGATCGTGGAAGTCTCCAGCAAAAGGGGCACCATGGTGTGTCTGGAGTTCGAAGCTGTGGTTACACCGAAGTCTGAATAAAATAATGAACGCTATTCTAATGTGTTTATTTTGTTTTGTATAACTCTTTACTGTACCATTAGCCAAATAAGTGATCTACTAATTTTTAAACAAGTTCCTATCAAACGAATATGTCGTTAAAGTCGAACTTTCAAGTTGACACACACGTCTATTGGCAATGTTATTGTTTTATGACGACATGCAAACCATTATCAATTTTAAGGTGGACCACATGTTTGGCTAATGGTACATAAAACACATGAAAATAATACTTAACAAGAGAAAGAGATGTACAAAGGTGAACTTATGCAAGAGATCTCTTCTGGTTAACCTTTGAGCTAGTGAAAGGACATCGGAAATAAGAGTAGACACTACAATGGAACGGAATTATTGAATTACTTTCTTTACGGTCGTAGACCACATATTTGGTAATGGACGTCAGGGCCGTATTTCACCACGCTGACAGATGTGACTAGTTTCATAGAGAATCATTTTGAAAATACGCGCACGGTAATCATAAAACATTACAATTGTAACGCAAACCTGACACATCTTTAATCTTATGTCAAGATTTATCGAAAAATCCATACTAATATTATAAATGCGGAAGTGTGTTTGTATGTTTTTGTATTTGTGTGTTTGTATGTTTGTCCGTCTTTCACGCCGTAACGGCGCGACGGATCGACGTTATTTTTGGCATAGAGATAGTTTATGGGCCTGAGAGTGACATAGGCTACTTTTTCTCCCGGAAAAATGCATGATTCCCGAGGGAACAGCGCGCGATAATCAAATACTACGCGGGCGGAGCCGCGGGCAAAAGCTAGTCTACAAATAAGTGTCGTCTACGAAAGTAATTATTCTTGTTAACATAGACATATGTGTCACCGAAAATTGTCACGTTGGTGAAATAGTGGCCAGAAGTTGAATAAGGACCTCTACCTCACGAGACTTATTGCAACTAAGCTGTCTAATAAATAATATTATAGCATTCTACTGTCTGCTCGTATTTCCTTCGGTTATTTTCTCAAAATCGTACCAACAAATGCACACAAAAAGCAAACTAAACCATTTTTTTTTATTTGACTGGAACGCAAACGAGCAAGTGGGTCTCCTGATGGTAAGAGATCACCACCGCCCATAAACATCTGCAATACCAGGGGTATTGCAGATGCGTTGCCAACCTAGAGGCCTAAGATGGGATACCTCAAGTGCCAGTAATTTCACCGGCTGTCTTACTCTCCACGCCGAAATGCAACAGTGCAAGCACTGCTGCTTCACGGCAGGATTAGCGCGCAAGATGGTGGTAGCAATCCGGGCGGACGTTGCACAAGGTCCTACCACCTGCAAAATTCAATTGATATTTCAGTAAAACCAAGAGGAATCATACGAGTTTGTGGAATTTGAAACTTCAGCTCTCTCCTAGCACTTCGGGGTCTTCATAAAATTATTAGAAAATGAAGTTCGTAATCGTATTATCGTAAACTTCGAATGTGTCCTAGAAGGGCGATAGCAATTTTCCTTCTAACAATTTAATATTAGAGCTGAACTTCGATTGCAATTTTAAAATTTCTCTTCTGGAATCTATACGAGCACCTATCTTAGAATTTGATCCGCACCCAAAAGTTGCTATATCACCCTGTTATTTAGGCGTTTTCATAAAAAAGTGTACCCTTACGTTTTTTTTTAATTTTGGAAAAAAATATGGTTTTTCCTACTCAGAATCAAGAGCACAATCGATTCCGATTGTTTAACAAAATGGCCCCATTTTTTTGTCACTTTTATCACGCCTGTACTGAGTGTATGAAAAAACGTCGCAAAACTGTTAAGTATTTTTTTTTAACTATCGGAATCGGTTGTGATCTTGATTAGGAGTAGGAAAACCCTATTTTTTCCAAAATTTCAAAAAAAGAATAGGTACACTTTTTTGGAAACGCCCATTTTTGGATTCTTACCTTTGCCTTTGCATTCTAAGATACATCTATTCATAGCAACCGCTTGATATCTTTTACAAAATACTATTGCTTGTAAAGCATAGACTCTGGCTCTGAGAACGAACTCTAGTTGAGTTCGAAACGCGTCGGTATAGTGTGGTGATGCTGATAGCTGATTTGTGTGTATTCCTACAGTGTGGAGGTGGAAGAGCTGCATGAACGGACATGTTGCATAGACGTGGCCAGCATAAAGTCGTGGGTGAGCAAAGCAATTGTTATAGTTCATTTCCAGTTCTCTCATTATCTGTTCTGTGCCAATAATGAAACAGAAGGGCTACTTCGAAACACGAAATTCGAAGTTCGTATCATACCGTCCCTCTCACTCTCGTATTAAATAACATAAGCGTAGGCGGGACGGTATGATACGAACTCCGATTTTCGAATTTCGTGGTAGCCTTGCAGCAGTGTCCGAAACGTTGATACGCGGCGATCAATGTGCGACAGCCCGAAAGTAACTCAAATGTCCGCAACAGACAGAGCCCGTCACAATACGTACAACTGTCAGAAAGTCTAGCTACAGTAAAACAATAGTGAAACATTACGATTTTCAAGCATTAAGAGAAGTTTCCCTGCCGGCCGCGCGACCGCGTTAGGTATTCGTTTGGGATATTGCTGTCTTTATCGCTCGTGACATAAGCGCTCGCAGCCCCATGCACATCCCCTCCCGCTTCACCGCTTCCCGCTAATGTATATCGAGATAGCTGTAGGCTTTTCAAGATTTGGGTGGTTTAATTTTTTTAGGGTTCCGTACCCAAAGGGTGCCAACGGGACCCTATTACTGAGACTCCGCTGTCTGTCTGTCTGTCTGTCTGTCTGTCTGTCTGTCCGTCTGTCACGGGGCTCTATCTCTTGAGCCGTAATAGCTAGGCACTTGAAATTTTCACAGATTATGTATTACAGTGGCCGCTACAACAACAAATACTAAAAATGAAATAAAGTTAAAAATTAAGGGGGGGTCTTCATAGAATAAACGTGTTTCATTCAGCGGTTTTTGGTTGCTAGGCTGCTAAGATTCGGCCGTCAGTTGCTAGGGGCAACGCGAGTGACCCTATGTTGTTTTTAATGTTTAACTACTTATTCCTTTGTGATTTTATTGGCGCTATTTTATAAAACCTTCGATAGTATAATAATTATCTCTAAGGCCGTGGTTTATTTTTGTGTGCAGCATTAAGACTAAATAACAATTTATGATCCACAAACCTCCGACACACACTACACACGCTTCACAAAATCCGACTTCAATAAAGCACTCACAGCCGCTATGTTTAATGTTTTTTACACTAAAAAATGTCCGTTGTAATTTATACTAAGTAACAATATTTATTTACAAGGTCAAAATTTAAAATCAGGTTATGATTAATTCACTAATAAAAATAAGTACGCGCCGTGCGTCGGCCGAAATTACCGCGCTAATATATTTTTTTTAATTGTACATTTTTTTCTGGCGCGAGCATGGCATAAGTCTGAAGCGCTATTCAGCCTACTACAGGGCGACAGCCAAAGAGGATGAGAATTTAAAATTATTATTTATTCAAAATACTTGCACCTAGTCCTAGTGCTTACATTTTGGTGACATGTTTTTATTAACTAGTAATGTAACTAGTTGTTTGTTGGGGTGGAATTAATATTTCAACTTAAATTTGAAGTGGCTATCTTCAACCGATTTAGCTGAAATTTTTGCGTGCATGTTTTTTTTTTATTCGACTGGAAGGCAAACGAGCAAGTGGGTCTCCTGGTGGTAAGAGATCACCACCGCCCATAAACATCTGCAACATCAGGGGTATTGCAGATGCGTTGCCAACCTAAGGCCTAAGTTGGAATACCTCAAGTTCCAGTAATTTCACCGGCTGTCTTACTCTGCCGAAACACAACAGTGCAAGCACTGCTGCTTCACGGCAGGATTAGCGAGCAAGATGGTGGTAGCAATCCGGGCGGACCTTGCACAAGGTCCTACCACCTGCAGGATGACATGTGTATAAATCCGATGGCAATGCAATATTATTATGACATAGAGCTGATCTGATGATGAAATTAGACGTTGGCCATAGGAACTCTGTAATAAAACGACACGACCGCATCGTACGGAACCCTACATGCGCGAGTCGTTCGCACTCGCACTTGACCGATTTTATCTTTCGTTGTCCTCATATTATACCACCATACCATATTATGCCACGCCGAATGTGTCGCGTCTGCATCAAACCGTCGCAGTCGCAGATGTGATAGAATACGTCCGCCGGAAGAGCGGATACACGCTGAGGGTGTTCCAGCTGCAGTCGCGCCACTACGTGCACTTCAGCTCGTTTGTGGTGCGCGTGCCGCGGCTGCTGATGGGGACCATCGCGAGTGCTGCCTTCTGGCCGAAAGACGTCGTGTTCCGGCGGTTTTGGGGCACCATGCCGCAGATGAATCGGGGACGGTGACTCAACGGGGTCACGCCGTTTTGTCACCTACTTAATTAGTTTTAAGTATTATTAATTATAATATGTATGTTAGTCTGTAAGGTATTTATTGTATGGGCCAAGTTGCCTGAAATAAAGGAATTTATTATTATTACTAGCTGACCTGGCAAACTTCGTACCGCCTCATTTTTTTTTCATATTTACCTACTCACCTTTTAAACCTTCCCTGGAAATCCACAAATAATTCAAAACATAAATTAGCCAAATCGGTCCAGCCGTTCTCAAGTTTTAGCGAGACTAACGAACAGCAATTGATTTTTATATATATAGATAGATTATACGAAAATTTTAGCAAAGAAATCTTTTCTATGCCTGTGGTTTTTTCGATTTTTGTAAAAATGCTTCAATAGTAGTACTATCAATTAAAAATCATCGTGTTTACTGTAATAGCACAGGATAGGATTTTGTCTACTCTGTCCTTAGCTAGCTATAGTAAAATAAATACGCCTACTACGACCCTGCCATGTTTAACAAAGGTATTACAGACACAAGCCGTTAATAGAAACTCAAGTGCGTCGTTGATCGCAATTTGTATACGAATTGGGAGCAAGGCGATTACAGGTGCCAGCAACACTCTGAAATTGGGGCAAACAAATTGTAAATTCTAATTCTAAGCACTGCAGATTAAAATTCAGCTTGTTGGCTCCATGAATTTAACCCTTGTGTACCTTGTTAGGGTTTCGTACCTGAAGGGTGGTAGACGAAATACTTAGAACACGGTAGATTTCTTACAATGTTGCAAGTTAATCTGACTCACTTCCAGTAATACCTACGGAAATTCGTCAATGAATTAACTCACTGACATAGCTGGAAAAATATGCAAATTAAAGTGGCAATGGGCGGGCCACATCGCTCGAAGAACAGATAACCGTTGGGGAAGAAAAGTCTTCGAGTGGCGACCACGAACCGGAAGACGAAGCGTTGGCAGGCCTCCCACCAGGTGGACTGACGACATCGTGAGATTTGCGGGAAACCGGTGGATGCAAGTGGCGAGTTGTCGTTCATTATGGCGTTCTATGGGAGGCCTTTGTCCAGCAGTGGACGTCTTCCGGCTGATGATGATGATGACTTCCAGTAGTCGGATTGGTTTGAATTTCGGTATACATACTCGTATAAATGTCACTAGTTTTAAAAATGCTTGTACCTATCTCAAAATCGATATTTTTTCTCAGTGAATTTTACGAACATCAGAAGTATTCTTTGGGTCAATTTTACTGACGTAGAGATTTGAGATACGAGATTTTTCAAAATAATGACATGTACGAAGACCTATGTGCAAACCTTTATCGCCGGGTACTGTTTGGAGGACAATACCCTACTGTTGCCTAAAGCCATTAGCAAAATAATCCAAAATTGAAATTTTAACTAGAACTTAACTTTATAAAAAAAGAACAGTTGGTCGTTGGGGCCGAAAGGTTCTCGAGTGGCGGCGCAGCGTAGGACTTCCACCAACGAGATGGATGGATGACCTGGTTAAAGTCGCGGGTTCACGGTGGATGCAAGCCCCTTCCAACCGAGGCAACTGGAGGTCTATGGGGGAGACCTATGTCCAAAAGTGGACGTCCTGTGGCCGAGATGATGATGATGATTTTATAAACCGAACACAGACGCTTCAGAATTTTACAATTACGAATAATGTTCGACAATACATTCCCATTTTCACGTTCCGAAATAAAAAAACGATGCAAATTCTCGCAACTTAATTTCCATACTTACCGGGAAAATGGAAAAGATATCGATAATATCTTTAGAAGCACTTCTCGCTTTACATATTTTTATTCGCAATTATGGAATGTTGAGTAATGGTGGAAGATCATCGATATTCTGTGCCGTGCCTGGTTTTAGAATAGGATCCATCCTTGCCGAGGGTGTCGTAAAAAGAGACTCGTGCCACAGAATATACAGGGTGGCCCATTTATATCGGTCAGTATGGGAAAGTCTGAAACTATACGACATACGAAAATTTCTTCTTAGGAACCATGACATGTATAGTTGATACTACTAACGTACAGAATGGCCACTCTCCGCCCCGCACCGATTCGAGTTACCCCACCCCTCAAGCGCAGATTGCAGGAAAACCGCAGGAAAGCAGTCGGATGCGCGACGCGAAGTATGTCGGCCGCACGGCGCTAAGTTCGGGAGCAATAATTTTACGAAATGGCAACGGTACCCTACCTTTTTTTTTTTAATTAGACTATATAGTGTCTCACTGCTGGGCAAAGGCCTCCCCTTTCCACTCGTCTCTGGCTTCGGCAAACTGTTGCCAGTCCGGCTGGAATCGCTCCAAATCGTCCCGCCACCTTCTTTTAGGCCTACCTCTGCTCCGGTGCCTACTTTCTTTTATATAAATAAATAATGATTTCTGAAATTATCGCCATTAATACATTACATAATAACTACCTACCGAATAACTCCTTTAAATTTGTAGTGTTATATCTATTGTAACCATGCTGAAATATACAGACAGACACATTTGAGGTAGTATGAAATAAATATGACATCCCAGCTTTTACAGAAACTGCTACAAAATGGCACTAAAATACGAAATGAGATCAAATATGCTAGCTTTTATCATATATAAGTTATAGCTCTTATAATTATTTTTCACCTATGATGAGTTCTGTGACGTTTCGAGTTTGACAGTTTTAGAGATGTATCATTGATCGAGTGAACCATAGATTTTTCTAAGAGTTATTAGTACTTATTTTTGAAAAAGTTGCATTATATTAAAAAAATATATTTATTTTCCAGTTTTCCGCCCACCGGGCCACTCTCTCGTTCTCGCTCGAAATAATCCCTCAAACGAATTACAAACTCCCGACTCTGGGAGTTCAAAACACTCTTTTTTGGACTGTTTCAGCATTTTGCCAAAAAATAACAACAAACTTAACGAGAAACAGTAACAAAAGTCAACAATAATAATAATAGAAATGAACAATAACAAATACAATGCAAAGAAAATGCAACGGAAACTCAACTCATATACACGGCAGACGTACTCGTACTTACTGACAATGATACTGACAAGTACTGGCCACAAGAGACACAAGATGGTTGCGGCCGCGTCGCAAATAGCCGCGTTTATAAAATTTTGCAAGTTTTGTTTAAAAATGTAAAATAACTAAGTTCACTGTTATCGAATAATGAACCGCTGCAATTGCCGATAATCTTGTGTCACGTCACTACTCTGTTCCGTTTCACACATTGCGTTATATAAAAAAATAAATATTTTTGTATCGTATTCAATGGAGGCTATTTAACAGACACTGATATTGCTATATATTTTTAAAAATAACAGTTTTAAATTTTTTTGATTAATTTGTTTCAAAATAGAAATTATTTTGAAAATATATTTTGCGAACATAGTATGCGTAATTCGGAAAATTTTCAAATGTCACAGAACTCATCTTAAGTGAAAAATACAATAAGGATACATAATGTATTTGTTATAATCTGATAAATATGCTGTATAAAGTATTGTAGCGCATTAGCCCCAGTTGACCTTACAACAAAGGTTCTACTTTACAAGCTACTACAAGCAAGCTTTAGCTATTAAATTATTAATACTAAGTTTGGGACTAGGTCAATTGATATCATTATCGGACAACCATGCCCCCAAATTTTAGTCTGTGAACAAAATGTTAAAATTGAAATTGAAATTGTATTTATTTGCATTAAGCGTGGGATTACATTAAATAAAATAAAATATAAATATAAATATCAGAGGATTTATTTATCGGTGGAATTTAAAAGGAAAATACTTACATAAAAACTGTTTACTTTCAAACTTTTTCAACAAACCTCAAACTCAACACTGGCAGGTTAAAGCTAACAAAACTGACTTTAAACAACTTGGACGGCAATCATTTTCAATAACAACATTTCACATCGTATTTTTACCAGTTTAGAACGGCTAAGGGTTTCATTGGTCTCCTCCGGAACTGCCAGGACGCCATGCCGAGCCTCGCTGATGACGTCACCAAGTCCAGCGACAAAAGACCTCGAAGCGCGAGTCGAAGTACTATCCCGGTAACACTCAGCGCAGCTTCCATCGCAAATGGAGCGGAATCATTAACGAATGATTTAGTTTAATGAACGGATGGCCAATGTTAGAGAACCTGGCTACGAAGCTTGAGGTCCTGGGTTCGATTCCCGGCCGGGGCAGATACTTGTATGAATAGTACGAATGTTTGCTCTCGGGTCTTGGATCTTTAATATGTATTTAAGTATGTATTTATCTATTCAAGTATCCGTTTCATGGTATCCAAAATACAAGCTTTGCTTAGTTTGGGATTGGGACTAGGTCAATTTTGACGACCAGATGGCCTAGTGGTTATAGACCCTGACTACGAAGCTTGAGGTCCCGGGTTCGATTCCCGTGTCGGAGCAGATATTTGTATGAAAAATACGAATGTTTGTTCTCGGGTCTTGGGTGTTTAATATTTATTTGAGTATGTATCTATCTATATAATTATGTTTATCCGTTGCTTAGTACCCATAACACAAGCTTTGCTAAGCTTACTTTGGGACTAGGTCAATTGGTGTGAATTGTCCCGTGATATTTATTTATATTTAATTGGTGTGAAGTGTCCCATGATACTTATTTATTTAGATCGATTGGTGTCAATCACGGAAGAAAAAAAATCTTCCGTGGTGTCAATAATGTCCTATGACTTTTTTTCGACTCGTTTGTAAACCCCTAGCGTGATTGATGAGGCTCTTATGCCAGGTGCCGTTACACTTCGCGGTGCACAAGCCAGGCTGCCACTTCGAGAGCTGCTGCGGCGTGTGCAACCTGTTCCCCGGGGTGCTGCTCATTGGCTTCTGCCAGGTGCTGGCCGGCGCCGTGCTGCTCACGCTGCTGCTTTCCCACGGGAAGCAGTATGACGAGATGCATCAGACTAAGAATACACAGAGTAAGAGTAACTACGTTATGTTATTTAGTGCGAGGGTGGGAGGGGCGGCGCGATGAGAGCTTCGAATTTCGTGTTTCGGGGTAGCCCTTCTGAGTACTTTTTTCTTTATTTTCTTTTTTCTTGTTAATGCCACCTCAATCAACATAGACTTATTATCTTTCTACGTCTATCAATGTTGAAAGATTGGCAGAGGCAATGGGCCTATACAGACATGCATATTATTATTATTATTTTGTGTATTATTTATATTACAATACAATACAATACAAATACTCTTTATTGTACACCAGAAATAATAAGCGAATATATTCTGTGTAGTTAAGTTATATTTTTGTTGTAAATTACTAGTTTTGTGTATTGTAAAAAAAAAAAATTGTCGTTTTCATTGTTGAGTTGATGCATTTTTAACTCTTCTAAATGGTTCCAACGGAAGACCAGCGTCGGCCGTAAGGTTAACATCATGCTGAGTTAGGACCATTTCGTGACAAAATTTGTATTGTATTATATTGTAACTCTTTATTGTTATAATGATTTCCTTTTACTTGTCTTCCTCTTTAATTTGTTAAATGTCACGAATAAATGTTTTTCTTTCTTTCTTTCTTTACGTTCCTTATCACACTAATAATTATAAATGCGTAAGTTTGTAAGCCTATTTATTTTGTTTGTGTAAAAAAACTATCACAAATATACTCAGCGACAAAAAATGGGAACTATGCGATTTTCCGGCTTTAAACCTATCCTATGTCCTATTGTCCTTAGTACATTATGTTGAACTCAATCAACCTCTGGCTTGGATGGCAATGAACTACTCAAACAACCATCATGACCATCAACAATAAAAGACCACAGTGATCACAATAAATGGTACTTTCCGCAGTGATATCCACGGCATCGGGCGTAGTACTCAGTGGCGTAACCGGCGCTGGACTGCTGCTCATCGTGGTAGCGCTCACTGAAAACTGCCGCGCCATGATCGTAAGTCGAGTCCTCATCGGTTCGCATACTTATAGAAAGTAATATTTGTCAGAACGATTGTTTGTCATATATACATTAACGCTTTTTTTTTCTAAATCCAATAATTGTTCAGAATTGTTATAAAACAGTGCTTGCACTGTTGTGTTTCGGCGGGGAGAGTAAGACAGCCGGTGACATTACTGGCCCTTGAGGTTGGCAAAACATCTGCAATCCCCTAGTGTTGCAGATGTTTATGGGCGGTGGTGCTCTCTTACCATCAGGAGACCCACGCTCGTTTGCCATCCAGTCGAATAAAAAAAAATTGAGCACTGCTACGAAATGATCGTCAGTAGCCGCAGTGAACAGTAGGTCTACCTACTTCTCGTAGTAGTTACATGACATCGAACCTGCCTGGTGCTGGCTAGACTGGTGTAGAAAGCTACGTAGTGAGACCTACCGAGCGATGATCGTACCTATCTCCGCCAATGACTATTAAATAGCTAGGTACAGTCAGCATCAAAAGTAGCGGATCACTTTTTACTCTATCGCATTGACACATTGACGATCTTGCATGGCGTTTAGTACGTGGCTGTTAAACGACAAAGTATGAAGTGTATAGCTACTTTTGATGCTGACTGTTCTACATACTTCATTGCCATGATCGCGAGTAACTTCAAATCGTTCCCAACTACGAAACCCTATAGCTAAATTCTAAAAGTCAACAGGAAATAGTCTGAGATTAAAATTCAATACGCAGAGTTTGTTTTATAAAAAAAACAGTTATTTTTATGCCATGGTCCGCTAATATTTTTAAGTCAGTGACAATCAGTGCGCGTGATCCGCCTACCAACTTTGTTTACCATCCCGAGATTAAAGTTTATTTTTAGCTGTTTAGGCTTCCCGGGACGTCAATGCATTAAGCAAAACCACGTTGTTTTAAAGGGCAGATTGAAAACAGAGGCACAGTATAGGTATAAGTATATAAGCTAAGGCAGTATGGAAGCTAGGAACAAATCGATCGAAACGAACATACTCACACCGACGCGCGCTCTATACGGCCTCTGAGGGGACTCGCAGTACTGCAGTACCGCGAGACCCCCTTAGAGGCGGTGTAGAGCGCGCATCTGTGTGAGTGTGTTCGTTTTGATCGTAGCTCCGTAGCTTCTGTACTACTCTAGCTTATATATATACTGTGACAGAGGGGTGTGGAAACTTTTCTTACAGACTAGCCTGTTTCCCGCGACTCCGTCTGCGTAGAATTCGTTTATCGCAATCCCGCGGGAACTATTCAATTTTCCGGGATAAAAACTATCTTATGTCTTTCCTCAGGACTCAAAGAATCTGTATACCTAATTTCATCTACAGTACTCGGAAAACTTACACATTCATCTTCGTAAAAAGACAATTGGCTGTTTACGACGATTTCCAAACACTGGCCACCGTATATCAATCATCGTATTTATTAAGTGACGTTTTATCTCTTATAATATAAAAATGAATCGCAAAATGTGTTGGTAAGCGCATAACTCGGGAACTACTGGTCCGATTTCGATAATTCTTTTTTTATTGTGTTTGTTACTGTCAGAAGAAGGTTTTTATGGAAGAAAATACATAAAAAATACAACGGGGGCGAAGCCGCGGGCAACAGCTAGTATCAAATAAATACTGCATCTTTATGGACTAAATTAGTTTAAGTCAAACTTCGGATATCTATAGAGAGCTGTTGCAAATACTAGAAAAAGGATAGTTCCCTCCTTTTCCTAAAGTTGTCATCGTACAATTTAAAGCTTCGTGGGGTTGCAACAACTCTTTATTATATATTTTCAACTAAATGCGTCCGTACTCTATTACACCTGTACAACGACTGAAAAACGTTACATAAATTGGTAGTGTGTGACAACGCTCTACAGAGCCGAAGTTAGCCGAGTCTCTTTCCAAAGACCGATGTACAAACTATATGGCCGGGTACTGTAAATCGGTTTGCGATTTAGACTTAATGAAAAGAGGTATCAAACAGACTTACAAACTTTCACATTTATAATATTACTAGCTTTTGCCCGCGGCTCTGCCCGCGTGGTATTCGGTTATCGCGCGCTGTTCCCTTGGGAACTGTGCATTTCTCCGAGATAAAAAGTAGCCTATGTCACTCTCGGGCCCATAAACTATCTCTCTACCAAAAATCACATCGATCCGTCGCTCCGTTACGGCGTGAAAGACGGACAAACATACAAACACAAAAACATACAAACACACTTTCGCATTTATAATATTAGTATGGATTAGTTGGATTTTGCTCGAAAGAGGGTTAAGAAGATACCCAATAAAACTTTCCTGTAACTTTACACACACTGTTTACGTCACAATTTTCTCCACATAGTTCGCCTTTACCACGTCTATTTACAAATAAGAGGGAATTCCAGCGAACCCACTGGCTCGTATTAAACCGAGATACCGCGACGCCTGAGTTGCCTCGCTGCGGCAATCATCGATTTACTATAGTTCACTTGACTTGCCAATCGTGTTTAGCGAAGTGGCGAACTAGTACAGCTAGTTACTGCTAGTAGTTTTGAGCGCCATCTCTTGACAACAACATAAAGTTTTAATAGTTAAAAAAAATCCCGTCAAAAAAGGCACGGGTGGATAACACGATTTTTTTATACGACTGGAAGGCAAACGAGCAAGTGGGTCTCCTGGTGGTAAGAGATCACCACCGCCCATAAACATCTGCAACACCAGGGGTATTGCAGATGCGTTGCCAACCTAGAGGCCTAAGTTGGAATACCTCAAGTGCCAGTAATTTCACCGGCTATCTTACTCTCCGCGCTGAAACACAACAGTGCAAGCAATGCTGCTTCACGGCAGGATTAGCGAGCAAGATGGTCGTAGCAATGCGGGCGGATCTTGCACAAGGTCCTACCACCTGCAAAAATGAAATGGAAATACCGACCCAATACTTCATGTACCTACAAGCCCGTACCTACAAACTTACAAACTGGTGTCAAACTGACAAGGGTTTCTATAGGTGTGTACACGAAATATCACGTCGGTATTCCCATCTCGGTATTGTACGTTCGGTAAATAGTGTCACCCAATCAAAAATATAAGTACTTATGAAAAAATAGTCGAGGTCAATATTACAAATATGCGTTATTGTTGAGTTCGCCGACAAAAGTGCAAAAGTGCCAATAAGTACAAGTTCTGAGTAGAAAATCTTGAAATTTTAGTAACAAGAGCATGCAAAATTCCCAAATCCATACTAATATTATAAATGCGAAATCTGTGTTCTTTCACTCCGTAACGGAGCGACAGATCGACGTGTTTTTTTGGCATAGAGATAGTTTATGGGCCCGAGAGTGACATAGGCTACTTTTTATCCCGAAAAAGAGCACAGTTCCCGAGAGAACAGAGCGTGATAGGTACCACGCGGGCGGAGCCGCGGCCAAAATCTAGTGAATTTATAATGGAGCTATTTTTTTCAGTTTGTACGTATCTTTCTCTAACGGTTTTTTTTACGTTTACAGATATATCTTCTAGTCGCAACGATGGTCATGATGGCCATAACTTCGCTGGCAATCACCAAAATAGGCCGAGCTTGTGTTCGCTTCAAAGATGGTAGAGTTAACAAACTTTACTTACTTAAATCAAGATTACGATTTGGAGTCTTTTTGTATTTTTTATGTCCAGTGGTGGTGTAGGGGAATAGCACGCAGCACGGAATGCTGAGGACCTGGGTTCGATTCCCAGCGCTGGTCTATTTTTCTGGTTTTTCTGTGCATTCATGTTTCGGCTTGTGTTTTCGTGTGAAATATTTTACTTACTTACTACCCGGGTGCAGTGACCCAACGGTCTTGGTCTCTAACACGTTACGCCACGCGTTAAGATATTTTGCCGAAGCCAGAGACTAGTGGAAGGTGAAAGGGGAGGCCTTAGCCCAACAGAGGGATATTGAATTGGCTATTTAAAAAAAGTAGCTAAATACACCACCAGCACTAGCGCTGCCTTACTATCGAGTAAGGCTTCTTCTGGTGGTTCTCGTCTTTTGCTGGTGGTGGCTGGTGGTGTGCATTGCCACGCCGTAGCGTGATGACATCTTATTCATTACATTATCCCTCAGAAAACACAGTTTTAGCACTTTAAATTACTACAATACAATACCTACAACAACTTTTTATTGCACACCTGGTGTGCAGCACACCAACACATAGCAAGCAATTACAGATAACAGGTATATACACAAAGACTTTCCGAGGTAAGCAATAGGCGGCCTTATTGCTTCCGAGCGATCTCTTTTTTTTTCTTGATTATTCTAGGTTTAAAGCCAATGGCTTAGACTCACAGTTATACTTTTTGAAATCAGCCCAAGTCCACAAAGCTTTGCAAAACAAAGGTCTTCCAAAACAGTTTCAACTGTGTATTTAGGCTTATTACTCGTACCGTCGAGTCTCTAATCAATTATCCGCCCGCATCACCCTCGATATTTGCTGACTACACAAAAACACAAATAAACTCTATTAGGACAAGGATTTATTTTTATTTATATGTATCATAATGTGTAAGCGTGTATCGTGTCCAGTTAAATGGTAAGTATAGTGTATGTGTATAGGTATATGTATATATGTATATGTATATATGTGTATATACAAAATAAAAAACAGGTACACAACAATATTTACAATAACAACTTAACTTAACTATGGAAAAAACACAATACAATATTAAATACTAACCTAATATATATAATATATATGTGTATATATAATTTGTCATACTTATTAATTGTTGTTTATTTAGTATAGTTATTTATGTTAGGTATATATTTCTTTCTTCTCACTGTGCATAAATTACTGTTCGCCTGTCTTTGAGTTTTCCTTTCTAGTTTAGGTTAGCTTGAAAAGATCCCTTTTAGGGATAAGTTCGCCTTTGTACTCTTTTGATTTGTTATTTTCTTTTTGTATTACTTTGTGTTTTATGTACAATAAAGTATTTACATACATACATACATACAAGGTAAAGCTTGCTTTTGTTTAGTTCTATCAGGTAGGCTGTTGCGAGTTGTACCAGAAGTTGTTTTCTGATATACGATTTATTACGATATCCCATCGCTCGAGAACTCATTCATTTATATAAAGGCGTTTTCAAAAATCTTACAATTTGATCCGCACCCAGAAGAAGCCCAGGAAACGGTACACTTTTTTTTGAAGACACCCATAAATCTGGAGTCACGGATGGTACAATTTAATTAATGTGAAGCACATTGAACGACTCCGCGCATTAGGAAAGATCAAGCAAACCACTTTCAAAATCAAGCAGGCCAGTAGAATACTAACTACATGGTGAAGACGCTCCTCAGCCAGGATGTTAGTAAAATGGAGATTAAGGAATTAACAGTGGCGTACCTACCGGGGGGCTAGACGGGGCAGTGCCTCGGGGGCCTTAAAGCTCAGAAGGCCCCTCGGACTTTGACTTTTACCACAGAATAAATTAAAATCAGAAATCATTATTTATTTACAAAAGGCAGGAGGTAGGAAGTATTATTGCTCCCAAACTTAGTGCCGTGCGGCCGACATACATCGCGTTGCGCACCCGACTGCTTTCCTGCGGTTTTCCTGCAATCTGCGCTTGAGGGGTGGGGTAACTCGAGCCGGTGCGGGGCGGAGTGTGGCCATTCTGTACGTTAGTACTATTATATATTCTGTGATACAGGGAAAAGTTGATCGACCCTTTTACAAACTATAAACAACAAAACCTGGAGTACGTCGAATTTGGAACACAACGATTACGGAACAGATGATTTTAAATCGTTTAGTTGGGTGGGGCCCTAGTTTATTTTTGGCCCCAGGGCCTTTGGTTACCTAGCTACGCCACTTGGAATTAAATGTAATTGTAGCACTCACTCACCAAAATGTACCTACATCCGGTAAAAAACAAACAAACAAGTGGGTCTATGACGAATTCAGTAAATAACTGACGGTACCTTCCGAGTTGATCATTTCTGTTACTATTGTTGTTCACTATTGTTACTGTTTCTCGTTAAGTTTGTAGTTATTTTTTGGCAAAAAGCCGAAACGGTCTAAAAATACTATTTTGAACTCCCGGAGTCGGGAGTTTGTAATTCGTTTGAGGGATTATTTCGAGCGAGAACAAGAAAACGGCGGCCCGGTGGGCGGATTTTTTATTTTAAAATATAATGTAACTTCTCCAAAAATAGGCACTAATAATAACTCTTACAAAAATCGATAGCTCACTCGATAAATGGTACATCTCTAAAAAAAGATTACGATTTGGAGTCTTTTTGGAGTTTTTTTGGTTTTTTGGAGTTTTTGTCCAGTGGTGGTGTAGGGGAATAGCACGCAGCACGGAATGCTGAGGACCTGGGTTCGATTCCCAGCGCTGGTCAATTTTTTCTGGTTTTTCTGTGCATTCATGTTTCGGCTTGTGTTTTCGTGTGAAATTTACATCTCTAAAACTCACAAGCACCAATATCCGATAAAACAATATCTCCGATCCGATATACCTATATCTAATACGACTTTATTTCTAGGGCCGGTAGGACGTGTAAGATTTTTTTGCTTACTCCGCTGCGGCCACAGATATAGATTACAGTAGATTACGCAAATGCATCTACTTCGTGTGTCCGAACCCCGAAAAGTCGGGGTTAGCCCCATACAATGACCGCTAACTGACTAATCATGACCAGTGACTGACTCGAACCCCACGGCGCGGATTTTGCGCGGATATCGGGGAATTTACATCGCTAATTCGCCCTTGAGACGTCACAGTAGATATAAAAAAGTGACATGGTTGGTTTTCATACAGATTGAGGTGTTTGTGTTATCTAGTTTAATCTATATCTGTGACTGTGGCAGATATTAAGACAGGTGACTGTATTGGTTCAGTAATGTAAATTCCTTTTTTCAGCTCCTAAAATCAAGGACGAACAGCACCGGCTTGCGAACCTAGCGTGTGTCAGTGGGCTGTTCACCTTTTTTGGAGCAGGTTTGTTACTATCCCTACATCTCATTCCATTTACCACCCTTTAACACTTAACGAAAAACCGTACAAGAGCGTGTTGGACGTGTGAGCGTGTAGGGTTCCGTAGCCATTACGAAAAAAAATCGTATTGTATTACGGAGGACGGAAGTATTACGGAATCTTCCAAGTTTAGGTGATGATGAATATTTCATTCATAGCAACCTAAGGTAGGTTGCTATTTACTCTTAAACTACTACTAATTGTCAAGCAATCTTAACCGTTTTAATTTCCTTGTAAACATGATATATTTACTGCAATCCTGGTGGTTCAGGGAAGAGTAGAGAGTCCACGTTCTTGCGGCCGGTCTGTCTGTCATCTGTCACAAGATGGACAGACTCTTCTACAAAGTGTTCGCTTACTGAGAGTGCGCGCAGTGCCACATATAGAGAGAGATGGAGAAGTCTCGCAAAAGCCGCAGCCAATCTATAAGACAATCCATAACCACGACCACTCCGTCAGAAGTGTACGACTGAGAAGAAGAAGACCTAGTGGATAATATTGCGTAGTATTGTATAGCGACCCGAGGATGGCAGGAAACGAGGAATATTATTATCATAACAACAAACACTATCGCTGCAACCACTACATATTTTATGAAATTCCAAGCTCTCTGTAATTTATCAATAACTAGCAACCCGTCCCGGCTTCGCACGGGTTACTGGATGTTATTATATATAGCTTTTGCCCGCGATTTCGTCCGCGTTACTTTAGTTAGCAGGGCATATGTTTTAATTAAACCCCGTTAATTATAACGGGGATTAATTAAAACATATGCTAACTTAACCCCCCCCCCCCCCCCCCCATTTTATTAATTTCACCTACACAAATAGTTTTTCATTGTAATCGAGAACTTATATACCTATTTACATATTTAAGTCCAGGAATGAGAAAATTTCCATACAAACTTTACCCCCTATTTTACCCCCTTAGGGGATAAATTTCTAAAAATCCTTTCTTAGTGCTCACTTACATCATAAAAAGAACCTCTTTACCAAATTTCAAGTTTCTAGGCCCAGCGTTTTGGGCTGTGCGTTGATATATAATCCAGTGAGTCAGGTTTGCCTTTTATATATATAGATATAAACCTTCCTCTTCAATCACTCTATCTATTTAAAAAAAACCGCATCAAAATCCGTTGCGTAGCGTAGTTTTAAAGATTTAAGCATACATAGGGATATAGGGACAGAGAAAGCGACTTTGTTTTATACTATGTAGTGATTACGTGAATCTCACCTGTTGTATTCAATTGTGGCTGTTTATTAATATTATTCAACTCCTAATCACCGATTAATATTAATCGTGTATTCATAGCATCGACAATCAAGTTCCACTGGACATGTCAGTGTATAAACAGTATCATAACTACAGCCAGCTATTTTAATGGGTATGATTAATGAACAGAGTGATTTGAGCGATCAGAGCCATCCGCCACAACAGTCGACCATCGCTTATATTGCAATTTAGTTAATGCCCTGCCCAATCTGATGATTAAAATGTTGATGGTATTATTCTGATAGTTTTCTGATTGTATACTGAGCGGCAAAAAATTTGGCCCTCAAATGTATGCAGAATAGGTAATTTTGTATGAAGCATGGGTCAAATTTGTACCGCTGGGTATATTTTAACATAATTTACTAAGGACAATAGGACATAGCATAGGTTTGAAGCGGGAAAATCACATAATTCCCGCGGGATAGCGATGAACGAATTCTTCACATAAGAAGTTGAAGAGATGAAGTAAATTTACAGTATAAATAACTTTATTATTTCTAATAGGGATGTCGACGCCATTAAAAAATAATTCGAAGGCACGACTCCAGTAAAAAAACGCTTTATTTTAGCCCTGAAAACCAGATTAATTTTCGATTTCCTGTAAAATTCGATTTTTTGTTGCTTTAAAATAAATAAATAGTTGATTGAGTTGGCGAACAAATAGCGACTTATGACGTCATAATGAGAGAATTGTGTTTTGACAGCTCATAAAAAGTACTTCAGTTGATTGGTTGTGTCAACAAGAAGTAATGTAGGTTTTATTTATGGTTGCGAATATTTTTTTAGATCAAGGCGTCCTCTTCGGACTTCGGAGGACGTCGTCGCTTTTTAATGAATATATCACGCTATTTCAATGTTAATGTAAAACAGCGTCACGATATTTTATACTATCGCGGTCATTGCTAACTTCATTAATGAAATTCGGGGTTTGTTCCAAGTACCTTGAAAACAGCACAACAGCGTCGTCTAAATTTAGTACACTGACGACTGAATCGAAGTTGTGATCCCGATTTAATTTTCAATTGATTGAAAATTTAATTTGTATCGCCGGACGGGATTCGATCCCGCAACTCCTGTACTCGTATCTTTACAGCCGTAGATGTTCTATCAACTAAGCTACTGGGGAACTCAATAATACGTCAGATTTCCTAAAAGTTTCAAGAGCGTTTATACCTACAGAGCTGGCAACGTTGCATTTTTGTTAGTTTTTCTCGATTATTCCATAAAAATTTAATATCATGAAACTCTGCCAATATGTGATTTGGCCACTTAAGGCAGATCATGAAATTCCTTGGCATTATCATGAAACGCCGCCTTATCGGTTCTGGCACTTCCGCGACCGCTTCCGCGGCACGCTCGCTTTGCTCGCTCGGCGCGTGCGTTGTGGTCACAATTACTAAACCACTCCTCGCTTCACTCGTCGTACCTAAATTTTTCTTTTTTTTTTTGGCATATCACGATGTGGCCGGAATAGGAATATCGACGAATTCGTTGCTCTAATCGATCTGCCGTATTGTTTCTCAGGCATACCGCGATATGCCTGGCCAACTTTTAGGCATATCATGAAATGGCGCCATTTCACGATATGCCTAGAAATTTCATGATCTGGCGGATCACATCGGCCGCCGACACACAGACTTAGCTGTCGTAAGGTCACAGGTCGCGGGTGAACAAATGTATAAGTAATTGTTTAAAAAAAAGTTTGTTCGTGAGCCAGATTTTCATGTTTCAGTGTTATACTTCTTCTCGTTCGTGGTGGTGTTCAGTTTTTACCACTTCCGCTACGTTCGTCGCGCCATCTTGCTGCACGAGGCCGAATGTGAGTAGCCGAAGTTTTCGCCGAATGTGATCGCCGAACGTGGCCGCCGCAAAAGGGAGTACGAAATACGATCAAACTTTTGAAGACTTGGGTCTAAAATTGGAATGTGAATTTGTTTTACTTGGGAATTATAGTGTTTATGAAATTATTATTGTTAATGTTTAGTTATTAAAAATACCTAAGTATCAATTATTCCTATTGTTTAATTTTATTCTTTGAAAAATTGTCCATTTTTTTTTTAAGTAACTGAAGTAACTTTTCAGAGAATAGTGAAAGAGATAGTAAAACTACGGTTCCGTACCGAAAGGGTCCAGACAGAGCCCTAATGCTGTCACTCGCGGATATCTGTCTGTAAATGTAACACAGGTTAACCGTTTTGATCTACAGTTTTAAAATTTTGACAGTATAAGCATCTTGTTGTCTCAAAGCCATAAAAAATTCTACCCGTTTGAAGTCGGTGCCTCAGCACGAGCCAGCAGGAGTGGACCTATATAGGTAGTCTACCTCATCATTGAGGCTCTGAAGGTTTTCATTATCTATGAGGCTTCTAGCACTCTTTCTGGGTCATGATGAAGAGCTGACTTCAAAGGGTGGAAACTATTCTCATGGTTTTTTTTATTCGACTGTATGGCAAACGAGCAAGTGGGTCTCCTGATGGTAAGATATCACCACCGCCCATAAACATCTGCAACACCAGAGGTATTACAGATGCGTTGCCAACCTAGAGGCCTATATAATGGGATACCTCAAGTGCCAGTAATTTCACGGGCTGTCTTACTCTCCACGCCGAAATACAACAGTGCAAGCACTGCTGCTTCCCGGCAGGATTAGCGAGAAAGATGGTGGTAGCAATATTTTACAGTCCCGTTAAATTTTTTGTTAGGTACGTAGGTATATTTTTGATAGGTAAAGTTCACGTTCCTAATTTAATCCTTGCAAAGAAAAAAGGATTTAAAATTAAACTCGCAAGATAAGTAACGGAAATGTAATCTATTTAATCTATTTACTTTTATCAAAGAGGTATAAAATTATAAGCCCAAACGTGTTCTAGCATGTTTGCTCAACTACCCTCCATTAGTGAAAGTGTTAAGTTCATTAACCCTGGGGCGGGCTTAATGCTACTTAGCCACTAGAGAAAAGCTAGCAGCGAAACTATACGGTACGTGGCGAAATCCGCCACGGATTTTTTCTTTAGCCTCAGAATTAAGTTGTCTGACAATTTGGCAGTGACAAATAAATTAGTTTAGTTTATTTATTCATTGAATATAATCCATACTAAAATAAATGCGAAAGTGTGTGATGATTGTGTGTTTATGTGTTTGTCCGTCTTTCACGCCGTAACGGAGCGACGGATCGACGTGATTTTTGGCATAGAGATAGTTTATGGGCCCGAGAGTGACATAGGCTACCTTTTATCCCGGAAAAATGCACAGTCCTCGAGGGAACAGCACGCGATAACCGAATACCACGCAGACGAAGTCGCGGGCATAAGCTAGTACATCATAAATTACAAAAATGTCAGTTACAAGTATCTATGTACTCGTAGAAGTCGTCAAAGGTACCTGATATAAATTAATTTAACAATAATATAAAAAATTAAACACTAAAAAGGTAAAGTATTACGATAGAAAACAGTAATTAAAACCATATTTGTTCATTATAAGTCTCAGTTCAGACGTGCTTCGTGACATGGCGATATCGTACTATAGGATAGGATTCTTAAAAAAAATGGAGTCCTTACTGCATCTCTATAATTCAAATACAGTCGTGGTGAGTTATCACTGTTAAGTAATTTGATCTGATTTGTGGACTTTCAAACAGAGGATCGTGGGTTCAAATCCGGTTCGTATCTGTTTCTCGAATGTGTGAATTCATATTTGAAATTTACCATTTTAGTTTTATGGCGAAGGAAACCATCGTGAGGAAACCTATATACAACTGCGAAGAAATTCAATGGTGTGTTTCAAATTTCCAATACGTATAAAGGGTTGGTGTGGGAATTATGACCCAAGCCCCCTTGTCCTAAGAGGAGGCTTGTGCCCAATAGTGGGACGTATACAAGCCGAGATGACGATGATGATGTATATCTGATATATATGTATGTACATCTGCGTGGAAATATCAATTTCCAAAAAAATATCTTTTAATGCAGGTGGTAGGACCTCGTGCAAGGTCCGCCCGGATTGCTACCACCATCTTGCTCGCTAATCCTGGCGTGAAGCTGCAGTGCTTGCACTGTTGTGTTTCGGCGTCGACAGTAAGACAGCCGGTGAAATAACTGGCACTTGAGGTATCCCATCTTAGGCCTCTAGGCAACGCATCTGCAATCCCCCTGGCGTTGCAGGTGTCTATGGGCGATGATCTCTTACCATCAGGAGATCTTGCTCGTTTGCCATCCAGTCGAATAAAAAAAAAATACGCACGCGTACGCAAACGTTTTCACTTATTAGCTTCACATCGCTCCGCTACATCGCAAAGGTCTAATGGATAGACAGCCTAACGTTTTCGCCGCAGCTGGCGCGCGGAAACGTCGCGCCTGAAATATGGGACGATTGAATACTGTGCGAGCGCCGTAGTAGAAATGAGACAGCAGCCTCGATTTTAAGAAAACTCGAGTCTTTATTTTTAACCCCCAACGCAAAAAGAGGGGTGTTATAAGTTTGACCGCTATGTGTGTCTGTGTGTCTGTCGGTGGCGCCGTTGCTCTTAAACGGGTGGACCGATTTGAATGTTTTTTTTTATTTGATAGCATTGTTATTTTCTAGCGATGTGTAGTGGTAATACTGATGTTTACTACGGTCGGGTGCACCCCCAAGCCCCCCCCTCCCTAGCTACGCCACTGCTTAGACACAAATAGGTACAATAATCCATTCATAACAATACTAAAGGATGCAAATTGCTCACATTACACGGTTTAGGGATAGGCTCATGCGGTCATACGTGATTACTTCCCGATTCGTCAAATTCTTGTTTCGCAGAAATCTTGTTTCACCGAATTCTTGTTTCGCAGAGTTCTTGTTTCGCCGGCTACTTGCTTCGTCAGATTCTTGTTTTATCGGCTTCATTTTAAAAAGGTATAAGTATATTCGATGTAAAATTGCATTTGGAAGTAATCGCGTATTCCGAATTTTCATGATGCGAATGATTCACTCCTTTTTTAACCCCCGACGCAAAAAAAGGGATGTTATAAGTTTGACCGCTATGTGTGTCTGTGTGTCTGTGTGTCTGTCTGTGTGTCTGTGTGTCTGTCTGTGTGTCTGTGTGTCTGTCTGTGGCACCGTAGCTCTTAAGTGGGTGGACCGATTTGAATGCGGTTTTTTTTTATTTGAAAGCTGGTTTTCTAGCGATGGTTCTTAGACATGTTTAATCAAAATCGGTTCAGCCGTTTCAAGATCATCAGCTCTTTTGTTCGCTGCGGTAGGAATCTTAGACGCATAATGGGTATTTACTTTACTTTCAAGCATATTTGGCACGTAAAATTTGAAACACCCATGTATGCTATATGACTATGCAAGATTATGCAGTTCTCAGCCTGATGCTGCAGCCAGGATATCCAGAACACCAGTAGGTACACTCTTGATAAAACCATAGCAGATATATCGTGTTTGGATTCGTTTCGATCAGTTTTTGATTCTACATACAATGCAAAGGTGGCAACAGGATGAGCTGATGCTGCAGCCAGGATATCCAGCACACTAGAAGACTATAAAAAATAATAGCACATATGTCGCGTTTGGATTCGTTTTGATCAGTAATTGATTCTACATACAATGCAGTGGTGGCAACATGACGAGCTGATGCTGCAGCCAGGATATTCAACACACTAGTACACTTTTAAAAATATATTATACCAAAGTTTAAAAAACATGAAATGAAAAAAACTAAAATTAAAAATTTTAAAAACCTCCGACAAAAAAAACGCTAGACAAAATAAAAAAAAACGAAAAAAAAGGCGCCAGAAAAGGATAACTAAAAAGTAAAAAATAATTATGCACTGCCTAGCTGTTGCCTGCGACTTCATCTGCGAAGAATTCGTTTATCCCTATCCCGCGGGGACTATGCTGATTTCCCGCAAAATTAGCCTAAGTTAATTTAGTACAAGTACCTAGTAATATTTTTTTTATCCAAGCGTCGTCGATGTCGGGGGACCGCTAAGGTATATACTTTAAAAAATACAACATATGTACTTTAGTTTCCTGTTAACCTTAGCGGTCCCCCGACACCGACGACGCTTGGATAAAAAAAATATTACTAGGTACTTGTACTAAATTAGTTAATTTAAGTCGCAATTAAATAATTAATAATTAGTTAATTAATTAATAGTTAGTTAATTAGTTAAGTCGCAGGCAACAGCTAGGCAGTGCATAATTATTTTTTACTTTTTAGTTATCCTTTTCTGGCGCCTTTTTTTTCGTTTTTTTTTTTATTTTGTCTAGCGTTTTTTTTGTCGGGGGTTTTTAATTTTTTTTTACCTGAGTTTGGGCGTCATACACCAGAATAAGAGCGAAAAAGATTGAACGATCAATGCCTCACTAGTTGTTATTATTACTCTATGAAAAGTATTAAAAAAATAAATACCATGGCCTCTACTATGGAGTGAGCTTTACTATGCTTCAGAACCTCCAGAGACCCCATGCATCAGTTTAAAAGAAATAGATATTAGTGGACAATCAATACACCATCAATATTATTAAGCCTAAGTTGCACGACATATTATTATTATTAATAATAATATGAATTTTGAAATTAGTGCAAATAAGCATGAAGATATTCAATATTAGGGCAAAAAATAATACTTATGGCATTTACATTATGGCAAAAGATCATTATGACAAAAGTTGTTATGGATTTTGAAATTAGGACAAGAGATATTATGGATTCCAATATAGAGCCATATTAATAACCTCACTAGATGTTATTAATTAGAGAAAGAGAGAGGGAGAGAGAGACACATTTATTTATACTTACATATCAGATACACAGAAAAACATGTTATAATTACGCCACAAAAGTAGTAATGGTAAATAAACACCGTCGGTCTACTGTAGAGTGGATTTACTATGTATGCCTCAGTCAGAGCACCATACATCACAATAAGAGCGATAGAGATTAGTGGGCGGTCAATGCACTCAATCCTTATAAGCCCTTATCGGCCTTACCCGGGTTTCATTTCAAAAGTCTTTTCACTGCTGTAGTCGGTCGCATTCAATACATTTTTAAACGATCTAAGACGCGTAGGCTGAGCCGTATTTCTAATAGAGTAACTATACTCAGCGGCACATTTGGCCTACTCTACATACAAAATTGCCTATTACTGCATACAATTGAGGATCAGATTTTTTGCCGCTCAATATACTTAATTATTCAAGTTTGTAGGGTTCTTTAGACTTACAAGGAACCCTTATAGTTCCGTAATGTCCGTCTGTTTGTCCGTCTGCGGCTTAGAGACTGCTAGTCCTGGAAAACTGTAATGTTGCATGTATGATTCAGTTAGTTAATGTGATACCAGTATTAGTGAGATTATAACGTATTTTTTTTCTTCTGGACCCAACATTGCCTGATTTGATTGAGTCGATAACTTAGCACTGTTATAGGTTTTAAACTTTTACCTACACGGGAATTATTATTACGGGGATAAAAATTTAAAAACGTGTGTGGATTTTACTGAAATATGATCGTGAACGATCCATTATCAATTACTGAGTGTGAAGGGATGCTCCTGCTCACATCTTCCGAAGCATCTTGTATGTTAATCATGCCAAAAAAAGTAGAAAAATGTTTAAAAAAAATTAAAATACCGCCTCTACACATAAAGTGTCGTATTGTTGAATTGGATGGGTGGTTATAAAGCCGCCGTTAGACATTATAGAATATTTTACCTATAGAATATTCTATCTAATTCAATTCAACAATTTCAACTCATTTAGACTCCAAGTGCCTGCCAAGCACCAGCAGATGTTCCTGCGCTCCGACTTCTGGCCGGAGGGTGTGGTGTTCCGTCGTTTTAGGGTAGCGACGACGACGACGTTCAAAAATCCCTAACTATAGATAGTTTTTTTCTTTAAATATTTTGTTTGTATAATTTTAATTTTACAGCGCATTGGTCTTCAACGGTAATGCTGTAATTTTTCTTGGAATAAATAAATAAATAATAAATTAAATCTAGTGCCATCCACGATGACGCGTGATTTTGTCAAAATTAGCCATTAATGACATTGTAATAAGAACCACGGCACGCGTCATCGTGAATGACTCTACCTATACTGTCTGGACACAACTAAATCAAAACTACTTAAGTGCCTTAGACAGACGAATCGAATAATTATAAACAACTTAAATGAAGTTGTTGAAAAGTTTCCAACGGCTGACAGCCTGTCGAAAACATAACTCGCTCCCTCCCTTTTGACGAGTCGGTTAGCAATAACTTCTGTTGGAATTAAATGAGTATCTGTGCTCTTGGGTTTTTTCGGATTCATGTGTAAACTTAGGACATTCTGAATTTAATCATCATACACGCGATCATCGTGCGCGTCATACAACGACGACCGGATCGCCAAGCGGTTAGAGAACCTGACTACGAAGCTTGAGGTCCCGGGTTCGAATCCCGGCCGGGGCACACGTTTGTATGAATAATACGAATGTAGTATGTTTATCCGTTGCCTAGTAGCTTTGCTTAGTTTGAGACTATGTCAATTAGTATCAAGTGTCCCATGATATTTATTTATTACTTAGCTTTTGCCCGCGGCTCCGCCCACGCGGTATTCGGTTGACGCGCGCTGTTCTCTAAGGAACTTTGCATTTTTTGGGATAGAAAGTAGCCTATGTTACTCTCGGGCCCATAAACTATCTCTATGCCAGAAATCACGTCGATTCGTCGATCCGTTACGGCGTGAAAGACGGACAAACATACACACAAACACACACACTTTCACATTTATAATATTAAGGGGCTTTTTCACCATCCGATCCATTGATTAGTGTTAGCTGACGGTTAAATGTGATGCCGTCTCTATTTGTTTGGTTCGAATAGACGGAGACGGCATCACATTTAACCGTCAGTTTACACTAATCAATGGATGGTGAAACAGCCCCTAAGTATGGATTTATTTATTTACCTATACCCTCACTTTCATATCATCATTAGGTATAATAGCCGTAGAACGTCTACACTGTTGGACAAAGGCCACATAGACCTCCAGTCAATGATATATTATATGTTACTATCGTAATTCGAAGTAATTAGAAGCTCACTGCCTCCAGTTGCTTCGGTTTGAAGCGGCCTGCATCCTCTGTAAGCCGACGCCTATTGCTTACCTTGTAGGTAATTTTCTCTCTGTGTAGGTGTAATCTACCTGTTTTCTGTATCGCTTACTATTTGGGGTATAAAAGATCATTGTATTATATTGTCGTATTGTAAACTAACGTATTGTATAATAAAACAAGCAATTGTTTTTGTAGACACGTGATATATACGTGGGGGACGCCACAATAGTGAAATCTCTCTTCAGGTCGTTGCTTGCCAAGCCTCAACAAGCGCGTGAATGTAGCATTGGGATAGTATATTCGCTCAGTTAAATATTATTATGAAATATTAAAGCGACTGTACCTACTTATATATTTTTTTACAATATTGACATCAACTTTCGGCAGCTATTAAATTATACAGCGTGTTCACAACCGCAGTAAACCAAAGAATTTACTAAGCTCGGAAACAACAAAATGGCCCCCAACGCCGCCATTTTATGACCGCGTAAACACCGTACAAACTTTCCGAGCGGCTTGCGGTGGCGCCACAGTATAAACGGAAGACGTAAACCGAGTACGTGGCTCATTAGTTCCATTTTACGCCACCAGCAAACGCTATTTTTGTAGTTTAAAAGAACCACGATAATAAAGCACGCCCGACGCCCTTATGGTGTTGTCATAAAGAACTTTTTTACCTATTCTTTGAAACTTATTTACTTGGTGTCTATTAAGCGTCTCTCATACTGGTCAATTCTATTAAATGAATAGATATCGAATCGATGTACTCAATTTGGGTAACTTTATTATAGTAGCGATGGACCAATTTTTCAAATTACCTTGCCTCAAAACTTGTGTAAAATATGGTCTGCGATTACGAAACTTAAACAAAATCTCAATACTAATTTCACAATATCGAATCCTTAATTTTATTTTCGATTCCGTTCCATATTCGATTCATGCAGCGATGAACCAATTCAACAAAAAATTAAAACAAATGAAAAGTTTATCCAGAAATGCTGTTAAAAGCTCATATTGTCAAATTATATCATTGTATTGCACAATTGCATATTGCGCGTGTACTGTACCTACAGATAATAAAATACGTATAAAATCTCCATTTCTGCCGGAACATTGACAAATTATGTTTGATTTTAAACCATGTATATACCTGATCAAATTGTTTGATCAATTAGGCCAGAAAAGCTACGTTATTTGATCAATGCCTTATTATTAGTCCCACCGCATCATTATCCATCGTACTTAATTAGAGACTGGGAAATGGAACTGGGCCATAAAATTAACGTCGCTTTTTGAACATCGCTTATACGTAAGCCTATAATAAAAGCTCATTAAATTCAGTGTGTAAATAAGCTATATAGTATAAGTAAGGTCAACCGGGGCTAATGCGTCACAATACTTTAAACAGCGTATTTATCATATTAAGTACTAGATTTTAGCCGCGTCTCCGCCCGCGTGGTATTCGCTTATCGCGCGCTGTTCCCTCAGGAACTGTGCATTTTTTCGAGATGAAAAGTAGCCTATGTCATTCTCGAGCCCATAAACTGTCTCTATGCCAAAAAACACGTCGATCCGTCGCTCCGTTACGGCGTGAAAGATGGACAAACATACAAACACACTTTCGCATTTATAATATTAGTATGGATAACAAACACATTATGTATCCTATAACTTATGATACAAGCTAGCATATTTGATCTAATTTCATATTTTAGTGCCATTTTATTGCATTTTTAATAGCTTCTACATGTAAGTCAAGAAAAGCTGGGATTTTTAGACGCTATAACCCCAGGTGGGATGAAAGCGTCTCTTACTGGTATTATGTGATTGGATTAGTCGGAATGATTTTAATCGAGATGATTTTATAAAATTACACATGATAAAGTTAATTATTATGTTGTACGCTAAATTCTAGCCTTAGTTTAGGGTAATTAGTTGAACAAAAATATTTGGGGCTATAGCGTCTAAATGACCTCGTTGGCTGATTACTTTAAAAAAAGAGCTCGGCCACGACATCTAGTTATCATTTTTTATACTTTTAGTGCCAAAGCCTTAGCCGACATACGACATAGCCCCGATTGACCTTATAGCTTTTTTTGAAACTTTTTTTTATTAAATGAGCTAATTTTAAATTTGTTGTATCTGAGTTAGTGTTAAGTATACTTCGTTAAACTGTATCTGTGGACATCTGTTAGGTATTTATTTTGTACCTAAGTCCTATTATAACATAATTTACTGTACCTATTGCTGTTGATACCCAAAAAATATAAATAATACTTGTACTCTTCGTACGTGGGTAAGTATGTACCTAATCATGCAAATTTCTTCACACATATTTTTCTCAAACTAATGTTTATTTTGAACATGTATGAAGTTTCATAATGATAAAACTTATGTGATGCCAAATATCTTTTAGCAAATTTACAGATCACACTGTTTTAGACTATCGCAGTCATTACTAATTTTATTATTTTAATTCGGATTTTATGGTTATTCTAAACCCGAATTTAAATCATACAATTTACAGATTCCAATGGCCAGGACAAACGAAATGAACCCGCATAATAATGGATTAGATGTTCCTGAGAAAATGAATGAGTCTGATTCCAACGTTCTGGGTGAATTTTTATGAGTTTCCGATATTAGGACGTAGTTTCAAGATTCTAAATCGACCGTCTAAAGAGTCTTTTATCAAGAACACTCGTGCATTTCATGACTCTAGAAGTCTTGTTAGGGTTCCGTAGCCAAAATGGCAAAACGGAACCCTTATAGTTTCGCCATGTCTGTCTGTCTGTCTGCGGCTTTGCTCAGGGACTATCAATGCTAGAAATCTGTAATTTTGCATAAATATATATGTAAACTATATATTCAATTTTAAAGTCTAAATTTTTCATTAAAATCGAGCGTCCCCCCCCCCCCCCTCCCCTCCAAAATCTAAATCGGTGAGTGAGATAATTCAGGATGAAGTAAGTAGGTATATCAAACTTAGAAGGAAAACTATAACGGTTAACTTTTCGTGGGAATTATTAGTAGTTTAAGAGTAAATAGCAGCCTAAAGTATAAAATATACCTAAACTTGGAATATTTCGTACAAAATACGAAATCCTTAGAAAAGTACTAGGTACTTAATTGTTTCGTAATGGCTGCGAGACCCTATTCTGTATGTCCGATACGCTCTAGGCCAGCTTTTTCTTCTATACAGCTGTACCGACAGTTATATCTACGTTCAGTAGAATAAAAAAAATATAGAATGTTTCCATCGTCATAAATTAAAAAAAAAAGATTCTTAAATACGCAATGCAGGTCAAGTATCCCATTATAGCCCAAGCTGTAGTGCCCGTTCTCCGCAATGAAACGTGCATAGCCGAGAGCTGCATAAAATCACACTGTTTTGGTATAATGTGACACAAACTTAATTTAAACTTTCCAAATCTTTCGGCATCTTATCCCCTGATTACCCCCCCGTATTCTGGTGCCTACGATAAGCCTGAGATGCTGTCAAATCGCAAATTGCCTGATACGGAGTTATCGTATCACCCTCTTCAAAAGTTAGACGCGTCTGACAAATCACACCCGAGTGGCGGTAAGGAATGGCTCCCTTTGGAGACTCAATCTTCTTAGGACAGTGCGCCAAATGGCGGTAAGGCCATGTCACGCTAATAAGGTCCTACTTAGGGAACTACAACAGAACCAACAGAACTACTAAAAGACATTAAAATACCTAGTTCTGTGTACTAGTGGCCCGGTGAGCTATACTGCCGTTCAAATTTTAAAAAAGCAATCATCATTCAAGGTGTTTTTTACACTTTGGTCCTTCGAATTGGATTTTTATTTAACAATATGTGAGCAATCAATCATTTGAGATTGAGTAATTAATAAACTGAAATCCTTAGATACCCCAACTGTCTATTTTATTTTAAGTTAATTTAATGCTTATACATAATAAATAAACAAATAAAAATAAAATAGCCTTTATTGCTGTTTCTTTCCTTACAATTTTATTAATACATGCCTACTTACTATAAAACTACATCGATTTAATTAATTCTACTTGCATTTGAGTGATCGGCAACTGGATGTTTGTGTGGAACAGCTTGTCTGCTTATACATAGGTACTTACAAATGCTTTGATTATTAATAAATATATATTCGTAGTTGCCAAATCAGTAATTCTACTTGACCTCAATTCTTACTTATAATAAAAATAATTCTTAGCAATTCTTGATTTTACTCGATCTCTTTTCACCACAGACCCCATGGTAAAATTTTAAATGTTCGCACATAAACCAAGACAAACACAAAGTTACGAGTCCAGGTTTGAACCTACGATCCTCTGCTCGAGAAGACATCTAGGCATAGACCTGGAAAGATGATGATTAGACATCGGATTATATGCATTTGCATGTTTGCATATGCAAATGCATATAATTCTATTTTTATAGCGTTATTGCATATTTCGGTACTTTTTCGTTCTTCTTCTTCTTCTTGCGGTGCCTCTCCACTACTGGAGGTTGGCTGTCAGCTCCGCATATCTATCCTTGTCTCTCGCCAGAGAAAACAGTTCTTCCACACTGGCGATACCGGTCCACTCTCTAATGTTTCGGAGCCACGATTTCTTTCTTCTTCCGACGCGTCTTTTCCCCTCAATTTTTCCCATCATTATTGTTTGGAGTAAATGATAACGCTCATGCCTTAATACATGTCCTAGATATGCTACCTTTCTTCTCTTGATGATCAACATGAGTTCTCGGGATTTTTTGACTCGCCGGAGTACCTCGTCATTCGTGACTCTATGGATCCAGCTTATGCGTAACATACGACGGTAAAACCACATTTCCAGTGCCTCTAGTTTTTGTCGTATGTGCACTTTTTCGTTGACAGTGTTTATTTGAGTTATTTTACGACGTTCACACCATCTACAAAAATCTTATTTATATTGAAATAATGCCACCAGTAAAAAAAATACACTGACTTTAATGGAATTTTGGATGAAAAAAAAATTATCAAAATTCACCACAAAATACCAAATCGATTAACATGTTCCCATTTAGCTGCAGAGATAGAAAATATGTGAATATAATGTGAAAATAATGTAAATTCTTAATAATGAATGGTTCTTGATTGTGCATATTTTGTGCATATTGCGCCCTTTTTTGGTGCATATTTGCATGCATATATTGGCATTTTGATAGTGCATATAATCCGATGTTTAATGATGACAAGTCTGAAGTACTTAACATTTCATTTTAAATTTCGGCCTGTAAACCATAGGACTGTAACGATAGTGCATATAATACGATGTTTAATGATGATAAGTCTAAAGTACTTAACATTTCGTTTTAAATTTCGGCCTGTAAACCATAGGACTGTAACGATAGTGCATATAATACGATGTTTAATGATGATAAGTCTAAAGTACTTAACATTTCGTTTTAAATTTCGGCCTGTAAACCATAGGACTGTAACGATAGTGCATATAATACGATGTTTAATGATGATAAGTCTAAAGTACTTAACATTTCGTTTTAAATTTCGGCCTGTAAACCATAGGACTGTAAGTACATTCCATTGACGACAGCTAGTCAAGATTGATTGATTCAAAAAGATAAGTATTCCCTAAATGAAGATGTATTATCCTCTTCCATTTACATTCGATTGATGTCTTCCTTAAGCTCAACCCGTTTTATCACATTTTTAGATGACAGAAGGCTTTTTCGACCGCTTCTTTTGGTCGTCGACTTATTTTATTAACGCCTGATGGAAAAAAGGGTTGTTATAAGTTGCCAATGTCTGTCTGTCTATCTGTGGCATCGTAACTCTCAAACGAACGGACTGGTTTCGATGCGGTTTTTATTACGTGAAAGCTAATTTCTTTGCAGTGATTTTTAGCTATATTTGATAAAAATCAGTTCAGCCGTTTGTGATATACTGAACTTTGAAATGACAATTTCGGTGGGCTTTGGATGGATGTTGGGTTTGGTGGGTTTAAGTGGTTAGAGAACCGGACTACGAAGCTTGATGTCCCGGATTCGATTCCCGGCCGGGGCAGATATGTGTGAATAATACGAATGTTTGTTCTCGGGTTTGGATGTTTATAAGTATTTAAGTATGTGTTTATCTACCTATATCAGTATGTTTATCCGTTGCTTGGTATCCATAGTACGTGTAAGTACAAGCTTTACTTAGTTTGGGACTAGGTACGTCTGGAAGAGATCGCTCTTAAGCGATAAGGCCGCCTATTGCTTACCTTGTAATTTTATCTGTGTACCTGTTTTTTCTGTATCGCTTATTATTTCTGGTGTACAATAAAGAGTATTTGTATTGTATTGTATTGTACGTCAGTTGGTGTCAAGTTCGAATTTTCGGTATCCAAATGTCGATACGATGTAATACTGAGACCCTAGTGAAAAAGGGTTTAAGCCTCCATAAATTACACAGCTATTTTCTATTTTATGTGTAAAGGGGTTTAAGTCGAAATCAGCTGTTCAACTTCTGCAAAATTAACCCCTTTTTCACTAGGGCCCCAGATTATGTAGAGACTTTAAGTTGGTTGGGTTACTTTACACCCGACTGCGAAGAAGGAGGGTTATGTGTTTGCCTCGTATGTATGTATGTATGTCTATTCCTATGTCCACTCATAACTACTTAACGGCTGAACCGATTTTGATAAATGATACGTCATTGGATTCGTCTTGACAACGCGAGTGACACTAGATACATGAAAATTCTTGAAAAATCAATATGACGGATTTATGGCGCCAAATTGTAAATTTTCAAAAAATGTTTTTTATTCAAATCTGTCGAGTGGGGTATCAAATGAAAGGTAATAATTAGCCCATTCTAAATAGACATGAGTTATAATAGTTTTAATCTACCTACGTACCATTTTCACAGAACTATTAAAAAGTGTGAAATAAAATAATAAATTTAAAAAATAAAAAAACCCGACTGCCTTAAAAATACTAAAAAGAAGAAAACAAGTCTAGTGGGCTAGAACTCTGTTTAGTAGCTAACTTAAAGTTCAACAGTCGGGACCCATTTCAATCGTGACGTTTAAAAATTCTTACCAAATGTTTCCCGACTGTTGAACTTTAAGTTAGCTACTAAACAGAGTTCTAGCTCACTAGACTTGTTTTCTTCTTTTTAGTATTTTTATACAGTCGGGTTTTATAATTTTTTTTAATGAAATGAAATGAAATTTAATTGCGGTTAATGTAGTACATTATAGTTATGATGTTATATGATTTTTTGTTTCATACATTTAGACTGTTTATGTCATGCAAATATTATTTTTTGATACATCCATTACATTTATTATTATATTATATTATATATTATTATTATTTTAAATTTATTATTTTATTTATCTGTTCAATGCGTCAAGTTTCCAAGCCACCACTCATCGCTTTGCAATATAATATCAATATTCGTCAAGAACAGAATTCAACTGTCCACCCTTTCTTCAAGAACAAAGCCGGTAAAGTTGGAGACAGCTATTCTTGAGATTGACGCAAATTCCGTGCGATACTTTATCGCCGCATAATGGGGAATAGATGAAAAATTTAGAAACACTTGAAACTTTTTATATTAATAGGAAATTTTATATTAACAGAAAAAACAAAATCAGATTTTTAAGCAGCATCGATTAATATAAAAAAATGGAAGAGTTTTTTTTACCGCCAAATTGCGACAGTCCGGTCGGTAACAGGTCGTTCCATAGTCCCGAAGAAAAAAGTTGAAAAAACATTAAACAAGAATTTATGTGTCTTTGACTCGATCGTTTCGACAGGTCCGGGCCGAATAGTACTGACATGGAAATACCGACCCTGTTTTTGATGTACACGCCCGTAGAAACTGACATGAGCTTCTGAAACTGAGATGATGATGATGACTAAGGGCCAGTACAGATGGACTACATTCCAGCTGCAACGTAAATGCCAACAAAATTTCATTGCAGTCAGAGTGCAGTTGTGCCGACTGCAATCCTAACTGAAAGAAAGAAAGAAAATATATTTATTTAACGCCATAAAAAAAAATAGAACAAATACAAGACATACAACATGACGCTAAACAGGTCCCCACTCAACATAATGCCACGGCAAGCCGTGGCGCTGATTTTCAGTGAAGGCCTTATCTAGAAACTAACTTAAACAAAAAATTTAAAAAAACTTATTATTTAATTGTATGGCAACACCGGAGTATTTCGTACCGTATTTCGTTGCTCCTAGCTAGAGGAAGAGCTAAAAATTAGCCCGAAACGTGTCGAACTAAATTCGATTTGAGACTTAACTTATCCGAGTTTATTTAATTAGATATGAGCGAGTCTCACGGTAGTCTCGTGTCCAACCCTGTTATGTTGTTTATTGACTCTTTCACGAAACTGCGACTGACAGGCTGAATGCAACACCTTTGAGGCAGCCATTTTGTAAATTGCGAATGTCCATTGTCCAACATGAACTAGCGTGGAACCATGAATACACGGCTGAAAAAAACGTTGTAGACTATGACGCCGGTGGTCACATGCTCGCTACACGTCCTTTGTTTTATAATTGGAAATGTGTGGTTTTCAAAAATTGTGGCAGAAAATTTGGGAATAACCTGAGGTGACGTTTGTCGTTATGCAAAAATGAACCAACTCATAAGCAAGCAGTTTTTCAAGCTTTTATTTGACTTGCAATGTATGCTTGTTTTGTTGGTTTTTAACTTTTTGAAGGGGGGTTGTTTTTCGAACGTATTTACCTAACTATGTACGTATGTGTCACAGGGAAAGGCCCAAAACAAAATTACAAAAAAATCACTAAGGACGTCACGTAGTCACTCAGATATTAAAATGGCGAATCCATTTCGTTATTTGCCTATAAAAAATCAGCCATTTGATCAAATATATTTTGATAACATGATGAAATCACCCAAAAAATTCAACTCATTTTTTCATTTCACTAGATTTTTTTTGTGATTTGATAAAATCCCTGAAACACGTCAGTGGGTTGACTCGTTTTATCATTTCACTAGACACAATAACAAGTTCACTTTTGTTACAGAATTCTGATATATCTACTAGTTTGCTGGTTGGATGGATCTATATTGCGTAACTCCATCCGTTTGTAAATCTCGTTAGTTTTTTCGATGTCGGTTTGATTTAGAGAGAAAACTTGCTGAAAGGACCGGAACGAATGAAGCACATTGTCCAGCCAAACTATGAAGAATGTACTCATTGTAAGATTGATGGACAAGAAAATGGACAGGGCAATGAGGGAAGCTGTTACCTAAAACAGGGTTATTAATAAAATAATAATAATAACAATTCTCTTCATTTCCTCAAAATTTCCTAAAGTAACCATAGTAAAGTAGCGACATAGATGTCGCTAGTGTCACTGCTTAAGTGGCTATAAAGAAACAAACAAACTGGGATAAGTGGTGCATAGGAGAAATTCTTGACTGTACCGTTGTCCAGCGGTGGTGTAGCGGTATAGCACGCGGCACGGAATCCCGAGGACCTGGGTTCTTATTTTGCTGGTCTTATTTTTCTGGTTTTCTATGCATCTAGGTATATTTCAGTTTGTATCTTAGATTTAAAGTAACCCCGTTTTACCTAGGAATTTGAAATAGCATTAGGATTTATTTCTTTATACTTCGTTAGGTTAGGTTATGCCGTCCCATCTCCATTCTGAGAAGAGGCTTAGGGGGCTACTACGAAAATCGAAGTTCGTATCGTACCGTCCCTCTCACTCTCGTATTAATTAATAAGCGGCCAACGGGACGGCAAGATAAGACGTTCAAATTTTGCACTTCGTAATGCAGGGACACAGGCCTGCAGTAGGATATATGCGTGTTTTTCTTGATTCCCGTGAACTTCGGCAGATACCTCAGGCCCTATATACCTACTACACATGAATTGCAAAATTCGTATTTCGATGTTGTCGTTCCGCTTACGCTAATATTATTAAAACGAGAGTAAGCGGGACAGTACCATATGTACTTCGATTTTTGAATTCCACAATATCCCCCAGTTTATCGCTGGATAATATCTGGTAATAGGTGTGCGTCACACAGAACTTTAACCAACTATATTTCAATATTTAACTCTGCATTTTTCCGGGATAAAAAGTAGCCTATGTCACTCTCGGGCCCGTAAACTATCTCTATGCCAAAAATCAATCGATCCGTCGCTCCGTTATGGCGTGAAAGACGAACAAACACACACACACACTTTCGCATTTATAATATTAGTATAGTATGGATTTAGCTATCACCGTTTCAATAATAGCACCTACGTCGAAGACAAATTACTTTCCGGCAGTCATACGTCAATACGACGAAGTTGATCGGAGCCCTCTTCGAGTTCCCTTGACCAAGTTCGCTTTTAACAACTTTTATCAACTCTGGACCTCCATGAGTTTCATTGATATAAACATGAAATCCATACGTATCCATACTAATATTATAAATGAGAAAGTTTGTTTTGTGTGTTTGTATGTTTGTCCCTCTTTCACGCCGTAACGGAGCGACGGATCGACGTGATTTTTGGCATAGAGATAGTTTATGGGCTCGAGAGTGACATAGGCTACTTTTTATCCCGGAAAATGCACAGTTCCCGAGAGAACAGCGCTCGATAACCGAATACCACGCGGGCAGAGCCGCTAAAAGCTAGTCGAGGTGTAAAGCTGAATTTAGACTTGCAAGAAAAATCGTGCAAGTTGCATTACACTGCGAGGCCGCAAAGCCAACGAGTTTGTAGTATTCAATCGTGCGCCGCAATGTAGTGCAACTTGCACAGTTTTTTTTACAAGTCTAAACTCGAAATAGATGGATAACAACCTAACCAACAAAAAATTGGAAAACCCCCAACTTTGTCACTTTAAAGTTCAATATCTCAAAAATGGCTGAACCGATTTTGATGACACATATCTATGAACCATCGCGAGAAAACCTGCTATCAAATAAAAAACCCGCATTCAAATTGGTTCACCCGTTTAAGAGCTACGATGCCACAGACAGATACACAGTCAGACACACATAGCGAACAAACATCAATGAACTAAAAGAATTTATTTGCTTACCCGCGACCTTCATAGCTATGGTTACCTATGCAAGATATGCGTGTTCATGCAGTTCCTCCACCTCCACACTGAGAACCACGTAAGAAAAAACACACAAATCACACAAACCCATTTATCATACTACACTGACTCAATTCGAACTGAACCAGAGCTCATCTTCAGAGCAACACAACCATAATTATAGGTAGAGTCATTCACGATGACGCGTGCCGTGGTTCTTATTACAATGTCATTAATGGCTAATTTTGACAAATCACGCGACTTCGTGGATGACGCTAGGTATACACGCGTGCTATCAGATGTCAGAGAAAGACTGACTAACATCTGGTACGAGTAAAGCTCTTTTTCTAAGCGAAATGAACACAATATCGCAGTGTATCATCATCCCAGTCCATATACGTCCCACTGCTGGGCACAGGCCTCCTCTCAGAACAAGAGGGCTTGGGCCATAGTTCCCGCGCGGGCCCAGTGCGGATTGGGAACTTCACACGCACCATTGAATTGCTTCGCAGGTTTGTGTAGGTTTCCTCACGATGTTTTCCTTCACCACAATTACCACAAAGCTCGTGGTAAATTTCAAATGTAAATCCGCACATGAATTTTGAAAAACACAGAGGTGCGAGCCGGGGTTTGAACCCACGACCCTCTGCTTGAGAGGCGATAGGTCAAACCACTAGGCCACCACGGCTTTAGCAGTGTATAGAAAAACTTATTTGTTAGACAACTGTACTTACTCAATTACAATTAGAGCAGTTATATGTAAAATGTGAATAAAACTGAACCCAGGGGCGATGCCAGTGCAACGGGTGAGTTCTAATTAACCGCACGACTGTACCCACCACCGATCAATTTGTGTTACAGCTGGATTAGCGGGGCACTCGCCTGCAAAAGTGCTAATGTCTAATGTTTTTAAAACTATTAACTTCTTAATATTCATTCATTTCTTATGTACCTCACCGGTTTATAATACCACGACGCTGACCACGACGATAATTAATGTTTATGTCTGCGGCCGATCGTAAAATATCGTGAATTGGCTAAAGGACATCCGCCATATCGTTAAAAACTCACCGTTTGACGATTTGCCTTGTGGCGTTTAGGAAGATCATGAAATTCCTAGGCATATCATGAAACGCCGCCATATCATTTCTGGCACTTCACCGGCCGCTGCCGCGGCACGCTCGCTTCGCTCGCTCAGCTCGTGCATAGTGGTCACAATTCATACTAACCACTCCTCGCTTCGCTTGTCGTATCAAATTTTTTTCTTTTATTCAACACGCGCACTCTGCCGCCGCTCTGCTCGCGCGTTTCTTTAAGATCTTTCTTTTTAATGCTGTCGCTTAATATTCTAAGTACAAGGATAAAACATTAGTTATTATTGTCCTGGAAAATAGTAGTTTCTATGAGTTAGCGGTAAACGAATACATGGCAGACGAAGTAGTCGTATTTCTGGTGTACAATAAAGAGTATTTGTATTGTATTGTATTGTAGCCTTTTTCTGTTCTTCTTAAATTGTTAATTTGTAATGTGAATGTTCTGTAAATTTTTGCGAGTAGCGAACATATTTTTCTATTTATTTTCTGTTTACAATACAATGACTCTTTATTGTACACCAGAAATAGTAAGTAGTAGTAAGTTTAAGTAGCTGGTAAAAGTTAGTTTGAAATAAAAGTTAACAGCGGAGTATCAAATTGAGTTATACGAATACGAGCCATCAGGTTGCACTTTGCAGCTCGCTTGCAGCACAATTGTAAAGTCGTTATCACTTGCGCGCGCGCCTGTACCCAGCTCAGCAACAAAGTTATCCGCCAAGCACCCTGCAACTGTTAGGACCAGTGATGTCATAGTTAACTATCGATAAAGTTATCGATGTTCGCATTGCGATTTTGTGTATATTATAAGATTTAAATCTTATGAAGGCAGCGGCTTCACCGACTACAAAGATTTCCAATTATTGTAATAAACCTTAAATGAAAGAAGGAAAAACATAATAGACATAGGGTAGACAAATAGAAATGACCAAGTGCGGGTAGTTCGTGATACGAGTGCCGGTACTATTAGTGATCAAGTGCGGGTAGTTCGAAAGACTCGCGCTGCTAGGCAGACTGACACCGCACTCTTTAGTCTACTCGTGACCACGGCCACTGCAATGTTGCCGAAACGTCGAGGTAAATATTACTTGTGTTTGTTAGCGTGATAACTCCCCTCATGGTATTTTGACTATTCTGAGTGAGAATCACGAAAGTTTAAAATGTTAGAAGAAAAAACAATTATATATAACAAGAATAACATATTTCTGGTGTACAATAAAGAGTATTTGTATTTTATTGTATTGCTATATCATATACACGTACACAAGCTAAAAATATAAATATAAACATACAGAGCTGCTGTTATATTATAACAAGTTCAAAATATTAGTTTTAAATAGTTTAAGGTTAAAACAAAACTTTACAATACCATACAAACGCCAGTTTTAAAACATCTTAACCTCAAATTGTATCAATCTTAATGTAAAATCATAACTTCCCTGAAAGCGACTGTAATATTTATAACTCGTCATTTCCAGCACTCATTCCCCCGAGGTAACAACTCTTTTATCTCCCTCGTAACATTTCCCGAGCCAGCACGTATTATTTTCTTCATAACACAGGTTGAAGATCTTTTAACACTGAAATTGGGTGACAGCAATATTGTAAGTTATAATAATAATAACAGCGGACGGGTTATGGCGGACTTTTTGAACATCTTCACTTGTCATTGGCGTGATTTTAGTCAAACTTCGGGTGATCTTATCAATCCATGATTCATCTTCATTTAATCATACAATCATTGCTTTCATGGGTACCTACATAGGATCTTAAACTAAAATAAAATATTTCACAAACATGAAACCCTGTAGTGGGGCACTGCTATATAACTTAAAGCTATTTTTATAATTAATAGTTAAACAATAATCCAATCCATACCAATATTATAAATGCGAAAGTGTGTTTACTTGTGTGTTTGCCCATCTTTCACGCCATAACGGAGCGACGGATCGACGTGATTTTTTGCATAGAGATAGTTTATGGGCCCGAGAGTGACATAAGCTACTTTACATCCCGGAAAAATCTGCCGCCATACGGAAAAAGGACGTTTCTACACAAACATCGAAATGATATTATTTTTGTTAATACCTAAATCACGCCAGCATAATAATATATTTAACCTGATTCTCTAACATCGATTATCGACTTACCCCATCACTAGGTCTGCTAATCTTCCTTCGATGCCCGAGACGGACGAAACGCCTGATCAGAACGATTGGCAACCGCACTTTCCCAATCAACAAGGAAAACCCTGCCTTATTACAGGAGACATAAGACCTACCTTTAAATATCCCTTACATCTTTCAGAACACAAATTTCCAACTAAACATTATTACGTAAGCATTAAGGCTGACTTTCGCCTGTGGTTAATAACAAGGTCAAAGTCTGATTTAGGGTTTTACAGATACAAATTTCCTTGTGCAAAAACCATTATTAATTGAGCCCTCTTTTCCTTACAAAGGGACAAAAATAGGAACGATGGGGCGACAGATAAAGATCATAATTAAATGGATAATGATGCGATAATGGATTTGATGATTAAAGCCTTCATTTGTGTATAATAGGATCGTGTTTTAAAAATTCTTATGAGCCCGTTAATTACGTTGTCAAAAAATAGGAAACGTATTTTTAATTTCTTTCTCAAACAAGCAAAAATATTAAAGTTGGGGAGTTACTCGTGCCGTCATAATCATCCCAGCCGATATACGTTCCACTGCTGAGCACAGGGCTCCTCTCAGAATGAGAGGGCTTGGGCCGTAGTTCCCACACGGGCCCTGTGCGGATTGGAAACTCACAAACACCTTTGAATTGCTTCGCAGGGTTGTGCAGGTTTCCTCACGAAGTCACGACGTATTCCTTGGGATAGAACCATCTAATATAACCAGCATTAAAAGGACCTCAATACTGCAAAGAAATTTCGGCAATTTCGATCACTTTCACTGTCAATTTAGGTTCCGAAATATTAGGTACGATCACGAGCGAAGCGAGGAGTTTTAGGCACAATTGCGACCAAAACGCCCAAACCGAGCGAGCGAAGCGAGCGTGTCGATACAACGGCCACCAGAACCCCTAGTGTAAGTTTTCGGTTACAAAATACGTCTCGATTGCGTTTGCGTTAAACTCTCAATTTGTATGGAAACACGAACATCGCAAACGTTCAGCTAGAGGCGCTGTTCGTGTTTCCATACAAATTGAGATTTCAACGCGAACGCGATCGAGACGTATTTTGTAACTGAAAACTTATACTAAGGGTACAGAACGCCAGGATCTAATTAAGCAAAGTGGCCTTATTTTTTAACACACTGAATTATAATCGTGTTAACTTCTTCTTAGACGAGGGTAGAAAAAGCGTTAGACAATACGGTCTCTGTACGAAGATCAAGAACAAAAAGTAGACTTTGTAGGAAAAAACATAATGCTGCCAAATAGCTAAGTAACTCCTAACAGTCCCACTTATTATAGTGTTAGTTAGTTACAATTAACTATTCGCCAAGTCCAGTGACCCGGCGCCGGAAGACAATTTGGCGCCTTGAAGCTAATCACAGGGCACGAAACTTCGACTAACTTGTTCCCAGTGTGGACCCTACCATAGCGTTGCAATAACTAGTGTGGTAACTCAGTTGACAAAGTAGGGTCAATGAACTAAAAGAATTTCTTTGCTCACCCGCGACCTTAAGATAGCTAAGTCTAGACTGAACTTTAGTCTGACAACTGGTAGCATGGTGTACGGTTGTGTCACTCTGAAGATGAGCTCTGGTTGAGTTCGAAACGCGTCAGTGTGTTGTGGTGGTGGTGATAGATGGGTTTGTGTAATTTGTGTGTGTTCTTACAGTGTGGAGGTGGAGGAACTGCATGAACACGCATAATTTGCATAGACTTAGCTATCTTAAGGTCGCGGGTGAGCAAAGAAATTCTTTTAGTTCATTGATATGGACCTCCGCAAAGTAAAGCCTGATTCAATAAACTTTTTATCGGACTACGGTAAATCCAAAAGGAAAGGTAATGATTTTAGCAGTCTATGTGTTTCTTGTTTGTTATTCTTTCCTGTTGTCCAAGAGACAACGGTGACAGAGTTTCTTCAAAAAACCCATATTAGGGGTAACATCCCCTCAGGTAAAGACCAGGCCCCTGTACCAAAATGTCACAAATACTACAAAACGACATAAACATTAACTTTTTTCAACAATAATCTAACCAATAAAAAGTTGGGAAACCCCCGACTTTGTCACTTCGAAGTTCGATATCTCAAAAACAGCTCAACTGATTTTAATGAAATATCTCTAAGAACCATCGCTAGAAACCCTGCTTTCAAATAAAAAAATCCGATTTCAAATCTGTCCACCCGTTTAAGAGCTACGTGCCTCAGACAGACACACACATAGCGGTCAAACTTATAACACCCCTCTTTAAAATCAATAACCCCTATCCTATCTTTGAGTTTTCCTTTCTAGTTTAGGTTAGCTTGAAAAGATCCATTTTAGGGATAAGTTCGCCTTTGTACTCTTTTGGTTTGTAGTTTTCTTTTTGTATTACTTTGTGTTTTATGTACAATAAAATATTTATGTACATACATACATACACCCCTCTTTTTGCGTCGGGGGTTAAAAAAGGAAGCTCAATGAATTTTAACCACGGAAATACTTATGTAGAAAGTCATGGTTTTAAATTGTTTTCCAGGGGACATAACCATGTCAACGGAATACAAGAAAGAGTAGATAACCCCAAAGGGGCTTTTCAGAGGAGCTGAAAGCTACTTTTGCAGGTGGTAGGACCTTGTGCAAGGTCCGCCCGGATTGCTACCACCATCTTGCTCGCTAATCCTGCCGTGAAGCAGCAGTGCTTGCACTGTTGTGTTTCGGCGCGGAGAGTAAGACAGCCGGTGAAATTACTGGCACTTGAGGTATTCCAACTTAGGCCTCTAGGTTGGCAACGCATCTGCAATACCCCTGGTGTTGCAGATGTTTATGGGCAGTGGTGATCTCTTACCACCAGGAGTTTGCTCGTTTGCCTTCCAGTCGTATAAAAAAAAAAGTATAATCTTTATGATATTTAGCTTTAGTACATGCGCCGGGGACGAGATAAAGAAGTACGCCCACTATTGTTTATAATTACGCTATTAGGTATCCTACTGTACTTGTGGAGTCGGCTTGGAATTGAATCATTAGGTGAACTCGACTGTACTTCCAGCTGAAACTTAAAAGGGAGAAAATAATTACAGTAAGATTTTGTTGAAAGTTTACATCATCTTAACTATCTTAAGAAATGTAAGTTCATTCGTCATTTTGGAACGTCTGCAATTTACATAATCTTAACTATCATAAAAAATCTAAGTTCGTTCGTAATTTCAGAACGTCTGCAATTCTCATAATCTTAACTATCATAAAAAATCTAAGTTCGTTCGTCATTTCGGAACGTCTGCAATTTACATAATCTTAACTATCATAAAAAAATCTAAGTTCGTTCGTCATTTCGGAACGTCTGCAATTTACTTAATCTTCACTGTCTTAAAAAAGCTATATTCGCTCGTCATTTCGGAACGTCTGTAATTTACATAATCTTAACTATCTTAAGTGACTAAATAAGAATCAAACAAGCTGCTGAGATATGTGGTGCATAGAAAAATTCGTGTCTGTACTCCTGTCCAGTGGTGGTGTAGCGGTATAGCACGCAACACGGCATGCCGCGGACCTGGGTTCAGCGCTGGTCTCTTTTTCTGGTTTTATTTTCGATGTACCTACTTAAATTTTACGGGATGACCGTAAAAGTAACAAAATTTAGAGTTGAAATAAAAAAAATACAAAAATACTACAAAAAGCAAATTTTATCTTAAAGAAATGTAAGTTCGCTAGTCATTTCGGAACGTCTGCAATATGTTTTTTTTTATTGACACTAGCCCATTGGACTGGTTTCCTACAAAAATTTTATTAGTCTGTCATAATTTTTGTTTTGACAATAATTGAACAAAAATATAACTCTCCTTGCAGTTCTGTTGCAGTCGAGTAAAAAATTATGAAGACATAGCCAAATGAAGTTTCGCGTGACTATGACGACACTTTTTATCACGGTGTGACACCACTCAACTCTTCGACCTACATAAGATCTCTTAGGAAGAGAAGCTGAAGCACCCACGCGGGCTCACTACGGCTTGGGAACTTCACACACCACAGAATTCGCAGGTATATCTAGATTTTCTTGTTTACCTTCACTGAACGAGTTTTTTTATGGACACCTGACCTGACACCAATTGACCTTATCTACCTAGTTCCAAACTAAGGGAAGCTTGTACAGTCAAGGGCAAAAGGACACCACTTTAGTACCTTGTCACCTTAATCACTGTGACAGTTCATATATGGCAGTTCAAATATGAAGAAAATAGACAAGGTACTAAAGTGTATACATGTTTTTGCCCCTGACTGTACTATGGATTCTAGCCAACGGATAAACATAGATATAGATAGATATATACTTTAATACATATTAAACATCCAAGACCCGAGAATAAACATTCGCATGATTCATATAAATATTTGCCCTGGCCGGGAATCGAACTCGGGACTTGAGCTTCGTAGTCAGGTTCTATTACCACTTGGCCATCCGGTCGTCTTCACTTTACTTTCTTTTCAACATTAAGTTTTTATTGCGTGGATCTTTCTGGACATCAGCACCCGATTGAGGAAAAACCGCGAACATCATTGTGACGATCATCTCAAATCCAAACTTGTATATTGCATGTTACATTAATCGCTTCAATCATTGCTAACCTGTTTGCGCGTACGCCGCAACCAATGCATATACAGCTATCCCTCTCTATCGCACTGGAAATGACTGTAATCAAGCCTCCGTCTCGTTCTAGGCTATCGTAAACTTGACCTTTAATGACGTTTCTTCTGTCATTCTTAAAGTGTTTATCGTGAGAGATGCTCGTCAAAATATAGTTGTAATAATTAACTAAGAGAATTAAAAGTTTCGGTAGTGATCGAAGAATTAAACAAAATGGTAAGATATGTTAAAGTGAAGTGAGGTGCTGAGTATTGTGTTAAAGGAATTTCCTATTAAAAATGATATTTTGAATTGGTTGTGTAGTGCTATACCGGTTCTCGGAGGTAGATGTTATTTTATTTACGACATAACGGATATGCTATTTAATGTGAACAGGTATGTTTTGGCACAATTGATCAAGAATCTGGGTTAGTGTTTTTCATTAATTAAAAAATAAATTGGTAGGTACATTCCAGCGTCGTGCGGTGCGGCCCAATGTGCAATATAATGAACACAATATGTTCAAGGGAATTATCAATCTATGACAATGTATGTATTTCTATTGTTTATCACGGCAGTTTGACGCAAGTAAACATTCTTTTGTTTTTCTATTGTTTTACACCATCGCAGTTTGACGAAAGTAAAAATTCTTTTGTTTTTCTATTGTTTTACACCACTGCAGTTTCATGAAAGTAAAAATTCTTTTGTTTTTCTATTGCTTTACACCATGGCAGTTTGACGAAAGTAAAAATTCTTTTGTTTTTCTATTGTTTTACACCATGGTAGTTTGACGAAAGTAAAAATTATTTTGTTTTTCTATTGTTTTACACCATGGCAGTTAGACGAAAGTAAAAATTCTTTTGTTTTTCTATTGTTTTACACCATCGCAGTTTGACGAAAGTAAAAATTCTTTTGTTTTTCTATTGTTTTACACCACTGCAGTTTCATGAAAGTAAAAATTCTTTTGTTTTTCTATTGCTTTACACCATGGCAGTTTGACGAAAGTAAAAATTCTTTTGTTTTTCTATTGTTTTACACCATGGTAGTTTGACGAAAGTAAAAATTATTTTGTTTTTCTATTGTTTTACACCATGGCAGTTAGACGAAAGTAAAAATTCTTTTGTTTTTCTATTGTAATACACCATGGCAGTTTGACGGCAGTTTAACTTTATTCTCGAAAGAATTAGATTCTAATTACTTTGTCTTTTTTTTTCAAAATATTTATATGGTGGGTTTCAAGAGGCTAGGACCCTGTACCACAAACATTATAAATGTTACAATTCTACATTTCTGAGGTAACAGTCACACAACGTCCTAAGCTACTTTTTATTCCGATATCACAGACTAGATAAGCAGGTGGTAGGACTTTGTGAAGGTCCGCCCGGATTGCTACCACCATCTTGCTCGGTAATCCTGCCGTGAAGCAGTGTAGTGCTTGCACTATTGTGTTTCGGCGGGGAGATTAAGACAGCCGGTGAAATAACTAGCACTTGAGGTATCCCATCTTAGCAATGCCCCTGGTGTTGCAGATGTTTATGTCTTACCATCAGGAAACCCACTTGCTCGTTTGCCATCCAGTCGAATTAAAAAAAAGGTACAAGTACAAAACTACTATCATCAAATGACGAAGTCACTGGTCAAAACGTCTCTCAATCAGAAATTACTTTAGTTCAGTACAAAATAAGTAGGTAATACTTAGTAAAAGTACAAACGAAATAAAATGATTTAGTTTACAAGTACCGATATCCCAAAAAATATATAAGGGCGCGGTTGAAGGGTGATTTTTTACGCAACGTTAATGAAATCTCGATTTTGGGAATTCCTACGGTATTTGTTTGGGTGAATATTCAGCGTTTTTGCAGCGTTTTTTCTTCGTCATTGGTGTCTTCGAGGGGTGATGCCCAATGTTGTTTTTTTATGAAAAATTAAAACAACACCGATAGGTACTGAATTTGGCGTGATTAAAATTGTCTTTCCGTTGTGCTTCAAAAAACGTGGGACGCTAATGACGCTTGACCGCGCGGTCATAACGCTCGAATATTTGCTTATTGTTTTGTTTATGTTTGTCTTTCTATTCAACTGCTAAACCATTGGCATACGCGTGCGTAGCAGCGGGCAAATGAATAGTTATAAGTAATAAAATAATTAAAAACAAACCTTTAGAATCTCGCTTTTCGCTTCTCGCGGAAAATTTAAGTTATCTTTATTTTAATAGTCCCAAATAGTTTAGTGTGTGTGATACCGTAACAAAAGATAATTGCGGTCAAAGTCAACACAAACAAACAGATACAGATACCTACGTTACGTTAGTACTATTATATATTACATATTATATATTACTATTATATATTACACATTACTATTATACATTACTATTATACATTATTATTATACATTATTATACATTATTATACATTATTACATTACATTATTATTATTATACTATTATACATTATTATTATACATTACTATTATACATTACTATTATATATTACATATTATATATTATTATATATTACTAGTACTATTATATATTACTAGTACTATTATATATTATATATTACTATTATATATTCTGTGCCTACGTCACAAATGTCCGGGCTTAGGCTGCGTTCGGACACGGCGGGAATTGCGCGGTTTTGAGCGCACCGTCTCTTTTCAGAGTAAAATTGTTATTTGTTTTTTTTTGTATTTTTTATTTCGACTCCAAATCTTTGTTACTTTTATCTTTTATCCCGTAGAACCCATATCAAAAATACAAACCGAAATATAGATGCACAGAAATACCAGAACAATAAGACCAGCGCTGGGAATCGAACCCAGGTCCTCGGCATTGTGCCGCGTGCTATACCACTACACCACCACTGGAAAGTGGTACAGACACGAATTTCTCCTATGAACCACATGTCTCAGCTTGTTTGTTTCTTATTTAGTCACTTTAAGCAGCGACACTAGCGACATCTATACGCAGCCTAACAGATTAATCGGCTAAAATTAGAAAAAAAAACAGTTTGTGTAGGACTTACGTACTTACGAACAATATCGACAGTAATATTAGTAACTGTAGGCCGCGACTTTGTCTGATTTTGGATATCCCACGGGAAATATCCAATTTCTGGGAATAAAAAGGAATCTCATGTTAATTCAGGTTATATATCTATACTTAATATTATAAATGCGAAAGTGTGTGTTGTATGTTTGTATGTTTGTCCATCTTTCACGCCGTAACGGAGCTTCGGATCGACGTGATTTTTGGCATAGAGATAATTTATGGGTCAGAGAATGACATAGGCTACTTTTTATCCCGGAAAATGGACAGTTACCGAGGGAACAGCGCGCGATGCGATAAACGAATTCCACGCGGGCGGAGCCGCGAGCAAAAGCTAGTAGATTATAAATGCGAAAGTGTGTGTATTTGTATGTTTGTGTGTATGTTTGTCCGTCTGTCACGTCGAAATGGAGCGACGGATTGACGTGATTTTTGGCACAGAGATAGTTAATGGATCAGAGAGTGACATAGGCTACTTTAATCCCGAAATAAAGGGAAAAGCGCGCGATAACCGAACCCCACGCGGGCGGAGCCGCAGGAAAAAACTAATGATATTATAAACAAAATAATGTTCTTTAATTTGCCAGAAAAAGCGCAAACGGTTGGCAGGAATCCCGCTAATTACATGTCTGTTAAGTGCCTCGTGCCTGTGATTGTTTGCTTCCTCTTAATTGATTACAGGAGATAGTCCAAGAGCTGTCATGATTTTTTTATCTTTTTTTTTAATATCACAGGGCACTTGATACCAATTGACCTAGTTATGATTGGTTTTATAGAGACTTTTTGTTTTTTTTTATTTCCAAAAGAATGAGACGTATCTCGATGAGAGCGAAACATAGATGTCGCTAGTGCTGCTGCTTAAGTATCGTAGTAGAAAGAAGCAACCTGAGATATGTGTGCACAGGAGAAATTTGAGTCTATAGTCCAGCGGTGTTGTAGGGATTATAGCACGCAGCATGGATTGCTGAGGACCTGGATTCGATTCGCAGCGCTGGTCTCCTTTTCTGGTTTTTCTGTGCATCCATGTCACAGTTTTCATTTTCGAAATGGAATTGACCTATTCCCAAAGTGAGCATTTATTGCTTGTGGTGTGGTAACTAAGCAACGGATAAACATATGTACTTAAATATACTATATACACCCAAGACTCGAGAACAAACATTCGTATTTTTCATACAAATATCTGCCCGATAGGGGATCGAACCCGGAACCTCAAGCTTCGTAGGTAGTCAGGTTTTGTAAGCAACTGGTCCTGGAATTATGTAATTTTCCGGGATAACAAGTCTTATATGTTATCCTGGTTATAAAGTACCCGTGTCTCATATTTCATCCAAATTTGTAGTTATTGTGTTTTTGATTAAATAAATAAATAAATAAATATCACGGGACAATTCACACCAATTGACCTAGTCCCAAAGTAAGCTTAGCAAAGCTTGTGTTATGGATACTAGGCAACGGGTAAACATACTTATATAGATAAATACATACTTAAATACATATTAAACATCCAAGACCCGAGAACAAACATTCGTATTATTCATACAAATATCTGCCCCGGCCGGGATTCGAACCCGGGACCTCAAGCTTCGTAGTCAGGTGCTCTAACCACTGGGCCATCCGGTCGTCAATTAACAAACATCCAAACTTATTAACAATCAAAGTGACTTATAAAAGCAAAGCCAAATCCTTAAGAGCTGAGTTTAAATCCTGCGAACTTTATGTTATGGAAAATATGAGCAATCCTGAAGTAATTCAAATAGTTAAACTATCGAAGTGTTATCCTCAAAGTTATTATTTTGATAAAATCACAGTACTGCTTAATACCTTCCAGTAAGCCAACTTTTGTTGACATGTTTTGTTATGATCGACCGTAATAATATCAATAGTTAGCATAATTTACAGTTAAAACGAAAAAAAAAAAAAAATTGAATTTTTTCAGGATTTAAAAAGCACAAAAGCTTTTTTTCATTATTTATTTAAAATTTCGTCTCCTGCTTCTACCTATTCGGCACGTGTCTCCGTTTTCTTTACTTCTTAGGTAGGTACTGTAAAGTGTTGTACCTATTCAGTTTGAAGAGTTTAAAGAGTTATTGTATGTACTGTATTGTTCTAATTACCTAAAAGTTCATTCGAGGCACCCGTCACAAATGGAAGCCAGCAGCATAGCTATTTGGCGTTGATGGTGGTGCTATCCTACCACACTCCGACTGACAGACTGACTTGACAATTTTCTCATAGTTAATCAAGTTATTAGTCTTCCATTTTTATTTTTTATTACTATCTAATGTAGCATTCTATGTATAGTTCATAGAATATGTGTGAATAAAGATATTTTGACTAATAACCTAAAAGTTCTATTATATCAAATTTTCAATACGTACTTCATCCATCCTTCCTTTTAAACTTTATTTTGACGCATTTACTTAGGAAGAAGAATATTATAGAAAACTGTGGTAAAAGTAAGAAATGTGTATGGCGAACTGCCAAGCTCTCGGATCGCCGCCAACCTAATTTATGTGATTGGTGCTTCTTTCGCTGGGAGACCGCAGTTTCCAACTTTTGCAATATGAACCGTACTCTAATCCCTATCGAGTACTTATGACTATTAAGTTGGTGCCTAGCCAATTTTTCGTCATCTTATATTATAAAGTTCCTTTGCTATGTTATTCCAATATATAGAATATAGAATACAGACTGTATAATTATAAGACAACTTTACCAGTGGCCTCACTCGCATAAGCTTTGTGATTTGTCTGTGACATTTCCTTTAATAAACATCTTTTTTTAAGTCAATCTTTGTTCAATTTGATAAATCTAGCACATAGTTCAGAAAAACCTCTGTTGAGAAAAAGCGGCAAGACACTCAACTTAATATATACAGTTAAACAGATTTATAACGTTGTTTACTTAATTATTTATGTCACAAGTATTAGCACAACTGCATTTTTAACACAGTAGATTCCGTATTTAAAGTAAAGGATTACCTATGTGGCTTACCCATGATATAATCATTAATTTTATAATACGCATTAATTATTTTTTTTTGTAAAATAGTCAAGGAAAAGCCAGTTGTTTCTAACCTTTGCAATTTCCAATGCGTCGGCTCTTAGCCTATAATGAGAGGAGCGAAAGTGTGACATAAGCATTTCTTTGTGTTTGGATTTTGCGCTTAGATGTGTTTACGAACCTGTCCTACCCATAATAAATGCTCTTCAAAGTGTCAAATAAATAAACTCACTTACTCAGGAGTTTCTCGTTCAATTCAGAAATGCAGGTAAATAGGAGGTAAATAGGAGGTAAATTGATACATATTCTTACAACCACGACCACAGATATAGTTTACACTAGATTACGCAAATGCATCTACTTCACGTGTCAAACCCCGACCAAACATCGGGGTTGGCCCCATACACAGACTGACCGATAACTGACTAATCATGACTAGTGACTGACTCGAGCCCCATGGCACGGGCGGGCGGCGCATTTAAATCGGTTTTGCGCGGACATTGGGAATTCACATCGCTAATTCGCTCTTGAGACGTCACAGTAGATATAAAAAAGTGACACGGTTGGTTTTCATACAGATTGAGGTGTTTGCGTTATCTAGTGTACCTAATCTATATCTTTGACAACTTTTTCCTATCTGATATTTGAATGTCTGATATAGGTAGGTATCTGAATTTTTACATGTATGTGGGTCAAATTTGCAGGTTGAAATTGACTCACTGTCGGTGGTCAGATGGACATGAAATTTGGAATAGGTTTAATAACACAAGGTTAAATAACAATAGGTACAAGAATATTTGACAGAGGGCTCGTACTTTGACAGAAGGGAACGCGGCGAATGGTTACTCCCTTCCGCAGGAAGCCCGCGATGCTCTAAGCGCTAAACACATCAGCTGCCCCTCTCTACTTCCATGTCAGCCTTCAAGTTCCATATTCTTTCCACCCCTAACTCCTCTCATTGTTCCAGATCAGACTCCTCGTGCTAGCAACCTTGCTGGCGGTGTCTCTGCAGCAGCAAGCGCCGCTGTCGCCATGCCCCAACGTCTTCAGTTACGAGAAGCCAGGCTCGGAGCCGGGACGCTGGTACGGAGAAGTCAATCTCTCCACCGACAGCATCCTCCATTCCGTGTGGATCAACATCGTGCTTGACAGCAAGGCTGATATAGTGGGGGTGAGTGATCCATTCACATTATGTATCTAAGTTAACTGTCGGTCACAGCATTACTAATTTCTATGTATTTCTATACGTGGTCTTTGAGTGTTGGTCTCTTAGAGAGGCTCAGAGTCACGCAACGAGCTATGGAGAGAGCTATGCTTGGAGTTTCTTTGCGCGATCCAATCCGGAATACGGAAATTCGTCGAAGAACTAAAGTCATTGAATGGAAAAATATGCAAATTGAAGTTGCAATGGGCGGGCCACATTGCTCGAAAAACAGATAATCGTTGGGGGAGAAAAGTCCTCGCGAGTGGCGACCACGAACCGGAAGATGAAGCGTTGGCAGGCCTCCTACCAGGTGGACTGACGACATTGTGAGAGTTGCGGGAAACCGGTGGATGCAAGTGGCGAGCTGTCGTTCATTGTGGCGTTCTAAGGCCTTTGTCCAGCAGTGGACGTCTTTCGGCTGATGATGATGATGATTTACCTATTTCTATAAAGGCGACTTGTAATTTTTTTTGAGGGTTTGAGTCACCTTAAGGCCAAAAGAGTCTAGGTCCTTGCTTTTGTTTAACTTGTTTTAATTCTTTAAATTTATGTGAGGTGCTGTATAAGAGATGGGGATGTACTGTTGGGAAAAATCCATTATGGACAACTAGACAGTGCCGGCACATAAGCTAAAGCAGGAGGGAAGCTACGAACAAATCTATCGAAACGAACACACTCACACAGACGCGCGCTCTACTCGGCCTCTAAGGGGGTCTCGCGGTACTGCAGTCGCGAGACTCTCTTACCAAACAACACCAAAGTGACCTTATAAGGTTTCCGTTTCCGCAAGCTGAGGTAAACTTCAAAAGGACGTGTACTAATACACGCCCAATCTTTCAGAACTGGGTCGGAGACGTGACGACATCAGACAACATCGACTTCAAAATAGAGAATACGAAGATGAAGATCCACCCGGGACCGGCGACAGCTGTCCGGTTCTTCGTGCAGTACAACCCTTTGAACAAGGCGCCGAAACTCCAAGCCATAAGACTGAACGGCAGAGAGATCTGTAATGCCAACAACCCCCTACCAGCTGTGGAAAGACCTGATGATGACAGGAGGACTACGTCCCGGCCTAGACCCGAGTTGAGGCCGGAGGATATGCCTGTCTCCAGGCCAGTCCAAGGACAGCCGGCTGGCACTGGGCCTGTTTACTCCTCGACTCAAAGCCCGATTCAAAAGAATCCGATTAATCTGAACATGTGAGTATTTTTATGTTGGTATTATGTAGATACTTGTAGTAGCAATATTATAAACTGGGTGATTTCGGGGTCATGAGCAGGAGTGAAAGGGGTGATGGTCCCAAAGGAAGAACAGCGCCGTTCGCAAGACCGGCAATTTTTGCTGATTTGGGACCATTTCGTGACATAACAATTTCGCACTTTTTAATATCTTTTTTTTTGTTATGTTATGCTACTTTGTCACGACACGAATAAATGATTTCTTTCTTTCTTTCTTTCTGATGGGGAAATTCACACTGAGCAACTTTTACTATGGGACCATCCCCGAATCGCGAAAAATAACCACCTAATCAGGAGATAATCGATCGCTATGTATCCGAAATGTATGGAATAGCAGACTTTTCTGCCATTTGGTGACTGGTCCCATAGTAAAATTTGCTCAGTATGAATGTCCCCATCATCCCTTTCACTCCTGCTCATGACCCCGAAATCACCCAGTATTACTGTAGTACCTATTTGAAAGTAGTTTCTGGCCACTTTATCCGCCTGGTGCATTCCCTTGTAATGACAGTGGTAGAAAAATATATCTGTAAAAGACAGTGTCTAGCTTGATCGTGTTAATTACGGTGAGATATTGGTAGACATACCTGTTTAGCTACTCTCTGATGTCATCATCATCCCACCCTATGCCTATATATACGTCCCACTGCAGGGCTCAGCCCTCCTCTCAGAATGAGAAGGCTTGGGCCGTAGTTCCCACGCGGGCCCAGTGCGGATCGGGAACTTCACACACACCATTGAATTGCTTCGCAAGTTTGTGCACGCTTCCCAGGATGTTCTCCTTTACTGTAAAGCTCGTGGTAAATTTCAAATGTAATTCCGCACATGAATTTCGAAAAACTCAGAGGTGCGAGCCGGGGTTTGAACCCACGATCCTCTGCTTAAGAGGCCATAGGTCAAACCACTCGGCCACCACGGCTTCTCGGCCACCACGCCTCTCTGTATTCTCTTTATACTATGTGACAAAAATCAGCCTCCCCTGCTCACTGCAAGAATGCACCTAGCTAAACCTTATTACTTATTTCCTAGGGTACCTAACAGGTACCAACCTTCTAATTATTAGTTAGACTTGATTAGAACTCGCCTGCTGCCTCTCAAAGCTTGAATAACATATAAGTAGTAATAGAACTTTCGATCTTTAGCACTGTATAAATTCTGCACCTAAATGTATACTCAGCGGCACAATATTTGGCCCAAAATTACTTATTACTTGCACACATTTGAGGGCCACAAATTTAGCCGCTCAGTATATTTGAGCATAGTTATTTTTTATGTGGGTTATGGAAGACAGAGACAAAAATGGGTTTTTTTTCTTTGCAAGTCCATCAGTTAGATTATCAAAAAAATTATACACGTCTTTTTTTCTTATGTCAAACAAACAAAATTAGGGACTGATTGTATATGTTTTAAAAGTCTGCCCTTTTCACCCTGAATCTGAATCTAACAACCTCTTATCAGTATTTATAAGTATAACTCTTAGAAATTCGTACAAAGCAAAGCGACTGTTTATTATTTCCCGAATCGATACGTAACGAGCCTAACCTTCAAATGGCTTTGCATTTCCGAGAACAAGATTACGCACAGTAAAAACCCTTGTAAAACTCAAGGAAAAGTCATAAACAATTATTTACCCCTCTTTCCATATTTTATTTTGACCGGATATAAAATTCACCCCTTTCTAAAGAAAATCCGTAAAGGTTAGCGCCCACATGTTTGTATCTTAAGCATTGGACATATTGTATCAAACCGATTGTAGTATTCTTTGATAGAAAGTCACATAAGTGCGTTTTTTTTATTATGAGAAGGAAGTAAAAAAGCATGCTGGTCTTCTGATGAGTGATTATCACCATCGTCCATGACTGCCAACAACTCAAGGAAAGTCATGAAATGAAAGTATAAGCCCTTGCATGCGTGCTGGTGACGTCATACGAAATACCGATCAGTGGATACTTTTCTCTTTTCTCACATAACTACCCATTCCGCACGCACGATGCGAAAAATCCAAATGAAGTGACATCAGTAATCCGATTGCTGGTCTAACGTCGGCAAATCCAATGCCGGTACAGTGATCGTATTATGAAAAAGGCCTTTATAAGTTGAATTTTTTATACAAACTTTTTTGCTGACTATACTTATTGTTAACTGTAATTAAATTACATTTTCGTTTAATAACCGATCCTGGCCGAACTACTAAAATATCACTGCCAGACTATACAATGGCCAGGTCAACAAATTTACAAAAGTATACCACAAGTCAGTCCGACCGCTTCTATAGAAGTGGGTGAAATTTAACTTGCAAGATTTGACCTGTACTTTACATAACTACATTGCAAGTTCACTAAGATAGTGATGGCATACGGATCTGAGACGTGGGCGCTAACGATGGGCCTCTTGAGGAAGCTCAAAGTCACTCAAAGGGCTGTGGAGAAGGCTATGCTCGGAGTTTCTCTGCGGGATAGAATCAGAAATGATGATATCCGCAGTAGAACTAAGGTTAGCATGACATAGCCCGAAGAATTGGGAAACTGAAGTGGCAGTGGGCGGGGCACATTGCTCGCAGGACTGATGGCCGATGGGGTCAAAAGTTTCTCGAATGGCGTCCGCGGACCGGGAGACGAGCTGTCGGTAGGCCTCCAACGGGATGGAGCGACGACCTGGTTAAGATCGCGGGATCGCGGTGGATGCGAAAACCACAAGACCGGTCTTGGGGGAGGCCTATGTCCAGCAGTAGACGTCTTTCGGCTGACATGATGGTGATAATGATGAAGAGCAATAAAAGCTTGTAAAATTAATCAATTTGATACGATTCGGTGCATACGATACGGAAAAGTGGACACTAACCTTAATCTCCAACGTCAAGGGATAGTAGGTAACGCATAGCTGGATAAAGGTCAACAAATACCGTACCCATATAAAACGAAGTGTACGTTTGTAATTTAATTATTTCAATTAAGTTCCTTTTGTGACTCAGCCCGCGTTTTATGACCCTTTAAATTATTTCTGGAACTTTTCTCGCATAAACTGGTTAACAACTTTGTATGGGCAGATATGGTAGAAGCGTTTTAGTACGTTATAAATGAAGCTTGGCGTAAAATTAAAGTGACATGGTTCAATGGCATTTCTAGGGCTAAAACATTATATTACATTGTGCATTAAGGGGCGTAAGAAAGGGATTACTAACGAGAGTCTGTTAGAAGCCCGAAGCCGGGGGCGGAGGGTTTTTAATGACTCAAATTTGTAATCCCCTTACGGCCCGTGATACACACAATGATTTTCATCACATTGCGAGGAAAAATAAATCTTTTTTTTGTGTTCAAATACTTCACAGTTCGGTAAAAGAAAGGCACTAAGAAAACAACTGAATAAAATAATGGTTACCCGCCAATTCGTATCGTACCGTCCCTCTCACTCTTGTATTAAATAATATTAGCGTCAGGAAAACGATATGAACTTCGATTTTCAAATTTCGTTTTAGCCCCTCTGATTGTCACTTCTTTCGAGTCGTCTACCATAAATAATGCCATGGGCTACCAACTCATACAAGATATATTTAGTACTAAAAAACCGCAATAGATGGCACTACCATTAACATCTGTAAATTATAAAATGTAAATAAGCCGAATTAAGTAGAAATATTGATATTAAAATAAAGAATAGCATATTTTATAAACACAACTTCACATCAACTTTATTTCAACTCCTTAATTTGAAGATAAGAAACATCATAAATAATAAATTGAGAATACGAAAGTATAGGCTACATGTGACTACGTTTCAGCTATGAGGTTTTCGTAGTAGTTTGCAAAGGTAACGCTAGATGGCATAAAACCGGTATGCTCTTGCAGCGGGCTACTATGAAATTCGAAACACGAAGTTCGTGTCGTGCGGTCTCTTTCGCTCTCGTAATAAATAGTATAAGTATCAGAGGGACCGCACGACACGAACTTCGAGTTTCGATTTTCGAAGTAGCCTGCCTGCTGTGCTGGCTGTGACTTGACTTGACTTGACATTTATGTATGACGCAATGGATTTGATACGTGGACTTTTGAGGTTATAAACAAATATCTTAACATAATCCATAATGTTGGATTCTTGAAGACATAAGATAATATAGATAGACAGTAGATAATTCTACTTTGTAATGAAGACTGCACGCCGCACGTCGTTCTGCTCGTCTCGCGCTCTCTTCACGTTCGCGTAGTCGTAGTCGTTTTATTTTTGTGTTAAGGGGCTCCTAGACGGGCTATACTTTTGATGAATTATGTGGCTACAACATTGCAGATTATATCCCGGCAATGCAAAAAACATTTTAATGCAGCATATGGCTGGAAAATGTATATCTCGGCAATATTTCTGCAGCAGTATATGGCTCATTATTTTGGCTTTACATGGGCTACATACATGGCTAGTATGGCTGACGAACTCATAGGTACGCGTTGTAGCAGCTTACGTTTTAAAAGCAAAACCAAAACAAAAAAAAAACAAGAAAAATGTGGATTCGACCTTATTTCAATAAGCGTGATACGTTAGAAAGTCTGGAAATAAGTAATTTTTTGTAAAAAAAGCATTTTTGAAAAAATTTAGATGTCCGTATTTACTTTGCTGCCATCGAAACTAAACAGAAACAAACACGAACATAGCTATGCTACTTGTCGAATCGCGGCATACTTCATGTAGCTTAAGAAAGGGACGCACTTATGCCGTATAGCGAGACAACAATAAAAGTGGCTGAGAAATATTGCAGTATTTTCGATTGCAAAGCGATTATTCCGGAAATATGTCTGAAACCCTAAACATTCATCGGCCACACTAAAAATATGTGACAATATATCCCGGCTATACTAAAAATATTGCCGAGTGTTGCATGGTCTGGCCGTAAATGCTGGCTGATGCTGCCAGCCACACTATTTCAGTTATACATTTTCGTGAAAATATGGCCCGTCTAGGAGCCCCTTTAGGTAAATAAATAAATATCGTCACTACTTTAAAAAAAACTCGTAGCTCGAAATAGATAATTTTTCTGAGTGAATTTTATAGACAGTAATCAAGGTTCAATTTTGTTGACATATTGATTTTAGGTATTTTAGGTACGAGATTTTTTTTCAAAGTAGTGACGATCATCATCATCATCATCATGTCAGCCGAAAGATGTCCGCTGCTGGACATAGGCCATAGCATTGGTTGGGCATAGTAGTGACGATATGTAGTTTTAATTTTTTTTTATTCGACTGGAAGGCAAACGAGCAAGTGGGTCTCCTGGTGGTAAGAGATCACCGACGCCCGTAAACATCTGCAACATCAGGGGTATTGCAGATGCGTTGCCAACCAGGCCTAAGTTGGAATACCTCAAGTGCCAGTAATTTCACCGGCTGTCTTACTCTCCGCGCCGAAACACAACAGTGCAAGCACTGCTGCTTCACGGCAGGATTAGCGAGCAAGATGGTGGTAGCAATCCGGGCGGACCTTGCACAAGGTCCTACCACCTGCTATTATTCGATTATGCAATTATAGTATATAAGTGTTGTGTAGTGTACGAGTATATACTTGGTTTGGTGTTTTTCAAAATCCTCTAATATCTCAGAAACGGTGCGTCCTAGCTCAAAAATAGCCAAATTTTCAACCCCCCTCCCAACCCCGCCCCCCTACGGGACTATCCCGGACCCAACCCCAAAATTTCATCCCCCCCCCCCCACTTTTAGCACATTGACCAGCCTAACCAGACCCCTGGAAGTTTTTGCTACCCTTGGATCAGGGGTCTGGTTAGGCTGGTCAATGTGCTGAAAGTGGGGGGGGGGATGAAATTTTGGGGTTGGGTCCGGGGTAGTCTCGTAGAGGGGTGGGCTTGGGAGGGGGGTTGAAAATTTGGCTATTTTTGAGCTAGGACGCACCGTTTCTGAGATATTAGAGGATTTTGAAAAACACCAAACCAAGTATATACACTACACAACACTTATATACTATAATTGCATAATCGCATAATAGCAGGTGGTAGGACCTTGTGCAAGGTCCGCCCGGATTGCTACCACCATCTTGCTCGCTAATCCTGCCGTGAAGCAGCAGTGCTTGCACTGTTGTGTTTCGGCGCGGAGAGTAAGACAGCCGGTGAAATTACTGGCACTTGAGGTATTCCAACTTAGGCCTGGTTGGCAACGCATCTGCAATACCCCTGATGTTGCAGATGTTTACGGGCGTCGGTGATCTCTTACCACCAGGAGACCCACTTGCTCGTTTGCCTTCAAGTCTAATAAAAAAAAAAAAAAAACTACATTATCGTCACTACTATGCCCAACCAATGCTATGGCCTATGTCCAGCAGCGGACATCTTTCGGCTGACATGATGATGATGATGATGATCGTCACTACTTTGAAAAAAATCTCGTACCTAAAATACCTAAAATCAATATGTCAACAAAATGGAGTGCGCGTACTTTATACACTTTTACTATGGTATAGCCCTAAGCTGTAGATAATCTATAAACTAATATGGCTGACAGCGTTTTCAGCAGATTACGAAAAGGTTTGGATCTACGAAACCTCGATTGCTTACGCACTGACCAGCGGCCGTGAGTAGGTTATATAACGTAGCGCCATCTACCAACCCTGTCATGTCCTAGTTAAGCTATATATTGGGCTAACAAGCGACACCCGTATCATTAGTGTCTCGCTAGATGGCATATAGGTATCGTGTTATTTGTGTTCTCAGTGGTGCCTTCTATTGTAAAATAAAGAAAAGAAAAATAGCCAGTCGTATAGCCAGTATTAGGGTGATACCGTTTGCTTGTACTAGGTGGTGTCTCTGTATATTATGTTCTCTGTGATAATGCTAAGAACTACAGGGCTACTCCGAAACTCGTAAATCGAAGTTCGTGTCGTGCGGTCACTCTGACACTTATACTATTTAATACGAGAGCGAGAGGGACCACACGACCCGAACTTCGAGCTTCGTATTTCGGAGTAGCCCTGCTGTGTTTAGTTTAGAATCCGAATGTTCTTACGGCCAGATTGTTTCAGAATGCATAAAAATATTTACTAAAATTATTGCAAAACAACAGTTTGATATAAATTTAAAATACACACTTATAAAAATAACGAAGTTTCATGAAGCATGACAAATTTTTATGGGGTAAAATTGGGTTATAGGTAAACTTAGCAATTTTTTTTATTTAAAACTTTAAAGATGTAAATAAAACGTTGGCTGACTTCAGGTCTGGTCGAGGGGAGTCTGAAATGACGTACTAATAACTTCACGACAGGATTAGCGAGCAAGATGTGGTAGCAATCCGGGCGGATCTTGCACAAGGTCCTACCACCTGCAAATCTTAAGAGACGGACAATAAAGTGATCTTATATAAGGGTTCCGTCTTTTCCTTTTGTGATAGGTACAGAACCCTAAAAATACGCCGTCGAGTCTTAACGTAAGTCTTATTTTTACAAAACATGTACTAGTCTGCAGGGAGTGAATTAAGTACCTAATATACAAAGTACTATTATACTCCAGTAATAATATGTAAATCTAATCTAATGCGGTTAGAATAAACTCATGCGCATGATTTTACGAGGTCATCCACCAATTAATTGTGTTTGTATATATTTTATCACACAAAATATTATCATAGCTAATTATAGACTTACTAGCTTTTGCCCGCGACTCCGCCCGGGTGGTATTCGGTTATCGCGCACTGTTCCCTCGGGAACTGTGCATTTTTCCGGGATATAAAGTAGCCTATGTCACTCTCGGGCCCATAAACTATCTCTATGCCAAAAATTACGTCGATCCGTCGCTCAGTTACGTCGTGAAAGACGGACAAACACACTTTCGCATTTATAATACCTATTAGTATGGATTTCGTCAAAGAACTAAAGTCACAGACATGTAGCTGGAAAAGCAAGTTGAAGTCACAATAGCTGGACCACATGGCTTGAAGTGTAAGTTTTTGGTTACAAAATACGTCACGATCGCGTTCGCGTCAAAATCTCAATTTGTTTGGAAACACGAACAATGCCCTTAGTGTAAGTTTTCGGTTACAAAATACGTCTCGATTTCGTTCGCGTTAAAATCTCAATCTGTTTGGAAACACGAACATCGCAAACGTTTCGCTAGAGGCGCTGTTCGTGTTTCCGTAGGTACAAATTAAGATTTTAACGCGATCACGATCGAGACGTATTTTGTAACTGAAAACTTACACTAATGGCAAGCCTCTAGCGGGACGCTTGCGATGTTCGTGTTTTCATACAAATTGATATTTTAACGCGAACGCGATCGAGACGTATTTTGTAACCGAAATCTTACACTAAGAGTACAGATAACCGTTGAGGGAGAAAAGTCCTCGAGTGGCGACCACGAACCGGAAGACGAAGCGTTAGCTTGGTGGACAGACGCCATCGTGAGAGTTGCGGGCAACCAGTAAAATGTACTACGCAAGTAGCGAGTTGTCGTTCATTGTGGCGTACTAAGGAGGCCATTGTTCAGCAGTGGACGTCTTCTGGCTGTTTTTTTTTTATTCGATTGGATGGCAAACGTGCAAGTGGGTCTCCTGATGGTAAGAGATCACCACCGCCCATAAAAATCTGCAACACCAGGGGTATTGCAGATGCGTTGCCAACCTAGTGGCCTAAGATGGGATACCTCAAGTGCCAGTAATTTCACCGGTGTCTTACTCTCCACGCCGAAACACAACAGTGCAAGCACTGCTGCCTCACGGCAGGATTAGCGAGCAAGACGGTGGTAGCAATGTGGGCGGACCTTGCACAAGGTTTACCACCTGCAAATGATGATGATGGTGATTGATGATGAGACATGATTTATGAATAATTTTTATACTCGCAAAACTAATAAAAGCCCGACTGTCTTAAGGAAACTTTTATATAAAAACTTTTAAAAGGAAAAAACAAGTCGTAGGTAGTTGGCGACTTATAAATTGTTCGTAGTAGTAGGTAGCTTTTAGAATTCTGTCAAGCAACTTAAAGTTCAACAGTCGGGACTTCTGATGGTAAGAGATCACCACCGCCCATAAACATCTGCAACACTAGGGGCATTGCAGATGCGTTGCCAATCTAGAGGCCTAAATGGGATATCTCAAGTGCCAGTAATTTCACCGGCTGTCTTACTCTCCACACCGAAACACAACAGTGCAAGCACGCTGCTTCACGGCAGGATTAGCGAGCAAGATGGTCTTAGCAATCCGTGCGGACCTTGCACAAGGTTCTTTCACCTGCATATTTACCTTCAAATACTTGAGAAACTATTTTTACCGTAGTGAAATATAAACTTAATTTTTGAGTTAATACTACATATGTGGCCTATATTGGCCATTAATTATTTGTAAACTGAACACTATTCATAAAGTCAAACCAAAATGTCAATTTCTGTAAACACGAGTTCTTCTAACCTAGTTGGGAAAAAAGCAGTATGTATTTTCGGTACAGTAAAACAGTATACATCAGTAGGGAGTGAAAAATGTTTCTCGTTGAGAACTTAGTTCATAGATGGCGTTAGTGTCGCTGCTAAGTGACTATGAAAAGAATGCAAGTTGAAATATTGGTTCATAGGAAAAATTCGTGTCTAGTCTCCTGTCCAGCGGTGGTGTAGGGGAATAGCACGCAGCACGGAATGCTGAGGACCTGGGTTCGATTCCCGGCGCTGGTCTAATTTTCTGGTTTTTCTGTGCATCCATGTTTCAGCTTGTGTTTTCGTGTGAAATAAGTAGACATCAGGTCAGGCAAAAACAGTAGGTCAAAGTCAAAGTCAAAGTCAAAATCTCTTTATTCAATTCAAGAAACTCAACGAGGTATTTTTTTTTTAAACAGATTCACAATATTTATAAATGATATCTATGTACTATACATTACAAGTATTTAACACAATTTTATTTTTAACACAGTAGGTTCACTATTTGAAGGGTTCGCTAGTGCGGATCGGAATTATTTCCAAATATCCCTGTCCATGATATAATCGTTAACTTTATAATAAGCCTTAGATATTAATGTCTTTTTGACAGTAGATTTAAATTTTGTATCAGTTTCTTCAGTAATATTTTTTGGAATTTTATTATAAAAACGTATGCAACTTCCCAAAAACGACTTTTTGGTTTTAGCCAGTCTGTAAGATGGAACTTTAAGCTTCCCTGTGTTTCTAGTAGCCTTTGGCTTATCGACGTTAGTGGGAAAAGGTATAATAGAAGTCCCTTAAAAATAGGATACTGGCAACAATAACGTTGATGCTATCTAACTCGATGACGTAGTGCATATTGCAAGCGCCCGGTCTATTGTCGATGCATGGACTCGGTAGATTATTCATTAGAATCTACATGTATGTGATGTCATGTATTTCGCTTCCGTAACCCTTTAGTCTATTCGCCAGGTTCATAAAATCAGTGGGTTTTTAACTTAGGTATAACAATCATCAACACCATTATAATTACATCATTTGCTTCAGCTTCCTTTAGTAACCTATTTAGTTTAACGTAGTATACTTAATTGTGAGGTTTCAATATTTCCTTTAGGAAACTGTAAGCCTAGTTTTCATAAAAATGTGATTGTAGATTATATAGCTATAAGTGACTGTTTGTTTCTGAATAAATTAATAATTATCAATCATAGAACGTAAACCACACGTCCACTATTGGACATAGGCCTGCTCCCAGTGGGCCTAGACCTCCCTCCATTTGTTCCGGTCGCAAGCGGCCTGCATCCATCGTGATCCCCATAGGCGTATATAGAGGGGGGGCTGGGTGGGCCGTTGAGGAAGAAAAGTTCTCGAATGGAGACCGCTGATCGGCAAGCAGATGACCTGGTTAAAGTAGTGGGTTCGTGGTGGATGCAGGCCGCTTCCAATCAAAGAACTTGAGGTCTAGAAGAGAGCGACCTCCATGTTGTCTTTGCACTGTTTTGCTCATCTCTACAGACCTACAGACTGTCCACTTTCAACCTGCAATACATATAAAACCTGTTAACTTCGTAAGGCACTTTTAACTGCATGAGGACTATTTTTAGAAGCATCGAACAGGTTCGCAGACCCGTCTATGATACTAGAGGCAAAACAAGAATGAATTCGCACGGCATTGTATCACTAGCTTTTAGTAAACTGGCTGCCTTCATATACCTACCTAGGGTTGCCAGGCGTCCGGATAAGGCCGGACATAGTTAGGCTTTTTCAATGCTTCTCCGGCCAAATTTAATGGTGTCCACCAGTGACTAAAGTTCATAAAAATAAAAATGATAATAACCGTAGACATAACATACAAAAATTTTGTCATATAGGTATACTAAGACACAAAATCCATACTTAATTTTATAAATACAAAAGTAACTCAGTCTGTCTGTCTGTCGGTCTGCCTGCCTGTTACTTCTTCTCGCTTAAACTACTGAACCGATTAATATGAAATTTTGTATAGAGTTTATAACTGAGAAGTACATAGGCTACGATTTATAACGAAAAAAAGTTTTTTTTTGACGCGTTCGAAGCTTCGGGTATAAGCTAGTCCTTAAGAATAAGAATAAGAATAAGAAATATTTATTTGCTCGAATACGGTAACATACAGATTTTTTGAATTTTATTAGGCCAAGCGTACTCAACCTGCAAGCAGGTGTGCAAATTATCAATAACAAAACAATGTCCAATTTTTACCATTCAAAGATTAAATAACAATACAATAAATCATTTTAACATAAAGAATACTATTGAATTAAAAATATTATTATTAAATTATTATTAAACATTAATTATTAATTTGTCACATATTCACCAATACTGTAGAAGCAATTCTCATAAAGCCATTTCACTAATTTGTTTTTAAAAGATTTCTTACTTTCTAATTTAATATCGTCAGGTAACATATTATATAGGCGTATACACATAAAATAACAATTTTTCTTATAAGCGTAGGCGTTGCAAGGAGGCTGGTATAACAAGTTCCTGTATTGCGCCCGCGTATGACGTGCAGTAGTCTCATTTCGAAAAGTGAAATAATTTGGGTAGTTTTTAACCAAGAGACATGCATCCCTTATATAAAGGCATGGAAGGGGCAGTAACCCAAATTTTTTAAACAACGGCTTGCAGCTATCGGTAGACCAAGCATTGTCTAAAGCACGGACACATTTTTTTTGTAGTCTGAAAGCCCTTTCGATGTCAGTAGAGTTTCCCCACAATAACAGTCCATAGGTGAGCACAGAGGAGACATAGCCATGATAATCCGTAAGAGCTGCTTCTAGTGAAACCGTTTGTCTCAGTCTCTTCAAGGCAAATACAAACCGATCCAGCTTTTTACAGACATGATCGACGTGATATTTCCAATTTAAGTTTCTGTCAATTATGAATCCTAAAAATGAAAATTTGTCTACGAATTCTACCCTTGAATTATCGTAATTAATATTAAGAGACAATAAGTTTGCATGATAAGAACTAAATTGCATGGCTTTTGTTTTATCTATATTTATTTTCAAATTGTTACTTTTTAACCAGTTAGTGGTATCTATTAATGCTTTGTTGGCATTATTTAATAATGGGGCGTCCAGCCTTTTTGCTCAAAAGTCCGGTCAAACTGGCACGTCTGTCCGGTTATTACGTTTGAGGAACTGGCAACCCCGTATCCACCTATGCGAGGTAGAGGCACAACAAAATTAGCTGCACTACCGGTACTACTTTGGACGAACGGATGGTCAAGTGGTTAGAGAACCTGGAGGCGTTTTGCCTAACGTTTCTACGCTCGCGATTGTAATCAAATGAAATATTTTGCATACAAAAACTGTCATTTGATTGCGATCGCGTCAGAAACGTTTAGGTCATACCTTTACTTACGGCCTCTGACTACGAAGCTTGAGGTCCCGGGTTCGATTCTCGGCCGGGGCAGATATTTGTATGAATAATACGAATGTTTGTTCTCCGGTCCTGGGTGTTTAATATGTATGATGTATGTTTATCCGTTGCCTAGTACAAGCTTTGCTTAGTTTGGGACTAGGTCAATTGGTGGCCAGTGCCCCATGATAATTATTTTATTTACTGATTCAATTCTGAGAACTCTGCTAATAATGCAAATAAAAATACAAATTGAACAAATAAAAAACCCAATTGCTTTAAAAAAAAAACTAAAAAGAGAACACAAGTCTAGTGCTCTTTGTTAAAAAACTTAAAGTTCAACATTCAGGATCCATTCAAAATCGTGACTAGCTCAAAAATTCTTAGTAATGTGACTGTATACTTTAAGTTTTTAAACAGAGTTCTAGACCTACTACACTGTTTTTGTAAAGAAATCGTTTTTTTTAACTCATACATTTTGTTTCATCATACGTTTTTGATACTGTGACAATAATATATTTAAATTATTATAACATTAATACACCGTATATTTAAATTGAGTTAGTTATTTCTTCCATTTAATACTACAAAAACTTACAAATCATTTAAATTGACGGCTCAATGCGCTTAATTAAGGGTACGCATCTGAATATCGAATATATTAAAATATCGAATGGGTCATAATATCGAAAGGTTATTTTCTGAAACCGTAAACTTCTCAGGATTCATTAAAACGGCATCGTATAGAACCCCTTAGGTTAGGTTAGATTTATAGCAATCTAAAAAAAATCATTCTTGAGAAAAATACCTTTTCGATATTATGACCCATTCGATATTTTAATACATTAGGTATTTTAATATTCAATATTCGGATACGTACCCTTAAATAATGATACGCTGATTTAATTAATTAATTGGCGGAATCGTTGCAGACGACGATGATGATGATGATTATCCAAGATCCGCACAATCTAACCGCGCTGTGATAAACGAGATGGTTTACCCAGCTCCTTAACCACGACGTTATAATCCCTTAAGCATTGTTAATCTTTCCACTCAATTAATGCGATAAAAATCGACTCGAGATTTGGTAGCACAACGCTTACAAATGAAGCTCGAAGACTAAAGGGCTGTTTCACCACCCATTGATTAGTGTTAACTGACGGTTAAATGTGATGCCGTCTCTATTTGTTTTTTTCGAATAGACGGAGACGGCATCACATTTAACCGACAGTTAACACTAATCAATGGATGGTGATACAGCCCCTAGTTACTTCCTAACCTAAAGACGAGCCAAGCGATGCGCAAGGGCACTACCTACCTTTTCTCGAAGCGCTTTGACGTATTTTTGAACCTTCTTAACTTGGATTCGGATTATGGGTATGGCTCACGAGCGTTTTGCCCGCCCTTTCAAGTATGTTACGAATATTGATTCATACAAACGATGGCCCGTTTCTACTAATATAAGGATGAATACTTCACTTAAAAGAGAAATTACTTGTATCAGAAGTTGACGCAAATAGCTATCGTATGCATCAATATTCATAACATTCTGGAACGAGCGGGCAAAACGCTCGTGAGGTTTACCTTATACCAGATAAACAAATTTTTCGAGATATGATGTCAGTGGTTGACTTATTAAAACTATATGCCCGATTCCAATTCTTTGTCTACGCACTGGGACCCTTGTCTACCTACCTCCACCACTGGTGGTAGACCCCACATTTGGCTGACAGTAAATACCTACAAGACATATCTCCCTGTAAAGTATTTGTGAAAGTACATAAACCCATTTTAATGTTAAATGATATTGTAACGGCTAACTCACGTCTTAAATCGAGTTTAGCTCGACTTGTTTCGGGTTATTTCGAATCCCTTCATCACTGGAGCACGCGACTCGGCGGCTGCCGCAACACGCGCACTACACGCCACCGCTCTGCTCGCGCGACTCGATTTTAAGACGTGAGTTATCCGTTACAATTATCATTTAATATGAGTGAGTCTCATGGTAGTTTCATGATTAAAACCCATTTTAATTGTCATTTTCTTATCAAAAACTTGCTAATGATTCGCAAATTAATTGCGGCAATAAATAAAAACTTGAATGAACCTCTTCGGCTTGCTAACTGTATTATTTAGGGGTGGCTGGCTGGAAACGAGATACTACCTATTGTGCTGGTACAAGTTGGGGGGCTACTGTAGCAAACTCCTTGGAGTTTTTGGTACTTTTTTAATGTATTTTTGTAATGTTCTTTTTTTATATATTTTTCTAATTTTTTATTGTCATTATTGCTTTAAAATTAGAAAAATATACAAAAAAGATACATTAAAAAAGTACCAAAAACTCCAAGGAGTTTGCTACAGCTACTATGAAATTCGAAAATCGAAGCTCGTATCGTACCGCACCTCTCACTCTCGTATTAAATTACATAAGCGTCAGCGGGACGGCAAGATACGAAATTGGAATTTTGCACTTCGTATAGGGCTGGACTCTAGACATTAGAAAGAAAGAAAGAAAAATGGTTTATTTAACGGTTCCAACCTCCACCTCCAAACAATTAAATTAGGAGGATATAGATTACACAAAACCTAAAGTGGAGGTGATTTTTTTCTCGTTTGACCTAGTGTGATCGATGGGTAGGTTGATTATGAAAGGTTTGTGAAGAAGATTTTTCGACAGTAATTTTGTTATTGTTTGTGTGTCTGTGTACCTGTTTTCTGTATCGCTTATTATTTCTGGTGTACAATAAAGAGTATTTGTATTTTATTGTATTGTATAGTCAAATGTCCCCCTTCCGAGGGTGCACAGATAGAAATCAATAGTGTCGTGCTTCGATCAGTGTCATGGGTAAAAATAGCCGTGGTCGCCGAGTGGTTTGACCTAGCCTCTCAAGCAGAGGATCGTGGGTTCAAACCCCGACTCGAACCTCTGAGTTTTCCCTCATGTGCGAAATTACATATGAAATTTACCACGAGCGGTGAAGGAAAATATCGTAAGAAACCTGCACAAACCTGCGAAACAATTCAAATTATAATAAAATAAAATATGTTCAATTTGACAATAAAAAATACGTGTTCAATATTTACTGATTTCTTAGGACACTGTCGTAGGTATTACTAGTAAGTTGGCACTGTATTGCTTCTTATAAAGCGACCCGCATGCTCGTTTTCCCCATGACTATTCATTAATTTCCTATATCACACATTTGGGGAAGGCATCGATTTGTGAGTCACGAACAAAATATTTGCGATTTTCATAGTGACTTATTAATGTATGAGTAATAAGGAAAAATCGTGGGATTCGAAACTTGATCAAAATTGATTTAACGTATCATAGGGATGGGCCCGTGAAGCCGTGGTGGCTTAGTGGTTTGACCTATCGCCTCTCAAGCAGAGGGTCGTGGGTTCAAATCCCGGCTCGCACCTCTGAGTTTTTCGAAATTCATGTGCGCAATTTGCCACGAGCTTTGCGGTGAAGGAAAACATCGTGAGGAAACCTGCACAAACCTGCGAAGCAATTCAATGGTGCGTTTGAAGTTCCCAATCCGCATTGGGCCCGCGTGGGAACTATGGCCCAAGCCCTCTCATTCCGAGAGGAGGCCTGTGCCCAGCAGTGGGACGTACTCGTATATAGGCTGAGATGATGATGATGATGATGAGGGATATAATATATACAATATTCGTTTTATATTCGGTATATTCGACGGGTTTACCGAATATTCATATTCGGCTAAATATTCAGCAAAATTACCGAATGTTTCTGTTTTTATTTTATTATTCTTAATTGCCAATAAATAAACTGATTCATCTATAAAACCTTGTAATATTGTCAACCCTAAGGTAAGCTATTTTAAGACTTGCCTTTCGTGTAATATCAAGTAAAATTTATACAAAAACGTTCTGCGTATTTTAAATTGTACTAAAAAGTTAAATAAAAGCTTTTAGAAATAGGGTCGGCATATCAGTAAAAAATATACTTAATGATTTTTTTTTTCAGCGATAAAACAAAGTGTTTTACGGTTTTCAAATAGGTACTGTAATTTGTAAATGGATTCTATATAAAGGACTATTTAATCCCTTTCCGCTTTACGGATATTTTTATAGCACTTTGTATAATGTATATCGTCACTACTTTGAAAAAATGTCGTATCTCAAATTAATACGTCAACGAAATTGACTCTTAAAATAATGTTCATAAAGTTCACTTTGTAAAATTATCGATTTTAAGATACGGGCTTTTTTCAAAGTGGTGACGATATCTAACTTTACTTCTATACTTTCCATGTACCTTCCTGCACCAGTTGTCGCTTGTAACTTGCAACTCAACCCCTTCCCGCTTGTTAACAGTGGTGGTGGTCAAATCCCAGCGCAGAGCGTTGGCACCCAAACCGGTAATGGCATCGCGACTGGTACCCAGACTGGTACGTTTACCGGTAGACCGGACAACGGGTACCGGCTAACTACGGCGACACCTACTCGCACGACTACCACGAAGTACGACGAAGATGACTTCAACGAAGGGTTGGTATTGTTTGCAGAACTAGGGTGATAGTACCAGTCATAGATAACCCATAATGGATTTTTTCCGCCAATCCAAATTTTTAAGAAACCGGCTGTATTTTCTTAGCTAATAGCATCCGTCCATTAATCATGTGAGGTTCGAAGGGGGAAAGGTTACGGAAATATCAAGAAACATTACAAGGCAGGAGGGGAGGGGGTTAAATATATATAATGAGATATCATTTATACATGTGTTTTAATTAAAGATAATACGTGATTTTGGGTAACTAGGGGTTAGTCTTAACCGTCACCGCGTATCACCAGGGGGGAGAGGGAGGATGAAATAGTTGCTAAAACTCATAAGGTTAAGGTACTGGCAGAATAACAGCGTTGCGAAGCAATTTGTGAAATCGTGCTGAGCCAGATTCCCTTTTTGTGTCCATTTTGCTCTTTCCGCTTTTGCTTTGTTTGTTTTTTGTATGTCTTCATCTTAATGTGACCAAATAAATATATTTTCTTTCTTTCTAAAAAACATCCCGTAATTAATGGACGGTCCCAAATGTTCAGATAACTTGATGATCATAACCAGTAAATTTCATTAATTTCATTAATAGCCCACTTTAAGGAGTTGAATCCTTATTGTCCATTATTGGGCACTACTGTCCTTAACATGTCCATGATTGGTGCTATCACTCTAATAAGTTTTAGCATGAAGAAGTAGCACAGCATATGCACGCACGCACATACAAAGCACTCTAGTAATTTATAGTTATTTCAGATTTTATTGTAAGTATCTGTCTTAACATTTTGTTGATATTTTGATTAGTAACCCTGTCGTAATTATACCAGGTAGGCCCTGTAGCAGGAGAAAAACAGGTCCTTCTACTCAAATGAAACTACTTTAGTACTGCTACTTTCAAAAATTACAATTTTATCGTTATGCTTATTCCAAGCAAATTAAATGGTATTTTCAATGCAAGTCCAATTAGCCTAAACGACATCACCTGTCACCTAACAAAATGACAGATTTCGAAATACATTGCTTGTCCAATTAAACTTTGAACCACAATAAAAATCATAATACAAGTTATTTTCAAAAGTTTTAGAACTAAATTAGCTCTATGCAGAGTGGGATCTGTGGTTTAATTTTTTGCTCCTGTTACAAGGCCCACCTTGTATAGTACCATCACTAGAGTTTACCTGTGGCTTTGCGCGCACAAATTATAAGATCCAGCGGTTAAATTGAAATTTCAGGATTTTACTAGAATCCCGTGGGAATTTCTAAAAATTACGTCGTAGTCTTCATTGACGTTGCATTATTAACAACAATGCCAAATTTCATTGATGCGGATGAGATTTCGAGATTTTATTCCAATCCCGTGAGAATATCGGGATGATGATGATGATGATTTGATCCTGTTATCCCTCAGTAGGGACATAGATTGTAGAAGAGTTTTCCATTTGGCTCGATCTTGCGCGGTTTCTTCCAGGTCCTCCCAGCCGAGACCAAATAAAGGGTCCACGGAAAGTACATGTCTAGTCACCTAAGCAACTTTTTGAGTTATAGCGGTTTGAAAGTTAGTCATCACGAACAACTATGGTTACCATTTATTTAATAGTTAAAAAAATACAATTTATAATGTTTTCAGATTATTTAATTTAATGGTAAGTCATAGTACTTTGTGAGCTCTACATTTCGAGATTAAAATCTCAATTGTAAAAAAGTGGTGACTGCAGTCATGTTCTTTCCGTGGACCCTTCAAATCAGCCAGCCTCCTTCTCAACTGATCGCCTGCACCTGGGCGAAAAGTAGTCTATGTTATTCCAGATGTATGATCTGGACATACCAAAGTTTATCCAAATCCGTCCAGCTGTTTTATTTAAGAAAGAAAGAAAGACATTTATTCACATTCACAAAGACACACAAATACAACAACAACAAAAAAAAAAAGCAATAGACAGGAAACACAAACAAAACATAAAGGAAATTCAAAAATAAAAATATACGATTTTGTGTGTCCCCGCAAAAGTGAAACGGCCGCTGACTCAGCATAATGCTGAGGCGTTAGACGCCTGCAGCGCTGGTATTCTGTCAGTACCGTCTGTGACTCACGGAAAGATACATAAATATACTAAACTTATGTTTAAACATACACACATGTATGTAGGTAACTCACAAACATTTGCTTTTCTAATAGAGAGAGAGAGAGAGAGAGAGAGAGAGAGAGAGAGAGAGAGAGAGAGAGAGGAGAAAGAGATTTATTTACACATATTCGATACACTAAAAAAAAACATCGAATAGTAAAAAGTGGGCCGCACTCAGCATTATGTTACGGCAAGCCGCAACGCTGTTTTTCAGTGGGAATATTAGTAGGATTTGCCTTCAATTTAATAATTGAAGTAGTTTAGCGGACTCTCGCCATTTATCTTCCTTTAAGTGCAAAATTGTGTTACTGTTACTGAAACAAGGCCCCGTAAATGTTACGTTAATTCAAGCCCTAGGCCTGAGGCTCCCTAACGGTGCGTGCGCCTTGAGCCTTACCCTAAAATGTACGTTTCAAAATTTGATTTTACCACTTTGACCACGTACCGTAAACTCAGGTTTCTATAGTCCCAGCGTTCATCATTTCGAACAATTACGGAACTGCCTTGACTTTGACTTTGTAATCCTTGGAAAAAATAATTGTTTTTGTAATGGCTACGGAACTCCATCTTTTGCGTATCCGACGCGCTCTTTGCCGGTTTTAATTTAAGATGTAACATAAGCTAAATAATTTCTTTCGCTTTTAACGGTTATAATCTTAAATTAATAGCATATTTTTTTCAAATAATAAACAGATATTTTAGTAATCAATCATGATTGCGGTTTTCACACGGATGTAGAGTTTTAAGAAAGTTAGTTACTAATACACAGAGTCGTTAATTAACACGTTAATACATTAGCGATGATTTTCTAAAGATAATTTAGTATCGATTATCGTTAATTAGCTTCTATATTTGCGGTATTAAAACAGTTACTCCCACTCCATATAAACGTGTCCCTTCTTTCCTTCCCGGATACGATCTTTACGATCCATACAGCCGTAACAGACTAGTGGTTTGACCTATGGATTCTCAAGCAGACATACGTGGGTTGAAATCTCGTTCAAATACAGTCTCGCACTTTGACTTTTTCGAAATTCATGTGCGAAATTTCATTTGTACCATAAGCTTTACATGAAGGAAAAGGGTGACACTCTTTCCCGGCCCGTATAATACCAACATGGAAATACCGACCCTGTTTTTCGTGTACACGCCCATAGAAGCACCTGTCAGTTTCTATGGGCGTATGCACGAAAAACAGGGCCGGTATTTTCACGTCGGTGTTATCCGGGCCGGGAAAGACTGTCACCCAACGAAAACCTCTTGAGGAAATACTGCACAAACCAAGCAATTTAATGGTGTGAATGAAGTTCCCAATCCGCACTGGACCCGCATGGGTACTAGGTACAGCTCCAGCTCTAGCAGACTCGGGTAATTGATAATAATTCCAACTTGATACCTCCATGTAGGTACTCCTAAGAAAAGGGCTCTTGATAAACGGACGGACGGACAGACAAACGAACAGCAAGTACGACGACAGACTGTATTGACGACTCTGGAATAGGGTAGTCACCCTTTTTGTACCATGTGTTCCGTGAATAAACGAATGATTGATTGATTCATTCGTTCATTCATTCACTCATTCATTCAAGACAAATATCTTGATTAGTTTTCCTTGTTTAGTAAATATTTACCTTTACACAGACGCGTGTAACTTATCTCATTTGTAGTTATTTGTTTAATAATCAAAGGTATAAAACTATTTTAGGGATTTAATGGATTTGTAAATTAATGGGGAATAAACAGCCAATTTGCAAGGTAATACTGATAATTTAATAATATTACAAATGCGAAAGTTTTTGTACTAGTTACTCTTTTTCCTTAAAACGGTTGGATGGATTTGGATGAAATTTGGTATTTGGCAATATTTCTTGAGTGGGTACCGTAGAAGGGATTCCTTGAAATTCCCGTGATTTAAGAAACTAGACTTTAGTTTTACACGGAACCCAAACAGCGGGCTCCAGATAGTTAAAATAAGATAGCAAATGTTTAGTTAACAACCGATACAAAATTAATTGTTTCTTTGTATGTAACTTTTCATTAAAAGTTGCTGAACTAATGTTGTTCAATTTGACGAGTATGACCACAGAAGGGCTACTCCGAAACACAACGTTCGAAGTTCGTGTCGTGCGATCCCTCTCGCTCTCGTATTAAATAGTATAAGTGTGAGAGGGACCGCACGACACGAACTTCGAACGTTGTGTTTCGGAGTAGCCCTTCTGGCCACACCCGGTAGGTATATTGAAGAAATGATAAGCAAGCATGCCATAAGCATGAAATTTAAATGGAAATAAATTTATTTTATAACAGAGTAAATTATAAATAAAATAAAATTAGGTATACAAATTAAAACTAAAATTAAAAACTAGACTTAAAAATAAAAATTGTACTTAAATAAAAAAAATCACCCCAGATAACCAGGTACCTATGGGTACGTGCTCAGAAAGCTGGCAGCATTGCCACGTTGGATGGCAATGCTGATCCTCTGTGCCAGAGCCAGGTATGACGCAGCCTTCTGTCACTCGTCGCCTCTACCATTTACCAAACGCTTGGAGCATTCCCTGTAGTGTAGACTCTTTGGGCGCTTTCTCCCCAGAGCCCCGGAGTTGAAATTTAAATTTTTTTTTTTTTTTATTCCACTGGAAGGTAATTGTATCTACCGCATCACACCATATCGTTTTATAAAACTCTCAAATATAGGTATATAATTTACGTGGACAACGCTGCTCAAAATTATAATAGTGGTAATAAAACAGCGTCATGTTTGTGTACATTTTGCAGGCATGACTACTTCGGCGGCGGGCAGCCTACCATCATCCTACCCGACAACCCGAGCAACAATAACAACAACTACGGAAACAATAACAACAACTACGGAAATAACAACGCGCAGGTAAACTGTTACCCATGTTTGGGTAACGCTTGAGAGAGGTTTGACTGTCCTTTAATTAAGATGTCTTAATTTAAGCTAAATTTTGTGTGAGATGCAACATGTTACCTTAGAAAGATATAACCTGTTAAGATTGCCCATAAAATCTCTGGTTAAGTAATCTCTTAAACGATTACAGAAATGGACTTGAAACTTGAAACTGAAACTTTTAATATTTTTTAATCGATTTATGTATTAGTTATTTCTACCTACAACATTTAAATATATATATATATAAAAAATCTAAAATCTAAAATCTAAATCTTTAATATATATATATATATTAAAGTTATGTATGTATACATACTTAGTATGGATTTTTTTTTATTCAACTGAATGGCAAACGAGCAAGTGGGTTTCCGATCGTAAGAGATCACCACCGCCCATAAACATTTGCAACACCAGGGGTATTTCAGATGCGTTGCCAACCTAGAGGCCTAAGATGGGATTCCTCAAGTGCCAGTAATTTCATCGGCTGATTATACGTCTGTAAAGGCTTGTGTTATTTTTAGCAAAAACGTGTACGGATCTTATAGAAAGAAGAAGAGGTTCCTAACTCTACCTGAAATAGATATGTCTTAGCGGCGGCCTTAGGGGGTGGCGAATAGGGCAATCGCCCGGGGCCTCGCTCTTGCAGGGGCTTCGCGCAACAATCCAAGCAAATTTAAAAAAAAAAATTTTTTTTACTATATTTTTGCATCTCATACTTTTCACGAAGGATAAAGGGCCTCGCAAAATCAAAATCATTTATTCAGTAAATAGGCCGCAATGGGCACTTTTACACGCCATTTTTTAAACTACCAGCGCTTTCGGAAAGACCATCATTGACAAGAAGAATGCGCCACAAGAAACTTGGCAGAAAGTCATTTTTCATAATAAAATAATTACAAATAAAATACTTAAAAACTACACTATACAACTAAAGAAAACAAAATACAAAATAATAATAATACAGTGATTTATGGGGTCCCTTAGTTAGAAAACTGAACACTAACTATATCTACGTTCAGCGGAAGTGTAGAATGCTTCCACTGTCAAAATAAAAGAAATAAAAAAACAAAGACCTTGCGTCCAGAGCCTCGCAATGGGTACAGAGCCGGATTAAGTCAGCGCGGGCCTGTAGCAAATTTTATCATGGGGCCTTTGATTTGCTTCAAGTTTATAGTATAAGTAAAATATTATATTTAAGTCGATCATTTTTTTTTGTCTTTATTTAGAAAAAAAACATGCTTCTATCTGAATTGACGTTTTTTACGATCAGAAAGCATTGGTCAGCGGGGCCCCTAGATGCGCGGGGCCCGTAGCATTTGCTACTCTTGCTATATGCCTAATCCGCCACTGAATGGGTAGGTAACCTAAGGCCGCCGCTGCCACGCTGTCTACCCTGAAATATCTCACAGCTTCTACTAGGTACAGCACAAGATACAGAAGACGTTTAAGTATTCTGTACAGTGTTTTCGTTCAAGTATTCATCGGCTCCGTGATCTTAATCTGGAGCCGCAGATCGTTGCTTTTTCCTTGAAATGGATGGACAAAAAACTGTTTAATATTAATTATATTCTGCGACGCGGGCGTCTCACCTGCGCAGTCAAGCTGTTAACAGTACGTTGCAAATATACTTCCTGTTATAATTAGGTGCTTTATATCATTTTTATACTAGCTATTACAATATAAGTACAATTCAAATAATCTTTATTGAACAACACAAAATCATTAAAATAAGACTAAGTATACACACAGGGACAAAATGCAAGATAGGCAATAATAGATTTTACCGCTTAAAATCGATTTATTTCAGACTAACAAAAATACGTGAAAGTGGAAATAACGTTGATATAGTTCAGCCCTGAACTTGGCAGCGTTACCTATCTAATATTAGAAAAGAAAAGAAAAGAAAAGAAGACATTTATTCACTAACACAGGAGACACACATATACAGAAAAATTTATACAAAAATAAACCAAAAAATAATAATAAGCAATCAACATGAAATATATACCTACACAATTTTGTGTGTCCCCGCGAAAGTGAAACGGTCGCTGACTCAGCATTATGCTGAAGCGTTAGACACCTACAACGCTGATTTTCAGCCAGAACCGTCTGTGACTCACGGAACGATACACAAATATAATAAACCACTAATCTATGTAAGTAAATAAAATGAAGAAAAAAAATAACTATAAGAAACCAAGAAATAAATAAATTAAATACAACGAACAATATAAAAAATAAAGAATTGATAAAAAAAAATATTAAGATTTTACGATAGGCTTTTTGTATTTTTTTAAGTTATTTTTTTAGCTCTACACGAAGCTAACAAGGCTTGAGTAACGAGGTTGAGAATTGAGTACACTTGTCCTTTTGTCTCAACTTGCCAAGTTTGGGAATAAATATATAATAAGTTTTAAAAAAAACATACACATACTATTCACATAAAATATCAATAAAAATTGTCAAAGGGCATGCGAAAAAGGACATAAAATTAAGAAATATAACCGGAACAAAAAATAATACAGAAGGATCGGCCCTTCATAAGAAAAGGAAGAACATGAAACCTTCAAAATATGGCTGTCGTCGGATTTGTTGTTGAAATGTACCTATTGTAGTTTTTCTTTTATGTACCTACCTACTTTGGTGTGTTTTTACCATGTTTTTACAAGCTTTATTATATTTCAATGTCTGTATCTTGTAAGTAGGTATGAATGAACGAAAAAATATTTATTTGACATTATTTTAAATAGTTTTTCTTGCACATAGCCCTGAAAAACTGTTTACACAGTTTATCTGCAGGATACAGTCTCTATAAACATATAAAGTAACGTAGGTAATGCATAATTGTATGTAGTTGCTTTCAATTTTTTTTCTGAATTTCGCTTCTAGAGATTGATTTAACTTGAAACCAGATATATAGATGTATTTTGAACGGCGGTCAACAAAAAGTACCTACAGTAAACAAAAAATAATTTTAATGTTAGGTACTTACTGCTCCTTTACTCCTACTGTGATGTTTTGTAAACAAAAATCATTATTTGAATAATCGCATCCTGTTTGTATACTATATTTACTTTGGATAAGGATAATAAGGATTTGTTTTCCCAAAACATAAGAAACGGAAATAACCTGATTTATTTGAAAGGTTTTGGGTATCAGCGGCGTGGTGCCGTAACAAATCGATTCAGCTGTTCCTAAATAGGTGAAAAAATATCGTATGGGTTGTCAAGAGTTGTTCTTACCTGTTACAGGCGGAGTGCGGGAAGGTGATTCGCAACAACCCCAACCCCCTGGTGGTGAACGGACACCCCACACTAGAAGGCCAGTGGCCCTGGCAAATAGCCCTCTACCATACCCAGGTAAGCCAGTTTTTTTTAACAAATAAAGTTTTTTGTTCGCTGGACGGGATTTTTACGCGGGTAGGTAAGCCACCTCTTATATGTGGTGAGGAAGACGAAACAATGGAACACATTATGTGTGAATGTGACGCTCTCGCCAGATTAAGAATGAGACTCTTTGGCGTCGGATACCCCGCGCCAGGAGACTTTAAGGCACTACCGCTACGTCAAATCATCCAATTCATGGATGAGGTGATAAAAGCAATGGAGTAAGTGCGAAGGAGGGGTAATTACACAAAAGATCCCTACGGGTCGAAGTGTATCCGCAAGGACCCCAAAAAATAAGATAAGATAAGATAAGCCACCTCTTACCAACTAGACCACCGGACAATCCAACCTTCCATCCAAAAACCTTGATCGCTGTGTACGCCAATAGTGCTGCGTGGTATAGTATGAATTTTTTGAGGTGACCCGATCTCGTTAACAGCCCACCTTTCGAACAAAGCCATTGTATTCTTTACGTCCTCAAGTGCATAATCCTCAGTTTAAAATGAACGGAAATGTAAGACAAAATAACTCATTGAAATAACGACTTTATCATTTGCAAAAGAGAGTTCATTTTAAATAAAACTTTGTTGGCAGATAATATTTTTCAAAATTGAAAGCGTCGTAGACAAGCAGCCTCATGGAGAAGTACTATCGGCGAACCTGTATTTATTATAATACACTTTCTGCTCTAAAAAAATAAAGTCGTTATTAATAAACTATTTTATTTATGTTTCCGTTCATTTTGAATTGGAATTATGCGGTTGAGGGCCAAAAATAATACAATGGCTTTGTTCGAAAGGTGGGCTGTTAACGTGATGGGGACACCTAAAAAAATTCTTACTCACAATTTTACTATCATAAGTTACGGCTCCCATGTTCCAAATTAAAAAAAAAATATCATGGGACAAATTCACACCTGACATAGTCCCAATTTAAGCAAAGTTTATGCATTATTTTCATTGTTATTTATTGCATAGAAAAATACATTACCTAGGTACATAAATTCCAATGACCAAAAGGCTATTCCTTTGACAGTGAATACTGGTGCTAGAATGGTGAGATAAAGACCTAAACACTAATGTGCGGCAACACATTGTCATGCTGAGTGGAGACCCTTTTTGGTATCCTGTCGTGTCAAAAAGTAATATAGTTTTAGTCTTAGGTGGTACTTATGGAGCCAAAATAAATCTTTCTTTCTTTCTTTCTAAACGGTATTTTCCCGTGAACTAATTGTCAAATTCTACAAAAAGGCCCTTAGCACAAGTACCTAGAGAAAAAAGTCCAAAATATCACTGATTCGCAAAAATTGGCTTTGCATTTTTCCTACGTGTCAACACAAACTCTTTTTTGCTTATAATTACTTAAAGCACATCCGTGTTTGCGGTTAACCGCTACAATCTGGCCGAAACATTGAAGTAATTGGAATTGTTTAAAAATGACTTTTCTGTTTTTTTTTGTATGAACAGAAAAGGGAATTAAAAGAAACCAATTTAAATATTCTTTCTTATAAGTAAGTCATTAACTTTTTAGAAGTCATGGTATTTTTTTTTGTTATCTTAGTGTAAAGTACCTAACTTATCGTAGTTTAAGATTTGATTGAGCGCAACGCCAACAAACTGTCTCACAGTTTGGCGAACATTTAATGTAATTAAATGTATTTTAATTTCTTATAAAAAAAAAAAAAAAAAGTTTTTATTTAGTTTTCCCTGTCGCGTTGTCTGTCTGTCAGATTGACTTGATATTTGATTACTTATGTAAATCGCTTGACAATACATGTAGTAGTGACATCCTGGTAGTCCGGCCAGGATCGTCTCCGCAGATCGGAACTCTTCAACGGTTAATAGCATCGACTTGAAATTTGGTATGCAAATATATAATTTGGGGGATAAAAAAGTACAGTCAGCAAAAAAAGCTTGTATTAATAATGAAAATTTTATGGTTAGGTTATTTGAAAATTAACAATTTAAAGTTTTTTTGTTGATGATGTCGTCATAGTTTAATCTAGTTCTGCCAAACTTTGGATGATAATGCAAGTCACTTTATAGTCTACAATTCATAGTCACTTAATAGTTAAAGTCACTTTATAGTGACTTTATAGCCTACTTTAAAAAAAAAGAGTGCTGTCTTCGCCAACAAACTGCTTAGCAGTTTGGCGAAAAAATTTTAAAGATGTTATTTTTGTAAAATGTGGTTAATAAAACAAAGTACAGTTACCAAAAATTCCACATAAAAAAGATTGCTTTAAAAGTGCCCTTTTTACCAGAAACTTGTTATTTCAGACGGTAGACAACAAATACATCTGCGGCGGCACGCTGGTGTCACGGCGTCACGTGATCACGGCGGCGCACTGCGTCACGCGCAAGGGCTCCAACCGCATCGTCAACCCCAACACGCTGACCGTCTTCCTCGGAAAGCACAACCTTAGGACGTCTGTCGAAGGCGTCCAGATTAAACTCGTAAGTACACGAATACACAGGTTTATGTCAGGGTTGTTGCTGATGCAGGTTTTTACTATATCAGCGGATGCTGATGCTGATGCTGATTTTCTCAGACCAATATCAGCGGATGCTGATGCTGATGCTGATATTAATAAATTACTTCAATAAATCCTAGTAGGAAATTAATAGTAAAACACTTTCAACTAATTGTTGACAAAACAATCAAATGAGGGAACAAGTGACAGTTTTTATTGTATAACTGTCTGTGATTGGTCGAAACTTCCACGTGCCTCGCGGTAAGTCCCGCCTTCAACAAACACGTTACGACTTGAATATCAGCATTAAAAATCAGCATCGATTGTTGCTGATGCTGATATAAAAAACCATGCTGATTATCCGCGGATGCTGATGCTGATGCTGATATTCGCAACAACCCTGGTTTATGTTAAAGTACCCTTTACCCTGGCTTCGCGCGCGTAAAGAAATCTTGAGCTTTGAGATTGAGTGCGTTGCGAACTTCCAGCGAATGCCTTGCGCGCTAGCAGCAAATGCATTGCGTGCTTGCACCTTGCACCAAAAGCGTTGCGCGCTTCCACCAAAATCGTTGCTAGAGTTGCGCCCGCTCGGTCTTTAAAAGGAGCGCTCCGATCTCGGTCAATCGGTCAAATGAACTAGTCTTTTAGTTCCTTTAGCTCCTTTAGTTCCTTTAGCTCCGAAGAGCGGCTCCGACCGAAACAATGTTTAAGATCGGGGAGCGAGTTTATTTAGCTCCGCTCTTTATTCGTTTCCTCGTTCAAGCATCTATCGTTCACTCACTCCCGCTCCCAATGCTCGCTCCCATACCGTTTTAGCTCCGACTCCGACCGATCGAAGCAAAGGAGCGCGGACCGGGAGCGGACCCATTAAGACCGTTTACGAGGAACTAGTTCTTTTCGGTCCGCGATGGGAATTCATTCTTTTTAGTTCTTAGTTCAGGACCGACTCAAGCCTAATCGATGCGCGCTCGCAGTAAAACCGGTGCACGGGCGAATATTCGACCGTTTTGACCGCGCGATCAAACGTCATTAGCGTCCCATGTTTTTATAGCACAACGGAAAGACAAGTCAAAAGAGTTTTAATCACGCTAAATCCAGCATCGGTATTGTCTTCAATTTTCTTTAAAAAAAACAACCCTGGGCATTGTCTCTTTTAATAACACCTGCGAAGACACCAATGATAAAAAACACGCTGCATAAACGTTGAAATATCGCCCGTATACTCGCAGAGAAAGCGTTGCGTGCTTCCAACGAAAACGTTGGGCACTTGCAGCAAAAGCGTTGCACACTCACACCAACATTGCGCGCAAATCCTAATGATAGGTTCTAGCACTATTAGCAAATTACTAGCGTCCTTTTTTTTATTCGATTGGATGGCAATTGAGCAAATAAGTATCCTGATGGTAATAGATCACGACCGCCCATAGACACCTGTAACACCAAAGGGATTGCAGATGCGTTGCCAACCTAGAGGTCTAGGGATACCTCAAGTGCCTGTAATTTCACCGGCTGTCTCTCCACGCGAAAATCAAGTGCCAGCACTGCTACTTCACGGCAGGATTAGCGAGCAATATGGTGGTAGCAATCTTGGCGGACCTTAGTACTGTGGGGACTGTAGCTGGTAGAGCTTAGGTTAGGGGATCTACGCGCGTGATGCTAAACTCAATTGAATTAAAAGGTTGTTTCTTCAGTACTCGCTTCATGTATTCATAGATATAGAACTTAAAGATATACTTTTACAAACATAGGTCACGCCTCTCAGGCTGTCGGGAGCAATCTGTAATCATGTACACCGCTGTCAATCCTGTTTTTAAATCCAATTCTAGAATTTTAAAATACAAAAATACTGTAATTATACAAAATACATTCAATCTAGCCTGCCAGGCGGTCATTTTTACCACCTGCCAGCGGTATACAGCCTAATCCCTACAGTACACAAGGTCCTTTAGTTAAACACTCCATTATCTAACTTTCACTAACTGTCACTATTACAGGTGAGCGACATCAGAGTACACCTGTCCTACAACGCGTCCTCGTACAGTCGCGACGAGGACCTTGCACAAGATCCTTTAGTTAAATACTCCATTATCTAACTTTCACTAACTGTCACTATTACAGGTGAGCGACATCAGAATACACCCGTCCTACAACGCGTCCTCGTACAGTCGCGACGAGGACCTTGCACAAGATCCTTTAGTTAAATACTCCATTATCTAACTTTCACTAACTGTCACTATTACAGGTGAGCGACATCAGAGTACACCCGTCCTACAACGCGTCCTCGTACAGTCGTGACGTCAGCGTTCTGAAGCTGCGCGAGCAAGTGCGGTACACGGACTTTGTGCGGCCAGCTTGCCTCTGGCCCGACAATGAAATCGATCTGAGCAATGTCATTGGGAAGAAAGGCTCGGTAAGTAGAATATAATTGATTTATTTGGTGTTAAAAAGGGTACGCATCTAAATATCGAATTGGTCATAAATCGAAACGTTGGCCTCATAAGGGCCTCATAAGGAAGCTCAAAGTCACTCAAAGGGCTATGGAGAGGGCTATGCTCGGGGTTTCTCTGCGGGATAGAATCAGAAATGATGATATCCGCAGTAGAACTAAAGTTACTGACATAACCCGAAGAATTGCGAAACTGAAGTGGCAGTGGGCGGGGCACATTGCACGCAGGACTGATGGCCGATGGGGTCAGAAGGTTCTCGAATGGCGTCCGCGGACCGGGAGACGAGCTGTCGGTAAGCCTCCAACAAGATGGAGCGACGACCTGGCTGAGATCGCGGGATCGCGGTGGATGCGAAAAGCACAAGACCGGTCTGAGTGGAGAGCCTTGGGGGAGGCCTATGTCTAGCAGTGGACGTCTTTCGGCTGACATGATGATGATGATGATGATCGAACGTTTATTTTCTGAAACCGAAAACTTTTCAGGATTGATTAAAACGGCATCGTATAGAATCCCTTAGGTTAAGTTAGGTATATTAGATTTATATTATAACAATCTAAAAAAAAATACAGTCTTAACAAAAATACCTTTTCGATATTATGACCCATTCGATATTTTAATACATTCGATATTTTAACATTCGATATCCAAATACGTAACCGTTAAAAAAGTTTGTACATGAAATCTTAAATACAACAGTAGTTAACAAAGCACCAAAATAGGTGCCACTCAGCAAATGCCGATGTCTGAATTTCTTCAGTCATGGCGCTGGTTTCCAGGACAACCAAGGATACAACAGAATAGTTATAAAGCTAGACTAAACTAAACATGGAGAGCGATGTCACAGGTTAAAAGCGCAACAAAATAATAGCAACGTTTTAAAAAAAAGTGTACTCTTTCTTTTCTTTAATTTTGGAAAAAATATACTTTTTCCTACTCAGAATCAAGAGCACAATCGATTCCGATAGTTTAAAAAAATGTGCCCAAAAACAGTTTTGCGACGTTTTTTTCATACACTCAGCATGGGCGTGACAAAACTGACTCATAAAATTTTGTACCTATGAAAAACTGGGAACATTTTGTATGAAAAAAACGGAAAGGGTACAATTTTTTTTTAAAACGCCCACCTATTTCTTTTTGAACAGAGAAGTTGTTAAGGATAGAGCCCTGTGGTTTTACATCTCCTGGCATAAATTTGATCTTGACTTGATTCCCATTGGTGAAAGATAGATTTAAACTGATACAAATGAATATAAACCATTATAAACTGTTATAATATCAGGATAGTACAACAATGCCGAGCCAGCAGCCAGCCGGCAATTATAGCCTGCCTAATTGATTGATGCAATGCAACTAGTATTCGGTCCGGTTGTTATTGTTAACATTGATTGAAGCCTGATTCGTATAGCTTATAACTGTTATACCTAGAGCTACTTATACCTCCAATAAAGCTGACTTAATATACATACGAAAGTTTGTGTGTATTTTTGCTTGCTTGTTACTCCTTCATACGAAAACAACTGGACTGATTTGGATGAAAATCCCACCAATCCCACTATATTAATGCGAAAGTTGGTTTGTTTGTTTGTTACTTCATCACGTCGAAACCGCTGAACCAATTTAAATTAAATTTGGTATAACGATCCCATCTGTGCTTCGACCTTAACAAAGCAAACAAACCTTGCAAGTTAAAAGCAAAAATACCAGCGGCACAAAATTTGGCCCACCCTCCATACAAAATTACCTATTTCTGCATACATTTGAGGGCCAGAATTTTGCCACTCAGTATAGGTAAGTATGCATGCAGGTAGGTACAGTCACCAGCACTAATATCTGACACAACAAGCGTGCACCTCTAAATATCTGATACGACTCTATTTCTGTGGCCGGAAGGACCTGTCAGATATTTTTGCTCCGCTGTGGCAGATACTAATGCTGGTGACTTTACTTCCCTCATCAAATCACTAGCTGGTCTAAAATTACACCTTGTTCTTTTCCTCAGGTGGTGGGTTGGGGCTTCGACGACAAGGGTCTCGCGACAGAGGAGCTGACGCTGGTGGAGATGCCAGTAGTGGACCAGGAGACCTGCATCAGGTCTTACAGCGAGTTCTTCGCGCGGTTCACGTCTGAATACACTTATTGCGCTGGCTACAAGGATGGTAAGGATATGCCTTATGAAATTGGGTCGAAAGTCATCAAAATCACCCAGGGAGAGTAAGATGGCTTAGTAGCGTTTTGCCCGCCCGTTCCAGTGTGTTATGAATATTGATGCATACGAACGATGGCCCGTTTCTACTAATATAAGGATGAATACTTCACTTGGAAGAGAAACTACTTGTATCAGAGGTTGACGCAAATAGTTATTGTATGCATCAATATGTAACTTCACGCAACTTATGATTTTTTAAATTGTACTTACAGGAACCATTGATGTACGCACAGGCACTAGGAAAAGTATGTCTCATTTATAAAATACGTGCACATACATATATAACTAGCTAACGAATCGCATATAATATTGCTAAACATGCACGTATATTAACTTAGTATAATCTTAACGCCATCAAACTAAACCTACCTGCTCACTTATTTTTAATAGTCGGTTCAGTTATCTTTAAATTCTTCAGGAATATATCAGAAGGTTCTTTAAGTTATTGATTCGATTTTGACTCAAAGTGTAGTCACGCGTTTGATGCGGTAATCACCAGCACCAATATCTGACATAACAAGCATATATAAAGAAAAGGGTGACACTCTTTCCTGGCCCGGACAATACCGTACCGACATGGAAATACCGACCCTGTTTTTCGTGTACACGCCCATAGAAGCTCCTGTCAGTTTCTATGGGCATGCACACAAAAAATGGGGCCGGTATTTCTATGTCGGTGTTATCGGGGCCGGGAAAGAGTGAGAGTGTCACCCTTTATTATCAGAAACGACGCTATTTCTAGGGTCGGGAGGACGTGTCAGATATTTTTGGTCGCTCCGTTGTGGCAGATATTAATGCTGGTGACTGAACCCTCACTATGAACAGTCGTCATTACATATTTCGGAGCATCCAAGGAGATCAAGAATATCGATACTCTAACACCTTTATATAGAGCAGGGGTCACCAATTAGTTTCTTCACGGGTCCAGTTTTTGAAATGAAATTATCATCGCGGTCCAGTTGTCCATTGTCGAATTGACGGCGACTACGACAATTAAAGCGCGGGGTACATTTTATTGAAGCCATGGTGGCCTAGTGGTTTGACCTATCGCCTCTCAAGCAGAGGGTCGTGGGTTCAAATCCCGGCTCGCACCTCTAAGTTTTTCGAAATTCATGTGCGCAATTTACCACGAGCTTTGCGGTGAAGGAAAACATCGTGAGGAAACCTACACAAACCTGCGAAGCAATTCAATGGTGCGTGTGAAGTTCCCAATCCGCACTGGGCCCGCGTGGGAACTATGGCCCAAGCCCTCTCATTCCGAGAGGAGGCCTGTGCCCAGCAGTGGGACGTATATAGGCTGAGATGATGATGATGATGATACATTTTATTAAACTACTTACGTCTCAGTAGGTATAGGTCGGCGGTCCGGATGCGGACCGCGGTCCGCCATTTGGTGACCCCTGATATAGAGTGTATGTGCCGATATTTTGGACTACCTTGGCCGTTAGCCACTCCGAAATATCAATAGTGACTGAACATGGATCAGTGTATGGCAACATTTATTTTGTTACATACAATAAAAATCTCGTTATACAAAGGTGATACAATAACTGGTCCAAATATTTCAAAGAATTCTGAAGATTATTGAAGGCTCCTAGTACCTACTCCACTTTTCCTAACTGCATAGAAAAGTGAAGCCTTATTTTTTAGGGAATCGATTGGGCCTATCTTCTTCTTGTGTTTTTAATAGGTACAATCAGCCAAATATGTGGTCTACCACCCTAGAGTTGATAAAAGTTTGCATGTCATAAAATAATAATGCCAAAAGACGTAACGTGTCTGTCAACTTGAAAGTTCGACTTTAGCGACATATTGATTTGATAGGAACTTGTTTAAAAATTGGTAGACCACTTACTTGGCTGATGTTACGCTCATCTTAACCATTCATAATTTGCCTAATTTGACTTACAAGTATAATACAGCTAGGTAACAGCTTAAAGTCTGTGTGTTCGCTATGAGTTAATAAATGTTATGATAACTGTACGAAACTGTATGACGGACTACGCTTATCACCGTGCGCAAGGAGTTTCATGGCATAAGGCACGTAGTTGTTGTCAAGCGCGTGTAAGACTTGCGAGTGGACGCGGCGACTATACTGCCTTAGTAAACATGGTTTTTACGTTTGTTTATAATCAATATTGATCATCGTTGGAAATAATACACGGGCCGCATTTAAATGTGATAGAACCTTTGACTTTTATCAACTCTCGCGGAACAGACTAAATATTAAACAGTTGCGTACGATAGATCTATATAATGTGCACCTCCACATTAGCACACACACAAATTACACAAACCCAACTATCACCACCACATTACACGACGCGTTTCGAACTCAACCGGAGTTCATCCTCAAAGCAACACAACCTTTCATCATACTACCAGATGTTAGACTAATGAGTCTACACTGACTGCAGTGTAGTGCTGTGATGCCAGTGATAGTGATAGTTGAGTTTCTGTGAGTAATGTGTGTGTGTGTGAACACACATTTGTTCCATAGACGTACCATTATAAGGTCGCAGGTGAACAGAGTAATTTAATTAGTTTTAGTTCATTGATATGAACCTCTGGAAAGTAACGCCTGATTAAAGAAAACATTATTTATTATCTTCAAATATGTCTTTGTGTATGCATATTAAGTACTTAACTTTTCCATTTTGTCCCGCAGGCAGCTCAGTGTGCAACGGCGACAGCGGGGGAGGCATGGTGTTCTTCATGCGTAACTCCTGGTTCCTCCGCGGCCTGGTGTCCCTCTCGGTCGCGCGACAGAACGAATACCGCTGCGACCCCACGCACTACGTCGTGTTCACTGACCTAGCCAAGTTCCTGGCGTGGATACGGCAGAACATAGCTGATGAATAGACTTAAGGCTGCTGCTGTTAACCTCTTCACCGCCCCAGTCATCTATAGATGACCGTGGCGTGCGAGGTCATGTATAGATGACCAACATTCACCGCCCCGGTCATCTATAGATGACCTCGCACGCCACGGTCATCTATAGATGACCAAAATCTACCGCCCCAGTCATCTAGTCGTGAACTCGCACGCCACGGTCATCTATAGATGACCAGCATTCGCCGCCCCAGTCATCTATAGATAACCTCGCACGCCACAGTCATCTATAGATGACCAACATTCAACGCCCCGGTCATCTATAGATGACCTCGCACGCCACAGTCATCTATAGATGACCAACATTCACCGCCCTAGTAATCTAGCCGTGACCTCGCACGCCACGGTCATCTATAGATGATCAACATTCAACTCGAAATTAATCCTTCTGCAATGGAATTAAAAATCAAGTTGATTTGTCGCTTGTTTTTCTGTGGCGTACAGAGCACGTCACTTCGTTTGTTTTGTGGCGGTGAAGAGGTTAAGCCCAGAGGCCTTATCGTCTTACGCGCGTATTCTTGCCATCTTTTTCTGTCATCATCTCTTACACCGCTAGACAGAAAGAAATAATTAATGCAAATAGTATCTAGTTAGACATTACGGCCTCAGTTTAGACCTGCAAGAACAATCGTCCAAATCGTCCTGTGGCAACTTTGTTGGTCAATGTTTGATGTAATTGTTTATACAATAAAGTTTTATTGCTGTACCGTTTATGTCCGAAGACATAAATAAATAAATAAGTTGTAATACATTGCGAGACTGCAAGTCTAAAGCCGAGTAGACTTGCAAGGAAAATCGTGCAAGTTGCATTAGACTGCGAGGCCGTAGAGCCAACGAGTTTGTAGTGGTCAATCGAGCGCCGCAATGTAATGCAACTTGCACGATTTATCTTACAAGTCTAAACTCGGCTTTACGGAATTTAACTTTTCAATCGAACTAACCGAATTAAACGAACGCAATGGAATTAAAAATCAAGTTGATTTGTCGCTGGTTTTTCTGTGGCGTACATAGCGCGTCACTTCGCTTGTTTTGTGGCGATGAAGAGGTTAATCTGCCTCAGCGGAGCGTGCAAAAATATCTGATACTTACGTCCTTTCTGCCCTAGAAATATAGTCATATCAGATATTTATGAACACTTTATTGTGTAAGATATTGATGCTGATGTACAACCTATTTTATTTGAATCACTTTAGCCTATACTCCATTTCGCTGGCCGAGTGTAACAGTGGCACAAGTCAAAATATTGAAATTTCGAGAAAAAGCACACCAAAGTTTTGACAACTGGACTTATACAAGTAATATGAGCATATTAAATTAATTTCAATATTTTGACTTGTGCCACTGTTACAATCGGCCAGCGATTTATTTTAACATTTGAAACGTAACGGTAAAATTGGCGTAGGTACGTTTTTAAATGAAACAACGAAAATATTTAAAATTATGTCAACTTCTAAAATAATAACATAAAGTACCGCTAATTAATGTGCATGTAGATATTTTTAGTTCATTTGTTTCAGTTGTTACAATTTGACCGTTAATTCAAATCTTTAATTAAATGGAGTATAATTCTATTATAAGAATACTTAGTAAGTACTTAATAATTTTTCATGGACAATTAAATAACAGTTTAGTACTTATTAATAATTATTTTACTCGTCTCTCTAAAACAGCGCCTCGTTCCGCTCAGCTGTATCCACCAGAGCTGTGCTGTGCGAGGATGTGTAAATGAAGAGTTTCTATTGGTTAATGAAAAACATTGCTCGCACATTATTGGTGGAAACGCAGCTCAATGCACGGACGTATTCACCCACGCACGACACTGGCGAAAGCGAGGGGCAGTGAAACTGTTAAATTCAATCATATTTTTTAATATTATTCGTAATTAATAGAGCGTTATTATCTTTCAATATTAATAAAATAAAAACGAATCTCAATGCCACATTGCATGAAAAATTAAACCTGGATTTAGTCTTTAGACCTCGTTTAAATTTTCATTGTTTTTTTAGCCCCAACACTAAATCGAGATTTATTTTTTCCAGCATATGATTCGGAACATTAGCTCTCTATTCTCTTACGGCTCTCCTCAATAGGAGATTGATGCTTACCAGCTAAAAAATACATTGACAGTTTGAAATGTCAAATTATCAAGTGACAGCAGTTTGGTTTGAGCTGTTTTTGTAGCTCACAAATAAGTAAACATGATCCTTCGATGGCCCAAACGAATAAACGTGTAATCGTAAAACAGCAATTTTACAGGAAAAATAAAACCAACTTTAACTTTGTATGGAATAATTACCAACGAATAAACAATTAAAACATTTTATCTCAAAACGGTTAACCGGATCGGTGTAAAAAAAATTGACGACATACTTTGGGCCATATGTAAGCTAAAAAAGCAAAAAAAATTTTTTCGTGTAAAGGCCTTTGCACGTTTATTCGATTGGACCATCGCTATATCCCATGACAGAAAACGACGAATGTCACGTATACGAATGAAATATATTGAGATTAAATTATCTTTTATGTATTTTGAGTTTACATTTATTTAACCCCAAAGCACAGTAAGTATATATATAAGCTAATGCAGTATGGAAGCTACGAACAAATCCCTCGAAACGAAACTGCAGTACTGCGAGACCCCTCAGAGGCCGTGTAGAGCGCGCGTCTGTGTGTGTTCGTTTCGATCGATTTGTTCGTAGCTTCCATACTGCTTTAGCTTATATATACTGTGCCCGAAGCCTGGCGCCAAAGCTGGGTCTTCAGATAACTAATAAAATCATCCGAGTAGCCGGCGCCTCTTCTGGGATAGACCAAGTGGAACGGTCGCTCTAGGCGCCATGTGGGCCATGTGGCATGGAGTGCCATTTTCCAGTGCCAAATAAACTTACGATAGCGCCTATTGAGAGTCACGGACACGGTGTAGACAATTATCACGGATTTTTTTTTTCCATTGTATTTTGTCGTATAAGTTCTTATTAGGGCATTTAAAAAAAATGTGTAAGTACAATATACCCATTTTCCCAGAAATTAAACCAATCTGAATCGAGCGATTGCCCCCAAAATCTGGTTTCCGAAATCCAGGAAATAAGTAAAAAGTTATACAAGAATCGCTCGTTGAAAGATATAAGTAGGATTAAATTTTTATTAGATGGTTATACCTAGTGCCATCCACGAATACGCGTGATTTTGTCAAAATAAGACATTAATGTAATTATAATAAGAAACACGGCACGCGTCATCGTGAAGGACTTTACCTATAAATCCGGATCAGAAGATTCAAATATACTCAGCGCTCGGTGCTAAGCCAGTTTTTAGGGTTCCGGAGCCAAAATGGCAAAAACGGAACCCTTATAGTTTCGCCATGTCTGTCTGTCTGTCTGTCTGTCTGTCCGTCTGTCTGTCTGTCTGTCTGTCTGTCCGTCCGCGGCTTTGCTCAGAGACTATCAATGCTAGAAAGCTGTAATTTTGCACGGATATAAAGGTAAACTATGCCGACAAAACAGTACAATTAAAAATTCAAAAACATTTTTTTTTAGGGTACCTCCCATAGACGTAAAGTGGCGGTGATTTTTTTTTTCTCATCCAACCCTATAGTGTGGGGTATCGTTGGATAGGTATTTTAAAACCATTAGGGGTTTGCTAAAACGATTTTTCGATTCAGTCATTTGTTTGCGAAATATTCAACTTTAAAGTGCAAATTTTCATTAAAATCGAGCGTCCCCCCCCCTCTAAAATCTAAACCGGTGGGTAGAAAAATTTCAAAAAATTCAGTATGGTATTCAGTATATCAAACTTCCAAGGAAAACTATAGCGGCTAAGTTTGCTTGAGAATTATTAGTAGTTTATGAGTAAATAGCAGCGTAAGGTATAAAATATACCTAAACTTGGAAGATTCCGTATAAAATTCGAAATCCTTAGAAAAATATTACTTAATTTTTTCGTAATGGCTACGGAACCCTATTTTGGGCGTGTCCGACACGCTCTTGGCCGGTTTTTATTCTTATTTGGTTTGGGTATAAATCAAACAACAAATACTTTTCAAACTGTAATAACAAGCACCGTTGGTGATGATAAAACAAACTAATTACAATAAGAAAAGGAAATGTTACAAAAAATTAAGACGAAAAACTTAAACTAGGCAACTATAAAATAAACCGAAATAATCGGAACATACCGAAAAATCAATCATTTACGGCAACGTAAAAACTAAAATAACTTTAATTTCATGAAGATACAAATCGGATATTCTTAGATTTTATTTAAAAACACTGGTGAATATAACAAACAAATTAAAACTTGAAAAACGAAAAAATGCAAGCTCCCTATAATACGAGATATTTACAAAAATACAATGCACTAAAACACGACCGTAGCTCATGTCGAAAAATAATTAATTTTACAAGTCACATAAACTAAGGCATGTCTTGAGTTTCAAATATATCAGAACGTAGTAATTTGTTAAAAACATAGTCATCAAAGTAAACTTCAAATTATTTAAGTATCAAAAATCATTTGTAGTTCACACAAACTACCACTAATTATACTCAAAAGAAAATAGGAGCCACTTAACTTTCATTGGTAAAATGGAAATACAAATAAATATAACTAAATATAACTTTGTAACATATCTTCATTTAATGGATTAAAGAGGGGTTTAAATTTAAGGGGTTTGTTATAATTTAATATTTATTTATATTGTATAATAGGTAAATACGAAATTTGGGCGATTAAAAAAAAATTTACCCTTTTTTTAATTTTGGTAAGAGCACAATCGATTCCGATAGTGTAAAAAAAAGTTCCCAAAAAAATGACGTTTTCTTTTCATACACTCAGTATAGGCGTGACAAAACTGAGTCATAAAATTTTGTATGAAAAAGTGGGGACATTTTTTTAAACGATCGGAATCGATTGTGCTCTTGATTCTGAACAGGAAAAAACCATATCTTTTCCAAAATTTAAAAAAAAATAAAGGGTACACTTTTTTAAATGCCCATTTGATAATAAAATAGAAATACTGTTGATCAATGATGCAGATAAAAAGAAAAAAATATTTTCTATTTCCATTTTAGTAACAAAACATCCGTAGCTCTTTTTGAGTACGTGTTACATACATCGAAGATAATCATCCAGTATAATAACAATTGGTGGCTTGTTTTAGAGTACAGGACAACATTTTTCCATGGCTAAATAATAATAGAAAAAAAAAATAAAAAAAAATTACCTAACGCGCTGCGATAATGCCCGATGTCAACAAGAAACGATACTTAATTCGTGATGTTTGTCTTCAATCAATTTATCGAGAAATTTATATAAACATTCGTAAGTCATTTTCAATCTCAACTTACTATTAATAGAGCTAGTGATGTACCGGGTCGTTATGCATATCCGCGAATACAAATACGCATTATGGCTTGAGTACATAAAACTTTAACACGTCTTAGATATGGCTAAAAGGAGAGGACAGCCGAAATAGTCCTTGAAAGGGGCAAACTTCGGTAACGACTAAATATCTTCGCACACTTATCTACCACTGCGGCACCAACGATTAAATAGTCAACTAGGTGATCCACCCAAACGTCATCATCATCATCAGCCTATAGCAGTCCACTGCTGGACCTAGGCCTCCCCCAAAGAGAGCCATTGCGCCCTGTCCTCGGCTAGACGCATCCAGCTTCTACCAGCACCCTTTCGCCGATCGTCACTCCATCTGGCCGGAGGGCGTCCTACACTACGTTTGCCAAGACGCGGTCTCCACTCAAGAACTCGTTTACTCCAACGGTTGTCGGTTCTGCAACAGATATGACCAGCCCACTGCCACTTCAACTCGCTAATTCTCTGAGCTAAATCGATGACCTTAGTTCTGTGTCGGATAGCCTCGTTGCGGATTCTATCTTTCAAAGAAACTCCGAGCATAGCTCGTTCAATAGCCCTCTGAGCGACTTCGAAGTGGTGGACCCAAACGTCACTAGTGGACAAAGCAGTGTCAACGAGCGAGCAATGAGTAGGTAGTCGACTGGGTCAACTTGTCTTCTAATATGGCAGATTGCCTGATACCTACCGGTTGAATATGGCAGATTGCCGCCAGCCGCAATCGTATAATCGCCGCGGGGCTGACGTACGAGCACCGCGTGGCTAAAGAGTTCGAGTTGACCTAAAATGTACGGTCGAACAAATTGAATCATGAAATGGAACCCTTAAATAATCAATTTCACTATGATTTCCTTGACAATAGCACAAAGCTTCCACCCTGGATCTTGATTCAATTTGACTGAACCACGTGTAGTCAACGCATACACCACGCGTCGGACACAATATTGAAAATTGTAGGAAATACGGCATAAGACTTAAATTTCAATACCTAACTTTGGGTAGAGTAGCTGTTGGGTTTTTTAGTGTGCGAAGACCTTTAATTGGAAGTTCTCAAAAGTCCCGATCTAATTTAGGAGCCATTTGGCACCCCCTGCTTCACTTCCATCTCATTTTTATTTAAAGTAACAAGTGGTATCATCATGTGGCATCTTTAAAGACTGCCCCAAGTTTTTGCATTAACGCAGTATCTAAATCAAGGAATACAAATATGTATTGCATCTTTCTTAATCTATAACGGGACCAACATTACATTTTAAAATATCAATAATATATTTGCATATAAGGGATAACTCTAAATACAAATGCCAGGCACATCACTATAAACGGTACAACACTACAAAACTGTCAACATGTCGACACAAAATGAAACCTCTAAGTACGCAAGGAACGCGACGACACTTTGGCAACTCTAAGGCTTCAAACTAGTTGGCTTTTAATCCCCCGTTCCAAGCCACCTTGAAAATTTAAAAATATGTACATCAGTGAGATCAAAAGCAACTGCTTTCGGAAAATATACAAATTTTCGAACATATTGAAAACCAGGATAGCCACCGCGGGTTTACCAATAGGGAGTGGGGCCGCTTCTACATCTTTGGCCTCGGAACCGTTCTTCGCCGAAATTGGGGGCCCAGGGTAGGTTCCTACCCCTGCTAGCTCTGGGGCCTTTCCCGGGGAGGTAGTTGGGGTAGCCGGGTCTGTTGGCACAGGCGCCGGGCCGGCAGCCGTTCCGGGGGGTGTTAGGGTTGCTCCCCCCCATTGGAGGGGGGGCGAAGTCGTCCCAGGGCTCGGGCATCATACAGGTGCCACAGCTCCAGGCGTAATCTCCTGTGTGAAGAGAAAGTGCGTTAATATTTCTGTGGAATCAACAAACGCAGAATTTTGTAAGTAAGTAGGTTTGGGTATTTCCACGAGAGTCCCAACCGCTGTCAGTCCCTAGCTGTTTATATTAAGAAGTAAATAATTCATATGCATTGATTTTTGTATTGAAATAGATTCTGGCCGGAGTACAGAAGCTATTTACGTCATAATTAAAAAACAATCTGCCTTCCAATTCTTTAAATCTCTGGCAAGGGACTGACAGCGGTTGGGACGCTCGTGGAAATACCCGTTTGTACTTGCTTCAACTCTATGTTTAGTCGACAGGTAAAAATAAAGCCAGTCTGGAGAATGGTGACTATTGAAAAGTATGAAAAATATTATTAAAGGAGTCTGACCTGTTGATCCATGGTTGCTTAATAAGGAAGACTTAAGACTTAAATTATCCGATCATTTTACTCAATATAATACAGGAACTATGCTTCAGGTGGGTTTGGTTTATTGGCTTGGTTAGGTATTTATTGTATGGCCCTAAGTTGCCCGAAATAAATGAATTTATTATTATTATTATTATATTCTAAACCAGAGGTTCCCAAAGAGGTCCACGCCCCAGGGGCCCACGGAGAACCAGACAAGAGTCCGCGTTGGCTTGAAAAATGGGGGTTTTAGGACTTTTGAGAGTAGACAACTAGAAAAAAAAATTGGAAACCTCTGTTCTGAACGCTTAAGTCTAAATCTTTTCTCTGTGTGTGTTTACGTTGACCCACATTTAACAGCAATAAAATAAAATAAATTTAGTGACAATCAAATGCAGTGTCATGAATAATATTTATTATATTATATCATAACTATCATTTTGGCCAGAATTTGGAAGAATAATTTTCGTCTTTCGTATGACCTATCATGTTTACATTATAACTGCTAGGCATTTAATAACGTATACATCACAAATGAGACCGAAATAATTTACAAATTATTAGGCATATTGGAATTGTTTCTAACATTCAGAATTTAATTTGTCTAACTTATTTATTTATTAGTAAACAGCGTTAAATATTCCAATACAAACAAGTTGATAATGTTTATTCAATTTCTCATTGAGCATTTGTTACATCGGTGATATTTAATGCTGTTAGACTAAGACAGTATAAATGAGTAGGTAATATATAAATCCTAAGCACAACTGTGTTTATTTAAAAATATAATAAAATTCGTCACAAAAATAATTTTAAAACACCAATAAAACATTACATTTACATTAGTATAAATAAGGCTACAACTTTATATTATTTTTAACGATTATTCAAATCATTAGGTATTTAATAAGCGATATAATACAATTAAACATAATTTTTAATTAATGGAGTAGTAATACTATATCATTTTGGTTAAACTAATGATGCTTACAAAACTATCATCTAGAGATAATACATATTAACAAAATTATAAAAGTTAAGGTTTATCTTCTAGCTTTTCTACTCCATTAGTTTAGGAAAGAAATTTTTTTGTTAATAAAAGTTATCTATAAAGTTAAAGAAATTAACAAATTTTTCAATCCTATTAAATATCTAGAAACAATTATCTTAATTTACAAGCGTTTCTTGTTACACGGAACAGATATTAAATTGTATTTCTTTTTAAGAGAGTTCTAGATTTTACTTACGATTTGTCAAAAGCAATTGAGAACGCGTTAGATCCAGTCGAGTAAATAAAAAAAGTTAAATAATTTTGGAGAAAAATTGTTTTCCAGGTATATTCCTTATTCAAATCACTTCCTTTAGATCCCGACGCACTGGTATAATATCTGCCCAGATAATCTCTCTAATTTGACCTTCTCTCACGCTTTTGGAACAATATAATAACATCTGTTTCGTGTATTTGACTAAAAATAAAGGCAACATTTTATGTCATAAGGCGAATAATTGTCAAACAATACAAGCTAATACAAATGAATAGTAATTTCTATATTGTGTTTAGTAGCAGTATTTTGAGCCATAACTCCAACAAACAAGTCTGTTAAAAATGCGAACACATTTTGTTGATAAAATACAGAATTGCCCCCTGTTTCACTATCTATTGATTAAATTTATATGAAGGATAAATTTAATGTGATGCCGTCTCTGTTTGTTTTGTTCGAATAGACGGAGACAGCGTCACATTTATTCGTCAAATAAATGAATCAATGGATGATCAAACAGCCCCTTAATGTTTCGTCATTACGAAATCCCGTGGAAGAAGACATGATAAAGAATTTGTACTAGTTGAAATATTATCACGGACTTTCACATATGTTTTATAAATCGCGAAACATTTTTTTTTTTGTTTCATCTAATAATCGTTTATTAAGTACTAATACTTATCGCAAGTCGATTATATCAGTGACAATATAACCATAAATAAAATAAAGAAATAATACTATTTCACAGCGAATATGATTTCAACAGCAAGTAACTTATTTGGTGAAATATAGCTCAAAATATAGCATAGGGCACCACCTAAATCAACACACTACTGCACCGTCCACCTAAAACATAACATTCTACATAATTATTAGTCTATGCGAGCATCACTTATAAACATATTGCTAAAATTGCAACGCCCAGACAATTATGACCAATAAGGCGTAACAGAGATCACTTTTGAATGCTCCTAATTTTGTAATCCCCTTACTAATGAGGCCATGTAGCGACGTGTAAATCGCTCCAGCATCTCCAGGGTATACGTCAAGTCTAGCGAAACGTTTGCGATGTTCGTGTTTCCATCCAAATTGAGATTTTAACGCGAACGCGATCGAGACGTAATTTGTAACCGAAAACTTTACACTAAGGGGCTGTTTCACAATCCATTGATTATTGTTAACTGACGGTTAAATGTGATGCCGTCTCCGTCTATTCGAACAAAACAAATAGAGACGGCATCACATTTAACCGTCAGTTAACACTAATCAATGGATGGTGAAACTGCCCCTAAGGGTGCTGGACCACGGGACTCCCGAAAATTTTGATCGCTTATACACGAATATTGGGGTGTGGTGCCATCTATCGCAACTATCATTAGTCAAGACTACTACATTCCAAATGGCATTGGAATGGCGCAAGAAATGTATCACTTTTTTACATCAGCATTAGACACAGCTAATATAAAAATGCATCTTACTCTGCAAGCAATATTGTTGGTATGTAGCTTGAAAATGATTCTAATAATAGAGGCCTTTCGTTGTTATTATTATAACTGGTATTCAGTGCGACAGCGTGTCTCTCTCGCCCTAGTATTATTAGACAAAGATGGACTAAGCACCAGTGAACACTGGAAGACATTAGTAAGAGGGCCACGACTAATAATTACAAAATACTAATTATTATACAACGAACATTTCTCATGTAACTTTTGAACATAACAATTTAGTACATTTGGGGAATAGATTACAGGTCAAAATTACTTACAAAAATGATCATCTGTATAGTCAACCAGTTTGATTTCCAGGCCACTATGGAACGTTACTACTCGAGTTGTGAAAGGGTGAGCTGTTTTTGAGGTTGCATAACATGGACTATATGGACATGTAGAAAGAGATGGTGAATGCGATCGCGAGCGCCCGGGCTTTAAACAATAGGGCCACTTGTTCCATATTGGCCTAGAAATCTTAAGCAATACGACCACTGGTTCGATATTGACTTAGAAATCTTAAGCAATACGGCCACTGGTTCCATATTGGTCTAGAAATCAAATTGGTTGACTAAATACACAGCACAGACATTCAATAAGCTGACTGACCCAAATTTGTCGCTTTTCAGTATTTACTTTCTTACGAACCTTGTCCTGACTTTTGAAAACACATGAAAAAAGACTTAGTCAGCCACTTAGACAGAAGTGATGCGCTTAAGATTTGATTTTTATTTATATAGTTGTGTCCTTGTTTATGTTTAGCCTGCTACTGTAAATGTCTGTCTGTATACCGTATTGCCAAGATTAAAACTCTTAAATTAAACTAGTATCCGGTGAACCAACAGTATATTAGTTAGAAATAACGCTTCGTTTAGGCACAATTCACATTTGGAAACTATTTCTAGCATTCTATATCCACTAATCGCGTTACAGGGAAGTACGATATCTTCGTTTTACAATAAAGTTTGTTTTACAACGCACTTTACTTATTCGATGGCGCCACCACCGTTTTTATACGCAAAATACTTTATACAATCATCGCTACTCAATATACAGTTTTATTATGTTTTAATTTTAATACTAAGCTAAAGAGACGAGAAAGTTGTGATGGATATCGAGAGTCTCCTAGAATTTCAATATATCCAAGTTTACAATCCAAATGTGCATCGCAGTTTTTTTTTATTAAAATAGACAATAGTATAAGAATACCGTCATCTATTTGAAAAATTGATGTTTTCCACTTCGAATGCCTCTCGATTCTTTTAAAAATATTCCTTTAAGACCAATTTTATCTACACTTCAGACACCTTAACTAACTTATGTCAATACTAGTTACAATTTCTCACGTCTTCTCCGATATCCATCACAGTGAAGATACGTTTAGGAAAGACAGTCATTACTATCAGTTTAGATTTTGCCTGGATTCTTAGAAACGAAACTATTAAAATATCAACACCTGGGACTTATCATACTAAAACACGCGAGTACCTACATGTCTATTAACAAGAGCTGACACGAATGGAATGAGTGAATGAAAGTATCTGTGTGTTACATATTTGAATATGCTTCACACAAATGTGAAAATGTCTTGCATCTGTCTTTTTCCTATAAAAAAGTGTAATTTTTTTATTCGACTAGATGGCAAACGAGCAAGTGAGTCTTCTGATGGTAAGAGATCACTACGGCCCATAGACAGCTGACACGAAGGGGATTGCAGATGCGTGACCAACCTAGAGGCCTAAGATGGGATACCAGTGCCAGTAATTTCACCAGCTGTCTTTCTCTCCACGCCGAAACACAACAGTGCAAGCACTGCTGTTTCACGGCAGGATTAGTGAGCGAGTCGGTGGTAGCAACCCGGGCGGACCTTGCACAAGACCCTACCACATGCAAACATTACTTTCGTTCAATCCATTGATCTCAGAACATTTTAAATTCTCATTCAATTTTTATGGAACAATCGAGAAAAACTAACAAAAATGCAACATTGCCAGCTCAGCTACATTACTTTACTATTTAGTGTCAAATCTCAAAATGAAAAATCTACGGCTGTACAATGGGTACTGAGGAAAATTGAGTCAGCTCCATAAATACAAACTTTCCCGATAAAATACGATGGAAAATCACTGTGCACTATATCGTAAAAAGGTGTTGCCAGCACAAGCGTACCAGAAATGAGTGAACTATGAAGCCAGTCAAAATCTAAATAGAATTATAGTCGAAACAAGAACAACACTCATAGACTCCGAAAGAACTACGAAACATCCGAATCACCGCTTTGTATTGTCACTGTAAAGACCCACTGCGTACGCGTTGTCAAAAATTAAACCTAAATACCTAGCACGTAACGTATATATTGGAACCTTAGAGGAAGTAACCAAAGGAGTAGAAATGGCAAACAATTTGTATGAAAGAAAAAGGCCAAATGGCGCTTACAGCTCTCGGATTAGGCTGGGTTTCCACCAGAGTTGTGAGAGGGATGTGTTGCGAGGAATGTGTTTTATAGAAACGTTTCATTAAACTATTCTCGCACAGCACCGCTCTGATGGAAACAATAATAAATCGATTGCTCGTCCCCGTAAACTATTAAATACCAAATTTCATCGAAATTGTGCCGTTTCTAAAACAAATAAATATACAATTACTCGTTTAAAGATATACATATAAGATATTTCAAATAGTTAAAACGACTTTGCTCTAATCTAGAGACAAATTACGAATGGATGAAAATTTTAGAAACGCTTGAAACTTTTTTTATCGATAGGAATAACCTTCCTAATTATCAGAAAAAAATATCAGATTATTAAGTAGCATCATTTAAATAAAAAAAAAAAAAAGAGTTTTCTTTACCACCATATAGAGTATAGTCCATATTACCACTCTTGATTAATTCCTCTATGATTGGACAAACGAATATTAACAATTACTTTCAGTTCGTTTCATAAATGAATAATTACAATTTCGCAGATATAACTAAATCACTTGAATGTGTACTTCAATATAAACGTTTCTAACCTATTCATCAGAAACAAGTTGACTAATAATTTCAAGTATTACGTAAGCACCGAAGGTTGGGAATTGTACGGTCAGCAGCTGAAGTGGATGAGCAGTTACGGTGTTCAAAAGTATCTACACCTCTACTGCCAAGGTAATAAGAGCAGTAGTGTAGCTAGGCGGGGGCGGCGGGGGCGGGTGTCACCCACTTAGGGGGGGCACCCGACCGTGAACATCGGTAGTGCCAGCCACCTATAAAAATTCCTAAAAAATTTTTTTACTCGATTGGATGGCAAACGAGCAAGTGGGTCTCCTGATTATAAGAGATCACCACCGCTCATAAACATCTGCAACACCAGGGGGATTGCAGATGCGTTGCCAACCTAGAGGCCTAGGATGAGATACCTCAAGTGCCTGTAATTTCACCGGCTGTCTTACTCTCCACGCCGAAACACAACAGTGCAAGCACTGCTGCTTCACGGCAGGATGAGCGAGCAAGATGATGGTAGCAATCCGGGCGGACAATGCACAATGTCCTACCACCCGCAGAATATAAGTGTATAGCTATAATAAGTACCTATAATTGGTTTTAACTAAATGTAAACACAACAAAACAACGTCAACTGATGTCTCAAATACTGAAATTTCCCCATTAAACTATCTAAATATTTACATTTCTGTAATGAAATACACTAATCTAGTTTATATTATAATTATAGATAAATAAAATGTTTAAAATCCTTGAATGTACCAAATCTGGCAGCTGAAGTTTGTTTACATTTAACTAAATACCTATCTAAACCATGTATACTTAATAGGTACCTATTTGCATAGTAAGTTTTTTCATTCAAGTTTTGGGGTGACATCTACAGCAATATCCGACCCGGGTGCCACCCATGCTAGCTTCGCCACTGAATAGGGTGTAGATTAGTTTGAGCACCACAACTCCTTATCTACTCCTGTTGCTGACTCTGCTTATTTTGGACGAAGTGACGGTCTAATTACGTCAGCAATATTAAATTATGTAAGATGGACTCTTAAAATGAATCTTGAAGAGAATTTCAACATTCGTACGATTTTGTAAATCATCACTACTTTTCAAAAGCTCGTAACTTAAAATTGATAATTTTTTCTGTGTGAACTCATTATTTGAAGAGTCAATTTTGTTGAAGTATTGATATGAGATACGAGATTTTTTTCAAAGTAATGACAAAATTCATTATATCGTGCTTGAGATTGATCTCAAATCAATCCAACCACTAAGAATTAGGTGATTTCGATTTTCAAAATTTGACATCAACAAACATACAAAAAGCCAAACAAAAATCACAATGAGGGTTTTCACAGAGGCGAAATATCGCTAGATGGCGTTAGTACCGTGAGGTCCGTTTGACGTTTGCTCGTGATTGGTTAAAAAACTAAATGAGCCAATCGCAAGCAAACGTCAAACGGACCTCACGATACTAACGCCATCTAGCGATATATCACCTGTCGGAAAACCCTAATTTAAAAAAACAATGCTTACGCAATGATCGTAAGTGTCAAAATTACTTTAATTTCGCTTACGTAATAGGTACCCAAACGCCGCCGGTAGGCAAAGGAAACACATGCAACTTTCCTTAAAAAAATAACACAAACAAACGCGTACAATCCGTTTGAGGTCTGCCAATTTTACACAGAACTTAGATACGTTGAGATTTCCGCCCCCACCCTTGGGGGTTCACAACAATAGCATACGAACCCAGACTATTGCAAGTGATGCTTCTCCATTAGCAACTTAAAATTAGGAAACTGAGAGGTTATTATATACAACTCTAAAATGGTTAGAAATCCAGTCCTATTTTATACGTGACATGGTCGGCGATATGGTTACTATTGGGGTAAATAACCTCAATTACTATGGTAATATGGATACGCCGCGATATCCCGGGCTCCAAATTGTTAGAAAAGAACAATATTTTACATTCACAATCAGTGGTTGCTTATCAAATATCGTCTTTCTTATTAACAATTCAATACAATAACTCTTTATATGAAATAATAAGCAATACAGAAAAAAAGGTACATGAAGACAACATACTACATACACTTCAACTAGTTTGTCTTTAGTTTGCTAATGTCTTTCGGAAATCGAAACGAAAGATCGGTATTCTTTTTCTTTCTCATTGGAATTTTCAAGAAAACTGACGAGCCCCGTACGATATTAATATTCTAGTTTTACTATAAACAAATAGCCGTATTATATGTAACTTTTAATAACTTTTTTTTCGAACAATTAAATTAGTATCGTGGACTTAGTAGCGTATCCATATTAACACTTCAACTTGATATCCCGTGGTAACGCCGAACACTGGTGATGATCCCTACACACTTTTAATCGGTTTCAGTTTAATTAGGAGATGATGGTGTGCGAAGAAAAATCACGACTAGAGTAAAAAATCTGGCGGGTATTATTTTTTATACTGTCGAAATTCCCGCGGGAATTATATTAGTGTAGCATAAAAAAACTGGTGCCAAAGTTCATGTCTCCATGCGGTTGTAGTATAACCTTCTAACAACGTTTTAAAAAAAACTCAGTACTTTATTCCTCGTCCACAAAGTATATTACAAAGATCTTAAAGATAAACGATCATATCAATTTAAAAATTTAAATCAAAAAATGAATAACCGGGAAATAGGGATTAATTTTTATACATTTATTACATTCTAGCACACCATCATCGCCTATATCATGAAAAGCATAGATTCTCAACGTTATTTTGCCTAATAGGGCAAATTAAGATTTCGTTCCTGAAGCTTACTTTTGTCTTTTACTCAGTAACCAACTTCTCCTTTAAGTTTCAACCAGAGATATGCAAGGATGTGTTACAAGGATTACGTTTTTGATGAACCAATAGAAACGTTTTCTTATCCTCGCATATCTCTGGTTGAAAAACAGCCTTATACTGCAACTGCCCCCGAAAGCCTTCAACACTCATAAGGTTATCCACGTTGAGAACCTAGGTGTTAAGTTTTGATAACAGTTAGGCCCCGTTTTCGTACATATGTAATAACATCGAAGCAACTATGTAATAAAAAGCTACAATAACGCTGTTACATTGACGACTTTATTCTATTGAGCACATATCGTGTTGTATAAACCAATAATTATTACGTATCACATGCGATTTTAGACTCAAACGTTAACAAATCTAGTCTAAAATTGCATGGAATGTCAGTAATTAAACATTGATGATATAATATAAAATTATTAAATTGACTCTAGCACAACTTATGTTTTTTTATTCACTGACAGACAACGACCTAAAATTATATGTTTTTTCGTTCAGAAACGTTGATAGAAATTGTCTATTAAACTTACAGAACGTTTCACAAGAGCTGCAGGGCTACTACGAAACTCGAAACTCGTAGTTCGTGTCATGCGGTCCCTCTGACACTTATACTATTTAATACGAGAGCGAGAGGGACGGTACGATCCGAACTTCTAGTTTCGAGTTTCATAGTAGCCCTGCTGGCACGCAGTGCCGGTTTTAGCACTTCCAACGCCTTGGGCGAGATTTCCAAGGCGCCCCCAGCATTTGGGAATTCCCTAGAAGATATAGGCTTATGGTGCCCCTTTAAGACCGGCGCCCTACCCTAAAGCCGCGACTCCTAGCACGAATAGATTGAATGAGTGAATGAAAGTATCTATGTGTGTATCATCAGTGTTCACCTTTCGATAATCCATTCGTGCCATCTCTAGTGAATCGACCTGTAAACTTTATCACCATCACAAAATGATTATTGAACTATAAATAATTACATAGAGTACGACATTTGAAGAGTAGAAAAGTATTTCTCCTTTAATTAGACACCCCCTCCCCCCCCCCCCCAGCACATTTTAGCAAAATGACTTAAAACTTGCTTTTGTCTTCTTCTTCTTGCCACCCGTGGGAATAAATAGGCATTTCTCTATCCGGTGGGAATTTTGGAAAATCCTTTCTTAGACCTTGAACTTCAAATATGTCCGCCAAATCTCAAATTTCTAACTCCAGCACTAGCTGTGGCTTGTCTGTCTGTCAGCCATTCAGTGATGTTACTGCGAGGATTCAATAGTTATAAACAAAAATTAAACTAATTAACAATACTAAGAATACTTGACCAAGGAACAGCTAGATACAGGCACCTATCAGTTGCTTGCAACTGCCTGCCTGATAATTTATATAATAATAATAATAATACTCGTAATTATGTCATAACAATGAACTCAAAGAATTCCTTTGCTCACCCGCGACCTTATGATATCTACGCTTATGCAAGATATGCGTGTTCATGCAGTTCCTCCACCTCCACACTGTAATAACACACGCCAATCATACAAACCCATCTATCACCACCACACTACACTGACGCGTTTCGAATTAAACCACAGCTCATCCTCAGAGCAACACAACCGTACACCATGCTACCAGATGTTAAGACTACCACAACACATGTTTTAATTTGTCACTGTAGCTCCTTAAGTACCTAACCACCTATTATACCTTATTTTTTCTCAAACATAACTACTCACAAAATACTAATAAATTTTAATCGTCATATAAAACTACTTTTGATTACTGCTAAGGCGTGTTTTATTCTAACTGTTATTGCTGAAATCAGACCCAAGTCGTGCTAAGGGAGAAGATACATTTTTTTTTATAATTGCGACCAAGGAAATTCTTTTAATTCATTGATATATGGCCCTCCGCAAAGTAACGCCTGATTCGATAAATCATCATACAACAATTACATTTATAATTTGTTTGTACCTCCCATCATAAATTTAGCTTGATGTCGATACTTTTTGAATTACTTACTACATCACATTCAAATGAAATATTTCTCAAATTTATCGTTATTTTCGAACATTTGAGGTACGTTTCGAAGAAAGTAGCGTCCTCTTTTTAACAGACTTAAAAAATGGAGGAGGTTATCAATTCGGTTGTATTTTAATTTCTACTCCTTACTGTCGTACTCTATTACTTAACGACTAAGAATCATATTATAATTTTAAGTTCACTTGCCAGTCCGTGATTATATTAAAATCATCCATATCTGAACTTAGCCCTCAAACTACAGAACTTTAGTATTCAAAATTGGATAGCGGGACAAAATCAGACGACGATTTAACGCGCTCGCAACCGCAATCGTATACACTATCTCTCTCTACCATCCCCATGTAAAGTCAAATGCAAAGATATAGACACGAGCAAAGTTACAAAAATATGTATACACGACTTAATGCACTTAACATTAAGGTCGGGTATACATATTTTTGTAATATTGGCCGTGTCGATATCTTTACACTTGACTGTACCGTTTGGCAGAAAAAGATTGGGATTGTGATTGCGCGTTACTCTACTTTTTCGACCATGTTTAAAATCATTGTCAACCCGTAATATAATGTAGGTATGCTGAAATTTAGTACAAATTTTGGATCACTAATTGTGTTAAGTGCATATCGCTATGTCTAGACTAGAAGGTTCTAGATGTATCTAGATAACAGTGGATTTGTGCTGAGACAGGGTCCCTCTGTTGAACAGTTTCTAGGATTACGTGAGTTCGTGCCGAGTGTTAACTTGTGGAAATAGTTGGGTTAGGTTCGAGAGTAGTTAGTGCCACGATATTTGAGGTGAATGATTACACACACAGCTAGTTTGCGCAGAATAAATCTGGATAAAATTTCATTCACCCCACTACGCGCGTACATTTTCAAGCGCCTTGTGGCAGGGGGAGCGAAACCCGGTCGCCTTCGTTCGTTTTCATTCAGTGTTTCAAGCGTTTGCGTTATACGTACTTGGGACAGCGTCACTTTGTTGTTGTTAAAGTTTTTAATTGTTAGGTGTTATTAGTTTTTGTTAATAGTTTGTTAGTTATTTCATTTGATTTAATTGAACTTGTTGGTTGAGCGATAATGGAGGCGGGTGATATGTATGTGATGTAGCGATAAAACTAATTATCCTAAAATACTGTTTTATTTTAAATAAACTTTTTCATTTAACTAAGCTCTTTTTCTTTCATCTAATATTTAAAAAAGTAAATAGCGTAAAAATGTTTGTCACATCTGCAAGGTCATGCAATCACCCCTCCTTTTAATACGCTACGCAAGGTGAGGCGTATTTGCGATAGTTGTCATAGATTTTTTATCATATCATATCATTAGTAGACAGGTGTCAATGCACTTTTATCCAGATTTATTCCGCGCAAACTATACAAAAATAACTGATCGCATAAAAGGAGAATGTCAAAATCCTGCTGTCGTTACATGAAATGTTCTTCTGTGTGTGACCTCATCTCTGATGGCACTACCTATAACAACTATGTCAGCAAAACGTCATAGCGATTGCGACGTACTAAACGAAACACCATTATAACAATCACGGAAGAATAAAAACAAGTGGAAGTGCTATGTAGGTGCAACGGTGCGTGCCACAAGTAAGCGGAGGTACGTTTACTCGATGCCAGTCGTGTTCAACATTGCGTAGAGTATGATCACGTTTAGTAGTGTCGCGAAATTCCATGTTTTACAGTAATGAGGGCTATCGTTTTTTCTCTCACTAGATGGCGTCACTGTTGCGTGAGGTTTTTAAAAGTCTGTTATAACGGCCGTGAAAACAAAGTTTAGATTAAAATCATATTTAATACATTGTAAAACAGTGCCATAAACATATCGAGCAACCACAGTATTGCATAATCCCGTTTTGTTCGGAAAAAAGGAGGACAAAAGTTTTTGAAAGACAAAACTGTCTCAAATTACAGACGTTCATTGCCCCTTATCGCATAATTGCCATAATTAATTTCAGATAATGCAAAATATTCAGAAAATTATTCTAATTATAAATAAACCCGCGTAGCTCACCCAAAAACTATGAGATTTGACATTTCGTTGACCTCACGCTACACTAGCGCCTCTAGCGGAAAATTCATTCGCGATAGCCCCCATTATGCCGTATTGCTCTATTATGGAATGTAAAAATGATAGCAGGAAAAACCTACTAATGGAGGATTACCTACGTCATCGAGTGAGCGTACCGCCTCGCTTGTGGCACGCACCGTTGCACCTACAAAGCACTTCCACATGTTTTTATTCTTCCGTGATAACAACACTATGCAAAATATCTACGTTGTAATAGGGATGTTGACACCACCAATCAACTGACGTACTTTTTATGAGCTTTCAAAACACAATTCTACCGTAGAGTTTCAATGGCAATAGCGACTTATGACGTCATAAGTCGCTAAATATTTATTCGCCAACTCAATCAACCAACTATTTATTTGTTTTAGAGCAACAAAAAATCTAATTTTACAGTAAATCGAAAATTGATCAGGTTTTCAGGGCTAAAATAAAGAGTTTTTTTATTGGAGTCGTGCCTTCGAATTATTTTTGAATGTCGTCAACATCATCCCTATTACCATCTATTACGGATTGAGCATAAAGTCACCGTTGTAAAATTACAATGTACGATTAGATCTTAATTGTACATGGCCTTCGTTGTTATGTACAATTTAGATCTAATACATTGTCATTTTACATCATGCAAAATGTCTGGATAACGTCTTTACTTTAAATGGTTCAGAATTAGAACGTAGTGATTTTTCTGTCATTTAAATATCTAGTCATTATCCTACTTAGATATTATTATTTTTAACGATATGCCTATTAGTATTTTTTCTGCATACTGTCTTGCTATTGATGACATATTTTGTTATTTGGGCGTTCTTCAAACAAAACAATAGAACCAGGTGTCATTTTCAAGCCAGACATTCAACTAACAATATTTTACATAATTAGACATTTTGAAACTAAGGCATTTTGATAAGATAGTCGTTATGCAATCCAGTACTGACAAACCTAACCCAAATAGTTTATTGAATGCTTTTTTAAAGACATTAAATATTTTTGATTTTTCTCATTATTAATCAGCTATGTATGTATTATGAAAAAGGGAAGTCGTAAGTTTTTGTATACATTGGTTTCCATATAACATTAAGAATTCCGAAATCAAAGGGTCCAGTACTAAAATATTCAACAAAATCATAATTTTGCTAAAAATTATTAAACACTAAGGGGCTGCTTCACCATCCATTGATTAGTGTTAACTGACGGTTAAATGTGATGCCGTCTCTATTTTTTTTGTTCAAATAGACGGAGACGGCATCACATTTAACTCAATGGATGGTGAAACAGCCCCTAAACAAAGCCTCAGCACGAATTAAGGATACAATGATACATTCACCAATTCCAAAAAAAGACGATTTTTCAATGCTACTTTTTATCATATAATATAATTTATTTATCATTTAATCTTCCACAATGCCTCAGTCGTAACAAACAGCATTTTGTGAACAATTTTTGTTCATAACATTTTTAAGAATATATATTTTAAATTTAATTTAAAGTATTAAGAGACCTATAATCACAGTTCGGTACCAAAAGCACTATTATTGAGCAAATAAAATACTTAAAAGAAAATTTTGCTTTTTTTAAGGCTGGTAACAAAAAATGTCCACAAAACTGGCAAACCCGAGGGTAACGGTCTCCGTACAGTCGAGTCTCGTCTATAATCTATGCTTAATATACAGAACAAGCATCGGGAAGAATAACATTGGACAGGGTAACTATATGCAAAGTAATTGCAGACTTTATTCGCGGCTGTTGTTCTGGATAAGTCAAGTATTGCCAACATGAAAAAAGGGATAAGTATGGTCGACCAGGAATATTTTGCCAGCTCCTACTTGAGAAATAAAACAATATGGCTGATTGTCATATTGACTTGTGAATGAAAACGTTCTTTGATGTTTTGAGCGCTACAAATAGCATTAAACCTTAGGGTGGTAAACCAATTTCTTGGTCGACTATAGAGTTGTTACAGCCACAGATTAGAAAAAGAGGTTAGAAAAACCTAGTCGGCGGAGGGTTTACGTGACAGGCTAGATGGCGCTAGTATGTTGACAAAACATCAACTAATACGACCGAATGGAATACAGACGATTGGTGAATCGTATTTAAACTCTTCACCGCCAGTCATCCAGTCGTGACAGCCAATAGAATGCCTCACACGCCACGGCTATACATGACCAACATTCAACTCGAAATTAATCCTTCTGCAATTGAATTAAAAATCAAGTTGATTTGTCGCTGGTTTTTCTGTGGCATCATTTCGTTTATTGGCGGTAAATAGGTTAAGATACCAAAATCAAATTTATTGTAAAACTTGCCAGAACAACAGCGTACAAAACCGGCTCGAACACTACACTACAACAAACCAAAGTCCATCGCCTATATCCGACTGTCGGAAAGACGAAACTTTTTACAGTACAGCCCTTTTCAAAACGGGCGGTGGTGGGGCATATACGATGGCTGGTGGAAGTGGTAGTCGCGACGGAGGTAGCGGTTGGAAGGGTTCGAGTATAGGTTATAGCTGGTCGCGTAGTCTTGCCGACTGTGTAACATGTCGAGCTGGTCGAGACTGTGGTGGCGCTGGGGAAGAACTGGCCGCGGGTCCACTGGCAGCGTGCGCAAGCGACGGTTATTAAGCGATGACGGGTATATAGATATCATTTATAAATATTGTGAATCTGTTTAAAAAAAAATACCTCGTTGTTTCAAAGTCAAAGTCAAAATCTCTTTATTCAATTTAGGCTATGACAAGCACTTGTGAACGTCATAAAATCTACCACCGGTTTGGAAAAAACCTCTGTTGAGAAGAATCCGGCAAGAAAACGAGGTATTTTTTTTTAAACAGATTCACAATATTTATTTAACACAATTTTATTTTTAACACAGTAGGTTCACTATTTGAAGGGATCGCTAATGCGGATCGGAATTATTTCCAAATATCCCTGTCCAGTGATATAATCGTTGACTTTATAATAAGCCTTCCATATTTACGTCTTTTTGACAGTAGATTTAAATTTTGTATCAGTTTCTTTAGTAATATTTTTTGTAATTTTATTATAAAAACGTATGCAACTTCCCGGATTTCGGTTTCTTGCCGGATTCTTCTCAACAGAGGTTTTTTCCGAACCGGTGGTAGATTTTTTTTTGACGTTCATAAGTGCGTTATGGCCTAAATTGAATAAAGAGATTTTGACTTTGACTTTGACTGTGATATTTGGTAGACAGCCGACATTTTATTACTAGACTCTGAATTCTTGAAGCAATTAGATTCAAATAGGCTTGAGAAATTTTGCGAAAACGTTTATATGCTCGAGAGGTTAAAAAATGCATATTTTTAAAGTAATTCTGAGAAGCAAATCTACTCAAGATTTCGATCTTGGTCCAGAAGCCAATTGACTTTGGGGATACAATTTTTTTAGGTATATTATCTTGTTTGCCACATAATAATAAAAATGATAAAAAAAAATTAAAAAAAATGAATACTCTAAGAGGCTTTTTAGACTTTATAGAAAAGTACAGTTAAATATACTTTGCTAATCGTGTTAAACATCGCATGTTATGTATGTACAATCGAGTACAGAAGTATAGACATAACTAACCTTTCAAAAATATATGTACTACAGACTCTTATTCCGACTTTATAGTTATAAGGCCATGGTAACAATATTTTTGAGTGGTTCTAATATACATATTTTTGCACTTGACTGGTCCCCAACCACAGTCACGGGGCTATTTCGATTTCACTGGCCTCACTGTGTCTTACCAGGCGCTTTTGTACTTATATCGTTAACCGTTTTTGCATTCTACCCTCTTCTATTTAGATTAGCAAAATTATTGTTTTCTCAGCAAGTGATTTGTGTGAATCTTTTGAGAAATAAATGTGTTAAACCATAAAAGGCTCAGCCTAGTGCGAGTATCGCCGAATTTTGTTCAAATTATGTGTCTCCTTTGAATAATAAAGTTTTTTTTAATCAAATGTACCTCGATTGTGGTGGAAGCCAGCCGCCCATCCTGCGTAGTACGCTGCTTTCTGCTTCCCGTGTTCTTCCGCTACCTGCAACGTGAATACATCCGCGTTACGATCACAATTAGCATTATTAAGTAAATTTGCGTAACTTGGCACATAACCTTCCAGATGCCAGAGTATTTTTTACATAAAAGTAAAATTTGATATCTGCAGAGTTACAACCAATACAATCTAGGGCTCTTCAAGGCTAAAGTGAATTGGCTCTTACTCATGGGTGAATATTCGAGCGTTTCAACCGGTCGGTTAAAGGTTACCATCGTACGTTTATTAGCACAACGGAAGGAAAAGTTGCATAAAATTTGATACGCAAGATTTAGGATCGGTATTATATTTAATTTTGACAAAAAAATAACCACGAGCATTATCTTTCAATATTAATTGCCGAATGAATGAATGAATGACTGAATGACTGAATGAATGATTTATTTGTATAACATAGGTAAGTTACAGAGATTTTTAAGATTTAAACGGTAATGAAGAAAAAAAAGCCGCAAAAACGCTGAATATTTACCCTGAACCAGTGAGATACACCTTTGGCCTCATCTGCACTTATCATCAGGTGAGATAGGGTCAGGGTCATTTATACGTAAAAAAAAAGTTGATTTCGAATTACATAAAACCCTTTCTTGCAATTTTAACAGAGAAATAAATATGTTCAGTATTTCCTAGCTAATCTTAATTTATAACACTAAAGATGCAACAAAAGACTTAATATAACGTAAATAAGATCACCAAATTAACAAAAAAAAATCAAACCATATTTTACATTTCAAATAAAAGGAATCTATCTACAGCCGACCAGATGGCCTAGTGGTAAGAGACCCTGACTACGAAGCTTGAGGTCCCGGGTTCGATTCCCGTGTCGGGACAGATATTTGTATGATAAATACGAATGTTTGTTCTCGGGTCTTGGGTGTTTAATATGTATTCAAGTATGTATCTATCTATATAATTATATTTATTCGTTGCTTAGTACCCATAACACAAGCTTTGCTAAGCTTAATTTGGGACTAGGTCAATTGGTGTGAATTGTCCCGTGATATTTATTTATTTAATTACTTATTATCCCATCAAATTCCTTCATTCTTCAAGTTTTTGTTAACAAATATACCAGATAATTGTCACTTGTTAAAACAATAATTTATAGACACTTAACATTCGCAAGTATTCGTGTCTTCCGAATTTTTACGATGGGAACGGATAACTACATCCGTACGCCATGAGACGAATTTAAAATTTAATACAGAATCAAAATAAACACATAAAGAAGCGTCTACATTTCGCACCGTATCGCTGTGCAAACGCAGCCGGCTGCTGGAGCGTGGCGCACGTTTCACGTCCGCCGCAACAGGCTAGAACAACACACAATTTAGACCCCCCCGCCAATAAACACCTAAAAAAACCCCTAAAATTAGACACAAACTTCCCGGAAAACCCCCCGAATCTACACCAAAAATAAACAGTGAAGACCAGAGTGAGTACACAGACTTCCCCGCCAATAAACCCCCAAAAAAACCCCTAAAATTAGACACAAACTTCCCGGAAAACCCCCTGAATTTACACCCAAAAATAAGCAGTGAAGACCAGAGTGCGTACACAGGTATCCTCGTGAAACTCAGCGTAATATGTTATGTAACATCACTAACATTGTAAGTGAATTTGATGAACAATATTTCGCCAACCTTATAGTTACGTCACGAAAAAAACCCAACGTTTATAGGCTTCATACTTTCGGTTAGTATTAAATTTATTCGTTACATTCAAGGGTGCGGTGTTAAAAAAAGGCCAGGATTTTTTCAACGAACCCAATCTAGATATATTTTTAACAGACTAAATTTTATATATACTTATTATACATTTTAGAGAGATGGCCGCAAAACCTCTAATTCGAATCTTAGACTAAAACCTGTGTGTACGCACTTAAGTTCATAATGCAGTATGCGATCAATTTTAACCCTTACAACAAACGGTTTTTAGAGCAATTCATAGCTCATGCAAGTGTGAAGCCAGCCGATTGGTGCGCTACCGTTGGTGTTAGTTTAGTCGGTCGCCGGTAGATGGCGCTCACCTTTACGCTTAGTGGCTCAGTGCCGCCCTCTGGTATGACGTTGTTTAGCGCCGCTATTGCTTCTTGCGCCTCTTCCCGCTTGTCGAACCTAGAAAGAATATTTTAGAAATGTTTAATTAATATACCAGCGCTGTTACTTCGTATGTGTCCAGTAAAGTGTACTTCCTCATGCAAAAAAGTGTCAATTATGGGAAATTGATGAACTTGTAACTTTCGCGGTACAGTCAAGGGCAAAAATATGTATACTCTTTAGTACCTTGTCACTTTAACCACTGTGACAGTTCATATATGGCAGTTCAAATATGACGAAAATAGACAAGGTACTAAAGTGTATACATATTTTTGCCCTTCACTGTACAAGGGGCAGATCTGTTATTGTTTAATTTAAGAAGTACAGTCACCAGCACCAATATCTAACACAACGAAGCGTGCATAAATATCTGATACGACTCTATTTCTAGGGCCAGGGACGTGTTAGACATTTTTGCACGTTCCGCTGTGGCAGATATGAATGCCGGTAACTGTTCTTATTGCCAGTACGTTGTTAATAGATGGCGCTGTACTCAAACTACCACACGACCACCAGATGTCGCCACTCACCTAACGAACGCTACTCCTCTCGGCGTGCCGTTACTCTTGTCCCGCAAGATGTGTTTCTGCACGATACGACCGTACTTGCCGAATATCGTCTCGAGCTGGTCTTCCGTGATGGCTCGCGGCAGATTCGTCACGTATAGATTCGTCTCCTTTATCTCCTCGCCTGAAGGCCTGGCGTATGATACCTTGGAAAAAAAAAGTAAAAAGGTAAAGGAAAGAAAGCCGTGCTATCGTGTGGAAATAATTCCGATCCGCATTGGCGATGTCTGATTTCAAATAGCGTATCTACTGTGTTAGAAAAAAAATTACGTTAAACTAAATACCTAACATGAAACACTTCCACCTCTCCACTTCTTCCGTGGATGTCGTAAATTGCCGTAAGAGGCGACTGAGGGTATAGGTTAAGGTATACCGTAGGCGACAGGCTAGCAACCTGTCACTATTGTACCGTATTTGTCAAACTAAAAACCTAAAATTGCTAAAAGTGTCTCCGAAGCGGTAACGTTTCGTGTGTTCTGCCTCATTTGGTGGAAAAACTGCATGAACACGCATATTTTGCCTAAGCTATCGTAAGGTCGCAGGTGAGTAAGGGAATTCTTTTAGTTAATTTAAAGATATTTTGACTTTGAACATCTACGTTGATGATTGCATACCTTTAACCGCTTGTTCCGGAGCTGGTATCCGTTGAAAGTGTCGATGGCTCGCGCCGCGTCCTCCTCGCGAGTAAAGTTCACGAAACCAAACCCGTAACTGTAGCCAGTCTGGAAAATAAGGGTTTTTAATTCTTTCCATCTAATGTATTTTTTGTGTCTATCGAATATGTATAAATAAATGTTTCTCTCTCTCTCTCTCAAATACATGAAACATAATGACTAAAAGTCAATGGTAAAGAAAAGATTATTCTAGTGTCCTAAAAACATCTAATTATAGTCAGTCAGTTAGATCAGAAATAATAATAAAAAATTGTCAATTAAACAATGATGAAGATAATTTATTGAATCAGGCGTTACTTTGCGGAGGTCCATATCAAACTAAAGTATCCACGGACGGGTTGAAGCATTTTGGTTTTGGATACCATGGTAGGTATCGTCAGACTTTCAAGTGTATAATGCAAAACTGACCTATTCTGACACTATATACGGACAACGGGGTGAATCGACAAAATCTTTATCGAAGTCGCTTAAAAACCACAAACACAATTTACGTGACCACTACGGTATTTTTGGTATAAGAAACGTTTACAAATTCACAGAATCAAGACTTCTAGGATCTGATAAACAGCGTGTAACGTGCCGCACGCACTAAACAATCTCGATAACGACAAACCTAACATTGAAAAAGCACAAATCCACTGCAACATTTCAACTTCGGACTCTAAAAACTTGGGAGCCAAAGGTCCTTTGGATCTGCCATCGAAATGGAAATAGGCCGTTGCAAATCGTCACTAATTAAAAAAAAACTCGTACCTTAAAATCGATAATTTTTCTAAGTGAACTTTATAATCATTATGTTAAGGTTCAATTTTGTTGACACAATTGATTTTAGATACGAGATCTTTTCAAAGTAGTGACGATATTCACCCCTAAATGCCAGATTTAATGAATTTTGTGACTCAATTTTATAGCCAGAAGTCATTACACCCTTTTGTTTTAAATTCACGCTTCCTAATAGTTCCCTTTAGGGTACGATAAGCTTCGTATATTGTTACAAAATGGGTGTTACTGCCGTCAGGTTAGGGCTGAGTTTTAATGGGAAGGCATTTTTAAAAATAACCCAGTATTTGACTTTTAATCGGACCAATTGTCACGAACATCATTCTTCTAGCGTTTAATTGTTGCTTATTTTTGGAAGCCGTCGTTAAATTCAAATGTAGGTAAGTGATTTTATCAATCCAAGATAAAGGCAATTAAAGTTTCGCGTGACGTCACGCCGTGCGACACTTTTCGACACGGCTTAAAGTCACACGCGCTTCATCTTTGTATTTCTAAGTTTTTTTTTTATTGATAAAAGAAGAAAGAAATACGTGCCCTTTATTTTTAGACAATGTAAATTACGGACAAGGGGCTGTTTCACCACCCATTGATTAATTTTATTTGACTGATAAATGTCATGACGTCTGCGTCTATTCGAAGAAAACAAACAAAGACCGCATCACATTTATCCGTCAGATAAATTTATAATCCATACCATAACGGATAGTGAAACAGGGGGTAAATAGAATATTTTCTTTTTACCCACGTCCATTGCCTGTTGTTCCGTGTAGGTAACCAGGATTAGGCAACCAGTGATCTATGAAGATTTTTTTACCTCCCAGGCCACTGATTGCCGCCCCAAAATACTAGAACATACCTTAAAATCCTTCATGACCCGACAACTCTCTATAGGGCCTATAGTCATGAACATAGCGTAGAGGTCCTTCTCAGTCATGGTTTGGGGTAGGTAGTTGACGATGAGGTTCGTCCGACAGGAGTCGCCTGCCGCGGAGACGCCGCCGCCTTCAGACATGCTGCCCCAACAGCGGGGCAACCCGCCGTAACGTCCTCGGTACTGTTGCTGGATTTGCTGGGAACAGGGCAGGAGATCTAGATGAAGCTCTATTAGCTATCAGGTAGAAGCTCGCAACCGGCGACCGCGACCCACGACCGCGACCAGGTCGCACGACCCACTGCTTATGAACTTATCGCGCGACGCGGTCGTTAGCATCATTCAGTGCTTTATACTATTCATAGCAAGCGGTAGTCATGCGACCGGAAGCCTTATTGTTGTACGCACTTTAAATCACGATAGTTTTCACTGCTTCTTTCTATTACACGGTATAAAACGAAGGCAGAAAGAGATAGTGAATGCGATCATGAACGTAAGCGCGTTAGACATCGCAGTCGTACGTCGTTGACGCCGGTCGCGGTTGCTAACATTTGAACGCTACTTTTACAGTCGAAGACATACTAAATGAACAGCAGGAAATGGATTCTGTAAATCATTACCAATTCCTCCCAATGATCAGTTTTTTTTTTTTTACTGTTCCGTCAGACACATGTAAAAAATTAATTACACATCAGTATGAAGACCGGCCGTCACACAAGTCACATAACGACAAAGCACGGTAAACGTTATATACGTTATATTGCTAGAAGTATTTGTGTGACATTAATTCGCTTACTACGGACGTTAGAACACGGCTTTCAACGGTGTACAAAAGCATTATGAATACGTGAGTGCAGACAACAGTTGCGTCTGTGCCGGGACGGTTGCGGTCGTAGTATCGTACGGTGTCGTATGCAAGAGCAATGAAAATCGTCGTATGTCTTCGATTGTAAAGGCTTTGCCGCGCGCGACGTCAAGAATATTGCAAATTTTTTATCTGTTTTACCACAAAAATTACAAAGTAAGAATGTAAAAACAAGCTTGTATCTTAACTAAAGCAAGAGGTTCCTATAATACAAGTACAAATTCTTCTCCTAAGCGAATTCTACGCAACTCGACAAATGAAAATACACCAACATTTATCGTCGCTACCTTACATGATACATGGGCCGCGTCCAAAACTATGCGCAGTAAAAAAAACTTAAATGCACTAAGTCATAAAACAAGCAGTTGAAAACTGTTCGTAAGCTCTAGTTTTTAAAGTCGCAGTAGTACTTGGCTAGAATCTCTTTTGACCTAAATACAAACTGTCCGCACCAATAAATTCAGTTTTTAATATAATACTATGTCAAGGTTGCTGAAATGCCTTTGAGCCTCGGATTAAGTTACTATATCGCATTTTACATTTATGATGTACAGTCTACACCGTATTTTTCTTGATTTCCGTTAACTATGACTTAGTTTATAATACAATACAGTAACTCTTTATTGAGAATTATTATTCGTTGATTGTACACCAGAAATAGTAATCACTTAGGTAATAGAAATAGAAACTACCTGGCAATAAAATGTTTGGTCAAATCGACAAAAAAAATCGTACCTAATATGACTTCACATTTAATGTTAAATGTCAAGTTAAAAATTCACAATATTTCTTACTTTCATATGAAAGGGGGGATTCGATCAATAGGGTCACCTGATGGAAGCAATCTCCGCCGCGCAGGGAAACCGATAACATAAGTTGAATTACGGATGCGTTGCCGGCCCTTTGATAAAAGGCTAGGCTAGTTATAATTTTTTTTTTGAAAATTTTGTCGAGTGACATTGACTGAATTATATCGATTCCGTTTTGTCATTTTTTTTTTAATGGCGAAGCCAAAGGGTATACGGGCCAACCAACTATTTTACCGACACTTTGGGCTAGAGCATCAATACCGGTATTCGATAATATCGAAAAACCGGAATATCGGACCAAAATTCCGATATTAGCACAACCGATATTGAAATCGTATAATACCGGTATTTCGATATTATCGATATTAAACTCTAAATAATATTTATTTAGTTTTTTAATAGAGTATTACATTCTCAACGCTCTCAAAAGTCACAAATTAATTACATATTTTATTTATAAATTAAATTAGAATCTACTATTTATAAAGATTACTAACGATACCTATGACAAAACCACGTGTCATCACGTACCGTGTCTTATAACTGCACCTGGCCATAGTAAATGCATGGGATTCATTAGGACTACTGACAAGGGTCGGGTGGCGTCCCGTTTTAGTACCTAGTGTGTTTCTATCTATCTACCTTGAACCCGTGACTTTAACCAGGTCATCCGTCCATCTCGTTGGTGGACGACCTATGCTGCGCTTGCCGATCCGCAGTCTACATCGAGACTCTTTCAACCCCAACAGACAGTTGTTCTCCGTACTACCTATACGTCCTCCATTGCCACTTCAAAGAGCTAATTCGCTTGGCTACGTCGGCAGGCCCCTCTTCCCCACTGGGCACACTGGGCACGTGCCCAGGGCCCTGCGATGGATTGGGCCCCCCTAGTCTCTACTCTCGCCTGAAAATCAGGCTTACCGAATGCAGCATGTTGTGCCCAGGGTCTCTAATAGGTGATAGAGGGCCCTGCACTCAGTATAGTGCACTGTATGTCGGTGACTCTTGTTCTTCTACGCGTCTTCGCATTTCTGATTCGATCCCGTAGAGAAACCCCAAGCTACCTCTTTCCATAGCTCTCTGAGCAACCCTGAGCCTATTTAATTATATGGCCTACTTATAGTAAAGCACCACGTCTCGGATCCTTATGTCATCACTGGTAAAACACATTGGTTAAAGACTTATTTGTGTTAAGGTACTGAGGAATTTTGGACGAAAAGTCATCGCCGTGTTTCCCAAACGCTTCGAGTTGGATTTGACGATTATCCTCCTTGTCGAAGTTGGACCTACCTAACTGCATTCTGTTCCAGGTATACATACGCGTCAATAACGTCAAAAACCGAATTCTCAACCAAAACAGTGGTAGAAACCGCATGGACAGTCGACATGACCTTTGTCTTGTACATGTTTCTTTTGAGCCCTAGGTACCCGTTGGGAGACTCGATTGAGGCCTTCGAGCATTGTGCCTTTAACACGAATAAAGGTGTAAGACATATTTAAAATAATCTTAGTTACATAAGATTGTCGGTATAGGAAAGTTTTGTTCCGGGAAAATCATTTATTTTACTTGAATAATACGAATATCGAAAAAATATCGAAAAACCGGAAAACCGGTATTAAAATTTTCGGTATCGAAAAAATACCGGTATTGGAAAAAAGGTCCGATATTAGATGCTCTACTTTGGGCGTCTCCTGCATTACCAAAATTGTCTCTGGCGTTACCAAAAAATCGTACTTCCAACAAGATATTTCCCGGTTTAATAGGTTGAACTTACGTAGGATGGCATGTATTCATGTACACCATCTATTAAATTACAGAAAAACAAAAAAAATCTGCAATTGTTTGAAAAAGTCGCGGACAGATTAGTGTCGGTAAAAATGTTGATTGTTTGACACGTATCGATTCTGTTTTTGTTTTTTTGTTTTTTTAATAAAGGTTATAAACGTTATAAGACAGTCTCGAGTCTACAGCTCACACAGCCACTAACTTAATAATATTTACGTACGTAACTAGGTTAAACTGCCGGTGAAATTATACCCAAAAACGACTGCAAACACAATTAGTCCCGCGTAAACTGACACCCGAAAAAACATAAGTTGCGGCGGCCGCAGTCACGAGTTATGACAATTGGACAAGCGCAATACGACTGTTTATGGAAACAGCAGCCCGAGAATAACCCGGGAACCGATTTTCACAAGCTTACTAATAATCCATACTAATACATACTAATATTATAAATGCGAAAGTGTGTTCATATGTTTGTGTGTTTGTCCGTCTTTCACGCCGTAACGGTGCGACGGATCGACGTGATTTTTGGCATAAGACAATTTATGGGCCCGAGAGTGACATAGGCTACTGTTTATCCATTATGAAAAATGCATAGTTCCCGAGGGGACCGCGCGCGATAACCGAATTACACGCGGGCGGAACCGCGGGCAAAGGCTAGTATATAATATTTTAAATGCGAAAGTGTGTGTGTGTGTTTGTCCGTCTTTCACGCCGTAACGGAGCGACGGATCGACGTGATTTTTGGCATAGAGATAGTTTATGGGCCCAAGAGTGACATAGGTTACTTTTATTTCGGAAAAATGCACACCACGCGGGCGGAGCCGCAGGAAAGAGTTAGTATTTTATTTATATCTTATAACACAAGCTTGGCTAAGCTTACTTTGGGACTAAGTAAATTGGTGTGAATTGTTCCGTGATATTTATTTATTTTATATACTCAGCGGCACCAAATTGGGCCCACTCTACATACAAAATTACATATTACTGTATACATTATGTAGTTATGGATGTTCTCACAGGATCAGGATGAAATAGACACCTATTTTATTTTCCGTAAATACCTCAATCTCGATGTTATTGAGATCCGACTCGATCTCGATATTCTGTAGAGCAATACAAGAACCAAAGACACCCATCGCGATGGCACTTGTATCGGCACAGAGCTATACCACAGAATATACAATAGTACTAACGTACAGAATGGCCACGCTCCGCCCCGTACCGATTCGAGTTAATCCACCCCTCAAGCGCAGATTGCAGGAAAACCGCAGGAAAGCAGTCGGGTGCACAAAGCGATGTATGTTGGCCGCACGGCATTAAGTTCGGGAGCAAATATTTTTCGAAATGGTAACGGTACCCTACCTACTTCTTTTTGTAAAAAAATAACGATTTCTGAAATTATCGCGATTAATAGATGAAATAACTATCTACCGACCGAATAATTTGTTTAGCTTGTAGTTTGTAGTCTTATATCTATTGTAATTGAAAACAATAATGCCTAAATACACAGACAGACACATTTTAAGTAAGTTTAAATAAATAGGTAAGATTAACGATTACATTTATTTGCACTATCTACGCCATACCTACAGTACCTTAAATGTCATTGATAGCATTTATTAGGGTTTTTCGTTAGTCAGCCCTGTGTATCTTACGCACTACGCACACATTAACGCGTGTACAGACGTCGTCGTGCCTATGTAGATTCAAGAACGCGTATTTTGTACGGCGTGGCTGCCGTGTGTCTACACTAGCATACCTTCGTCAAAAATTCATGAAATGCCGCTTTTTCATCGGCAAAATATGTGGTTAATTTTAAATGTAACTCCAGCCTAACTTCTGCGAAACTTGAGGTAACGGAATTCCAACTTAAATATGCTTAACAAAATACGGGCAAGACTTTTTAATTAAAATCCTCGCTTTAATTAGTATAACGACAGTAATGACTCTTGTAATAGATCTTTTCCTAATAAAATATTTTTCTTAAGTCAATTAAACAAAAAAAAATATGAAAATAATGTTGCGCGTGACGTCACACCGTGTGACACTTTTTAGCACGGCGACTGTGGCAATCGTAGCTATCAAACGGAAGGACCAAAGTTTTTACATGAAAGAGTTTCCTCTCGTAGATTTTAAGCTATGTTTCACTAGAACCGGTTTAGCTTATTTTGAGATATTGAATTTTGAAATACCAATGGCGGGAGTTAATCAACTTTTATAAATTGGTCAGATTATATAATAATAATACGTTTATTTCGGAGTTCTATTAAACTACCCTTTTACCCGCGACTTCGTCCGCGTAGAAATCGGTTTTTACTATCCCGCGGGGACTATGGCATGTTCCGGGCTTCCGGGATAAAAACTATCCAATGTCCTTCCCAGGGACGCAAACTATCTGTATACCGTATCTGTAAATCGGTTCAACGGTTTAGACGTGATGAAATAACAAACAGACTTACAAACTTTCGCATTTATAATACTTGCAATTACGGGGGTTTATCCCTCACCCTCAAAACACCCTTCTGTCATATCAAAAAGTCGGTACATTCGTTTAAAACGATGTCACAGACATTAAAATGTCTCACCATGGTGTCAAACTTATTTCTAACGCCCCTCTTTTTTAGCGTCGGGGGTTAAAAAATAAATTAACCCATCGGCAACATGACATCTGCGACGGAAAGCGTTTCGGAATCGACTCAACATATTTAGAGCGGTTGTCAAACAGCCAATCCCATCGCGACGCGGGCCCAAAGTTCACGATGGGAAAATAGGTCATGACCGTGACCCAGCGGGCGTTCAATCGACGGATTAAACGCGCACGTTTGTTCCGCTTTGTTCTTATACTTATAAGGGTAAGGTGTATTTTTTATTCGACTGGATGGCAAACGAGCAAGTAGTCTCTTGTTGGTAAGAGATCACCACCGCCCGTAAACATCGGCAACACCAGGGGTATTGGATGCGTTGCAACCTAGAGGCATAAGATGGGATACCTCAATTGCCAGTAATTTCACTGGCTGTCTTACTCTCCACGCCGAAACAACAGTGCAAGCACTAGTGCTTCACGGCAGGATTAGCGAGCAAGGTGGTAGCAATCCGGGCGACCTTGCAAAAGGTCCTACCACCTGCAAAGTGTCTGCTGTAATTTGGAGAAATATACGGATGCCTTTATCCTACAAGCCGTGGTAGATTAGAGGTTTGACGTGTGGCCTCTGAACCCTTCGTATGCGGGAACTATAACTAAGTACTGCATTCTAATCTCATCTGTTTTAATAAGCACAAGTTTTGCTGATTTTAATAAAAATATAAAAGATAGCCTTAAATTTGACGCGAATGCGCGTTTAAGCATCCCACAGGTTAAACTGAGGACCGAGGGCGTGCAAAACCGGTTTTCCGGTTTCGGTGAAAACCGGGAAACCGGACAATATTCATCGATTTTTCAAAACCGGTTTTGAAACACAAAACCGGAGTTACCTCCGGTTTTTCTGTTATTGATTGACGTACCTACATTTTGATTTAAATCAACTTTTTTCGAATGCAAAGCAAAACCCTATCCATCCATACTAATAATATAAATGCGAAAGTGTGTTTGTATGTTTGTGTCTGTCACACCGTAACGGAGCGACGGATCGACGTGATTTTTGGCACAGAGATAGTTTATGGGCCCGAGAGTGACATAGGCTACTTTTTATCCCGGAAAAATGCACAGTTCCCGAGGAAACAGCGCGTGATAACCGAATACTACGCGGACGGAGCCGCGGGCAAAAGCTAGTAGTACTATAAGTGCTACCAATGACATTTACTACCAATGGCTTCTAAGCCATACCATATATAAGTTCATTTAAATGAAATAATTACCTACCGAATAATTTGTTTAAGTTTGTAGCCGTATAGTATATTTATTGTAATTGAAAATAATAATGCTTAAAATGCGCAAACAGACACATTTTAAGTAGGTTTAAATAAATGGAGGATATTCTGGCAGAACCGGATAAGACAGTGGTTTATTTTTTATACGGTTTTGCTAGATAAATAAAGCAGAAAACAACTGTAACTATTACTATTGTGACTTTTAAAAAAATTGCACTTATTCTGTTTTGCCAGAATACCCTCGAAATAGGTAAGATTAACAATAGATATACGGATACAAACTTAAACGAATTATTCGGTAGGTAGTTATTTCATGTATTAATCGCGTTAATTTGAGATTAAAGTAATAAAGTAATTGAAAATAATAATTATTAATAATGCTCAACATAACTGATTATTTTTTTAAATGCAGTTCGTAATGTTCTGATTACATTGCGGGGCTTCCTGATACAAGTATAATATTTACTTAATAGGAAGCCCCAACCCTTAATTTTGTAAGAATGTTTTTCATAAAATAAATATTTTTTCATTTTTTCAATATTGTAATTATAATAATTAATTTTTATTTTTATTGTGGGTTCTTCTATTCTACCATTACTACCGTAATAAAAAAATATTTAAAAATATTGCCAAAACCGGGGAAAAAACCGGTTTCCGGTTTTGGACTCTCAAAACCGCAATTGAAAACCGATTTTGACAACTGTCCGGTTTTGCACGCCCTAGGACCGTGTGACCGTGTGCTCAAACCGCGAGCTCGCACCTGATTTTCAGAATTCACTCATTTCATTTCAAAGCTTTGCCGTTAGTGCGTGAATGGTGTGTGCTGTGTGTGAAGTTGCCAATCCGCACTGGCCCGCGTGGGAATTATGGCTAAAATCTGAAGATGACATATACCTACCGTATTACCTAGAGATCTATACAATCTAACACCTGACGCAATCTCGTGGCTTGGGACCCTGAATGTGGATTTATAGCTAGTTTGTAATTTCTTTCTTTACTGTTAATGTTTAATGTTTTACGCCATACGATTAAATAAATAAATTACAATATCAAAAGGAAGATTAGAATGCCTCGTCTTTGTCTGGTACAATACTTACAATACAAACCCAATGATTTTTTTTTTTTCATATTGACGGGTTACAGACAACTGAATAATCTCTCAATATTTTACTGCCTCACATTTAGATGGTTTCTCCGTAAACGATGAATAGGGTTGCCGCAAACAAAACCATACCCGGCGCGTTGCACATGACAAAAGCTACGATGTGCTACGATAGTCGACACATTTAACTGCAGTTATTTAAGATGTCGAGTCGCCACGCCGCTGGATTATTGGAGACATAAATAATAATAAAGTCTCATTTATTTCCTTAATCATAATTCAGACAACAATAATTTAACAATAATTTCATAACAATTTCATATTATTCTTATTGCAATTTTTTATTTTTATTTTATAATGTTAAAATAAGATCCTCATGTACATACATACAATTTATGGTGAATAAATAAATAAACAAATAATAATAATTTGATGTCATGCATCACTAATATTTGTATCATTGAATTTTATTTTAACTAAAAATGTTCAATTTTTATTATTATTAAGAGAGGTCTACGAGTAAATGCCTCGTCCATGCCCATCCATTTAACTCTACTTGCATTGATTTGGAAACTGAACCTTATTAATTTCAAGATTCGTCACAATTTCCATTGTAATTATTGAAAATACGACTAGCTTTAAAAATATTCTTTGTCAGGTATGTTATGTATTCGATAGCTGCTTTAGATTCTATGTTAGTATGCCCCAATAAATGGGGCCTTATTAAGGGTTATAATTATGTCTTTAAAACTTTCGCCATTTTCACTCTTAGTTGTGTGAAAATTAGATGACAATGGGGTTAGTTAGCCACAAAACTTCGTGGCAAAACGAAAACGAGACATATTTTCGTCAAATATGCTAGTAATTAGAACAGTATTGCAGGCGTACGCCGAAAATCAACCGTGTAATTTCGGCAGTGTACGCCAAAACGTGTCAATTTTTTTGACAAATGTGCTAGTAATTAAATAAGTATTTAGAACAGAAAATCGGTCGCGAAATTTCGCCAAAGTGTGGTGTCATTAGTCAGGGGGTACGCCGAAAATCGGCAATATAGGTATGCTAAGATGACTCAGGCATGGGTTGTCTTGTCAGACTGTCCCACATGAATCAGCGCCATGGCGCCCCGACCAAGGCATCGCCGCCTGGCGGGCTTCCAATGTAAATGGGACTCGCGGAGAGCTTTACTTGCCGGGTTCATTAATAATGGATTAGTTGGGCATGTCGTCTGTATGCCCAAAAAATTTAGTCTTTGATGGCGCAAAAAGATACGGGATACGGTTTCTAATTTGGTCGAAAAAGTCATTTTCATCCCACTTAAATTACCTTTTCGTTTGGGGGAGGCCTATGTCCAGCAGAGGATGTCCTAAGGCTGATATGCTGATGATTTTTAAGGAGAATGGTATTCTGTACTTCAAGTTACAGAGACAGTGGTGAGAGAATGAGACGATCGCGATTGGGCGTTCATAAATTAAATGTAGTTTTGATAGCGCAAAAAGGAACGGGTGATTCGGTTTCTGATTTACAACGGCTCGCATGGGTAGACTTATACACGTATTTGTTCTCAAAATATATTCTTTCTATTCCACTAGATTAATACGATTTTTTACCTATTAATTACCTTTAAGCTGCGTTTCCACCAGAGATAAGCGAGGATGTGTTGCGAGGAATGTGTTTATCATCATGAATCAATAGAAACGCTTCATTTACCTTACCTCGCACTTGCACAGCACATCTACGGTGGAAACACAGCCTTAACGATAATCAATTGATCAGTAAGATATTCTATACTCAACAACATTACGAGAGTTGCGAGCAACCGATGTAAGTGGCAAGTTGTCGTTCATTGCTGCTGAGGAAGTAATATCTAGATTAATATCTGCCACAGCGGAGCGTGCAAAAAAATATCTGACACGTCTCTGGCCCTAGAAATAGAGTCTTATCAAATATTTATGCACGCTTGTTGTGTCAGATATTGGTGCTAGTGACTCTACCCTCCTGAGACCTGACATTTTTTTACAAACTTAAAACCTAGACGTTAGACCTGATGAAGTACCAGGAGAAGCTAACCAGCCACGTCAATAAGCTTCCCCAAACTCTGAGCGGAACTAGAGGACTCCAACATACCCGATTAAAGAGACATGAATACCTAATCTTATTAAAAGATTTCAGCAATAAGTCAGAAAGAGAGTCGCTGGAAATAATTTTTTCAACAGTCTATGGCTCTCTTTGATAACATTTTAACTGATGCATCTATCAAATAAGAAAGTGACTTATTGTTCCTTGAACAGATTGCCGTGTAGCAGAATCATCAAAAAAAAAATACACATGTTCTTGTGTGCCTGACTTTAACTCTACGTGACACTACACTACATATACAAGGAATGACTGAAGTTTAACTCAAGTACTTATTACATTTACTATCTTTTGCCCGCGGCTCCGCCCGCATGTTATTCGGTTATAGCGCGCTGTTCCCTCGGGAACTGTGCATTTTTCGGGATAAAAAGTAGCCTATGTCACTCTCGGAGCCATAAACTATCTCTATGCCAAAAATCACGTCGATCCGTTACGGCGTGAAAGACAGACAAACATACAAACACACTTTCGCATTTATAATATTAGTATGGATTCAGAAGCAGACCAAAGCGTGGGCGGTGCGCAATGACCTCGCGTCATAGAGCCAAGAAACCCTACGCCTTCCTTACATAAAAGCGAACTGCCATCAAACCGGCCTCTGGGGCCCTAGGACGAAAAAATGTCTTATCCATATACGAATATCGACACTAATTTTAACAAATCTCGTATCTCAAAATAGACAATTTTTCCGAGTGAACTTTATGAACATTACGTCAAAGTTCAATTTTGTTGCCATCTTGATTTTAGATACAATAGTTTTTCAAAGTAGTTACGATATGGGATACTTAAATAGATTTTACACGCATTGCACGTGTGAATTAGTTCTTACATTTTTAAGTTGTTCGTCGCATTATAAAGTAGATAAACCTCCATAAGTTCGAACCATAGTACAATATCTGACACAACAGGGCGTGCGTAAATGTCAGATACGACTCTGTTTCCTAGGGCCGCTAGGACGTGTCAGATATTTTTGCGCGCTCCGTTGTGGCAGATATTAATGCAGGTGACTGTACCATTTTTTCTCAGTAAGCCATAAAAATACCTACTCAAGGGTCACTGGAGGGATCATTTGTGAAAGGGATTCAAAATCAAAAGTATCTTTTGCAAATAGGACATAAAGGGCTGCGAGTATGAGCCTACCAGTGTGCAGTGGGTGTAAGGTAGTGGGTGGGTGCGAGTAGAGTCTACCAGGGCTTGAGGAAAAACCATCATCGCCAAGAAAAATGCGCCTCAAGAAACGTGAAGAAAAGTATTTTTTTCTAAACTTGTTAGTACCTTCTGGGCTTTGTAGCTTAACCCGTATGACACCTCGCGTACCACAATGGCACGTAACTATTCGTGATTTGTCAATTTTTGTTGCTAATTTCAATCAAATTCTACCACCGACGCACATATGCGTTTTCGGAACTTCGCCCAGTGCCGCTGTCATAATTATTGATACATTTTGAACTCACATGTGCGTCGCTGGCACCTGTGGAAGTCAGGTGGCAGTGAATGCGTTAACTTATCCAAACTAGCCAATAAAAGTCGTTGGCGGCCATTGGCCAGTTAAAGCTTTTCAACTAGATTTTTATGAAAGAGAGACGCCAAAAAGGGACTTACGTCCCGTGCTAAGTGTTATTCCCAGCATATATACCAGAATGTACCTTACCTACCTATATAATGAGGCGTGTATAAATATCTGATACACGTCTATTTGTAAGGCCGGAAAGACCTGTCAGATATTTTTGCAGGCTCCACTGTGGCAGATATTAATGCTGGTGACTGTACGTATAACCGGTGTAAACCAAACTTACGCGAAAATTGTTTCTTTAATTTGCTTTAAAAAGAGAAGTTAAAAAGATTTAGCTAGCGTTGAAGAGGTGTTTTTACTTACCTAGTTTATTTGCCTTCACAGGCAGATTTCTCCAAAACTATCACTTTAAACGCCGCTACTAAATACAATAATGAATCAATTATGAGGAATGCGAGAGAAAATTCAAACTAATATAACGTGAATAAATTAAAACATGAAAAAACCTGTTCATCACAGAAACAAAGAACAAAAACTGTAGGAGCGACCAACTAGATACAGGTTGATGACCTTGTAGATTTTTCGAAAATTCTAAATACGATTGTTGATCGAAGCGGGTGATTGGTTTAGGTTTAATTCGAACTAACAATAATAAAAAAAGTTATTAAAAATTGGGCAGACTTCGAAACATTTAAGTCCAGTTTAGACCTTCAAAATGCATTAAGGTGGGGTCACATGCAGTCGCTCGACGCTCGTGTCCAACGTCAAATTTGGTCACGGGACATCCATACTAATATTATAAATGCGAAAGAGTGTTTGTATGTTGGTCCATCTTTCACGCCTTAACGGAGAGACGGTTTGACGTGATTTTTGGCATAGACATAGTTTATGGGCCCGAGAGTGACATAGGCTACTTTTTATCACGGAAAAATGCACAGTTCCCGAGGGAACAGCGAGCGATAACCGAATACCACGCAGGCGGAGCCGCGGGCAAAAGCTAGTTTAGCAATAAAGCTGGAAATGTTGAGCTTTATCGCTAAAAATCGCTCTTCAATTTCGGCAGAAACAGTGTCATTTCTTTTTCCATTCACTCCGATTTCTTTTATTTGTACCACTGCCACAACTGCTACTAAATGAAATTTAGAAATCAGCTACCAAGACCAAGACCATTCCTGCAAGAAGCCATCTTGTCGCTTGACGCGACGACTTGACGCTTCTTTTTTTGAGTCGCGGGAAATTCAAAATCACCTTCAAAATGGGGTCACGTGAGCCAGATTTATAGCTGCAAACGAGCGACTAGCGACTGCATGTGGGGGCACCCTTTACATTGTGGCGTTCGATTGACCGCCACAAACACGTTGGCTAGCCCCGCTTTATGCTTGACTTTGGTTGAACCATGATTGCTAGGCCACTATGAAACTATCATCATCATCATGTCAGCCGAAAGACGTCCACTGCTAGACATAGGCCTCCCCCAAGGCTCTCCACTCAGACCGGTCTTGTGGTTTTCGCATCCACCGCGATCCCGCGATCTTAGCCAGGTCGTCGCTCCATCTTGTTGGAGGCCTACCGACAGCTCGTCTCCCGGTCCGCGAAAGTATCTCGCGCACCGCGCGCGCGGGTCGCGGTCTATGCAACTATATCATAAGTAAAACATTGGCCTTGCATACACACAATATGACAAGTCTGGCACATCAAGTAGGACCCTGCCTGATTGAAGTAGGTACCTCTGCATCTTTATGTATAAGGGACACCACTGTTAATTTGCATAACTACTAAGTATGAGAAATTATGTTTGCATCTATAATAGAGAAATATGGTAAGCACTCATTAATTACATATTAATAATTATTATTCATAAATAGACATTTTTTCTACTAATCCTGCTAGGCAACTACTTATCTAACTGGAACTTTAAGGGGCTGTTTCACCATCCATTGATTAGTGTTAACTGATAGTTAAATATGATGCCGTCTCTGTCTATTCGAACAAAACAAATAGAGATGGCATCACAGTTAACCGTCAGTTAACACTAATCAACGGATGGTAAAATAGTCCCTAAATGTACCTAGTTACATTAAATAAGTCTAAATATGGATGAAATTGTTAATCTATGTTTAATGTAATATCTAATAAAAAAATTGTAAGTCTAACCCCCCGTTTCACCATCCATTGATAAAATTTATTTGAGGGATAAATGGGATGCCGTCTCTTTTTGTTTTGTTCGAATAGACTGAGACGGCATCACATTTATCCGTCAAATAAAATTTATTAATGAGTGGTGAAACAAAGCCTTAAAATGTTACCTATTGGTCTGTAAAATTTAAAACAATTTCAATGAAACAAGCTTCAAAACATAATCAAAGATCATATAACTAGTAGTATAAAGCTTGGAAGCTATATGTGTAAACATACGTTGGACTCAAATCCTTGACCATAGCCTTTGGGCCGGTGTCGGGACCGTGGCAATGTCACTCCGTAAGAATCATGAAGGCGCAGCTGACAGGAACAATGTACAGTGTCAGTGTATTCGCTCAAAATTTATCACACAATAACGTATTTTTGATTTTATTCCGTCCCTATAGGGTTGCCAACTATTTCTTAAGTAATGTAGTATTTTGCAACTAAAAGTTTAAAAATAAAGTACAATAAAAGAAAATAATAGTTCTCTGACGAAATATATTTTCAAAAATACAAACTGAAATATAGATGCACAGAAAAACCAGAAAAATAAGACCAGCGCTGGGACTCAAACCCAGGCCTCGTTCCGTGCCATTTTCTTATATTGCTGGTTTTTCTGTGCATCTATATTTCAGTATGTATTTTCAATATAGGTTTTACGGAATGACCGTAAAAGTAACAAAAATTTGGAATTGAATAAAAAAATACAAAAAAGATTCCAAAAAAAAACCAATCTTGAAATATATTTTAAATAGAGTAGAGATAGTTAGTTTTTAATACAAACTAATACTAGTACAGCAAAAGCTGTACTGAGAAGCAGCACACACCTTTGGCCTCATTTTCATCAGGTAAAATAGGAGTCAATCACAAGTAAATTTTATGTAAAAAAAAAACTATGGTTGGCAACCCTATACAATGATGGCACAGTTGACAAAATTGATAGAAGTAAAGTGGTACACTCATACCCAGAGGGATTTCACATTAAAAACGAAGTAAGCTAATTCATTAAATAAAAATTTAGACAAATTTCTCAGTCACCTATCACATTAAAAAATAGACCCAGATAACTAGATTTAGACCCACTTGCAGGTAAAAATATATCTAGATTTAGATGTTAAGCCTGTCTTAAGCTTGACAGTTCCATACATTTTGACACTACTAAACTAAGCTTAACACTAACTCGAGATTTATGTGTTTCCTGCAAGTGGCCATTAGGCCAAATCCACACTAGAGCTTATAAAGTTTTGTGTAAATACCCGTCATTGACACAAAAAAACCTGTGCCTGATAATAAATACATGCATAATGCATATCTATTTGTATTATTTGATTAATAGAAATAGAAACAGCTCAGGTAAGAATTAGGCCTTACTATCAGATCTACATATAAAACTCTAGAAAAAACAATTACTCACATTCTCCAAAGAGTTGAAGCTCCTGTCCCAACTACTCACTGGTGTCCCTCCAAACAGGTACCCGGGATATCGTTCACTCATGACACTTATGTACACTCACCGGTTCTAAACTCTAGTTAAATATTGAGCAATTAAAATTAACACTTCATTGCAATCTTAGATACATAGTTATTCAACTTATAATATTTAATAGTGTAGACTACCTGAAATGAAACAAAAGTTAACGATAAAACAAACTGATTCTTTATTAAACACCACATAGAACAGCTAAATAGAAATAATAAATACAAAGTAAGCAAACCTGACAAAAAGTGGGGGCACTTTTTCACTTCAAAGTTCAATATCTCAAAAATGGCTAAACCTATTTTGATGAAACATGTCTAAGAACCATCGCTAGAAAACCTGCTTTCAAATAAAAAGGGTGGTTTTCAATATGGATAATACCTATCTTGCATTAATGTCTTTTCATTATAGCAACAAAGATATCAAAGTTAGCATATGTAAAAACTATTCTTCCTGAAAGAAGGCTTCAAATCTTTAATTGTGTAAGCATTTGTCCTCAATTATAAAAATAAAATGATCTATACTCTGTTTAATTTAAGGTTTGAATTAACGTTCAAATTGTTTGTAACACACGGTGCTCGGTATTTTGAACACAAATGGATTAAAAATACTTACAACATGTACATTTATTAGGAGTATCAGTTAAAGTAGTCCAGACAAAGGTACTTTCTCTCAACAATCCGATTTCCCCTAAAGTTACGTTTTTATCATAGAAGTTAATACAATTTTAAATAGTTTCATTGTTTCATTTACCATTAAGTTTCAAATGTTAAAATAAATTAAGTATTGTATTCTTCACTGGACATTTCTCTATAATGGTGTCCCCCATGCTATACTTACTGTGCAACATATTTTCATGTACAAATCTTACAACAATGTTTTTACATATAAAGAAATACAAAAACTTTGTATGGGTGAACAATTTTATTAGCATTGGCGTATCTACGTTTATTTTCCAGGGGGGGGGGGGGGGGGGGGGCGGGCAGGCCTGGATTTTTGTGTAAACTGCCATAGTAATACCATAGTATAATTTTTGTGTATAGTGCCACTGACATAGACTTAGATTTGCTGTGCATCAAAAAAGGATTATAACCAAAAAAAATTATTTTATGTGTAAAAGGAGAAAGATGATGCCTTTACCCAACTGTGTGACACTGTATAGGCTATTAAAAAAAACATCTAATTTGCATAATAATAATAATAAACCATTCACTTCAGGCAACAGGGCCCATACATACGGCACATAAAGTGATGCAAGCAAATGTAAAATAAAGGTTAACAATAAAACCTCCCTGAATACCTTTAAATATTAAAATTTGAACTTGAGTGGGGAACCTTATTAGTACATACTCATAATACCTAATTAATGTTTGTACTTATTATTGTAAGACTGAAAAAAAAATAGAATGCTGTTAAAAGATCAGCGTTTTTGTTTTGTTTAACTAAAATTTAGTCCAAATACACACACAACTCCTTATGAATGTTCTTTACGTTAGTTATAAAACTTAAAGATTTACTTGACAGTTTCTAATCTAATAAAAGAATGATTACCTATTTTATGTTTACTGAGACATTTATTTATTTGATGGCATTCACACAAGTACGTGAGCAGAATTAAATAATTGCATATCTTGTATACTTATCGAAAAATACTATAAAATTCAAGACATGGGGGGGATGCCTTTGCCCACCAGTGGGACACCTCTATAGGCTTATAAATAACAATAATAATGCTAAGAATTCAATAACTAGGAATAAAATAAATGCTTGAATGGTTAAAAGTAATAAAATATTTACGTTGGGTATTGTTTTAATAATTACCGATACTAGTGTAGTTGAAGTATAATATAGTGAGAAATATAATAGTTTAATGAAAGTGGAGAAATATACTCACGATCAGTAATATAACAAATAACTATAATCGCCTTATTTTTTGGTGCTACAATCTTGTTAGCAAATTTACGCAAATTCTTTGCACTTGCGATGGACGATTTTTATGACAGTTATTCAAGAGAGATGTAACATGACTGAAATTACCCCGGCAATGTTTCTAATTCTCAGATGATAGCCGGAGTAGGTCAGACAGTTCCATGGTTTCTCGCAACCTTAGAAAACAGAAATATCTAATCAAAAAACTAATATTTCTCATCAATTATGTCAGAGTAAAGTAAGATCATAAAAACTCACTTATTTATTACCAGTACCTGTTTACTAAAAACGTGTTATAGTTAAATTACCCCGTAGTCAATGCTACTCTGATATAATGGCAACTTTTTAATCAGCTGTCATTTTCCAAGATGGCCAACTTATTTCACGAAAAAAAAAATGTTGTAGCGTTTAGTTCCATCCATTGGAAGTTTGCTATCAATATTGTTTCCATTATTCTAAAAGCTTACTTTTCATCACAATTAGCCAAACTTTAATTACAAAAATATATACAGAAATTTCAATTTTCTGCTACTTATTTTTACAAATAACAATGAAAATAAAAGTAAAGTAAATTTCTATCAAGCCAACGAAACGCGATATATGACAGATGCTGTTTCCGTTCGTGTTTTTTTTTATTCATTAATTTCCGGAGGCCATTTTGTAGTACTGTCTCACACTCACAAGCTCGCATCGCAACGTCAAGTCAACTTAAAATAGGAATTTGTGCTTTTTATTCTCGTATGAGTTAGATACTTCGTATGTAATTAAAGCCTATTGTGTATAGTGTGTAAAATGAATTTGTAATATCGTGTTTGGATTTGCCATCTTAGCTTAATTAGGTAAGTCAGCCGTCCGGTAGGTAATGTTGGGTCGAGGCGTACATGGCGTCCTATATGAACGAAAGCGTCATTTACTTTGGACAGAATCTAAAATCGCAATAATAGTCTCATAATTATTATTTAAAATAATGTTGACAATGTGGAGTGATTGACCGTAACTTATTCCTATTGAAATGAACTGATTTCTTGTGTCGCAGTTTTATCTTGGTACGTAAATTCACCGTGGTATTTTCTGTTACATAAAATGAAATCTGGCGTGGTGTTTTATCGTAACACGTTTATTGTTTTGATTTACCGCTTATGATTCATACGCTATTGTATGTTAAGGTAACCACTCAAATAGACAATGACACTGGCAATAGTGGCAATCTATGGTACTCTAAGGTTTTATTTCCACCGAAAATATGCGAGGTGAGGATTTGTTTATCATGAACCAATACAAATGCAATGATTCATTTACTTATCCTCACTCAATGCACCTTTAGTAGAAACAGTTCTGCAGAGCCACTTTCCACATAGCTTGAACTGTTATTTGTAAAACAAGAACAATATTATTTCTCTGTTTCTTTTAAGCTCGTCTTTTTTCAAAACTTAGGTTAAAGGGCTCCCTGAAGTCTGGAGCCCTGGTGCACTGCACCACCTGACCATATGATAGCATGCCACTGTGCAGAGCTAGGATAGGTAAATTAACTGTTTCTATTGGTTCATAACAAACATTCTTCGCCGCACATCTTCTCATCTTGGAGCATGAGGCTATCAACAGGGCCGTCTTTCTAGGCACGTTAGAATAATGGTGCACCCTGTGACCATAGTAAAGAACTTTAGCTATCGGTTATCGTTTGGTAATGGAGTAGGGACTAGGGGGCCCCAATCCATTATGGGGCCCTTTGCACATGCCCAGGGTGTCCAAACGGTTAGAGGAGTCTGGCTGTCAAATTCAGGCCAGGAGATTATTTATATTGTGGCACTCACCGATCACTTGTAACGTTTTTGTACAACTTTTTTTGTTAGGTGCCTCCAACTAATGGTGGTTGGCAGTCAACTGCATATCTGATCCGGTCTTATGCCTGGCTAAAAAGCTCTATGGTACTCTTAAATTCCATCATTTCTCAGAATGACAATTTGAATTTTTTGTACAGCTTTACTGACCTGAAAGTGGTCCATTACACACTGACAGCAAAAAATAACTCAATGGTGCATTTTTCAATCTCAAATAAATAAACCTTGTATTATTAAAATATTCGCTCTAATGTTTCAATTATCAATAATTTAGTGCATGCTTACAAATTGAGTCATGACCCAGAGTTGAACCTTTGTGCTTATAATGTCATGTGGACATACTTTTCATTCATACTTTTGTCAAGGAAATCATAGACGACCGGATGGCCAAGTGGTTAGAGAACCTGTCTACAAAGCTTGAGGTCCCGGGTTCTTTTGTTTGCTCTCAGGTCTTGGATGTTTAATATAAACCCCCTTGCAAAAAAAACGGGCACCTATGGGTTTTCAGATTTTTAGCCATTGAAGCTTAGAAAGTAAGCTTTCATGCACATAAAATACAAAAACCATAGGTGCCCATTTTTTTGCAAGGGGGTTTATATTTAAGTATGTATTTATGTATATTGCCTATAGTATTCATAGTAGTAGAAGCTTTGCTTAGTTTGGTACTAGGTCAATTGGTGTTAAGTGTCCCATGATATGATAGTGAAATTATTATTAAAAGGTTTCACCCTGGGTCATGATTCAATTGGTTCAACTGTACATAAATGACCATGCATTATATGAAATAAATAATCCTGTGTCAAAACACAGCAATCTGAAATCAGTCTACAATATTCTTAATGCTATAAAACTCATTAAAATAATAAAGCAAAATTATCTAACGCAAATAACAATCAGTTTAATTTTTGAACATGAGACTGTAAATAACCTGAAAGTTGACAGGTTGCTTCCTTTTTTGTAGGTATTCCGAAGACAGCAGCCATGAGTGTCATCATAAGGCTGCAGAACCTTCCTTGGTCGGCTAATGCACTGGACATTAGGAATTACTTCCGGGGCCTCTCCATTCCCGAGGGGGGTGTTCACATCGTAGGAGGCGAACTTGGAGATGCGTTCATTGCTTTCAGGTAGCTATATTGCAATCTTCACAAACCAATTTACTTGACAACTAGAAAATATTTTCCTTGAAATGTTTCACTGAAAATATTTGTGATTCTAGGCAATGATCTCAATATTATTTAGACATTGAAATTTAGCTTTAAGTATTATTATGGTTATGACACATTATTTTTTTATAATAAATGAGGCACAACTCTCGTATACCACAAATATTGTTTTGACGATTGAATCAACTGGAAAAATGCTTGGTAGTTACCCTTCATACTTCTATTCCTCACTCAAAAAATATTGCTAGCAACGTTATTGGAACTGAAACATGGTCATTGGAAAATACTAGTACCTACATAAAAGGGTATAGCCGTGTAAGGATGGCGAAACTGCCTTTGACGAGAAAGTGGTTTTCCTTTGGCTCGGATAATTGTCTTTACATACGTTGTAATTTGACCAAATTTTAGCCCCAAAATGGGCGTGGTTTTTGAGATAATTAAAAAAAAAGGAAAATCGTTTTTATTTTTTATTTACCAAACTAGTGGCCCGATTTTCATGAAAATTTTATATATTGTGTAGAAAATTAAGAGCGTTTTTTTCTAAAAAAAAAATCCAAATAATTTTATATTTAAGTAAAAAAAAAACATTTTTTTAATATTCATAATTTTTTTTTTTTTACTTGCGAGGTGGCGACACCTACCAATATCAGATATATTATGACCCATTTAATACTCTAATACATATATTTTTTTCAAAAACATTCATTTGGATCATCAGGTTAAAATAAGCGAATTTGTAACATCTCATACAATACATAGCCTTCCCTTTACTACGTACATGGGCGTTTTCAAAAAAAGTTGTTGAAATGACTTTTTTTTATAAGTGGATGAAATTTGGTATTCCTGCTCAGAATCAGGAGTACTTTCGATTATAATAGGAGAAAAAAAAATTCTCAATATTTTTTATTCCATTACGTTACCGTTTTCATACGCGTATCTGTGGCGGTAGTGTAATGGATAACACAAAATTATATGAAAAACCTGGGACACTTTTTTTCCCATTGCAATCGAAAGCGCTCCTGATTCTGATTAGGAATACCAAATTTCATCCACATCTGACAAAAAAGTCATTTCAACATCTTTTTTTTGAAAAATCCCACCTACGTAACATAGGATTCAATAGTAGGGTGGGTTGAAAAAAAATTTTTTTTTTATTTTCTTAGCATGGGGGTAGAATTTGTACCTTATGAAAAAAGAAAAATTTTCAAAAAAAAAATTTTACTTAATATTTTGAGGTGGCCCACTCCCTTTTAAAATTAATAATCTATTAAATGAAGTAGTACCAAAAAAATATATGAAAGGTGTTCTAGAACCTGTAGGGTCTCCCCTCGAAGCCAATTGGAAATCAAAAGTAAAAAAAAATAATTTTCTATTATTTTTGTAATTAATGTAAAAAATCAAAAAATGACTTCTTTCTTTTGTATTAAAATGAAAGTTATAAGTAAAAAAAAAATCACAATCGACAATTTTTAGACGTCTTCCACGATGTTTGACCGAAAAATTTTTTTTTTGTTGGAACTACCTCATTTGATAAATTATTAATTTTAAAAGCGAGTGGGCCACCTCAAAATATTAGATAAAAAAATTTTTTTTTTGAAAAATTTTCTGTTTTCATAAGGTACAAATTCTACTCCCATGCTAAGAAAATAAAAAAAAATTTTTTTTCAACCCACCCTACTATTGAATCCTATGTTACGTAGGTGGGCGTTTTCAAAAAAAAGATGTTGAAATTACTTTTTTGTCAGATGTGGATGAAATTTGGTATTCCTAATCAGAATCAGGAGCACTTTCGATTGCAATAGGAAAAAAAAGTGTCCCAGGTTTTTCATATAATTATGTGTTATCCATTACACTACCGCCACAGATACGCGTATGAAAACGGTAACGTAATGGAATAAAAAATATTGAGAATTTTTTTTTCTCCTATTATAATCGAAAGTACTCCTGATTCTGAGCAGGAATACCAAATTTCATCCACTTCTAAAAAAAAGTCATTTCAACAACTTTTTTTGAAAACGCCCATGTACGTAGTAAAGGGAAGGCTATGTATTGTATGAGATGTTACAAATTCGCTTATTTTAACCTGATGATCCAAATGAATGTTTTTGAAAAAAATATATGTATTAGAGTATTAAATGGGTCATAATATATCTGATATTGGTAGGTGTCGCCACCTCGCAAGTAAAAAAAAAAAATTTATGAATATTAAAAAAATGTTTTTTTTTTACTTAAATATAAAATTATTTGGATTTTTTTTTTAGAAAAAAACGCTCTTAATTTTCTACACAATATATAAAATTTTCATGAAAATCGGGCCACTAGTTTGGTAAATAAAAAATAAAAACGATTTTCCTTTTTTTTTAATTATCTCAAAAACCACGCCCATTTTGGGGCTAAAATTTGGTCAAATTACAACGTATGTAAAGACAATTATCCGAGCCAAAGGAAAACCACTTTCTCGTCAAAGGCAGTTTCGCCATCCTTACACGGCTATACCCTTTTGTGCAATTTATTAATCAAACTATTATGTTCTACTCTTAACATGAACAAAGTTAGTTACAGCTTAAAAGGTGTTACTAATTTTGATTCTTCTAAAAGGTAGGTGAAACTCGAATCTAAGCTGTTAGTCAAATAAAAAAATTTAAAAAGTAAGGTCATCTACCAGTGGGAATTACTTCTTAGGGCTATTTGCGTGGTCTAGAACAGAGGCGTATTTAAAGATTTGGCCCCCGGACCCTTCCCGGACCAGTTAACTTTGCGACCCAATTAAGTGACTATAAAGTATTAAAAAAAAGAATCTGCAATAGGTGGTTTCGCCGCCCCTGACAGCCTGCCGCCCCGGCCCTTGACCCCCTTGGTCCTAGAGTAAATACGCCCCTGGTTTAGAGTAAAAAAATGCCACCATCAATTCTGAACAGGGAGGACAGTTCCACATTTTGACACTACTTAAACCTGGGTTACCAGTACACTGGGGAGTTACATATCGTGTCCTGAGGCCGTATTGCCTAACGTTTCTGACGTTACTCATTGAGACTCCAATGAGAATTTCTTGACAGGTGACATCGCTAGATGGCGTTATTATCATGAGGTCCACAACGACCACGAGACACTCTGACTTGCCAATGCGCATTAAGTTATTTAACCAATCGCAAACGTGACAAAAATGTCAAAGATGTCAAACAGACCTCAAGGTACCTAGCGCCAACTAGCCTGTCACAAAAAACCCCATGGTAAATGGCCTTCTTTAACTAAAATAACATAAGATACTTTCTTTTAGAAAAATTCTTAGATCTAGCAATAATCTATTTTTGGTATCTTACTACGAACTTTCGAACAAATGACGGTTTGTTTTTATAGAGGCGAAATATCGCTAGATGGCGTTAATCTTGAGGTCCGTTTGACGTTTGCTCGTGATTGGTTAAAAAACTAAATAAGCTAATCGCAAGCAAACGTCAAACGGACCTCACGATACTAACGCCATCTAGCGCTATTTCGCCTCTGTGAAAACCCTCATCGAATCGTGACCCACTGTGAAACCTTTTCACAGTAAAAGTCCTAATGATATCACATTGCTTGACAAAAGAATTCATTATGAAACTTACTTGAGAACTTTCTGTGGTGGGTAAGGTATTGATCGATTCGATAGTACTTACTTGCAAAGAATCTTGAATGCCGTAGTACTTCATGCATAATTCTGTTCAACTCTCATGAACTCGAAGTTTCTATTATCATGCTAAATACGGATTAAGGAATGATAAAAATGACAATTTAATGCGTAATTGCAAATTATGCAGTACGTACCTACAATATCATGGTAGGAACAGTTTTAAAGCACTCTATAAATAGGTTTTATACTTACACCTAATTCAAACTCGTAACTTATGTATGACTATGTGATCTGTTCGATAAGTAGATTCTTTTAATTTGAAAACCGCTATATCCTCCAAGATTATCAAAGGAAATGCGTTAGTAACTTCTTTGGACATGAAAGGCATTCTATTACAGTCATTTCGAACACCTGCATTCCGAGATGTTGATCACTGGACAGACGCAAGTAAGTATACCTTGATAAACCTTTCAATGTTTCTCTTTGAATGGAATTAGGAGCAATATTTAGCATTCTTGGGGCAGCCGCAGTTTCATGTCTTTATTTCCTTTCGTATGTACAGGTATCTCATTATGAGTTTGTGTTTATCTTAATTGCCTACGTGTCCAAAAAATATATAATTATGATAGGATTTTCGACAGTTATACTCTTGTTTTAACGTTTAAATAAGGCAGGAGTCAGCAACACCAGTGACCGGTGTACAAGGGCGGCGGAGATTGCTTACCATCAGGTGACCTCGTTCTCATTTTTCTACATTGCTATAAAAAAAAACACCAATAATGAAGTCGCGAACTGGACTCTACACATAAATAATTAAAACTCTGTACCTAACAGTAGGTAGCGCGACGCTTTAACAACTATTCCCACCGGCTTTCCTACTACGTGACGCCAGAAATGACAAGCATGCCAAAAGTTATTTGTAATAACTGAGAGGTACTGCATCCGGAGACAGCGTCTTTGACTTGATCGCGTATATGAAATTTTATAGAACTGGAATAACCATTTTAGCTACGCAACCTAGTCGGTATTCCAGTTTCATAAAATTTCAATTACGGCGTTGAGTCAAAGACCCGTTTCCGTTTTCTAATGAAATGAAATGTAACTTCGATAACATCTGCGTTTCGTTTAAGCCTCTACTGTTAGGCACTCGTTACGTGGTATATTGCCTCTACCTACCAAACGTACGTGCTCAACTCTTATCGGAAACCATTAAAACTGCCACTATACCTACTCAAATGTGTAATTTTCTGAAACTGATAAATCGTATTCGTTTTTAACGTGACAAAGGACGTATGATAAGAGCTGTAGCCCATTGCGCCATTGGACGAATCTACGCATCTCACCTGGACCTACATGTGCAGAAACCGCTGCGCTTCTCGGGCGATTTGCGCATAACTAGGGGACAAAGAGCGGTGGAGGAGAGTTCCCGCCAAACTGCATGAATCTCGCACTCGAGGCCAGAATATCGTCAAAAACTGTAAAAACATCCATGTTTAAGAACACGGCTCAAAAATACGCGTTTAATTAATGATTATCATTATAATTCTCAAACCCTAGGAATAACGTAAACCCAGCAGCATCGGCTTTTTGGTAGTCATCCACAATCATACAAGATGGAGCTATTAAAATGGCGGCCAGATTTAGGAAAGGAACTGTGATCGCTGATCACTTGTTTTCTCCAATAGCAGTGCCACATCGGTCGCTATAAAGCTTCGAAATGATGAAAGCGTAGTTTATGGAAACAATATAGTTGGTTTCTTAGAGAGCTCTGACGCCGTTACGTTAAACCACGGTATCTTGTTTCCGTTTTTATTAACCCGTTTCAATGACGTGGGGACATAAGAGCTCAATCGGTGGATCCACATTTGTGTCCTCTTATCATATCTCCAACGCAGCACCGACAATATAATGCTTACCATGCATGATCGCTGATTTAGACGCGAAAAGATGATGATCAACACGTGTTTGATTTAAGCTGCGAAACTGACGGTCGTGATACTCGTCGGTGTTACGCGACTAAGATATTAAACGAATGTGGACCCACCCCACCCTATAACGATTTCTAAATGGCGCTACTGCTTTAGCTTTATATAGTGTGACTGGGTATTATCTTGGTTTCTTCGCTTGTCACAAGTCTACGGGCCTTTTCATAGTTACTGAAACATTACTTAAATCGGCCAAAAGGACGAGAATTGTAAGAGGCAGTTTAAAGACATACATACCATCAGGGAAAGAAAAGGCGCATCAGTCTAGTTTGACTTTATTTAATGTGACTGCTACGCTGTATTTAATCACCTAGCTAGTTAGACGTTCACAGCTTAAATAAAATGAGTGAGTAGTAGTTACTTGTAGCTTGGACGAATAAGTTGGCCGAAAAGTTTGTCATCTATGAAAGTGTTCCAACTAGCGCTAACTTTCAAGGAGGGTATGACCAAGGAAATTATGTTATGAAAGACCAGCATCTCTTCGAGGCGGCGGAAGGCATGGGCGACGTTGGCCCACCGCCTAATAGTTTCCAGCTCTTTCGACTTAACTAACCTCTTAAAAATACCTTCTCTTATGCCAACCCTTGCAAAATATATCAGTCCCCATGAAATTTAGGTCTCTCGTTGCCACTATTCAAACCACTTGTCTACGTTTATTGAAATGGAATCTCACTTCGTGTTAGGTCGTTTATGTAGAGCAGTTCCACAGCTGTCTTTTCGACGTGCACCGTTCTCCATTCAAAATAATTATACTTACTCAAAGCTCTTTACATCAGGGAACTGAAAGTAATTATTTAAACGTGTGTTACGAATTTCTTGTTGAAAGTCTTTCTCAAATGTTAATGATGCCCTCCGCTATGTTATCTTCATCTCCAATTACTCAAATAACACCATTGGGATCCCAAAAACCCCAAGCACCAATGTACAGGAACCAACTTTATCTGTGTACAGTACAGCTTTAATTAGTTACTTGCTGATTTTAAAGTGAAAGCCGAATGATGCTGCCATCGCTCCAAAGCTAAACAGGCCAAAGGTAAAGAATTGATAACCTTGTAAACTCGTCTGTTTAATAACTAGAATCATACGTATTATATTTCCATCTGTGGTTTAATACATTTTGGTGTAATTTCTTTACGGTTGAAGGTGCGCGGCATGGTATATGGAGATCGAGGTAAATGGAACTGTTTGAGTGCAAAGGGAAACACAAGTTCATTTAATATAATATAATATTATAGTGTATAATAATATCCAACGTCGAAGTGTTAATTTAGAAAAGTATGCCGTACCTAGATTGTTTCTGAGAATTGAATAACTAAATATAACTAATTGAATAAATTAAAATGCGACAAATTACGTTGCAGTGGCCGGGGTCACAAGTAGACTGAATCTTGCTCAGATAAGGCAGTGGTATGGTATGTATCAGACATAAGACAGGAGAGTTAGGTTCATACATACCACACCTCGACTTTAATAGTTACGGTTATAGTTCTGAAATCATAATGATATCATTCAGCCGTGTTTTTAATTAATTAAAACCGCTAAAGGATACTACTACAGCTTTAAAAACTGAACACTGAATTAGACAATTATTCTTTTGGCTACCCCACTCCTTTGGATAACTCCACGGTGAAAAGATGAAGCTGATCCGGAATGCCAAAGGTAAACAGGGAGGCGCTAAAGAATGCTACATCTCGATTTTAGACGAGTGAATCTCAGCTCCGGGGTAAATCTGATGACGCAAAGCATTCGTGATGAGATGGTAACTTGCACTTTCCTCCTAGCATAAAATAACGGACGATGGCGTACCGATTATGGGAAATGGGTAGTTTTATGCGTGTATCGCATTCGTATGACAGTTCTGTTTCGGTATGAGGCTGAAGGAACTTAACAAATTTGGTATTCAAAGAAAATCTGGATGCTGGACTGCTGAAGCCACCTTCCTTCATAAGTGCTTCGTGTCTGATGATGATGAGGATTGGACTTTATTTATAGATTTGCTGAAACGGAAATGTTTTAGATAAATATAAACAAATGTTTATTGAACGCCAAAAATAAGGAGTTGAACAAAAAGAAAAGACGGGCTACGCTAGCTGGCGGGCGAATATTCAGCGTTTTAATTTTTTGTCATTGGTGTCTTCGCAGGCGTATTAAAAGTGGTGATGCCATGTGTTGGTTTTTTTATGAAAATTGAAGACAACACCGATACTGAATTTAGCGTGATTAAAATTATTATGACTTGTCTTTCCATTGTGCTATATAAACGTGGGACGCTAATGACGTTAACCGCGCGGTCAAAACGCTCGAACTGCCCCTTAGTGTAAGTTTTCGGCTACAAAATACGTCTCGATCGCATTCGCGTTAAAATCTCAATTTGTATGGAAACACGAACATCGCAAACTTTCCGCTAGAGGTGCTGTGCCCTTAGTGTACGTTTTCGGTTGTAAAATTCGTCTCGATCGCGTTCGCGTTAAAATCGCAATTTATATGGAAACACGAACATCGCAAACGTTCCGCTAGAGGCGCTTTTCGTGTTTCATACAAATTGAGATTTTAACGCGAACGCGATCGAGACGTATTTTGTAACCGAGAACTTACACTAAGGGTACAGGTAAAACGCAACTTTTCAATAGACGTCCACCAGATCCGCGAAAATCGCGTCAGCTAGCGTAACCCTACCTAAAGCAGAGTAGACATAAGGCGGTCGTTTAGTTTTAAAGTTAATTGATTTCCTTTAACTTTAAGGGAACATTCAAACAGGTCTATCGAAATAAGTCCGTAAGTAACTAAGGTGTTTCTGATTCGACATATTTGGGCCAATCAACTTTTTACCGACACTAATCTGTCCGCGAAATTTTTCAAACAATTGCAGATTTTTGTAAGTACTTAAACATGTTTTTTCTGTAAGTAATTTAATAGATGGTGTACATGAATACATGCCTTCCTACGTAAGTTCAAGCTATAACACCGTGAAATATCTTGTTGGAAGTACGATTTTTTGATAATGCACGAGACAATTTTGGTAACGCAGGAGACGCCCATAGTGTCGGTAAAAAAGTTGATTGGCCCATTTAGCAAAGGTTTCTGGTGTTGAAAAGTAGGTTTTTTTCTCTAAGTGTCACGACAATATCACTCGCCAAGCCTGAATCTTACAGTTTGACTTTAAAAATATTTTATATTATTAAAAAAAAAACGATTTGGCCAAAAAAAATCTACCTAAGTTAACGGAAATCCAGAAAAATACGGTGTATAGTGAAGTGAGGTAGCACCTAAAAACAGTTCGGCTTTTTATAGCTACGTATTTTTGTAGTATGCTGTTCGCGAAGAATGACTCGCAGTAATAATTTTTCTAACTTGCGAATACAAGTTTCATGGTGTCGGGTGACTCTTTCCCGACCCGAATAATACCGATATGAAAACCGACCCCGTTTCTCGTGTACACGCCCGTAGAAGCTCCTGTCAGTTTCTATGGGCGTGTACACAAAAAACAGGGCCGTTATTTCCATGTCAGTGTTATGTTATCCGGGCCGGGAAAGAGTGTCACCCAAATGGTATCCAAGGTCTTGTCTACCATGTATTTCGATACTTACATACGAACCCTCGGCAGACCGACGATACTCCGAGACCGACTGAATAAATAAGTATCCTTAGGTACAGGATAAAATGCTTAATAATTTAACTGCACATTCTCTTACCGAATGAACTACGGTTCCAGCAAGGCTTCTATGAAACTCGCTCTCGCATTAAACAGTATTCAAATATCAAATAAACAGTGCCTAATTAGTAGAGATGCAACGGATATCCGGCCACTATCCGGTATCCGGCCTATCCGGCCACTATTTTACCATTCGGCCGAATACCGCATAGTTGCGTACTATCCGGCCGGATACCGGATGGTAAAAAACTTATAGTTATGATTATAACCTGGTATTTATTTATGAATTTATCAATTATTAACATCAGTTTATTATTCTAAGGCCATGTTTCGATGAATTTTAAATGACTGATAAAGGTGATACCGTCTCGCATCTATTCAGTCATATTTGTTCGTCAGTTTAAATTTATCAGTGGCTGGTGAAACAGCCCCTAAGTTAATTAATTATACTCTACAAGTTGCAAGTTTCAACCTGCACGGAGTGTCATGCGCATGTTCGAATCAGCTTAATTTAATTGTACGTAAAACTAGGCCGAATATCCGGTGGCCGGATATCCGGCTCTCCGGCCAACGGTCCCGCCGAATATCCGGTATCCGGCCAAACCACTATCCGTTTCATCTCTACTAATTAGTGTCAGAGGGACCGCACGACACGAACTTCGAGTTTCGGAGTAGCCCAGCAGGTGTCTCTGCAACTGCTAGGGCAGCATAATCTCACCAATTGTCTCCATAATAAATAGCATCATCATCAGCTTAGCAACTGCTAGCCATGGCCCTTCCCCAGTTAAAGAATGAAACACATTTTTATTCACAACACAACAATAGACAACACTACACAAGACAGCAATATTATTAAGTGGGATAGTAATTAGGGTTGCCATATGAAAAATACATTCAATGAGGTCATTTAAAAAAAACCGGAATCTTGGTAAGTCCGGTCGCAATCAAAGTCAAAGTCAAAATATCTTTATTCAATTTAGGCTATAAAAAGCACTTATGAATGTCAAAAAAAATCTACCACCGGTTCGGATAAACCTCTGTTGAGAAGAACCCGGCAAGAAACTCACGAAGAATTTTTTTTTGAACAGATTTACAATATTATTAACAATATTAATAACACAGCAGTTTCGCTATTTGAATGGATCGCTAATGCGGATCTGAATTATTTCCAAATATCCCTGTCCATGATATAATCATTAACTTTATAATACACCTTAGATATTAATGTCTTCTTGACAATAGATCTAAATTTTGTATCCGTTTAATTTGTAATATTTTTTCATATTTTATTATAAAAACGTATGCAATTTCCCAGAAACGACTTTTTGGTTTTAGCCAGTCTGTAACATGGAACTTTAACCTTAAAGCCTGTGGCTTATCGGCGTTAGTAGGAAAATCACATATGTTGTTCCTAAAATACATGATTATTAAAAAAAAAACATAAAACGACGGCAGGGTGAAGTAGGATACCTGTTTCCTTGATCTTAAAGAAATTCAATCCTGGCAAACTGCTGACCTATGACAATCCTATCACCAATGAGCGCCATTGTGCACTGTCTTCTGTAATTAGCTAATTACACTACAACTAACACATATCTACTTTACTAAACTTGATTGCTAGGACTAAATTCAAAACCTCTGAATTTATCTTATCTAGTATCTGGAACTGGAAATTAGCAAGACCACAGAGCGTTAAAACTACTGGTAAACTGATAATAAGTGAGATATATGCGAGGAATGTGACACCCATACACATAATACCTTCAAAACTGAAATAAACTTAATACCTGCTTGCTTAGGCTACTTACATCAAAATTGAGAACACTAAGCAAGCTGTATCGTCTCCAGAAAAAGGTGCCATGCCGCGTCATCAACTCCGTCCACGATTAATTACATTTGACTTATATTTTCTACTCTACGGTATTGCTTCTAAATCTACAAGTAATGGCTCCCAAACGGCGTTTGTGCACTACAAGACCGGACCGGAAAAAAACGGTCCGGAATGGGGAAAAGTGCATGAATTAGTATGTAAATTATGGCGTTCCATATCAGACGGAAGGACAAATTTTAACCTTGCGGTCCATAAATTTACATACTAATTCGTGCACTTTTCCCCTTTCCGGAACGTTTTTTTCCCCTCCGGTCTTGTAGTGCACAAACTCCCAAACGGGTAAAACTTTTTCATGGGGGGTAACGAGTAAAGTTACTAAAGTTGTATGTGAATTGAATTTGTATGAAAGAACTTTTGGTGATGTGGTGTAGTCTTTCCATCAGGCCAGCACCTCGTGGGTCAACAAACTGCGAGCTACTCTTCTGCATGAACTGCATCCACAACACCAAATTAAAATATCTGATCTCAGCGAAAAATTGGAGTAATGTCTAATTACTGTTGTTTTTTAAGGGTTTAGAATAGAAATTTTTATTCATTTTAAAGTCGATGTTGCTGGAAAAACGTTTTAAGACGGGTTTTATTGAAATTATCAAAAAGGAAATGAAAGAAACCGACAAAACTAAAGCGTACTAAGTCATGTTTAATAAGATATTCAGTAGTATATTTGTACAAATTACTTCTAGTCGTCTCTTCTAAAGCTTTGTTTACCAAATTATCCAACCGATCAATAAGTATTTGGAAAGTTCTATTACTTACACAATCTACTTTTTTGTGATCATCCCGGACCATAGTAAATACTATGCCCGGACCAAGCGGCCTTCCTAGAAGTTTTTGCATGGAATTAGAAATTAAGTGGACTGCGTACCTACACCATTTTATCCACCGTAGAGACACGAAAACATTTGAAATGTCACGAATACTGGTATAATGAATTTGGGAATATAGGTAACGCGCATTTCGTCTGTGGATTTTGAATAGAATGTAACAAACTGGGACAGCGGGCTATATCAAGCTGTGTTCTACTCTCACACATTTTCAGACAACACAAAAAACAAAAAATAATCTTGATTTTTGATGGAGAATCCTGTCCAGAGTTTTCTGCTTCAAGTGCTAGTTTATCGTAATCACAGAAGCTGTATACCTACATATGGAAAAAGAAGTAACTAGCTGAATTTGGGTACGGGAACGGTTGATATCAAAGTTATATTCCAATTGTTAATTGGTGTGGAAGTGTAAGACTGCTTCAAACACGTAAGCAGTTAGCGAGAACTAGACTTAACACAAAATAACTCATTTAGCTACCTACTTGGCAGTGTTCGAGCTTGTGCGAGGCGCCAACAGACGCGCAAATGTATGATACATGTCTGAAGACTGAAGCTTCCAGGTATAGAAGATGGTGTAGTGCTCTTAAACTAATTTCAATAGTTGTTGGATACGATGCAGGCGTAACTAGTATAGAGAGGTGATAATAGGGATGACGACTGGGTTAAAAATATATCATTCTATTTAGTCCGACAGGTGCCGACAGTTAGATTATGGAAAAATATGGGACACGTATTTTTTGGTTTATCTATTTACCTATTAAAAATCGACAAAGGTATAGATCGTAAAACTTCTGGAGTAGGGGCTTGTGACGTCACTATAAGGTAAAAATCGTATCGTATTGTATCTTATTTTTTGTTTGTCAAACAAAAGAAAAAATGTGTAGGTACACAATATTTTTAAATTATCCACCTGACGGACTAAACAATTTTTTTTAGTCGTTTAGCCTATGTGTATTTAACTATTTACACACCAAGGCATTCAAGAGAATACAACGGTTCTTGCTATTTCTCTATTCAAATACTTCTGTTCTGGTTTCATCCTATAAGTATTTATTTATATTTATCTATCACTGGCCACTCAATTCATTGTCTATGAACTGCTGATTGAAACGAGAAAAGCGCAAGGTTGTTTACTCATTTCATTATCAGGTTTAGAACCCGGACGTGGCGTCGCGTGGTAAGATGCAACAGGTACTTATTGCCTCAGGTTCCTCAAATTTTTCCTCAGCTGGGCTAGATTTGGGATGTCCCCTCTCACTTCTTCTAAAAGTTGTAGGTACGTGCAGGATATGTATGCAAAACTTCAAGGTTTGTAGTAGGTGTGTGTAGGACGTGTGATTGTTTAGGCTCGATTATTGATAGTTTAGAATCCTTGCTCTTGCGCGTTTCCGAGTATGAAACGCTTGCTCACCAGTTAAATTCTAGGGAACACTCAATTTCAGCTTCTACGTTTGCTACACTTTTTTTTTTTTTAAAGTCAACTCGCAAGTCTCGAAACTATCCTTTAATACCTAGAGCTCTTTTAAATGTCTTTTTGAAACTACCAGCGCTCTTGGAAGGACCATTTTTGTTTAGGATAATACGCCGCAAGAAATTACATAGATACTTAGTAATTTTTCATTTAGACAATTTTCCATGCTCAGATCACTCCAAGTTAGCCAACACCTATAAACTTCTAAACCATCATCATTACCAGTCGTAGGACGTCTACTGTTGAACATAGGCCTCCCCCATAGACTTCGGTTGGAAGCGGCCTACAACTTAACCCTGGTGACGTCCTACGCTGCGCTTGCGCAGGTCCACAGTCTCCATTCGAGAACTTCTTAAACCCAACTGAATAATTAACATACCTACAACGAGTATAGTTCCGTAGCTACCTACCAGCTTACGTTTGTCCGTCTTTCACGTCCAAACTGATGCGACGGATCGACTTGATTTTTGGCATAGAGATAGTTTATGGGCCAGAGAGTGACATAGGCTACTTTTTATCCCGGAAAAATGTACAGTTCCCGAGGGACTACGCGGAATTCCCCGCGGGCGAAGACGCGGGAAAAAGCTAGTTGACTATATATGCATTCTCGCCTCCTGAAAATCAAAAGCCTTCTGTCTGCTAATCGTTAGGTCAGAGTCCTATATTGGGTTCTTCGGATCCCAAGCAATCCGTGAGGGAATTTATGGAGTTCCTTATACTTATCAAAAACCATTAAAATTTTGACTGTAGACTTGTGATCAGTGAAAGATGCTATTGTATGCTTGGTCTTACCTAATGATTCCTTGTAAATTATTCAGAAGAGTAACCCTTAGGAACCGCCAAGGACTAGTATTCTACGATATAAGCTGATACCTAAACCTGTTCGACTCGAGCATCTTCAACTTTCATACATACCTACCTAGGTACTAGTTTCTGGATGCCCAACGCAACTATCAATTTTTTTTTTAAAATGTAGGTATTTGACCAACCTGTCACAGTAAGTTCCCTATTGGCCGTTGTAGACAAAGGCAAAACAATTCTGCTTCATGGTTCTATGACATAGACATAGTGCTGCAACCTAAAAAACTAAGAGACGATTATCTGCGAGTACCTTATGGAGGGAGATATTGAAGTACTTTGAACTGTAGGTATGGCTCGTATCTTACTAAAATATTTGCAACTCTTTGACCCCACAATTACGCAAGAAGATCTTCCTGCACCGGTCTTGATCAAGTCGTCGGAAAAATTTGGAGATCTATGCCCCTGTTTCTCAGTTCAGGATCCTCCTCTAACCCATTTAGGTATCAGTTCTACAGTCAGATCATCGGCAAACTTCATTTTAAAAAATTTAAGCGGTTTATTTGAAGTGTCTTTGAAGTCCAGCTACAGATCTCTTCAATTACGATTCTTGGACCAATTTGCGCGATAATTAATTAGTATCATCTCGTAGTCAGCTTCGAAATGGGGAAAACACCTAATCGCAGTTTCTAAGTTGGTACAAAACTGGAATTACGCCCACCTCGGAGCCAAATTTGGTAGTATTAGTTCAATTTCATACGAGACTGGAAGCACATTTTCCATTTCGAAGCTGGCTATGAGATGGAAAGGCATGATACGAGGGTATGGAGTGTGGTATGCGCGTCGTATCAGGAAGCGTCCAACGCATCTGAAGTTATTATTCCAGGATTATTCTGCTGTTATGTACGGAACGAGGAAATTTGCCGTCAAACTGAACGTCGCGCGCGCCCCAACCTCCGGAGATGCGGAGTCAGGTTATAGGTACCATGCAGTTTTCTTATACAGTCAAAGTGTAAGCTTTAGCACCGCACACCGCAGCGGGATGCGGTAAAATTGTGATAGATAACCTATTAACAAAATGGCTATAAAAGTTCTCAGCGCCAGGTTCAAGTGTAGGATTTAAACTGGAGTCACTGGAGTATCACACTAAGTACGGAATGCTAAAGAGATAAATCTATCTAATGTGTCTTAACCACAGGATTCAAAGAATTCGAAGAGGCCCTATATTTGGAAATGTTTGCAATTTTCTGGATTAGGCAGACACTCATGCGTCCGTCCAAAACCGTCGTGTAGATCTCGAACTGTCTCTTCATATCGAATTTTATCTAAATCTGTTCAGCTGTTTTTCGTTCGACCTTGACAGGCTGGCTTGCTTGAGCGTCCATATCTAAAAAATATGTATCACTTTTGTTAAATTCCGAAATTTATCAAGAATTAGCTTTCGCCTGCTCTTTCGGTAGCGTTGCTCAGGTAAGCAGGAGTTCCGGTAGAGTGGCGCGTCGGGCGCTCCGTAGAATAATAAAATAAGTAGCTTAGTCATTTACCTAGTTCTTTGTCGCAGTAAATGACAACATTTGAGACAGTTTGAATTGTTTCAAATTAGTGACAACTAGCTTATGCCCGCGACTTCGTCTGCGCGGACCTAGGTTATCGCGCGGTGGCGCCCCCTATCGAAAAAAAAAGTATTCTATGTTGATCCTTGGGGCTTAAACTATCTCTATACTAAATTTCATCAAAATCGGTTCAGCGGTTTCGACGTGAAAGCGTAACAGACAGACAGACAGAGTTACTTTCGCATTTATAATATTAGTAGGGATTTAAGGGGTTCATCAAACCTTTGAGCAAAGTCAAAACTCTACACCGTAGTGTACCTATATTCGAGCGTTTTGAATGGTTAAACGTCATACCATCCCAGGTTTAAGGTAAAACAGACGGAAAAGTCGAAAGAATGGCCTGGCAGCACACGCAATGAACAAAGAAACGCTTGCCTGCTGCCTCATCATAGTCTATCATAGTCCACTGCTGGACATAGGCCTCTCCAATGCCACGCCACTGAGCACGATTCTCAGCCACTCATCCAGTTCTCCCCAGCCACCTTGCGAAGATCATCGCTACACCTAGTCTGGTGGTAACACTGGCCGTTGCCTCTTTAGCCATTTTTTAGCTAGATCTAGCCACATTTACGAAATAGTTAGCTACCAAAAAAAATTTTAGTGGCCAACTTTTTTAGCCACACTTCCTAGCTACTTTCAGCAACTAAGTAACCACTGTTTCAATCAATTTAATTTGTAATGTAAAACGTACTTCCGTGCGCCACCTACGTAATTCCTGAGAATATCCTTCAAGAAACGAGTAGGAAAACTAAGAAACCCGAAAAAAATTAAGAGGCTGGACCTTCAACATCACAAGATGACATAAATTTTGAATAAATTTTTCCGTAAATAATAATGTAAGAGAAAGTAATATAAAAATTTAAGACTTATAAGTTATCTGTTGCCTTTTTTTTGTTTAGCCACTTTTGGCTACTTCTAACAGTTTTTTTTTTTTTCAAAACTAGCCACTTTTTACCATAGGTTTAGCTACTTTTTCTTTGGGCAAGGTGGCAACACTGAGTCTGGCTTTTTTTCTTCTCAAATCCGCGGCATCATAGATTGAGCTGAAGCGTTTGGTAGTAGGAACATAATACATGTGCAAACTTACCCTGGCAGCGGTAGTAGAACATAGTAGAACGCTCCGAGAAAATTAGGAGACCTTGATATGTACAGTCAGCTGCAGAGAAAGGGTACCCCCTTGTAATGGCGGTAGTATGGATACCGCCGTTATAAGGGGGGTACCTTTTCTCTGCAGCTGACTGTACTTACAAGGAAAGGTACTTTCCAATTGTCCTGCTCCGATTTGTTTTATTATTATTTATGTCAGAGATCGTCTAAAATAATGGACACATTTTTTTTAGCTGCCCAAACTCACCTATTCGGAGAAATTACCTCCCAAAGTACAAAAAAATGAGCAAACCCTCATAAATTGACAGATTTTGCGTACAAAAACTAATTTAATTGCGATCGCGAGCGTTAGAAACGTTAGGGTCTTATCATACTAGCGGTTTGCGGGCGAGTTGAATTTTTTTTTATAAAAAATAGTACGAACGTAAAGCCCCAAAAACACCATATTGTAGACTCGTACAATAATAATAGGGTGTCTTCGGCGCTATAATAAAGCATTACGGAAGCTACGAACAATCGATCGGAACGAACACACACACAGACGCGCGCTCTGCACGGCCTCTAAGGGGGTCATGTAGAGCGCGGGTCGGTGTGTGTTCGTTTCGATCGATTTGTTCGTAGCTTCCATACTGCTTTAGCTTATATCGATCGTTGCGCGCTCGCGGCGATATCGTAGCACGCTCGCCCGCAAATCGCTAGGTAAGTGTAATAACATTAAGGCCTAGGCAATATGTCCTCTGATCTGAAGATTCAAATGAGTCTAGCGAATCTGAATCCCTTAACGGCTCCTTTCAAATCTTATCGACTCTGAGGAGTAACTCACTCCGACCAACTTATTGAATCGAGCGGCTCATGATCGGCAGTAGGTACAATCAAATGCAAAAATATTTATCGGTTACTTTAGTTATTTCCGTATTTTTGCACTCGACTGTACACCTACTCACTTCGCTTTCGTTCAACAAGGGTGTAGACAGGATTCTGTCAACTAACCTAACCAACTTAAAAAAAAGTTTGAAACTCGCTTTTTCGTAAAAACGCATAGAAATCGGTCCATCTATTTCAGAGCTAGAATAGGTCACAGACAGACAGCAGACAATTGATCTCAAACATCACCCGGGCAAGTATTCGAGCGTTTTGATCGCGCGGTCAAATGTCATTAGCGACCCACGTTTATATAACACAACGGTAAGACAAGTCACAAGAATTTTAATCACGCTAAATAACGCCTGCGAATATAGGTCTTCTCAGTCTTGTCATTCAAGGACATATGTTTGGATCGGATATGTTTGGCGTGCGCTGAGCCGGTACGCCGGTAGTAATAGAAAGAGATGAGATATTGGTACCTAAAAAAAACATTAGTGAGATGAGAAGGTACATGCTCAGCTATATTTAGAAAAATCTCGGTATGTGCAGTGAGGGAGGACTGCTTCACCGCGCTGATTTTCAGCCTGCGCCTCTACCACCTCTACATAGACGAGACGAGTAGGACTTGACTTAAATAGGTAAGGTGAAGCTAAAAAACACATTCTGTCGATATCGAAAATACAAACTGAAATATACCTAGATGCACAGAAAAACCAGAAAAATAAGACCAGCGCTGGGAATCGAACCCAGGTCCTCGGCATTCCGTGCCGCGTGCTATACCGCTACACCACCGCTGGACAACGGTGCAGACACGAATTTTTCCTATGCGCCACATATCTCAGCTTGTTTGTTTGAGCTTCGAAGTTCGTGTCGTACCGTCCCTCTTGCTCTCATATTAAATAGTGTGTCAGAGGGACCGCACGGCACGAAGTTCGAATTTCGTAGTAGCCCTGCAGTACAGACTGCATTTCAACTGCAACGTAACTGCCGACTGCTCGTACATTTCAATTTCAGTGCCGTGTGCAATCGAAATGCAACGAAAAATGTATCATAGGTTTTATTTTTGTAGACTCGACATGTCAAGACCTTTTTTAGGGTTCCGTTGCCAAAATGGAAAAAACGGAACCCTTATAGTTTCGCCCTGTCTGTCCGTCTGCGGCTTTGCTCAGAGACTCAATGCTAGAAAGCTGTAACTTTGCACGAATATATAGGTACCTATGTAAACTATGCCGACAAAAAGGTACAATAAAAATTGAAAAAAAAAATTTTAAGAGTACCTCCCATAGACGTACAGTGGGGGGGTGATTATTTTTTCTCATCCAACCTTGTAATCTGGGGTATCGTTGGATAGGTCTTTCAAAACCATTAGGGGGTTGCTAAAACGATTTTTCGATTCAATGATTCGTTTGCAAAATATTCAATTTTAAAGTGCAAATTTCATTAAAATCGAGCATCCCTCTGAAATCTAAACCGGTGGGTTGAAAAATTTGAAAAAATTCAGGATGGTAGTAAATATATGAAACTTACAAGTAAAACTATAACGATTAAGTTTTTTTTGAGAATTATTAGTAGTTTTAAGAGCTCCTATACCGTACAAAATACGAAATCATTAGATAAATATTACTAAATTTTTTCGTAACGGCTGCGAAACCATTTCCTTTTTTGTCGGAGCTCTGTTCACTGACAAATACGGTTCCGAAATGTAACGAGAGGCGAGCGAAACAGTTTTATTAACCCCCGACGCAAAAAGAGGGGTGTTATAAGTTTGATCGCTATGTCTGGCACCGTAGCTCTTAAACAGGTGGACCGATTTGAATGCGGTTTTTTTTATTTGATAGCAGTTTTTCTAGCGATGATTCTTAGACATGTTTCATCAACATCGGTTCAGCGATTTTTGAGATATTGAACTTTATATTAAACGAGTTCATGCCTTAACAGAGAGGAAATGCGCTTCAAGGCTGCTCCATTCTTTCTAGATAAATACGTACTCAGACTTTGTACCCATTCTATTTTGACCGCGAACTTACTAGGGGGCGGGCGCTACATGGGCTAGAGAGAGTCGTGAAGTCCCTCTTACACTTATGCTATTTGATACGAGAGCGAGAGGGATCGCACGACACGAAATTCGAGTTTCGTAGAAGCCCTGCTGACACACTATTTAATACGAGAGCGAGAGGGACCGCACGACACGAACTTCCGAGTTTCGTAGTAGCCCTGCTGAATGTATGGGCAGTTGGCGGGTGCGATTACGTTGAAGTTGGGATGCAGTCCACAACTGGCCAAAGGGCAATACGGCCTCAGCTCTGATGATGGTAAAAGTAGGTAGCTAATCTCGAAAATCAAAATGTTATTTTCAACAAACCAGAGTTGCAAAAATCTTAATGTAAAAAATAATGCATTAACCATTATTTTTTTAATGGTAATGTAATTTTTATCCATTACTCATTAAAAATAAAATTTTAATGTAAAATGTTTCCATTACTCATTAAAAAAAAAATGAGTAATGAAGAATCTTACATTGCTCATTAAAAAAGTAATGAGCCATTATTGGATCTTCATTATCCATTAAATATAAAAAATGAATAATGTAAAATTTTTCAATAACGCATCGAAAAAGTATTAAATAATGGAAAACATTACTCATTAAGTTAATAAAAAATAAAATAGGTTGATAATTAATGATGTTAGTCGAATTTTCGATGCGTATACAAGCTATTAAAGAGTAGTGAGGGCGAAAACCTTTTTCAAATTTAAGTAATCTTAAATCAGTTTTCTTTCCATTTTTCGCAACTAATCAACAGTATAAATTTTTTTCAAAATTCATGAAATTTTATAAAATCTCATTAAAATTTGAAATTTTGCATGTAAGTATATAACGTCTAAGTATATAACCTCTTTTTTCCTGAATTATATCGTGTTTCGCAAAAAATTTCCTGAACGGGAAATATTTATTCCAAGATTTTTCCGACAGGACTACAAATTGAATTTCACTTTTTTTAATTTGAAAATTTCATTCAAAATATGTCGATAACATATTCGCACTTCAGGATGAAAAATTATGAAGGTAGAAATGATGATTACCTGAAAAACATGGTTTTAAATTCAATTTCATTTTGTTTTCTACTGTACATAATCCTATTTTCCATTTATCAACATCTAAACAACAGCTATTGTCAGAAATAGTAATTGGATTCATATGTAATGAGTAATGGAATACTCATTACTCCTTCATTAAATATAAAAATAATGACTAATGAAAATTTAGTACATTACTCATTAAAATCAAAAATTATAATGTAGAATTTTGAAATACTCATTAAAATTAAAAATGAGTAATGGAAAATGATTCCATTAATCATTACCATAGTAATGAGTAATGAAACGACAATGCATTAACTAAAGTAATGCATTTTTTGCAACTCTGCAACAAACGTAGCAAAAATGATAAAAAAAACAACAGTTGTATGACCGCTTCCAACCTTTACTTATTCTTTAGATTTATTTTATTCTCGTAACGTAAGGGCACAGCACACAGTCACTTCGGTGTATTTTTTAGATGCAGGCAGACGACGTGCTGTTAACGTGCTTCAACGAGATTGTCACTTGTGACTAGGGGGCCATCCATTAAGTACGTCACACCTATAGTGACCATTTTTAGACCCCCCCCCCTCGTCACACGTATTGCTATATTGCTATGATAATTGCACTTGATTTTGTTCCTCTGTCACAAACCGCTTGAATATGTGTGACGTACTTTATGGATGACCCCTAGGTCTACTAATAATTATAAATGTGAAAGTTGAGTGAGTGAGTATGTTTGTTACTTCTTCACGCTGAAATGGCTGGACGGATTTAGATGAAATTTGGCGAAAAGTATGTATGTATGTATGTAAACTCTTTATTGTACAAAATAAGTAAAATACAGTAAAAGTAAAAGTTAGTTTAGAACCTGGATTAATTTTTATCTCGATATTCCCACGGGATAGGGATAAAATATCTAAACAACGACCGCTGGGCTTCGAGTCATAAAATTTGGTATGTAGGTTGCTGGACGTCTGGAATAACACATAGGCTACTTTTTATCCCGATGTTCCCACGGGATAGGGATAAAATCTCGAACTAATAACCGCTAAGCTTAGGTCATGAAATTTGGTATGTAGATAGTTGGACATCTGGAATAGGGATAAAATCTCGAAATAACGACCGCTGGGTTTAGACTAGACTCATGAAATTTGGCATGGGTGTTTTAATTTAACGTCAATGAAAACCACGATGTACTTAATTTTAGGGAATTCCACGAGAATTTAATAAAATCCCGGAATTTCAATTCAACTGCTGTATCTAATCCATACTAATATTATAAATGCAAAAGTGTGTTTGTATGTTTGTCCCTCTTTCACGCCGTAACGGAGCTACAGATCGACGTAATTTTTGGCATAGAGATAGTTTATGGGCCCGAGAGAGACATCGGCTACTTTTTATCCCGGAAAAATGCATAGTTCCCGAGGGAACAGCGCGCGATAACCGAACACCGCGCGGGCGGAGCCGCGGGCAAAAGCTAGTATATATATAGTCTTGAAAAAACCACACAACATTCTTTATTGCACACCACAAATCAGTAAATAAAACTTATAATATAAACAATATCCTAAAAATAACTTAACTTACCTACATAAAATAAAAATATAACCTAAAACTAAAACAAATTATCTAAAGCAGGACTTCCCAACCCGGGGGGGCACGCCCCCCTAGGAAGGCGTAGCGAAATTTTAGGGGGGGCGTCGTACGTAATATGTAAGATTACATTTCCAAAAAAAAAATTAACGAGTAGGTAAATAAGGAATATGCATGCATGTGATTCAAATATAATGGAATTTACCTAAGGGGGGCATGCAAATATTATTTTTGGCTCGGCGAAATAAAGGTTGGGAAAGCCTGATCTAAAGAGTACCTATCCCTTAGGCAAGATCCCGTCGATGATGAAATGATATCCATAGGTCGCTGGTTCAAAGGACCACTTTGTTTACACCAAAGACCGTTGGTATGCCAATCATTTAACGCTCAGTCAAAAACATTTCTTATACTTCCATTATGTAACAGCAAAACGTTAGCTAGTTGCTATCACGGTGTAGCGACATCTATGGGTTAATAAAAGAACTATCGTCCAAAACATCAGCGTTTCTTGAAATATGTCCAATTTGAATTGATATTCCAGTTCTAGGTCGGTAAAAGATTTTTGGATACGACATAGTGGAAGGGATTTTCCAAGTCATTAGCAATGATTCATGTGCCTATTAGTAAGTAGCTATCAATATTTTCTAGTTGATTCAACGTTATATACCTAACATACTAGGTATAAATAGTTTTTCCTTATCAAAATATGAGAGAAACACGCCTATTTTAACCTTTTCGACGCCAACGACTCATACAATATACGCACCGCAGGTTCCACTCCAACAATCTGTCTAAAAGCAACCTGGGTGTAATTGTGTTAGATTCAATTTTAGGCATTGCAATATAGAAGCCTGGCGTACCTATGGGTGATGTCTTTTGTATTTGACGTGTCGGCGAAAAGGTTAAGATCATAATGTTTATGTCGCCATCCTGAATCATAAGTGAAACGGGTGTATGCTTGTTGCAGTACGGACGAGGACGCGCGCCAAGCGATGATGCTCGACTGCGGCAAAATAAAGGAGATTCAGGTGAAGCTGCTACTCAGCTCGCGCTCCGAAATGCACAAGGTCATTGAAGCGGCCAGGCAGACCGTGCCAATACTCTCCCTCGCGCCGCCCGCGCCCGCTCCCGCTCCCGCTCCACTCCCCGCTCCCGTCATCCCCCCCGCTATCACTCCCTTTTCCGCCGCGCTCGGCTCTTCCGGCCTCGCCGGCTTCGGCATCCCCGGTATAGGCAACCCTAACGAGATCCCCCAGCCCGCCGTCATCGAACCCCCCGCTCCCCTCGTCAGCCCTTCCGACACCAACGACGACAGAGAAGAAGACAACACCAGAAAACGTAGCAAGGAAAAGGACAGACGGCGGTCCCGAACGCGGTCTAGATCGCGCGACCGCGACCGCAAGGACAGGAAGAGGGATCGTCGCGACCGCTCGCGCTCGCGGGAGAGACGCCGCCGCGACCGCAGCCGCAGCCGCGAGCGCCGCGACCGCAAACGAGACCGCAAGGACCGCAGCCGCTCCCGGGAACGCTCGGAGCGCAACTCGCCGCGCCGCTCGCGCGACCGCCGGAACAACGACCGGAAGTCGCCGGAGCAGCGAGGCTTGAGCGTGACGGACGACATCCCCGCGCCCCCGCCGGCCCCGGTCTTCGGCAACTCCACCCCCGTCGTCAACAATCAGCTCCAACATATCATGAACAACGCAATATCCGCGATGCAACAAAATTCCCCCGCGTTCACTGAACAACCGGTCAATCGGTTCAACGATTCCGCGATGAACGACGCCTACAACAAACTCAACGAACTCGGGAAGAAGCGGAATCCGAACGCGTTCCAGGGGGAACAACAGAACGGGAACAGGTTCATGGGAGGCCGGGGCGGCGGCGCGCCGCGCGGCGGGGCGGGCTTCCGGCGCGACGGCCGCTCGCGCTTCGACGCGGAGTCCCAGCAGGACTGCTGCGTCGCCATCCGGAACGCTCCAAACCACACCAGCTATGGCGACGTGCGACGCTTCTTCCCCTTCCTCATCGACAAGCACGGCATCAAAATGATCAACGACGGCACCGGCCGTCGGACCGGCAACATCTTCGTCCGGTTCTGCGACCCGCGCTCCAAGCAGCTCGCGCTCCAGCGGAAAAATAACGAGCTCAAAGGAGAACAGGTGATCGTGGAGGCGTTGGACGACGAGTCGTACGAGAGCGCCGTGGACTCGTTCATGCCGTTCCGGGACGAGCCCGCGGACGAGGAGCCGCGGCCCGCGCCGCCGCCCGCGCCCGCGCCCGTCCCGGCCGTCTGCAGCGTGCTGCGCATCGCCGAGCTGCCGCTCTTCGTCAAAGAGCACGACATCATCAAGATGTTCAGCGACTTCTCCCTCCTCTCGATCATGCTCAACGACTGTCGGCTCACGAGGACCAAAACCGCGTACGTCCAGTTCGTGAAAACCGACGACGCGAGGGTGGCGCTCGAGAGACGGGAGCGGTACGCGTTCGGGAAACGGCAGCCCGTGATCACGCCCATCACGGACGAGGAGTACGACAAGGAGAAGGCGCTCCAGGGGGAGAAGGCGGAGGCCCCGCGGGAGCCCCTGCGGGAGGCCCCGCCGCCCCAGGAGGCCGAGCCCGCCGCGCCGCGCGACCCGCGCCAGCGCCGCGCCTTCGACGCGCCCGCGGCCCCCGCGCCGCCCCAGCAGGCCGGCGTGCCGTTCTTCGCGGCGCCGTTCGCGCCGCCGCAGCAGCCGTTCGGCGGCAGCTTCCCGCCGCAGCAGTTCGCGGGCTACCCCGGCGGCGGGCTGGACCCGCGCGCCGCCGCCGCCGGCTGGGCCGCGCGGCCCGGCTTCGCGCCGCCCGCCGCGCCCGCCGACGGCGAGGAGGAGCTCGACTGCGTGCTGATGAAGGGCCTGCCGTGCGACGCCACCGACCGCACCATCGTCACGTTCCTCGCGGACACGGGCGCGGTGCCGGCGCGCATCCACCTCATGCTGGACGCGGCCGGCGTGCCGTCCGGCGACTGCTTCTGCGAGTTCCGGTCCGTGGGCGAGGCGCGCCGCGCCGCCGCCAAGCACGGCCACGGCCTGGAGGGCTGCCGCGTCACCGTGGACCTGGTGCCGCGCTCCGTGGTCGAGGACGCGCTGGACGGGCCCAAGCGCGACCCGCGCGACGCGCTGCTTGGCCCGCCGCCGCTCGACCCGCAGCCCTTCTTCGACCCGCGCGCGCCCAAGCGCGGCGGGTTCCGCGGCCGCGGCGGCTTCGACCGCGGAGGTTTCGACCGCGGAGGCTTCGACCGAGGCTTCGACCGGGGCGGCTTCGACCAGGGCCGCGGCGGCTGGAACGACCGCGGCCGCGGCGGCTTCGACCGGGGCCGCGGCGGGTTCGACCGCGAGCGAGGACGCGGCCGGGGCGGTTTCGACCGAGGCTTCGATCGCGGCTTCGACCGCGGGCGGGGCCGAGGGCGTGGACGCGGCGGCTACGAGAACGGGCGCGACGCACGCGACCCTCGCGAGGAAGACCCCGACGGCGCGCTGGAGGACTTCGGCGCGCCGGGCTGCGTGCTGGCGCTCGAGAACGTTCCTTTCCGCGCCAGCGTCGAAGACATCCTCAGCTTCTTCGGCGACTTCGAGCTGACGCAGGACGACGTGATCCGGCGCTACAACGAGCGCGGGCAGCCGACGGGCGACGCGCGCGTGGCGTTTCGCACGCCGTTCGACGCGCAGCGCGCGCTGTCCACGCGGCACCTGTCCACGATCCAGGACCGGCGCGTCAGCCTCGCGCTGCTCTAGCGGCCCCGCAGCCCCCGCAGCCCCCGCTCGGACTCCAGTGACGAACTCATATACACACTGATGTAAATATAGTGTTAACGTGTGTGTGACTCCCGTGACTGAAATTGTGAATAACGCATGCGTTGCGTTGCGTAGTGATTGTACAGCTAGACTTCGTTAGCTTATAATAAGATACTTGCAAGATTTTTATGTATTAAAGTATGCGAGGTACTTTGAAATAAAATGACATTTCACAGTATAAATTCGCAGTTTTATTTCTCAAACCACACGAACACCGATAACATGTTACATTTGGATCTAGGTTTATAGTTGAAAAGTATTCACAAGCTTTTTCCATCCACGATAACACGAACATGCAAAATTCTTAGACAATAAAAAATATTAACATTCAATGTTTTGCCTATCCGACCCAGCTATTAAATAAAAGTAACATAAAAATATTAAAAATACTTAGTCTATGAACAGTATAAAAATATTCAATGAAACTGCTTCAGACACATGGTAACGTTGACCGAAATTATTATCCCTAGAAAATAAGAATCAAACGGGTTGCATGAGATGCTGCACAGCACAGCAAAACTCCCCCAAAATTTTAATTTGCATAATAATGAGCTGTCAATCATGGTTACTACAATACACTGACTTTTATTTTTACACTCAGTCCCAGTGTAAAAATTAAGTTATAAAAATATAATAACAGACTTAAATGCACCCAAGATATCGCGGTATAGGCGACCCGTACTCTGGAATGTTTTTCATATATAAACTTCAGGAGCAGGGCCAACAGGAAAAGGCAAAGAAACAAACGAGTTTCAGCCGGCACGTCCAATGAACTCTAACCAATTGATTTGGCGCTCAAATGTAGTTGGATGCTGAATGGGTGCTAACGTGTATAAGATTCACTGGTAGGTAAATGTGAGTTTAAGCAGGAATCCTGGCCAGAAATTAGGACTGAGAAATGAGTCTTCCAGTTAGATAGTGATGTGTATATTTTTCAGTGGCACAGCGTGGAAAGAATACCACCAACAAATCCGAAAGAATATTTTGCCAACCTCTTATTTAGCTATTTTAACTTGAATGACTAATATAAAACTGTTCAAATATTTTCAAGATTGAAGCGTAAAATGTAAATTTAATTACTGTGCAATTGTAATTTTGATCGAACAAGCCCATCAATTCTGAAAAATAAATAAATCTTAAAGTCTGACCTGAGTCCGGTCGTGGTAAACATGTATAAAACGCAATTTCATATCAATAAATCTAGGCAAACTTATGTGAGACATCCGAATTTGTGATGGTGCCCAAACGATAATAAAACTATTTTGGTGTCAGTGGAACTTAATAAAACTTAACCTAATGATCAAATATTGCAAAATGAGCATAAGTAATTTCAGAAGTTAGGTTATAGTCAATAGTGCAAAAATAAACCAGACTTCAGTCATTTTTCCTTCTGATAGTTTCTTTACATCATATTAAATTAATGCCATGACCAGGGCATTCACAGAATAAGAATAAAAATTATATGTAAGCATCCAAACAACTAACAATATTTTACTGCTAGCTAATGTTAGTACAGACGCAGGCTAGAGTCAAATTTCCCATGGGATGCAGAACTCTACAGAATATCTGAGATAGACAATGCTGTTTAATCGGTGATTTCTAATTGAGTAGGTTGTTTTTTTAACAATTAATAGTAACTAATTATTAAACACTGAAATAATTGCCTGGTTATTCATATTTTCAACTCCTGATGACCGATTAAAAATCATCGTGTATCACTCAGCTACAGACTAGGAAATAGAGAGATGACCTTGAGCGATACACAAAATAAACTATGGTAGAATGGTACAGTCGGCATCAGATGAAGATGGTCATAAATATCCGCACATGCACTCTATTATCAAGGTATTAGAGTTCATGTAACGATATTTTTGACCTTGGTCGATCCAAAGAGAAGTTAGAGAGAGAACTAATGCTAGTTTAACCATCTCTCTATTCTTGTCTATATAGGTACTCTTAGATAGGATTTAACTAGCAACACCTTATCCCAAATTTTATAAAATCGCCGTACAATAAATAACATATTGCTACATCGCAGGCGTTCGATGTTATCAAAATTATTTTAATTTACGCTATCGTCCAAACGAGACAGTCGAATTTATGGTTTACCTTTTAAAAACTTAAGACAATTGTAAATAATAATATGTATGATCAACCACTCAATAGATCACGACAATGATCTTAACAAGTTTGACTAAAACCTAGCGGTGTTGCCATTTGTCTTAATTTCAGACAAATTAAAATAAAAACCATAAAATCGATTCGAAAATTACCTAACTAGAGTGTGACATAAGGGGATAAAACAATATTTGATTTTTTTCATTCACGATACGTCAACAATTTGACAAATAGATACGATAAAATCGGCGCCGCCATTTTTATTTTGCTTTCACATGTGCGACAAAGGTCTTTGTCGTACTATAAGTATCTGAAAGTAGGTATTTACTATACTAGAAACAGTTTCCCTGTCTGTGTGAAACAGGCTTCCACTTGACCATAGATAACAAATAAAATATAGTGGCGAAATAACAGTTATCGCATCATCACTATTTTTCATTTGTTACACGACTGTCGCCAGAAAGGAGGCTTATTCTCTAGAGTTATTTTAACGTGTCAATGTCCAAAATGTTGCAATTAGTGTTTAATAGTTTTAACTATCCTTTTTAGCCTCTAATTCTGACCTGACAAGTGAAGCCTGACTGAGTCCATAAGTTAGTTAATAAATAGGACGTATTTCTAAAACAAAAAAACTAGCATCTTGGATCATCTATTCTATGTTGATGACCTTATTTATAAATGTAACCGTCTATCATACAACCATTAAATTATAATAAGAAATAATAGAATACATTCATTATCATTAAAACTTGTTAACAAACTAAACTTATACTCACTGGAAGCGAATTTTACTAATAAGTTCCTCACTTAAATTGTGAAACAAAATTCAAGCACATCATTGTTAAACTACAGTCGAGTGTGTTGGTATCATGCTCTAGTATACTAATGAGGGTTTTCACAGAGGCGTTTGCCTCATTTAGTTTTTTAACCAATCACGAGCAAACGTCAAACGGACCTTACGACACTAACGCCATCTAGCGATATTTGGCCTCTGTGAAAACCGTCATTCAAGCATTTGTTAAAGTAATACATAAATAATAAATTAAATCACACTAATATCTTCTTGGTAGATTTTTACACATTTACTTATATGCATGATATACAAAAATATCAAACCTTATGAATTATTTGAAAAAAAAAAACTGAAGAGCCTACGTAAAGAAGCGTAAATTAGGAAAACTGTACACTTGTTAAGTAAATGCATTAATTTGATAAAAGGACATTTCTATTTAAAGCTTTATATTTTTAATCATGATAGATGAAGTGTCCTCAATTTTCCATACAATTTTTAATGCGTTCGTTTAGTTGCAAATCATATAAAATGTAGGAAACACGACAAACGACTGACTCTAAGTTATATTTATATCCATTTTGTTCTTAATAAACTCTAGTACTCGCGAGTAAAAAGACCCAGAATCAACACATCCAAAAAATACTACAACTTTAAATACAAATGCCTTAATAAATGCGTCAGTGGGCATTAAACACGTAAAGTTAGGAATAGAATAAGTATAACTGGTCTCAAATTAAGTCGGTTTAAAAAAAAAGTAATGTAGAAGACAATTCTAGGATTCTGCGCAGCGCACTCATTAAAAATTTCCGTAAAAATAGCTGTCCAATCCTTCTTTTTCGGAAAAAATTGAGTATTATTCCCAAAATGTTTAATTTGCCAGACTGTTTCATTTCCCAAACCTCAATTTTCACCGAAACCATATTTTTTTCTCAGCATATTCTTATAGTTTTTCAGAACACAGTTAGGTTTAGGTTTGTTTTGGAATGAAAGTTCCGAAAAAACTATAGCTTCAGAGAAAATCGGGAGTTGGGAAATAAAACAGTTCGGCAAATGAAACATTTGGGAATAATATTCCGCCGAAAAGACGAAAACCCTTCACTGTTTTTAATAGTCGTTTACTTATGTCATTTTGTTTGACGAGAACAATCGAAGTTTTAATTATTTGCTCCTATTAAAGACTACCCGTACGAAATCAAAAAAATCCACCTTCATTACTTTACCCTCACAGAAGTTTTATAGAAATACAAAGTATAAATATTAGTAATATTGTTAAGATTTAATTTCTTTTATATCGGTACAACAATTACTATTTCTAATCGTGGAAGCAGAATTTTATTTTCATATTTTATACAACAACAACTTTAGCTATTTATTCTAACCTCTTTATTCCATATAGACTTACTCATATATAAATATAAATTGTCATGCTTGGATCATATGGTTATCAAAATATAATATCATAAGTAGACATATTAATAATGTTAAATTAATCTCAATTCCTCAAACAAGAATACTGTTATGTTATAAGCATTTTTCAGGTTGGTATTGCTTTTTAGCCCAGTTAATTCCCTATACCAATTCCGTGTTCATAGCCCTCCTCATTCTGAATGAAGGCACAGTATATCTATAAGCTCAAGCAGTATGGAAGCTACGGAGCTACGATCGAAACGGACACACTCACACAGACGCGCGCTCTACACGGCCTCTAAGGGGTTCTCAAGGTACTGCAGTACCGCGAGTCCCCTCAGAGGCCGTGAAGAGCGCGCGTCTGTGTGTGTGTTCGTTTCGATCGATTTGTTCGTAGCTTCCATACTGCTTTAGCTTATATATACACTGTGATGAAGGCTTGCGCTCTGCAGTGTGATGTATACAGGTAGAGATGATAAGTCAAATAAAATATCTAACCAAATGGAGTGAAGTTCTAGTTGTCAGTAGTTGCTGGTACAGTCAAGTTCACTTGTGAGCAAACATTTGATCAAAAACACGACTCTATTATCAAGGGCGTAGAAGCGTTTTCAGATATTTTATAAGCTTTTATTTTGTTTCATCTGTCCCGTTGTGTCTGTAATCAAATCCTGAAAGTTAAATTTGACCAACTTCCAATAGTCCGATTGACTTGAATACTTTTGTAAATCGCGTGACAATACAATAATTTAGTAGTGACATTCTGATAGTTCTGCCAGGATCGTCTCCGCAGGACGGAACTCTTCAACGGTTAATAGCATCGACTTGAAATTCGGTATGCAAATGTAGTTTGGGTGACAATGCAAGTACAGTCAACAAAAAATACAGTCAGCAAAAATGAAATTTTTATGGTTAGGTTATTTCATCAAATTTTTGCTCACAAGTTTATAAACCCGACTGTACGGAAGTGTCCTTAATTTTCCATACCATAATGCCATTTTTTATCTCCATATGTTTAACCTCGACTTGAAAACCGATCTAACGGAAGCATTTTGCCTTTTAGGGTGCGCTTCCAAAGGTGTTGCGATCAATGCGTTTCTAATAACCAATAGAAACGCTTCATTTACCTATCCTCGATCCGCTCAGCTGTGTCCACTAGAGCTGCGCTGAGCGAGAATAGGTAAATTATCAATTTTGAGGTACGAGATTTTTTTAAAGTAGTGACGATTTCTAATATTAATCATGAAACTACCGTGAGACTCACTCATATTTAATGATATTATAACGGATAAGTCACGTCTTAAATCGAGTTTAACTCCACATGTTTCGGGTTATTTCGAAACCCTTTATCAATGGAGCACGCGAGTCGGCGGCTGCCGCAACACGCGCACTACGCGCCACCGCTCTGCTCGCGCGGCTGTGCAGTCGCGCGAGAATGAAGATGAAGAATGAAGGGTTTCGAAATAAACCGAAACATGTCGAGCTAAACTCGATTTAAGACGTGAGTTATCCGTAATAATATCATTAAATATAATTTCTAATATTAACTGAGACTTAAGTAATACCATACACGATGAAAAATGCGAAAAAATGGTTACGTATCAGTTGATCCAGTCATACAACCGGCCTGTATTATAAATTAAAAACAATAATTAAAAACCGTCTAAATGGTCCCGGATTTGATAAATATCAAACAGCTCTTACATTTGGTATACACAAGGATAAGACGAAATTACATTTTCAAATTCATTGTCACAGCGGTGAATATTCGAAAATGCAATTTCATAGTTATTAACAATACATAATTATAGCTCCAGAGTATTAACGATTACTAATGTAAATGTAATCTATAACTGTGGTCGCGGTCTTACTTAGTAGGGCCTAAGTTAGCTGGCGTGGGGTGCACTGCGTATATGCATACCATACAAACCACGTCAACTAGCGTAGACCCTTAAGTCTAGAGGGGCGTTTTCAAAGACGGTGTACCATTTCTTTTTTTTTTTGGAAAAATGTGGTTTTTCTGTACTGTAATTTTTTTAAACTACTAATCAGAATCAAGAGCACAATCGATTCAGATAATTAAAAAAATGTCCCCAAAAAATTTACAGTTTTGCGACGTTTTTTTCATACACTCAGTATAGGCGTGACAAAACTGACTCATAAAATTTTGTATGAAATTCTGGGGACATTTTTTTAAACGATCGGAATCGATTTTGGGTAGGAAAAATCATATTTTTTCCAAAATTAAAAAAGGAGAGTAACTTTTTTTAAAAACGCCCAGAGACAAGACAAACGCGGAAGAAGTATTTAAAATGTTTTAAAATAAATCCGTAATATTTCAACAGACGAGTTAGTTTGATAGAACCTCCATAAAGGTTTTTTAATCATTCCCTTGATGCGGTACACTTTTGACCAATGAATAGAAAGTCAACAACAGTTAAAACATGAAGAACAAAGGTATTCAGTCAAAACTAACCGGTTAAAATATTGTTCTATGTAGTAAAACTCCTAGCAACATAAATGGTGTTAAAAAAATCCTGTACTACAATTTACCCCACAAAATCATTGAAATTCTAAAATAAATAAAATTGTTTCGTATAGAGATGGTCTTTCGTTGACTCAACTTCCATACAAAACTTTTCTTTTCAAATTTAAATATGTGGTAGTTTTATGTGGCTTAAATATTATAGTACAGTTTTTTTTTAACATCATGTAAATCGCATTGAAACAAAATGAAATACATACTCATAATATAAAGATTTATGGAAGCAACCACCAGTACTTTAATAGTAACTGACAATCTGTTGATCTAAAAATCAAAATGGCTGACAGCCAATTAAATGTTAGTCTCACGCTTTAGTCTAGCCTACTAGAGCTTCAAACAAACATATTTTTCTTTAAATAGTACTAAGACCCCCTTGCAGGTAAAAATAAATCTAGATTTAGTTGTTAAGCCTGGCTTAGCTTGACAGTTCCATACATTTTGACACTACTAAACTAAGCTTAACGCTCACTCGAGATTTATGTGTTCCCAGCAAGTGGCCATAAGAAAAACTATAGTGAGCTAAAGCTGCTGATACGCTTGAGAATTTACTTGTAATGAGCATTCTAACGAATGTTGCAGGTGGTAGGACCTTGTACAAGGTCGGCCCGGATTGCTACCACCATCTTGCTCGCTAATCCTGCCGTGAAGCAGCAGTTGCACTGTTGTGTTTCGGCGTGGAGAGTAAGAGAGGCGGTGAAATTACTAGCACTTGAGGTATCTCATCTTAGGCCTCTAGTACTAGCCGTGGTGTTGCAGATGTTTATGGGCGGTGGTGATCTCTTAACATCAGGAGACCCACTTGCTAGTTTACCATCCAGTCAAATTAATAAATTTGTCACATTACAGGTAAAAAGTTACAAAATTTTAGGGAACTACTACTTGTATGATGAACATAAATGTTTATAGTAGGTACTTGGAGTTTTGGATGTTTGTATGTATTTAAGTGAAACGAAGGTTTTGCTACCATCTTTTCACCGAACATTATTGGAAGTAATACAAATAAACTAAAATAATTTCTTTGCTCACCCGCGACCTTATGATAGTAAAGTTTATGCGTGATATGCGTGTTCATGCAGTTCCTCCACCTCCACACTGTAAGAACACAAAAATCACACAAACCCATCTATCACCACCAACCACCACACTACACTGACCCGTTTCGAATTCAACTAAAGCTCGTCTTCACAGCAACACAACCTTACACCATGCTACCAGATGTTTAACATCTCCCGGGTCGCTGATAAGCAAAGAAATTCTTTTAGTTCATTGATATGGACATCCGCAAAGTAACTTCAGATTCAATAAATTATTTAAAATAGAAATAATACACTCAGTGGCAGAAAATTTGACCCACTCAACATACAAATTTAATTTACCTAGCTATTACTGCATACATTTGCGAGCCAGATTTTTCGCCACCGAGTTTACCCCCCTAGTCCTGACGTTTTTTAACCTTATATAGCGTTTAAGACCTAGACGTGGTTGACCTGCTTCGTTAATTCGGATTTTATTTCAAAATCCTTAGAATTCTTTATTCAATGAACAATTTGTACTTTATAAAGTACATTCGGCTGTCATTCTTAGTGTTAATTAGTTCTTTATAAAGTACGCGAGGACTTGGGAGGATATAATTTTTGACGAACATTTAAGGTCTCGAGGCCTTGGGACAGCAAAGGAGTTTAAACGGCTCATGCTCGATGTCATCATCATCATCATCATGTCAGCCGAAAGACGTCCACTGCTGGACATAGGCCTCCCCCAAGGAGTTGCGTTAACGACGTTTTGTTACAAGTAAACGCTCAAATTTATCAGCATCTTAACATTTAACGTATAAGTTATACATAACCGCTTCAAACTAAGTAGGTACTTGTGACGTATGAGAAAGTATGACTGGACATGGAAAATGTACCTTATCCCCGAGGAATACGGCCCAGCCGCGCTTACCCCGCGTTCCCCATACGTCACGCTTCGTAGATATATAGTGTACATGTAATACTCAGTCAGCGCCTGTGGTTAGTTGTATCCGGATTCTATGTGTCCCTGAAAATATAAAAAAATACTGTGAGACATACAAAATGAATACAATTGTTTAAAAACAGAACATAATTGCATAATATTTTGCTCGCAACTTCGCCCGCGTGGGATTCGGTTATCGCGCGCCGTTCCTTCGGGAACTGTGCATTCTTCCGGGATAAAAAGTAGCCTATGTCACTCTTTGGCCCATAAACTATCTCTATGCTAAAAATCACATCGATCGCTCGCTCCGTTTAGACGTGAAAGAAAGACAAACAAACACACACTTTCATATTCATAATATTAGTAGGTATGGATTGAACGAAACGCACTTAAAACTCACAAGTTAAAACGTCAATGTACTTGACTAGTCTAAAACGTAACAAATTATTACACACACTTAAGTCTCAAGTGACCTTTCGTCACCTCTTGCCTCGCAACGTCCTATATATAGGACTTAGTGTAAGGTGACATTGAACTCTTTCATAAAAGAGATTAAAGTTTCATGTTCATAAAACGAAAACTCGAGTTAGCGGCAGGAGGTAAGATATGTATTTGCTTACTGATATACTTAAGTAACAAAAACTGTAGATAACTTACTCAAATTTTAATAGCAAACTCTTTAATGAAAAATTTATGATGATGATACTTTCGACCCCATATTGCATCCATCGGTGGCCCATTGGTCATTTTGGAGCCAGGGACGGAGGTGACTCTAATACTAGACAGTCTCGCGCAACTTGGAACACTATAACATACAACTTAAATGTGGACTCGATCTTAACCTAATTTTGATTACAAAAATTGTTGACCTGAGCCTATATTTCAACCCTCACCATTTTATCGATATCGATAAAAAGCGCAAGCGTTTAGCATGCTGCACTATTTAAGTCTGTTATGTTGGTAGTATTGCTCTTTGACGTTTGACGGATCTTTGGCGTACATGTTGGTAATGGTTTGCCATGCAAACTCAATGCAAACTCGATTCCATTCGCTAGTATGCGAGTCCCGGCTCTTAAAACGGGCGCAGGCTGAAAATCAGCGCTGCAAATTTCTTTTGCTCGCAGCTTATGCTGAGCCTGAGCCCATTGCCACACAATTATGTGAAATTGTTTTTTTTACTGTGTAGTCTTATTTTCTGTGACAATAAATTATTTTATTATTATTATTATTATATTAAAACGTAGTGATTATATTCTCTTTGATACTAGGTTCGACAAAAACTCACTTCTTGTTGTTGGCGCGGGCGGGCGTCCCGTTGGACGAGCGGTTGGAGCTGTCGCTCATTTCAGAGCTGCTGCGGATGTCGCCGTCCATCTGTGAACACAGCACATCACTCATGAGAGAGAAAGAGAGACAAACCTTCATTGACCGATATTCAATACACGGAAAATACATTAGAATAAAACAATAATAATAATAATAATAAATATTGAATAGATTTATTAAAAATAATTAGGTACAGTCGGTACCCTAACATAAGTATCCACTTTTCTTTTCAATTTGTATTTTAGAGATGTGCCGATCATGACTTTGGCCGACTAGCCGACTAGCCGATTAGTCGGTTGTAAGGAAGCCGACTAATCGGCCGATTAGTCGGCCAAGCCGATCACAGTTTCCGGGATTTCTATGACACTTCTTAACCAGCTGATTCGCGCGCAAGTCGCAACCAACACCCCTGTAAGTTACTTATCAAATCGGTGTTTTTGTTTAAAATATTTTACCTACTCTAATTATTCATTAAAGTAACTTTAATGTTTTTCTTTAATTTCAAAAAGAAAGTTAAACAAAAAATAGTTAAACAATGATTCCCATAAAATCAAATGCCAAAAAATATTGAATATACAATGAAAAAAAAAAAAAGATGTACAATGGTCACGTGAACGTTGCTTTGCTTTACATTTAAAAACGAATAAGAATGATTATAAAATTCAAATATTAATAAATAATCAAGGCTCTGCATATACATGAAAATGTATATTTTATTGAAAAATACATACAAAGTAAGAGGCCGGATAGTCGGCGCTTTTTGCCGACTATTCGCCGACTAGTCGCCGACTACGATAGAGGCCGATTAGTCGGCTTTACCGACTAGTCGGCGACTAGTCGGCACATCTCTATATTAAATACATAAGTTAGGGAACCGACCGTACTTTGCTCACCTCATGATAGGTATTTTAATTTTACAATTTATTCATTAATAATTGGGTCGATCAACTTTTTCTTGTACCTCGTTGCCATGGTTACGTCCCCTGGACTATAGGCTATATTTGTTACAAGAAAAAAATAGGGTTCCATACTAAAACTCCAATAACGTAACTCAGTGTCAAAAAAAGTTGCCACATCTTTCATCGCATGTGCTGTGGAAACTATTGATGAAGAACAAAAAAATTTACAAGATATTAAAGAATATATCAATATCTATAAAAAACTTCGCGATACCATATATCCAACTATTGTAGTATTGTCACTACAACTATTTTTTACATTTTAAAAGTTGACTGAAAAAAAGTTTCAATACGAGTAGATTACGGTTACGTATCTGAATATCGAATGTAAAAATACCGAATGTATTAAAATATCGAATGGGTCATAATATCGAAAAGGTATTTCTGTTAAGACTGTATTTTTTTTAGATAGTTATAAAATACGATGCCGTTTTAATACTTTTAATCAATCCTGAAAAGTTTTCAGTTTCAGAAAATAAGCCTTTCAATATTATGACCCATTCGATATTTGAATATATTCGATATTTTAATATTCGATATTCAGATGCGTACCCGTACATTACTTTTTGAATTATTCAAATCGGACATTCCATTCGAAAGATATTCCGAATTTAAGCCGACTGCCCAAATCAGGTTTATTGGCTTACCTTCCCGGCGTAGATCGCCTTGTAGGCTATCTGCAAGATGAGCCAAGTCCACACGATGTGCAGAGCCAGCAGCAGACAAAGCAGGGAGTTGAAGATATAGTACGCCGGGAACATTGGCAGCAGCATCGGCGCTCGGATCGTAGTACTGGAAAACAGTGATGTTATATTGACGACTTGTTAGTGTAGTGATTATACCAGTATCACCATCATCTGAGCTCTGGAGTCACAAAACTCCAACTACAACTGGTAGCATGGTGTACGGGTGTGTTACTCTGAAGATGAGCTCTGGTTGAGTTCGAAACGCGTCAGTGTGATGTGGTGGTGGTGATAGATGGGTTTGTGTAATTTGTGTGTATTCTTACAGTGTGGAGGTAGAGGAACTGCATGAACACGCATATTTTGCATAAGCTTAACTATCTTAAGATCGCGGGTGAGCAAGGATATTTTTTTAGTTCATTCACAAAACTCCGTTTTCTAACCTCTCGCTCGCTCTTGGGAGTTTATCGGATCTCTCGCACGCACTTTACAGCGGCTCATGAGCGAGAGTTCCGACAACTTCCCAAGAGCGAGCAAGAGGTTCGAAACGTGGTTTTAAAGCGAAAGTTTGTAAGTCTGTCTGTTTCTTTGTTAGTTCATCGCGTCTAAACCATTGAACCGATTTAAATGAAATTCGATATACAGATAGTTTGAGTCCTGGAGAAGGACGTAGGATAGCGTTTATCCCAGAAAATTGCATAGCTCCAGCGGGATTGCGGTAAACGAATTCTACGCGGACGGAGTCGGAAGTAACGGCTAGTAGGTAATATTACTGCAATGTTCTGCCGCCAGAATGCAGCTCTACCACAAACCGTAACTGTTTTTGAATGCTTAATGAAATGAAAAAATGAAAATGAAACTCCACGCTGAAACACAACAGTGAAAGCACTGCTGCTTTACGGCAGGATTAGCGAGCAAGATGGTGGTAGCAATCCGGGCGGTCTTTGCACAAGGTCCTACCACCTGCAAAACAACCTCCGTTTATCGGTATCCTATCCCGCGGGAACTAAAGAAAGAAAGAAAGAAAATACATTTATTCACAACACAAGACAACAATATTATTAGGTACAAATAAACAACACAAAGGTATGTGTCATTGCGGTTGTGAATCGAACACTGGCAACTAAGAAATTTTCCGGGATAAAAACTATCCCAAGTCCATCCCAGGGTGTCAACTATCTTCATACCAGTTTTCAATTAAATCGTTTCAGCAGTTTAAGCCTGAAGAAGTAACAGACAAATACAAGTACTTTCTCATTTATATTAGTAGTTTTTGTTCCACCACTCCAATTTTATGTCAACGACCCAGTACATTGTCGTGTTTGTACCACCAGCCAAATAAGGGGTCTATCAATTTTTAAACAAGTTCCTAACAAATGAATGTCGCTAAAGTCGAACAAGTGACAGACACGTCTATTGGCATTATTGTTTTATGACATGCAAACGATTATCAACTTTAGTACTAATATAAAAAAGCAAACACGCAAGCTCACCAATTCGTTTATATATTTACTAGCTTTTGCCCGCGGCTCCGCCCGCGTGCTATTCTGTTATCGCGCGCTGTTCCCTCGAGAACTGTGCATTTTTCCGGGATAAAAATTAGCCTATGTCACTCTCTGGCCCATAAACTATCTCTATGCCAATAATCACGTCGATCCGTCGCTCCGTTACGGCGTGAAAGACGGACAAACACACAAACATACAAACACCCTTTCGCATTTTTAATATTAGTATATGGAAGTATGGATTTAATAGCAGACAAACATACTGTGTAACGACTAAATACTTCAGTAGAAAAAAAAGCTATGACTTGTCATTATGTTATTACTATGCCATGACATAATAACGGTAATCATAGACTCGAGTACATTAACGGTCTCTTGTCAAGTAACTGTTTACTCGTATGTCTGAAGTTTACATTTAAGAAAGACGTAATTATTCAAATATATTCACGAAATCACGTAATAGTCGAGGTACAGTGGGGGTAGAAAAACCTTCGTCAGTTATTAAATTGATTCCTTTACGAAGTCATAGACTCTTAGTACGTTTTGAAGTGTACATCAAATTATACTTACTTGGCATGATAACAAGGATCAAAATAGTATAAACCTCTAACATTATGTCTAGTTTCATATCAATACAAAACCTTTTTAATAAACAACTACGTAAAAGTTTCAATCAAATAATGTTCTATTTAATTGTCAGTGCTTGTCAGTGCCAAGGTGTAGTTTGTAGCACGTTGTAGGGTTGCTATGGTCACTTGATTATGTTTAGCAGGTTGACAGGTTGACGCAGTATGTCCTACTCTATCGGTAAAGCAGATTAGCGCTCATACTGCGCAAAGAAAAATAGATCTTAGGGTGACGAACCTTTTTTTACTCCGACTGTACCTATATATCTAATGATGCATGTTAATGTTTTTCTATCGTATTTTGTCGGAAAAGTTCTTATTTATCATACCTACTGAAGTTTATCGAAGCTAATTGAGAAAACAAGATATATACGAAGTTTACCGGCAAAATACGATGGAAAAACATGATTCAATAGAATGCAGACTTTTTGTTTAGTATTTTCAGTTAAACATGACCAAATTAATTATAAAAACTGGATTTCGAGCACACTACACGACATCGCTTTCCAACCACAAACAACAATAAAAGGAAAACAAATAATTTTGGCTCAATATGTCCAACATGTAAAATAAACCAAATTTGAAGATCATAAATTCATAACGAGTCACACCACTGAAGCTCGTGTAATTCCTGAAACTTCAATGACATCGACGCCATACAAAACATCTTTCTTGTGGAAATTTATAGAATTTGTGATCACTGTTTTTGCTATTGTTCTTACAGTTAACTACGCAGCAGGTTTCGTTTCGTAGGTTTCGTTGCTTAGTACCCATAACACAAGCTTTGCTAAGCTTACTTTGGGACTAGGTCAATTGGTGTGAATTGTCCCATGATATTTATTATTATTATTATTTATATTTATTTATTTTTTCTTAATTATGCACGAATACGTAATTTCACTAGTAAATAGTGACATTTGGTCCGCCGAAAAGTTCCTTGTTTAGCCACGGCGCGCGCTGCGATCGATTCGTGGTTCCCTCACCTACTTTGCACCCAGCGAATATAAGTATGTTTATCCGTTGCCCAGTACCCATAGTGCAAGCTTTGCTTATTTCGTGATTAGGTCAATTGATGTCAATTGTCCCATTATATTATTACTAGCTTTTGCCCGCGGCTCCGCCCGCGCGGTATTCGGTTATCGCGCGCTGTTCCCTCGGGAACTGTACATTTTTCCATGATAAAAAGTAGCCTATGTCACTCTCGGGCCCATAAACTATCTCTATGCCAAATATCACGTCGATCGGTCGCTCCGTTACGGCGTGAAAGAGGGACAAACATACAAACACACTTTCGCATTTATAATATTAGTATGGATTATTACCTCCAAATAATATAGTAGGGGTAGATGACAATGCGCGTCGTGATCCACGTGAAGATCAGTCCCAGGAAAAGAGTGTCGCAAGTGCGCTGGTAGTTGGCGTATTTCGTCGCTTTTACCGCCTGAAATGACACATACAATTTTCAGGAATATACATGGTAATCAATATTGACACATTTATTACGGACTAGAGTATACCCGCAGCCTTCGCACGCGTAAACTATTCGATCTGGTAGTTACAATAGAAATCTCGTTTTACGGTATCTAAATTCGGCAGAATAAAAAAAAAAAAAAAAAATTTAAGCTGTTTATTTCAAGCAAAAAACAAAAAGCATAGAACATTCAAATCGAGTCCTTAATCCTAATTTTAAGGATTTTGCGTGGCCTCGGTTAGCGAAAGACTGAGTTGCTCACGCGTAACTAGTCTAAGTATACATGCAAGTAGATAGTAAAATTATTACATAAATCATAATTTTTGTGTTTTATTTTACATATAACCTAAGTCTGAATGTGCATCCGTGTGCATGTGTGTGAATGTAAGTGGATACATACCTCCACAAATATATCAGCGCAGTCATGCACCAGCAGAACGAGGGTCCCGATGCGATGCAGGTTACAGACCCAGCTGAACGAGAGCAGCGCGATGGTGGCGAGGTGGTGCACGAACATCTGCCAGAAGTCCTTGCGGCGCACGTCCCAGAACTGGGACAGCGTCAGCGACCAGTAAAACGCTGATGACACCATGTAGTACCACCATATGTCGTTTGTAACACCCTGAAATAACAGTGCTGGTAAGAATACAATACAAATACATACATACAATCACGCCTCTTTCCCAACGGGGTAGGCAGAGACTACATCCTTCCACTTGCTACGATTCTGGCATACAACTCTCGCTTCCTCTACATTCATCAATCTTTTCATGCATGCACTTTGGTTTAGACTTCTGACCCGACCTTTCTTCAGAATGTCCCCGATTTGATCGTAGTACGTTCGTCTAGGCTTTCCTCTCCCAACGTTCCCATTCACGATCGTCAATACAAATACCCTTTTTTTATCTCTTACAGGTAACATTCTTCAACAGAAAAAAGTAAAGTAACCTATTTACAGCAGTACAAAGTATAGACGAACTAGCTTTTGCCCGCATGGAATTCGGCTATCGCGTGCTGTTCCCTCGGGAACCTTGCATTTTCCGGGATTAAAAGTAGCCTATGTCACTCTCTATAAACTATCTCTATTCCGAAAATCACATCGATCCGTCGCTCCATTTCGACGTGAAAGACGGACAAACAAACGCACAAAAACACACATTCGCATTTATAATATTAGTATGCATTATTCGCAGACGAAGTCGCGGACAACAGCCAGTTATCGATATAGTTATGAATGAAGCAACGAAAACACCTTAACTTCAGTTAGTTCCTTAATAAATAGGTAAACGATCATAAAGTTAAGTAAGTTTATTGGATATTTTGGCGCTAAAATAGTTAAATAGAAAGTCTTATGTTCACACTAGCTTTTGCTTTCGCCCGCGAGGTATTCGGTTATCGCGCGCTGTTCCCTCGGGAACTGTGCATTTTTCCGGGATAAAAAGTAGCCTATGTCACTCTCGGGCCCATAAACTATCTCTATGCCAAAAATCACGTCGATCCGTCGCTCCGTTGCGGCATGAAAGACGGACAAACACACAAACATACACACACTTATATTAGTATGGATTCGCCGAACATTCGTTACATTACATCACTATACGCTATCTATTTGATTAATTACTAACAGTTCTCACAAATAGATGAATCACGCACGTCAACTGATTTCCAATAGGAATCACCCGATGTTATGATTATGAGTCAAATCAGCTGATTACTATGACAGCGTTCGGCCTTCGGACAATGTCAATGTTACTTTGAGAACTGGGCTAAGTCGCGAGCGAGTGACATGTACCTTTCAATATGACCATTTTATACTCGGTCAGACCATTTTATACTCAAAATCATTAAGTTTTCATGGTAAACCTGCCTGACTACTCCATCATCAGGCCCTGGATACCTTTCTTGATCAAAGTGTATACCTACTTTAACTTTGACCACGAAAGGTACCTATTCTGAGACTATTATAACCTAACCAACAAAGTTGAAAACCACTTTGTCACTTTAAATTTCAATACCTCAAAAATGGCTGAACCGATTTTGATGAAACATGTCTAAGAACCATCGCTAGAAATCCTGCTTTAAAATAAAATGAAAACGCATTCAAATCGGTTCACCCGTTTAAGAGCTACGGTGCCACAGACAGACAAACAGACTGACAGACAGACAGACACACATAGCGGTCAAACTTATAACACCCCTCTTTTTGCGTGGGGGGGTTAATAACATAAGCTTGTTAAAAAACATGGGGGCGTTGCTCACATACTTTCCTACATTTCTGTTCGAGTGTATTATTTGCTTATTGTGTTGAAATTTAACACTTTCGTTTTGATAAGATTATTGGTCGAATTGTTGTTCTGAACGTTGTTACGAAATCTAAATTTACGACTGACAAAATAATGTATTTTGTTTGGGGAAATACCTTTTAAATATTTCTTTTATCTTTCTAATATTTAAAATTAAAGTAACGAGACTCTTGATCCAGACTATAATAAATGTGAGATAAACTGTCCCACTGTGTGTCAATTTGCCACTTCTACACGGCAAAACCGCTCTTAAAACTGCGATCTGCGATTTGCGAACTGCGACGACCGGATGGCCGAGTGGTTAGAGAACCTGACTACGAAGCTTGAGGTCCCGGGTTCGAATCCCGGCCGGGGCAGATATTTGTATAAATAATACGAATGTTTATTCTTGGGTCTTGGATGTTTAATATGTATTTAAGTATGTAATTATCTATATAAGTATGTTTATCCGTTACCTAGTGTCCATAGTACAAGCTTTGCTTAGTTTGGGACTAGGTCAATTGGTGTCAAGTGTCCCATGATCTTAAACCGATCTTTAAAAAATTTACAAGAAGATAATATAATTTGATCATAAAGCTGTAGGGGAATAAAATATTCAAAAATGTAATGCCAGTGGGTTAGTGATAAATTAACTCTCCGTAGACGATATCGCCGGCAACAGCTAGTGTATACTTATACATAGGTACGCACCCAATTTATAAACGAGACGTAACAAATAAGGCACTGGCGCAGTAATAGACTGGCTGTCAGCCAAAAAGCCGACAGGTTTTTTTTTATTAATAGACTTAGGCCGAGTTTCACTAGATTCTTTTTTTTTTATGAAAGAAAGCTTGTGAAATAAGACCCTGTCCAGACGGTGCGTAGACACTCGCGCGTTCCCAACCCGAGGTACCATCAGCCAAATAAATGGTCTATCAATTTTTAAACAAGTTGAATATGTCGCTAAAGTCGAACTTTCAAGTTGACAGACACGTCTATTGGCATTATCGTCTTATGACAAGCAAACGATTACGAACTTTAGGGTGGTAGACCACATATTTGGCTGATGGTCCTAGAATAGAGCTACATACACCCCGTACGTGGACGGGTGTACTGTATGTAGCTCTAGTACCTCTGAAACGCGCGAGTGTCTACGTTCTGTCTGAACCGGGTCTAAGGCCGTGCAACCAACGGATGGCCGCAATGATTTGTCAAAAAGATCCTGGGTTGCCCCGATCTTCCACCTCTGAGCTGTTCTAGACACGCGCCAGCGTCAAATTAATTTCAATTTAAAGTTACGTGAGATGAGACATTACATTTAAAAATTGACTGCAATTTTCGGCGAAGGAAAGCGTTTATTTAGGTCAGTCATCAAATTTATTAACGACATTAAACTCCTAACATATTGACTTGACGTGACAGCTCAATAACAGCCTTAACGACCTAAATTCGTATGCAAATGTTATCATCATTAGTTAAACTAATCAACGCGTTCAAATATATGTTGTTAAAGTATACAAATAGAGGTATTTTTTGTATTTACACAAACTGGCGTTAGTAGGCCAGTCTGTAGTTCGGTTCGTTGGAATAGAATCGATTTTGAGCTTAGAAACAAATTTTAATTGGGGATGTCTATTTTTTTGCAATGTATTAAATGGAAAACCATGTCGAGATACATGCTTTTTAACTCGTTTTCTGTAGTTATTTAATTTTAATATAATGTAGTGAAATTATTATTTAACAAATAAGCAATGAATGACCTTCATTGGACATTGGTGTAATTTTTTCTTATAATTGACTTTTCTATACCTACAAAAAAAATATAAACCATGGGTAATTTTTTTAGACATCCCCAATTTTAATCATGCAACTACCGTGAGACTCACTCATATTAAATGATATTGTAACGGATAACTCACGTCTTAAATCGAGTGTTGCGGCAACCGAATCGCGTGCTCCGTAGAAGAAGGGTTTCGAAATAGCCCGCAACATGTCGAAGTAAACTCGATTTAAGACGTGAATTATCCGTTACAATATCATTAAATTTTAATTTTAATAATCGGCTACTTAAAAACAAAATCGGTCAAGTGTGCGTTCTAGCTTAAAAGCATGTAAAAAATAAATGTGTCTGCATTTTATAGTAGGTACTTCCACGTTTTCCTGTAAGTAGATAAAACGGTTGTTTTTTGTGGATCTTAGAATTCCGGACTTTTCCTTTGCTTGTGTTATGAGGTTTTTCCAAATCTCGTAATTATCTACTCAGCTTTTATATATTCTCTTATATTTTAATAGTTCCCTATTCATATCTGTTTTTCTTCGTCTCATCCATACTAATATTATAAATGCGAAAGTGTATGTGTTTGTATGTTTGTGTGTATGTTTGTCCGTCTTTCACGCCGTAACGGAGCGACAGATCGACGTGGTTTTTGGCATAGTGATAGTTTATGGGCCCGAGAGTGACATAGGCTGCTTTTTACCCCAGCAAAATGCACAGTTCCCGAGGGAACAGCGCGCGATAACCGAATACCACGAGGGCGGTGCGGGCAAAAGCTAGTTATATCTAAATTAGGCTGAATCAAATGAGACCAAGATTCCGTTAGTCAATGTCAAGTGTAACATCTGTTGCTGATTGGACTATCATTTCATTTCGCAACATCATCGCTAATCGCGTTTTGCAATTTGCTTGAATTAGATACTATGTATGTAAGTAAAATCTTTATTGCACATAAAAATGAAAATACAAAAACACAGAAAAGCACAAAACAGCAACACAAAATTTGGCCCACTCTACATACAAAGTTACCTATTATTACATTTGAGGGCCAGATATTTTGCCGCTCAGTAAATCTATTTTAGGACGTATAGCTAAAATAGTTAGGTATTCAAATTTCGAAAAATTTCATATCGTCACTACTTTTAAAAAAACTCGTAGCTCAAAAAAAAATCTGAGTGAACTTTATAGACATTACATCAAGGTTCAATTTTGTTGACATTGATTTTAGATACGAGATTTTTACAAAGTAGTGACTATACGCTGGCCGAGTGTAACAGTGGCACAAGTCAAAATATTGAAATTTCGAGAAAAAGCACACCAAAGTTTTGACAACTGGACTTATACAAGTAATATGAGCATATTAAATTAATTTCAATATTTTGACTTGTGTCACTGTTACACTCGGCCAGCGAATTATGTAGGTATAGGAGTCTGTCAGAGATCGATTGACATGTAAGTTGAATTACCATGCAAATAGTGAACAAAAAATAAAATTTTAAAAATGATTTAACAAAAACTTAGGTATACGTATGAAGAAAATCCAACGCAATACTAGGGGTGATGTTACAACAACTCCGTTACTTTACCATATTGAAATAATCATCATCATCCCAGCCTACATACGTCCCACTGCTGGGCACAGGCCTCCTCTCAAAATAAGAGGGCTTGGGCCATAGTTGCGGGCCCAGTGCGGATTGGGAACTTCACACGCACCATTGAATTGCTTCGCAGGTTTGTGCAGGTTTCCTCACGATGTTTTCCTTCACCTCAAACCTCGTGGTAAATTTCAAATGTAATTCCGCAAATGAATTTCGAAAAACTCAGAGGTGCGACCCGGGGTTTGAACCCACGACCCTCTGCTTGAGAGGCGATAGGTCAAACCACTAGGCCACCACGGCTCAAACACGGCTTATTATTGAAATAATATGTTTTTATTTTAAACAAGAGTGTATTTTCGTGGCGGTCTTACAACACTATCAGTATGCAAACGGGAACGAGGCCGTATAAAAAAACTTTGTATTAAATTATTTACTTTTACTGCTTTCCGATTCTCGTTGTGATAATAGCGATTGTTTTGCCTTAATGCAGCGTTTGCCGTCGACGCGATCTGATAAGCATCACAGTTTATCATAAAAAAACCTGTATTGAACACAGATAGATAATTTAAAGTGCGAAAAACTGCAGTTCAAATCTTTTGATGATAACCCTTTTTTCCACTTTATCCCTGAAAGTACTAGGTTGGAAAAATTAGTGGACCCTAGAGAGAAACAGTTTTAATCTTTTGGTTAGTTCATTTTACAGAGTGTCTTAAAATCACTGATGTGCTTAGGAGACGGTCCGTAAAATAATGGGCTTATAACTATCACAAAAATGTACGTTCGATGAATTTAAAGCACAGAAAAAATATACAAACCCATGACTTTAAACCGTTGTCCAGGGGACGTAAAGCATGGTAACGAGGTTTTGCAGGTGGTAGGACCTTGTGCCAGGTCCACCCGGATTGCTACCACCATCTTGCTCGCTAATCCTGCCGTGAAGCAGCAGTGCTTGCACTGTTGTATTTCGGCGCGGAGAGTAAGACAGCCGGTGAAATTACTGGCACTTGAGGTTGAGGTATTCCAACTAAGGTCTCTACGTTGGCAACGCATCTGCAATACCCCTGGTGTTGCAGATGTTTATGGGCGGTGGTGATCTCTCTTACCACCAGGAGACCCATTTGCTCATTTTCCGTCCAGTCCAATAAAAAAAAGGTACAAAAAAAGTTGATCGACCCATCTTGGATTTGTACCCTATAAAATCATACTTTTAATAAGCGACCCAGGAGACATTACCATGGCAACCAGCCACACCAACATACACTTACAAGGCTACGTGATTACGGTACTAACCTGATGCGGATACCCGATGTAAGCCTGGTCGATGTCCCAGAGCCACGGCTTATCCCACAGTATGAGGATGCCGAAGACGAAATTGCAGATGTAGAACGTACACTTCCACGCGTTCTCGCAGAACTTGACGAGGGTCGTGGGCTTGTCCTGGGAGCGGCGCAGGCGCCACCACCGCTCCACTTGCCGCTCCGTCATGTCCACTTTCTTCGCGAGAGCTGCCAGCTGTTGGAAAGATTTAATAAAGGTTTGTTTATAGTTGTCAGTCAGCTAATTCGAAAGGCTTGGTCTCAGTGCCGTGAATAGGGCGGTGCGACCGGTGCCCAGACACAGGGCACAAAATACAGATAGTTCAGAAGTCAATCTCCTGTATGTACTTCATATATCTCATATATCATTATCATAGCTCATATCTCTCATATCTTCATATATCATCTATCTCTTGGACGACCGGATGGCTAAATGGTTAGAGAACCTGACTACGAAGCTTGAGGTCCCGGGTTCGAATCCCGGCCGGGGCAGATATTTGTATGAATAATACGAATGTTTGTTCTCGGGTCTTGGATGTTTAATATGTATTTAAGTATTTATTTATCTATATAAGTATGTTTATCCGTTGCCTAGTATAGTAGCTTTGCTTAGTTTGGCACTAGGTCAATTGGTGTCAAGTGTCCCGTGATATTTATTTATCTCCTGTATAACATCTAAACTGTCCTGGAAAATCGCATTATTTCCCCGCAGAATAGCGATAAATGAATTTATCGCAGACGGAGTTGGTGGTCGCGCGTGTTGGGGCAGCCGCCGAGTCGCGTGCTCCTATGAAGAAGGGCTACGAAATAGCCCGAAACCGAGTCGAGCTAAACTAGATTTAAGACGCTAGTTCGTTACAATATCATTCAAAAACTATTCCTTTGTAAAGTAACTTATTTCATTAAAAAATCGTTCAAGTGAATATAATTAAAGCATGACTAAAACTTATTCAGAATTACGCATTACGATAATGAATTGATTAATAATCATAACATTACTCATTAAATTGATAACCTACTACGCCTGTACCTTTATAACTAGGTGATACTCGTGGTATCAGTGCAAACTTCACTTGTCGTACATCGTACAAAAGTATACTTACAGAAGTAGATACAAAAACCATGGAGTAACTAACAGACAGACAGAGGCGGCCTTAGGGGGTCGCGAACAGGGCAACCGCCCGGGGCCTCGCTCTTGCAGGGGCCTCCCGCAACAACCCAAGCAAATTTAAAAATATACAAAGAAAATAACTATATTTTCGCATCACATACTTTTCGCGAAGGACAAAGGATCTCGCAAAGACCTGCCCCCCTGAGGCTCGCAATGGGTAAGGCCGCCGATGCAGACAGATAACTCTGTGCACACGAGCTATCCAATGCATGCATGTGTTTTTGTGGAATAACATCCAGATTATTTTAAAAAACACTGTGAAGTTGTTCAGAGGCGGATAAGAGCGTGCATTATATCTCTTTTGTACAAGCCACGCTGTCGTAAAGATATTTATAAAAGAAACGCATTCAACATGTGCATAATAGTTTTTAATAATTTACCAGACGAATTAAAGGTGTTGTCGGGAGACATTTTCAAACGCAATTTGACGAAATGGTTACTGACGATGTGTTTTTTTATAGTGTTAAGGACTACTTAAATTATAGGCAATATTATTGATATTATTTTTGGACATTTATTATTATTATTATTTATTTTAATTTAATTATAAAATTACCTTTAGCTTATTTAATGAAATATTTGAACGCTTGCTTTCAAGCTGAATACAAGGATAACAGTTATAATTATAAGACCAATGTACTTTTTACTGTATTGTTTGTATTCTTACAAATACACCCGGTGTTTACATCCGGTGAAGTTACTGGCACTTGAGGTATTCCATCTTAGGCCTCTAGGTTGGCAACGCATCTGCAATACCCCTGGTGTTGCAGATGTTTATGGGCGGTGGTGATCTCTTACCACCAGGAGAGCCACTTGCTCGTTTGCCTTCCAGTCGAATAAAATATATATATATATATATATATATATATATAAAGTTAATTTGAATTTGAGTTTGAAGAGCTATGCAATGAAGGTTTTTTGACAGATGGCGCTAATATTGATCGCTAGATAGCGTTGGTATTAGCTATCCTAAAATGGCTAACCAGGGGCGTACCCAGCTTTTGGCCTAGGGGGGGCAAGTCAGATTTTTTAGGTCAGATCGCCCGTGCTTGTTTTGTCATACACACTACACAAAGACACGCATATGAAACACAAGGTATATGTAGCGTGTAGGCCAAACACCCGCAAGGGATCCTGCTTCATAGGTAAACGGGGCATAATATATTGTAGAACATACAATTTACAGGGGGAGGGAGGCAGCTCCCCTCCCCTGCCCTGCGTACGCCCATTCGGCTAAAAACTCTATATCAACCTAGACATTGGTGGAATTATCGATAGATATCCCAAACTTGACACAAATATAAATTGTCACAGTACAGTTTCATTTGGCAGTAATTTATAGTGTCTATCACTTACACCGTACTCCATCCATCCTGTTTTTTCTATTCCCTACAAGGAATAAAGCTATTTTAATTATGAAAATTATCTACTTTATCATATCTATCTTTATCATATCTATTTTTTTTAAACCGCCATTTTCGAGTTCAGAACAACGGTCGGTTTGCAACGTATTTTTGACGTTTCCATTTCCTCTCTATTGGTTAATCTCTCTTTAGGTATTCCGTATTAAAATATCAAACATTTTACATAATAAACCTTATCGCTACGAACTCATCGTACACGGTATCGCGAATTACTTAACATGTTTTTTTCTGTATTTTGACTAACTGTTTTATCAAGCAAAGTTCTTGAAGATTACATATTTCTTACAAGATCCAAGTCTTACGCGCTGACGATCGCGATCGCATTCACTTCTCTTTCTAACCTCATCTTACACCGTGTGCTAGAAGGAAATGGTGAAAGCGATTGTGATTCCAAGTGTGTTAGACAATGAAGCGCAAGCCACACAGAAGAGACGTGGGACGAGGGCGCGTCGCAGACGGGGCGGACAAGAGAGGGCGTCTCAGCCTCGTCTCTTCTATCTGCTTTGGTTCGCGACGGTTCTATACATTTAGTACAAAAACTGATTCAAGGGACGCCGTGACCGCAACACGCTCTTATCCCACGTCTCTTCTGTAATAGCGTTTTTAGCGTTTCGCTTCTTGCCCTTAAGAGAAGTCTCTTCGTTCCATTCTCCATACAAACGTAGTCCCGGTCTCTTTGAGTACTAGACAACAGAAGTAGATGAAATTTTGTAAGTATAGACTAGACGTAATTATCTATGTTTTTTGAGATTTTTATATAAATGTGTAATATCAGAAACACAGGAGCTCAAAAATCGACAAAAAAAAGATATCAACTTTGCACGAGAATTACAGACTACTAAAGCATTTTTACAAAAATCGAAAAACCACAGGCATAGAAAATACAATAAAGATCTTGATTGTAAAATACGACATGTACACAAGCGCGTGTTTCGATCCACAACTGTCGGTATCGCGATTAAATAACAGCTGACATGATTATATATCGTTATCATTGAATACAACTCTCAGATAGCGAATATTCTAAGAATAAAATAATAGGAGAAAAAATTGCACCGTAATCGTCTGCTACAAGCAAACAAAAGACAAGGCTTGTAGCAATAGCAAGGTGCTACATATTTGTGGGAAGTATCGGCTCCGCGGATCTACTTAATGCAGGCGACTAAAGTACAATTCAATAGAATCTAACAATTTTCTACACATGTAACACACCCCAACGTGGGCACGCTTGATTATATATGTCCCTGTTGTTGCAATTATCATCTATAAGGAATCAAAAAAGAATAATAGTCACATCACAAAGCCTTAGGCAGCCCGGTGTTCATACTATTAGGCTGGAAGTGTCTACAGGATTGTTAGATTCTATTGAATTGGAGTATACATGCTTTTGGAAATACGGAAACAAACGTTTATACCTATACCTATATTAATATCGCAGCGTTTCGCATCATTAAGTATTTTTTTGAATAAAAATGGATTTTTTTTATTCTACTGGAAGGCAAACGAGCAAGTGGGTCTCCTGGTGGTAAGAGATCACCACCGCCCATAAACATCTGCAACACCAGGGGTATTGCAGCGTTACCAACCTAGAGGCCTAAGTTGGAATACCTCAAGTGCCAGTAATTTCACCGGCTATCTTACTCTCCGCGCCGAAACACAACAGTGCAAGCACTGCTGCTTCACGGCAGGATTAGCGAGCAAGATGGTGGTAGCAATCCGGGCGGACCTTGCACAAGGTCCTACCACCTGCATATTTATATTAATATCGCAGCGTTTCGCATCATTAAGTAATTCTTTGAAAAAAATGCATTTACGTCGTTCTTGCAATACTTGCAATAGAGGTGCGATATCAGTTCACGTGACTGCACTTCGGGCTTGTGAACATCACCTAGGCTTTCTATTCAGTTGCAAGACAATATGCAGTTACGCCGCTGCGGCCGTGACCGCAGTCGCCATTCGTTCTGTGCACGGTGTAAACGGGCACTTCATTTAATATTGAGGACAGCTGAAGTCATCAGCGTAGGTTCGCTGGCTGACTAGAGGTTCGCAAACTTAATTTACTCGCGCAGTTATTTAACCCTTCAATAGAAAGAAAGAAAACATTTATTCGTGACAAAAACAAAATACCTAAATAAAAAACAAAAACAAAATATAGCAATGCATGTCACGAAATGGGGGTCATGTCACAATAGGGTTTCATACCTGAAAGGGTGACAAACGGAGCCGGTTTTTTGCCATAATCACGTACCTAACTCATAGTATCGTTCGGTATAATTATTATATCGCGGAAATACATATTAAAAAAATCACTTTGAATACAAGCTTTTTTGTTGACAGTGCGTTTTTATTAACTATTAGCTTTTGCCTGCGGCTCTCCGCCCGCGTGGTATTCGGTTATCGTGCGCTGTTCCCTCGGGAACTGCATTTTTTCGGGATAAAAAGTAGCCTATGTCACTCTCGGGCCCATAAACTATCTCTATACCAAAAATCACGTCGATCCGTCGCTCCGTTACGGCGTGAAAGACGGACTAGACACACAAACACTTTCGCATTTATAATATTAGTATGGAAGTACGGATATGTACTTTTGCATTGTCATTCAACTGTGTCCCAAATTTCAAGTCGATCCGACCATTGGAAATGGGTCAAAATTAACTCCATTAATTGACCCAAAACAACAAGATAAATACCTAAGTAGAGAAAAACATTGTGCGTTCCAAGTTTTTATTGTGTCAATTAAAGGTTACACACGCGATGCACAGTTTGGGAGCTTCTGGATTAGACTCTAGGAAAGAGGTGCGAAGAACAATGCTTCGCCCACACCACGGTGGGCGAAATTTTTGTCTAATAAAACAAATAACTCTACGCCCACATTTTGGGAACATCTCAGACGTTAAGTTAGGGGTCATCCTGACGTAAAGTACGTCACACATTAAGCGGGGGGGAGGGGTCGAGCGGTTTGTGACACAGGAACAAAATAATTGCAAATTTCATAGCAATACGTGTGACAAGGGGGGGGTTCTATAAGGGTCAAAACTAGTATGACGTACTTTATGGATGGCCCCTTAGGATAGGACATCGTTACTGTACGACAAACGATTACTCATACTCATAACACTCATACCCCTGTAAAGCTCCCTGCGCGAGGATTCGGACAACGCGTTACGTCACTTTTTTAACCAAAGGGTCGACCATTGCTAGGTCGACTAAAATATACATAACAGAGACTCTGCGTAGCGATTTTAAGCAAATAAAATGGTTTAATTAAACTTATTGTAAATTGTTTTGAAATAAAATATTATAGGTTTTGTTGATTACCTACTGACTAGGTACTGTACCACTACCATGAGTTTACTTACAGTGACCGTACTCAATAGCGACGGCGTAAATTATTTTTATGAAGAATTGTACAGCGCCTCTACAAATAATTTACGTCATCGCTATCGAGTACGGTCCAAGTTACTGGTATTTATCATTTAATAAATTAAAAATTAATAAATAACTAACTTCTAATTTTTTTTTTGAAACTTTAAACCTAAAATTGCTGTTGTGTGTGTGCGTGTGTGGGTGCGTGCGGGCGTGTATGTTTTTTCTTTCTTTTTTTTTATTCGACTAGAAGGCAAACGAGCAAGTGGGTCTCCTGGTGGTAAGAGATCACCACCGCCCATAAACATCTGCAACACCAGGGGTATTGCAGATGCGTTGCCTACCTAGAGGCTTAAGTTAGATACCTCAAGTGCCAGTAATTTCACCGGCTGAATTAAAACCGTGTAAACTTTGTAATACGTTTGTTACTTTGTATCTTGTAGGTTTTTTTTTATTTAATGAGGTCATTCCTAAAAATCCTGACACTTGCCAAGTCAACCCTGCCCGCTGGCGTCTAGTTCGCGGCCATGCACGGAGTCAGGTTTCTTGACATGAGACATTTAACACGGGTGCTCTTCATACACGTAAATGATCACGACTCACGATGTCATTCTTCGGAAATTCCAAGGGAATATAGTAAAATCTCGCAATTAGTTACTTAATCTTATCTAGTCGCATAATTTTCATAAGTCATAATGTAATGTACGTCAGACTTTTTGTTATTCATCTTTTTTTTTTCCGCCGAAACCGTAAATTATTCTGAATATTTTAAATGGTCACCCTATAGAAAACTGTGGGTTAGGTTAGGTTTATTTTATAACAATTCTGAACAATAAATGGATTCAGAAAAAAAAAGATGACAAACAATACGTTCTGTAAAGTTTTCGGTTACAAAATAAATACGTCTAGATCGCGTTCGCGTTTAAATCTTTATTTGTATGGAAGCACGAAAAGCGCCTCTAGCGGAACGTTTGCGATGTTCGTTTTTCCGTACAAATTGAGATTTTAACGCGAACGCGATCGAGACGTATTTTGTAACCGAAAACTTACACGCAGGGTTCGGAAAACCCATTTAAAAGGACAACCGGTATAAACGGTTACCGATTGAATTTGTAACCGTTTCAAACGGTTACGTGTTGATGCTGTTAACACTTTCAAAAGGGTTAACCTATTGAAACTGTTAACACATAGAAAAGGTTAACTCATTTATAAGGACAACCGGTATAAACGGATACAGGTTACGGTTATTTGTATGAATAATACGAATGACTCTTCTTACACGTGTATTAATGTAGTAATAACATTATTTGGGAAACTTCTTATAAACACATTTTAAGACAGAACAAAAACAAAAGCAAAGACAATTGCAAAAATTAGAAGTTCTAATTTGAGAAAAAAGCGGTCATCCTACTAATATTATAAATCCTGCTAATCCTACTAATATTATAAATACGAAAGTTTGTGAGTGAGTGAGTGCTAACTGCTAGTATAAAAACCGATTCATTCGGTTGGGTTAGTGTTAATGCTAACCGAAATGTTTCGGTTAACTTAACAGATATTTCTGATAACCGTTTTAATGATAACGGTTAACCGAAATATACTGTTAACCCAAATTTGAAGGGGTTAAAAACAGATTCATTCGGTTGGGTTAACCGTAACCGTCTGTACCCTGCTTACACGAAGGGTACTTGATCGCGTTTTCATTACGTTTAGTTTAACCCGGGTTCCGAACCGGGTGGTACTTCTTTTTTACATTCATGAGTGCTTGTTATAGCCTAGATTGAATAAAAATATTTTGACTTTGACTTTATACTTTTGACTTAAATTACCCACTAAAGAAATATGGTACAAGACCTCCATCTACAGCAAAAAAGTGTTGCGAAAAAAGCGATGTTCAAGCACGCTTTGTGGAGCATTTTTTGTTACTTTTACGTAAAAAAACGAGCTAGCTTTTTATGACATTGACACACATGTCGTGTTTTTAAAGATTTGGTATGAAAAAATACAATGTTAAAATAAAAAATAGGTATGAAGTTAAAATTACAATACGGTACGATTCATCTGTACTGTCTTCAATTACCTAAGTAAATCGTTAACGATCTTGACATACACTATCAATTCGTCGTGTCGATCGGTCTGAAGCGACGGATCGTACAGACAAATCGTACCGTATATGGGGCCCTTAAAGCATTTTTTTAACGGCTTAGCCAATTCTGCGTCGATAGATGTGGGGAGACCCTTACAAAGGTCGTTACAATCAAACTATTATTAAAAACAATGCAATAAATTAAACATATTCGACGAACCGATTATAATAGAAAAATATTACAATGCCATTAACCTGTTATCTTGCAGCAGGCAATTAAAAGACCAGAGGACATATTGTCTAAAGCGCATAACACACAGGACGGCGGCGGGTCGGGTGCGAGTCGGGTCGGCAGTGTAGCGGGCCTATTCACGAGTCGGCGGGCGCGGGGCGCGTCTTTCGCGGGGATCACGATGTGATGATGTTCATATACTTATATAGACACAACACACACAAACATCACGCCTGTATTCTCAAATGGGGTAGGCAGGCACGCGAAACGTAATCACTTCGGAGCCACTTTTAGCAAGTTTTCACACTTTTTTATAGCCACGTAAATAGAGCCACCGCACTCCAAACCCGACCCGCTCCCGTCCTGTTTTGCGTTTAACGCGCGGACGCTCGCGATCGCATTCATCTCTATCTGCCCTCATCCCATATTGTGTGATAGAAAGAAGTAGTGAAACGATTGTGATTCCAAGTACGTGAGATAATGCCTCAGGTCAGGAATCCGACAGTTGCCTTCAACTGACATTTCATTTATCGAATGAACTATGCAATTTACGTCGTCGTGATTGGATAGTATAAAATAATTAAACTTAGATAAAGTCATAATCACATAATGTGAAGCAAAAACCGTAGATGATGAAATCATGCCGTATGAGTATGTTTGATGATATAAACTCTGTATCTTTTTAACTAGTATTTTAGCATATTTTTTTTTTTTAATTCGACTGGATGGCAAACGAGCAAGTGAGTACTATACTATACGCATGCATGCGGGCACGCTACGCATCTGGTCTGGCATCTCTCTACTATACAGTTGAGTAAAAATCAAGTCAAAGATTCCTTGCCACTCATAAACACGATACTTAGTTCCAGCTAATGCCAATATGCGCTTTAAAAGTAAGTATTAATAATTTACCTTTTTAGTGTTCGGAGCAGCTCTGTAAGCAGCTTCAAGCTTAGGATTACTCGGGCACTTTTTATTCCTTCCATCCTTGATGCCAAGCGACCGTCCAAATGGAGCAAAGACATAACTGCAAGAAAAAATAGCCATCATTTAGTGTTACAGAAAATTTATAGGCTTACTAACTTTTGCCCACGGCTCCGCCCGCGTGGTATTTGGTTATCGCACACTGTTCCCTCGGGAACTGTGCATTTATCCGGAATAAAAAGTAGCCTAAGTCACTCTTGGGCCCATAAACTAACTTTATGCCAAAAATCACATCGATACTTCGCTCCGTTACGGCGTGAAAGACGGACAAACATACAAACACACTTTCTTATTTATAATATTAGTATGGATGAAACATTTGACAAATGCCGCGAAAAATCCGATGATCAATATACTGTTGACAATATAACTGCACTATTAAATTACTGTATCACGAACAAAGTCATTCTGAGATATACTTTTTTTTTTTATTACTATGACAAATCATAAATCAATCTTTACTGAATGTGGAATTCAGGTAAGTACATATAACAGGTATATTTGTTGAATATGAGAGGGAGGCGGCAAACACATACTGAAGTAGGTATACAGGGTGGAAATTTGAGATGGGGCAGTAATACTGGGTTAACACATTAACTTTAGTTAAAATGTTCAGTTTTTAGTTGTCTACATACTGTTTAATTTACTTTAAGCATAAAAGATTCAAATTTGTAAAAAAACATGCAAAAGTTTCACTTTACAAATTAGTACCCTACAAACTGTATGGAAAAAGTTTTCTTTGATTTGTGGGTGTTCTAGTACTCTAACCTTAGTTGGTCTCAAAGAGTGTTTAATCCTTGATAGAAATGGGACCGATTAGCATTAAAAAAAAAGTTAAATCTGTCGATTTTCTCACTGTCTGTACATTTTGTCAAAAATCTGTGAATGTTGATTGTCATCACTCAAAAAGTTAGTAAAGGTATCGTAACAGCATTTTTGCATAGCAGCAAGGGATCTGGTAACTGCCCTTGCTGCCCCATCTCAATTTTCCACCCTGTATACTGGAGATTAAGCTGCAAACTACTCTAGAATTGAATTTGCTTCAACCATCTTTATTTCGAGATAGATACAATCTAGGGCTCTTCAAGGCTAGAGTAAATAGGCTGTTACTGAACCAGTGAGATACACCTCTGGCCTCATCTGCACTTTCGTGGGTCATTTAAGTAAAAAAAAAAAAAAAGATTTTTTTTTCAAACAGGTCCTAAGTTACAAATCTGACTTTTTACGTACAGAAAACCTTAAAAATTTGGGACATGCTTAGCAAAAATAGGGATTTAAATTAAGAATAAAAGGTTTCATAAGCCAGATTTATACTTTTAAACCAGGAAGCAGGAAACATGGCCTATGTAGTTTACCATTCCATTAAATTTTAACATAGCATGTCTGAGTCATTTATTATACTAAGACCTACTCGCATCCGGTGTACCGCGGCATTTCAACCCAATGTTTTAGACAGGGATAAAAATAAACCGGTACTTACTTCTCCATCAGAAAGCGAAGCGCTATAAACACCAGGGCCATTGGTATGGGGAACAAAACATGCCGATGGTTGGTGTATGCAACCTCCTTATCAGGCCCGGGCTTTAGATCGGCCCACGTTGTGTTGGGCGGCAACCACACGTCTTCATTCCAAAACGCATCCAAAAACGGCCGCAACATCTTCGACAACACAAACGGACACTCGTTTTCACTCCGGAAGGTAAGTGTGTCTGATGATTTACAGTAATGATATGCGGGCAACGAACGACACGCGACGCGCGGCGGATACACCAGAAATAAGGATGAAAATTGACAGTTGCTTGACATTTGACGTTGACAGTTTTGAAGCGTTATTCACTTTAAAACACATGCGTGTTAATACGCTGATGAAAGAAATACGCTACCGCAAGAAGATAAGATATTATAAAGTAACTAGCTGTTGCCCGCGACTCCTTCCGCGTAGTAGTATGAAAAATAGATGTTGGCCGATTCTTAGACCTACTCAATATGCTCACAAAATTTCATGAGAATCGGTCAAGCCGTTTCGCAGGAGTACGAGAACGAACATTGTGACACGAGAATTTTATATAAAGTAATAAAAAATGAATAATTATTGTAATATGCTAGTTTTTAACCAATTGGTATAATTTACGCAGTAGTAACATAGTTACACAGCAGGTGGAAAAAAGTAACGCCCCACATTCCATTACAAAAGGAGCGGGAGCAAGAGGATTGTTGCGGATTTTAAATAATATTCATTTTGCCGAATTCGGCAAGCGTTTGCTCCGTCCCTTCTCAATAGAAGCACTCCCTAAAACGATAAACAGGATGTTTGGTCGTTATTTAAAAATACTCTTATTCAATCTAGTTGAGGGTAGGTCCATTTTAGGTGGGCAGTACTCTATTATTTTTATTACCTAGTTATTTCACCTCAGTCCTTTGTCTCGTCTCTTCATGAACTAATAATTTTCAAAAAACTTGTCACTAACGCCTTAGTTGCTAAAATAATTTTATTGGATCTAAGGACCTTAAATACGTGAAGGCACGCTGGTACTCTCTCTGCCCAAATTTAACGGAACTTACAATTATCTACAATGCAAATGTAAGTACATTTTGATTAATAATTGTAGTAGATTACCTACTACAAACTCATACCCGTGATTTACCCAACGTCTTTGGAAACTACAACTAAAGAACATGCGCAAACTGACCTTCACTACACTACGTCGGCTAGGCTCAAGAAGTTTTCGGAAATCTGTACCGATTGTATGATGCAAGTCCAGGTGTCAATGGCATAACTTAACTACCCATGTCATGATATAAGGCCCGTCTCATAAACTTATTGGAGGGGACTATCTTCAATTCTCTTCGAAGAGGGGAATCATGCCTTTTCTCTCATTTTTCGAAAATACCTAATTTCGATATCTGCGTTGTAGCCCTCATTGAGAAACTACATACAACATAGATGTCGCTAGTGTCGCTTCTTAAGTGACTAAATAAGAAACAAACAAGCTGAGATGTGTGGTGGCATAGGAAAAATTCGTGTCACGAAATTCTGAGGACCTGGGTTCGATTCCCAGCGCTGGCCAATTTTTCTGGATTTGCTGTGTATCTATATTTCAGTTTGTATTTTCAAATAGGCAAATTATTTTACTATGCATTTGACTTCTTCTACGTAGATCTTTTTTCAAAGAAACAGGTATCCTAACCCTGCCGTCGCTTTATGTATTTGAAATAAACATGTATGTTAGGAAGAACATATGTGATTTTCCCACTAACGTCGATAAGCCAAAGACTACCAGAAACACAAGGAAGCTTAAAAGTTTCATCTTACAGACTGGCTAAAACCAAAAAGTCGTTTCTGGGAAATTGCATACTTTTTTATACTTAATAAAATTCCAAAACATATTACAAATGAACCTGATACAAAATTCAGATTTATTGTCAAGAATAAATTAATATCTAAAGCGTATTATAAATTTAATGATTATATATATATAATTCCGATCCGCATTAGCGATCCCTTCAAATAGCGAACCTACTGTGTTAAATTGAATAAGTAAAGATATTTTGACTTTGATTTTGTTTTCTATGTACTTTTTTCTACTTACTATGGCGAATAGAAAAGGCCGTTTGTCTATATATAGGCAGCTATAGTCAACCTAGGCCACCATGGAACCCTGTCATAGTAAATAATACTATTTGACTATACCTAACTAAATATCATTACGACAGGGTTCTGCGATGGCCTAGGAATTAAATTGGTTGTATGTATTTAATAAAACATTGTTTTTTATTGCAGAAAAATCGTTAATAAAGACAAATCTGACAGAAACCCCGAAGAGAAGCTTATCGTAACAATTTATGAAAATGACTATAGAAATTTAGTACACGACCGTAACGTCACGTATCCGTTAGTTGACAAATGTCCTGCGCAGTTGCGTTTCGAGTTCACCAATGGCGCGTTATATATGTCAACAAAGAGAAGTTCTCCGTTAAATAATACTTTAGTGAAGTTACACGTCAAGTGTAACAGACTTGACTTCGCGGAAACATTCCTGTGTTCACGAACTTGGTCTGATTGGATAAGCCTAGGCAAACTACCCTCCACAGAATCAAGCTCATCGGACGGTAAAATGCATATTTTAAAAATTTATCTCAACACATGCGAGCTAAAAGATAAGAGATTTGTTAATCTTCAGGATGATAAATTCTTTTATGACATCTACTTGGTCAGTGATGGGAGCGTGCCAGCCAACGTTGCCATGCACAGAGCGGTCTTGTGCGCTCATAGCAGCTTGTTTAAATCAATGCTAATCGGCGAAAAGAAAGATGCCAAAGAGATTAAAGTCAAGATTAAGGATGCCACTCACCAAACCCTTTTGGATTTGAGGGAATACCTTTACTTGGGTATCCTGCCGACAAAAGACCTAGCGTCGTTGATGGAGGTAGCCAATATGTACCGTTTCGAGAATCTGTTAGCTGACTGTGTTTTCGAAATGGTCAATGCGGTGGACTCACATAACTTGTTGGATTTACGGCAATTTGCGATTGACAACAACATACCCGAATTGCTTACTGCACTGGATCATATTACAACGGATGAACTCGTCAGAACTGCTAACAGACTAGAAATGTTAAAACTTTCTCAAGATAAGGGAAAATCTTGTATTAAATTAACGGATAGAATGAGGAGAGTCGCGTTCACAGAAGACAATAAAGAAGATTCATATCAGAGACAAGATTCAAATTCACATAAAAAAGATACAAATACACAGAAGAGAAAAAAGTAAAGGGTGATTGCTGTCTAACGAATTATGTTTAATTTTAGAAGATTCACATTCGCAGTGACAAGTATCGCAATCACAGATAATATATATTCAAATCAGAAACAGATTCATAGATGGCTACGTTAATTCTTTGTCCGAGGAAGCAGCCAGCGCTTCGGTCCTCTATGACGTCTAGTCACCTCTTTATCTTTTTAGCAAGCTTCAAAGTGCTAGGGCACTTACTAGCTTATCTAAATTTGATTTTATCAATGGCTATCTATACACAAAGGAGAGACTCACATCAGAGACAAGATTCACAATCACATAAAAAGATACAAAAACACAAAAGTGGAGAAGTAAAGTGTGTTTGTTGTTTAATTAGATAAGTTTTGTTCTTTGTTTTAAAAGGACTGACTGAACCGTTAATTATTTATTTTAGTAAGCTTAGCTTAGACCAAATCATTACAGAAATGATCTTGTATTTAATTTTTATTTCTTTAATGAATTTTTGTAGAAAATACCCTATCTAGTCTTAGCGTACGCATAGTTCAATATGTAATATAATAATAATTAATTTACAATATTAATCAATGACATTCTTCAAAGCGTTCTATTTCTTCTCTTTTATTTATTCAACAAATAAAATGCCTTTCTTTATTTATCTTTCTGGACACATCTTTTATTCGATAAGATTATACTACGCTTCTTTTCAGAATTTGTACAAAGTAAAATTAATATTTATAAATAAATTTCTCTCTCTCTCTCTCTCTCTCTCTTTTTTTTATATTATGCTCTATATTTAATTGAGATATTATGGCAACGCAGCCACTTGGCGACACGCGACGCCAACAAATATAATTACGTACCACTTTTGATTTGATTGTGTAATCATGTACAGTCAGCTGCAGAGAAAAGGTACCCCCCTGTAACGGCGGTATTCATACTACCGCCATTACAGGGGGGTACCCTTTCTCTGCAGCTGGCTGTACCAGATGAGACACAATAGGTAAAATGGTTCCCATTGCCATGGTATCCCAATAAAACTGCCCTAAATGCCACCTACCCTCATTAAATAAAAAAAAATGTTAATTCAAAATAGATAGTCACTCACATGCAAGCGTTATTAATTTGACTTGACCGTTATTCGAAGCTTATTTAATTGAGATAGGCACTACGTTTCCCGCCGATTTTCTGTCTCTTTCTATTGGTTATCCCTTCTCTTTCCCCATCCCCCACCACCTGGTAGTGGGGATGTAGCGTTCTCGCTAATCCTCAGAACTTTTATTCTTCATTGGCGTCTAGTTTCCCGCCGTGAACGGTCGCCCTCTAAAGGGACGACCACTATATAGTATCTAGTTACAAGTAACTAACTACAGTTAGAAGTAGACATTTATTTCACAAAAGCAGGTTGTGACAAATTATTCACGTAAGTTCTTATTTATTTTCTTCGATTTAGGATTATTATCTGCTACACACAGTTTATGCAATAAATAATATATTTCTATTTCTAAGTAACAAGATTGTGCAATCTTTAGTAATTTGCTATTACATATTATCTACTTTGTAATATTACCTTTCGAACGTGAAAGTTATAAGTAAGTAAAAATGCCTACCCTCATTTTGGATTTTTGTTTTGTATCAAAGACTGTTTAACGGTTTTACCGTTCGTTCTGTGGTCTTATTTATGTGTATAATTTTAGCCTAACGTGCCATTTGCATATGTGTTGTCATGGATGGTGTTGATGGAAAGCGAGACGCCACGTCAGGCACACAAGCGACCACAAGCGGAGCGCGGGAGCGCTCGCGCAGTTCCAGCTCGTCGAGTAGTAGCAGTTCCTCATCGGAATCTTCGGCGTCGAACTCTAAGCGTAGGCGTCATCGCAGGTCAAAAAAAAGGGGGGGCATAAGAAAGACCGACCGCAAGGAGTTACGTAATTTGTCCAAGCAGGTTCAACAATTACGCGCACAGCTTGCTAGTGCTAACAATCCTAACCGCTCTTGCGACGACGTGTCAATCATTTCAGACTGCAGTCGAGAACTATATGAAGAAAATGAGCCGCCGCCAAAGCCTATTGAAGTATCGGAAACTTCAGTTGAGTTTAGTTTTGCTCTTAAGACAAAGCTTAAGGAGCCGGCAATGCCACACACATCAGAAGAGCAATTAAAATTACTGTATGATATCCAACAGTTTGGTAAAGAATGGTATAATATTCGATATGCAGAGTTGCAAAAACTTTATAATCATACTCCCGGCTATACCGATTTGGAATCAAATGACGAGGTAAGGCAATATGATTTGAATCCTCATTTAGTACAATCAGACCGAGCCTTTGGGGCCCTCACTTTTTGTGCAATTAAACAGCAAGAGGCATTGCACGCCGCAGTGCAAGACGTGCTCGCTTGGGCACAGGCTGGCGGAGAGTTTACCCTCGAAGCCTTTCGAGAAAAACTAAATAGTGTATTTTTAGGTGGCGAGCTTTATAAAGTTTCTGAAGATTTTTTACAGTTAATCTCCGGTCACAGAGCGGAAATAATACAGATGAGGCGTAATGGTATTACGAAACATGTCAAAGATCCGCTAGTCAAGTCTGCACTACGAAAGATTCCTCCATCGGGAACGTCATTGTTCAATGAGGAACAGTTTGCAGCTGCTATTGAAAAATATGGAGGTGTTCGTAAATGTTTTTGGCCATTGAAAACAAACCCTGCTTCGCAAGCAGGCCCGTCAAAGGCGTCAAGCGCCCCCTCGCAGGGAGTAGCGCCACACAAAGTACTCTCGCAGGGTACTCCTTACGATCATGCACACACGCATGCTTTCCCGCCCCCGCGGGGTGGCTATTATCAAAATTATGACCCTTCGCAAGGGTATAACACATCACGTGGTACGTCACGTTACAATACCATGTCAAGCAACCAAAACTCCTTTCGAGGCCATCAACAAAGGTATAATCAAAGAAAGCCGCATTCTTCAGGGCGCAAACGAAAATCGTCTCCCTCAACATCGAGACCTAAGCATCACAAGCGAGGAAAATATTGACTCCCAGTTCAGAGCGGGTCGCCTCGCTCAATTTTACAAGGCGTGGGAAATAATGCAAGCTCCAAATCATTTATTGAAAATCATAAGAGGGTATCGCCTACCTTTTATCCAGATACCGCCCCTTGTTCATCCGAACTTAGTCGGAAATGCATTCGAATGCCCACATTCGGAACAAATGAGTCTTGTTATCAATCAAATGGTGAGCCAGGGCATTTTGGAAGCGGTCGACACTTCACCAAGTTTTCTTTCCACAATATTCCTCGTACCCAAGAGCGACGGCACTGCTCGCCCAATCTTAAACTTAAAGGCTCTGAACAAATTTATAATGACAGAAAAATTCAAATTACTAAACCTGCACCGCGTGCCAGCGTTTCTTCAATCAAACGATTGGCTATGCAAGATAGACTTGTCCCAAGCCTATTTTCATATACCTGTGAGCAAAACGCACAGAAGATTCTTACGTCTTATATACGGACAAGTCCTATTCGAAATGACATGTTTACCATTCGGGCTAAGTACGGCACCCAAAATATTCGCGTCGTTCACGAATTGGATAGCACAGACCTTAAGAGAACTCGAGATACGGATCATTGTCTATCTCGACGATTTTTTAATTGCTCACCAGAACAGGGAAACCTTATGCAAACACGTGAAAATAGTAACCCAAAGATTGGAGAGGCTTGGCTGGCTAATCAACTACGACAAGTCCACGTTAACCCCGCAAAGAGCACTAGTATATCTGGGTGTTTACTGGGACCCTTGGGCAAATCTCAAAAGTCTCCCAGCAGAGAAATTACCAAACCTTATAGCTCAGATTCGCAAGATAATGTCCGACAACAAAATCAATCGGAATGATTTAGAGAAACTGATCGGCCATCTGAACTTTGCCAGTTTTACAGTCCCATTGGGAAGGTTGAATTACCGTGCCCTGTTAAATTTAATGAATACAATCCCAGAAGATTCGAAAAAAATATACACAGTACCTACAGATGCCAGGGACAATCTAACATGGTGGTCACGCAATTACCATTGCCCCTCGTTAATTTATTTCCCTCCACCAACACATTTTCTAACGACGGACGCGTCGGATCTGGCTTGGGGAGCACAGCTAGACGGTCAGTCTCTCTCGGGGCATTGGACAAGCCTGGAACAGACCTTACATTGCAACCAAAAAGAGATGCTAGCCGTGTTAAAAGTTTTAGAAGGTCACGGTCAGTACCTGGGACACACTACCGTCCTAGTTCAGAGCGACAACAAAACGGTAATAGCTTACCTCCGAAATCAGGGAGGAACGAGGTCGACCCCACTTTTAGAGTTAACATACCGAGTCTTCCATCTCCTCGAACAACATCAAATTCACTTGAATCTGTTTTACATCCCGGGAAAATACAACAGCCACGCAGACCATCTTTCAAGGGTACGCACACCACCAGAATGGCATTTGCTCCCCGAATGCACAAAGAAAGTATTCGCCAAATGGGGCATACCCCAGATAGACCTGTTCGCCTCCAGGAGAGCACATGTAGTATTCAACTACGTAACACTCGATCAGAACGACAAAGGGGCACTTTATCACGACGCTTTTTCTCGGACTTGGACTTACGACTTGGCATGGGTTTTTCCACCGCCGTATCTGATACCCAAGGTGCTAGCACACTTAAACCAGGCAACAGGGATATACCTGCTGGTAGTTCCCCGATGGCATCAGGTTTTCTGGCGAGCAGATGTGAAGGCACGCGCGCTGGCAGCTCCATTCACGCTGCGACATCTCGACAGAGTGCTGATAGACATGAGTACAAACTTGCCACCGCCGTCAGTACAGGAAATGGTCCTGGAGGTTTGGAGATGTGGGGGTGGACAAAAAGTTTAACCAATTGGAATTCTGAGCAAATAAACCTTCTTCAGAATTCTTGGCGTGCTTCTACTCGTAGAACATATAACGCAGCTTGGAAAAGATGGTTGACTTGGTCTGCTCAGCATAATATTAACCCTTCTGGGCCCTCAGGCGCAAACGTGGCGAGATACTTAGCTGATCTTTATCTAGTCGACGGAATGTCTTATAATACTATTCTTTTGCATAAGTCGGTAGTCTCAACCTTGAGTAATGTATATTGTGCTAATAAGATCAGCTCTAATGCTCTGGTTAAACAAGTACTCAAATCAATATCTATTAAAAACCCAGTTGCCGTAAAAGCTCCTATTTGGAATATCGACACCCTTATAGAGCACCTAGTGAAATCCAAAATTAACGAAAACAACATTTTTGAAGCTTGCAGAAGAGCAGCGCTATTACTCCTTCTCTGTTCTGGACGAAGAATCCACGATCTGACTCTACTTAATGTTGATCCCAAGCATTGCATAGTGGAAGATGATTCTATTGTCTTTTGGCCTGTATACGGATCTAAAACCGACTGTTCTACATACAAACAGTCTGGTTGGAAACTGTTTCGGAACACTAGCTGTCAAAGTTTAGATCCAATTTATTGGATCCAAAAAGTTATGGCCTTGTTAAAGGATAGGAGGGATTCGGTTGGTTGTAATAGTTTATTTGTCACCTTCCGAGGCGAAACAAAAGCAGCCTCACGTGCTATTTTAGCGGGATGGATAAGATCAGCATTTAAAGAAGCAAGTATATCGGCAACACCTGGAAGCATACGCGCAGCGGTTGCCTCCAGAAATTGGGTGGATAACGTACCGGTGGAAGAAATTTTGTCTCGGGGAAATTGGCGCTCCGGTAATACTTTTAGTAAATTCTACAGGCGCGAGGTTATGCCTGCTGCTAATACAGATCGCTCTCAAAATGTAACTCATTTATTTCAGCCTGTTGATTAAGTGTCAATTCTGCCAAATATTTTTTTGTGGGATATGTACCTTGGTATCACTTCCTTTCTGTTTGTATGGAATGATTTTTTATGTTTAATTTTGAGATATTATGTTACCTCTAAGCAAATAAGACATTGCCTATTTATGATAAATTGGTTGACCTCTAAGAGATTTTTGTTGTTTAATATGATCATACTGTTTCTATGATTTACCTAATAATTTATTATTAGAATTGTAAACAACAAAGTACGTCTTTCCTTTTTGCTTTAATAATATAACATTACTTACTAAGGACTCCCTGTCTTTAATTTAAAGCCATTCATATATCGTGTCACATTGGCATCCTTCTCTACCACCACCAGGCGATAACAAACAGGTCTCAATTAAATAAGCTTCGAATAACGGTCAAGTCAAATTAATAGACGCGTTTTACCTACCAATAAAACGCATATTAATTTACTTACCTTATTCGAAGCTTATGAGTAATCTCTGCCTGCTGGATTAATTTCGATCCAATGAAGAATAAAAGTTCTGAGGATTAGCGAGAACGCTACATCCCCACTACCAGGTGGTGGGGGATGGGGAAAGAGAAGGGATAACCAATAGAAAGAGACAGAAAATCGGCGGGAAACGTAGTGCCTATCTCAATTAAATAAGCTTCGAATAAGGTAAGTAAATTAATATGCGTTTTATTGGTAGGTAAAACGCGTCTATTATTTTTTGATAATAGGATAAAAAAAGCCGTGCTGGGTTTGAGCTGTGGCCTCTCAAGCAGAGGATCGTGGGTTCAAACCCCGGTTCGCACCTGGTGAGTTTTTCGAAATTCATGTGGAAAATTACGTTTGAAATTTACCACGAGCTTTGCGGTAAAAGAAAACATCGTGCGGAAACTTGTGAAGTTATTCAATGGTGTGTGTGAAGTTCCCAATCCACTCTGGGCCTGCGTGGCAACTACGGCCCATGCCCTCTCATAATGAGAGGAGGCCTGAATCCAGCAGTGGGGCGTTTATAAGCTAAGACAGGGTGATGATTGGGACTAACGAATCCAAAATTGTAACGTGTTTTCGTATTTTGTATAAGTCAGAGATTCCCAATATTTTTTACTGCAATTCTCTTTAAGTACAGTCAAGGAAGAAACAAGAAAGAGTTTATCGACCCATTAGATGACAAGAGCACAATTTTTCATCATTTGTTTTCAAATTATAATTTTAAACAACAGTTCCCAGAGTGTACCATTTCTCAATGTGCCTCACCTGTGACAGCACAGTTTGAGAACTTTTGGTAGCTATCCTTTTTTAATTTTTATTAATGAAGTAACATAACTTCTAAACGGATCAAATAAATAATATATTCAGTGGTGTGAAATTGTGTATTTCAAATTATTTCAGTAAAAATAGTATAATCTTAAACAAACACCAAATAAACTTTCTGATAAAAAAAAAAACAGTTTCATAAAGTACTTGAAAGTGCCAAAACGCAAAGAGATCACGTTCAAACAGATTAAAGTATTACCTACGTACTATAAATACGTAACATCATTAAAATTAGTTATCAACTTTCCTCATAACAACATATTTAAAAGGCACGAAATTATTCTACATTATGTGTAATCAATAATCGTCAACTAGCTTTATTATTATTACTTTTAGAGACTGAAAAAAACGCCTGGACCTACCTACAGTCAGTGATAGATATGATATACAAGTGTTTTTAAAAAAAGTGTACTTCTTCCTTTTTTTTAATTTTGGACAAAATATGGTTTTTTCCTAATCAGAATCAAGAGCACAATGGATTCCGATCGTTTAAAAAATGCCCCCATTTTTTCATACAAAATTTTATGACTCAGTTTTGTCACACCCATATTAAGTGTATAAAAAAACGTCGCAAAACTGTAATTTTTTTTGGGTACATTTTTTTAAACTATCGGAATCGATTGTGCTCTTGATTCTGAGTAGGAAAAATCATATTTTTGCCAAAATAAAAAAAAATGAAACAGTACACTTTTTTTTATTAAAAACGCCCATACATGTAGGCAGACAGAGACAGGTGATACTTAAAACTCAAATGCATAATTTTGCAACTTAGACTCTTAATACACGGTCAACCGCTTTGAAACACAGAAAATAAATTATGAACAGCTGTGGTTCCAAAACAAAATAAAAAGGCGTGAAACCATTTATTTTGAAAAGGTTCTAAATATTCCAGCTACCCGGTTTTCATTTTCCGGTACAGTGCCTGCTTTTTAGTTCATGACCCTAAAGATCTACTAAACAACATTTGCCATTGCCAAACATATAGTGAAATACAAATGAACTATCAAATATTTCGATGCAATTTCATACATTTTCTATTTCTACTAAATCACATTTACAGATTTCAATGCTTAAGGTAAACGTACGAGGATTTGTCACTGTCCAAAAATTTGTATTTTTTTATGTTTGTGTCATTAACAATAGAGCAGTGGGACATATTACAGGCCACATAAAAAAAACAATAGAGGTGACAGCAGTGTGTCATCTATAGTGTGTCGTGCACTCGAACGTTTACCTTAGGACTGGTGCTTTGTAGATAACTCTTAAAATTGTCACTTTGAGATTCAGCTTGTAATGTAGTTTGAGTCATGCTCCAAGTTCAAATGTCTTTTAGTCAATTTCAGGCGTTTTCTTCCACGAAAAACATGATTAAAACAATTATAAATACATTTCAATTAAAAACAAATAACAACTGGATATAACATTCATTACTTAATCAACAAGTATTAAAACAATACCTATAAAAAACGAAAAATAAATTTGAAACTTAATACAACATATGTCACGCATTATTGAAGTGGCGTTAAAACAACTTTTTTTATTTCTAATAAGCCTTTAGGGGGTCGCTTAGCAGTGGGACATAGGAGACTTAAAAAAATATAATAATACGCAATAATACATTATTACATTAAAGCTATAACGCTATTGTTTAACTGCAGACGTTGCCGTTTCAAATTTCACCCAGATCATATTATAGATGGCGCTGCTAATATATAAACGAAGCTAGAGTACGACAATAAAAACAATCAGATTTTAGGCAAAACACGCTTGATTGTAAAGCTATTGGAGTTATTGTTTATCAAGCTAATAAAAAACTGCTTAATTTGACTTAATTTAACTGAATTAAAAAGTTAATCAATCATTGTTTTCTGACAATATCGCTAGATGTCATGAGTATCGCAAGTTCCGTTTGCCATTTGTGTTACCGTTGGAACAGCAGGGCTACTATGAAACTTGAAACTTCGTGTGGTGCAGTCCCTCTGACACTTATACTATTTATAATGAGAGCGAAAGGGACGGTATGATACGAACTTCGATTTTCGTAGTAGCCCTGCTGGTGTGTACCTAAATGCTTAGATTATATACAATATGTCAGTGGCGTGCAGTGCTCCTGAACGTAGGACCGGCTGAAGAACATAGCTAAGTTCAGCAGTTTTTTTAACAGGGTGGCAAACGAGCAAGTAGAGAGTAAGTAAGCCCTACTACCCATGGACACCCGCAAAACAAACGATTGTGTTGCCAACCTATAGAGATACATATTTGGAAACATGTCGAGAAGTCGAAAAAATAAATGATATCGGTAGTTTAAGCACTTACCAATGTTATTCCGCCAAGCGAGTCTGTGGTGTAGCTGTAGAATTTTTTACATATTTCGACGAATGGTTTTGACCACCACGACTATCTAACTGAGTGATTGACATAACCCGTGTCATTCCAAACATTTAGAGAATTTCCGAATAAAATGCACGAAAAACAATACAAACGCTCTGTGTGTACACAGCCCGTAAGCCAGCTAAAAGTTTCATAATATTTCGCGTGAAATTGACGGATTATCTTTCCCTTAGTTTGATTTAGTTTTAACTCGGGAACACATCTACCTTTTTTAACTACTGCAAGCTTATTTCCGAACGAAAACTTACTAAATTCGCCTTTAATCAACTTCCGCAAACATACGAGGTCAACACACTGTTCACAACTAAAGCACATATTTAATCAATTTAAGCTCAATTTCACCAAAAGCACTATTTAAATCCTTATTATCCGGTGAAATTCCGCGACAATCTAAGTTAATAACAAAAGAAAATCACTATAATAACCAGCCGGTCTCTTCGCATTTTTAAAACATAAACAAAACATGGCGCTCGTGTTTTTGCGAATTCAAATTCAAATTATATTAAGTAGACCAAAAAAACCTGACAAATTGAAAAGTGCGAGCGTTTAAGGTAAATATGCAAAATCGAGACGTTTTAATTTGTCCGGTTGTGCGCGAGACAGCGTGCTGAACGTCATGTCGGGCTGTCTCGCTCACGCTATCAATATTTAATACGAGAGAGAGAGGCGGCGCGATCGCGCGATGTGGACTTCAAATGTAGCAGAAGGGCTACTCCGAAGCACACGGTTCGAGGTTCGTGTCGTGCGGTTTCTCTGACACTTATACTATTTAATACGAGAGCGAGAGGGATCGCACGACACGAACTTCGAATTTTGTGATTTGGAGTTTGAATTTGAGAATAGGTTCCCCGTCCAGCCGCCGGACTCAAAAATGTATGAGGGAAATTTTTTTTGGCTATACTTGTTCGTGTGAATGTCAGTGTAGTGGTCTGAAGTCTATCAGTACGTAGTTCACCGATGCTTTTTACACAAGCGTAGCGTATATTAGTGTGCGCGGATAAAAGCAAACCCAATCTGTGCTTTACCAGCGCGATTAGGCGATTTTATTAAATTGTAACGTCGTTCGTGACGTGAAGCGCGGAAATTCAAACGCTCAGCGCGCTCTTTTTTAAGGTTGTTACATTACGAACCGAACGAGTAACATTAATAAATATCAAGTAAAATAAAAAGTAATTAATTTAATAAGTAATATAAATATTTATGTAAAGATGCTAGGGTAGGCACTGCTTTTATGCTTATTCATAAAGACCGCCCCTGCAATATGTTGTATATAGTCTAAGCCTAAATGATTCAATCTCAAGCAAAACTAAAACGTCAAACATACGATGAAACTAACGCCATCTAGCGATATTTTTGCCACAAGCGTCTCAATGAGTTAGCTTATAAGTGGCGTCTTAGAACAGTATTATCATACAAAACCGATAAAAGAATGACATGACATTCGGAAAATTAAAAAAATATGTATATTGAAATTTATCTTTCACATATTTCTTGTCGTACACTAAAGCTTGATTTACACTACTACAGCAACATCCTAACATGTGGATGGCAACAATAAAAAATATACCTGGCAAGTAAGTAACTTGTTATTATACGATACAGGCATTTAATGTGTTGATACAAAATTTGTAAAAGGCTTCAATATTATTTACTAACATAAAAAGTAAAGTAAAACAACGCTTAGTTGGCGCGTCGTAGAGAGACAGACTTAAAGTAGAGTAGATAATATACTTCGTTGTTTTTAGCATTAGAAAAAAGATAAGCGATTTTGACGTGTATTTTTATTAAAAAACACTTTTCAGAAATAAGTTACAACAAATAGTAAAAATTAGCACGGACATAAAAGTTTACATGCTTTTGGTGTCATAAGTAATAATTACTGTTTTTTTTTAAACGTATTCCGGTAAAAAAGACTCTTCAAGAATGTCTTTACCTTTTTTCTAATCCTAAAAAAACGAAGTATAGGTACATGAATCACATTGAATAATCCGTCTATTTCAGACTCGACAAATAAACGTCATCATAACATATCTGTGCCTTTACAATGGTGTCTACCAGTCTACAGCAGATTGACTTACAGGCAGGTTTCAGATTTTATAAAGTTACATATTTTTTTCGTATCTAAAATAATAAAAAGGGGAGATATGACTTTTAATCACTAGAAATTTTCGCCAACGATAAACAAGGCGTGAACACGCTCGCTTAAATTTAATGTACTTCAAAATGTACTCTTTTCTATAAAAAACGCTAATACTATAACATTAACAGTATCTAAGCTTCAATTAGCATCTTTGGGTGATTTGAATACGCCTAATAATAATTAATCTACACTAGCTTGTGCAATTCGCGAGGTTAGATCGTACATGTCGTCAGATATTTTTCTGACGTCTCGAGTCGACGCGTCAGCAGGGCTAACCACGAAACTCGAAGTTCGTGTCGTGCGGTCCCTCTGACACTTACACTATTTGATATGAGAGCGAAAGGGACCGCACGGCACGAATTTCGAGTTTCGTAGTAGCCCTGCAGAATTGTAGCGATTATTGCTAAGGCTGTGTTTCCACCAGACATGTGCGAGGATGCGTTGGGAGAAATGTTTTTCATGAACCAATAGAAACGCTTCATTTACACCTCCCTCCACTGCGTTGTTTCCACTAGTGCTGCGCTGAACGAGAATCAGTGCCTCTAGTATGGCGTTTTCACAACACATTTGTTTGCTATTCGAAAACGTAAATCGAGCGTTCGATCGCCGATACGTAGCCGCCACATGTCCACGTTGCGGCGTCGTCACCCGTTTTCGTTACGATACGCGGACAAAATAGTTTACGTAGCAAACCTACACTCCCAAATTTTGTTGCGCAAACTTTCCACTAGAGGCGCTGTCCGTGTTTCTATACAAATTGAGATTTTAACGCGAACGCGATCGAGATGTATTTTATGAACGGGAAAATACACTAAGCATACAGCAGGGCTACTACGAAACTCAAAGTTCGTGTCCTGCGGTCCTTCTAACTATTATACTGTTTAATACGAGAGCGAGAAAGACTGCACGACACGAACTTCGAGTTTCGTATTTGCCCTGCAGGTTATTGAAACGTTTCTATTTGTTCACGAAAAACACATTTCTCCCAACGCATTGCACATCTCTGGTAGAAAACATTTCTTGACACTAAGAACCCAACGTTTCCGATATTACAATTTTACGCAGATTTAGGCACGCCGTAAGTATTAACAATAGGCCGATCGAGAGATAACCGTAATGATATGACTTTGTGTTTTGAGTGGACCGTTGCGTTGTAAATGTTAATTACTACATGGCATTAAATACGTATTAAATATAGTCAATTCGTCTGTTGTCGGAAAAGTTCTATCTTGCTTTCTCAACTAGCTTACTGAAGTTTACTTTTTTTTATATAATATAGGATTGCGTTTGGCCACAATCACGCCTGATGGAAAGCGAGGATGAGGCCTACGATGGAGCACGCTTGCCTAGTAAATGCTCATTCACCCTGGACTTGAAAGCGGCCAAATTGTAGTGTTGTGTGTAGTGTAGTGTAATTGTAGTGTGTGTTGTTGTGTGTTATACTGAAGCTATTTGAGAAAGTAAGATAAATACGAACTGCGAATCCGTATTTTAAGCAGCGGTGTGGAGAGCATGCGATAAAAACGGTGCGCATACGATGCGTCACTGCGATTCCGTACCGTCACCGTTTTTTAAGCAGCGGTGTGGTCGCTCCTTTAATCTTCGCTTATAGCACATAAGGAGGTAACGAATTTAACTAACTCAAAAGCAAGTCCTAGCATCCGCGCGGTCGGTTAAAAAAGCAAAAAAAAACACTAGCGTCGTATTCTATGGGAATGATTTTGACTTCTGGCGTAAGAGTGTAAAAGGCACTAACTAAGTAATAAATAAAATTCCTTATTTATAGTTGACTACCTAGTATCCGTAATGTTAACGTTTAAAAATAACGCAAGCACGATTTCCAAAGTTATCCTAGTTTTATTTTGTGAAGTAGTTAAGTTGTTCGTTTAAGTATGGTTGGAGGGTTTAATAAATCTTCGAAAAAGGTTTAAGGGGTTTTGAATTAATAGACAAGCAAGTGGTCGTTAGTTAGGCTAAGTTTCCATTAGATATGTGGGAGCAGTGGCTTACAAGATTATAATTACAAGATGTCATTTTGTACTGGATCAGGAGGTTCTTATAAAAGAAGACTACAAAGGAGGCAAAGCCGCGGGCACCAGCTAGTTCATTACAAAAAAGGGATTTCTAGACTTCGCAACAGTAACAGTATGCACAAAAATAGGCTAATAAAAAAATAGGTACGTATAGGTAGAGCAATGCTATGTACCTATAGGCCTACTTTGTTTCATTCAGGGTGATAAAATAAAGCACCTGCCTGGTCTGGCCATTATTGCGCCCCCCAGAGTCTAGGTCTTCTGCGGTCTAGGCTTGAGTCGTTCCTGAACTAAGAACTAAAAAGAATGAATTCCCATTGCGGACCGAAAAGAACTAGTTCCTCGTAAACGATCTTAATCGGTCTCGGTCCCGCTCCCGGTCCGCGCTCCTTAGCTTCGATCGGTCGGAGTCGGAGCTAAAACGGTGTGGGAGCGAGCATTGGGAGCGGGAGTGAGTGAGCGATAGATGATTGAACGAGGAAACGAATGAAGAGCGGAGCTAAATAAACTCGCTCCCCGATCTTAAACATTGTTTCGGTCGGAGCCGCTCCTCGGAGCTAAAGGAACTAAAAGACCGAACTATGTAGTTCATTTGACCGATTGACCTAGATCGGAGCGCTCCCTTTAAAGACCGAGCGGGCGCAACTCTACAGCGGTCGCACCGCCCTATTTACAGCACTGCTCGCTCTGCTCAGCTTTTTCCACTAGAGTGCTGTGCGAGGATATTAAATGAAGTGTTTCTATTAGTTTATGAAAAACACATTCCTAGCATCCCATCCTTGCACATGTCTGGTGGAAATGCAGCCTAAGGAACGACCACTTGCTTGTGTACAAAAGTTCGAAGTGCCAATGACCTTTTGCGAAGATTTACCCCCTTATTCATAAACGACAATCAAACCTATTTTAGTTAAAATGCCGCTAAAATTCGTTTGTCCTTATCTGTTACTTCGACATTTGTATTTGTTAGAAAGGGACAAAGCATTTGTTAGTTAACATAGGCTTGTTAAGTTTTATGAATAAGGGGGTTAATCTAAACCCAGAATAGAGTAAATTACACCACTATCTGCATTTTAATTTGAATAAACGACATCTAGTTTGATTCGTTGCAAACAATAGGGTGATTTACCCTACTCATATTAGTTATTTTGTTATTTATTCGATTATTTATGTACAACCGAGTATGAGAAGGCACTGCCGATCAATGTTTACAATGTAATGTAAACTTTACCTGCACAGTAAAAACTCAGTAGGTCATTGACAAAAATGTGTCAAACTAGTCGGCCTTGTGCATACCCTCTCTTCTATTCCTATGAACGAAATCTAGTACGAATTTATGTGACAAATAAATGTATGTATATGTAAATATGCATATCAGACTAACTTTGATGCCCGAGTTTTTCAGTATATTGACTAAATCCTTGTATGTACTATGCGCGCCCTCTATGCGAAAATTATGCGAACTATGCGAACGGGCTCGAGGCTATTGATTACTTACTGAGTTTAAACTATGGTTTTCGAGATACAAAAAGAACAGCTAAAATAAGCACCATACGAGGAAAAAAGTAAGCCTTAATAACTTACGCCTTCTTTCACGAACGAAGATTCTCAAAGAAAAAAATAGAGTTCAGAATGTTAAATAAGAACTGTTATTGAACAAACAAAACGAACATTGGCGTATCTAGGGTTATTTTCCAGGGGGAAGGGGGCTGGCCTGGATTTTTGTGTGAAATCAGTATTATAGAATATCAAATCAGTAGTCCAACATCCTAGGGTGGGCACGCCCCCCTCCCCCCTCTATATACGCCTATGAAAACGAAATAACTACATGGTCCCATGCAATAGTTTGTAAAAATAAGGCTTAAACATTAAAAACAGTCCAATTAAAAAAAAACTATCCGAATACTATTTCAAGCATTTATAATTGAGACATCAATGTTAAAACCTAAGAAACCTTCGAGTGATGGAAAAAACTAAACTATTTGTGACGCGACGTTTGTAGCAAGATTGTTAAATTAGAGAATACTGAAAACAGCAATACTTATTTTTAAGTTTGTACCTATTTAGAAAAAGACGTCCAACTCTCCAAAGCATACTTTACACAATAATTAATACTAATTAAGTTTTACGCGAAACGCCTTTAAAAAGGCAAGGCAATAGTGCAAATTCCTATGTATAATTTTAGGATATTTTTTGGTTAATTTTAGAATACTAATAATAACTAACGAGTGTATGTTCGTCGACGACGGTGAAACGCCATTTTAAGAAATATGATAATTAAAATAATACTTATAATACTAGTTAAAAACCATCCCAACAAAACTGCCCTCACAAGATCAGAGGCCTTATTGCCTAACGTTTCTGACACTCGCGATCGCAATCGAATGACAGTTTTTGTATGCGAAATATGTCATTTGATTGCGATCGCGAGCGTCATAAACATTAGGCAATACGGCCTCAGAAGTGAACTGCAAATTGGCTCCAAAATAAATAGCCATAAGTGCACACCTTGTCATAAGTTTCTATATCACTTTATGATCTCATGGCGGCAGAAAATGCTAAGTCATAAGTTAAGCCAAAACCGACATTATCACCAAATACATAGGGGCCCTTCCACACGACTTTTTTTTGCGCTCGTGTGCTTCGATACAAACGCAAGTCGAACGTTCAGCAAACGCAAGAAAGCCGGCGCGTTTTAACCTTAAGCTACTGTTACACATGCTCGTTAGCAAGAGAGCATGCTACTATCGAGCAAATGCTACCTAAAGTACATTTCAATAGAATCTGACAATTTTCTACACATTTAAGACACCCTAACGTGGGCACACTTGATTATATATGTCCCTATTGTTGTGATTATCATCTAAAAGAATCATAGAAGAATAATAGTCACATTACAAAGCCTTAGGCAGCTCGGTTTTCATATTAGTGGGCTGGAAGTGTCTACAGGATTGTCAGATTCTATTGAAATGGAGTTTAATAGCATGTGTAAACAGGACATGCTACTATCGAGCATGCTTATTAGTGGCATGCTCGAGGGGGGTGAAAGGGGGAAAGGTAATAAGTAAGTTTGAACGCGTTTGCTTCAGTCCATGAGCATGCTCATTAGTGGCATGCTAGTAACGAGCATGTGTGACAGCGCCTTTACACACGATCCTTGACTTTGTATCGCTTCAAACGCCACATTTTTCAAACGCAAGCGTTTGTATCACGTCTTTTCCCCCGTCCCCACCCGTCGCTCCCCACTCGCTGAGGTGCGTTGCGTTTGTATCGATACAAAGGCGCGCTTACAGCACGTATCATTTGCGACAAAAAAACGTATAAAAACTGAAAAAACGCGATGAAAACGCGCGTCGTTAGCGCGTATAAAAATTACGAAATTTACCGTCGCCGACAAACACGCCCGCATGTCCAAGTGGACAGAAAAAACAGCCCTTTCCATTATAATTATATTATTATAGTATATTAATTAAATAACTGGCATCACCATTTAGTAATCAAATAGTTAATACAATGAAATGGTCATATTTTAGTGGATATCATTAAGAAATCCAGATTTAAGATTTTAAACTGGGTAAGTATAGTCAACGGCAGAAGTTACCTATTTACTTTTGCAATATATCGCTCTACTATATGGGATAAGTGAGTTGAGGGTCATCATCATGTCAGCCGAAAGACGTCCACTGGACATAGGCCTATCCCAAGGCTCTCCACTCAGACCGGTCTTGTGCTTTTCGCATCCACCGCGATCCCGCGATCTTAACCAGGTCGTCGCTCCATCTTGTTGGAGGCCTACCGACAGCTCGTTTCCCGGTCCGCGGACGCCATTCGAGAACCTTTTGACCCCATCGGCCATCAGAGAGTTGAGGGTATTCGGAAGCACACACCTCACGTAAAAAATTTAGGAAACTCCGAGGGAATCTAGTTAATAGATTCAAGTGTGATGCGAGACCCTATATTTAGGGTAAAATTATATCGATAATGCAAGATCATCAGAGGTGTCGGCATGGTTTTTGAACTCACACACACAACATGTTACCGATAGCAAATTCAATAAGTCGGCAAAATTGATCAAAAAGTTTCTATACAATACTAACATGTGCATGCGATAAATTACAAAAGTGACCAGCTACTTCTGACGCTGACTATACAAGGTCGAAAAACTAGACATTTTTGTTCGTTCTTAAAAAAGAACTAATTTAGCCATATTACTTATCCACATTTAGCCGAGATATAAATAATGAGGTAAGTTCTTTTCACACTAGCTACGTATTTCAGTTGTACAATCAACAGCAAAATGATCGACACCCTCTTAATACCTTGCCGGTAGTGTAGATCATTTCCAGCACCGTAACGCATCCACTTCTGCTGCTGACTGTACGCCCTAGCGATCTATCAACTAAAATAACAGTTTCTTTGTTTAATTCCGAAATGCCACAGGCTATAAGAAAATGCGCCAAAATTGTAACAAATCACCCTCATCGGAATTTCTAGAAACAACGCGATCTTTACACAGGGAGTCGTGTTATGATTATGACATATTTAGTTCACATATTTGACACAGCACCGATATAAAGCAAATGTACATGATCCATTGAAATTCGTAAGGAATTTTTTTTATTATGGACTTTTACAAACAACTATAAACCACTTTTACTTTTTTCGATACAGTAAAGATTATGCTTAATTTTTTATTTTAATAATTTTGAGTCTTAAACCGCCACACAGTAACGAACTTATATTTCGCTTTGATTAGGTGACGTTTCCGAATATTGATAAAAAAAAGTCGATCTTACAAACTACGGAAAACATAATAAAACAAATTACTATAAAAAACAGTTCAAAATAACTACAAAATAAACTAATAAAGAATCTAACTTCCAGATATGATATTGATTTATAAATGGAATATATCGATTTAAAAAATCAGCGATAAGGTCGATTGATCGATCAATAATGATTAATAGTCGCTAGATTTGACAAATATGATTCAGCCTCTTATATAAACATAGACAAGTGCCAAATATGCGAACTACGCAAGTGTTAACGAAACATAGCTTTTGTCAATCATATATCGATGCTACTTTGAAAAAAAACCCGTATCTCAAAATCGATAATTTTACTGAGTGAACTTTATGAACATTATTTCAAGAGTCAATTTTGCTGACGTATTGATTTTAGATACGAGTTTTTTGTCAAAGTAGTGAAGATATTTATGTAGCATAGATTGTGTCGAATCGATGACGTGTATCGACCAATGGCATTGGTTGAAACTCACATTTCGCCCCGCCCCTTTGCAATGATTAGGGCCTTATCACATGACGTATATTTCAGACGCAGACAAAAATGCTCAAAAAGCGACAAAAACGACTGAATCTCGCTAACTGCGCGTAAAAAAAACGCCATGTGCATAGACCCTGACGTATAATTAAACAAAGTGTTGTTTGTAAGTAAGAAAGCGTATCAATGTAAAGGCCAAAAATATTGGAACGAGAATTGTTTTCGGCTGAACAGCGCCGGAGTGTCGATTTTTTTGATCATGTACAGATCGATTCACAAGATTTGCCACGAATCGATTGAACGAAAGTAATGTCAGACTTATTTTGTAGGAAAATGACTTCAATCAATTCGTGCCAGCTCTTATAAATTGACCTGGGTAGTTGTACGAGCGTTTCAACCGCTATCAGTCCTCTACATATGTATATCTTTCAGAAATGAGAGACCGTAAGCACAGTATATACATAAGCTAAAGCAGTAGGGAAGCTACGAACAAATCAATCGAAACGAACACACTCACACAGACGCGCACTCTACACGGCCTTTAAGGGGGTCTCGCGGTACTGCAGTCGCGGTAGAGCGCGCGTCTGTGTGTGTTCGTTTCGATCGATTTGTTCGTAACTTCCATACTGCTTTAGCTTATATATATAATGTGCCGTAAGCAAGATATTTTAATCAAATGTAATCCCTTCTACCTGACTCACTTTAGTATAAGCGACAGGAGACTTACCGGTTGAAACGCTCGTAGAACAACCCACCTGTAGTGACAAGACAATTTTTGTTCTTTCCTTCAGGCTGGTCAACGTAGCTCGAGAACCTCCCGTGCTGGGTTAAGGCTGTGTTCTCGTGTGCTAAGGCTAGGGCTAGTGTGCCAGCGGGCGGGCGGGCCGCGCCGGCGCGGCGCCGCGTCACGCGCGCCGCCGCGGGGAGCGCCCCAGCAAGCCCTATGTGTCTCTGCGGACAAACATACAGGACAATTATTTATTTATTTTCATCTCTCCTGTTCGGAAAGTTTGACTTTCATGTGTAGATAGCCGAGTGGAAAATTGCGTTTTCATCTCTAGAGCCTAGGGTTTAGTCTCTAGGGTGGAAAGTATTTTTTATTTATTTTTCGATTAGCCACGGAGTCGAAGATAATTGAGTTGCGTCAATTACAGTTTTTTTTCACGTTTCGGCATGGTCCTCTAGATGCACGTCGTGACCAAGGAGTTTATGTATATACAACACTGGAGGTTGAAATTTATTAATTTTATTAATCCCTTCAAATAGCGAACCTACTGTGTTACAAAATAAAGTTGTGTTAAATACTTGTGATGTATAGTATATATAGATATCATTTATTAATATTGTGAATCTGTTTAAAAAAAAAACCTCGTCGAGTTTTTTGCCGGATTCTTCTCAACAGAGGTTTTTTCCGAACCGGTGGTAGATTTTTTGACGTTCATAAGTGCTTGTTATGCCTTGTGCCTAAATTCAATAAAGATATTTAAAACACTCATGTGACCCTATTGTGAAACTCGGCTACGCTTCGTTTCTTAAAATCACACTCGTCTTTTAAGGACCCCTATTACGATACAGTTGCATAATAACTATTTGACTTTGACGCGGAACTCACTTTTTATTGTTGACCCTATTCGGCGTGCTATGGTTGGAGTAATGCGAGCTATCACTGACGTCCGAGCTGGAACTCCTGATGTCACCCTCCATCTGGAACCATACAAAAAGTTATGTCATTAACTTTCGCGATTTTAATTATCACAGTGTACATTGTCACTACTTTAAAACAAACTCGTATCTCAAAATAGAAATTTTTCTGAGTGCACTTTATGACCATTACGTCAAGGTTCAATTTTGTTGACGTACTGATTTGAGATACGAGATATTTTCAAAGTAGTGACGATGGTTACCTAATGATTCGCCGACTATTTTTACGCAGATTATTGATTGGCAGACAACGTTTCGCCGAGTAACGGTAAGCCGATGAATTTATACGCAGATGTATTGTTTCGCAGACTAACGTTTCGTAACTCAACCTTTAGCAGACTATTTACTCGGCATATGAGTCAGTAAGCCGAACAACTATTAACAGAGATTTGTTTAGCCTATTAATCACTACACATTTTGCATGTTTGGTCGAACAACCTTTCGCTTTTGTAACGGTTGAACTATTATTCAGTGCGCATATCAACTTTTCGTCACCTTTTCGTTTCGCATGGGGAAATGGCATTCGATACGTGTCATGCGGTCCCTCTCACACTTATACTATTTAATACGAGAGCGAGAGGGATCGCACGACACGAACTTCGAACGTTGTGTTTCGGAGTAGCCCTTCTGACGTTTTTGACTTTGACATGTGTCAAACATGACATGTTTGCGTTTCGTTTCACGATTTTATTTTGGACATAGACAAATCAATATAGTTTTTATATTTGACACTAAGAGGGATATAGCTAAGCTACCTTCAGAGCGATAACAGCATCGCAAAATATAAGTGGGAAATATACTCCTTATGCCCAATTAAGAGTTAATAATTATAAGAAGAAAAAAATTAAATACATAATATTTTAAGTACCGAATGTATACCTTACTGTAGCTGTATGCATAATAATATACATGCATAGCAATATTATCCGGGCTGCTATAAAAAAAAAACCTAACATCGAAGGCTAAGGCGGGAGCTACGCTCCGCTTCGCTCCCGCCTTAGCCTTCTAAACCTAACCTGTCCGAGTCGCTTCTGCTCCGAACTGTCTTGCTCGCTCGCTTCGCTCGCTCGCACAAATGAAATGTAATAGTAGTTAGTTAGTAATAGTAGTTGATTGCATAGCTACTTTCTGGTTTTCAGTTAATTAATTAACACGTTGTATAATAGGCAACTTAGAAAGGAAAGAAAAGAAAAGAAAAATTTATTTTGGCTCCATAAGTACCACCAAAGACTAAGATTAAAACTAGCACTATAACTATATTAAATACATAGTGACACGACAGGACACCAGAAAGGGTCTCCACTCAGCATATGTTGCCGCACATTATGTGCAGCAACGCTGGTTTTCTGTGGAGCCCAGACGATAAATATGTATGCATGAGCCAGTTCCTTTGCCAAGAAATATTAAAAAAGAAAAAAATTAAAAAATTAAAATCTATTTTTTTTATACCATAGACAAGGAAGAAGTGACGTGGCGCAGTGTAAAAAAAATAATACAATTACAGAAGGGCTACTCCGAAACACAACGTTCGAAGTTCGTGTCGTGCGGTCCCTCTCACACTTATACTATTTAATACGAGAGCGAGAGGGATCGCACGACACGAACTTCGAACGTTGTGTTTCGGAGTAGGCCTTCTGATGTCGTGGCAATAAATAACCTTAAAATATTTTCTTTTGCGATGCGATACCTGCGACAAAACAAAAGATTATCTACTTTGTGACAAAAGGAACCGGCTGGCAAAGAATACAGTTTACACCATTTACATATTGAGCAGTACCGTCTATATCAATCACAACAGACAAATTGAAAAGAAAGTGAATAAGGTGTAGCTTAGTAGGTAATCTGCTAATCGTGTTTCGACGAGCAGTTAAATCTACTGTCTATTAATTCTGCTTATTAATATGAATGCCATGTGATAGCTCTGCTTATCGTGTTTCGACGTATTGTTGTTCGGTTAACTGAAACAATTACGAAACAAACAATCTACTAAACGTAAATCTGCTTATCGTTATTCTTCCTACCGACTAGTCGGCGAAACGAATAATAGGCGTAACGATCTTATACCAAACGTTGCTCGGCCAAAAGAAAAATCTTCCAATAGTTGTCTGCGAAATGAAAATCTGCGTAATGAAACTCGGCGAAACGACAGGTCACCAGTGACGATATATAAGCTAAAGCAGTATGAAAGCTACGAACAAATCGATCGAAACGAACACACTCACACAGACGCGCGACCCCCGCGTGTAGAGCGCGCGTCTGTGTGAGTGTGTTCGTTTCGATAGTAGCTTCGTAGCTTCTATACTGCTTTAGCTTATATATATACTGTGTTTTTAATATTATACAGTCTAAGACCTCTCATTCTGGGAGGAAGCCTGCAGTGGGCATATATTCCGGGATGACGATGATAGACTAGAGACAGGATTGCTGAAGCAGCATTCAAATTCAAATACCTGCCCAGTTAACTCATTGGACGTGGAACGGCATTTTTCCACTTTTAGTGGCTGTTTCACCATCCATTGATTAGTGTTAACTGATGGTTAAATGTGATGCCGTCTCCGTCTATTCGAACCAAACAAATAGAGACGGACATTTAACCGTCAGTTAACACTAATCAATGGATGGTGAAACAGCCACTAAACCTTTTAGTAAATCAATTTCTTGGTCGACCATACAATAAAATTAAACATGATAACGCCGACCTGTGCCCAGCAGTGGGATGTGAAGTGGGATGTGGGAGATGGCATCATACTTAACCGTTAGTTAACACTAATTAATGGGATGGTGAAACAGCCCTTTAATGTCTTTTGTAGCGCTTAAAACGTCAAAGCCTTTTTTCACTCACAAATCAATATGACAATCAGCCTTATTTCTGAAGTAGGAACTGTCATTCAAATTGGTAAAGCACTTTCTTGGTCGGCCATACATTTACTGCCGAATTTCGCCATAATGAATATCGTGACTTCTTTAAAAAAAACTCATATCTCAAAATCGATATTTTTTGAGTGAACTTTATGAACATTAATTCAAGGTTCAATTTTGTTGACGTATCATTTTGAGATACGAGATTTTTTTCAGTCTTTTATTACATCCCCACATACCTGACCAGCATTGATGGCTTTGTAGGCGACCTGCAGTATGAGCCACGTCCACACCAGATGCAGTGCGAAGAGCAGACAAAGCAAGGAATTGAAGAAGTAGTACGCCGGGAACATTGGAAGCAGCATCGGCGCTCGAATCAACGTACTGAAAATTGAAAATTCAAACTGATATATAAATGCACAGAAAAAGCAGAAAAATAAGACCAGCGCTGGGAATCGAACCCAGGTCCTCGGCATTGCGTGCCGCGTGCTATACCGCTACACCACCGCTGGACAACGGTACAGACACGAATTTCCCCTATGCACCACATATCTCAGCTTGTTTGTTTCTTATTTAGCCACTTAAGCAGCGACACTAGCGACATCTATGCTGTAGCCTTCATCGAGAAACTTTCGGCACACCATCGGAACTAACCGCTCACCCGGACAAGAGAAAAAAATTGTAAAAGTAAAGAATTTGGAATTGAAATAAAAAACACAAGAAGATTCTTAAAAACCATTCTTAGTAGTGGAAATTGATGTTATATCGACGACTTTTTAGCGTAGCGGTTATACCAGCATCACTATCATCTGAGCTCTGGAGTCATAAAACTAAGTTTTCAAACCTCTCGCTCGCTCTTGGGAGACGTCACGTTTATCGGATGTCTCGCTCGCACTTTACAGCGACTTGTGAGCGAGAGATCCGAAAACCTCCCAAGAGCGAGCAAGAGGTATGAAATGTGGTTTTAAAGCCCCAGGAGCTCATAGAATGGCGATGCTGGTTTAGTTAGCGCCTGAGAAAGTGGAGGGACATCCCGGCCACAAACCTACCGATTCTATTCTGCCTAAGAAAAAGCGATCCTACGAAACAATTGGAGTTTATTTGTAGTAAATCGAAAATCATTTCGAGATAAATGCTTTTTGAATCGTTTCCTGTAGTTAGTCATTTAATTTTAATACAAAGTAATGAATTTATTGCCTACATAAAAAATAAGCAATGACCTTCAGATGACTTCGAAAACTATGACAAATAAGAACTATCTAAGCTTTACTTTAGCCTCTAAGGATTAAAATGCTTCACAACACGTGAATTATACCATGGATTTGGATTTGGACGCGCAATCTGACTGTCACCTTTGTGTGTCATCCTTACTATAAAGGGGAAAGTGAGTGTCTTTGTTTGTTACGCTTTCACGCCATAACGAAGCGACGGATCGTCGTGATTTTTGGGATAGAGATAATTTATGGTCCCGAGAGTGACATAGGCTACTTTTTATCCCTCAAAAATGCACAGTTCCCGAGGGAACAGCGCGCGATAACGGAATACCACGCGGGCGGAGCCGCGGGCAAAAGCTAGTTTTTACCAATAATTTTGTGTTCGGAATATCTTACCTCCATATAATGTAAAAAGGATATATGCCCAGCCGAGTCACGATCCATAGTACGGTGAACAGCGCAAATATACTATCGCACACCTTCTGGTATCCAGCATACTTCGTAGCCTTTGCCGCCTGAAATAAACATACTTTCGATAAGCATACATACAAAAGGGCGAGTATCATGACAAGCAGATTTTGGTTAAAAGACCGCGTCATACTACCGTGCTTCGGTAATCTGTACAATGTATCTCACCGCTATCATTGACACTTAGCAATGTGTCGCGATTTATTGCAAGCCATAATGTAATATTTGTTATAATGATCATTTTCTAACTCTTCTTTTCTCTAAAGGCATAAAATTTTCAGCTAATTTGAAATTACGCGTCGGATTTTAATAAGAATTTCACGATCAGTCAGATAATTCTTGGATATCGAACCTAAGATAGGTTCTAAAAATGACAATAAGTTTTATGATCTACACCAGCGGTTCCTAACCTTTTTCAGCCGCGGACCCCCAAGGAAATCAAGCATAATGCCAAGGACCCCTGAGTGAAAAAAAGGTACAAATTTCGGACAATATTTTTTTTTTTGTTCTAAGTAAGAACGCTCTAAGTAACAATGCTCTAAGTAAGATAGATGCGTATGGGACCGCGGACCCCCAAACATTTGCTCGCGGACCCCTGGGGGTCCGCGGACCACAGGTTGGGAAACAATGATCTACACGAATGACTTATTTAAATTTAACATGAAACTACCTAGAGACTTGTTAAATGATATTGTACCGGATACTCACGTCACTTCGTGCGACTCAATGTGCAAAAGAATGTCCACAATAAGTTCAAGGGAATTTGAAATCTATGGCAACGTAACAAAGTAAACAATACCTCTCCTTGCAGTCGGGTAAAAATTCTTTAGTTTTTCTATTGTTTTACACCATGGCAGTATGACGGCAGTTAGAATTTATTCTGGAAATAATTAGATTCTAAATGCTTTGTAATTTTTTTTTTCAAAATAATTATATGTTGGGCTTCAGCATGTTAAAACCAGTTTAGCTCGTGCAGCAGATGAGTGGTGGCGCGCAGTGCGCGTGTTACGGCAGCCGCCGAGTCGCTTTGCTCCTAGGAAGGGCTACGAATTGGCCCGAAACATGTAGAGCTTAACTCGATTTAAGACGTGATTTATCCGGTACAATATCATTTAATATGTATCAATTGATAGACCGGATGGCCAAGTGGTTAGAGAACCTGACTACGAAGCCTGAGGTCCCGGGTTCGAATCCCGGCCGGGGCAAATATTTGTATGATGAATACGAATGTTTGTTCTCGGGTCTTGGATGTTTAATATGTCTTTAAGTATGTATTTATCTATATAAGTATGTTTATCCGTTGCTTAGTACCCATAACACAAGCTTTGCTAGGCTTACTTTGGGGCTAAGTCAATTGGTGTGAATTGTCCCGTGATATTTATTATTTATTTATTTATTATTATTTATTATTTAATTGATACGAAAATATTAACATTGGCTTTGATTCCATGATTCAAACCTTCACCTCCTTTACCACATGCGAATACAAACGTAATAAATAACGTTTTTCCATCGTATTTTGTCGGAAAATTTCGTATTTATCATGCTGTCTCAACTAGCTTATTGCAGTTTACTGAAGCTAATAGAGATAGCAAGATAAATACGAAACTATGAGACAAAATATGACGGAAAAACAATATTCACTAAATCTGTACTAATATATTTTCCATACAGTATATAAATACTTAACCTTATTCAGTGGCGTAGCTAGGCGTGGGCAGTGGGCCCCCGACCACGGCCTCGCACTTAAAAGGGCCTCACGAGGCCTCTAAATGCGATGCGACCTTAGAAAAGGGGCCTTGCTGATACGACTTCGCCCACGCCTATATTAGTCCACGCTACGGGACTGACTTTTATTTATGAAAGAAAAACCATGCCTTTTCTGTTCGCAATACATGTTTGTACACCTGTATTTTATCGTACAAAAATATCTGACACGTTCTGCCTCTAGAAATAGATATCAGGTATGTATGCATACTTTCTTGTGTCAGATATTGGTGCTGGTAATGTACATAATATATAATATCACACTATATACATAAGCTAAAGCAGTATGGAAGAAAGCGGTACTGCAGTACTGCGAGACCCCCTTAGAGGCCGTGTAGAGCGCGCGTCTGTGAGTGTGTTCGTTTTGATCGTTGCTTCGTAGCTTCCATACTGCTTTAGCTTATGTATATATGTATACTGTGATAACATGAAGTCAAAGTCATGTATATACATCGTGTTTTTCTTGACCTTAGTTCCTTGTGTATTTTATAATATAATATAGCAATCCAGCATTGAATATATCCAGGTAAATCCATCTTGAAGCTTCGCAAAAAATGATGGATAATATCTTACGAGGATACGTAAGTATAGAAACATGCACACTCGTCCACACCTAAATCCAAGCGGGGCCCTAAGCAGGTTCAATACACCCAGTAAACTCAAACCAGACGTTAGTAAGGAATTATGTCGATCTTAAACTGTTTCACCATCCATTGATTAGTGTTAACTGGCGGTTAAATGTGATGCCGTCTCTATTTGTTTTGTTCGAATAGACGGAGACGGCATCACATTTAACCGTCAGTTAACACTAATCAATGGATGGTGAAACAGCCCCTGAGCGTTCAATAACTGGCCATCTTACACTAAAAATGAATTTTAATCACCTATAAATAGAATTCGTTATTAGTAGGTGGCCAGTAACTGACGATTTACCCTATGCGGCCAATCGCGCAGTTTTAGTGCGTCATCTCTTTCTCAAGCGATACATTGGAAAGGGATGCCGCGCTAAAACCTCACGGTTAGCCGCATAGCGTACGTAGCCTAAGAATAAAGGGGAACGGACACTGGGAATAATCCATTTAGGCAGACTTGATACTCGTCCTGCTCTGTCTTAACTAAATAAATAAGGACGGATGCTTCTTCGTGCTAGGCATGGCGCTAACTTTTTTCACAGCGTAATTAGGATAGTGTCCTTAAAAATCGAATTAGTCTGTTAGTTAGATTAATAAGAAAACATTGGACTCGTATTTCTTCTTTTGTCGATTAAACAAAAAATATGAAGATACTAGAGTTTACCCGCGACTTCGCAAGCGTTAACTATTCGATCTGGTAATTGCGGTTGAAATTCCGGGTTCTTACAAAATTTCCCTGTATCTTACAAATTAAGCTTCCAAGATTTGACCTAAACAAAGTTCGTAGCAAACAAATAAATAAACGAACAGGGCACGTTAAATAAAAGCTTATAAAAATACATGTCCAATATTGCCAGTAATCAAACTGACGAACCCAATCGAACAATTTTTTTCTAGGAAACTAGCCAATTCCGCCCGTGACAAAGTTTTCATGCAAAATATCACTTTTGAATACCAAAAACAAAATTCCTTCGTATTTTTTTAAATCCTCATTTTAGTAAAAGCGGCCCAAGGCCCATCACACGCGTTAGCCAAAGTCAGCCTCTCAATTTTTATTTCTTAGCATGATGGATGACGGGGGACGGGATGAATGCTTCACGCTCCACGAATATCTCTATCACACTCATAATGTCATAATAATAATAGAAACTAAATAAACTAGAGTTTTACCACAATAAAAGTAATAGGCAGTAATTCGACTTCATACTTGAGTGCCCGAATCGATGCACGCACACAGCTAAGAGTCATTTACATGGCCGCTAACCAATCTTCGCAAGACAAAACTACGCCACGCCGCGCGCCGCGCAGTCCGCTCGCTGGTCGTATGCTGTGCCGCGCGGCCCGCTCTATTCTCCCCAATTCCGTGACGTGGCTTTATAAACTTTGTAAACTCTTCATAAGATGAGAAATTTTTGTGATAAAATTCAACAACTAGTCATTTCGAACTTTCCGCAATAGATGCAATTTTTTTCTACTATCAACTTATAAATTAATTAATAAATAAATAATCATAAGAGACTAAAACTTTAATACCTTATTTATATACCTGTGGTCTTACAATAAATGATTTGAATCTTTGAATAAAATTAAAATTAACATATGTTTTATCTCTACACCAAAAACTACACACATACACTAAAAATCTACACACGTCTGTTTTACTTTTTTAGACGCCAACCCTAGCGGCCCGCCCAGCCGTAGGTATAAATTTCAAGAATACGGCTGAGTCAATCTACTGCCTATTACTTGTATTGTGATTCTACAGTTGACCATTAAATAAATCGCCTTCTGCAAAAATTTAAGGTTTCAGCCTTGAAAAATTATGACCATTTATGAGTAAAAAATTTTATGATGAACATTAAATTATGAGTTATGATTCGCGCTTTGAGCTCGCGTGACATATTTGTCTTATTATTAGTTCTGTGATCACGCTTCTCAAAAACGACCGGTATTCGCTAAGCGTTAGCCTGATACTGATGACTATTATATTAATGAGACTGCACCGTGTCGGGGTTATTGGGTAAATGATCCGGGTTAACCGATTTTATAACAACTCTGTTTTCCTAAATTAGAGATGGCAGAAAGTTGCATAAACCATCTGCTCTATCTATGCATTTGCTATATCTATGGTCTTTGAACATGGACTTTTCTGTCATTAGGTACAGTTGGGTAGCTCCCACTCCCACTGCACGGAACAAATTCCGAAGGGACTCCATTTAACTAGTGGGCAAAGGCCAATTTAGAGATCTCTCTCCAAGCAGATGTTATGACAGGGAAGCGATGGAAGTCTTATTGATGCGTCGGAGTTGAGAAACTGCGAGGGCACGAGGCAAGATGTTGGAGTTTCCATATTTGCTCACTAGATGGCGCTAGTAGTTGCCACAAACTCTCTACGTTTAACTACATGTAACTGTTTCTACTAAATTTCTATGATATTAAGTGGAGTCCTCGCAGTGGAAGGGGGGGGGGGGGCATTAGAAAAAATACACTAAATACATCATACTCGTGAAACAAAACAAAAGACTTTGAAACACCAAACGCGTTAAGCAAACTATGTATACATATTTAATCACGAGGAATCTTTTATCAGAGTAGTTGACACCATTAACCAACTATTCATTCCAGGTTATAAATCTAGTAAAAACGCTTTATTTAGCCTTAAAATTAGATTTATTTTTAATAAGCTGTTATATTGATTTTTAATAGCATTGACTGACAACAACAAATACTGTCTTAATCAATGAAGTTGGCCAATAACTGACTCCCAAAAAGTAGGTCTGTCAATGAGTTGATGTCAAATATCCCATTTCTAATCACGAGCTCGTAACTGTAGAACAATTTACTAGTTGTTATAAAATCGGTTGTATGTGGTAAGTGGCGTTTCAGAGGGGTACGGTCACTCACTAAGTTTCGTCGGCGCGACAGACGCGTCACGATTGTCGCTTGCTGTAATCAAACATGGTAGGGTACTATAGCCGGTGTATTTTTACCAGGCAGAGGTCTCACTCGCACATAGCGACGCAGCGTGTGCGAGAAAAAGATGAGCTTATTGATCGGGATCTGAGTGTATAAAAGCTAGTGACTCAAATTGTGCAAAGGGGAAATGCTATAAAACCTTGCAAAATTGAATTGGTGCTAATTTATAGGAATTATAGGGTAATTTTACGATAATTTCTGAAGTCTATGAGCTCATCAGGCCGTCTGGCGATCCAATCCTATAGCAGTGTTGGACATAGGCCTCCCCCAAAGAGCTACTATCAGCAGCCTTTCGCAAATCGTCCACTCCACCTGGCCGGAGGGCGTCCTACACTACGTTTGCCAACGGTCTCCACTCAAGAACTCATTTACTTCAGGCAGTCGACCCTCAACATGCTACTTCTCTGCTGATAGCTTCCCTATATCGTCAAAAACTCACCTCCAGCAATATATCTGAGCAATCGTGGGACAGTATCACGAGGGTCCCGATGCGATGCAGGTTACAGACCCAGCTGAACGAGAGCAGCGCGATGGTGGCGAGGTGGTGCACGAACATCTGCCAGAAGTCCTTGCGGCGCACGTCCCAGAACTGGGACAGCGTCAGCGACCAGTAGAACGCGGATGTCACCATGTAGTACCACCACACGTCGTCGGTCTGACCCTGGAACGTTTCAATTGGTAATGTAATGTAATGAGGCATTAGTCGTGGCCGGGTTAAAATTGAATACAACATATGCCCGACCATTTTATAAAATGACCAGCTAAAATTTACTAGCATATCCTTTAATCGTCAACTGTATAGATACGAATAGAGACCTCACACGCTAGCGTCTTTCGAGCGTCGTCGTCGCGTCAGCGTCCAAGCAGCGTCGCTGCTCGGACGCTGATCTGGATCGACGAAGACGCTCGAAAGACGCTAATGTGGAGGGGGGGGGGGGGGGTTTCCTCTTAATTCACGCAAATAACCAAAAGATTAATGAGGGAGTGTATTCTCTTAATCCACGCATATAACCAAAAGATTAATAAAGATTTATCTTCATTATCGGATACTGATGACCGAGCAGCAGGGCTACTACGAAACTGGAAGTTCGTATCGTACCGTCCCTCTCGCTCTCGTTTTATATAGTATAAGTGTAAGAGGGACCGCATGACACGAACTTCGAGTTTCATAGTAGCCATGCAGCCGTGGTCGAACAATTCTACCCCAGTTATCCCTGGCTGTCGCTTTTCTAGCACAAGTGTTGAGAGGAGTATTTGTTAGGGTATTTACCTGATCAGTCCAGGGCATAGAATAAATAAAACCTGCGAGCATATTACTCATTTTTACACGAGAGCGAAACCGCGGGATAAAGCTAGTATACTTCAAAATAAAGAGGTAAAACTTTATAGGCACTCTCTGGAACTACTGATCCGATTTAAAAAAATGTTTCTCAGGTTAAGCTACACCATCCTAGATTAAGATGGACTACTTTCATCCCGAAAAAAGGAAAAGTTCCAACGGGAAGCCAGCAAAGTGGGCATCACATCAGCTATAGATAATTTTGGAAACATTCACACATCCCCATTGTTTCAATTCGCATCCCTACATCCGCATTGTTTTTATTTTATGTGTGTCATACTTAGATACAAAACCAATCAATGAAGATAACCATTTAATCAAAGTCCTTTTGCGGTAGTAACGGCATTAATATTATATTTATTACAAACAGATAAGTCGTATCTCAAAATCGTGTGATTTAAGTGGGCGTTACAAACAGTTTGTAGTAAATTGACAAAGCGATCTTCAGAAATGTAATCTTATCGAATTATCGCTGAGGCATCCGGATATTAATAAATGATGGTATCATTTTGTTGGACTACGGTAAAAGCAAAATAAAGTTAATGATTTTACCAGTGTAAAGTATACATTGTGTTTTATTGATTTCCAATAACTCCGTCAAATGGCTCAGTTCAATGATGGAAATCACAAAAAAAATTACCACACATACTTAAGAACAAGGACAAAATAGGAAAGTGACGATATAGGAATAAGGCGAATCAGAATAGTAGACTATACGAGAATGAGGACGATTCAAGAAGGTGACGAAATGGAACCGGATGAAGTCATCCTAAACCACAAGAAGTAGGGATGAAAATCTAATAGCAAGATCTGAAATAAACACATACAAAAAAAACAAGATAAATCTTACCTGATGTGGATACCCGATGTAGCAATGGTCAATCTCCCAGAGCCAATCTTTGTCCCAGAGTATGAACATGCCGTAGGAGAAGTTGTATAAGTAGAAGGTGCACCGCCACGCGTTCTCGCAGAACTTGACGAGGGTCGAAGGCTTGTCCTGTGATCGGCGCAGGCGCCACCACCGCTCCACTTGCCGCTCCGTCATGTCCAGTTGTTTCGCCAGCCCACATATCTGAGGAATCGTGGACGAGTAGAATCGTAGAGAGCAAGGCTCGGATACCGATTAAATTTCCAAACCGTTATCATGTACTTGGCGCAAAACCTTTTCATTTTCGTTTCGTTCGCGAAACTGTTATTTTTAAACCGGTATTTAAGGGAACATTTCGATAAAGTTTTTGTCAGATTAACCGGTTTATAACAATAAAAACCGGTTTATTCCGGCGCAGGATAAACGTCGCCGCCCGGTACCGGCCGGCCAGCTAGGTTATAGTAAAGTTCTTAAAATCGTTCGCGTTCTTATGAAAGTTCGGAGTTAAACCGAAATAAACCGGTATTTACCGCTATTTTATAAACCGGTTCCGAGCCTTGGTAGAGAGGTTACGGTTTCATCGCATCACGGTTTAGACCGGTCTTAGGCTGCGTTTCCATTCCACCAGAGATGTGCGAGGATTCGTCGTGAGGAATCAAAGTCAAAGTCAAAGTCAAATCATTTATTCAGCAAATAGGCCGCAATGGGCACTTTTACACGTCATTTTTTTAATCTACCACCGGTTCGGAAAAAAACCTCTGTTGAGAAGAATCCGGCAAGAAACTCAACGAGGTATTTTTTTTTTTAAAAAACAGATTCACAATATTTATAAATGACATCTATGTACTACTTTATCATGTACCGTAGAAACGCTTTATTTACACATCCTTGTTCAACGCAGCTCTAGCGGAAACAACTCAGTGGAGTGAGGTTTTTTTTATATACAAAACAAAAGGGATGTTGCGAGGGATGTATTGCGAAGTAGGTACTCAGCAAGGCTATTACGAAATTCGAAACTCGAAGTTCATGTCGTTCGGTCCCTCTGATACTTGTACTATTTAATACAAGAGCGAGAGGGACGGTACGATACGAAATTCGATTTTCGAACTTCGGAGCAGGCCTTCAGTCACTATAGTACCGACCAGTGGCGCGCACACTCCGCTCCCGCCTTATGACGACACCCTGCTCGCTTATTTAAAAGAATCCGCTACACGCCCTCGCTGCTCAGGGTGAAACTATTTCCCGGCACGGATAATACCGACATGGAAATACCAACCCGATATTTCGTGTGTACGCCCGTACAAACTGATTTCAAACTGACAAGTTTCAATGGGCGTTTTTTTTTTTTATTCCACTGGAAGGCAAACGGGTCTACTACTACGGGCAAGTGGGTCTACTGGTGGTAAGAGATCACCACCGCCCATAAACATCTGCAACACCAGGGGTATTTCAGATGCGTTGCCAACCTAGAGGCCTGAGATGGAATACCTCAAGTGCCAGTAATTTCACCGGCTGACTTACTCTCCACGCCGAAACACAACAGTGCAAGCACTGCTGCTTCACGGCAGGATTAGCAAGCAAGATGGTGGTAGCAATCCGGGCGGACCTTGCACAAGGTCCTACCACCTAAAATGTATGTACATACACGAAATATCGAGCCGGTGTTTCCATGTCGATATTGTACAGGCACAGTACTCTATTTCTAGGCCTGGAAGGACATGTCAGATATTTTTGCACGCTCCGCTGTGGCAGATATTAATGCTGGTGACTATACACCGGGAAATAGTGTCACCCGCTACGCATCCTCGCACTACGCTACTTCGCATATCACTGGTGGAAACACAGCCTTAGGCGAGTATCAATTGAATTAGCACATCGTAACCCCAAGGGAAAGATGGAGTACTTTTTCTTTTTCAAGGTTTAATGCCACTGAACGGCACCAAAATCATGAAAAACGACGGGTGAATTCCAATTAGTGAAGGATGTCACGTGTATTTAGTCAGGCAAAAGCATTTTTTTAATAAACGATGCAAATGCAATTCAGGAAGCAAGAAGCAAGCAAAAACCGTGAGCTGGATATGCCCACAGGCAACAGGCCCTATAGGGCCCTATACTACAAAGAGCAAAATTCGAAAATTAACTTGTCAGATTTGAAGAAAACAAAATAAATATAGGAGGTGCAGTTAAAAAAAAAACTTCTAATAAAAATAATGTGCAGTAGACCCGACGGACATACTACATCGGCATTTTAAGTGGCTCAACTCGTGTTCATGATTAGGGCACTCGTTAATAAGTGTCAAGAAAAACTAGTGTATACTTCAAACAGTGTAAATGAACAACAATGGTGCTATGTAAAAAAAAAACAAGTATCCAGTGAAATATCTACACAGCGCAAAGACAAAATTTCTACAACAAAGCAATCTACCTAACTATAGTGTTTTTTCGTGTATAAGATTGAAAATTGAAAGCCATTCAAAAAATAAAAAAACATTCCTAATAGTCCAGTAACTTTATACATCGGCAGTATGCGTCAAATCCGGTAGTTCTGAATTTTTGCACACTTATTTATGATGTTGTCCTAATGAATAATCCAAGTTTGTGACCTCGAGCAGGGGTTGGACACTCCGCAGTTTAGGTACGTTCAGCCGGCGACCTCACCGTGGGGTTCGCGGCAAAGGGTTGCCGCTTATTGTATTTTTCACCTATGATGAGTTCTGTGACATTTGAAAATTTTCCGAATTACGCATACTATGTTCGCAAAATGTTTTTTAAAAATAATTTCTGTTTTGAAACAAAATAATCAAAAAATCTAAAACTGTTCATTTTAAGAATATATAGCAATATCAGTGTCTGTTAAATAGCCTCCATCGAATACGATAGAAAAATATTTATTTTTTAAATGACGCAATGTTATCGGATTTTTTATTTTCTTGGAATAAATAAATAAATAAATCGGCAATAGCAACGGTTCATTATTCGATAACAATGAACTAAGATATTTTAAATTTTTAAACAAAACTTGCAAGATTTTGTAAATGCGGCTATTTGGGAAGCGGTCGCAACCATCTTGTGCCTCTTGTGGCCAGTACTTGTCAGTATCATTGTCAGTAGGTACGAGTGCGTCTGCCGTGTATACGAGTCGAGTTTCCGTTGCATTTTCTTTGCATTGTATTTGTCATTGTTCATTTCTATTATTAATGTTCTTGACTTTTGTTACTGTTTCTCGTTAAGTTTGTTGTTATTTTTTGGCAAAATGCTGAAACGGTCCAAAAAGACTGTGTTGTAACAGTATGTTTGTGTATGGGGCATTTTGTAGAGTATCTGTGGAGACGGCAAGGATGTTTCGATAAATAAAAACATTGAAACATAGAACCTCCTCCTTTTTTGAAGTCTGTTAAAAATGGTTGCTGTTGCTGATAAAATATTGTTGTTTTGTAGCTTTAGCTTTTAAAGTGTATTTACTTATTTATTAAAGATAGCTTATTTAATTCATATTAATACCCACTGTTATCTTTATTCATCGGAGAGTGGGAACCCTGCGCTGTTGGCGCCAAACCTGTTTCGTGTCAACGGTGTCCAACGGAATATGAACGCTCGTGTAACATTATAAGTTACAATTTCGCGTGCTTGTCGTAAGAGTAGACAACGATTTATACCTAAACTTGACTTTTGTTCGAGAGAGTCCCTTCTGTACGGTAGTACTATTGGTTATTCTGTGCCTCGAGCGCCGAACGCAACTTTGTCAAAAATCGAAAAAACCGCGAAAAAAACGTATTTTTTTTTAAATTTTGGCGATTATAACACTAAAGAACTAGTGTTTTGAAAAAACTTTCTTAAAACGTTTTAAAGAAGACTAAATTTGCTACAATATGATACAAGAATTGTCTCTGTGGACCCAATAGTTTCCAAGATTAAGCCTTTCAAAGTTTATCATTTTTACGAACTTCGCAATTTTTTGCGATTCTGTCGTTCTGAATGAATTTTGACCCTGATTATACTATCGAAGCCCTGTACTTTTATGATAGGATGTTAAAAAAGATAATGAGGAGTGTGATCGATGATGTTAAAGCTAAGCTACGAATAATGAAGTAAATAAAAAAGAAAAGTACAACAGAAGTTAATAAGTTTATTTGTTAGGAAATTGAGTAATATTCAAAATCAAAAAATCTAATTAATTTGGCCCTTTTGGAAGGTCCCGGTTGAGGTTCGTCCGTATCTGGATCGACGTATTGGGATGGCATATCCCCATCAGGGGATGGTAATGAATCGTCGACGTTTTGTGCCGTCAAGTCATCCTCCATTTCGACATCGGACAGATCGTCGCCTTCTAGGATTTTACTACTGCAACATCAGGTATATTGTCACAAGAGGCCTCGCTGCAGTGCCTACAGACTGATGAGTATTTTAATCCTGTCTTCCTGCAGCTGCACGCGATCCCACAACCCTTCGTGCAGAGGTGTTGTGGGGCTGCATCTCTGGTCATCGTTTTGGGATTGAGGCTTTGTGGTGTGTATATATCCACCCCTAGGGTTAAGTGTGACTCCCAACCACGCCTGTACCGGTAAGAAGATTGTATATGAGAATAGAAAATGATGAATGGTATGTTATGTGAATTACTGATGCAAGGACAAATTTTTACCTGATGGTATGTCCGCAAGGAGTGAAATCGAGCAGAGTCTCTTGTGGGAGGTAACCTGGCTAGATTGAAGCTGGTTTTCGTCGCAGCCCTAGCGAATAGTCGGTACCGCAGCTCGTCAAGGTTATAGGTGTTGTGGTTGCCTAAATTGCGAAGTTCGAAAAAATGATAAACTTTGAAAGGCTTAATCTTAGAAACTTTTGGGTCCACAGAGACACTTCTAGTATCATGTTGTAGCAAATTTAGTCTTCTTTAAAACGTTCTAAGAAAGTTTTTTCAAACACTAGTCCTTTAGGGTTATAATCGCCAAAATTTGAAAAAAATATCGATTTTTTCGCGGTTTTTTCGATTTTTGACAAAGTTGCGTTCGGCGCTCGAGGTCACAAACTTGGATTATTCATTAGGCCAACATCATAAACAAGTCTGCAAAATTTCAGAACTACCGGATTTGACGCATACTGCCCCCATACTTTCAAGCGACAAAGTTACTGGATTATAACAGATACGTTTAACAGCACATCACGTTACAGTAGCATAACCACAATTTGAATAGTTATTGCTATATTATATGTACCTGTAACTAGAGGTTACAAAAAAATTAAGTTTAAGCTTTTTTGCTGTCCTTGCATATCGTCTTCTCCCTTTAAATACCCGTACCAAATATCAATTTAATCCGAGCAATTGAAGTGGATGAAATCAAACTGGTAAGTTCGATACGGACAAATTCTACACACACTTAACTTTACATGTGTTAATTGATAAATACAAGCTTTTCCCTATAAAATTGAAATGTCAAACGAGCTAAAAAGCACGACCGCACGCATATAGCTACATAAAAGGAAATACCTACACAAGATAACATTTACCAGCAGCAAATCGTTACTAGGAAAGAATAGCATAGTAACCACATGGTAACATTAATTTAACCTATCGCCGTACAATAAAGTCCCAAATCCCTGGTCCCAAAGGAATACCAGCACCTTCGCAAGGCCGGCAGATTGCTGATTTGAAACAATTTCGTGACATGCATGCAACAATATTTTGTTTTTTTCATTATTTTATTTTTATTATACATTGTTTGTCACGAATAAAATTGTTATCTTACTTTCTTTCTAAATCTATCAAATTAAAACTCGAAACGCCAATGAATACCAACTGTAACACAGAACTGTTTGTCATGCAGGTGTTAAAAAAGAATCGACGGTAAATCATGAGACGTTATCGTTATCAATGCTTAAACCGGCGTTAGTTGAAAACTAGATCCGGCTTATCAACGCAATTACACTCCGTTCTTATCTTACTGTAATCTGGACAAGAAACTAATTTTCTAGACGGTTAATTTAATTGCCACGACAGAAATAAGCTAATAATGGTAATATCGTGAAATGCGTGAACAGTGTTTTGATAAGCTTTCGTTTAATGAACGGAATTATGAAATTGAAACTACATTACAAGATACAATACTGATTATGAAATACTAGTATACTAGTAGAAACCTACATTTTTAAGGGCTGTTTCACCACCCATTGATTAATTTTATTTGACCGATAAATGTGATGCCGTCTCCGTCTATTCGAACAAAACAAACAGAGACGACATCACATTTATCGGTCACATAAATTTAATCAATGGATGGTAAAACATGGGGATTAATCTTGTAAACTAGTTGAGGAAGATACTTCCTGTGAGCTGTGACTATGTCGCTTTATTTGAATTTAATGTATATTCGATTGAAACGATTTTAAAATTCGGTGTCAATTTGACAGCCCATATACTCGCAGGCCTCGATTCAACTTTAAACGGAGAATCCCTCCAGTCAGTAATTCATTTCGATTTACCATAGTCTGTGACGGTAACGAAATTAGTTACAACCACAAGCGACATTTAGTGGTATTGACTTTTTCATTACACTAGCAGTGTCGTTCGTAACAGAGAGGCTTCAAGCTTCTATAGACTCCTACATTACAAACACAGACATTTCTTATTTACCGCCCTTAAGTTACTATTAATTAGGTAAGTGTATTTTCATAATAACATTAATAATAATAACTGGCAGTGATTTAATGGCGGTTACAGCGACAACTCATCGTGACCAGATTCAACTAGCGTGCTAGAATAGTTAATCTTATCTAAGTCGAGCAAACATGCAACAGTTCTTATCGTTACATTAAAAATTCTAAAAACATGCAGTTACAGTTTTGAAAGTAGCCAATCCCCTTGGCCATATTCAGCCCACCTGACAAATCGAGACAGTATTGAAGACTCATCGTTGTGTCAGTTCACTATTGGATATGTCTCTCATTCGGAGGCGCCACTAGCGGCCTAATGGGTCTCGCAACTCGAAATTGTCCCGTTTTTTGCTCATTTAATAATATGTATGGTGTGCCATCAGAGAGCTTCACAAAAATCATGCACTTGCACACCCTAAATTAAAGTCTTGCCCCGCTACTGCTCTCATTGCACGTCACTGAAGACTATTGTCATCTCTCTACCTCCAGTCCCTGCTCGTAGCTTTACCAATATCAATGCGCCTAGCTACAGGCCCTACACTGTTTGCCGATACGGGATCTAAGCGCATTGGTCTTTAACTGTAATGCTGTAATTTTTCTTGGAATAAATAAATAAATAAATAAATCTACACTCAAGAACCACTCTGCCTCAACGGCCAACAGCATTGCACCGTATATGTGACTGTCCCATTGTGACATGATGTGACCTGCCTCCCCCTCCCTAGACAAAAATATCCTAGTCGTATCCTGTCAAGATTTCAATATCAACCTGTGTAGTTTTAAGTAAAGAACAGGCAAAAAAATCATATTATTCAATAGTAAAAAATTATCTTGACGAATGTCTTGATCGTAGTCGTGCACCATCATAAAACCGTAATTGCAAGCAAATAGTAATAATTGGTCTGTAAATAGCTTAAGAAAGATAACCTGCCCTATTTCGGTTAGCGGAGTCACGATTAAGTCATGATGACGTCACTCTTTTACGGTTAAATGCCGTGACGTCACAGGCAAGGCGGAGGTGTAACCCACCCGGTTGGCATCCGGTGATTTTAGTCTGATATGTTGGTTTAAATAGGTTGCTACGATAAACTCAAGAGTTATCAGCTATTTTTTGATTCCATGTCCTATGAAATAGCGTGTTTTCCAAGCCTAAAAACGATTGTCATTGGACCTACACACCATACCAAATCCGAAATCAATCAAATTATCGAAAGCGTTTCAAAACAACAAACAAAGTGATGTTTGTTTACTGTTTAAGGAGGATTACTGTCTGATTTATAAATAAATCTACAACTACTTTTCGAAATGCTCTAGAAGCTGCTACTGAGGTAAGGTATACGTTTTGAAGATTTCAGAAATAGTCACAACCAGCTAAATATCTATGCTCGGAGTGTCTTTGCGCGATAGAATCCGGAATACTGAAAACCGGTGAAAAACTAAAGTCATCGACATAGCTCGAAGAATATGCAAGTTGAAGTGGCAATGGTCTGACCACAGTGCGCGAAGAACACAACTTGGGGGAGGAAGGTTCACATGTGGCAACTACGAAGTGGAATGCTTGTCACTGGAAACGCGGAGTGCTTGTCAGCTGTCAGCTGGAAACTGTCAAAGAAGGAAGACAGAAAAGAGAAAAGAAAATACTCATTGTATCGAGTTACGATGCATCAACATAGCGCTAAAAAGTCATAACCGAATCGGTAATCTAATTATATTCTTATGAACAAACAAAACGTAGCGGTGTTTTCATACATTGTTGAGCATACATATTAATGTGGTCTTATTACGGTAAATGAATAAAGATATATCTTGTTAATACTACATTCAACCGTTAATAATTTCGTTTTTAGAGAAAAACTGCAGAACATCTTAATTACGATTACAAATGTTCATAAGATAGGTATTGATACTGATGAGAGAGATAGAGAAAAATGATGATTATGAATACTTAATAATCCAATAGACATGTCGAGAGATTTATGGGGATCGAAAAGTATTCCAAAGTTAATGACGCTTTTAGTTTGTTTGGGGGTAAGTCCGTACCTACATTAGGTAGGATGGGGAGGACAAAAATCTCGTTCAACATCACTTTATTTATCTTAGATCGGGTGATCTCTGTTAATATGGGTCATGAAAATCTGATTTACTACTTCATTTACAGTATGGTAATATTCTTCAAAGTATTGTTACAATGCGGTACACAAAATGTGCTTAGTTTAAGAGTTAAAAGCGAAAAACTGAAAAAAACTCGACATTTCGCCTGTCAAAAAAAACCTTCTTCATTTTAGTCAATCGGACTCAAAAGAAAAACTGCAAGTAAGTATAAAAATCGTGTTGACAGGTAAAGCAAATTTTCTATTGGTTCGACTGGATTCTCCGAAATGTTCTAGAAACAAACGATTCGCACCAGTACCACTACCACGAGTTTACAGTGACCGTACTCGATAGCGACGGCGTAAATTATTTGTAGAGGCGCTGTACAATTCTCCATACAAATAATTTACGCCATCGCTATCGAGTACGGTCACTGTAAACTCATGGTAGTGGTACTGACATCGGAACTCGAACACGTATCTAAGAGTTCCGTGATTAACAGTGTAGTGTGGTGAATTAATTAGGAGCATCTCTATGTATAGAGAGTAAGAGTACTAACACGAGCATTGTAACGGTGCGGTGCAGTCTGGTAGTTTCTAGCGAGATGTACTGTAGCGCTTAGTGCGTCTCGGACACGTGCACCAAAGTTTCCGTACAAATTTGTAGATATCTATGCATAGTATAGTGGGGTCCTTTTGGCATCACACTACAGCACAACGTCTCTAATTGTTCTCTCTTCTCCTATTTATGTTTTTACTGTTTTTGTTGTCAATAAATATTGTGAGTTTGAGTTTGTTTGAATTTGGATACCACATACGCTCAACAAAATTGCTGAAGAAACAGATTTGTTTCTCTGTGTTCTGAGTGAATACTATTTGTTATATGTTACAAGAATAATTAATTAAGTACTTATATACATTAAAGCGTGAATTTTTAATTTATGTTAGAACTTCTCTGTCGCATTAGGTCAAGCCTGTAATGATAGATGTAACCCTGTAAATAAATATTACAAATGCGAAAGTTTGTAAGTCTGTTTGTTTGTAACTTCATCACGTCTACACTGCTGAAATGATTTAAATGAAATTCGGTATACAGATAGTTGGGTGTCCGGGGTAAGGCCAAAATACACAGGATGCTCCAAAGTGATACATTGAAAACCTTTAGTATTTCGGTAAATATTAGACTGATTGTTATGACACTTTGCAGTTTGGTTTTAAATACCTTGCTGAGACAGTAGTATTCATATTTGTCCAGAGGCTAAGGTCACCTAGTATGTATGTTTTCTAAAAATGCACAGCACAAAAATCATCACTTTCAGATTATCTATCAGATTAAAATGTATGACTGTTAATCGAAGTTTCTGAGTGCCCCAGTCAGATTTAAGACACAGTCGGCTGTCAATCGGACGATGACCTCATTCGACCGTTCACTGTCCCCTACCTTTCGTAACCCTTACACAAATATTGTATTAAGGCCTACGCTTTACTGCCCAGGGATCTAAGGCCCAGGCCCGACTGCAAGCGATCGAGGCACCGCAGCGAGCGTTTTCTGTTCAATGCGTATATGCTGAAAGGTAAACATTGTGCGGAACACAGAAATAACATATGTAAAAGAAGTATCAAGCAAGCTAAAAACCGTAGAAGGCGCAAATGACTAAAAAAATCGACCAAATGCCAGTCGGATTCTCGCACCTAGGGTTCTCCGTGGTTCTCTACGATTTTGTAGGTATCTTCAATATTAATGTTCAACATTAGTCAACCATTGCTTACATTTGCAAAATGTAATGTGTGAGAAGGTAATACCTGGGATAACATTCCGTCACATGGCTACCTCCTGGAAACACATAAATCTCGAGTTAGCGTTAAGCTCAGTTTAGTAGTGTCAAATTGTATGGAACTGTCAAGCTTAAGCCAGGTCTAACTACTAAATCTAGATTTATTTTTTCCTGCAAGGCGGCCTATGTAATGTACTATTAAAAGTGCTCGTACTTCATCGGAAAAAATCCTGAGTGAACATTATGAACTTTCAAGGGTATTGTATTGTATTGTATTGTAACTCTTTATTGTACATATAAAACATATGAAATTTACAGTTTAGAAGAGAAAGACATGTACAAAGGCGAACTTATCCCTTAAAGGGATCTCTTCCAGTTAACCTTTGAACGAGGGTCTATTTTGCTAACGTATTAATTTGAGATAAGTATTTAATTTTTCAAAGTAGTGATAAATTTTCCTCTTATTCCTTAGTGCAGATCGTCTCCGCCGCGCAATGAACAATAACATAACCCTCTTTCAGCTAGTCGAGTAAAAACGCTCGCCGCGGCACCGTTCTCAGTGAGGCCGTAGTTTTATCTTTGAGGTTTATTTCACCTGTCAATGAAATACTCTTGTATTGCAGGTGTTATCACGCGCACCTGTAATCACTTATCTTCATTTGACAGGTGTTCCGAGCATAATGGCCAAGTGCGCGTCGGATTTAAAAAAAAATGGATTTATTCAAATCTGGATCGGACACCAGTTTACGTTTTTCCTCCAAAAAAAACATGTTTTAAATATATTGATGAAAAAGAATCTCCCAATAATTTTGTAAACCTGTTTGGTTGTATCCGTTTCACGCTTGAGCCCCGCGGAGAAGGACATAAAATAGTTTTCATCCCGGAAAATTATAATAATAATAATAATAAATATCATGGGACACTTGACACCAATTGACCTAGTCCCTAAGCAAAGCTTGTACTATGGACACTATATAGGCAATGGATAAACATACTTAAATATTGCATAGTTCTTGCGGGACAAACGAATTCTCCGCAGACGGAGTAGCGGGCAACATGCTAGTTTAAAGTAATAATAATCCCATCGTTACACTGACCTAAAACTTAGTAACATTAATTCATTTTAGTGTAGGTATTGATGATGATGATGATGACATGTGTTCTTGTTATCCCTCACTAGGGACACAGGGCTCGTAGAAGAGTTTTTTTTAGATCATACTAACTTTTGCCCGCGGCTCTGCCCGCGTGGTCTTCTGTTATCGCGCACTGTTCGGTCTTGAACTGTGCATTTATCCGGGACAAAAAGTAGCCTATGTCACTCTCGGGCCCATAAACTATCTCTATGCCAAAAATCACGTCGATCCGTCGCTCCGTTACGGCGTAAAAGACGGACAAACATACAAACACACAAACATACAAATACACTTTCGCATTTATAATATTAGTATAGATTTGCATGCCAATTTATTTGATTAGACATGTCACGGCACATAAAAACCATTTAAAAAAAAAAACTTGTTAAGTACCATGTATAAAGCAAAATCGATTATTACAACAACAAGAAAAACGTCCTTTTAATGTCGACAATTTACAACAAAAAAAACTATAAAGTTTACCGAAACTGACCACGTTCAACGAATATTGTAGCCATAAGCCATAATTACGGCAGACAAAGCTACAAAGCACAAACAACTAGGTCGCAGCACCGAGGTCCATTTTTCAGCGCGAGCGCTAATTGCCACTCAATGAACGCTCATTGTCTTCTAACAGACACCGGAGCTACGAAACTGCTGTGATTACTAAGGAAACCAATACAGCTATCCCGTTCGTACAAAAAATCTTATCTCACTAATCCTATTAACATTTTTTTTTTATTTAACTGGACTTGGGAGTGTTGCCCTAGCCATTTTCAAGTTAGGGAAATTAGACGCGGGAAAGGGGTACTTTGGTAGACGGAATTTGGAATATAGAAGGTCAGGGCCAGGGTAGGTAGAACAAAGGTAAAATAAATTACATTAAGTACTAATTTTATAAATGTGAAAATTTGTGAGTGAGTGAGTATATTTGTTTCTTCTTCACGCTGAAATAACTAGACGGATTGGGATGAAATTTTGCAAAATAGTTTATTTCTGCACCATTTTGTGTGTCTGTCTGTCACCGTAACTCTCAAACTGATGGACCGAGGATGCGGTTTTTTTTGCTTCATTTATCCTATCTGTTTTCGCTAGAGCTGTGCTGTGCGAGAATAGGTAAATGAACGTTTCACGACATCCTCGCACATCTCTGGTGGAAACGTTTCATAACAGTGCGTTTTATTGCAGCTATATTACACCAGCTTTATTAGCAGCTATTCACAAATCAGGCCAGTCTCCATTCAGAAGTTGACATGCGTTAACCTTATAAAACCGGCCAAGCTCGAGTCGGACTTGTGTACCAACCGACGAAAAAAAACCCTTATTTTGACCATTATGCCAAATTTACCTAACTACTTAACCAACTTCACTGTAAAAGAATTTTAACTCAGTCTGGTCTAAACGCAAATTAAAATGCAACATGTTTTCTAATTAACTGGGTCAAAAAAGTTATTGAACAAAAACATTCAAATGTTCTCTGATTTAAATCATGAAACTACCGTGAGACTCACTCATATTAAATGATATTGTAACGGATAACTCACGTCTTAAATCGAGTTTAGCTCGACATATTTCGGGTTATTTCGAAACCCTTCATCACAGGAGCACGCGACTCGGCGGCTGCCGCAACACGCGCACTACGCGCCACCGCTCTCTGATCTGATGATCTGTTCTTTGATTTTCTAAGTGAAACTCCGGATTTCAGTCTTATAAAGCTTTCCCAACTTTTCGTGACTTTCCAGAGAGCGGAAACCGTTTACCCGAACATGTATTTTTTGTTCCCAAGGGTAGCGCGCGATAACCGAATACCTACCGCGGAGCCGCGGGCAAAAACTAGTAATTTCCATAAAATCTTGATATCCACTGAACTAGTCAAACTTAATCCTTGTTCAAGGTTTATGGGTCATGCTCAATTAATTGTAAGTACTTACTACTAATGTTTATTGAGAAGAGTAATGTAATTCAGAGGTTTTCAACCGGTGGGCCGCGTATATTTTCAGCTGTGCCGCGATCGCCGCGAACTTTATGCGATTCGGACAAAAGGTGTCGTCAACGAGACCCTATTAATAAGCCTCTGCTGTCCGTTTTGTTATGTTATACATATTATAGGCAGGTACACTCTACGGAACCTATTAGGTACTTGGCTTTTTTTTACTGCTGTGCCGTGGGGAATCTTTTACCAACGAAAAGTGCGCCGTTAAAACCAAAAGGTTGAAAACGCCTGATCTAATTAATTGGTTAAAAAGAGTAACATTTTTTGTACCCACGCGAACACGAAACCATCAAATATAGACCCGTAGCAATACGTTTTGAAGTTTAAAAAATATTAAAGTTTTTTATTTTTCGCATATAGCTTCCGGAGCATTTGCCCAACCTAATACAAAAAATTGTGTCACTTTGGGTACCTGCATAAGTAGAAATTTAGGTATTAGTGTTTTTCATTAGTACAGGATGATGATTGGTTTTTTGGAATCTTTTTGTATTTTTTATTTCAATTCCAAATTTTTTACTTTTACGGTCATCCCGTGAAACCTAAATTGAAAATACAAACCGAAACATAGATGCACAGAAAAACCAGAAAAATAAGACCAACACTGGGAATCGAACCCAGGTCCTCAGCATTCCGTGCCGCGTGCTATACCCCTACACCACTGCTGGTCCACGGGATAGACACGAATTTTTCCTATGCATCACATATCTCAGCTTGTGTACTACTTTGTCCCTTAAGCAGTGACCTAGCGCCATCTATATTGTTTAACTCTCAACGAGAAGCCTTCAATATCTCCTTCGGAACATACCGTTCACCCGGACAAGAGATGTCGCTATTAAGCAATCAAATTATGATTGGTTTTTTGGAATCTTTTTGTATTTTTTATTTCAATTCCAAATTTTTTACTTTTACGGTCATCCCGTGAAACCTAAATTGAAAATACAAACCGAAACATAGATGCACAGAAAAACCAGAAAAATAAGACCAACACTGGGAATCGAACCCAGGTCCTCAGCATTCCGTGCCGCGTGCTATACCCCTACACCACTGCTGGTCCACGGGATAGACACGAATTTTTCCTATGCATCACATATCTCAGCTTGTGTACTACTTTGTCCCTTAAGCAGTGACCTAGCGCCATCTATATTGTTTAACTCTCAACGAGAAGCCTTCAATATCTCCTTCGGAACATACCGTTCACCCGGACAAGAGATGTCGCTATTAAGCAATCAAATTATGATTGGTTTTTTGGAATCTTTTTGTATTTTTTATTTCAATTCCAAATTTTTTACTTTTACGGTCATCCCGTGAAACCTAAATTGAAAATACAAACCGAAACATAGATGCACAGAAAAACCAGAAAAATAAGACCAACACTGGGAATCGAACCCAGGTCCTCAGCATTCCGTGCCGCGTGCTATACCCCTACACCACTGCTGGTCCACGGGATAGACACGAATTTTTCCTATGCATCACATATCTCAGCTTGTGTACTACTTTGTCCCTTAAGCAGTGACCTAGCGCCATCTATATTGTTTAACTCTCAACGAGAAGCCTTCAATATCTCCTTCGGAACATACCGTTCACCCGGACAAGAGATGTCGCTATTAAGCAATCAAATTATGATTGGTTTTTTGGAATCTTTTTGTATTTTTTATTTCAATTCCAAATTTTTTACTTTTACGGTCATCCCGTGAAACCTAAATTGAAAATACAAACCGAAACATAGATGCACAGAAAAACCAGAAAAATAAGACCAACACTGGGAATCGAACCCAGGTCCTCAGCATTCCGTGCCGCGTGCTATACCCCTACACCACTGCTGGTCCACGGGATAGACACGAATTTTTCCTATGCATCACATATCTCAGCTTGTGTACTACTTTGTCCCTTAAGCAGTGACCTAGCGCCATCTATATTGTTTAACTCTCAACGAGAAGCCTTCAATATCTCCTTCGGAACATACCGTTCACCCGGACAAGAGATGTCGCTATTAAGCAATCAAATTATGATTGGTTTTTTGGAATCTTTTTGTATTTTTTATTTCAATTCCAAATTTTTTACTTTTACGGTCATCCCGTGAAACCTAAATTGAAAATACAAACCGAAACATAGATGCACAGAAAAACCAGAAAAATAAGACCAACACTGGGAATCGAACCCAGGTCCTCAGCATTCCGTGCCGCGTGCTATACCCCTACACCACTGCTGGTCCACGGGATAGACACGAATTTTTCCTATGCATCACATATCTCAGCTTGTGTACTACTTTGTCCCTTAAGCAGTGACCTAGCGCCATCTATATTGTTTAACTCTCAACGAGAAGCCTTCAATATCTCCTTCGGAACATACCGTTCACCCGGACAAGAGATGTCGCTATTAAGCAATCAAATTATGATTGGTTTTTTGGAATCTTTTTGTATTTTTTATTTCAATTCCAAATTTTTTACTTTTACGGTCATCCCGTGAAACCTAAATTGAAAATACAAACCGAAACATAGATGCACAGAAAAACCAGAAAAATAAGACCAACACTGGGAATCGAACCCAGGTCCTCAGCATTCCGTGCCGCGTGCTATACCCCTACACCACTGCTGGTCCACGGGATAGACACGAATTTTTCCTATGCATCACATATCTCAGCTTGTGTACTACTTTGTCCCTTAAGCAGTGACCTAGCGCCATCTATATTGTTTAACTCTCAACGAGAAGCCTTCAATATCTCCTTCGGAACATACCGTTCACCCGGACAAGAGATGTCGCTATTAAGCAATCAAATTATGATTGGTTTTTTGGAATCTTTTTGTATTTTTTATTTCAATTCCAAATTTTTTACTTTTACGGTCATCCCGTGAAACCTAAATTGAAAATACAAACCGAAACATAGATGCACAGAAAAACCAGAAAAATAAGACCAACACTGGGAATCGAACCCAGGTCCTCAGCATTCCGTGCCGCGTGCTATACCCCTACACCACTGCTGGTCCACGGGATAGACACGAATTTTTCCTATTTTTTTCGCGTGCTATGGTATAGCACGCGGCACGGAATGCTGAGGACCTGGGTTCGATTCCCAGTGTTGGTCTTATTTTTCTGGTTTTTCTGTGCATCTATGTTTCGGTTTGTATTTTCAATTTAGGTTTCACGGGATGACCGTAAAAGTAAAAAATTTGGAATTGAAATAAAAAATACAAAAAGATTCCAAAAAACCAATCATAATTTGATTGCTTAATAGCGACATCTCTTGTCCGGGTGAACGGTATGTTCCGAAGGAGATATTGAAGGCTTCTCGTTGAGAGTTAAACAATATAGATGGCGCTAGGTCACTGCTTAAGGGACAAAGTAGTACACAAGCTGAGATATGTGATGCATAGGAAAAATTCGTGTCTATCCCGTGGACCAGCAGTGGTGTAGGGGTATAGCACGCGGCACGGAATGCTGAGGACCTGGGTTCGATTCCCAGTGTTGGTCTTATTTTTCTGGTTTTTCTGTGCATCTATGTTTCGGTTTGTATTTTCAATTTAGGTTTCACGGGATGACCGTAAAAGTAAAAAATTTGGAATTGAAATAAAAAATACAAAAAGATTCCAAAAAACCAATCATAATTTGATTGCTTAATAGCGACATCTCTTGTCCGGGTGAACGGTATGTTCCGAAGGAGATATTGAAGGCTTCTCGTTGAGAGTTAAACAATATAGATGGCGCTAGGTCACTGCTTAAGGGACAAAGTAGTACACAAGCTGAGATATGTGATGCATAGGAAAAATTCGTGTCTATCCCGTGGACCAGCAGTGGTGTAGGGGTATAGCACGCGGCACGGAATGCTGAGGACCTGGGTTCGATTCCCAGTGTTGGTCTTATTTTTCTGGTTTTTCTGTGCATCTATGTTTCGGTTTGTATTTTCAATTTAGGTTTCACGGGATGACCGTAAAAGTAAAAAATTTGGAATTGAAATAAAAAATACAAAAAGATTCCAAAAAACCAATCATAATTTGATTGCTTAATAGCGACATCTCTTGTCCGGGTGAACGGTATGTTCCGAAGGAGATATTGAAGGCTTCTCGTTGAGAGTTAAACAATATAGATGGCGCTAGGTCACTGCTTAAGGGACAAAGTAGTACACAAGCTGAGATATGTGATGCATAGGAAAAATTCGTGTCTATCCCGTGGACCAGCAGTGGTGTAGGGGTATAGCACGCGGCACGGAATGCTGAGGACCTGGGTTCGATTCCCAGTGTTGGTCTTATTTTTCTGGTTTTTCTGTGCATCTATGTTTCGGTTTGTATTTTCAATTTAGGTTTCACGGGATGACCGTAAAAGTAAAAAATTTGGAATTGAAATAAAAAATACAAAAAGATTCCAAAAAACCAATCATAATTTGATTGCTTAATAGCGACATCTCTTGTCCGGGTGAACGGTATGTTCCGAAGGAGATATTGAAGGCTTCTCGTTGAGAGTTAAACAATATAGATGGCGCTAGGTCACTGCTTAAGGGACAAAGTAGTACACAAGCTGAGATATGTGATGCATAGGAAAAATTCGTGTCTATCCCGTGGACCAGCAGTGGTGTAGGGGTATAGCACGCGGCACGGAATGCTGAGGACCTGGGTTCGATTCCCAGTGTTGGTCTTATTTTTCTGGTTTTTCTGTGCATCTATGTTTCGGTTTGTATTTTCAATTTAGGTTTCACGGGATGACCGTAAAAGTAAAAAATTTGGAATTGAAATAAAAAATACAAAAAGATTCCAAAAAACCAATCATAATTTGATTGCTTAATAGCGACATCTCTTGTCCGGGTGAACGGTATGTTCCGAAGGAGATATTGAAGGCTTCTCGTTGAGAGTTAAACAATATAGATGGCGCTAGGTCACTGCTTAAGGGACAAAGTAGTACACAAGCTGAGATATGTGATGCATAGGAAAAATTCGTGTCTATCCCGTGGACCAGCAGTGGTGTAGGGGTATAGCACGCGGCACGGAATGCTGAGGACCTGGGTTCGATTCCCAGTGTTGGTCTTATTTTTCTGGTTTTTCTGTGCATCTATGTTTCGGTTTGTATTTTCAATTTAGGTTTCACGGGATGACCGTAAAAGTAAAAAATTTGGAATTGAAATAAAAAATACAAAAAGATTCCAAAAAACCAATCATAATTTGATTGCTTAATAGCGACATCTCTTGTCCGGGTGAACGGTATGTTCCGAAGGAGATATTGAAGGCTTCTCGTTGAGAGTTAAACAATATAGATGGCGCTAGGTCACTGCTTAAGGGACAAAGTAGTACACAAGCTGAGATATGTGATGCATAGGAAAAATTCGTGTCTATCCCGTGGACCAGCAGTGGTGTAGGGGTATAGCACGCGGCACGGAATGCTGAGGACCTGGGTTCGATTCCCAGTGTTGGTCTTATTTTTCTGGTTTTTCTGTGCATCTATGTTTCGGTTTGTATTTTCAATTTAGGTTTCACGGGATGACCGTAAAAGTAAAAAATTTGGAATTGAAATAAAAAATACAAAAAGATTCCAAAAAACCAATCATAATTTGATTGCTTAATAGCGACATCTCTTGTCCGGGTGAACGGTATGTTCCGAAGGAGATATTGAAGGCTTCTCGTTGAGAGTTAAACAATATAGATGGCGCTAGGTCACTGCTTAAGGGACAAAGTAGTACACAAGCTGAGATATGTGATGCATAGGAAAAATTCGTGTCTATCCCGTGGACCAGCAGTGGTGTAGGGGTATAGCACGCGGCACGGAATGCTGAGGACCTGGGTTCGATTCCCAGTGTTGGTCTTATTTTTCTGGTTTTTCTGTGCATCTATGTTTCGGTTTGTATTTTCAATTTAGTACAGGATGAAAAAAAAATTAGAGACGAAAATTTTACTTTCTTATTAATATCTGAGCAGTAACTGATGTACATAAGCATTTTGTGTCATATCTGTCCACGGGAATCCTGATTTTTAACCAGTACCTAAAATGTCGCCGAACTAACTCTAAAAGAATATTACAGTTTGTTAAAAAGATGTCAGACGTTTAAGAATACTGATATCTGTTATCCAAAATATTTTGTGTCACATTCATCCACGGTATTTATAAATATTTAATTTTTTTAATACAATACCCTGTAAAACCCACAAAAGAAAATTCAAGTTTTTAGAGTTTACGTATTTTGATTATTAACGGTGTAAAAAAACACTATTCATAAATTGTGTCATTTTCATCCACGGATTCTCATTATTTGAAAAAAATAAAAAGTAGGTACTTACTTCGAACGAATGCCGAGCGCGGGGAAGAGCACATCGGGTGCAGGGGGGAGGGGGCGCCGGCTGACAGCGTCCGTTTGTTTATATTACCCGCGGTGTCACACGCGTAATCTATTGAAGAATGTTAATAGGTGTGCAAAATCACTTGAAAGCTTTGTTCCAGTAAACCTTTTATGTTCACAAATACATTTGTTTTTATTTCATTGAAAAATACCAAGTAGTTATGATTTTATCCGCATTCAAAGTTCGCATAAATATCGCGTCCCGCCAACAGCCACGTGACAGCGTGTGACGTCACTTTCCAACGATCCGCGCTCCGCGCAGTCGAGTACCTAGTTATCAGCCGTACATGCCAGAAGGTCCAACGCGCCGTGTTTTGTTTTGTTTCATCGCTTCCAGACCACCCAGTTGTGTATATTTAATTTAATAAAAAAAAAAAAATTAAAAATTTTCAAAACCCCCGACAAAAAAAGCCGCCAAAAAACGACAACTAAAAAGTAAAAAATAATTATGCACTACCTAGCTGTTGCCCGCGACTTCATCTGCGAACAATTCGTTTATCCCTATCCCGCTGGGACTATGCTGATTTCCCGCAAAATTAGCCTAAGTTAATTTAGTATAAGTACCTAGTAATATTCTTTTTATCTAAGCGTCGTCGGTGTCGGGGGACCGCTAAGGTTAACAGAAACTAAAGTATGTTGTATTTTTTAAAGTACAGTCAGCATCAGAAGTCGCTATACACTTTAGGCGCTCAAAGAGAGGTAAACGTTTAAATTGTCAAAAAGTTGTTGACTGTCATGGTAGTATTTACTTGTGAGCGCTCAATGTGTCAAAAATACCTAAACAGTCGATATTCGTTAATTTCTACACTCCTAACAAGTCATTGATACCTTAGCTGTCAAAAAATCACTGATATATAAGCACTCAACATATCAAATTATCTGATCAACATGGAAAAATAGACGTTAAAAGTATATAGCTATGGTCGAAGTTATTTCAGGTAAGCGATATGACAATCATCGAAAACAGTACAGACTTGTCATCCCATACATCTGTCTCATGTTTTTCTCTTCAATCAAATTTGACAGAATATGCATCTAACTCTTATTTTACTTTTCAGCAGAATCAAAGTCAAACCGTCTGACACATAGCAAAAACTAAATGAAGGCTAATTTCGAACTCATAGTCAAGGCACGTCGTGGCACCATTGACATTCCTTTGCTTTTCAAAGCATAGATCCCGGGTTCAAATCTCAGTCGACACATAATTAATTAGACTTGATCTTTTTCTTGGTTTTATTATTGTTTTATGGCTTTTTTTTTCTTGGTTTCAAGGTTTGGATCGCATTCGTTTTTACGATTTTTCTCAATTTTAACATAATATAGCACTTGCTTTTTAAGAAATTAGTTATTTTTATCGACAAATTAGTTTTTATTTTATACCTTTTTTCCCACCCTTGGGGTAAAAGGTTTTTTTTTTTCCAAATTTATATAATATCGATTTCAAGGCTATCCAATAAAAAAAGAACTCAGAACTCCGTCATTTGTGAACCGATTTGTAATATATTTTTTTTTGCGTTCGTCTAGGAATGGTTTCAATTAAGTCCCATAAGCACTAAATCAGGATCTGATGATTGGATCCTAAGGAAATCGAGGGAACTCTTCAAATTTTGTGGGAACACCTATGGTAATTTTGATATATTTTGTAGCAACTCGTGCATTTGCTTTTGAAAATCATCATTTGGTGAAGCGAAACTGATGATGAAGACCACAGTTGACCATAGGAGTTACTACTCGATAACAAGTATTTCATGGGTTGAATTTCAATTACTTTAACATAGTGGCTAAGCAATTTATGCTCCTCGTAATGCATATGGTGAAATGGAGTAGGTGGTGAAGCACCAGAACTCCTCAATAATGAACGTCTCTGCATCGGAAAGAGCAATTTTTCGTAGAAGGTGGCGGGCAGTTGAAATTAAACTATTGTATCTTAGATCCTTTATACTAAATAGCGTGAAAAAAAATTATAACTACAAATTGAACCGACTACAAAAAACCACGAAAATAATTTTCTACCAGTCTGAAGTCGGTCGGTGCCTCAGCACGAGCCAGCAGGAGTGGACCTATAGTCATCTATCTCACCTACGCACTTAATATTGGGCTTCAATCACTCCTGCTGGCTCGTGCTGAGGCACCGACCGACTTCAGACTTGTAGAAAAATATTTTCATGGTTTTTTGTAGTCGGTTAATTTTTATACCCTAGGCTGCTATTTATTCTTAAACTACCAATAATTCTCAAGCAAACTTATCCGTTATAGTTTTTCTTGGAAGTTTGATATACTAACTACCATCCTGAATATTTTTAAATTTTTCCACCCACCGGTTTAGATTTTAGAGGGGGTGACGCTCGATTTTAATGAAAATTTGCACTTTAAAGTTGAATATTTCGCAAACGCTTTACTGAATCGAAAAATCGTTTTAGCAAACCCCTAATGGTTTTAAAATACCTATCCAACGATACCCCACACTATAGGGTTGGATGAGAAAAAAAAATCACCGCCACTTTACGTCTATGGGAGGTACCCTAAAAAAAATTGTTTTTGAATTTTTAATTGTACGATTTTGTCGGCATAGTTTACTTACTTAGATTATATACAACACTAGATGGACCGTAGACGGCACGAAAACGTCCCCAAAAAATATAAGCCAACTGTTGGCTTATAAGTCATTTTCCCCCCCTCAGTCTGCATTGTGACACCGTAGGTGACGTATGCGGAGCGCGCAATACAAAAGTGCCGAAATATGACCAAATGTGCTTTAAAAGTGTGCCGCAATTATAAAGGCAGGATTAAAAATCCTAATAACGTGATTTTCCATTGGTAAGTACTCGAGAATCCATAAAATTTCGTAAGAAAAGATTAAATTATTTAGGTTAGTATTGTTTGACATTTTTTATAGGTGTTACCAGTTTCCAGTGCAAAATTCCCCACAATTCAGTCAAAATCGTATTGAAAAGTTTGTATTGGGCACAAAATCGAAATATATCGATTTCACGCATCAACCTGAACAGTTTTTATTTTTAATCTATTTGAGAAAATGACGAATCTAATTAATGTTCTTTGATATTTTAATGAATATTTGCACCATCTTATTGAGCTTTCTTTTATTCTGTATTTATTTGAGATTGATAAGTAAGCTGTAAACAAATACATATAATGTGGGTGTTTAGGTCATAAAAACTGGAATTTAATAATGCAATCAATACTGAATTCGCAAAAAGTCAAGTGTTTCGTATAAACGTTCATAAGATGAATATAAATTCAAGATTATGAAAGATAATATATTTAGTTTGATATACTGAACTACCATATGCAATTTGATTCATACTTTTTATCTGTCTTCAGAATACCTATAGATCCTGTAGTTAAAAAGGCATGGGTGGACATTATAAGAAAAAGTCGGGAAGAAAACCTTTGGCTGCCTGCAAAATCAGCTGTCATATGCTCCGAGCATTTCAAAAGATTTTTCGATTTAGTAATTTGTTTGCGAAATATTCAACTTTAAAGTGAAAATTTTCATTAAAATCGAGCGTCCCCCCCCCCCCTCTAAAATCTAAACCGGTGGGTGGAAAAATTTGAAAAAAAAAAAACAGGATGCTAATCAGTATATCAAACTTCCAAAGAAAACTATAACGGCTAAGTTTGCTTGAGAATTATTAGTAGTCTACAGAGATGGGACATTTTCAAAATACTAGTATTTAAAATACAAAATACGTATTTCCATTTTGTATTTAAATACTTTTTTTAGAAAAGCATTTTGTATTTTATTTGAAATACCTTTAAGGACGTATTTTGTATTTGCAAAATACAAAATACTTTTTAATAAGTTTAATTCTTACTATGGCAACACTGAACTATATCTTGTTTTCGGGCCACTATAATAATAAAATTGTTTGTATAAATAAATAAGTAATGAATCGTCCCTGACTAATTGTGTGTGTTTGTGTTCTATCTAATTTCCTCGCACATCTCTGATGGAAGCAGCCTAATCCGCTTGGCTGATTTTGGTGAATAGGACATACGCTACTTTTATGCTGGAATTATGAAAATTAGAAAAGTATTTGCATTTTGTATTTAAATACTTTTTTAAAAGTATTTTGCACATCTCTGGTAGTCTATGAGTAAATAGCAGCGTAAAGTATAAAGTATACTCTCTCTGACTCGAGTGTAAAGATGAAGCTGTCACGTGGTCGCCACGCACACAAACAAGAAAAAGTGTGGACGTTTTCAATCGCATTGTTTCTTACTGAGGCTCGGTCTAGTGTTGTATATAGTCTAAGTTTACTTATATATCCGTGCAAAATAACAGCTTTCTAGCATTGATAGTCTCTGAGCAAAGCCGCGGACGGACAGACAGACAGACAGACAGACAGACGGACAGAAATACAGACAGACAGACAGACAGACAGACATGGCGAAACTATAAGGGTTCCGTTTTTGCCATTTTGGCTCCGGAACCCTAAAAATCAACTAAGTACTTAAAACAGTAACGCAACAATGAACAATAACAAAATGAACAATAACAAAAATCAAACTCGCGACGCAAAAAATAAAATATACTCGCGGCGACTGTAGTTTCCACTCATGAACCAAACGTGTGTTGCTTAGAAGCACTCGGCGCACACAGGCGCACGAATAAACATGGCGAGCGCGGTGAGGCGCAATGTGGGTGTACTCTCCCGTCCCTACCTGCTCACATCCCGCCATCGAAATAGTAAGTACTTAGTATTTCGATGCATCCCGCAGATACCGATAACGCGCTACTGGGACGACAATCGTCTTATGTTGAGAGCGAGCTAAAAGTTTGTCGTGGGCGGCGCGGACTATACCTACAGCCAATTCAATCTGGTTATAGGTATCAGTTATTTTGTTAGAATCTCGGACTTTTTTTAATGTACCCATCTGAAATAGTTCTTGGTGTTTTCGATGGAAAAATACACATGCAGTTTTTTATAAATTTGGAGAAAATGTTTATATTAGTCTCGGCTGGTATAGCGATTGCTGGCTTTGTATAGTTAAACGGAGTCGCAAGTTCGTTCGTTTAATACTCTCACTCAGCCAGCAAATGCCTACTTCCATACCACGACAATACCTGTATTATCTAATATGAACGCTTCCCATACATGAAATCGTACCGAACGAACGTGTTTGCGCGCGTAAACACCCGTGCGTGGCCCCCGTCCGCCGCCGCTCGGCCGCGTCTGCACGTTTCGACCACAACCATTTGTTTTTATGTTTTATTCCTTTAAATATCTTGGGCGAAAATGACACAAATTTACAATGTCGATTTATCATGCATTTATGATATAGAATATGTGAACTGTAATAACTGTAATATTTTTTTAAAGCATTTGTAGGTTAAGAAAACAAAATATATGAAATCTTAAAATTGCGTGGTCTAATTTGACACAATTTTTTTTAATGGGCGTATGTAAGTAATCTGAAATAGGAAATAAATATTTCATAAACTGTAAATTTTTTTTCACACTTTTTTTACATACTGACTTTATAACAGTTTGCACTGGACGAAAATGACACAACTTTGGTTTACAGACTCCAAGGGCTATCCTAGATATGATGCCATAATTATTTTTAACTTTAAATTTATTTTGGGAGATTTATTCAAATAAAAAAAAAACAACCAAAAATCTTCGAATTGCTGAAAATGCAGGCGACAAAAATGACACAAAACGCTATAATAAGCTTTATAGGTACAACTGTACCCACAGGCAAAAAATAAGAAACTTTAGAATTCTTGAAACCTGTCACCTCTAAATAATGTACTCCTGCCGGCCTAATATGCTAGAAAAGCCAAACTCACGAATCTACCAAAGGAGCGCCAAAGTTCGCATACACTTCGGTAGTCATAACGTAACTTTTGTCCGAATCATCGTTTGTCATAATTTTTTTTTTTCACTGAAACCTTTCATTTTTCTGAAATTTTTAAATGGTCATCCTATAGAAAACTATAGGTTAGGTTAGGTTTGTTTTACAACAATTGTGAACAATTATTGGATTCAGAGAAAATAAAGTTATGACAAAAGGATCATTCTGACAAACATTACATTCGGACTTTCAATAAGTACGCAAGACTAATGGACCCATCTACCACTAATCCACGGATTATATTATATCCTAATACGACTACTTAGTGAAAAGTTACACCTGAGTTTAGCAACATGGTAGTTTTAAGGTCAATGGTTAGTTTAGCAGACAGCGACCTTCGACTTAGTTCTACGAGTACGCCCTATTGTTCCGGCGGAGAGTCGAAAAAATTTAGAAATCTCAGCAATAGCCGACCGAAGAAATGAATATTTATAGGAACACCTTGCGCCATACCAATATTCCGACATTAAAAGTAAAGCAGTAGACGAATACAGTCGACATCGCGAATTTTACTTTCGGATTTGCTTTGTAGGTTTCCGTAGGTCTACCTCAGAAGGTACTGATAATGGAACCCTTACAGCATCACTGTGTTGTCCGTTTGTTAGGACCCTTATCCTCGAGAGAGAATGGAATTTAACCCTTGATAAGGCCTCATTTATTGGAGCATACTACCACAGAATCAAACGTTCAAAAATCAAATCAAAACGTTCTTTTATGTTACAATACTAGTATGTACACGACTTGTAACCAACTAACCACGGTACACACCTTACCTATAGAACACATTTCTACTCTCCAAGGGCAAAGTAAAACTTGGTACCCGACCCATTAATATTAAAACTTATACCTTGAAAACAGATGTACTGGTTTCCATCGAACAGAAAATGTAAGTTTGTCGTCACAACAAATGCTTTTGCGTTAGTCCTAATCATGTAGTTTGAGAAGAGTTTGTTGCATCTACCCTCCGCTGGAGGCACTGACAGTTTGTTATTAATAACTTTGAACATGAAACTATCGCGAGAATGATATTCATCCATAGTAAAACAAACGGATAACTCTCGTCTTTGATAGAGTTTACCTCGACGTGTCGCGGAAGGACTACGAATTAGTCTGAAACATGTCGAGCTGAACCCCATTTAACTATTGGTTCATATTATTTGGAGACAATTGCTACAAGTATATTATCAAAATGGACACGAATGGAGGATATGAATGAGGGAGCACTTTTCCCAACAGTGGCATTCTTCTCCAGGCTAAGAACGAAGAACAATCGTGCTACGTCAAATTACATGTGAAAAACATTAATTGAAATAGTCATTTCAGTCGGCAAATTGAAGTTCTAATCTAGCCCGCAGCGTAGCTCAGAATCGATGGCCGATGGAGCATGAAGGTTCTAGATCGGAGATCTCGGGAGATGCAATGTACTTAAAAATTAGTTGGACAAAAGAATTGGTTGAGGTCGCTGGTTGAAGCTTCTAGAAAGAGGCTTTTGACAGAAAATATTCTCGCTAATTCATTTCTCAACTGTTTCATATGAACGAGTGATGTTATTTTTGAAACTATAAACTATTCAGGGATATATTTCGGGACTATCCTGTAGACCTGTACATATGTACATTCGTTCGGTAAGGTTTGTTCTATAATATAACAAACCTGAAGTACTTGCAGTTTCAAAAAACAATACTAGCTTCAATAATATTATTACCTAGTCTCCTAAGGGTTAGAAGTTTATATACACGATCCCTTCCCAGTCCTCCCATAACGGATTTTTCCCGACTGCAGCCCCCATCTCCAATAAATCAACTACATAATATTTGAAAACTAAAAACAAATTCACAAAAGAGCATATCATTTCACCCTTAACGTCTAAACCCCAAAAAAACGACCAGCGCTGACGAGTTTCGCGCTGAGCTCTCGGCGGTCAGTCAGCGTGACTAAAACCAGCTTGTGTTAGAAGCGACAGAAACAACTGTTTTAAAGTTACTGCCATCCAGAAATAATCCAAAAGAAAAGGTACTAAACAGGACATACGTACGAGTACATCTTTGATCTCAGTGATCAATGAAACTGGGGCAAGTATAGTGTACTGATTGTGCTTCGAATCAATGAAGACCCTGACCATAATTGACTTCTGTGTTTTGTATTAAATTGAATATACTACGAGACGAATAAATACTGTAGTTGTATGTAAATAAATACGGCCATTTGAAACATATATTTTGACATTCGCAAAAAAATTTACGGAATTCTCGATACGCGAGACCTTGCACTTGACCGATTTTTAGGATTTCGTAGTAAAAATGGCAAAAACGGAACCCTTATAGTTTTGCCATGTCTGTCTGTCCGTCCGCGGCTTTGCTCAGGGACTATCAATACTAGAAAATATATGTAAACTATGCCGATAAAATATAAAAAATATAAAAATAATAATTTAAGAGTACCTCCCATATAAGTAGATAAAATGAGCAGTCCCATTTCATTTTTTTTCTCTTTCAACCTTGTAGTGTGGGGTATCGTTGGATAGGTCTTTTAAAAGCGTTAGGGGGTTACTTAAACAATTTTTCGATTCAATGATTTGTTTGCACTTTAATTTCATACCATCAGGAGACCCACTTGCTCGTTTGTCATCCAGTCGAAGGAAAAAAAATAAAAATCTCGGGTGTACTTTTGCGTAGTTTCAAAAGAAATAATATAAAGAGCTCAATATTTATTTCAGTTACTTTATTCTAATTTAGATCCGCCATGCTCCAGTGCCTATGATTGACCTTTAGCTTTCAATATTTTTCGATACGCCCGCATCGCCCATAATTGGGTCAACTGACTCTAATTTGTGTATCATGCCTGCTCAAATAAAGGAGGGACTAGAACGAGTAATCGTCTCGCGGCGTTATTAGTACTATAATGGTGTAGTAGAATCGACCAAGAAATTCCTGAAAGGCTTTATCGTACGATTTGCGGGCGAGTTGAAAGGGAGGCGAGAGCGTAGCGAGTTCGCTGCGAGCACCTAACCACAGTATATATCCATCCATTCATCCATAGCCAGGGCCGTCTTTAATCTATTAGAGGCCCTGGGCACAACGTGCTGCATGCATTTGGTAAGCCTGATTTTCAGGCGAGAGTTGACTAGCTATCGGTTATCGTTTGGTAATGGAGTAGAGACTAGGGGGCCCCAATCCATCTTGGGGCCTTGGGCACGTGCCCAGTGTGCCTAGTGGGGAAGAGGGGCCTGTCCATAACAGCCCTTAGTTCGTCCGTCTTCGGCCATAGGCCTCCTCTCCATTTCTCCACGCCTGGCGATCGACAGCCATATGCATCCATCCTCCACCCGCCTGTCGGCAGATGTCGTCCTTCCACCTCATTGGTGGTCTCCCCCTACTGCGAGTGTTTTCACGAGGTCTCCTCGCCCAACGATCGTGATTCATCCTGGCAATGTGCCCTCCCCACAGCTCCACTTATTCCTGACGCTATAACTCCAGAACGCAAGAAAAGAGTTCAAAGGTTTTGCATTCGTTGGAAAGGTCTCGGGCTCCGTGAGGTTTATAGCAAAGAAAATTCGCGATAACTGAAAACCGCGCGGGCGGAGCCGCGGGCAAAAGCTAGTTATATATACGAGTATATATATATATTACCTAAAGCAGTAGGGTAGCTACGAGAACAAATCGAAGAAATCGATCGAAACGCACACATACAGACGCGCGCTCTACACGGCCTCTAAGGGGGGTCTCGCGGTACTGCAGTCCCCCCTACCCCTCTACAAGCTAAACCGTGCCTGGAAAAATATTACATTACTAGCTTTATGCCCGCGACTTCGTCTGCGCGGACCTAGGTTATCGTGCGGTGGCGCCCTCTACCGGAATAAAAAGTACCCTATGTTCATCCTTGGGGTTTAAACTATCTCTATACCAAATTTCATCAAAATCGGTTCAGCGGTTTCGACGTGAAAGCGTAACAGACAGACAGACAGACAGACAGACAGTTACTTTCGCATTTATAATATTAGTAGGGAAGTAGGGATAATGTTTGACGGCTGTATACTTTAATGAAATGAAAAATGGGACAGTAAGCTTACTGTGTCTCTAAAGTAACTGTCACGAATAATGGTAAAGCATTTATTTGCTTGACTATTACATATCCTAAAATAGCTGATGTAATGCCGAACCCATTGATTTATTGGATTGGGGTTAAAGATATGTTAAAGGTCATTACAGCCTGAGGTTTCGGTATAATTAAGCTTTGTATGCGTGTCTGTCACAAGTAATATGTAACTCTATATTTAGAGCAGTGGTTCCCAATCCCAAACTTTTTTTAACAATAGAACATTTTGGTTCCATTATTAGTAGAAGGAACCACAGAATTAAAAAGTAATAACCGAAGCTGCGATGCGCAGTTTTAGCGTAGAAGGAAGATAACTTAGTGTAGTTGATTGATGATATGGACGTTTTAGGTATATTTCGTCTGGTATCATGGTTGTCTAATAAGCCAATTCCTTGTTCATCTGTTTCCCCGATCTTCTGTTTCTATATTCAAGTCAAGGGGGAAGCGCCCCAGCGACGCGGAATAGGAGCTCCGCGAAATGGAGCTCCATCGACCTCGGGTCACCGTATTAAAATTGACGAACCAGAAAATGGACGAACGGAAACTGAAAAGACGTACGGGGAATTGGACGAATGGCGCTCCTATCCAGAATCGCCCTGTATCATTCGATTAGTTTCTATAATAATCACGATGCTACGTGCACGTGCATACTCGTTAAACTACTAAACGTACTTAACTAATGCAACAAATAACATGTGGTAAGTAATGCTCGTTCGACAGTAGACAAACATTTCCAAGAAAGTGGTTAGTCACAAATTCGTACAAAGGTCCGTTTGTGAAGCAAATTTGTCGCATGCTACATTGTTGCCAGCTTTATCGCTCTGCGGTTTAAATACGACAAACGTTACATTCCCGCACGATTGAGGCTGTTTCACCATCCATTGATTAGTGTTAACTGACGATTAAATGTGATACTGTCTCTATTCGTTTTGTTCGAATAGACGGAGACGGCATCACATTTAACCGTCAGTTAACACTAATCAAAACATAGTGAATCAGCCCCTTAGACTGGGGTCCGTTTCATCACACTCTTATAAGTTCCTGGTATTTTACATGACAGGTATCTGTAATACCGTCCCCGTCTACTGCGGTAGTGACCCGCCCCGGCTTCGCATATGTTAAAGTGTGTGATCAAGTAACTAACAAAATTTTTTTATCTATATACCCATTTTATACCAAGAATATCACGTAACGTGAGTTTTGACCATGATAAAATAAGATAGGGTGAGGATATTGCAACTGTAGAGCAATTCAAAATATCCTTCTTCAGACAAGAATACTTTTCATCACCCGATAGTTAGCATTCCATAACCTCCCCTACATACGTTTCTAGGCAAATACGTATGTCGGAGCCATATTTTAATCGCGTAAAGTAATGTCCGTGTCAAAAATTATTAAATGTAGCATTAGCATGCTCTTTGTAACATGCGACACATTGCGCCGCAAACAGCCTGTACAAAAAAAACTAGACACAAAAGTGCGACTACGAAAGGTATGTGCATTATATATGTGCAACATTTACCTCATCCTTGCTCAAAAAGAACTGAAAAGAAAGCACACAGTTATAGGGTTATACTAAACATCAACTATACTCCATTCGTTTAGCATACAAGGCGTCAGCATGCTTATTAAGGGTACAACAGCTAGTAATGGAAGTAGTGTTAACACACTATCGATAGTTTTCATCTATAACAAGCCACAATGTCGATAGTATATCGATAGCGCAAGTTGTTGCAATACCTGAAGTACAATACTACCAATAGTACCGAATACTATCGCAGTTCTAGACAGCAACAATACTAATATTATTTAAGCTCTGATTATGCTAATACTTGATTTATATTTATAACATTAAAAAAATTTAGACTATCGTAGTCATTAGGGACTAATTTTATGCTTTCAATACGGGTTTTGTTCCGTGTACCTTGACACCGCGTAGTCTTCGTGTTCATGGCGCATGCAACTGTGCCAAAATATCGATCTTCTCTAAAATCAAGGTATGCGGAACAAAACCCGAATTTAAATCTAAAATTAAAAAAATTTACGGCTCAATTCGCGATGTCGGAAACCGACTATTTTCGCTCTCTTCGGAAGACTTTATCAAGGGTGACTGCTGTCACGGCGGTAGCGCTCCGCAAAATCCGTATAGTGATATCTGTATAGCCATTTATTCCCGGATTGAGAGTTGGGACATCGAAAAGTAATAACATTTTGCTTACGGTCATTCAGTGGCGGTGATCTTGTTGCATACGGATAGGTTAGCCCAACGGAGCGCGGACGAACGCACTCATCTTTATAAAGGTCTACCGAAAAGGTCGAAATTAGTCTGACGGTTGCTGACATAATCGTGAGTCGAGTTGTTAAATATTTAAGTTTGATATCGATACTATTGTTTTTCAGCACTTCAATACTATCGAAAGTATTGCACTCTGTCAATATAATTATCGATATCGATAGGATTATCGATATTGTTGCCTTCGATCAGCTACACTATTAGGTACGGGGTATCATAGCTAGAAATCGCCGCCGCATTCTGTTCTTGTGGCATAATTGTTACAGTATTTAAATTTAATGTACTTGTTCTAGTCTCGCTTAAGCCCAATTTACACATGCAAAAAACGTGCAAGTCATTACGGGTAGTGTGTCAAAATACGTTAAGTTTAAAAAGAATACTCGTCATTTCATATACCATTTTCGGTGAAAATAAATAATTGGACGATTTTTTTTGATCGTGTCAGTTAAGTGTAAAAATATGAACTGATTCAAAGTTTCAAAAATAACTACCACGGACTCTTATTCCGACCGAAGCAATAAGGGCTGTAGTAACATATTTTTGAGTGGTTCGAGTAAATACTTACTTTTGCACCTGCACATGGGTTTAGTTTAGTTGTAGTTGACTATATTTGAGAAAATTGTTTTATTTCTAGTGACCATTTTGTATTTTGTTTTCATTCGTACCCAGCGCCTACTTTAGAATAGAATAGAACGTTTTATTCAATGCCTTTGTAGCTGAATCTCGCTAACTCGTGCTCGGTAGCACGATAGTAATTAGAGGGTTAATTCCGCGACGTAATGCTAATTAGAGTTTTTTTTTCTTACATGTGTAAACTGGAGTTTAAGATGAGTTTCAATAAGACGTCGATCACTGAACGGAACACCCTGGAAGTAAATGTTTTTCAGGCCCTATACCACGAAGTGCGAATTCAAGCTTCATATCTTACCGTCCCTTCAACACTAATATTATTTAATACGAGAGTGAGAGGGACGGTACGACACGAACTTCGAATTTCGTAGTAGCCCCCCAGTATTTTTATTGTGGTGATGTTGATCGATGTTCGAAGTGTAACGCGTCAAAGGCGTCGTATGTATTATTTAACCCTTCGTATGCAGGAACAAAAAAAATACTACACTGTGTTTTATTGAGTACAATTCTGCTGATTTAAATAAAAAAAAAAAAAAAGATACCTAGCTTTAAAGGACAACGGGCAAATTTGTATGGGCACTGTATCCAACCACCAACAGAAACGAAACATGTCTCTTTTAATAGATCTTGGCAACCTGATGATTTTTACTATGATGAGGTTCCTATGTATGGAGTTTTACTTTTAGTTTTACCTGATCTTGCTAGTAACAATGTTTCTGTAACCTTCTTCCTGTAACTTTCAATTAAATGAGCAAAAAAAAACCATAAGGGCGATCCTCGTCATAATAGAAAATCATCAGGTTACCAAGATCTATTAAATGAGACATATTTCGTTTTCGTTGATGGGTGGGGACACTTCTGCCCACGGTACTTCGGCGCAGATTGGCGTCTAAGCATATCAGGGGTTAAACCAGCCATTTTGTTTTGCACAAATACTGGCCATAATCAATATAAATAAAGGTGTAGTGTGAGTTTGTACAGTACAATACAAGCTTCCATAAAATGTCTAGTTTTGACTATTTTAGGGCCCTGGCAAATATTTAGTTTACAAAAAGGTTTCCCTCACCAAAAAAGTTGAAGAGTCGCAAACCAACAATCTGCTGAAATATTTCAAATTAATCTTAAACTAGATTGTAGTCTGATGACGTTGCATTCTTCCAATTAGTTAAGAAAAATGAAATTCTCAAAAAAAATATTGTCTTACATATGTGAAATCGCAATCGTATTTATTACCACTTCTTTCTACGGTGTAAGAGGGGGCTAGAAAGAGACGGTAAATGTGATCGTGAACGTCAGAGCCTCAGTACAGCCACTGATCTTATGCCGCCTCCACATGCTTGGTGTTTTTTTTTACTCGACTGGATGGCAAACGAGCAAGTGGGTCTCCTGATGGTAAGAGATCACCACCGCCGATAAACATCCGCAGCACCAGGGGTATCGCAGATGCGTTGCCAACCTAGAGGCCAAAGATGGTATACCTCAAGTGCTAGTAATTTCACCGGCTGTCTTACTCTCCACACCGAAACACAACAGTGCAAGCACTGCTGCTTCACGGCAGGATTAGCGAGCAAGATGGTGGTACAAGAGGGTCGTACCAAATGCAAATTTGTTGTTGGAAGGCCACAAATACCAAACACTGCCCACAATCACCCAACACAAACACGGCATGCTCAGGCTTGGCGAACATGACCGGATTGGCAAAAACATGGCGGACGACGAGCTTGTGGTGGCAGCGATTACATTCGGGTTGACTCGGGATGATCATAATTCACAGAAATCGTACAGCATTTGGATACATCGCAAACACGTTCATCGAATACCCTTTGATTTGTGCACAAAAACCGACTCCGACACCGACGCCAAACACGAACAAAAACAGGCAAACACGGGCGAACACCTATCCACACGTTCGTGTTCGCTGTTGGCCGTTGCTTGCCAAGCATGTGAAGGCAGCATTAAGTAATAGCACAGTAGGTATTCTGATAGGCAAAATGTACGTACAAACCAAGCCAAATTCAATAATACTACGTTATCTAGCGCCTAACGGGAAACTATGAAATTGTTAAATGGAGCCTAGTGTATTATTTTTAAAAATTCATAAACTTAATTTTAATTGTACATTGTGATATTTACCTACATGATTATTGATTATTAGAGACCGGATTATATGCAACATAAAAAGCTTGAAATATGCATGCAAATATGCATGAAAAATGCACGAAAACTGACAGGATATGCAACATTAAATCACAATTTTGGATTTAAGTTTAATGTTAGTAAATAAATACTTATTTTAAGTTTTACTTTATTATTTAAAAACTTTAACTGCAGATCAATGAGCACGCGCGTCAACAATGAAAGTAACATGCATAATAGGTGGGAGGAAGGAGTAGTGCGGTAAAACAAAAGACGCGCGGCCGATGAGTGCGCTGCGCTCGAAAAATACTGTAAATTATAGCGATAATATGCATCATCACTAGATCTTAGGAAAAATATGCTATTAGCGCTGAAAATGGCTTAAATATGCAAATGCATATTATCCGGTCTCTATTGATTATAAATAGTGTGACATTTACTTGTGCATGTTGATCTGTAGGTACGCTTATTTTCGGTTGCAAACGAATGGAGTATATAACATCATCAATATTACGTACCTAAGTATTACATAAACAGAGAAACATAGAACCTAGAAAGGTGATTCATTGGTCATTTGAATTGGTATACCTAGAATGATATAATTTATTTATAAATCTTATCATGAAAGTTTGTGTAGTTCTTCATAATAAATCACAAATTAAGAGTCCTTTGTATTGTATTGTATTAAGTTGTTCAGCATGTACCTATATAATGTATTTAACTTTAAGAGACCTTAAGACTGTGGACAAGTAAATGTTCTTTAATTACAACATCTCTAAGCACATAAACACAGCACACATACATGCATTTATAGATTATCCACACATTTACTATAATAATTTCAATCAATCAACTATCTCACTCTAGTAGTCTTTTTTTTAGTAGTTAAGATTGCTAAAACAAAATAATAACACTTATTGTAAACACACATTTCCAAAATCAAAATCTATGAGTGTTTCTTTAGTTTTTAATTTGTGCCAAGATATTATTATTAGTGTTATTTTTTGGTTACCCCTAGCAACTATATTTCAAGCAGCTAAATAGCTATTTTTTTAAAACCTGAGCCGAAGTCTAGACCTCATGGCCAGCGCCAGCCCCGCGGTAACTCAAGACGAGAGGTCATTCTAGGCGCCAGACTCGCCTTCCTTTCCAGTTTACAGTGCGAAATAAAATTAAAATGGCGCCTTTTGAGGTACGGAGGAGGTGTAGATGATCTCGCTCTGCATTGATCAAGGACTAGAGCCCGCGCTGCTCATGGCAAATCAGAATAGATGGACGGCATCTTTAATGTAAGTCCATCCAAGGCAACAGATTCTCTCTGGTTAGGTTATAGAAAACACATCAAGATTATGCATACAGTCAAAGTGTATGATAACATACTGATGTGCCAAAGGAAACTTTCCAAAATTGCAGAATTCTTCGCATAGGAATTTTTCATTGTCACAGTTTTATATGGGGATTGAAACTTTCCGTTTCTTAAATTTAAATTTCCTATATTTCTTGTGAAAATTTCCAGAAAATTCTGAGAACTTTTCCAACTTTTTGGAAACTTTCCATAACTTGCACATCTGTACCGTAACAAATTAGTTTTTTTTATATATATAAAATATAGGCTTTTTCTAAACTGGTATTTGACTAATTTAAAGCATCATTAAATTTATGTGTATGTATGTTTGTGTCATTATTATTTTAAACTTACCTGTTTATGTTTTATTTTGGATGACATTAAGTAGGCTGCTTCTAGTGTGGGGTTGTTAGGAGCCTTCTTTGCCCTCGTATTCTTAATACCTAGAGATTTGCCAAATGGTGCAAACCAGTACCTGGAAACAAGGGTTTCATAAATACGATATAATGGTATATATTGCAGAAATATTTCAGTTTCCAACTCAATTTTCAATGAAATCAATATTTTTCCTAGTATTTTCTTATGGTTTCATAGAACCCAGTAGGTTAGATATATTAGGTATGTTTTTGAAAGTTACGAAAAATAGTCAGAGTACATCATGAGTTAGGAAATGAAAAATTTGGGAATAATATTTTGCCGAAACAGAAGATATTAGATCAGACCTAATTTAAAAGTAACTCAATTACAATTTTGTAAGTGTTTCTAAATTTGCATCTCTGTCTTAAGCACTCAAACTGTTATAGTGTTAAATGTTATGACTAAAAGAATTTTAATCTATTTGATGTTAAACTATAAAAACAGTACAAAATACATTGAACCTTTGGGCGCAAAAGGACACTTTGTGGACAGCTATACTATTACTTTACTTACAGTTTTTACAGCACTGTAAACAATTGAAATTATAATTATTTATAGAAATGATTGAGGACAGAAGTTACTCTAATGTCACAAAATTATTATTTTTAATGAGCGTAAAATTTGTTAAAAGTATAAAATAACAGATTTTCACTTAACTATCTTTTTAAAGTTTAGTTTTGTTTACATAGTTAAAAAACACACTAGCCAGCATTTTTCACTTTAAAATTCAAGTTGTTATGGTTCTTCTTGATAATCATAACTCAAATCAAAATCATAATGCTCGTAACAGTTAATGCGTAATAATTCGTAAATCGAGAGTATAAACAGGCAGGTGCAATTTTGATGTATACCTAATCAATTATAATAGTACTTACTCTACAAATGATATAATAATATTGTATCTAAACAAAACAATGCTTGACCTAATTCAAGTATACCTTAGTGATTGATTAAATCTATTCAATGTTATCTTTACCGGCAATATCCCTATCAGCGCAGGTGCAATTAGAAATCGAACTAGGGGACAAATTATACTTAGTTTAACGAAAATTATAACCAAAAGAGGGTCACTTACTTCTCTAGTACGTGCCGCAGGCCTATTAGCACCAGTGCCAAGGGCAGGGGGTATAGGAGATGCCTGTGATCATTGTAAACCACAGCTTTGTCGGGCCCCGGAGAAATATCCTCCCAGGTAGTATTCGGCGGCAACCATAAGGCTTCGTCCCAAAATTTACTCACTAAATATTGCAACATTGTATCACTTAGCTTAATGTCCCTATGGACTGTTACGGTAAAGTCCAGTTAAATGCAAATAACAAATCACGTCATAAACACACCCAAGAGAGAAATCAACGGCACGTCCGTCCGACAGCCGACATGACACAAATGTCTGATGTTGCCATATTTAGGATTCTGACATTCTGTCAGGTCAGGAACAAGAAAAAAGTAAAACATGTCTTAAAAAGGTTATATAGACACTGGATGCTGCAAGCTTCAACATTGGCTAGAAGTCAAAAAATATAACAAATATAAAAAAAAAACATTTGATATTTGATATTTACTTATTTATTTACTTACTCAATTCTTTGTATTTATCCTTTAATAAAGAATAAATTGTGACAAAAAATAGTTTTGTATTGATAGAGCACCGTTAATCACAACGAGCCATATTCACACCTGTTATTGTTTACAAAATTCTCTTGTTTACCATGTAACAAGAAACTACGTCTCCTTGACTGAGAGAGTGGTGTTCATTTCCCATCCGGTTGACCCGCTTACTCATTTACCTCCCTTTCATAATTAAAAATAAAAAAGATGTCATTATTAATTATTTTACCATTCATTTATAGATAGGGAATTCCCCGGTTTCCTCCAATGCTCATTGGTTTCCTCACAGTAAAAGTAATGATAATAAAATTCCTGCTCATTCTCAGGCGCGACTAAATGTATTTATTTGATTAGCAAGATCACGTGTTTTATTTTCAAATGGAAAGCGAAAGTTTCTGAGCATATTTGAGAAAATAATATTTTATCACAAACTACTAAGGGACACTACGTATCAGACTGCCATATCTTGAGCATTCGCACTAGATTTAAGACACAGACTACATATTTATTATTATTATTACAACAAATCGATAAAACTGGCCTGGCCATTAAACACGACAATGCTGCCTGTCTCCTGGAAATTATGCTCTCGACGGATATTTTTAAATGTATTTGTTGTTTTTAATTATACATTATAGGCTTTGTAAATAACAAACTATGGATAATAATCTGAATTAAATAACATTATTATAATTAGTTGGTTTTGTAAATGTTTTGCTACATATATACTTAATTATATCACAATGCTAGAAAGAGATCAACAACAGGTAAAGGTGAATGAACCTGACTTCAGCTCATATTTCGCATACAATGTCCAGTTTTTTTTTCTTGCATTGATTGCTTTGCTTGGCTGTCAGTCAGGCTGTCAGTGTCAGTCAGTAAATTTAATCATCGGTCGTGTCGTGACAATTTTAATAACCTGAAAAGTTTGCTATAACAAGGGAATTAATTATAAATGGTCTAATTTTGAGTGAAAAATTACATTAAAATAAAATAAAGTAAGTCTCAGCAGCAGTAATTGCACTACTTCCTTTACTTTCTGAACTCTGACTTGAAGTTATGGTTCAAGTGTGATAAGCCGAGAATGTTGTTTTGCCCGACGTGCGCGAACATTCTCATGGTAGAAGAAGCCCCAGAGTGTGGCTTAAGGTACGCCTGCAACACGTGCCCTTATGTCTACAACATAAAGAAGAAGGTGTCGTCGCGCTCCTTCCCGAAGCTCAAGGTAATTTATTGGGTGATGCAATACCAAACGTGATTTATAAATGCAACGTGTAAACAGTACCTGGGACAGGTTAGAATATTGTAATACTAGCTTGACAACGCTCTTAAGGAACTAGATCTCAGTTAAGAGTTAAAAACAACAAAGGGTTTATACTATGATTTTCCAAAAATTCAAATTTAATTTGTATCATGATGTCCTGCTCTCGCTGTCTATGTAAACCAATTCTTATGTCGTGGATCTTGGACAAGACGAGATGTGAGTGAGAGTCTATAAGATACAAACTGAATTTCAGAGTAGTCCTCCAAGCCAACAATCATAGTGATGAAACTATATTTAAGGAAAAACTATCCATGTGGGATTTTTTCACTATTTGCACCAATTTATTAACGGTTGAAAAAAAATTTGGTTTTGTCATATTTTAACTGCTCAATGTTTATTTTTTCAGGAACTGGATTATATTATGGGTGGTGCCGCCGCCTGGGAGAACGTGGACTCAACTGAAGCTGTTTGCCCCAAGTGTAGCCACGGGAAGGCATTCTTTATGCAGCTGCAAACCCGCTCAGCTGATGAGCCCATGACCACATTCTATCGCTGTTGCAACCACAAATGCGCCCATAACTGGCGTGATTAGATCAGTGCAAACAAATTATATCAACTTTTTAACTGTGTAAAACTTATTTGAGTATGAATTTAGTGAAACAACTTAACTTATTCAGTACATTCATTAGCTCTAGAAGTGCATCATTGAAAATGAAGATTGACAAAATGGCCGACATAATATCCTGCTCTCAAGAAACATCCAGCGAGAAAGCTGCAGAGTATTTATCAAAAGGACAAGTTATAGCAGTTCCAACTGATACAATATACGGCCTTGCTTGCAGTGCTAATTGTCCAGAGGCTATTAAGAAGCTGTACAGCATCAAAGGGAGGGACTCTGCGAAACCTGTAGCTATATGCGTAACTTATGTGGATGATGTACGTAAATGGGGGAATGCGAGTCACCTTAGTAATGATCTACTCAACAGTCTACTGCCTGGCCGTGTCACCGTTGTCTTAGAAAAGACTAAGGAGTTGGATAATCCATATCTAAATCCCAAAACTTCAAAAATAGGTATCAGAATACCAAAACATAGTTTTATCAATAAAGTTACTAAGATATTTGATAAGCCTGTAGCATTAACAAGTGCTAATTTTAGTAATGAACCTTCCACATTGTCTGTTAAAGAGTTTGAACATTTATATTGTCGTTTGGGTGCTGTGTTTGATGGTGGAGTATTAAGTCAGGGTTTGGAGCAGAACCGTACAGGTTCCACTGTTGTAGACTTGTCAACAGTTGGGTATTATAGTGTTATAAGAAGAGGAATTTCTTATGACAATGTTGTAAAAATATTAGAAGATAATAGTTTGATCAGTTGTTAAGTAATGTTTGTTAGACGTCTATACTACTCAAATGTAAAGGAGCTACTTGAGTTTCATTGGTAAAAATTAAATGTAAATCAAATAAATATGATTATTACTAATATTGAGTTTTAATAATACAATATGGATACTTTTTTACATTAAATGTATATAAATAAAAAAGGCAAATGTATCTATTTTCATCCAAATTTAAAAAGAAAGTAATTTGTTTATTCAATATTTTGTTTGTGTTTAGATTCGAACATTCAAGTGACATGTTTAATTTTTGAGTAGTAAATTGAAACAGAGTTGAAGTTGAGTAGTTATAGTTATGCTTATGTGGAAATGGTACAATAATTCATTAGGTTTTGCTTATTTCTGTCAGCAAAGCCACATATTGTTAGACTACAATTTGCTTATCAAATAATAATATCGTCACTACTTTAAAAAAAACTCGTAGCTCAAAATAGATAATTTTTCTGAGTGAACTTTATACACATTACATCAAGGTTCAATTTTGTTGACATATTGATTTTAGATACAAGATTTTTTCGAAGTAGTGACGATATGTTTGTGAAGTATACCATAATTTCTGTGGTCATGTTATATTAAATTAAACAAAATACATGTTAAATATTTTTTTATTCAACCATAACATTTATTTTACTATTAACTTTGAACCTTGTACCTTTTATTTCATTGATGATTTATTACTTCACTTCATTAATTATTCTATTTTTTTCCAGCCTCTAGAAATATTATCCCATATGAAAATAGTTACCTACATGTGCTTTACTTGTCACATTAACTTTTTTCATAGGACCATCAATATAAAGTGATAGAGATCAGAGGCAGTATGAACAGTTTTTAGTTTAATATTTATAGAAAACAATAATTCGGATGCTTATGCCTAGATCACCTCTTTTTACAGCCCCACAAAACATAAAGAACAGTTGTAAAATACAGTTCTAGGAAATAAAAGGATCAGTCACAGTTTATGAATTACTAAACATGAAACAGCAGACTAGGTAAGAGATCTATGAGGAGATGAACTAATTTGGCATTGGATAAATAATACAGCTAAAATGTTGAGGTTGACAACAACAGTTGTACATACACCCCAAACTAATTAAGTAACACAATACAGGGTCAAACTCACAATCATTTTTACCTATCTATACAGGTTTTAGCACTGGGTCTTAGTGCCTATTAGCAATACTTATAGGTCTTCTATGTTGCGGTAACTTGGCATCGAGTTGCTGCCACCGGCTAGGAGGCCACACTATAGCCACAGCCTTCGCGTTGAGCAAGCCCAGCGACACAGGGCCAAACGTGTTGCTGTCCAGCGTATGCCCAGTGTGATCGCCCTCCACCCAGCAATGACCTTCCGGAATCTTCACATACTGGTTCTTGTAACCCAATGTGCTCACTACGTCCCCTTGGAGCCCTACCACGCGTTTGATAATCTTCTGGTTGGGATCCTTCGGCGACACGAGCGATACGACGTCACCTCTCTTCACATTGTAGTCTCTCACGGCCCATCGCGATAAAAATACGTAGTCAGTGTCCTTGGCTTCAGGATTAAGCACTGGCTGCATAGAAATGCCCTCTACGCGGGCTACATAACCGAACGTATCTAAAAAAGTTAGACCGACGGGGACGCCAAAGAACATTGACTTTAACATATTCCTTAGAAACATGAGGGCGCGGGCGATTGTTTATGGCAGCAAATCGAGCCCGACATAGCTACCGGTTACCTATGATTTTTCAGTCATTGACACGAACAAAATGAATTTTTGAACATGTAATCGGAAATTGTTTGCGACACTGACATTTGATTGAGTGTGTTAATTTTGCGGTTTTTGACGTTTGTGATTTGTGCTGTGCGGGTATAGGGGCATAGAGGGGTAGGTATAGTGTAGGGAGGGGGCTAGGGGCACAATACAATACGAGTAACGGACGCACACAAAACGAAAATGAACGGATGCGAAACGTCAAGCGCGTGCATTGCAATATCAAAGTTCGTTTGAGCTTCACGTTTTCCGACTAATATAAGCAATGTACTTGGTAGTTACTGAATCGACATTAATTTGTACGTAACTTCAAATTCAACTTTTTTGCTTAGTGGCAATCGGTCGCTTTTCGATAGCGTCCATTACTGCCAATGACACAATTTGTATTATACGTAAGTGGAAAAACATGTCGAGGCCATAATTCATCAGACAAGTTTGACAATAATAGTCGTGGAAAACCGGAGGCTCAATGGATGGTAGATCCATTTTCTATGGGCGAATTTGCGACTGCGTTAGAAAATAAAAAGGAAACCTCTCCTGGTCCTGATTTTATCCCTTATAAAGTTATCAAAAACCTTCCTCAGTTTGCCAAGGAAATTTTATGTAAAATATTTAATGATCTTTGGTTAAACAACAGTATACCACTAATTTGGAAAACTCAATATGTAGTGCCAATTTTAAAGTTATTCAAGGATCCCAACTACATCAATTCTCATAGACCCATTTCCTTAACTTCCTGCTTTTCAAAAATTTTTGAAACCATGTTAAAAAATAGATTAGAGTGGTTTACTGAAAATAACAACTTAATACCTAGTACTCAATACGGATTTAGAAAAGGTAAAAGTACAATAGATAACTTAAGTTGTTTGATTGGCGATATTAAAAATAATTTCCTTAATAACCAATTTACTTTAGCGGTATTTTTGGACATTAAAGGGGCATTTGATAACATAGATCATTCCTACCTTATTGAGAGTCTGCATTCTTTAGGCTTCCCAGGTCATGTCCTGTTCTGGCTGTACAATTTTCTGAACAAGCGCTCTTTGTATTTAAAAATCAAATCTAGTTTATTTGGACCCAAAATTTCTAATAAAGGTACTCCTCAAGGTTGCGTTTTATCTCCTCTTATATTCATACTTAGTTTAGTATGCTTCATAAAGAAAATTCCTAGTTCTGTTAAACATTTATTTTTTGCTGATGATCTTGTTCTGTATGTAAATTGCAATGATATTAAAAGTGGTGAATCGGTTATGAATAGTTGTTTGCGTAATATTTACGATTTACTAACAAATCACCTGAAACTTGAGGTTAATGTCTCCAAAAGTTCTGCAATCCTATTTTCTCAAAATGGTTTGCATTTCCCTAGAGTTTTATACAATTCTGATATTATTCCTGCTCAACCTTTCGTAAAATATGTTGGTCTTTCTCTAGATTTTGATCTTTCCTGGAAAACTCATATTGATGTTATTTGTAAAAGAGCTGAATTAGGGTTGAATATATTAAAATCACTAACTGGAGTAAAATGGGGAGCTGATCCTAAGGTCTTAAAAACGATTTACATTGCAACAATCCGAAGCCATTTTGATTACGGTTGCATGTTCTTTTCTGATGCGAATATTTCATTACTTAGGAAACTAGATATTATACAAAATAGAGCATTACGAATAATTACTGGTGCTATGATGTCGTCTCCAATTAATTCCTTGGAAGTTGAGGCTGGTATTGTCCCACTATTCATTCGAAGAAGTTATATAACTGACAATTATTGCCTTAAGCTTATTAGCCGTGATAATCAAGTAACTTCTAGGTATTTGAAGCATGCAAATATTCCAAATTATAACTTAATTCCGCTTCCTAATGCTTCTTCCATAACCAGTGGGTTAACGTATTTGAATTTCGAATTTCAAGATGTGGTGTTTTGGTCTACTCTGTTACCTTGTTTTGAATATAATTTTCACGACATGTTGAGAGATGTTGCCGTTAATCTAATTAAGTTTAAATCGAAATATGATTTTTTAGAGTTCCTTGAAGATAAGACTGATTTTGTTAAAGTGTATACAGATGGTTCTAAAACCAAAGATAGAACCAGCTTTGCATTTTTTGATTCGTCCATGAACTTGGGGACAGTTTACAAATGTAGCAATTATTTTTCTGTTTTTTCGACTGAAGTATTAGGTATTATATATGCATTAGAACACATCCGACTCAATTATTCTGCAGGGAACAAAATTCTAATTTTATCTGATTCAATGAGCGCCTTGCAAGCTCTTAAAAATAAAAGTATTAATGCATCTGTAAATTATTTAATTTATAAGTTACGATCTAGTTTGAGTCTTTTGTGTTTTAGTAATATATTTATTGAATTTTGCTGGGTGCCAGGTCACTCCGGTATTGTTGGCAACGAACTTGTCGATAAATTAGCCAAATCTACTAAAGACATAAATATTTCTGATTTTAAAGTTCCTTACTCAGATTTAGTATATTCAATTAAACAAAATATGTTAAAACGTTGGTCTAATTCCTTGTCTAAGTCTAGAGATACGAAAGGTAAATGGCTAGCTGAAATAGTTCCGACTCCTAGTACTAAGTCGTGGTTTGAAAAATCTACAAAATTCCCGGGAAGAGCCTTTATATCGACCATCTGCAGACTACGTATAGGTCACGGCCATTTTCCTGCGCATCTTTTTAGATTAAAGTTAAGTGAATCAGCTGCGTGTTCGTATTGTAACTTTGTCACGTGTGATCTGGATCATATTTTCTTTCAATGTACTGAGTTTAATTTACAACGATTATTATTTATTGCTTTGTGTAAAGACATAGGGTTAAAAACTATCCCCAATTCTATTCAAGAATTATTGAAACTTCCTCAATTATATTCAATAATTTTCAATTTTGTTCTACATACTATTGGTCGTTTATGAATGTAAGTAAATGTATTAATTAAGTTCATAGGTACCTACTTCTTGTTAGTTTTTCATACTTATTAATTTCCTTATTTTAAATCCTTGATATTTCTTTTCATTGTATATGCTCATTATAATTTTTCATTGTATTCATTGTACTCGTTAATTCATAATTATTGTATAATTAGTTTAAGCTTGGTTTAAGCTGATGGCCGTGTAGCCAATGCTAAATAAATTAAAAAAAAAAAAAAAAACAAGTTTGACAAGTCAATGACAGTTAAAGGGTTACCAGGGTACAACGAAATTAAAAAGTGATGTAGCCGATATCGATATTAATTGTCGATTCGGCTAAATGGTTTGCTGAGAGGGTTTTTTTTATACAAATTCGGGAATATTGTTGTTGCGATTGTTACTTTCATGGAGAAAAGCGAAATCTTTAGAATAGATAAACTACTAAATACCTACTTGATTTTGTAAGGTTTTTAAGTGGAAGTATCGTCCTGTGTGAATAATAATTTCATTATATGTATTACGATTATAGCGATAGCTCTAACGATTAAATCCAATGTGTAAATCAAATCAATTTTAGATACGATTATTGTAAGGACGATTCAAGAGCATACGATCCAATCCGTGAATCGGTTCAGAGGGGCTACTCTGAAGTGCGTATCGTACCCTCCCATTTCGCTCTCGTATTAAATAGTATAAAAGGGTCAAAGGGACCGTACGACACGAACTTCAAGTTTTGAGTTTCGTAGTAGCCCTGCTGAGGTTTACGATCCATTACGATTCAAAGTGAAAAATCGACGAATGCCCCTGGCCCTATTACCTGGACCTACTACTAAGTGTAAAAGTCAAACTTCATATCTTGCCATCCTGCTGGCGTTAATATTATTTAAAATGAAAGTGAGAGGGACGGTAACTTCGAATTTGGTAGTAGTCCCCCTGCCCCCGCCAATCGCTACAGTATTGGTGACAAAATGGCGTCTCTTGTGAAGGTAATGATTTATTTATTTATTTATTAAAATTACATTTGTACCTTAACAGCTAAAGCCAAACCAGCACAAACTCAATACCTAATATACAATTAATACAATACTGTTCACGTGCAGTGAACATACCACTGCCCTACAGGAATTTACAAAATACAATACAATAAACACAAATACAATAGTTAAGATACTAAGATCTAGGTGAGTTACGCTATAGAGCTTGCAGGCATCTGATCTTCCGCCACTCTCTTGCACTCGGTCATCAGGCGCCCTACAGTGCCCGCAAACAAGTCTAGGTGCGGCGCCGCCGCGAGCACAGAGTTGAGCAGCGCAAGCGCGCGCGTGACCGGCGCCTGCGCGTGCGCCCGCGTGCGCCGCGCCGGCACCGCCAACAGTGGGTGACGCCGCGCACGAATATACTGGTCCGGGACAAAAATGCGGACAAATACGTTGACGAGGTGAAGACTATCGATCTGGTTTCTTACAATTTTGATTACAAATTTGGCCAGAGATAGTAGTCTACGCAATTGTAGTGAGTCGTAACCTAAGTGCCCCTGTAGAAATAAGGTAGGGTACATGTAAGGATAAGAAAAGTTGACCCTCTTGTACAGTGCTCTTAAAAATTTCTTTTGTATTTGTTCCAACATAAGAATATATTTACTCTCATGTGGACTCCAAACCGCTGTATTCGTTTCGATGATGATGAAATGATTGCTTGTTAGCGCCCTTGGTGACGACAATCATAACATGTGTATATAAAATAAATAAAGCGGATATTAGGTGAGGCTAATCAAAACAATAAATGAAATAATCATCGTTGGTTTGTATTTGCATTTCTTTCAATGATCTTACATTGCAAAGTAAATTATTAAACTAATTTGGAATTTTCACCATAAATACCACTAGAAGCCAATGCCGTAATATTTGTAATATTGACACGAACAGCACTACCCTGACTGTGGCAACACTTGTGCACTATGAATTGTCAAACTTGTCTCACAAATTATGGCCTCGACTCAGAGACATGTTCTTTTTCCTCCACAGGTGGTTGGTCAGTCGAGTCGGCTTTACTTCACAAATTACTAAGAAGTAAAAATAAAACTACACCACGCAGTCGGCTTTCATTAATATATTTATAAAAATGATTACATATATTAAAGGTTTACCGGACCGCAGAAGGCAGAAAGCACGCATCCATCCATTGTGACAAGTGCCTAATATTCGAAATGTTTTTTCTTATCTTACGTAAAAATTAATGTCGATTCAGTAACTACCAAAGTACATTGCTTAGTAGGAAAACGTGAAGCTCAAACGAACTTTGATATTGCTATGCACGCGCTTGACTTGACGTTTCGCATCCATTCATTTTCGTTTTGTGTGCGTCCGTTACTTGTATTGTATTGTGCCCCTAGCCCCCTCCCTACACTATACCTACCCCTCTATGCCCCTATACCCGCACAGCACAAAGCACAAACGTCAAAAACCGCAAAATTAACACACTCAATCAAATGTCAGTGTCGCAAACAATTTCCGATTACATGTTCAAAAATTCATTTTGTTCGTGTCAATGACTGAAAAATCATAGGTAACCGGTAGTTTTGTCGGGCTCGATTTGCTGCCATAAAGAATCGCCCGCGCACTCATTTTTCTAAGGAATATCTTCAAGTCAATGTTCTTTGGCCTCCCCGTCGGTCTAACTTTTTTAGATATGTTCGGTTATGTAGCCCGCGTACGAGGCACTTCTATGCAGCCAGTGCTTAATCCTGAAGCCAACACTGACTACGTATTTTTATCGCCATGGGCCGTGAGAGACTACAATGTGAAGAGAGGTGACGTCGTGTCGGTCATGTTGCCGGAGGATCCCAACCAGAAGATTATCAAGCGCGTGGTAGGACTCCAAGGGGACGTAGTGAGCACATTGGGTTACAAGAACCAGTACGTGAAGATTCCGGAAGGTCATTGCTGGGTGGAGGGTGATCGCACCGGGCATACGCTGGACAGCAACACATTTGGCCCTGTGCCGCTGGAATTGGTCAACGCAAAGGCTCTGGCTATAGTGTGGCCTCCTAGTCGGTGGCAGCAACTCAAGGCCAAGTTACCGGAACATAGAAGACCTATAAGTATTGCTAATAGGCACTAAGACCCAGTGCTAAAACCTGTATAGATAGGTAAAAATGATTGTGAGTTTGACCCTGTATTGTGTTACTTAATTAGTTTGGGGTGTATGTACAACTAATGTTGTCAACCTCAACATTTTAGCTGTATTATTTATCCAATGCCAAATTAGTTCATCTCCTCATAGATCTCTTACCTAGTCTGAGGTTTCATGTTTAGTAATTCATTAACTGTGTGTGACTGATCCATTTATTTCCTAGAACTGTATTTTACAACTGTTCTTTATGTTTTGTGGGGCTGTAAAAAGAGGTGATTTAGGCATAAGCATCCGAATTATTGTTTTCTATAAATATTAAACTAAAAACTGTGTTCATACTGCCTCTGATCTCTGTCACTTTATATTAATTGTCCTATGAAAAAAGTTAATGTGACAAGCAAAGCACATAAATATTTTCATATTGGGCAACATTTCTAGAGGCTGTAAAAAATAGAATAATTTGAAGTGAAGTAATAAATCATCAATGAAATAAAAGGTACAAGGTCCAAAGTTAATAGTAAAGTAAATGATATGGTTAAATAAAAAATATTTAACATGTATTTTGTTTAATTTAATATAACATGACCACAGAAATTATGGTATACTTCACAAACATATTATTATTTGATAAGCAAATTGTAGTCTAACAATACGCAACTTTGCTGACAGAAATAAGCAAAACCTAACAAATTATTGTACCATTTGTTTTACATTACTTCAGTGACTACATCATCCACATAAGCACAACTATAACTACTCAAATTCAACTCTATTTCAAATTACTACTCAAAAACGAAACGGAGGCCAATTGAATAATGAATTAATTCTGTAATATATTTTGTATTGTTTTTAGTGCTACAATTATAATTACTATTTTAATTCGTACGCCAAAAGGCATATCATAGCTGTACAATTATCCATCATCGCCTTTTTTGAATACCTATGATGACGAATAAATTTCATTACACTAAAAAAAAAAACATTTCGTTGAATGTTTGAATCAATACACACAATGAAAATACATACTAATATCAAGGACGATTCTAATATTATAAATGCAAAAGTGTGTTTGTATGTTTGTGTGTTTGTCCGTCGCCTTAAGGGAGCGACGGATTGACGTGATTTTTGGCATAGATAGTTTATGGGCCTGAGTGAGAGTGACATAGGCTACTTTTTATCCTGGAAAAATGCACAGTTTCCGAGGGAACAGCGCGCGGTAACCGAACACCACGCGGGAGGAGCTAGTATTGAATAAACCAATAACTTTCTTTTTTTATATTTGGATGAAAATAGAACATACCTACATACATTTTCCCTTTTTATTATTTTATTAATAAAACTCAATGTTAGTCACGGATAATTAGTAATTATCATATTTATTCGATTTACATTTAATTTTTACTAATGAAACTAGAGTAGCTCCTTTACATTTGAGTAGTATAAACAAACATTACTTAACAAATGATCAAACTATTATCTTCTAATACTTTTACAACATTGTCGTAAGAAATTCCTCTTCTTATAACACTATAATACACAACTGTTGACAGGTATACAACAGTGGAACCCGAAGGACTACTCCGAAACACAAAATTCAAAGTTCGTGTCATGCGGTCTCTCTGACACTTATACTATTTAATACGAGAGCGAGAGGGATCGCACGACACGAACTTCGAATTTTGTGTTTCGGAGTAGCTCTTCTGTACAGTGCTGCTCCGAACCCTGACTTAATACTCCACCATCAAATGCAGCACCCAAATGACAATATAAATGTTCAAACTCTTTAACAGACAATGTCGAAGGTTCATTGCTAAAATTAGCACTTGTTAAATTTACAGGCTTATCAAATATCTTAGTAACTTTATTGATAAAAGTATGTTTTGGTATTCTGATACCTATTTTTGAAGTTTTGGGATTTAGATATGGATTATAGTCTTTTCTAATACAACGGTGACACGGCCAGGCAGTAGACTGTTGAGTAGATCATTACTAAGGTGTCTCGCATTCCCCTATTTACGTACATCATCCACATAAGTTACGCATATAGCTACAGGTTTTGCAGAGTCCCTCCCTTTGATGCTGTATAGCTTCTTAATAGCCTCTGGACAATTAGCACTGCAAGCAAGGCCGTATATTGTATCAGTTGGAACTGCTATAACTTGTCCTTTTGATAAATACTCTGCAGCTTTCTCGCTAGATGTTTCTTGAGAGCAGGATATTATGTCAGCCATTTTGTCAATCTTCATTTTCAGTGATGCACTTCTAGAGCTGATTAATGTACTGAATAAGTTAAGTTTCACTAAATTCATACTCAAATAAGTTCTATACACTTAAAAAGTTGATATATTTTATTTGCACTAATCTAATCACGCCAATTATGGGCACATTTGTGGTTGCAACAGCGATAGATTATGGTCATGGGCTCATCAGCTGAGCGGGTTTGCAGCTGCAAAGAACGCCTTCCCATGGCTGCACTTGGGGCAAACAGCTTCAGTTGAGTCCACATTCTCCCAGGCAGCGGCACTACCCATAATATAACGCAGTTCCTGAAAAAAAAAAAACATTGAGCAGTTAAAATATGACAAAAAAATTTTTTTTTTTCAACCGTTAATAAATTGGTACGAATATAGTCAAAAATACTACATGGATACTGTTTTACCTTAGATACAGCTTCATCACTATGATTGTTGGCTTGGAGGACTATACTCTGAAATTCAGTTTGTATCTTGTAGTCTCTCAATCTTGTCATGTCCGAGATCCACGAAATAAGAATTGGTTTACATAGACAGAGAGAGCAGGACACCACGATACGAATTAAGTTAAATTTTTTGGAAAATCATAGTAGGTATAAACCATTTGTTGTTTTTAATTCTTAACTGAGATCCAGTTCCTTGTCAAGCTAGTATTACAATATTCTAACCTGTCCCAGGTATTGTTTACACGTTGCATTTATAAATCACGTTTGGTATTGCATGACCCAATAAATTACCTCAAGTTTCGGGAAGGAGCGCTACGACACCTTCTTCTTTATGTTATAGACATAAGGACACGTGTTGCAGGCGGTTCCCCCTGCTTACGCATAATTTTTTATGTCATAATTATATTTTGCATAATCTGTTTACGCATAATACTACTTATGCCGAAACTATTTTCGCATAACAGTTTACGCCGAATCCTTATACGCATAACCAATGTAAGCCGAATGGGCTTTACGCATAATTTGTGAATTCCGAATATTGTTTAGGCAGAAAATTACTTACGCATGAATAAGATACGCAGAAAGTTACTTTCGCATACTTCATGTAATTTTGCCAATATAGTCAAATGAGTATCCTTTAATATTGCAACAGCCTTTAATATTACCTTAGCTTACTTACCTAATCCAATCTACTTCTCTGGAAAGTAGTAACTAGTGGGTGGTAGTATTTTTATAAATGGGGACATGACTGTGACAAAGTCGACGAAGCCCCGCTTAAGCGGGGCTTCTATTTCTAATCTGAGGGACATAAGGTAACTAACGAACCTATCCAGGTTAAAGGGGGGTAGATAATGTTGGTTTTTTCATGCGGGGGGCTCCACCCCCCGTGCCCCCCGTCCCCCCGCTTTACGTCTATGACTCTTTTGCTGGTGGCTTTTCATTCGGTTCAAATACAATTCTAACCTAACATAATAACCTATTTTTCTAGTCACATATATTAATTAGGTAATATTTTTTCGGACATAGATTTGGACAGAATTTCGCCTTATTAAAATTCGGCTAAATTAACTACATATATGCTAACCAAGATTATGCATAATAAAATTCGGCCATGTTAATATTATGTTAAAATAAAGTCGGCTAAACCATGATTTGGCTTATACAGAATTATGCCGAACTAAGTTTCGACAAGTTTAAGATTCGGTGTAAATAGATTATGCGAAACCTGTTATGCGTAATCAGTTTCGGACATTAAAAAGTATGCGAAATAGAGGGCACCCGACATACTCACATGGTAATTCGAAATTTATGGGGAGTTCGGCTAAGCATGTGGTAGCTTTTTTATGCCCATTCCCTGACGCAAAAATAGGGTTTTTTATGTAAGAGGGGGCAACCGAGCAGATGGAGAGCGATCACCGTCGCCCATGGACTGGATATGGAATCACAGTTGCGTTGCCGACCCTCTTAGGAATTGACAGGCTCGTTTTTTAATGATCTCTAAGTTGTAACTCTCCGGGGGTGTTCAATTTGACCGCTATGTGTGTCTGTGGCACCGTAGTTCTTAAACGGGTGGATCGATTTGAATGCAGTTTATTTTTATTTTAAAGCAGATTTTCTAGCAATGGTTGTAAGACATGTTTCATCAAAATCGGTTTAGCCGTTTTTGAGATATTAAACTTTCAAATTAAAACTTTTTGTTGGTTAGGTTATATTACTTATATTAAAGACGAATATAATACAAATATGATTTAATAGCAACAATAGCCACAAATATGTTCGTTTCGTGTTATAAAATATTCAAAGTAATATTTTGACACCTTTGACACAATACACATATTTTGTTACGTATATTCTGTTTAAGTTAGGTAGCAAATATAAATTTTAATGAAAAATATGAGTATACGTAAAGTAATGTAAAATTAGACACTATTCTTTATCACTTAAAATGTCAGAGCCAGTAGGTACACCTAAACCTACACACATACAATAAAAGTCTACACACGTCTAGTTTTACTTTTTTGTATGGTCGAGGTCTTAGAGTATACATTAAGTGACAGAGATCTGAAGGGCTACTCCGAAACACAACGTTCGAAGTTCGTGTCGTGCGATCCCTCTCGCTCTCGTATTAAATAGTATAAGTGTGAGAGGGACCGCACGACACGAACTTCGAACGTTGTGTTTCGGAGTAGCCCTTCAGAGGCAGTATGACTTCACATTGTAGTCTCTCACGGCCCATCGCGATAAAAATACGTAGTCAGAAGGGCTACTCCGAAACACAACGTTCGAAGTTCGTGTCGTGCGATCCCTCTCGCTCTCGTATTAAATAGTATAAGTGTGAGAGGGAGCGCACGACACGAACTTCGAACGTTGTGTTTCGGAGTAGCCCTTCAGTGTTGGCTTCAGAAGGGCTACTCCGAAACACAAAATTTGAAGTTCGTATCGTACCGTCCCTCTCACTCTCGTATTAAATAACATAAGCGTAGACGGTATGGTACGATAGGAACTTCGATGTTCGAATTTCGTGGTAGCCTTGCAGGATTAAATACTAGCCGCATAGAAGTGCCCTTTACGCGGGGTACATAACCGAACATAATTATCTAAAAAAGTTAGACCGACGGGGAGGCCAAAGAACATTGACTTGAAGATATTCCTTAGAAAATTGAGTGCGCGAGCGATTCTTTATGGCAGCAAATCGAGCCCGACAAAACTAGCGGTTACTGTATATAGTCTAAGCCGGTTACCTATGATTTTTCAGTCATTGACACGAATAAAATTAATTTTTGAACATGTAATTGGAAATTGTTTGCGACACCGACATTTGATTGAGTATGTTAATTTTGCGGTTTTTGACGTTTGTATAGAGACGGGACATAGAGGGGTAGAGGGTAAGTATAGTGCAGGGAAGGGGCTAGGGGCACAATACAATACAAGGAAAGGAAAATGAACGGATGCGAAACGTCAAGCGCGTGCATAGCAATATCAAAGTTCGTTTGAGCTTCACTTTTTCCGACTAATATAAGCAATGTACTTGGTAGTTACTGAATAGACATTAATTTGTACGTAAGATAAGAAAAAAACATTTCGAATATTAGGCACTTGTCACAATGGATGGATGCGTGCTTTCTGCCTTCTGCGGTCCGGTAAACCTTTAATATATGTTATCATTTTTATAAATACATTAATGAAAGCCGACTGCGTGGTGTTGTTTTATTTTTACCTCTTAGTAATTTGTGAAGTAAAGCCGACTCGACAGACCACCGCTGGAGTGTACCGTCCCTCTCACTCTCGTATTAAATAACATAAGCGTAGGCGGGATGGTACGATACGAACTTCGATTTTCGAATTTCGTGGTAGCCTTGCAGGGTAGTGCTGTTCGTGTCGATATTAAAAAATATCACGGCATTGGCTTCTGTCATATATACGTATATCCAAGTTATTTCCATTAATTAATATACATATAGTGTATGAGAACTTATAGTACTAATTTGTAGTATTTATTTAGTGAAGAATGTTTTATTGTGTTGTATAGTAAAGTTTTATTACGCGTCATAAAATGTATCTCGAATAATTCTAGAGGCATTTTTCAAATCAATTAAACACAAACTCGCTCGTAATGTTACAATGAGGACGTGGATCAGAACCGGTTTTGGTGTGTAGTGTCACGTCACTACAATGAATGAACGACCATAGACTTTCGGTCTTCACTTCACAAATACTTTAAAAAAAGTGTTGATGCTTTCTATAGTAAATTACAACCAAACAGAAATTTTGGACATTTTATTTGCGTGTAGTGAGTTTAATGTCACATAAATGACGACAAACGAGTAGAAGTTTTTAACAATCCGAACCTGGAAATATTAAAGCAAATAATCGTCTGCAGATGGAAGCGTTCCGTCGACGAGAAAACCTTACAATCTGCATAATCAGCTGTCAGTGAGATAGATCATCTGTCCCTGTAAATATAAATGCTAAAACAATCATAACACGTTTCGGTTTAGCGATTGTAAATAATGAGGTAAGCGGGCCCGCTACGATGTAACCTCGGCCGTGCGATGAATGCTCCGCGACCCGAAAACAGATATGGGATAATAACCTAAAGACGACGGCCGAGGAATGGCTGGTCTGCCGTGAGGCGCTGCGCCCGCACGAAGGCCGCAGCCCGCGTCACCATGTCCGGCGACTTCCCCTTTGTGGCCAAGCTCGTGAGTCCGGCCAAGTGCAACGAGAAACCCTGGGACTTGTGGGTCAGCGAGATCGGGCACGCATCGCCGCGGCGCGACGATGAGGGCGCGGCGCCCGCGGCCGCCGACGGCAAGCCCGTGCCGCGCGCGCACCCCTGCAAGCCCAGCGCCGCGCGCTACCGCCGCGCCGGTCTGCACCGTCTGCGCCATGACAGTATGAGCCTCCATGGACTCTTCCCGCAAATGGACAATCTCAACGCGGCAGTCTGTCATATGTGCGGAGTGGTAGTGAAGTGCAGTGCTGCATACAGACATTTACTTGAGTCCCACACGGGCTCTGAACCTATTCTCCCACCTCCTCCTCCTGCGCCCACAGTGAAGCTCAAAAGTAATCATAGTAGGAGTCTTTATAAACCTAAAAGGAAAATCGAACTGCCTCCACCCCCTCCTGTAGATATTCTGCCAGTCCCCATGGATACGTCTCCTCTATATACTCCTACAGCTCCCCTTTCAAGGATAGTGTTACCGCAACCGGATCTCCAGTATCTAGAAGAGCCAAGTACATCATCTGCGGTGACAGGCGAGGTGCAGGTCTGTGTAGAGACAGGGGAACTGCCCGTAGTTAGCATACAGGACACAGAGGAGCTACCTCTTGGTGAAAACATCACAGATGACATAGTGGACATAATGAACTCTGAAGGTATCCAGAGCGCGGACGACATAACAAATGCAGCAGATTGGAAGAATATAATTAGAGATATAGGAAAGATGCAGGATCTCAATTTTCCCCAGACCACCGACACGGTTCAAACTCAGGACTTGTTCACGCCTGTAGATGCATCACTGACTGCTTATACAATGACAGATACAGACTTGTCTAGCTTACAATTTGCACCCAACACCTCACCCATGCTAGCTTCTGTCATAGACACCAACATGTTGAGCGCTCAAATCTTAAAGCCGGTCACACCCAGCACGCCCACTAGTAAAACTCAGCGGGCCAAGACCAAATCCAAGTTCAATCTTCGCGAGTACGACCCCAACAAGCACTGCGGCGTGGTGACCGTCGACAACCCGAAGCCTTGCACGCGCAGCCTGACCTGCAAGGCGCACGCGTTGTCGCTGCGGCGCACCGTGGAGGGCCGCGCCAAGCCCTTCGACACGCTGCTGGCCGAGCACCGCGCGGCGCGCGACGCGGGCGCCCAGGCGGCGGCCGCGCCCGCGCCCGCGCCGCCGCCCGCAGCGCCGCTGCTCGCGCCTCTGCTCGTTAACGCCTCGCTCGATTTGAGCGCGTTCAACGGACTGACGGCCGAGCAACAAGTCAACGATATCTACGCGAGTCTCGTGAGTCTGGAGGACGCGCAGGCGCTCCCTGACACATCGAGCATCACCTCGCTGCTGAGCCAGCCGCTGCCGCTGCCTGCCGAGCCGTTCCTGCTGCCGGACGACGCGGAGGAGCCCCCGCCCGCGTCGCCGCCGCCCGCGCCCGCGCCGCCCGCCGCGCCCCGCCCGGACGAGCCCCCGCCGCCGCTCGTGCCCGCCGACGTGTGCTGGTACGCGGCCTGTCCGCGCCCGCTCGCGCTCTGCACCTTCAACGCCTCCCACGCGGGCGGCGCGATAACTCTAGGTAAAAAATTCGCGACGGTCCGGAGCAACATCAAATCCTCCCTCTCCCGGTCCCAGTGCAAGACGGGTGCCACGAACAATTTCTATTACAATCAGAATGTGTCGTTGTCGAAAACTGTACATATGAACAATGTTAGTAAAACTAATAAGCCCGAAGTGCGGAAACTAATAGTGACGTGTAGTGCGGGAAGCGGGACGAAGGTGCAGTCGCTTAGCGAAATGTTTGGGGGCGAGTTGCGCGCTGTGAATGGACACGTGGGACACGGGGGACATGGGGGACACGGGGGGCACGCGGGGACGCATACGGGGCACGCGCTGAGCGGAGGCAAGGCGCGGGCACCCGGCAAGGGCAAGCGCCCCGCGCTCGACCTCGCCTTCGGACTCGATCCGCTCCTCGATGAAAAGTGTTGAGCAAATAAGCAATCACCGGTTGTGTAGTCACATAATTGTGTATTTATTTTTCTGTAAGGTCGAATCGGACTCACGTTGTAAAAATAATCACGAATTTTACCCCGAACGGAAATAATATTACGATAATGTTAATTCTCATTTTTTTTCGTCAAGAAACGAACTAATGTTTGTATTATTTTGTATATTATTTATAAGATTTTTTTTAAAATCGTTCCCGGCGCCTGCGCCGGCATGTGTCAATGAAGATTAAAATAGATTATACAGAATGGTTGTATTTTTTCGAAATGACATATTACTCATTGTTGAAGTTCATACTGATTTGAATACTGATGAATGGCCTAGGATTAATGATGGTTAATGTGATGAAAATTTCCATGTAAAAATATAAATAATATTGAGTAAGACTATCCGTAATAGTAAATCGCCTCCTTTTGAAATAAAGGCAAATACCTCAGTGACTAACTTGTCTTGTTTTAATTATCATTATCATAATTAAATCACTGGCACCTTGAACGAAGTTATGTTTCGAATGGTTTCCGGAAAGCAGCTGCTTAATTTCCTTCTGAGTTGCCACTTGTTCGGCGGACCGTGGCAATCGTAATCACTATGATTTAAGTAATGTGAACTCATTGTTTTTTTCCCACTTCTCATCTAAAATTTGTTCCATTCATAAGCCATTTATATAGCCCATAATCTTCACGATCGTGGGAATTTGTTAAGGTACGTCTAAAATAGTATCAGTTGAATCGGTGAAGCCTCCCAAGCAATTAAAAAAACGTTCAATGCGTAGCTTGAATTACGCGTAAAATTGAGAAATAAGTACAGTCAGCAGTAGAAGTGGATGAGCGGTTGTGGCGCTCAAAATGAGTTAATTTTGATGATCATAACCGCTCATTCGCTTCTGTTGCTCACTGTAAAGTCAACTGCAAAAAATAGATAAGTTACAAACATGTACACGCGACTTTACTGGCTGTATAGGTATTAAGGTCGTGGATACATGTATGTAATTTTGGCCATATCAATATCTTTGCAGTTGACTTTACCTGTACAGTTTGCGACTAAAGTATCTTAAAAAATTTGGACTTGGCAGAAGTAGGACCTAATGAAGTAGCAGCTTGGATGGAGTGGTCACAGAACACATGGGTGCCACAGCAGATTGCCAAAAGCTTGTTCTACTCTGAACTTGTACGTGGAAAGTAGACAGTTTCAGCGCCGTCGTAGGCAAAGAAGAGCGATCGCTCTGGGTGCCAAATGGCAAGGGGCAAATAAAATAAAATTTTGATGGCGCGTTTCGAGATGCGCGGAAGCGGTGTAGACAATCTCGCTCTACATTGATTGAGGGCTAGAGTTGGCGGTGGCAGGGTAGACGGTAGGTACAGTGACAGTGAATAGAGTCGTATCAGATATTTACGAACGCTTGTTGTATCAGATATTGGTGCTGGTGACTGTACCTACCATCTGCGGTGCCACCTAGTGTGCCATATACAGGGTGGCCCATTTATATCGGTCAGTATGGGAAAGTCTGAAACTATACGACATACGAAAATTTCTTTTTAGGAACCATGACATCGTCCCAACGAGCGTCCCATGTCCTGGGCTCGACGCATCCAGCACAGTATATATATAAGCTAAAGCAGTATGAAAGGTAGGTACTGCAGTACCGCGAGTCCTCTCAGAGGCCGTGTAGAGCACGCGTCTGTGTGAGTGTGTTTGTTTCGATCGTAGCTTCGTAGCTTCCATACTGCTTTAGCTTATATAATATACTGTGCATCCAGCCGTTCGCAGATCGTCACTCCACCTGGTCGGAGGACTCCTCCTAGTTGCCGAGACGTGGTCTCCACTCAAGAACTCGTTTACTCGTTATCGGTTCTTCGGGTTATATGATAATGGTAATATTCCGAATAAATGAATGCATATTTCTAACGTAGGTATTTAAGGAAAACAATCAAAGCTAGGCTAGGTATTTGGGTTTTATAATTTAACGACATAGCTACTTAATAGAATAGACGATCAAAAGGTAATTAATATCGCCCAGTTTTAGGTACTATATACCATGTATTTATTTGTTTAATTCGTGCTCAATCCAACATGCGATCAAAATATTCGATGCCCATTAACTTTTGCCCCGCGTTTCCGAAAGTAGGCCGACATGTGAAAGTCGAGATTGAAGATATCGAATGAATCACGCACGGGTTTTGGGTTCGATTCCCGTATATCGTGTTAATTTTCATTTGTAGTCGAAATGAAGTGTTTACCGCTGGTTTGCCGTGGATCCGTCACGGGCCCGGGTATAGTCAAGGGCAAAAATATGTATACACTTTAGTACCTTGTCACTTTAACCACTGTGACAGTTCATATATGGCAGTGTACTAAGAATTTCCTAATTAGAACCCAACTTTCTTCTTTCTTTTTGAATACCTCGCTACGGCGTACCGAAGGTTAAATTGAGAAGATCAACACATCATTAGATCAATACACCCTAAGCACTTGTAGTGATATGCCAAAGGAAGTTTCCAAAATTGCGGAATTTTGTGTAACTTATAGGAAAATTTCGGAAACTTTTGCAGGTGGTAGGACCTAGTGCAAGGTCCGCCCAGATTGCTACCACCATCTTGCTCGCTAATCTTGCCGTGAAGCAGCAGTGCTTGCTCTGTTGTTTCGGCGTGGAGAGTAAGACAGCCGGTGAAATTACTGGCACTTGAGGTATCCCATCTTATATAGGCCTCTAGGTTGGCAACGCATCTGCAATCCCCCTGGTGTTGCAGGTGTCTATGGGCGGTGTTGATCTCTTACCATCAGGAGACCAACTTGCTCGCTTGCCATTCAATAGAATAAAAAATCTGACAACTTTGTATGGGGATTGAAACTTTCTGTTTCTTGAATTTATATTTCTTACTAGCCTTTTGCCCGCTACTCCGTCTGCTAGAATTGGGTTTATTGCTGTCCTGCTTGAACTATGCAATTTTCCGGGATAAAAAACTATCCTGTCTTCCCCGGGACTGAAATTATCTGTATACCGAATTTCATCTCAATCGGTTCAGCGGTGTAGACGTGATGAAGTAACAGACTTACTAATACTTTGTTTGTAAACTTTCGCATTTATAACATTAGTGGGATTTACAAGTAGCGGCACGAGAGTCTAGCGCTGAGTTAACCGTGAAAGGGATAGCTGCGCATGGGTGCATGGGCGCGGGGGACGTAATGCGACTGGAAAGCCAATCGGCGCTACGCACGCCCGCCCTTCCCCCTGTGATACCTTACTTTTGACTTCTGCACAATAACGGTCAGCGCTAAACTGTCGTGCCGCTACTTGTATCTTGTTAAAATATACGAGAAGTTTCCAAAGTCTTCGGAAAGTCTCCACAACTTGCACATTAGTAGATACACTTGTCCCTCTGTTAAAGCGATTTACTATTGGGGAATTTTCACAAAAAGGTGTACCTACCCTTTCTTTTTTTAGTGTTCCGTAGTTAACTAGGAATCCTTATAGTTTCGCCATGTCTGTCAGTCTGTCTGTCTGTACGCGGCTAAACTCAGAGACCGTTAGTACTAGAAAGCTGTAATTTAGCATAATACATATCAAACACACCGAAAAAGTGGTAAAATAAAAAACATAAGCATCTGCAACACAAGGGGTATTGCAGATGCGTTGCCAACCTAGAGGCCTGGGTTGGAATACCTCAAGTGCTAGTTATTTCACAGGATGTCTTACTCTCCGCGTCGAAACACAACAGTGCAAGCACTGCTGCTTCACGGCAGGATTAGCGAGCAAGATGGTGGAAGCAATCCGGGCGGACCTTGAACAAGGTCCTACCACCTGCAATATGTATTTTCTTTCTTTCTTTTCTACTCAGAATCAATATCTCAATTGATTCCGATAGTTAACACTTTAACTGTCCGCGCATTACATGTAATGCACCGTCAAACTAGCTCTGCCACGCGGCCACGTCCACGTGACGTCAGAAATGGATGATTCTATACATTTGTATGGGTTGCGAAAGCGAGGGACAGTTAAAGTGTTAAAAAAATGAATGTCAATGTTTTTCAAAATAAACAGTTTTTAGTTATTTATGATTTTTTTATTAATCATAGTCTGGCCACAGTGGCGATCCTTACATTGAAGCCCAAAAGCCGGGCTTGCCTTATAACCGAATAATGTCCGAACGAAAAAAAAGGTTTTGATTAGAGATGTGCCGACTAGTCGCCGACTAGTCGGTAAAGCCGACTAATCGGCCACTATCGTAGTCGGCGACTAGTCGGCGAATAGTCGGCAAAAAGCGCCGACTATCCGGCCTCTTACTTTGTATGTATGTTTCAATAAAATATACATTTTTATGTATGTGCAGAACCTTGATTATTTATAAATATTTGAATTTTATAATAAAAAACATTTAAGTAAGTTACTTTAATGAACAATAAGAGTAGGTAAAATATTTTTAAACAAAAACACCGCTTTGATAGGTAACTTACAGGCGTGTCGGTTGCGACTTGCACGCAAATCAGCTGGTTAAAGAAGCGTCATAGAAATCCCGGAAACTGTGATCGGCTTGGCCGACTAGTCGGCCGATTAGTCGGCTTCCTTACAACCGACTAATCGGCTAGTCGGCTATTCGGCCAAAGTCACGATCGGCACATCTCTAGTTTTGATAAAATCACTTTAATAATTTAGCGCGCTTTAAAATACTAAGAATTGCATAAGTAATCAGGTGTATGGCCAGTGGCGCCAATTGCGATAAAAAATACTAAAACATATCTCTCGGCTTGGCATAGTCTGATACCCTAGGCACGCCACTGTCTGGCCAGGATTTGTTTAGTCAATTCACTCGCGACATATTTGTTAATGTACATACATTTGATATAAAATACTTTTCGTGTATTAAACAGATGAGTGCAAATACTCTCCAATTCAGATTAAAGATCAAAACACTCCATGGGATGAAATATACATGAATTTAAAATAAAATAACCACATAAAACTTAACTATAAACTAACTACCTAACTTAAAAACTTAATAACCTACTAAATTAAATCTAAAAAAGGCCCCCGTGGCATGGTGCCCAAGAGGCTGGCAGCATTCCCTCGTTGAATGGCGATGGCGATTCGTTGAGAGATAGCTGCCAGCCCTTTGGTCTCCAGTAGTGTCGACCAGGCGCTTTTGTATTTCTCTGATTAAATTTTGTGCGCCGGGACCCCAAGGACCCAGGGTCTCAAATCCGACAGCAACGAAATTATATGCTGGGCCGAGACCCTGGTATTTTAATATTTTCCTGCCCTCGGCCGCTTCAGCCGCTGCGTCAGCTTTTTAATTGTACCCTGGAGGTGTGAAAACACTTCAACAGATTCAAAAACTAACAGCAATGGATAATTAAAAAGACGAGGTAAATTCATGATACTTTATTGCAAAAGTTTGTAACATAACAACTTTTTTCGAGACAGATATCGATATCACACAAAAGAGCGTTTGAAATTATTAGCATAAAAGTATTTTCTAACAGAATAATAGGGAATATTACGCAAAACTCTGCGCAGGGGGCGACACTAGCACAAATCGTAAACAAACCGCCATGACGTCAGTTCTCTTTATAGTTTGTGGCCATGACGGATGGTGAAATATTTATTAGTAAGAAAATAACATGATATTTACATCTATAGTAACGATAGAGCCACAGATATAAATTACACTAGATAACGCAAACACCTCAATCTATATGAAAACCAACCGTGTCACTTTTTTATATCTACTGTGACGTCTTAAGAGCGAATTAGCGATGTGAATTCCCCGATGTCCACGCAAAATCGATTCAAATGCGCCGCCCGCCCGCGCGTGGGGCTCGAGTCAGTCACTAGTCATGATTAGTCAGTTAGCGGTCAGTCTTCGTATAGGGCCGACGTTTGGTCGGGAGTGTAATCTATATCTGTGGATAGAACTATATTTCCAAAATTTTTATTAAAATAATATACCATTATGGCATTCTACTGAAATTTAAAAGACATTTAAGACAATAGGGATGATGACACCACCAATCAACTGACGTACTTTTCACGAGCTGTCAAAACACAATTCTCCCATAGAGTTTCAATGGCAACAGCGAATTATGACGTCACTATCCGACAACTCAATCGACAACTGTATATTTGCTTTAAAGCAACAAAAAATCTAATTTTACAGTAAATCGAAAATTAATCTGGTTTTCAGGGCTAAAATAAAGCGTTTTTTACTGGAGTTGTGCCTTCGAATTATTTTTTAATGGCGTCATCATCCCTATTAAAAAAACCGTTTACAGTTTGTGCTAGTGCTATATTCTGGCGGCAGAACATAGCAGTAATATTCCCTATTGGATTACACCTTTATTTGTCGTCGTTAATATGAAACTATAAGGCTCGCTTAAGTATATAAAGCTGCGTATACACCTGAGGCCTTATTGTCTAACGTAATCGGGATCTTAAGGGCCTACGCTAGCTAGCGCGGGTGCACGCAGCGTGCCCACGCCTGCGGGTCGGGTACATGTAAAATCCGTCGCACGCGCCGCGCGCAGTTAGCGCTGCTCATACTATTGTTCGATAGGCCTCCACCCGCTCCGTGCAAACCGCGTCAGCTAGCGTAGGCCCTCAAAGTTTTCACCACTTCTTTCTGTCACATGGTATGAGAGGAGGGTAGAAAGAGATATTGAATGAGATTGCGAACATCAGCGCGTTAGACAATACGGTTTCAGAGCCGTGCAAAGTATCAAGACAGCGCGAGAGTAAAAACCCAGCAATACATTGAATAAATGCATTTGATAGTTTTTTCTCATACAATCGAGGTCAAAAATATCTTTATACTTTTGTACCTTCTCACTGTATGCCTTCTGACAATTTAATACAAAATTTCACACACAAACTGACAGCAAGAAGGTTATGGTAAAGATATATTTTACTTCTACTGCACACTGTCGGATTTATACATGTAATAATATTTATTACTTAAACTCTCGTAGGACATGATTTATAAAACTACAGAATTAAACAGTTCATTAAACGCGAGTTGAATCGTTTAATTCTGGAATTATAAATATTATACATAGAGCTTAAATTTCAAATAGATTAACTTAATAAAATATTACTATCACTTATTCCTCTTCCCCTTCGGTTTAGCTCCTCTGTTCTTCGCCTTCACCACCCCTTTGAATTGTTTGGACGTGGCCGCTTTCGTTCTGTGAAAATGGCAAACAAATGTTAGTATGTATTTAATAAAATGGTAGATTTTACTTGCGTTTTCGTTCGCGAGTAACATTATAAAGTACAATTCAATAGAATCTGACAATTTTCTACACATTTAACACATCCTAACGTGGGCACGCTTGATTATATATGTCCCTGTTGTTGCAATTATCATTTAAAAGGAATCAGAAAGTGTCTACGGGATCGGCAGATTCTATTGAATTGGAGTATAGTTTAGTTTACTTATTGATTCATTACCAGTATTTATTAATAAAACATAACACGGTACAAATAAAAAAAAGTAACTAAAACTACATAGGTACAAACTAAACTTATAAATAAAAAATTTGCCCAAAATTGCGGCTTCGGGTGACCAGAGGGCTGGCTTTTTCTTAGCGCAAAGAATAAGCATTGCCATACAGCGTGGTAATGCTGCCAGCCTTCTGGGCACCTTACCACCTGGCAGCGATTTCATTACCTAATTACATGATAGATAATTAACGTACATAAATTTGAAGTTACAAGAAATTACATTTAAGTCGTCAAAAGTAATGTAATAAATATTAATAATAATTTATTAATATTTTTTACATTACTTTTGATGACTTCAATATAAATTGTTGTTAAGTTTGGTTTTTGGAGTCTTTTTGTATTTTTGATTGCAACCTCAAATTTTTTGTTACTTTTACAGTCACACAAACATACAAACACACTTTCGCATTTATAATATTAGTATGGATATGGATACTGTGCTATAACTCACCTCTTGTTCAGATTCTTCCTTGAGAGCGGTATGTAAGCGTATGGGTCATGTTTTCCTTTCTTCTTGACGTCCCCTTTGGCTTTCTTTGATCTGTAGTCAGTACCGACAGTTGGCGCGTCGGATGCTGCCGAATTCAGTGGCCTGGACAAATGAACGGTTAAAATTAGGTATTTTTGGTAGGAAGTCCACCAAAAAGATGGATAGATGATGGTTAAAGCAGTTCACGGGTGTTGCAGGCCGCTTCTAACAGACAACTGGAGGTCTATGGGGGAGACCAATCTACGACAGTGGACGTCCTATAGCTAATATGATGATGATGTATTCTGTAATACGGGGTTGTGTCGTTACTAGCTATTGCTCGCGACTACAAACGCTTAGAATTCATTTATCGCTATCCCGTGGGAACTATAATATTTTCCGGGATAAAAATTATTCTGTGTTATTCCCCTGGACTCAAACTGTATGTATACCGAGAATCTAAATCGGTTCAGCGGTTTAGATATGATAAGGTAACAAACAGACTTACAAACTGTCGCATTTATAATATTAGTGGGATAAGTAATTGTTTATATACTTGGTTTGGATAGATATTTAACTAAATGTAAACAAACTCCAGCTTGGTACATTCAAGGATTTTAAACATTTTACTTATCTATCATTGTAATAAAGTAGACTAATGTAATTCAATACAGAAATGTAAATGTTTAGATAGTTTAACGGGGGAATTTCAATATTTAAGACACAAATTGAGGTTGTTTTGTTTACAATTAGTTAAGTACCTATTCAAAGCAAGTATTAGTTATTTGTGGAACGAGGTTGGTAAGTAACGTTTTACAAACGAGTTGACGAGTAATAAACCCTTCAAGGCGAGGGTTTTAATCGTCACGAGTTTGTAAAACCTTGCCGACCGTGTATCATACGAGGTTTTTCAATACATTTGTGAGAAAATAGGCAATTAACACAAAATTGAAAAAAAAAAAAAACAAAAATAGCGTAAGTTTTGTTTTTAATTAGGTTAACGAAAATGATCAGGCTAAGGTTCGAAGCGTTCAGCCACTGCGATTTTTTCGAATAAACAAAAGGTGGAAATCATTGAAATCTGAGGTAATTAAGTTACAGTTTATAACAATTACAATCAAATTTGCAAAATTATTACTTAGTTTTGTATATTTAGACATTTTTCTACGTATAAGTCGATACTTTTTTGTCATTTAAAACTCTTTGCTTGTAAACTTTTAGAAATAGAAATTGTTTATTTCTTACAATATGGAGAATTAAAAATACTGTAAAAAAGCTCTCGTTGGCGGGAGGAACTCACGAACCATGCATACATCCTGTGAAAGTGATTTTTTCGAGAAAATGTATTGAACAGTTCATTTACAAGTCCAAGTACGCCGCAGCATTATGCTGAGTCAGCGGCCGTTTCAGTTTTTCGGGGACACACAAAATCGTGTAGGTATTTTTATTTTGATATTTCCTTTTTGTTTTGTTTGTGTTTTTGCCTATTGTTTTTTTTTTGTTGTATTTGTGTGTCTTTGTGAATGTGAATAAATGTCTTTCTTTCTTTCAAGTGTACCTGTGGATGCCCTTCCCTCCAGCCTTGTACTTGGACCCCACCGCCAACGTGGACGCCTTGCTTCTATTGGACCTTCCGCTCTTGATGCTGAGGATATCGTCATACCGCCGCTTGGTGCCGGGCTTGAGGAGTTTCTTGCTGTCTTTAGCTTCGTCGTCTAGAAACAATGCGAGATGAACTAATAGTAGATTGTACAAGAGCATAAAACGAGCCATTTTACCCGAGGCTTTCATATATCCACCCGAGCCGGCGAGGGTGGATAGACACGTTGAGGGGAAAATGGGTTTAATGCTCAAGTTTTACACTCTGCTTTTCACTTCGATGGCGAGGAAATGAAATAACAACAGTGGAAACAATGATTCACTTTCTATGTACCTTTTATTTTTTATGCATTATTATAATAATTCCAATTTTACTGATTTATTATGATTGATTAGATTGATTTTTAGTTTTGTGTAAATTAAAAATTATTTAAAAAATATAATAGAAACTTTTTTGTTTGTGGCTGTTGACACCTGATTACCTTGGTCTTGAGTTGGTATTAGACGAAGATTTTTTTTTTATACGACTGGATGGCATACGAGCAAGTGGATCTCCTGATGGTAAGAGATCACCACCGCCCATAAAAGGCATCAACAGTCATTTCGCCGTTTAGATTCAGCAAAAACACGAACTTTACAAGCATGAGAAGTGAAAAAGAATTTCTTTGCTCACCCGCGACCTTATGATAGATACGTTTATGCAAAATGAGCGTGTTCATGCAGTTCATCACACAAACCCATCTATCACCACCACCACACTACACTGACGCGTTTCGAACTCAACCAGAGCTCATCTTAAATGACGTAATGATCTTAAAGTGCACTTGGAAAAATTATCCATTTTGAGATAAGAGTTTTTTTTTTTAAGTAGTGACGATTTGTATTTGTACTTACCAGTATCATCAGTATCGCTGTCCACATCACCGCTGGGCTTGGGTTCGTCGTCATCGTCATCGAAAGCGTCATCGGTGATGATCAGCCGTCCGTCCGGCGCCATCTTGAAACCGCCATCTTTTTTCTTCTGCTTCACTTCTATTGCTTTCTTTTTCTGGGATGGGTCAGTTGCTAAAAAAATAAAAAATATTAATACAAGCACAGAGAACATAATATACAGAGACACCACCTAGTACAAGCAAACGGTATCACCCTAATACTGGCTATACAACTGGCTATTTTTCTTTTCTTTATTTTACAATAGAAGGCACCACTGAGAACACAAATAACACGATACCTATATGCCATCTAGCGAGACACTAATGATACGGGTGTCGCTTGTTAGCCCAATCTATAGCTTGACTAGGACATGACAGGGTTGGTAGATGGCGCTACGTTATATAACCTACTCACGGCCGCTGGTCAGTGCGTAAGCAATCGAGGTTTCGTAGATCCAAACCTATTCGTAATCTGCTGAAAACGCTGTCAGCCATATTAGTTTATAGATTATCTACAGCTTAGGGCTATACTACGAAACTCGAAGTTCGTATCGTACCGTCCCTCTCGCTCTCGTATTAAATAGTTTAAGTGTCAGAGGGACCGCACGACACGAACTTCAAGTTTCGTAGTAGAGTAGTGACGATATGTAGTTTTAATTTTTTTTTTATTCGACTGGAAGGCAAACGAACAAGTGGGTCTCCTGGTGGTAAGAGATCACCGACGCCCGTAAACATCTGCAACATCAGGGGTATTGCAGATGCGTTGCCAACCTAGAGGCCTAAGTTGGAATACCTCAAGTGCCAGTAATTTCACCGGCTGTCTTACTCTCCGCGCCGAAACACAACAGTGCAAGCACTGCTGCTTCACGGCAGGATTAGCGAGCAAGATGGTGGTAGCAATCCGGGCGGACCTTGCACAAGGTCCTACCACCTGCTATTATGCGATTATGCAATTATAGTATATAAGTGTTGTGTAGTGTATATACTTGGTTTGGTGTTTTTCAGAATCCTCTAATATCTCAGAAACGGTGCGTCCTAGCTCAAAAATAGCCAAATTTTCAACCCCCTCCCAAACCCACCCCCTACGGGACTACCCCGGACCCAACCCCAAAATTTCATCCCACCCCCCCACTTTTAGCACATTAACCAGCCTAAATCCATTGCGTCATACATAAAAATGTCAAGTCAAGTCAAGTCACAGCCAGAAGGGCTACTCCGAAACACAACGTTCGAAGTTCGTGTCGTGCGATCCCTCTCGCTCACGTATTAAATAGTATAAGTGTGAGAGAGATCGCACGATACGAACTTCGAACGTCGTTTTTCGGAGTAGCCCTTCAGCACAGTACTACTCCGGCTACTCCGAAAATCGAAACTCGAAGTTCGTGTCGTGCGGTCCCTCTGACACTTATACTATTTATTACGAGAGCGAAAGAGACCGCACGACACGAACTTCGTGTTTCGAATTACATAGTAGCCCGCTGCAAACGCATACCGGTTTTACGCCATCTAGCGTTACTTTTGCAAACTACTACGAAAACCTCATAGCTGAAACGTAGTCACATGTAGCCTATACTTTCGTATTCTCAATTTATTATTTATGATGTTTCTTATCTTCAAATTAAGGAGTTGAAATAAAGTTGATGTGAAGTTGTGTTTATAAAATATGCTATTCTTTATTTTAATATCAATATTTCTACTTAATTCGGCTTATTTACATTTTATAATTTACAGATGTTAATGGTAGTGCCATCTATTGCCGTTTTTTAGTACTAAATATATCTTGTATGAGTTGGTAGCCCATGATACAAGCTTTTTTCTCTGACTATACCTACTTGTATTGTCATCAAACATATCGTCACTACTTTGAAAAAATCTCGTATCTAAAATCAATATGTCAACAAAATTGAACCTTGACATAATGGTCATAAAGTTCACTAAGAAAAATTATCTATTTTGAGGTACGAGTTTTTTTTAAAGTAGTGACGACATGTATAAAATTTGAAGTCGATCCGACCACTAGAAGTTAAATCTACAAATGGGTAAATCCGGATGTGAAGGTTCTATAAAGAGTCGGATCCTCAAGCAGATCCGAATTACTTAGAGACTCCTTTAAAATCTTATCGACTCCGAGGAGATACTAAGGCGGCCCCTAGACCTACAATAACATTGTACAATACTTTTTATTGCACAATAAGATTGAAAGGCGCTCTGAATCCAAACGAGCAATTGTATTGCACGATAATACGAACTGCACAATGTTTTCGTGTTCAGTATAGTATTGAATATTGTGCAATACTGACCCTACACGATGCAATATAAAAATATGGTGCAATAAAAATTAAACTCGCTCAAACTTTTGGTCAATCATTGTGCAATCTTCAATATTAACCCTAAACGGTCAATAATATTGCACAATTCGCGATATTGCACAATATAATTGACCGTTTAGGCGCCGCCTAACTCCGACCAACCATTGGCCAGTGCCAGTGTTAATTATGAGATTAAATAAATAAATAAAAATAAAAAATTGGCGCAAGCCGCCAGGGATCGCCCAGTCAGAAATCACTTCGCCTTCGTTCAATCTCATCGGATCGGATGTGTCCGGTTGGGTTCTGGTCTTATACGTAGTTCGAAATATCGTGCTATCCCACTTACGCTAATAGCATTTAATAGGCGAGGAAGACGGATGGTATGATACGGATTTCTAATTTCAGAGTCGCTCTCCTAAACTGGTATGACAGTAGTAAGTAATCAAAGTAACTCACAGATTCCAAAGTCATTCTGACGAGCCGAACGGAGTCGAATCGGACGTAACTGAATTACTTAGCCTTCGCAACATACTAATTTGGGCCAGTCAAATTTTTTACCGACACTAATCTGTCCGCTACGTTTTCAAACAATTGCAGATTTTTGTTAGTAAACAAAAATTTGAATTTGAATTTGAAAAAACACGTTTTTTCTGTAATTTAGTAGATGGTGTACATGAATACATACCATCCTACTTAAGTTCAACCTATTAAACCGTGAAATATCTTGTTGGAAGTACGATTTTTTGGTAACGCCGGAGACAATTTTGGTAACGCAGGAAACGCCCAAAAGGTCGGTAAAATAGTTGATTGGCCCATTTATGATCGTTCGAAAGAACCGGATTCAATAAAGGAGTCCGAGTCGATAAACGGAGTCGATTCCGATATCGGAGACGGATTTAGTGGATCAGATCACTTCTTGGAGTCGAGATTAGACTATAATGTTACACGTTCCGCCCCAGTGACACGTCTGTGACTTTTTAGTTCTTACTCATATGTCAGTGACACGTATTTGTGACAGCTGTGTGATATGCGCTATGCATAGCGAAAGAGCTTAGTGGATCGCATTCGGCTGCAACGTTCCGTTAAGCCCTTCCGCTATGCCAGTCTTTAGGAGGTACGAATTATTTTCACACAATCAATCAATCAATTCATTTATTTGTAAACAAAATGTAAAGCCGTGTGGTGTCGGTCGAGAATCACATCATCCCCTCTCTTCCCGTGGGTGTCGTAAGAGGCGACTAAGGGATAAACCGGAGGATGGGCAGCAGCGTCCTCCGCGAACGATCGGGTATTACTGCGGTCGCCAACCCGCCTGCCAAGCGTGGCGACTAAGGCATTTTACAAGGTACAAGATAAAAAAAGAAATAATGAATCCACGACATCAGCCCAGACCCCTAGTCCCCGGCGGCCCTGCTAGTCCTGGCTCCGGTAGCGACCATGGTAATGGCGGGGCAGGGGGTGCTACAGTTAATCTACCAAAAATGACATCGCGGGATCACGGTGGATGCAAAAAGCACAAGACCAGTCTGAGTGGAGAGCCTTGGGGGAAGCCTATGTCCAGCAGTGGACGTCTTTCGGCTGAAATGATGATGATGTGTGATAAAGTACCTGTGGGATTCGATTTGTGGCATTCGAACATGGCGGATGTAGACAATATATAATTTTGCTATTTCTGTTTCTTTGGCTAGTTGAAGTATAATTTTGATAGTGTTTTATGCGGCGATTAATCTTAACAGTGAACAGTGATCACAAAATTCTATATTGCTCTCGTGTCTGACATTTTTTAATGCGCAAGTTGTTTCCACGTGGTTTCTGGAATTTTACTATCAAGTTGCAAAAACTACAACTACCGAACAACGTCCCTCTCAAAGAGAGTACTTTGACACTGGCTAATCCTAACAAGGACAGAAAGCCATATTTTATAAAAGAGAAGAAGAAAGTACCTGTGATCTTCCTAGAAGCCGATGCATCAGCCAGGTCCACGATATTGTCGGGGTCGTCCTGGATCCAGGCTTGGCTCTTCTTCCCCTTTGCCTTGGTTTTGACCCTGGGCTCGTCGTCCACGTGCTCCATCTCAGAGTCAGAGTCCTTCAGGATCTCTTCTAATGTCTTCGAGGTGCCGCGGATTTGGTCCATGTCTTCGTCTGTGTCGGATTGGTCCCTGAGATGGTGGATTTGTTGCATTTGAAAGGATTTAGGATTGAATAAATGCAAGTATTTTTTTCAAAGTCAAAGTCATAATTTCTTTATTCAATTTGGGCTATAACAAGCACTTATGAATGTCAAAAAAATCTACCACCGGTTCGGAAAAACATCTGTTGAGAAGAATCCGTAAAGAAAGTCAACGAGATATTTTTTTTTAAACAGATTTACAATATTATTCATATGATATCTGTACATCACAAGTTTATTTTTTTAAGACTTGAAAACTTTTTTAAAATTTCTTTTTAAAACTTTATTTTTAAAACTTTTTTTTGTTTTATTTCTTCAAATAGGTAGGTAGGTATATAGGTATTTTTGTTGTTCGACAAACCGAGTTATGCAAGATTTTTTTTAAATACACGTACAAAAAAGCCTCGAAATACTCAAAAATCCTTAAAAAATTTGATGTTTATAGTTCATCCCTATGAGTTCATAAACGTAGACCAACTGTCCAAGTATCAACTTACTTCTGGCTATCTTTCATCCTCTTCTTCCTATTGTCCAGCTTCCTCAAATTCCTCAATCTTCTCAGCATGACATCATCGCCCTGCGGTATGAGTTTCTCCACGGTGTCAGCGCCGTATTTCCTGATCATCCTGGTGAGGAAGTATCCTATCTCCAGGCGGGAATGACGCTTGCAGTCTTCCGGCATAGAGGAGAGGGTCTTGAGGATCAGTGGGAGGGAACCCGCTAGGACCTCTGTAGGGAGGACCTTTGTGTATACCTGCGTGGAAAAATTAAAAAGGTAATTAATAATTTTCTACCTCAAACTAACCTAACCAATAAAGTTGGAAAACCCCCGAGTTTGTCACTTCAAAGTTCAATATCTCAAAAACGGTTGAACTGTTCTTTTTTTATTTATTTAATTTTAACAATTACACAGTATATACATGAACACATTTTTTCGCCAAACTGCATGACAATTTGCAGTTTGCTTGTTGATTTTGAAAAACATGTCTAAGAACTAACGCTAGAAAACCTGCTTTCAAATAAAAAAAAAAAACAGCATTCAAATCGGTCCACCCGCTTCAGAGCTACAGTGCCAAAGACACACAGACACACACACAAACACTCCACTTTCACATTTATAATATTAGTATGGATTGGCCACGAAACTTATACCTTCAAGAAGCTCATAGCCGCCCCGGTGACCTCCCTGTTCCCGGACAGTATCTGCGTGGCCACAGTCTCCAACAGCTCTTGCACTGTCTCCAGCGGCATGTGCTCCGACAAATGATAGAGCGCGGAGGCGAGGGCGCGGAGGGACGCCGCCGCCACGCGCGGTAACGGCGCCGAGAGGCCGGAGAGAAGCATGTCCAGGAATCCTTGCATACCTGAGGGAGCAGATTATAAATAATTTATTTATTTAATAATAATATATTACACCATCAATAATAATAATAAATAATCATCATCATCTCAGCCTATATACGTCCCATTGCTGGGCACAGGCCTCCTCTCGGAATGAGAGGGCTTGGGCCATAGTTCCCACGCGGGCCCAGTGCGGATTGAGAACTTCACACGCACCATTGAATTGCTTCGCAGGTTTGTGCAGGTTTCCTCACGATGTTTTCCTTCACCGCAAAGCTCGTGGTAAATTGCGCACATGAATTTCGAAAAATTCAGAGGTGCGAGCCGGGATTTGAACCCACGACCCTCAGCTTGAGAGGCGATAGGTCAAACCACTAGGCCACCACGGCTTACCCAATAAAATAAGATAAAAAAAATAAAAAAAATAAATAAAATAAATAGAGCTGGCAGCTACCTCGCTCAAAGAATTAGCATAGCAATTCAACGAGGAAATGCTGCCAGCATTTTCGGCACAATGCCGCAGGGGCCTTTTTTAGATATAGTTTAGTTTTTAAAATAGTTTTAATTTAGTTTGTAATACTTATTTAGTATTTTAGTTAAGTTATTTTTAGGATATTTTTTATTTCATTATTTCATATTTGTACCAATAAATATTATTGTTTTACGTTTTACTTGCGCTGATCTCGAATGCATGATCAATATCGATATCTATCCGAAAAATATATAAACTCTCTTAGAATGAAATAAAATAATATATAATAATAAATAATAATGATATATAATAACAATAAATAATAATTATCACGAAACAATTCACATCAATTGACCTAGTAAAGTAAGCTTAGCAAAGCTTGTATTATGGGTACTAAGCCACGGATATACATAATTATATAGATAGATACATACTTAAATACATATTAAACACCCAAGACCTGAGAACAAACATTCGTATTTTTAACCGACTTCAAAAAAAGGAGGAGGTTATCAATTCGGTTGTATTTTACCTCAGAACTCCGTCATTTATGAACCGATTTGAATTTTTTTTTTGCGTTCGTCTAGGAATGCTTTCAATTAGGTCCCATAAGCACCAAATCAGGATCTGATGATTGGATCTTAAGGAAATCGAGGGAACTCTTCAAATGTTGTAGGGACACCTATGATAATTTTGATATATTTAGTAGTAACTCGAGCATTTGCTCTTGAAAATCATCATTTGGTGAAGTGGAACTGATGATGAAGATCACAGTTGACCATCGGAGTTACTACTCAATAATAAGTATTTCATGGGTTGAATTTCAATTGTTTTAACACAGTTGCTAAGCAATTTATGCTCCTCGGAACGGATATGGTGAAATGGAATGGGTGGTGAAGCACCAGGACTCCTCAATAATGAACGTCTCTGCATCGGAAAAAGCATTTTTTCGTAAAAGGTGACGAGCAGTTGACATTAAACTATTGTATCTTAGATGTTTTACACTAAAAAGCGTGAAAAAAAAATTTATAACAAAAAATAGAACCGACTACAAAAAAACGATGAAAATAATTTTCTACCAGCCCGAAGTCGGTGCCTCAGCACGAGCCAGCAGGAGTGATTGAAGCCATTTACTCGTATAGTTGTAGGTGAGGTAGACGATTATAGGTCCACTCCTGCTGGCTCGTGCTGAGGCACCGACTTCAGGCTGGTAGAAAATTATTTTCATGGTTTTTTTGTAGTCGGTTCTATATTTTGTTATAAAATTTTTCATACAAATATCTGCCCCGACATGGGAATCGAACCCGGGACCTCAAGCTTCGTAGTCAGGTTCTCTAACCATTAGGCCGTCTGGTCGTCAAAAAGATTGCATGTATAATCTATACTAATATTATAAAGAGAAAAGATTTGTAGTCGTGGATGTTTGTCACGAATAAACTCAAACTACAGGACAGATTTCAAAAATTCTTTCATCATTAGAATGCTAAGTTATTCCAAAATAACATCCTTACTAATATAAAGGGGAAAGTGAGTTTGTTTGTTTGTTTGTCACGCTTTCACGCCGTAACGGAGCGACGGATCGACGTGATTTTTGGCATAGAGATAGTTTATGGGCCCGAGAGTAACATAGGCTACTTTTTATCCCGAAAAAATGCACAGTTCCCGAGGGAACAGCGCGCTAACTGAATTCCACGCGGGCGGAGCCGCGGGCAAAATCTAGTAATAAAATAAATAAATATCAAGGGGACAATTGACACTAATTGACGAGTGATCTCGGTGGAAGACAATACGAACCTCCTTCTTGTGTTTTCAGAACGTCTCCCACACTATTAATAAGGTTGAAGGCACACTGGCGGCACTTGGAGTTGATGTCCCTAGTGCACACGACGGATTCAGCGACCGCACTCTTCAGTAGCTTGCTCTCGCTCGTGAGGCCCGGCGACGACGCGATTAGGTGCTCTATGCATCTGGGGATAAGAGTTTATTTAGATTGACAGGCGCAAACTCAACAAGGTTTTTTTGTCAGTAAGTACTTGGTAAGTACCGATATTTTATCTAAAGCTTGACAAAACTTATTATCGAACGGAATAATAATTAATGCTGTTAAACGGAAGACTATTTTTTAACTAATAAATGGAACAAAAAGAAAAACCATTTTTAAGCTTAGATAGGTTTTTTGGAATCTTTTTGTATTATTTATTTTCAATTCCAAATTATTGTTACTTTACGTTATAGGTGTTATCCCGTAACACCTATATCGAAAACACAAACTGAAATATAGATGCACAGAAAAACCAGAAAAATGAGACCAGCACTGGGAATCGAACCCAGGTCCTCTTATTCAGGTGGTCTTATTTTTCTGTGCATCTATATTTCAATTTGTATTTTCGATCATTTTTAAGCTATTAAACGGAATAGAAAAACATTTTTTTAGCTGTTAATCTGAAGACAATTTCGTAACTATTAAATGGAACAAAAAAACCATTTTTAAACTATTAAACAGAACAGAAAAACAAATTTTAAGCAATTAATTGGAATATCAAATAATATTGTAACGGATAACTCGCGTCTTAAATCGAGTTAGTCGAGTAATATGAGTGAGTCTCACGGTAGTTTCATTTTCAAAATTAATTGGAATGGAATAACTATTATTAAGCCATTGATGTTTTTTCCGTTCAATGAAAACTATACAACACACCAAGCTCAAACTCCTTCCCCAAGATCAAAATTTCATAAACCGAACATTCTCCTCATGTGCGTAATGTCGCAACATCGACATTGGCAAAATACGTCGTGCCAAAAACAGCAAGAGTGAAAGCCATTAAAAAAAAGCCATAGTTTTTTTTTCCGTACAATGAGATAATCAACTATACAATACACCAAGCTCTCACCTTAATCTAGCCGCCTTACTGCTGTCAGCTACTTTACTCAACGAACTCATCAACAACTTCTTTATCTTCTTATGATTCGCCTTCAAAAACTCCTTACAACTGTCCTTCTCACTCTTAAATATCTCCTCTAAAATCCTATACGCCTTTTTATGCTCCATCTCTATCAATTTCACTCTATCTTTGTACTTAAGCGTAGTTTTCTGTTCGCTGTCCTGCTCCATCGATTCGGTTTTCTCTTTCTTCATTCTCTTATGTTTTTTAGGGTTTTCAATTACCGTTTCGCAGAGAGGGTACACCCATTTGTCAAAGAGGTGAGCTATCTGTTCGCTACTTTGGTATAACACGAGCAAACGGATTATGTCTAATATTGATTCCCGTTGGAAATGGTTGTCTGTGGACGTCTCTAGTTGTTGTATTGCGTTTGTGAAGAGCTCCTGGCGTAGAGTTTGGTCGCTTATTGTAAGGTATACCTGGAAAATTGATATAGAAGATAGTTTGTTGACTAACACAAAGATACAAAATCATATTTGGTCCAATCAACTATTTTACCGACACTTTGGGCGTCTCCTGCGTTACCAAAATTGTCTCCGGCGTTACCAATAAAACGTACTTCCAACAAGATATTTCACGGTTTAATTGGTTGAACTTACGTAGGATGGCATGTGTTCATGTACACCATCTATTAAACTACAGAAAAAACATGTTTACTTACAAAAATCTGTAATAGTTTGAAAAATGTCGCGGACAGATTAGTGTCGGAAAAAAAGTTGCTTGGCCCATTTAAAGTGAGCCGTGGTGGCCTAGTGGTTTGTCCTATCGCCTCTGAAGCAGAGGATCGTGTTCAAATCCCGGCTCGCATCTCTGAGTTTTTCGAAATTCATGTGCGGAATTACATTTGAAATTTACCACGAGCTTTGCGGTGAAGCAAAACATCGCGAGGAAACCTGCACAAACCTGCGAAGCAATTCAATGGTGCGTGTGAAGTTCCCGATTCGCACCGGGCCCTGGGAACTATGGCCTAAGTCCTTTCATTCTGAGAGGAATCCTGTGCCCAGCAGTGGGACGTATATAGGCTACGATGATGATGATGATATAGACTATATGAATGCGACGTCGGGGACGGTGACTCAAAGGGGTCACGCCGTTTGGTCACCAAATTAGATTTAAATAGTATTGATTATAAATATGTATGTTAGTCTGTAAGGTATTTATTGTATGGGCCTAAGTTGCCCGAAATAAATAAATTTATTATTATTATTATTATTATAGACGTTAGAAAGAACTGTTCTCACCTGTATAGTCTCCAACGCGGCCAATCTCTGTCCCTCAGCCACCGCCCCCTTGGCCGGCGACATGTAAATATTCAACAAAATCGGCAAATAATTCTTAGCATACCGCCCCAACTCTTTCTTATCATCCTCATTCTCAGAGCCCACTATAAGCTTCCGAAGACCCTGCATCACCGACAGCCTAAACTCAGGATTATCCTTCAACACATTGCCAAGCACTCTCGCCATGATCTTAAAACTATCTTTTATATCCTTAGGATTGTTACAGAAACTCGGTAGAAGCGACCACAATTGGTTACATAACAAATCATACGTATGTGATAAGGCTATGTTTTTTTCTTGAGTACACTCCCTCGCGCGTTTTCTGCAAAAAGTAGCCATCTCTAGGATTTCCGTGGCGAAGTATCTCAGGTTCGAATGAGTTATTTTCTCCTTTAAAACTGGTAATAGCCAGCTTCGTTCTAGGTTTATAGTTTCCGGGTTGTCTCGTAGAGGTATGTGGGTGAGAACGAACTCTGGGCCCAGGGATTTGATGGCACATCCCGTTGCGTGTTCAACTTCGCGGTCGTTGTGAAAGTTGTGGCTCTCGCGACGCTCGTTCAGCTTCTTGAGGAGAGGGCCGAGTATGTAGACGACGTTTTCGTTTCCAATCTGTGGAAGTATGTTGTTAACTAAAACGTTTCATTATATAAATACTAGCTTATGCTCACGACTTCGTCTGCGCGGATCTAGGTTATCGCGCGGTGGCACCATCTACCGGAATAAAAGGTATCCTATGTTGATCCTTGGGGCTCAAACTACCTATATACCAAAATTACCAAATTTCATCAAAATCGGTTCAGCGGTTTCGACGTGAAAGCGTAACAGACAGACAGACAGACGGACAGAGTTACTTTCGCATTTATAATATTGGTAGGGATTATGATGCAAGTGTCATTAAAAAATCTAATCGGTCTGTCAGATCAATGAACGCTAAATTTATGCAAGATATTATGCGTGTTCATGCAGTTCCTCCACCTCCACGCTGTAAGAACACACACAAATCACACAAACCCCATCTATCACCACCACTTTTTGCACTTGTTTGCAGGTGGTAGGACCTTGTGCATGGTCCGCCCGAACTGCTACCACCATCTTACTCGCTAATCCAGCCGTGAAGCAGCAGTGCTTGCACTGTTGTGTTTCGGCGTGGAGAGTAAGACAGCCGGTGAAATTACAGGCACTTTAGGTATCCCATCTTAGGCTAGGTTGGCAACGCATCTGCAATCCCCCTGGTGTTGTAGGTGTCTATGGGCGGTGGTGATCTCTTACCATCAGGAGACCCACTTGCTCGTTTGCCATCCAGTCGAATAAAAAAAAAACACCACACTACACTGACGCGTTTCAAACTCAACCAGAGTTCATATGCGTGAAAATTTGTACAAGATGATTCAAAAATAAAATAAAATAGTAGCAAGAAATTCAATATTTTTTTTTATTCGACTGGAAGGCAAACGTGCAAGTGGGTCTCCTGGTGGTAAGAGATCACCACCGCCCATAAACATCTGCAACACCAAGGGTATTGAAGATACGTTGCCAACCTAGAGGCTTAAGTTGGAATACCTCAAGTGCCAGTAATTTCACCGGCTGTCTTACTCTCCGCGCCGAAACACAACAATGCAAGCACTGCTGCTTCACGGCAGGATTAGCGAGCAAGATGGTGGTAGCAATCCGGGCGGACCTTGCACAAGGTCCTACCACCTGCAAATAATGAAATAATAAAATAAAATTATGTAGGGAGGTAGGGAGGGAGAAATTTCTTGAATTGACTTGAAAGGCTTACCTCGAAGCACACAGCAATAGTCATGATGACATGTTTGATGGCCTGGTTGAAGGGGTTGTCTAGACCCGTTCCGATCGTCTTCACAATGCTCTCTACGTGACCCTTGTACTTGGCATACGACTGAGATTCCACCGCCGGTTTCACGCAGTCCTGAAGTATCGCCTGAAGAAAATATTAATGATTAGGTAATTAGAACTACCGTGAGGACTGCCATAAATAAGTCATAATGTTTAATGTTTATTTGGGTAAAAAAACGGTACAATATAGAAAAAAACTTAAGAAAATAAGACTTAAACGAAACATAGACCAGCAAATATGCCACTATTAATTTACACAGTAGAGGTACTAGTTACGTACAAAGAATAAAAATTACCAATTAAACAATAATTTAGTTAAACAAAACGAAACTAATGTTTTAACAGTGCAGCTTTAAACCTGCATAACTTTCATAACTTTCATAACTGTTCTGTTCTTTGTTGTTATGTTCATAACTTTTTTTTCCTCTGAAACCGTAAATTATACATATTTTTTTAAATGGTCACCTGTAGAACTCTACAGGTTAGGTTAGGTTTGTTTTATAACAATTCTGAAAAATAAATGGTTTCGGAGAAAAAAAGAGTTATGTCAAATATTATGTACATTATGTCAAACAATACTTTATGACTAACAATTTTCTACCAGTAGATATAGACCCCATTTTAAATGATATTGTAACGGATAACTCACGTCTTAAATCGATTTTAGCTCGACATATTATTGTGTTTATTTCGTCGGGTAGTTGCGCGAGCGGAGCGGTGGCGGGTAGTGCGCGTGTTGCGGCAGCCGCCGAGTCGCGTGCTCCGATGAAGAAGGGCTACGAAATAGCCCGAAACATGTCGAGCTAAAACTCGATTTAACATGCGAGTTATCCGTTACAATATAATTTAATCCTATACATATCGTGAGATATCGTGTCCGTGAGCAATGTCTATGTGTGCCTTGCTCGCGGGCACTTGTTCGGAGATTGATTTCTGAACTATCTGTGTTTTGTGCTTCTGACCCCATCGGCCACCAGTCCTGCGAGCAATGTGTCCCGCCCCCTGCCACTTCATCATCATCATGTCAGCCGAAAGACGTCCACTGCTGGACATAGGCGTCCCCCAAGGCTCTCCACTCAGACCGGTCTTGTGCTTTTCGCATCCACCGCGATCCCGCGATCTTAGCCAGGTCGTCGCTCCATCTTGTTGGAGGCCTACCGACAGCTCGTCTCCCGGTCCGCGGACGCCATTCGAGAACCTTCTGACCCCATCGGCCATCAGTCCTGCGTGCAATGTGCCCCGCCCACTGCCACTTCAGTTTCGCAATTCTTCGGGCTATGTCAGTAACCTTAGTTCTACTGCGGATATCATCATTTCTGATTCTATCCCGCAGAGAAACCCCGAGCATAGCCCTCTCCATAGCCCTTTGAGTGACTTTGAGCTTCCTTATGAGGCCCATCGTTAGTGCCACTTCAATTTATTTAATTCACACAATTTATTTATTTTAAATTATTTGCAATACAATAATTTGGGTACCTTGAGTGCATTGGTCGCTGCGGCCGTGATCTCTGCGACATCGGACTGCCACAGCTCCGACACGCACACAGACACGAACGCCGGCAGATTCGGCATGCACAGGCTCAGATCCAATCTGCACACAAAAAAATTTTATTTAAGTACGCCTGTAAGGTTTTTTATGTAAAATAGAATTGAGAAACTTTCTTCGACTTCGGGCTTCTAATAGACTCTCGTTCGTAACTCCTTATTTACCGCCCTTAAGACACAATGTACCAATATTTAGTCCGGCAGTTGGATTGCCATAAAATATTAGACACGACACGTATTTTTTCTTCCGTGTCTTCATCTTTGTTGCTTACCGTGTAACGTTGCAACCTTTAGCCTGTAACGTTACAGCCTGTGTCTCATTACTCACCCAGCCAAACACCCGTATCCTTGCTGCATGACTGTCGCCCAAACAAGCACCTGGCTCGTATCTACACCCTTGTTGTCATACCGTGTAACGTTGCAACTTACAGCCTGTAACGTTACACCCTGTCCTATTACTCATCCAGCCAAAGACCCGTATCCTTGCTGCATGACCGTCGCCCAAGCAAGCACCTGGCTCGTATCTTCACCCTTGTTGTCATACCGTGTAACGTTGCAACCTACAGCCTGTAACGTTACAGCCTGTCTTATTAGTTGTTACTCACCCAGCCAAGCACCCGTATTCTTGCTGCATGACCGTCGCCCAAACAAGCACTTGCCTCGTGTCTTCACCCTTGTTACATACCGTGTAACGTTGCAACCTACAGCCTGTAACTTTACAGCCTGTCTATTAGTTGTTACTCACCCAGCCAAGCACCCGTATCCTTGCTGCATGACCGTCGCCCAAGTGAGCACTTACCCCGTGTCTTTACCCTTTTTGACATACCTTGTAACGTTGCAACCTACAGCCTGTAACGTTACAGCCTATGTCTTATTACTCACCCAGCTCAACACCCGTATACTTGCTACATCATAGCTGCCCAAGCAAGCATCTGCCTCATGTCTTCACCCTTGTTACATACCGTGTAACGTTGCAACCTATAGCCTGTAACGTTACAGCCTGTGTATTATTACTCACCCAGCCAAACAACCGTATCCTTGCTGCATGACCGTCGCCCAAGCGAGCACCTGTCCGGTATCGTTGGCGGGAGGCCGGGCCGCCATCAGAGCCCGAGTTAGCTGCGCCACGAGCGCCGCTGGCGCGTTGCACGTGGCCGCCGGCGCCGCGAACAGCGCGTGCAGCGTTTGCAGGCAACACGTCTTTATGTATACGTTGTTGTGCGTCATTAGAGACAGGATTGACTCGCAGACTGACTGTAAGGGAATTTCAAAGCGTTATATATCTAAATTCAACGTGGCCTCACTATACTGGGTGCCCTTAGCCTCTGGACAAATACGAATACTACTGGCTTAGCAAGATAAAAACCAAACTGCAAAGTATCATAACAATCAGTCCAATGTTTACCGAAAAACTAGCGGTTTTCAATGTATCACTTTGGAGCAAACTGTGTATTAGGATGATCTGATTTCACCGTTTTTTTTTTCTTGTCTAAGTAAGCAAATAACTATTTTAAGATATTGCTAAGTATCAGCCTTATCCATGGTTTCATTATTTGTCCAGAGGCTAAGGTCACCTTGTATGGGAGTCATTCAAGTATTCCATGCATCCATCCATTCCAGCCTATATAAGTCCCACTGCTGGGCACAGGTCTCTCAGAACAAGAGGGCTTGGGCCATAGTTCCCACGCGGGCCCAGTGCTGATTGGGAACTTCACACGCACCATTCAAGTATTACGTAAGCAGAATTTTAATAATTTTTAACCCACTCCTCCCCCTTGTCTGTGAAAGTCATCAAAAACCTATCCCCTCCCCCCTATGCCTACATAAACATTGATATATATTTTTAAATCTATTCAGGTGTCTTTTTATTGCAAAAAAAAAGAAATAATAAATAAATATTGCCGACGTAAGGACTATCTCACTATCATAAACCGTGGTGGCCTAGTGGTTTAACCTCTCAAGCAAAGGGTCGTGGGTTCAAACCCCGGCTCGCACCTCCGAGTTTTTCGAAATTAGGCCTTATTACGTAACAGTTGCATAAACTACTATTAACATTATAGAACTGTTTACCTTGATATACTCTTTGCTGAAGACAGGCAGCACGTCTCTGAGCATAGTGAGGGTGTGCAAGACAGTCCTGTGGCCGGACAGTAACGCCTCGGCCTTTATCTGGGACAGGCAGAACTCGGCCACGCGGTTGGACGCCGGGTGCACTTTGGGGACCTGGATAATATACGGTTTAGTCATATTTTTTAGCTTCACCTTGTAACGTTGCATTTAGGGCCTACGCTAGCTTACGCGGACGCCCGCCGCGTGCGCACGCTCGCGGGTGCCGCTCCGGACAACCGCCGCGGGCCAGCGAGTCCGCGACGGGCGCCCGCGGCGGCTGCACGCTTAACTTAGCGCTACCAGTATAATTTTGGTTTGCAGTGTGTACAGACGTGTCCGCTAGACAATGGATTTATTAATAATTTATTATTTGGCGAAAAAACGTCGCCGGATACAGAAACATCGACAGATCTCTGTGTTCCTCAAAAATAGGTTGCTGAATGCTGAATTTGTAACCAAATTTTCGCTATTAAGAGAAGATGAGAAAGCATTTTACAGATATTTTAAAATGACTTTTGTCGTGCATCTCTGTCTTTATATAATTCATTTCTCATATCCCATAATACTGGGCGAGCTTGCACTTCTAATATTACGCGCTCCGTGTCGATCATTATATGTATTGTCTCAACTGCACAGTCCGGCGCGTGTATCCGCGGCACGATGCGGCGCTCGACTGAATTCAAGAAACAAGTCCGCGAGCGTGTACCCGTCGCGTGCGCACGGAGCGGACACCCGCCGCCCGCCGCGCGGATTAACGTCCGTCGCACGCGCCCGCGCCAGTTAGCGGTGTCTATACAATTTCTTTGAGGCGGATGTCCGTTGCGGGTAATCCGCGTAAGCTAGCGTAGGCCCTTACTAACGATATAAATAAAAATAATAACATTTTCTCAAAAATGTCCGCAAAAGTCACAGATATAGATTACATTAGATTACGCAAATCGTGCTGATAACGCGAAGGTCGCGGGTTGTTCCCCTCATGGGCCACCAAATTATGTTTTATAACATAACGTGGCTTTAGCGAATAAAACCCAAAATTATAAAAAGACAATTTAATGCGTGTACTACAAGGGTAACAGATTTAAGACAAATGACATGTATATAGTGGCATTTTGACACTGGGTGTGACAGATTTTTAAACGCCTGTTGAAAACGAATAGCAACTTTGCTGTAGATGTTCCCAATGCACTCAAGCGGCCGGAACACATCTATTTCACGTGTCCGAACCCCGACCAAACATCGAGATTGGCCCCATACAAAGACTGACCGCTAACTGACTAATCACGACTAGTGACTGACTGGCGCGGGCGGGTGACGTTTTCGAATCGATTTTGCGCGGACATCGGGGAATTCACATCGCTAATTCGCTCTTGAGACGTCACAGTAGATATAAAAAAAGTGACACGGTTGGTTTTCATACAGATTGAGGTGTTTGCGTTATCTAGTGTAATATATATCTGTGTATTAGAATCACACTGTTTCTGGTCAATGTGTATCAACTTTACCTTGGTACTGTCGTCCTCAGCGGGTATCATGAAGCAACTCCCGCGCAAGATCGCGGTTACGGCGTGCTGTGCCGCCTTGCGGACCTGAGGGAGACATCAATTATTAATGGGTACAGTCGCCATCAATTTCGGAGCGGCCAAGGTGGAAAAAATATCGAAACATGAACTCTAATCCTACTTCCTACTTAATATTATAAATGTGAAAGTTTGTGAATAAGTATGAAAGAGTATGAAACAGCTGGACGGATTTGGATGAAATTTGGCAAAAAGTTAGTTTATAACCTGGATTAAAACATAGGACACTTTTTATTCCGATATCCAAATAGTATTGTTGTCTGGTGTTGTGAATAAATGTATTTTCTTCTTCTTCTTCCGATATTCCTACAGGATAGGAATAAAATCTCTAAATAACATCCGCTGGGATTAGAGTCATGAAATTTGGTATGTAGGTAGCTGGACATTTGGAATAACACACAGGTTACTTTTTATCCCGATATTCCCACGGGATAGGGATAAAATTTCGAAACAACAACCGCTGGGCTTAGAGTCATGAAATTTGGCATGGGTGTTTTATTTTAACGTCAATGATGAAAACCACAATGTAATTTTAGGGAATTCCCACGAAAATTTAATAAAACTCCGTAATTTCAATTCAACTGCTGTATCTATTGATTTACGCGTGCGAAGCCAAGGGTAAACGCTAGTATTAAAAATCCGAAAGTTTTTGAGTGAGTGAGATGTTTGTTACTTCTTCACGCTAAAACGGTTGGACGGATTTGGCTGAAATTTGGTATGTAGCTAGCTGGACATCTGGAATAATACATAGGCTACTTTTTATTCCGATATTTCCATGGGATAGGGATAAAATCACGAAACAGCAATAGCTGGGCTGATTGTTTTTAATGTAACATAGATGAAAATCACGATTTAATTTTCGGGAATACCAGCGGGAATTTTTCATAAATCCCATAATTTCGATACAGCTACCGGATCTAATGATTTACGCGTGCTCAGACGATATTTTTTAACAATCTTGGCCGCTCCAAAATATCTGATGACGACATGTACATTTTAAAGAAAAGAAAGAAAATTAAAAAACAACATTGAATTGGCGGGGGCTGGAAAAGGGGTAATGCTAATTGCTAAATTTGCAGGTGGTAGGACCTTGCGCAAGGTCCGCCCGGATCGCTACTCTTGCCGTGAAGCAGCAGTGCTTGCACTGTTGTTTCGGCGTGGAGTAAGAGAGCCGGTGAAATTACTGGCACTTGAGGTATCCCATCTTAGGCCTCTACCCCTGGTTTCAGATGTTTATGGGCGGTGGTGAACTCGTACCATCAGAAGACCCACTTGCTCGTTTTCCATCCAGTTGAATAAAAAAAAACTTATCTCCACTTACTTTTGGTTTAGAATGCAGTACAAACGCCAGCACATTATCAAACACCCTCGAAGTCGAGGAATCACTCCACGCAGCATACTCCTGAGCCCTCAGCAGCACCGACAAACATCCAACAGCACTCCGCAAGAGCGTCCCGTTCTCCGATTGAGCATTCTTCTCCAGAATCTCCGTGAACGTCGAAGCGGAGTCAGAGAATTGTTTACGCAAGACCGCTTGGGGCACGGTTTTTATGCCCATAGAGAGGAGGGACAATGTCGCTACCAGGTTGTCGTCTTCTGCCACTTTGAGGGTTTCCATCTGGAAGAAGATGGATTTAGTAGGGAATAGGTACGCACTACAGTGTTTTTCAAATTGTGGGTCACGGCTGGCCCTTAAGGGTTTCGCGGTATCTTTAAAATACTCTCACCGATATTGTAATATGGGTACACATCTGAATATCGAATGTTAAAATATCGAATGTTAAAATATCGAATATATTAAAATATCAAATGGGTTATAATATCGAAACATTTATTATCTGAAACTTTTTAGGATTGATTTAAACGGCATCGTATAGAACCCCTTAGGTTAGGTTAGGTTAAATTTGTAACAATCTAAAAAAAATACAGTCTTGACAAAAATACCTTTTCGATATTATGACCCATTCGGTATTTTAACATTCGATATTCAAATACGTAACCTGTAATATTAACGTAGGATAATACAAATAACTTTAAGTGGAGGTAGTCGCGAGACCCCCTTAGTGGCCGTGTAGAGCGTGCGTCTGTTTGAGTGTGTTCATTTCGATCGATTTGTTCTTGGCTTCCATACTGCTTTAGCTTTTATATATACTGTGGTGTTGTTTATATACAGTTTCGTAAATAGGCCCGCCGCGCTCCCGGATCGACCCACTCCCGACCTGCTGCTATCCTTTGTGTCTTTCATGTGTTACTCACCAGGGCAGCAAAGTACTCGGTAGAGGTCTCCTCTCCGCCCTGCTCCTTGATAACCTCGGTGACCGCAGCCAGCACCGCCAGCATTTCTTTGTGGATTGCATTGTTAGAGTCAAACCGACTCAGAAGCCTGTATAACAAGTTGAAATAAAATAACTGTTATTGTCTTTTTGGCAAAAAAAATATACAAACCATCCATGGTGAAATAAAAAGAAATGAGTATCTTATTTGTCAATGGCAGGTTTTTTACAACAAACAAAATCTGACCTTAAACATATACATAACAAAAGAAAAAAAAATTTTGGCACTTTTTTTTAGCTTTAATCTCTCCTTTGGATTCAACCTGTATTGTCTTAGGGATTGATAAGTCTTAATTGATGGTTAAATGTGCCATCTCTAGTTGTTTTGTTTTGTCTTAATTCACTCACTGTGTAGCAACACATGCTGAGTGGAGATCCTTTTTCGGTGACTACTGGTGTCACCACTATTACGATGTATTTTGTTGTATTTTATAGCTGTATTGTCTAACTTAAGTTAAATTAAGTGTTTGGTGGTGGTACTGTAGGAGCTGTAAATAAATCATTTTCCTTTCTTTCTAATGTTAATGACCTTCTAAATGTTTTGTATTGTCTAAATGTTCTATATGTCCATTTTAGGTATACATACAAAAAGCACTCTACTGCATCCACTGTTTAGAAACTGTTTTAAAAACTAGTCAAACACAATATACACTTTTGTTGCTGTCAGTAGCCATTGGCAGTAGTGGTTGCTAACCTAAAAGCGACTGATTGCCAAGAAACAAAAAAAAATAAGTTGATATTAATGGTTATGGAATGGACAGACAGCAGTAGACACTCATGTAACACAGTAAACGCAGCAGCAGCAGTAAACGGATGGTTTCAAAGGAAGAACAGCGCCGCTCGCAAGACCGGCAATTTTTGCTGATTTGGGACCATTTCGTGACAACAATTTCGTACTTTTCAATACCTCTTTTTTGTTATACTTTGTATATACTTTGTCACGAATAAATGATTTCTTTCTTTCTTTCTTTCTTTCTTTCTTTCTTTCATGGAATCTCACTCATAAATTAAGGTACTTACTTGCTGAAGCTGACATTAGAGCACTGACTCCAATCCGAAGCAAATGTCTGGAAGGTCCTGAAGGTTCCAGATTTCATACTTCCAGAGAACTGGCTCTCTGAGTCATCCTCACCGGATCTCACAGACATATTCTCAAATTCCTTTGCAATAGTCAGCTCTGCCTCAGCTGCTGACTTTTGCTTACCCTTTGAGTGGCCATAGGTTATCATAGCGTCGTGTTTTGAGACGGCCTGCTGAGTCAAGCCAGTATTTCCTAGAAAAATACAATAAAATGAAAGCTAGAAGTTTGTGGATAATTTTAACACGATGTATAAGTTAAGAAAGGATTTCAATGCCTCTTATGAAAAAGAGACTCAATGCGTAATCATTGACGGTAAAAGTAGGCTTAGTTCTATAATAATTCAAGCAAATTACCTAAATTCTCTTGGAAGAACCGGGATTTTGCCATTTCTCTGTATTTTTGAGTCTTCGGGTTTGAGTTCGAAGATTGCCCTTTGTTCCATCTTTTTCCTTTTGTTTTACCCTTCAGCTTTGATCTGAACTTGCCCATGATTTTTGGTAATTTCTATCTATTTTTATGAAAAATAGATCGGCACGTGGTGATGAAGTTTTGGAAGCATCAGCTTGTCAAAGTTGTCAATGTCAAATGACTGTCAAAAAACAAGCTAGGCAACATACAGATTTAAAATAATTTATTGCGTTGGCAACATCAATAAGAAGTATTATGCGAGACCCAAAATCAATTTCTTTTTTGAAGTTAAGCTTCTATTACACTTCGTTTTTCTACCTCCTTCCAATTTTCTTGACTCAGAAGTTTATAATTTGTTGAATTAATTTCTATTATAAAATTTAATAGTCTTTAAACTACTTTTTTAGACTTTTTATATTCGTAATTTTACTAGTAAAAAACTAAGGGGACTGCTACAAGTAAAATGTTTTTGATTGTTATAAAATTGTAAACGAAAACCATCGAAATAGTAAGTACCTGGAATGAACACTCCAAAAACAGACGAGCAAAAACCGACCCAAACCCATTGACATAAGAACTAAGGGCCTCCGGTCCGGGTGAAATAGCAAGCACGGAGTCAGTGTGTCCCTCTCTAACTATTGCCAGGATATAAATAATAAATAATTAGTAAATTTTAATTTCGTGAGCGTTGCCTTTTAAAAATATTGAATAAAATGTATATACATTTATAATAAGCAATAATTACATAATATATATATTTTTTTAATGAAATAAGCTTTATATCTTTTTACATGAGCTAATTTTAACTTGATGGTAGGTTTTATTAATTTCTCAATGGCCACACCAAACAGTAAGATGGCGCCTTCGTTATTGAGACTAGGGTGACAATCTTTTCACGATGTATTGAAATGGCTAAACTGTAATATTTATTATAATATAATATTTTATACCCATCATACGTATTGTCTAATACGAATGATACATATATGCATAAAATAATAATCCTACTACATTATAGTATATTATTATTATAAATTTTGAAAATTTCCAAGGGAATTTGGAAAAATCCTGTAAATTTCAATTAAAACTACCGGACCGATTCAGTTTACGCGTGTGAAGCCGCTGGTAAAAGTATTATGTTCTCTGTGGTAAAAGCTAGTAAATAATGAATAAGTATATAATTAAGTGACAACAGTGAGTGAGTGAGTTTAATTGTTTGATTTAATTTAGTTTTATTTAATATTAATTTTTATTTCATTGTTGTAATTTGTAATCATCATCATCATCATCCCAGCCTATATACGGCCCACTGCTGGACACAGGCCTCCTCTCAGAATGTGATTGTGGTTTAATTTAATAAATGTTTTTTTCTGTAGTGACAACTTAAGTCTTCATTCATTTATTAAACTAAATTAACTGACTTATGTATCCACTTTTTCATACTAGTTGTACCTATAGAAAAGTGAATACTTCTGTTACTAGCACCGACGTACATACCTAAAATTTATTTGCTCTAGTCTCTACCAGCCGTATCATAAGGACTTGGTATACAAGTAATAAAGAATCTGGTTATTGCTACTTAGTATATTTTTCTGACAAAGAAGTACTAGGAGGAAGGAATGTCTCATTAATCGCATAAAATTATGGTCATACTAATAGAGTGAGATAAAATAACCCTGTGGTAGCTATCTCTATCGCCAAGCGATCGGCTCGCTATTCCTGCACAGTGCACCTTCCAGGTACTTACTATTTCGATGACGAAAACTAAAGTTGCTTCAAAAAATCCTAACTACGCAAAAAGCGTTACTTTTACAATGACAGGAAGCGACTATTGAAATGACCCGGAACGGAACGTGAAACATCCAACCAATTTTTCTTTCGTACCGTAATGTACTCCCTGTTTCGTTGCGTTTTTCTTGTTTGTAAATAATAACCGCTGGAAATAGTACGTAATGTGAAATTACACGCATTCCTTAGCCGAGTGTTTGTTACGTAAACGGTAACCATTGCCGTGTAATTAGTAAATTCGTGATAGAACTCCTAACCTATTGGTTCATGTTTTACTGGGAGTTGTAGAGCTATATGATGTGAAAATGCCGCCTTTTCGAAGGAAGAAGGCGTCCAAATCCTTTCCTGTGAAGGTGTGTACGTTGGATGCCGAATTGGAGTTCAACCTTGAGGTGAGATGTCAAGTTTTATGGCTATTTTTGTTGTTGTTTGGACATTGGATTATGGTCAAATTAGTACAATAGTTTTGTTATGAGTCACCCTACGAGTACTAAACTCCTGTAAATTGGAGCAGGGAGTGATAATTTGTCTGCAAACACCTACGCTATTGCAGATAACAAGAGAGTTATGTTCATTGTAATAAATTGAATTTTTATTGCAAGATATGCAAGTTACATGTATTGTAAACAATACCAATTCGTATTATATGAAAATAAATAAACATTTTTATTTAACAGGTTTTGTGGTTGTTTTTTTGGTTACTTTTACTTTCATAACTTGAAATATAAATGATCAGTTATTTAAACAAATTTTTTTTTTCTTATCAAAAAAAATTGGGTAGGTAGCGTCATGTATGTCTTTTGTTTTATGTTTGTTTATATGTTTGTTTTATGGCGTTAAATAAATGTATTTTCTTTCTTTCTTTCTTTCTTTCTATAATTAACACCACAAAGCATTTGTCATACATTTTATTAGCATTAGTCACAATTATTTAAAATTCCCTCATAGGATATGTATGGCAACAACAAGTTGTTATGATACTTCAGTACACAGATCTGTGTAATTTTCAAATTGTGACAAAAGCCAATTAAAGACAATTGAAGAACAAATCATACGAGGAAAGACTGCAGGTGTTAAAGGTTATAACTTTAAAGGAACGCAGAGAATGTGATGATTTAGTAATACACACATACAAACATTACACTTGTATACCCAAATGGGGTAGGCAGAGCACGCGATACTTTACCACAAAAAAACCGTAAAAGTAAAAATTTGGAATTGAAATAAAAAATACAAAAAGATTCCAAAAAACCCATCATACATTACCACTTCGGAGCCACTTTACGATTTAGTAAAAACCTATAAAATATGTACCGGACAATCTGCAGGAGTTTCATAACTTGTTCAAGCTCGATAACAATACTCTCCTGCGAGGCCAACGATTTAACCTGTCTACTGAATGATTGCACAACAATCCTCGCAGACATTTCTTACGTAACAGAGGTGTCAAGGCATGGAGCAAACTACTGGAACATGTAGTCTCAGCACTGAATGTGAATCAATCTAAGAACCAACCAACACATTAACAGTACAAAGAGTAGGTACTTGACCAAGGAACTTAGTTAGGTTTTTCTCTATTTTGTAAATATTGTATTTTGTTTCTTTTCATTAAAATGAGCATAATTTAACATTTCCTTAATTTAGTCAATTCACTGACTTGAAATACATTTACGAACATAATTTACAAAATAAAGAAATAAATTGATGAAAAATTAAATAAATTACTGAGTACTGCACTAGGAACAGTTGGATACAGGCACCTGTCAGTTTCTTTCCAACTGCCTGCCTCAGAGCTGATTTTAGCACTTCCAGATAGGGATCTGGACTAAACCCACCCAGGGGGGTAAGATTTCCTTGGTGCTTCAAACTTTTGGGAATTTTCTAGACAGTGCAGGCTTCACGCGCCCCTTCAAGTCCGGCGCACTGGGCGGTCGCCCCACCGCGCCCTTTGTGACTTTACTGGTTTTTGGAGTTATTTTTATATTGATTTTTTTTCTAACAGTGGCGAGCTACAGGGCGAGACCTTTTTGATTTAGTCTGCAGGACCATAGGTCTGAGAGAAACATGGTTCTTTGGACTGCAATTTGAAGACACAAAACATTTTATTAGTTGGCTAAAGTTGGACAAAAGAGGTAAGACAGGTATATACTTTTTAGTCTGTTTATTCTTCATTGACATGTACACTAGTTTGAATCACAGTAGATATAAGATATTTGTGACAAAACAATCATAAAATTCTCTTTAAGAAAAAAATTAAATATTTCATGTGCCGCCCTGTAAAGTTACTTAATGAAAATGATTTATGATGATTATTCCTTGCAGTTGTTATACCCCAGACAGTTTAAAAGATAAGACTGATAATGAATGAATGAAAGATTGAAATGAAATGAATGATTGATTGAAAGAAATGAATGAATGAAACAAAATGAATGATGAATTAATCAATTATTTCTTTACAGTACAAGACCAATGTGTCTCCCAAATGCCCGGCACGCCGTTCATGCTTCTCTGCAAGTTGTACCCCGAAGATGTGGCCGAGGAGCTCATCCAAGAAGTGACGCAGCACCTGCTGTTCTTGCAAGTGAAGCAGGCCATACTAAGCATGGACATCTACTGTCCCCCCGAGGCCTCAGTCCTTCTGGCAAGTTACGCTGTCCAGGCAAAGGTACATACGTTTTGGGTTAGTAAAGTAAGGTTATATTTTTTGGTGGTGTGTGTTCCAATGTCGAGGTTTAATAAAACACTAGTTCGGTACTCCGATGATAATGTGAAATAGACAAACACTGATTTTATTAGACTACTTAAAAATGTAGGTCAAATTTTGGGAGTAAAACTTAACCAACTTGGAGTGGTTGGATTGACTTGTGATTTAATAAACATAATGCAGGTTAGATGAGGCTCCTGGCTTTTCGTGGAAAACATTTTTCCCAAATGTTTAATATCCCAATTGTTTCATTTCATATGGACACACGACTTTTTAGTGTTCCATAGCCAAAATGGCAAATACGGAACCCTTATAGTTTCGCCATGTCTGTCTGTCTATAAACTTGGAATATTCCGTAGAAAATACGAAATCCTTAGAAAAAATATGACTTAATTTTTTCGTAATAGCTACGGAACCCTGTCGCTTTTTGCCTTTTTTTTTTCTCTAGGCTTGACCTAGTAATTTTTCCCCAGTACGGTGACTATGATGAGAGCGCGTACAAGCCAGGCATGTTGGCTAGCGAGGACCTGCTGCCGCAGCGCGTCATCGACCAGTACCAGATGACTCCGGAGATGTGGGAGGACCGCATCAAGATATGGTGAGTTTTGTGCCTGGTACAACTATTGCCAGAGCTCAGGTCACACACACTGGAATATGACATGTACAGTGGGGGTAGGAAAACCTTCGTCAGTTATTAAATTGATTCCTTTACAAAGTCATAGACTCTTAGTACTTTTTGAAACCAAAGTACTAAGTAGACAAGTGCACATCAAGTTATACTTACTTGACATGATAACAAGGGTCGAAATAGTATACATCTCTGACATGTATCTAGTTTCATATCAATACAAAACCTTTTTAATAAACAACTTGGAAAAAGTTTCAAATAAATAATGTTCTATTTAATTGTCAGTGTTTGTCAGTGCCAAAGTGTAGTAGGATTTGCTATGGTCACCTGAGGCCGTATTGCCTAATGTTTTTGACACTCGTGATCGCAATCAAATGACATATTTTGCATACAAAAGCTGTCACTTTATTGCGATCGTGAGTGTCAGAAACGTTAGGCAATAAGGCCTCTGATTATGTTTAGCAGGTTGACAGGTTGACGCAGTATGTCCTACTCAATCGGTAAAGCAGATTAACGCTCATACTGAGCAAAGGAAAATAAATCTTAGGGTGATGAACCTTTTTTTACTCTGACTGTACATAGGCGCATATAGAGGGGGAGGGGCGGGTGAGAATGGAATGGGTGGTGAAGCACCAGGACTCCTCAACAAAGAAAGTCCCTGCATCGGAAAAGTAATCTTTTGTAAAAGTTGACGAGCAGTTGGCATGAAACTATTGTATCTTAGATTATATACACTAAAAAGGGTGAAAAAAAAAATTATAACAATAAGCCAAGTGCGTAGTTGAGGTAGGCAACTATAGGTTCACTCTTGCTGGCTCGTGTTGAGGCACCGACTTCAGACTGGTAGAAAATTATTTTCATGGTTTTTTTGTAGTTGGTTAAATTTTTTGTTATATTTTTTTTTATGCAATCAGTTCTTCATGTAACTGTGTGTAATCATTCACTTCAACTCTCGTGGCATTACCTATACTCGGTTGTCTAGCTGGGCTGCAGAACTAATATGGTATGAATACAATGCTATAATTTTTACAAGCATTTTGTCGTATATGTGTAATGTGGGTAGACTATTGAATGAACAATAGGAGGTAGAAGGAAAAACTAAGTCTGCTATCTGCTTTCAGTTCAGCTTGTGTGTTCAACATCCAAATAGTAAGTTATAATGTTTCTGTTTCTTCTCCTAAAATAAATTCTTACTAAAATGTAAAATACAACGTCGCAATTAATAATAAAAAAAACATACGTCATTACTACAATCACTTAAATTTAAAATATTCGTCAACCGAGTAAAAACATTCCTTTATTAACCATTTCTCAAATATACTTTTCAATTAATTGAGAGGTAAATTCTTCATAACATCTTGTAAGCTATTATCTTTTTAATGACGCGATTTCAAACTGTAGTAATAAATAATTTATTCAACCATTATGCATCAATAACTGTTTGAATGCAATACACTTTATTTATACTAATTTATTCGTTGCAATGAATCGGAATGTCCGGATTACCGTTGCAGTTAGTAATTACGATATTAGCATATTAATTTAACGTTTGTACACTGATTGGGCTTGGCAGCCTACTGGTTTAACCTATGGCGCGAGAGTATCGTGGGTTCAAATCCGGACTCACACTTCTGAGTTTTTCGAAATTTATGTGCGAAATTACGTTTGAAATTAGAAATACTGCAAATGTTTAACAGAGGTAAAAAACTAGGTTGGAAATTGAATTGAAAAATCTTTATATCTGTCTCTGCTCTGTCCAGTAGGTATGACGCTACTTACGTGTGACTTCACATGCACCTTTCTCTGTCTAAACTTGATTTTAGAACTTCTGTAACTCTGTTATAATGTAAAATTAGCTTGAAAATTGTTTTCCCTTTCGATAATATTCATCAACAAGCTGTGATTTATACAAATAAATAAAAAAACATTCGGAAACCGTATTGTATGAAAGTATTTAAAAAATTAAGAAAATGTTAAAGAATTAAGTATGAAAAAGAATTTTGTTTCAACATTGAAACTTCTAGAGAAACATTCATTAAGAATTGAAAATTAAGATCTTTGATCAATTTTGAATCCCACTAACATTTGTTACCTCTTCACGTCTAAACCGAAAATGAAATTCGGTGTACAGATAGTTTGAGTCCCGGGGAAAGACACGGGATACTTTTATCCCGGATAATTGCATAGTTTCCACGGGATATCGATAAACATATTCTACGTGGACGAAGTCGCGGGCTACAGTATTTGGGCCAATCAACTTTTTTACCGAACCGACACTAATCTGCCCGCGAAATTTTTCAAACATTTGCAGATTTTTGTAAGTAAACATGTTTTTTCTGTAATTAAGTAGATGGTGTACATGAATACATGCCATCCTACGTAAGTTCAACCTATTAAACCGTGAAATATCTTGTTGGAAGTACGATTTTTTGGTAACGCCAGAGACAATTTTGGTAACGCAGGAGACGACTAAAGTGTCGGTAAAAAAGTTGATTGGTCCATTTAATAGTTTATTGTCATGTCTTTGTTGCAGGTATGCAGACCACAAAGGCATGTCCCGGGACGAGGCCGAGATGGAGTACCTGAAAATAGCCCAAGACCTGGATATGTACGGGGTCAACTACTTTTCTATTAATGTAAGTTTTGTTTATGGATTTGAAACAATACATTGTAATCCAAAATCGGCATTACTGATGGTAGTGCTAGATACGTTTGTGTGATTTGTGTGTGTTCTTGCAGTGTGGAGATTGAGAAACGGCATGAACACGCATTTTTTGCATAATCATAGCTATCGTAATTCGTAAGGTCGTGGGTGAGCAAAGAAATTGTTTTAGTACATTTTATTTACATTTTACTTTTACATAAAAAAAAAAAACAGTTTTGTATTACATTTTATTGAAACACAAGAAGACGTACCACAGACTAAATATATTTTCCAGTGCTCTATGAAGATCTTTTAACATAGTTTCAACACACTCCCTTGTTAAAATGATCTACTAGCTCAACAATCAAACAAAAACACATAACATTGAACAATCAACATAACTAAAATAACTACACTCTTACTATACCTAACTGTTCCACAAACTTAAAATGTTTGGGTGAACCTAAACTTTTCGTAAGGATATCTGCAGGCATGTCAGTTGTATTTAAATATTTAATTTTCACACTGTTATTATCTACAGCTGTCCTTACAAAATGATACCTAACATCAATATGTTTACTCCTCTTATGGAACAAACAATTTTCAGTTAATTTTTGTGCACTCTGGTTATCATTGTAAATTACTACAGCAGTACACAAATCAGTTCTACAGTTAAGTTCTGACATCACATTTTTTAGATAAATCGCCTCTTTACTGGCCTCACATATAGCCATGTACTCGGCTTCTGTACTAGATAAAGCAATAGTTGACTGTTTTTTACACTCATGTGATACTATGCTGCCTGACATTTTAAAGATATATCCAGTAAAAGATTTCCTGTCAATTGGATCTGAGGCCCAATCTGCATCAACATAACCTGTCAGATCCTCATCATCTTTAACATATCGCAAGCTAAAGTTTTTGGTACTCTGCAAATACCTTAAAATACGTTTTGCGTGTTTCCAGTGAGTTTCATTATAGTTATTATTAAACTGACTGAGATACGAAACTGCAAAAGATATATCAGGTCTAGTTAAAATTGACAAATACAATAAACTTCCTATCAGTTGTTGATAAGGATATTGCCTAGCACAATTAATCTCCTTTTCTAGTTTCAAATTGATCTCCATAGGTGTACTCACCGGTTTACAATTTTTCATATTGAACTTTTCCAACAAATGATCTACAAATCGTTCCTGATCAATAGTTAATACATTATTGTCTTTCCTGACTCGCATTCCTAAGCACTGCTTAATAGCTCCTAAGTCTTTTAATTTAAATTTAGAATTAAGCTCGCTTTTTAAGCTTTCCGTTTCTTTTTGACTATTTGAAAATACAAAAAAGTCATCGACAAATAATGCAATGAAAGTTTTATCATCACCATTCTGTTTTATGAATAAACAAGGCTCATATACAGATTTTCTGTAACCTATGTTCTGTAAACAATCATCAACCCGTTCATACCATGCCCTTGCTGATTGTTTAAGACCATAAATTGCCTTTTTTAGTTTTAAGACTTTATTTTTACTATAAGGCAGGTAAATTCATATGAACTGTTTCGCTGAGATAACCATTTAGGAATGCTGTGGTGACATCAAGATGGGTTATATCTAGGTCATACTTTACACTTAAAGCAAATAAAAGTCTTAATGTCGAATATCTAAGTACTGGTGAAAAAGTTTCTGTGTAGTCTATACCTTCTTTCTGCGTAAAACCTTTTGCCACTAGTCTTGCTCGATACCTGACTTTATTGTTACTGTCCACCTTCTTTCTGAAAACCCACTTGCATTGTACAACTGTACCATTTTCTGGTTTGTCCACCACCTCCCATGCATCGTTCTCTTTGAATGATTCTAATTCTTCATTCATAGCTTTCTTCCACTCCCTGGATTCTGGCCCAGTCATAGCTTCCTTATATGTGGTATTGTCTCCATACAAATTGACATCAGGTGCAACACATATATTGCTATAGCCATACCTTTCAGGTTTCTTTCTTTCACGTCTCTCATACCTGGGTTCACTTGGTCCAGTCGGAGGTGAGCTAGAGTACTCATCTGAAGAACTAGTAGGACTTCTGTCATCTACCACATATGAGCTATCATTGGGTACCACTGTAGACTGTGATTGATCTGAATCTGCACTATCTGTGCTCTCACACTCTTCCTCAGTATCTGATAACATGTCCGGTTTTTCTTCAATAACAGCTTGTACCATATCTGAGTTTGGTTTTGGCTCTATGATGGTTACATCTCTGCTTGTTATGATCTTGTTTGTTACTGAATTGTACAAACGATAACCTTTTGTGTTGTCAGCATATCCAACTAAAAGATGTTCGACGGCTTTCTTGTCCCATTTCAGTCTTTTTTCCTTTGGAATATGGCTCATGACTTTACTTCCAAACATCCGAATGTGACTGACATCTGGCTTTCTGCCTGTCCAAAGTTCATAAGGAGTTTTATGTTCCAAACCTGAATGCAAGGACCTGTTTTTCAGATAAACTGCAGTATGCACTGCTTCTGCCCAAAAACGTTTTGATAATCCTGCATCAAACAGTAAGCATCTTGCTTTTTCAACCACTGAGCGGTTTGACCTTTCACATAATCCGTTCTGCTCTGGGGTGTAAACTGTGGTGCGCTGATGTACAATACCAGACTTCTTGAGATAGCTAGCCATTTGATTTGAACAAAATTCTGTGCCGTTGTCTGATCTGAGCACTTTGATACTGGCTCCAGTCTGCTTCTCCACCATCTGCTTAAACTCCTGAAAACATGTGAAAACTTCATTTTTGTTCTTTAAAAAATACACAAATGTCATTCTGCTGTAATCGTCCACAAATAGCAAGAAGTATCTGGATAAGCCAAGTGACTTTTCTTCCATAGGTCCGCACACATCAGTATGTACCACTTCTAAGAGTTTCTTACTTCTGTTATTGCTATGTGAAAAGGGCAATTTGGTTTGTTTACCTTCACAACATACTTTGCAGTTCAATTTGCTGATATCTGCTGTGCCACTGTAACTCAACCCTTCAACAGCTCCATTTTTCATTACATTCAGATCTTTACTGTTGATATGGCCTAGCCGCCTGTGCCAATCCATACCCGAAGTCGTTGTAGCAGATGCTGCTAACACACTTGCTGACTTGATGTTTAATCTGTATACTCCATTCACTAACTCTGCTATGCCAATTAACTGGTTTTGCCGATTTCTGATATAGCAGCTCCCTTTCTGGAAACTAACTTTATTTCCATTTTCAATCAGCTGGCTAACCGACAACAAGTTGGTTGTTAAGTTGGGAATACACAAAACATTTCTAACAGTAATCTCAAATTCTGAATTTCCATTCACCACGGTTGTAATCTGTGCGTCTCCTGCACACAACACTGGTACGCGTACTTGATTCGCGACTATAATTTCTTTCGTCGATGGATTATGCGACTTGTTCATAATGAGTTCTTCGCTGGCTATCATATGAGTGCTGGCCCCTGAATCGATGTACCATTCATCCTGCTTGAATTTCCCGTTGAGAAAAACTGCACTAAATGCATTTACTGTTTTTTCTTTCAACAATGGACATTTATTCTTGAAATGACCGGTTTGTTTACAGCGAAAACATTTTATCTGTTTGACATTGACACTTCGAGATGACGTTTCTTCGGTTGCGTTCGAAACATAATTATTTTTGCCAAATTTTTTCTGTGGCCATCTTTTTGTCAGAAATGCCCCCTCGGTTTCACTGTTACCAACATCTGCACTCATATCTAGAAGTTTTGTTTTTATATTATCTGCCGAAATGGAAATGCCGGAGTGCTCGATTGCCATTATCATTGGCGCGAATTTTTCGGGTAAACCCGCCAACAGTAATGAGCCTATCCACTCATCATTGATATCAAAGCCGGTACCTCTCAATTTCTGCGCGGTATCCACGACTTGAGTTACATACGCTGTCATTGACTCACTGCTTTCCAAACGAATTGAAATCAGACTCCGTAACAGACTTATTTTACGGGTAAAGCCGGAGTCGTCAAAAAGCGATTTTAATTTTTTCCACACATCTTGCACAGTTTTTTCGTTTCGAATATGCACGTAAAGAGATGAATCGATGGTCATAATTAATTTTGCTTTCGCTTTTTGCTCGTCAACTGAAATAATTGTTTTGTCACTTTTGGCAGCGTCTTCACTTTTTTCATTTGTCGACTTATTCGAGATATCAACGCCTTCCAAAATTAGAAAATTTTCGGCCGCAAATGCCCATTCATCGTAATTTTCACGACCTCTGAGCTTCGGAACATTTACGATATAACTTCCAGCCATTATAAACGCGAAAAACTATTTTTTTGAATTTAAATTTGCGAGTCTGGTCCCATAGCCTATTGAAACACAAGAAGACGTACCACAGACTAAATATATTTTCCAGTGCTCTATGAAGATCTTTTAACATAGTTTCAACACATTTTTAGTTTTGTATCACGTATTCTTGTTTAGAGGCTAATAAAATATTGTTCTTTATTATTTCTGTTCCTTAAACATAGTTGCCATTTGCCGCTAAGAATTGTTTCTTGTAAACCGTATTGTTTCCCCCACGAGACAGGCCTTGCCTAGTGTGGGGGTCAGCACAAATGTATTCTGCGTCTTTAATATTTTTGGAAATAAACTATTTGTATTTCGCCTAGATCCACCATAAACACGAAGTATCAACATGAGAAGTGAAAAATATATATAACTCCTTTATATATTTCAGAACAAAAAAGATACAGACTTATATCTCGGCGTGACAGCACTGGGGCTCAACATATACGAAAAGGACAACAAACTGATGCCAAAGACTACGTTCCCCTGGTCCGAGATCAAGCACATATCATTTGACGACAAGAAATTTATCATCAAATTTGTGGACAAATCGGTCAACAACTTTATATTCTTTTCGCCGAAGGGGATGAATAAGTTGGTAAGTTTCTATTGTCAATGAATTAAATTTTAACGCATTCACTGCCACGAACGCATATATGCGTTTTCTGAACTTCGCCCAGTGCCGCTGTCATAATAATTATTGATACATTTTGAACGCACATGTGCGTCGGTGGCACCTGTGGAAGTCAGGCAGTGCAATGCGTTAACCCCCGTCACAAAAACAGGGTGCTACAAGTTTGACGCCAATTTCAGACTATGGCATCGTATCAGAAATCCATACACGTAACAGAAATTGAAAAAAAAAAACTTTTTTGAATAAGTAAAGATTTCCGGAAATAATCGCTCCCAAAGTAGCAAAAATTGTGTCCCCCCTCCCTCTATCTTGTAAACCGTTTTTTTTTTTTTTTTATTCGGCTGGAAGGCAAACGAACAAGTGGGTCTCCTGGTGGTAAGAGATCACCACCGCCCAAAAACATCTGCAACACTAGGGGTATTGCAGACGCATTGCCAACCTAGAGCCCTGAGATGGAATACCTCAAGTGCCAGTAATTTCACGCGGGTTTGTCCAAAAAATATGGAAAGGTTACGCTTAATAAATACTTTCAACGAAAATTGGTTTCCACATGATCGGATGTACCGTTTTTGAGTTATTGCCGAAAAACTACGCTTCTCAACAAAAGGACGTAAGTGCCGTGAAGACATGCTCCTTTTTTGGTAATAGATTTTAAGACTGTAGTAAGTATTTTAATTGTGTTATAACGCACATAATACTACTTGTTTTTTTTCGTAATGCCTACGGAACCCCATCTTTAGCGTGTCCGACACGCTCTTGTCTGGTTTTTTAAGTATTGCGTTAAATATTAGAAGGATTAAGATAGTGTCTATTAACTAACCTATAATTAAAAAAAGATGAGAACCTCATTTAAACCACTTAAAACATTGTAAAGTGCTTGACGTGTTCCGTGGATATTGCAGATACTGGACTTGTGTATCGGCAACCATGACCTTTACATGCGCCGGCGCAAACCAGACACTATGGAGGTGCAGCAGATGAAAGCGCAGGCCAAGGAAGAAAAACAGGTCAGTCTTAAAGTCAATCAATCAATCAATATTTTTAATTGTAAAAAATATGTATATACACTGCAGTTGTAGTTACAATGTTGAAACAATGTTCAGCTACATCGCACTCGTTCGGGCATACGAATTATATAAGCACATGTCTTAAATACTAAAGTAAAAATCCTAGGCAAAACAAATTTACAACATTTAAAAAGAAAAATTTTTTTTTGCTACAAATACAATTCAAAATAACAATTATAGTAGAAACAATTCACGAATGCAATCTATGTCAATTTATTTCACTTCTATGTGGTAGACAAAAAATAAAAACAATCAACAAAGAAACAGAACGTAAACAAAGTACGTAATTAGTCTAAGGGACCTAATATGAGAGTGAGCAGGAGCGCTATCTACTGTTAACTACGAACTACGGACTACAGAAGGGCAATTACGACATTCGAAAATAGAATTTTGTATCGTACTGTCTCTCTCGCTCTCGTATTAAATAATATTAGCGTCTCCCGTTGACGCTTCGATTCGAAATCGTTTTTTGAATTTCTTAGTAACCCCACAGCTCTGCGGTGTGGAAGGCAAAGTGAAATCACCGCACTATTTTCCCAAGAAAGTCGTGTAGTTTCACAACTGATACTTAACCGGCGACGCTCTGTCAATAGTAAGACTTAAAGAAATAATTTATAAAATTGACCATAAGCTATAGCATAGTGCAGGAAACATTTGGGCGAACCTGCACACACTAACAAAGAAATTTAATTCTGTATGCGAGGTTCCCGATCCGCATTAGGCCCTCGTGGGAACTACAGCACAAGCCCTCTCGTTCTGAGAGGAGTCCTGTGTCCTGCTGTGGGACGTATACAGACCGAGATCATGATATCACATTTAATTGGTGTTTTATAGCGTCGTCAGATCGAGCGAAATAAGCTGGCGCGAGAGAAACAGTTACGGGAGGCTGCTGAGCGGGAGCGCGCCGCAATGGAACAGCGTCTGCTGCAGTACCAGGAAGAGATCCGGCTCGCCAACGAGGCGCTGGTGAGTCGACGCACTGCCAGCGATCACACTTGTGGCAACCACACTTATAGCGACCACCACACTTGTGGCGACCAATACACTTGTGGCGACCACCACACTTGTGGCGACTACCACACTTATGGCGTCCACCTCACTTGTGGCGACCACCTCACTTGTGGCGACTACCACACTTGTGGCGGCCACCACACTTGTGGCGACCACTACACTTATGGCGTCCACCTCACTTGTGGCGACCACAACACTTGTAGCGATCACTACACTTTAGGCGTCCACCACACTTGTGGCGTCCACCACACTTGTGGCGTCCACCACATTTGTGGCGTTCACACTTATGGCGTCCACCACATTTGTAGCGACCACTACACTTTTGGCGTTCACTACACTTGTAGCGACCACTACACTTGTGGCGACCACTACCCTTGTGGCAACCACCACACTTGTGGCGACCACTTCACTTACGGCGTCCACTTCACTTGTGGCTACCACTACACTTGTGGCGACCACCACACTTATGGCCTCCACCTCACTTGTGGCGATCACGTTACTTGTGACGATCACCATACTTGCGGCGATCACCACACTAAGGCCAAGTTTAGAACAAAAAAAATCCTGCAAGTTACTCTACATTACGGCACTCAATTGACTACTTGAAACTCGTTTGCTTTCCAACCTCGCAGTGTACCGCAACTTGCCGATTTTTCTTGCACGTTTAATCTGTACTTCATAGTGTCAACCACACTTATGGCGACCCTCACACTAATAACAACCTCCACAATAATGACAGCCACTATATTAGTAGCGACTACCACTCTTGTTGTGGCCACCGAACTAGTGACGACCACCACACTTATGGCGATGTAATGGACAGATGGTCCACTATATTTATTTTATCCTATTTCAATTAAAAACACATTTAAATGGAATTTCAATTATAATCAGCTTTGTTGGGAGCTCGAATACAAGTCTATCTAATACTCCATTGTGACCGTTCGCTGTAATAATATTAAAAAATGGAACTAAGTTGCCTGTTCTAAATGAACGAGCACCAAGGAGTTTCACACAATACAGTGACCATCACACTAATAACGACCACTACACTTGCGCGATCACTCCCCTTTCTGACCACCACCACACTAGTAGCGACTACCATACTAGTGCGAGTTATGAGTAGTAAAGATTAGGAAGAACTAGTTTCAACATTGTATTAATTTTTTTTCAACATCTTTCTTGCCACAGCGCCGTTCCGAGGAAACGGCCGAACTTTTGGCGGAGAAAGGTCGAGTGGCGGAGGAAGAAGCTTCGCTATTGGCGCAGAAGGCTGCTGACGCAGAACGGGACAACGCCAGACTGCGGCTGTCTGCTATACGCACCGAAGAAGAAAAGGTACAATACATCCCTCAGTTGGCGAAGAAAGGTCGCATTTGCAGGTGGTAGGACCTTGTGCAAGGTCCACCCGGATTGCTACCACCATCTTGCTCGCTAATCCTGCCGTGAAGCAGCAGTGCTTGCACTGTTGTGTTTCGTCGTTGAGAGTAAGGCAGCCGGTGAAATTACTGGCACTTGAGGTATCTCATCTAAGGTTGGCAACTCATCTACAATACCCCTGGTGTTGCAGATGTTTATGGGCGGCGATGATCTCTTACCATCAGGAAACCCACTTGCTCGTTTGCCATCCAGTCGAATAAAAAAAAATGGAGGAAGCTTCGCCATTGTTGAAAAAATACTTGCTAACCCAGTGTTCCGCAATCATTTTGTGTTCAAGGTCAAATAAGCTTTCCATTAAAAATTTCCCCTCCCCTCTCTCTCATTCTAAGAGGAGGCCTGTGGTCTGCAGTGGAATGTAAGGCTGATATACTGATCATCATTTCATCATTCCAGCCTATATATGTCCCACTGCTGGGCACAGGCCTCCTCTCAGAACGAGAGGGCTTTATATACTGATGATTAATAAATGCAAAATCCCCAGGTGCACTTAGAACGCAAGACGCGCGAAGCTGAGTTCCTCACGGCCCGGCTGGTGGAAGAGTCGGAGAAGCGAGCGGCCGAAGCCGACCGGCTCAAGGTCGAGCTGATGTCGGCTCGGGTCGCCGAGAAGGCTGCTAAGGAGAAGCTGTTGAACTTTCTGAGCCGAACTGGCACTGGATCGCTACCCCCGCCCGCTGTAAGTAAATAAATAAATAAATAAATATCATGGGACACTTGACACCAATTGACCTAGTCCCAAACTAAGCAAAGCTTGTACTATGGGTACTAGGCAACGGATAAACATACTTATATAGATAAATACACTGTGGCTCACACATGTTCCTTAATTAGTTAGTAAGTAGTTATCCTTTATACTTGTGTTATTTATGTATTGTATGTATTGTATGTGTATTTATTTATTTTATATTTGGTAACAGGTATATTAAGGTTATGTATTCTGTATAATACTGTATATATTTATTTATTTATTATTATTTATTTAGGTACTTAGGGTTTATATATGCATTTATATTTATTCAAATGTTTTTGCTCTATTTGTCGATCCTTTTTTCAATTGCTTTTCTCTACCACTCAAAGGTTGACTGGCAGAGATCCCTTCAGGGATAAGTCCGCCTTTGTACTTAGCACTTTCTTTTGTGTGTTATTTTTTGTACCTATTTCCTTTTTGTACAATAAAGAGTTTAAACAAACAAACAAACAAACAATACATACTTAAATACATACTAAACATCCAAGACCCGAGAACAAACATTCGTATTATACATACAAATATCTGGTAGTCTTCTACTTCTACACTCGCCAAAATACGTAGGGATACTGAGTGCCCGAGACTTTTATGATCTGTGTATGTAAGAACTACTCAAACTCGCTCTTAATTCTCGCCCCAAGTAATAAAAAAAAAACATGGGATGCTTAACACCCATTGGCCTAGGCCCAAGTAAGCAAACCTTTTGTTATGGATACTAGGCAATAGATAAACATATTCAAGTAGATGGGCCAATCAACTTTTTTACCGACACTAATCTGTCCGCGACATTTTTCAAACAATTGCAGATTTTTGTGAGTAAACGTGTTTTTTCTGTAATGTAATAAATGGTGTACATGAATACATGCCATCCTACGTAAGTTCAATCTATTAAACCGTGAAACATGTTGTTGGAAGTACGACTTTTTGGTAACGCCAGAGACAATTTTGGTAACGCAGGAGACGTCCAAAGTGTCGGTAAGATAGTTGATTGGCCCAGATACGTATTTAAATACAAAAGACTCGAGAACAAACAGTATTTTCCATACAAATGTGCCCCGACCGGAGATCGAACCCGATATCTCAAGCTTTCACTGAGCCATGCGGTCGTCAGAATGCTTCTTTTATCTCCACATAGTATAAAATAAAGTCACATCCCGCTGTCTGTAGCAGGGCTACCACGAAACTCGAAACTCGAAGTTTGTGTCGTGCAGTCTTTTTGACACTTATACTATTTAATACGAGAGCGATTCGCGAGCGACTTCGAGTTCCAGAAAAACGTCAAAAACTTTTGTTTTCCAGTCATCGAACACGGTTCCATCAAGCCTGTTCCCATCAACGTGCTCGCTGCCAGCCGAGTTAGGAGGAGAGGCGGCGCCCAACGGAGCGCCGGCGGAGCCCGAGCTCAACTCCTACGAGTTGGTGCCTGACGAGCCCGATCCTCACATACACCGGCTCTCGCTGGAGATAGAGAAAGAGCGGTTAGTACTATTGTAAATAATAATAATAATAATAAAAGCCTTTATTCATTAATCTTACTTTAAACATTTTCTTACATATTAAGTTTCACTGGATACCGGTTCCGAGAAGATTAAGTTGCTTTCCCAGCATAGGCCTCCCCTAAAGCTTTCCATAGAGTACGATCATGTGCCTTCCTTCTCCAAGTAATGCCTGCTATATTTTTGATGTCGTCCTCCCATCTACGACACTGTCTCCCTTTCTTTCTTTTTCCTTTTTTTTCCTTGTCGTGGACACCACTCCGTTACGTCCTATTACTACTATTATTACTAGTACTATTGTAGTTCTAGCCAAATACAGTTCAGTATCGTACGCCACGTTGTTTGTTTGTTTATACTCTTTATTTTACAAAAGGAAATCAAAATAATACGTTGCTTCGATACGCGTCCTTAAAATTAAACAGTTTTTTATTTAAATTACTTTTTTCTTTATATCTAACATGCATATTCAGAGCACCGGGCTACCCAGTGTTGAAATCTTGAAATGATTTTATTTATTATAAGTGATACCTTCGTAATTTGTTATTTTAATAAATTATCTTCTTCATAATATAAAAATGAATTCCTATTTCCCTTGGTCACGGCATCGCGCGTGAACGCCTGAACTGATTTCAATTATTCTTTTTTTGTTGTGTTTGCTATTGCCAGGAGAAGGTTCTTATAAAACAAGATTTAGAAAATTAAAAAAAAAAAACTACACTGGGGGCGAAGCCAACGGCATCAGCTAGTTAACAATAAATGTCAATCCTTGTTTGTTATATTGAAAACCATCCATTGATTAAATTTATTTGACGTTTAAATGTGATGCCGTCTCTATTTATTTAGTTCGAATAGACGGAGACGGCATCACATTTATCCGTCAAACAAAATTAAGCAATGGGTGGTGAAACAGCCCCTTAATCTAATTAAATTATCTAGTCAAATAAGAGATTAAAAAGTAAATACACATTCACAAACTGTATTTTTTTAAATTGGGTATGCCATAGATAGATAGTTAATTAAAAAAACACAGTGAAACAAAACAAAAGACAATCTTTTTGCTGGCCATGGCCAGGCAATGTTGTTTGAAATTCCATTACTGGCCTCTAATTTAAAATTGGAACGAATGTTTAATAATGGCTAGATAGCTTGATCTCTTACCACCAGGAGACCCACTTGCTCGTTTGGCTTCCAGTGGATTAAAAAAAAAAAAAAAAGAAAGACGTACTTGGTGTCCTATCATTACGAATATAAGGATGGCATTTCCTTGGATGTTTGAGAAAATGTTTTTTTTTTTAATAATGTTAACGCCACGCCCTTAACTTGCGATAAAAACCCAATATTTTTGTTCCAGAGTGGAATACCTAGCCAAATCGAAACACCTTCAACAGCAGCTGGAGTCCCTTCGGAGCGAGTTCTCCGTGTTACGAGTCGAGCGCGGCGCAGCCACGTTGGACCGCTTGCACGAACAGCAAGCGCGCGCTGGAGACACCAAGTACTCCACGCTGCGGCGGCTGAGGCAGGGCGCCACTAACACCAGGCTACAGTTTTACGAAGAGCTTTAGGTAATCCAACTGTCTAGGAAGTCGGAGAAGCTCAAAGCTCCTAACAACACGCCCGTGTGCAATGCACGTCTTGCATCATAGGTAAAAGCACTTTTGCGCGCGCGTTTTTATGACAGTAAAAAAGGGAGGCGTGGTTGCAGCCTGAAATTTTGGAGGGGGTCACTAATAATAATAATAATACATCGCGGCTAAGGGCAAAAAAGTTTTTTTTTTTACTTTGTATGTTTTTTAGAAGACTTTTCAATTTGATGTGTACGATTTTGAGGAGGGGGGTCATGCGCCCTGTGACCCCCCTTCGCACCGTGCCTGAAAATCGGAAACGTCGAACCTTGTCATTGTTGATCTACGTTTTAGTCAAGTTTAAAAGAAGCTGACGAAGCTGTAATAAATTAATAATTATCCGTAAATTGGTCCTTGAAATAGCTGGGAGGTCATTTTATAACAGACAGTCACCAGAACTATCTGATACAAGGTGATCGAAAACATCGATACATGAACTCTAACTAGCCTTCTTGCCTTAATAGAGCGCACTGAGTTCCGATATTTTTTTATGGCGACTGTAAAATATAACAATCTCATACGAGTTTATTGCTAGGGGAAGTAGGATTGTTAGCAGGTTGGGTTTGCGGTAGTGTACCCTCGAATAATTGTCGACCTGAAATGTGAAACAATAATCCACGACTATCAGGTATTTCCGGTGGTAAACGTCGAAGACTGCCTGGCAGACATCGCTCTGAAGCGACAAGGCCCTTATAAAGAGAATATAACCACTACGTTTTAAGAGGCGGGACTCCCATACTAGCGAATGGAATCGTGTTTATATTGAGTCTGCATGGCAAACCATTACCAAAATGTACGCCAAGCCAAAGATCCGTTTAACGCCAAAAAACAATACTACCAACATAACAGATTTAAATAGTGCAGCATGCTAAACGTTTGCGCTTTTTATCGATATCGATAAAATGGTGAGGGTTGAAATACAGGCTTAGGTCAACAATTTTTGTAATCAAATTTAGGTTAAGATCGAGTCCACACTTAAGTCGTATACCTACACATAGTATTGGATTTAGGTGTGGACCCAAAATAAAGTACAAGTTTTCTATTGATTTCCTTTATTTTTTTCAAAGCCCTGTTTTCAAAGTGATCTTCACGTATGTATTTTAATACATGTAATTTTTTTATGGAAACATTCACCAAATCTTCTTTTCCCACTAGTCTGTGCCCTGCATCTGAAAACATTTTATCGTTAAAACAGAGGTATTTATTTTTTTAATTTACGGTTAAAATGTTATGTAATCACTAAACTCAATAATTTATCCAGGCTGTGTGTGTCTTGTCTACCCATGATCAAGATATTTTCAACTGCATTGAAATATCGGAAGTTTGAAAATGCCTATAATTATGGTCATATTGCATGCAAGTTGTCATAAAGTTCCGATCTTTCTTCTTCTTATGTAAAGTAATATTAGTTGCACTGATAAACAAATAAGCCTACAGTTATCGATAGTTGTAGTACACATCCCTAGTGGACAATGATAAGGATATTAAATATCTATTTCCCTTTGTTTATTTAACTTGCTGCTACAAAATATAGCTAAAAGTATCTAAGACAATACTTACCGACCGGTTCTCGTCAAAGGGAAATTTTGCCATAAAAATCCTTTTTTCGTGATTATGTCGACTTGTTCGATTTCCACAAATTTCACACGTTATAAATCGTCTTTTCGGTGCCAATTTCACAAAATATGTTTACGTCAGTCACGTGTCACTACTTTAGAAAACAATTAAGACGAACTTAAATAGAAATCTAAAGAAATTAACGAATAAAGTATGCGAGTTACAATCACAAGCTAAGCAACATGCCTGACATGACCCTCATGACAGTTGACCTGACAGCTAAACTGTACTGAGGTTTTAGTTTATATTATGGTAATGGTTTGCCATGCAGATTCCATACAAAAGTTTTTTTGTTCTATGTTGCGCGAGACTAGCCCTTATTGCGTTAATACCTTGTAATTTTCTCTCCGTGTTGCCTGTTTTCCGTATTGCTTATTATCGTGATGTTGAATAAAAAGGCATTGTATTGTATAGATAGTACAGGGATGTTGACACCACCAACCAACTGACGTACTTTTTATGAGCTGTCAAAACATAATTCTCCCATAGAGTTTCAATGGCAATTGCGACTTATGATTCAATCAACTAACTATTTATTTGGTTTAAAGCAGCATAAAATCCAATTTTACAGTAAATCGAAAATTAATCTGGTTTTCAGTGCTAAAATAAAGCGTTTTTTTACTGGAGTAGTGCCTACGAATTATTTATTAATGGCGTCAACATCCCTATTGACAAGACTTTTTTTTCATCTGTAAATTACTACAGGAATCAAAAGAGTTTTGCCTCGTGAACATGGGAAGATATTTATTATAATTTATTTCTCCATATTTAAAAAAATACAAAAAAAAATTAAAAATATATCTTAATTTGCCAACACTATCACAGAATAGATAATCCTTTGCCATTTTCACCAGAAATAATTTTGACAACGTCTACGTCACATTTGCGTGATCTTTTTTTTAATAGAGACTAGACAAAAGTAATGACATGATCAAAAGATAAGATAAGATAAGATAAGATAATTTATTCAATAATTTGCAGTACAAAATAACAATAAATACAATGTTTAACAAAATGCTATGAAACACGTTTGCCTGCACTAGAGTTACTAGAAAACTCTGTGTCGCAGGCTTAAAGCGCTAGCATAAAATAAAATTAAAAATAATTTATCTAAGCTTAACAGTACAAATAGTTATTATGAAATTATACGGACTTAAAAAGGTAAAAATTACAATAGTATTCATAAATAAATCAATTGAATTTATGTAAAGTGTTATGATCTAAATAAGCCACACCGTCAGTGCAATTTTTAACTGTGTCAAATCTGATTCGAAGTTTGCTGACTAAGATAATACGTGCCTAATGTGAAAAAAAAAAAATTGCAACTGGGCTTAACTTAAGTGAAAATTTACAATTTATGTTATTAGGTCAACAATCCGGCCATTGACTAGTTTACATTGTATACTAGAAAATTAACAATATGTAACATACTAAAATGAAGTTTCAGTTACGATTCTGAAAATTTATTGTGATACAGATTGTGGTTATAAGTTGCCTTCGTAATCAATTGTACTGATATATCTTTTTTCAGCCATAATTTTTGCCGGGCAGACAGCATCACCTGTGATATGGTTGCTTGGTTTTTTAAAACGCAAGCAAGTAGCGCATTTGGCGTCGTCTGTCTTTTTTCGACATTCTTTGATGGTGTGGCCTTGTTCACCACAGTGGCCGCAGGTGACCGTTGACTCCCGGCAAAACTTGGCAGCATGACCATATTGTTGACACTTATAACATCTAGTTACTAAAGTAAAGTCTCTAACAGGGCAAGATGACCAATTAATAAACACTTTGTCTTTAATAATTAGGGCTTTACGTATAGCAGCAGGCACTTCTATAATATAATTACAAGTTTCAGAGTCCTTTTTTCCTGACTTGTGGCTCATCTTAATTGTGTCGGAAAATGTATCGAAACTCTCACATTGAGGATTATCGGCTAAGTTTTGGTGGTACAAACAGGAAATGACTTCGATTTCAGGCATGGACGTGGGCACTCCTATAACTACTATTCTAGGCCTACGTTTCTGCGTTTCATCGATCGTAAGGCCTGAGTTTTTTATCTGGGCGGATTGTTTTAATTTCTCGATATCCTCCTTTGTTTCTGTGCTAATTACGACGCCACCATTCCGAGTCTTGCGCAAACCTTTGACGTGCAGCTTCATTTGTTCAGGATTAATCAGTTTTTGGACAAGAGATTTCGTCTCATCGCTGGATTTCAGTTTGTCGTTGGGATAGATGGTCACAGAATTATGACGTTCCGGCTGGATGAAATTATTAGGACTTTTTTTAACCATATCAGCAAAAGAAGTCCCCTTCGTGGATGGTTTTGCTGACTCTTGAATACTCAGCTTGAGGTCCTGGAGTTCCTGTGAAAGTTTAAGGCCTTCCTGTAAGGTCTGGACAGAAGAATAAGCTTGAACAGCTTTCTGCTTAAGGGACTGGTACGCCACTGCCATTTGAGATGTTCCATGACCTACTTTTCGACATAAATTGCTAATGCGCAATTTCTGTTCCGTGTTCAGTTTTCCTGTTTCTGAAATGGCGCACACCTCATTTAGGCAGTCTTCTATAGTCTTCATCCAGTGTTGTATTTCTGGAGTAGAAATAACATCAGGCCTTTCATCGTCTTCCTGGTGAGGCGTCGGCACTGCGGGGCGGGGCGGGGGCGCGGGCGCGGGCGGCGGGGAGCGAGCGATCCTGCTGCTCCGGTTAAACGGGCTATTTTCCATGTTTACACTTAAAACACCGCAACACTTAACACATACCTAAACGCATGACATGATTACGATTTCAATGGACTTAGTAAAACAAGGTCACGACTCAGCATGTGATTATTTAATTATTTTTACAACTAATCGACACGTCTGTTCTTAACGAAGATCGAACCAATATATCAAAGAACTTACCTTAAGTGATGTTCGATCATTATTCCTATCCTTCTATGCCCCGTTCTTGCCCCGTTCCTTGGATTCCTTGATTAACTAAGGATCCTGGATAACTTTGGCGGGAAGAGTACTCACTGGTTCCGTTACATACAGAGAGGGCCCTGTGAGTTTAAAGATTTTGCTTTTTCTTTGAATCTAAACGCCCTCATCAAGATTATTCCCAAAAAAGAATTTACCTGGCACTCTTAGGCTCTCTTTGTTAAGAGTGTTTCATATCTTTGTTGAAACCTTCAAGTGCACAATATCGCCTCAGCTTGTCGGCTCCTTGTAATTCACAAAAAATGCGGCCAGCACCACTTACTATTTTTATTATATCGGTTTTAATTTTTCTCCTTTTTAGTCACTAGGCTGGACACTGGACAGCGATCCGCCTAGAACCGTGACATCGCTACTTCAATAATTTCCGGGTTAAGTTTCGGTGTAATTAATTGAGGCATATTTTCAAAAGTTAATATGACATGGTATTACTGTTGATCCCTAAAAAAGAGGATTTTAATAGTTGGAGAAAACAACATTCTCTATGTTCAAGATAAAACCCAGGCTTTCCAAATGTCTCATATTTTCTAAACAAAAGTACACTCCGTGAGATCTTAAAAAAACCTTCAGATTTTAGAAGCATGCTTCGGGTATTGACGATGACACGCGATCGTGATACGCGGTTCTGTTCTGTTATCAACTTGCAAAACTTTTCAAAGTTACCGTAAAAAGTTATGTAAAGAATAACCATCAGTACAAAATGAACCTTACTATAATAATGTTACGCTTCTTTATCTTTTTCTAATTTTACTACAATATGACTTTTTGTCATGATACGAATAAAACAAAATCAGCATTTTCGAATTCTTCCATCATCAATTTAAATTGAGAACACCCCGCCTCAAAACAGTACTTTTGTTTGGAAGTATATAGAGCTGTTGTTGTACTGTATCTACTTCTCTTGGGTACGTCAAATGAATTTTTTTGGTCTGCTTTCGTTTTATATATTTTTTTAATGTTTTTTTCGAAATCCCCGTTGCTTCTATAACTCGGTCTTGTACCTTATTAAAATATTTACGACCACTATTTTCTTAAAAAATTCAACTTATATACAAAATATTTATATACATATTGTAATCAATTTCCAGTGATTGGCTATTTACAGACATACCCTGCTTAAGTTGACTCACCATGGAAATCAATTTCCGAAAAATAACAAATTACCTAAATAAATATATGCAATTGGTGGTTTTAACTGCCTCTATATACATCAATGAAAACTCAACGAGTGCACTCTACGCGTGATGGATTGCTACTGAGTCAAAAAGACACTTGTAATTTTTTACTAACGAATTCTTCCGATTACCCCCGAAACCCGAAGGGTTTTCTAAAAGCTCACGGATTGTAGTAGGTTGAAAGTATATGATTTCCTCTTTTAAAATTATCACTTCCTCTTTCTTTACCTCGTCGCCAACTTCAGATTTCATTTCCTGACATTCGTAGTCGCTCTAGAAAGAAAAAAATTGATGTATTTTACAGTTTTCGTGAAAAAAACAAAAACAAAATGGCGGCACGGCCACATGGCCGCTTAGTGGCATGGCATGGCTGCCCTTTGCACCAAGCAAAAATCCCGTCGTGGGTTAACGACATATTGTTTCTAAACAGGAAACGCCCGAACTTAATAGGGTGAAGTGAGATATTATCTCCTTGGGGATTGGCCACTAACAATTCTACATGTACCACATATGGACCAGGATCGGTTGTAATGTACGCAGAACGGAATGCGGAGATTTAGAATTGAAATCATCAGGTCTTGGGGTAGAAATTTGCGCGGGACTATATTTTTTGTCGGATTTTTTTCCGCCAAAGCAGTATGTACGGACTTTTTTGAACGCGATTTGTCTATCTTGAATTTCTACTAGTCGAGATACGCCTTTTTTCCTTTTTGCCATAAAAAGCCTGTTGAAAGTCAACCATTTCACATAACTTGGCAGCCTCAATTAGAGCCGAAAACGGATCAGGAGGATTCGAGGGTTCTATGGAGACTTCAGTCTCCATAATTACCGAACTCAAGCAATTTTCTCCTCTGAAATACTATATATATATATTTCTGAACCGTCGAGAGCGATAAGAAAATCGTCCATGTAGGAGTTTCTTATTGTGATTTTAGCCGCTTCCGGGTACAGCTTCTCGTTACTTTCCGCGTTTTTTTTTTAACAAATAGAGCCTTAGCTGGGGAACAGGCAGAGCAAAAAAAAAAGTTTTTTTTTCATTCTATATTCGCGCGGCTCTCTCATAGTAAAAATCAATTCACCAAATAATACGAATATAAATTACGTACACAAGAAACTATTTAATTTCTACATAAACTATGAAATTAAAATTTTATGACCGCCCTGTTGGAAAAAGTTCAACAGTCCTGGTCGTAGGAAGAAAGACGTAAAGCAACGGGTCTACTTCTCTATGTAGAGAACCCCGTCGCACATGGAAATGGTGATCGCGCTCTTAGCCAACACCAACTTGGAGGCAAGAACCTCCGCGGTGACAGCATCGACCGCCAAATCGTTCTTGGATGCAACTGCCTGCACGGCTTCGTCAAAGGTCATCCTGCCGACCAACTGACGAAGGAACCCCTGTTTCTTAATATGAGATAGGCCTTCGTAAAGTTTTTGAGCCTGCTCAGTAAAGCCGCCACGGGTCAAGCTCGAACGGATGTCCTTGAACTTGTTCATATCCAGGTTTTTGTTGTCCATGACAAGTTGTACGGCTGCAGGAAACTGAGTTTGCACGGGCTCAGCACTTGATGAGGATGGCACAGGGTTTATTTGCCTTATGGGCGACGAGGTTTCATCCCAGACCGGCAGCTCCGGCATGGCGATGTATGTACTTCCGATGAACCAAAATAATGAGCGTTTTTGGACCGCGAAGTACTCCCCCATGTCGTCCCTTAACTTCTCATAGCCATGGGCCCTAAGGACCATTTTGGCCATGCGCCGCTCGGTCTTAGTGAAATGACCTGGCTCAGCTTCTTCATCATCGGAATCCGATGTGCCGAGTACCTTCTCTGCGGGCACAATGGTCCAATCTGGCCCTTGAACGAAGTTGGGCATAAACAACTGTGAAATAGTTGCTGTCTTTGAAGTCCGCCTACGAAAATTGACGATACAATCGCCCGATAAACTGCGGAGGTAGGTGTAGATTTCACTAAGGCAGTTGACGACATCCATTTTGTGCCATTCGTCATCACCATCAGCAGCAACAAGCTTGCTGAGGTTAGCCATCTGGCGCGTCAATATCGGCCACTGCTGTGTAACCTGCGCGGCAACTTCGACCAATCCATCTAAATTTAGATGCTGATAGACGTCATCTACGTCGGGACGGTAGCGCCCTGACGACGCCGTCGTATAAGAGTCCATTTTGTAATATCTGCGGCCGTAAAATTCTTGAATTTTTGTGGTTTATGACCGGATGAGGTTTTTTTTTTTTTAAAAATGCCAGCAACTTTGGATACTTCTGCTTTCTTACTTCATATCGCTGACTATGAAAAAGAAAAAATGTCTGCTGTTTTTGGTCTTCCTTTTAAACTGGTTTCCCTCAAAGGTGCTGGGACGGTCCTGGCTAGTGTTATCTTCCAAAGTTTTCTAATTCATTTTTGCCCGACAAGCTCATGTACTGTTGGCACAAATATGAGCTCTAAGTCTACAGGTCTAAGTCTAGACGGGTACACCTGTTGCCATGAGCAAGACACAGACCGGGGCCCGAAGGCCCCATGGTTCCGCCGCCTTCCCTAGAGAACCACCCTTACCACCATAAAAATGCAATTTTCTTTTCATCTATATCTAAATATTACTAAGAGTATTTCTACTCGTTACTCAGTTGTAAGACTTTACAAACACTCACCAATAACCATCTGCTTCGTACAAACCAACACATACCAAGTTAGGGAATACTTAACCATCTGCCTCGCACAAACCAACACTTGATTCTAATTATTATAAACCATTTATCCTTTCATTACAACCGTTCGTGTCTCACATTCAATCCTCACCCGTCCAATTCTATTTTTAGACTCCTGCGTCACACCTTAGTGTTACCAGTTATTAAAGTTGCGTTCAGAAATCGTTTAAGGAATTCACCAATACGAGTAATTCTTAATCGCGATTATTCGTGACATGTACCTCACAAATCTGGCTTTATACTTTTCCCAATCTTCTGGCTCAAAGCTAAATGTGCTAGGAGTCGAAATACGCAGGCATTTTGATTCTCGATCCTCTCCTTTGGCGCCATCATCTGTATTCTCGTCGGGTTTTACCATCTTGCCTGAATTTTACGACTCCGATGTTCACAATTACTGGTCTGAATTTGTTGACTATATCTGAATAACGTTTTAACCGTTGCCACCATGTTATGGTAGGGTACCTAGTAGGTAAGCGTCATCATGTTCTTTGCTCCATATGAAATCTGTGTCATTTTTGGTGAGGCTTTCATTTGTGAGTAAAGAAGTTTCTTTTCTTTAAATCTCAGGGCTGGAGCTGATGACATTCGCTTTTTTAATTCTTGGAAAGCGTCATCATGCTCTTTGCTCCATATGAAATCTGTGTCCTTTTTGGTGAGGCTTGCATTTGTGAGTAAAGAAGTTTCTTTTCTTTTAATATCAGAGCTGGAGCTGATGACATTCGCTTTTTTAATTCTTGGAAAGCGTCATCATGCTCTTTGCTCCATATGGAATCTGTGTCCTTTTTAGTGAGGCTTGCATTTGTGAGTAAAGAAGTTTCTTTTCTTTTATCTCAGGGCTCGGCTGGAGCTGATGACTTTCGCTTTTTTTAATTCTTGGAAAGCGTCATCATGCTCTTTGCTCCATATGGAATCTGTGTCCTTTTTGGTGAGGCTTGCATTTGTGAGTAAAGAAGTTTCTTTTCTTTAAATCTCAGGGCTGGAGCTGATGACATTCGCTTTTTTAATTCTTGGAAAGCGTCATCATGCTCTTTGCTCGATATGAAATCTGTGTCCTTTTTGGTGAGGCTTGCATTTATGAGTAAAGAAGTTTCTTTTCTTTAAATCTCAGGGCTCGAGCTGATGACATTCGCTTTTTTAATTCTTGGAAAGCGTCATCATGCTCTTTGCTCGATATGAAATCTGTGTCCTTGTAGGGTGCGAAGTGGGAGCGAATTGAAACCCGGTCGTCTTGATACACTGATGCTTTAATACTGCTCTGGATTACATAGGCTTGGGTTATATATATGTACTTAGAATCTATGTTAATACTACACTACACCTTTTTGGTGAGGCTTGCATTTGTGAGTAAAGAAGTTTCTTTTCTTTAAATCTCAGGGCTGGAGCTGATGACATTCGCTTTTTTAATTCTTGGAAAGCGTCATCATGCTCTTTGCTCGATATGAAATCTGTGTCCTTTTTGGTGAGGCTTGCATTTGTGAGTAAAGAAGTTTCTTTGCTTTAAATCTCAGGGCTGGAGCTGATGACGTGCTGCTGATGTTAACGACATATTGTTTCTAAACAGGAAACGCCCGAACTTAATAGGGTGAAGTGAGATATTATCTCCTTGGGGATTGGCCACTAACAATTCTACATGTACCACATATGGACCAGGATCGGTTGTAATGTACGCAGAACGGAATGCGGAGATTTAGAATTGAAATCATCAGGTCTTGGGGTAGAAATTTGCGCGGGACTATATTTTTTGTCGGATTTTTTTCCGCCAAAGCAGTATGTACGGACTTTTTTGAACGCGATTTGTCTATCTTGAATTTCTACTAGTCGAGATACGCCTTTTTTCCTTTTTGCCATAAAAAGCCTGTTGAAAGTCAACCATTTCACATAACTTGGCAGCCTCAATTAGAGCCGAAAACGGATCAGGAGGATTCGAGGGTTCTATGGAGACTTCAGTCTCCATAATTACCGAACTCAAGCAATTTTCTCCTCTGAAATACTATATATATATATTTCTGAACCGTCGAGAGCGATAAGAAAATCGTCCATGTAGGAGTTTCTTATTGTGATTTTAGCCGCTTCCGGGTACAGCTTCTCGTTACTTTCCGCGTTTTTTTTTTAACAAATAGAGCCTTAGCTGGGGAACAGGCAGAGCAAAAAAAAAAGTTTTTTTTTCATTCTATATTCGCGCGGCTCTCTCATAGTAAAAATCAATTCACCAAATAATACGAATATAAATTACGTACACAAGAAACTATTTAATTTCTACATAAACTATGAAATTAAAATTTTATGACCGCCCTGTTGGAAAAAGTTCAACAGTCCTGGTCGTAGGAAGAAAGACGTAAAGCAACGGGTCTACTTCTCTATGTAGAGAACCCCGTCGCACATGGAAATGGTGATCGCGCTCTTAGCCAACACCAACTTGGAGGCAAGAACCTCCGCGGTGACAGCATCGACCGCCAAATCGTTCTTGGATGCAACTGCCTGCACGGCTTCGTCAAAGGTCATCCTGCCGACCAACTGACGAAGGAACCCCTGTTTCTTAATATGAGATAGGCCTTCGTAAAGTTTTTGAGCCTGCTCAGTAAAGCCGCCACGGGTCAAGCTCGAACGGATGTCCTTGAACTTGTTCATATCCAGGTTTTTGTTGTCCATGACAAGTTGTACGGCTGCAGGAAACTGAGTTTGCACGGGCTCAGCACTTGATGAGGATGGCACAGGGTTTATTTGCCTTATGGGCGACGAGGTTTCATCCCAGACCGGCAGCTCCGGCATGGCGATGTATGTACTTCCGATGAACCAAAATAATGAGCGTTTTTGGACCGCGAAGTACTCCCCCATGTCGTCCCTTAACTTCTCATAGCCATGGGCCCTAAGGACCATTTTGGCCATGCGCCGCTCGGTCTTAGTGAAATGACCTGGCTCAGCTTCTTCATCATCGGAATCCGATGTGCCGAGTACCTTCTCTGCGGGCACAATGGTCCAATCTGGCCCTTGAACGAAGTTGGGCATAAACAACTGTGAAATAGTTGCTGTCTTTGAAGTCCGCCTACGAAAATTGACGATACAATCGCCCGATAAACTGCGGAGGTAGGTGTAGATTTCACTAAGGCAGTTGACGACATCCATTTTGTGCCATTCGTCATCACCATCAGCAGCAACAAGCTTGCTGAGGTTAGCCATCTGGCGCGTCAATATCGGCCACTGCTGTGTAACCTGCGCGGCAACTTCGACCAATCCATCTAAATTTAGATGCTGATAGACGTCATCTACGTCGGGACGGTAGCGCCCTGACGACGCCGTCGTATAAGAGTCCATTTTGTAATATCTGCGGCCGTAAAATTCTTGAATTTTTGTGGTTTATGACCGGATGAGGTTTTTTTTTTTTTAAAAATGCCAGCAACTTTGGATACTTCTGCTTTCTTACTTCATATCGCTGACTATGAAAAAGAAAAAATGTCTGCTGTTTTTGGTCTTCCTTTTAAACTGGTTTCCCTCAAAGGTGCTGGGACGGTCCTGGCTAGTGTTATCTTCCAAAGTTTTCTAATTCATTTTTGCCCGACAAGCTCATGTACTGTTGGCACAAATATGAGCTCTAAGTCTACAGGTCTAAGTCTAGACGGGTACACCTGTTGCCATGAGCAAGACACAGACCGGGGCCCGAAGGCCCCATGGTTCCGCCGCCTTCCCTAGAGAACCACCCTTACCACCATAAAAATGCAATTTTCTTTTCATCTATATCTAAATATTACTAAGAGTATTTCTACTCGTTACTCAGTTGTAAGACTTTACAAACACTCACCAATAACCATCTGCTTCGTACAAACCAACACATACCAAGTTAGGGAATACTTAACCATCTGCCTCGCACAAACCAACACTTGATTCTAATTATTATAAACCATTTATCCTTTCATTACAACCGTTCGTGTCTCACATTCAATCCTCACCCGTCCAATTCTATTTTTAGACTCCTGCGTCACACCTTAGTGTTACCAGTTATTAAAGTTGCGTTCAGAAATCGTTTAAGGAATTCACCAATACGAGTAATTCTTAATCGCGATTATTCGTGACATGTACCTCACAAATCTGGCTTTATACTTTTCCCAATCTTCTGGCTCAAAGCTAAATGTGCTAGGAGTCGAAATACGCAGGCATTTTGATTCTCAATCCTCTCCTTTGGCGCCATCATCTGTATTCTCGTCGGGTTTTACCATCTTGCCTGAATTTTACGACTCCGATGTTCACAATTACTGGTCTGAATTTGTTGACTATATCTGAATAACGTTTTAACCGTTGCCACCATGTTATGGTAGGGTACCTAGTAGGTAAGCGTCATCATGTTCTTTGCTCCATATGAAATCTGTGTCATTTTTGGTGAGGCTTTCATTTGTGAGTAAAGAAGTTTCTTTTCTTTAAATCTCAGGGCTGGAGCTGATGACATTCGCTTTTTTAATTCTTGGAAAGCGTCATCATGCTCTTTGCTCCATATGAAATCTGTGTCCTTTTTGGTGAGGCTTGCATTTGTGAGTAAAGAAGTTTCTTTTCTTTTAATATCAGAGCTGGAGCTGATGACATTCGCTTTTTTAATTCTTGGAAAGCGTCATCATGCTCTTTGCTCCATATGGAATCTGTGTCCTTTTTAGTGAGGCTTGCATTTGTGAGTAAAGAAGTTTCTTTTCTTTTATCTCAGGGCTCGGCTGGAGCTGATGACTTTCGCTTTTTTTAATTCTTGGAAAGCGTCATCATGCTCTTTGCTCCATATGGAATCTGTGTCCTTTTTGGTGAGGCTTGCATTTGTGAGTAAAGAAGTTTCTTTTCTTTAAATCTCAGGGCTGGAGCTGATGACATTCGCTTTTTTAATTCTTGGAAAGCGTCATCATGCTCTTTGCTCGATATGAAATCTGTGTCCTTTTTGGTGAGGCTTGCATTTATGAGTAAAGAAGTTTCTTTTCTTTAAATCTCAGGGCTCGAGCTGATGACATTCGCTTTTTTAATTCTTGGAAAGCGTCATCATGCTCTTTGCTCGATATGAAATCTGTGTCCTTGTAGGGTGCGAAGTGGGAGCGAATTGAAACCCGGTCGTCTTGATACACTGATGCTTTAATACTGCTCTGGATTACATAGGCTTGGGTTATATATATGTACTTAGAATCTATGTTAATACTACACTACACCTTTTTGGTGAGGCTTGCATTTGTGAGTAAAGAAGTTTCTTTTCTTTAAATCTCAGGGCTGGAGCTGATGACATTCGCTTTTTTAATTCTTGGAAAGCGTCATCATGCTCTTTGCTCGATATGAAATCTGTGTCCTTTTTGGTGAGGCTTGCATTTGTGAGTAAAGAAGTTTCTTTGCTTTAAATCTCAGGGCTGGAGCTGATGACGTGCTGCTGATGTTAACGACATATTGTTTCTAAACAGGAAACGCCCGAACTTAATAGGGTGAAGTGAGATATTATCTCCTTGGGGATTGGCCACTAACAATTCTACATGTACCACATATGGACCAGGATCGGTTGTAATGTACGCAGAACGGAATGCGGAGATTTAGAATTGAAATCATCAGGTCTTGGGGTAGAAATTTGCGCGGGACTATATTTTTTGTCGGATTTTTTTCCGCCAAAGCAGTATGTACGGACTTTTTTGAACGCGATTTGTCTATCTTGAATTTCTACTAGTCGAGATACGCCTTTTTTCCTTTTTGCCATAAAAAGCCTGTTGAAAGTCAACCATTTCACATAACTTGGCAGCCTCAATTAGAGCCGAAAACGGATCAGGAGGATTCGAGGGTTCTATGGAGACTTCAGTCTCCATAATTACCGAACTCAAGCAATTTTCTCCTCTGAAATACTATATATATATATTTCTGAACCGTCGAGAGCGATAAGAAAATCGTCCATGTAGGAGTTTCTTATTGTGATTTTAGCCGCTTCCGGGTACAGCTTCTCGTTACTTTCCGCGTTTTTTTTTTAACAAATAGAGCCTTAGCTGGGGAACAGGCAGAGCAAAAAAAAAAGTTTTTTTTTCATTCTATATTCGCGCGGCTCTCTCATAGTAAAAATCAATTCACCAAATAATACGAATATAAATTACGTACACAAGAAACTATTTAATTTCTACATAAACTATGAAATTAAAATTTTATGACCGCCCTGTTGGAAAAAGTTCAACAGTCCTGGTCGTAGGAAGAAAGACGTAAAGCAACGGGTCTACTTCTCTATGTAGAGAACCCCGTCGCACATGGAAATGGTGATCGCGCTCTTAGCCAACACCAACTTGGAGGCAAGAACCTCCGCGGTGACAGCATCGACCGCCAAATCGTTCTTGGATGCAACTGCCTGCACGGCTTCGTCAAAGGTCATCCTGCCGACCAACTGACGAAGGAACCCCTGTTTCTTAATATGAGATAGGCCTTCGTAAAGTTTTTGAGCCTGCTCAGTAAAGCCGCCACGGGTCAAGCTCGAACGGATGTCCTTGAACTTGTTCATATCCAGGTTTTTGTTGTCCATGACAAGTTGTACGGCTGCAGGAAACTGAGTTTGCACGGGCTCAGCACTTGATGAGGATGGCACAGGGTTTATTTGCCTTATGGGCGACGAGGTTTCATCCCAGACCGGCAGCTCCGGCATGGCGATGTATGTACTTCCGATGAACCAAAATAATGAGCGTTTTTGGACCGCGAAGTACTCCCCCATGTCGTCCCTTAACTTCTCATAGCCATGGGCCCTAAGGACCATTTTGGCCATGCGCCGCTCGGTCTTAGTGAAATGACCTGGCTCAGCTTCTTCATCATCGGAATCCGATGTGCCGAGTACCTTCTCTGCGGGCACAATGGTCCAATCTGGCCCTTGAACGAAGTTGGGCATAAACAACTGTGAAATAGTTGCTGTCTTTGAAGTCCGCCTACGAAAATTGACGATACAATCGCCCGATAAACTGCGGAGGTAGGTGTAGATTTCACTAAGGCAGTTGACGACATCCATTTTGTGCCATTCGTCATCACCATCAGCAGCAACAAGCTTGCTGAGGTTAGCCATCTGGCGCGTCAATATCGGCCACTGCTGTGTAACCTGCGCGGCAACTTCGACCAATCCATCTAAATTTAGATGCTGATAGACGTCATCTACGTCGGGACGGTAGCGCCCTGACGACGCCGTCGTATAAGAGTCCATTTTGTAATATCTGCGGCCGTAAAATTCTTGAATTTTTGTGGTTTATGACCGGATGAGGTTTTTTTTTTTTTAAAAATGCCAGCAACTTTGGATACTTCTGCTTTCTTACTTCATATCGCTGACTATGAAAAAGAAAAAATGTCTGCTGTTTTTGGTCTTCCTTTTAAACTGGTTTCCCTCAAAGGTGCTGGGACGGTCCTGGCTAGTGTTATCTTCCAAAGTTTTCTAATTCATTTTTGCCCGACAAGCTCATGTACTGTTGGCACAAATATGAGCTCTAAGTCTACAGGTCTAAGTCTAGACGGGTACACCTGTTGCCATGAGCAAGACACAGACCGGGGCCCGAAGGCCCCATGGTTCCGCCGCCTTCCCTAGAGAACCACCCTTACCACCATAAAAATGCAATTTTCTTTTCATCTATATCTAAATATTACTAAGAGTATTTCTACTCGTTACTCAGTTGTAAGACTTTACAAACACTCACCAATAACCATCTGCTTCGTACAAACCAACACATACCAAGTTAGGGAATACTTAACCATCTGCCTCGCACAAACCAACACTTGATTCTAATTATTATAAACCATTTATCCTTTCATTACAACCGTTCGTGTCTCACATTCAATCCTCACCCGTCCAATTCTATTTTTAGACTCCTGCGTCACACCTTAGTGTTACCAGTTATTAAAGTTGCGTTCAGAAATCGTTTAAGGAATTCACCAATACGAGTAATTCTTAATCGCGATTATTCGTGACATGTACCTCACAAATCTGGCTTTATACTTTTCCCAATCTTCTGGCTCAAAGCTAAATGTGCTAGGAGTCGAAATACGCAGGCATTTTGATTCTCGATCCTCTCCTTTGGCGCCATCATCTGTATTCTCGTCGGGTTTTACCATCTTGCCTGAATTTTACGACTCCGATGTTCACAATTACTGGTCTGAATTTGTTGACTATATCTGAATAACGTTTTAACCGTTGCCACCATGTTATGGTAGGGTACCTAGTAGGTAAGCGTCATCATGTTCTTTGCTCCATATGAAATCTGTGTCATTTTTGGTGAGGCTTTCATTTGTGAGTAAAGAAGTTTCTTTTCTTTAAATCTCAGGGCTGGAGCTGATGACATTCGCTTTTTTAATTCTTGGAAAGCGTCATCATGCTCTTTGCTCCATATGAAATCTGTGTCCTTTTTGGTGAGGCTTGCATTTGTGAGTAAAGAAGTTTCTTTTCTTTTAATATCAGAGCTGGAGCTGATGACATTCGCTTTTTTAATTCTTGGAAAGCGTCATCATGCTCTTTGCTCCATATGGAATCTGTGTCCTTTTTAGTGAGGCTTGCATTTGTGAGTAAAGAAGTTTCTTTTCTTTTATCTCAGGGCTCGGCTGGAGCTGATGACTTTCGCTTTTTTTAATTCTTGGAAAGCGTCATCATGCTCTTTGCTCCATATGGAATCTGTGTCCTTTTTGGTGAGGCTTGCATTTGTGAGTAAAGAAGTTTCTTTTCTTTAAATCTCAGGGCTGGAGCTGATGACATTCGCTTTTTTAATTCTTGGAAAGCGTCATCATGCTCTTTGCTCGATATGAAATCTGTGTCCTTTTTGGTGAGGCTTGCATTTATGAGTAAAGAAGTTTCTTTTCTTTAAATCTCAGGGCTCGAGCTGATGACATTCGCTTTTTTAATTCTTGGAAAGCGTCATCATGCTCTTTGCTCGATATGAAATCTGTGTCCTTGTAGGGTGCGAAGTGGGAGCGAATTGAAACCCGGTCGTCTTGATACACTGATGCTTTAATACTGCTCTGGATTACATAGGCTTGGGTTATATATATGTACTTAGAATCTATGTTAATACTACACTACACCTTTTTGGTGAGGCTTGCATTTGTGAGTAAAGAAGTTTCTTTTCTTTAAATCTCAGGGCTGGAGCTGATGACATTCGCTTTTTTAATTCTTGGAAAGCGTCATCATGCTCTTTGCTCGATATGAAATCTGTGTCCTTTTTGGTGAGGCTTGCATTTGTGAGTAAAGAAGTTTCTTTGCTTTAAATCTCAGGGCTGGAGCTGATGACGTGCTGCTGATGTTAACGACATATTGTTTCTAAACAGGAAACGCCCGAACTTAATAGGGTGAAGTGAGATATTATCTCCTTGGGGATTGGCCACTAACAATTCTACATGTACCACATATGGACCAGGATCGGTTGTAATGTACGCAGAACGGAATGCGGAGATTTAGAATTGAAATCATCAGGTCTTGGGGTAGAAATTTGCGCGGGACTATATTTTTTGTCGGATTTTTTTCCGCCAAAGCAGTATGTACGGACTTTTTTGAACGCGATTTGTCTATCTTGAATTTCTACTAGTCGAGATACGCCTTTTTTCCTTTTTGCCATAAAAAGCCTGTTGAAAGTCAACCATTTCACATAACTTGGCAGCCTCAATTAGAGCCGAAAACGGATCAGGAGGATTCGAGGGTTCTATGGAGACTTCAGTCTCCATAATTACCGAACTCAAGCAATTTTCTCCTCTGAAATACTATATATATATATTTCTGAACCGTCGAGAGCGATAAGAAAATCGTCCATGTAGGAGTTTCTTATTGTGATTTTAGCCGCTTCCGGGTACAGCTTCTCGTTACTTTCCGCGTTTTTTTTTTAACAAATAGAGCCTTAGCTGGGGAACAGGCAGAGCAAAAAAAAAAGTTTTTTTTTCATTCTATATTCGCGCGGCTCTCTCATAGTAAAAATCAATTCACCAAATAATACGAATATAAATTACGTACACAAGAAACTATTTAATTTCTACATAAACTATGAAATTAAAATTTTATGACCGCCCTGTTGGAAAAAGTTCAACAGTCCTGGTCGTAGGAAGAAAGACGTAAAGCAACGGGTCTACTTCTCTATGTAGAGAACCCCGTCGCACATGGAAATGGTGATCGCGCTCTTAGCCAACACCAACTTGGAGGCAAGAACCTCCGCGGTGACAGCATCGACCGCCAAATCGTTCTTGGATGCAACTGCCTGCACGGCTTCGTCAAAGGTCATCCTGCCGACCAACTGACGAAGGAACCCCTGTTTCTTAATATGAGATAGGCCTTCGTAAAGTTTTTGAGCCTGCTCAGTAAAGCCGCCACGGGTCAAGCTCGAACGGATGTCCTTGAACTTGTTCATATCCAGGTTTTTGTTGTCCATGACAAGTTGTACGGCTGCAGGAAACTGAGTTTGCACGGGCTCAGCACTTGATGAGGATGGCACAGGGTTTATTTGCCTTATGGGCGACGAGGTTTCATCCCAGACCGGCAGCTCCGGCATGGCGATGTATGTACTTCCGATGAACCAAAATAATGAGCGTTTTTGGACCGCGAAGTACTCCCCCATGTCGTCCCTTAACTTCTCATAGCCATGGGCCCTAAGGACCATTTTGGCCATGCGCCGCTCGGTCTTAGTGAAATGACCTGGCTCAGCTTCTTCATCATCGGAATCCGATGTGCCGAGTACCTTCTCTGCGGGCACAATGGTCCAATCTGGCCCTTGAACGAAGTTGGGCATAAACAACTGTGAAATAGTTGCTGTCTTTGAAGTCCGCCTACGAAAATTGACGATACAATCGCCCGATAAACTGCGGAGGTAGGTGTAGATTTCACTAAGGCAGTTGACGACATCCATTTTGTGCCATTCGTCATCACCATCAGCAGCAACAAGCTTGCTGAGGTTAGCCATCTGGCGCGTCAATATCGGCCACTGCTGTGTAACCTGCGCGGCAACTTCGACCAATCCATCTAAATTTAGATGCTGATAGACGTCATCTACGTCGGGACGGTAGCGCCCTGACGACGCCGTCGTATAAGAGTCCATTTTGTAATATCTGCGGCCGTAAAATTCTTGAATTTTTGTGGTTTATGACCGGATGAGGTTTTTTTTTTTTTAAAAATGCCAGCAACTTTGGATACTTCTGCTTTCTTACTTCATATCGCTGACTATGAAAAAGAAAAAATGTCTGCTGTTTTTGGTCTTCCTTTTAAACTGGTTTCCCTCAAAGGTGCTGGGACGGTCCTGGCTAGTGTTATCTTCCAAAGTTTTCTAATTCATTTTTGCCCGACAAGCTCATGTACTGTTGGCACAAATATGAGCTCTAAGTCTACAGGTCTAAGTCTAGACGGGTACACCTGTTGCCATGAGCAAGACACAGACCGGGGCCCGAAGGCCCCATGGTTCCGCCGCCTTCCCTAGAGAACCACCCTTACCACCATAAAAATGCAATTTTCTTTTCATCTATATCTAAATATTACTAAGAGTATTTCTACTCGTTACTCAGTTGTAAGACTTTACAAACACTCACCAATAACCATCTGCTTCGTACAAACCAACACATACCAAGTTAGGGAATACTTAACCATCTGCCTCGCACAAACCAACACTTGATTCTAATTATTATAAACCATTTATCCTTTCATTACAACCGTTCGTGTCTCACATTCAATCCTCACCCGTCCAATTCTATTTTTAGACTCCTGCGTCACACCTTAGTGTTACCAGTTATTAAAGTTGCGTTCAGAAATCGTTTAAGGAATTCACCAATACGAGTAATTCTTAATCGCGATTATTCGTGACATGTACCTCACAAATCTGGCTTTATACTTTTCCCAATCTTCTGGCTCAAAGCTAAATGTGCTAGGAGTCGAAATACGCAGGCATTTTGATTCTCGATCCTCTCCTTTGGCGCCATCATCTGTATTCTCGTCGGGTTTTACCATCTTGCCTGAATTTTACGACTCCGATGTTCACAATTACTGGTCTGAATTTGTTGACTATATCTGAATAACGTTTTAACCGTTGCCACCATGTTATGGTAGGGTACCTAGTAGGTAAGCGTCATCATGTTCTTTGCTCCATATGAAATCTGTGTCATTTTTGGTGAGGCTTTCATTTGTGAGTAAAGAAGTTTCTTTTCTTTAAATCTCAGGGCTGGAGCTGATGACATTCGCTTTTTTAATTCTTGGAAAGCGTCATCATGCTCTTTGCTCCATATGAAATCTGTGTCCTTTTTGGTGAGGCTTGCATTTGTGAGTAAAGAAGTTTCTTTTCTTTTAATATCAGAGCTGGAGCTGATGACATTCGCTTTTTTAATTCTTGGAAAGCGTCATCATGCTCTTTGCTCCATATGGAATCTGTGTCCTTTTTAGTGAGGCCTGCATTTGTGAGTAAAGAAGTTTCTTTTCTTTTATCTCAGGGCTCGGCTGGAGCTGATGACTTTCGCTTTTTTTAATTCTTGGAAAGCGTCATCATGCTCTTTGCTCCATATGGAATCTGTGTCCTTTTTGGTGAGGCTTGCATTTGTGAGTAAAGAAGTTTCTTTTCTTTAAATCTCAGGGCTGGAGCTGATGACATTCGCTTTTTTAATTCTTGGAAAGCGTCATCATGCTCTTTGCTCGATATGAAATCTGTGTCCTTTTTGGTGAGGCTTGCATTTATGAGTAAAGAAGTTTCTTTTCTTTAAATCTCAGGGCTCGAGCTGATGACATTCGCTTTTTTAATTCTTGGAAAGCGTCATCATGCTCTTTGCTCGATATGAAATCTGTGTCCTTGTAGGGTGCGAAGTGGGAGCGAATTGAAACCCGGTCGTCTTGATACACTGATGCTTTAATACTGCTCTGGATTACATAGGCTTGGGTTATATATATGTACTTAGAATCTATGTTAATACTACACTACACCTTTTTGGTGAGGCTTGCATTTGTGAGTAAAGAAGTTTCTTTTCTTTAAATCTCAGGGCTGGAGCTGATGACATTCGCTTTTTTAATTCTTGGAAAGCGTCATCATGCTCTTTGCTCGATATGAAATCTGTGTCCTTTTTGGTGAGGCTTGCATTTGTGAGTAAAGAAGTTTCTTTGCTTTAAATCTCAGGGCTGGAGCTGATGACGTGCTGCTGATGTTAACGACATATTGTTTCTAAACAGGAAACGCCCGAACTTAATAGGGTGAAGTGAGATATTATCTCCTTGGGGATTGGCCACTAACAATTCTACATGTACCACATATGGACCAGGATCGGTTGTAATGTACGCAGAACGGAATGCGGAGATTTAGAATTGAAATCATCAGGTCTTGGGGTAGAAATTTGCGCGGGACTATATTTTTTGTCGGATTTTTTTCCGCCAAAGCAGTATGTACGGACTTTTTTGAACGCGATTTGTCTATCTTGAATTTCTACTAGTCGAGATACGCCTTTTTTCCTTTTTGCCATAAAAAGCCTGTTGAAAGTCAACCATTTCACATAACTTGGCAGCCTCAATTAGAGCCGAAAACGGATCAGGAGGATTCGAGGGTTCTATGGAGACTTCAGTCTCCATAATTACCGAACTCAAGCAATTTTCTCCTCTGAAATACTATATATATATATTTCTGAACCGTCGAGAGCGATAAGAAAATCGTCCATGTAGGAGTTTCTTATTGTGATTTTAGCCGCTTCCGGGTACAGCTTCTCGTTACTTTCCGCGTTTTTTTTTTAACAAATAGAGCCTTAGCTGGGGAACAGGCAGAGCAAAAAAAAAAGTTTTTTTTTCATTCTATATTCGCGCGGCTCTCTCATAGTAAAAATCAATTCACCAAATAATACGAATATAAATTACGTACACAAGAAACTATTTAATTTCTACATAAACTATGAAATTAAAATTTTATGACCGCCCTGTTGGAAAAAGTTCAACAGTCCTGGTCGTAGGAAGAAAGACGTAAAGCAACGGGTCTACTTCTCTATGTAGAGAACCCCGTCGCACATGGAAATGGTGATCGCGCTCTTAGCCAACACCAACTTGGAGGCAAGAACCTCCGCGGTGACAGCATCGACCGCCAAATCGTTCTTGGATGCAACTGCCTGCACGGCTTCGTCAAAGGTCATCCTGCCGACCAACTGACGAAGGAACCCCTGTTTCTTAATATGAGATAGGCCTTCGTAAAGTTTTTGAGCCTGCTCAGTAAAGCCGCCACGGGTCAAGCTCGAACGGATGTCCTTGAACTTGTTCATATCCAGGTTTTTGTTGTCCATGACAAGTTGTACGGCTGCAGGAAACTGAGTTTGCACGGGCTCAGCACTTGATGAGGATGGCACAGGGTTTATTTGCCTTATGGGCGACGAGGTTTCATCCCAGACCGGCAGCTCCGGCATGGCGATGTATGTACTTCCGATGAACCAAAATAATGAGCGTTTTTGGACCGCGAAGTACTCCCCCATGTCGTCCCTTAACTTCTCATAGCCATGGGCCCTAAGGACCATTTTGGCCATGCGCCGCTCGGTCTTAGTGAAATGACCTGGCTCAGCTTCTTCATCATCGGAATCCGATGTGCCGAGTACCTTCTCTGCGGGCACAATGGTCCAATCTGGCCCTTGAACGAAGTTGGGCATAAACAACTGTGAAATAGTTGCTGTCTTTGAAGTCCGCCTACGAAAATTGACGATACAATCGCCCGATAAACTGCGGAGGTAGGTGTAGATTTCACTAAGGCAGTTGACGACATCCATTTTGTGCCATTCGTCATCACCATCAGCAGCAACAAGCTTGCTGAGGTTAGCCATCTGGCGCGTCAATATCGGCCACTGCTGTGTAACCTGCGCGGCAACTTCGACCAATCCATCTAAATTTAGATGCTGATAGACGTCATCTACGTCGGGACGGTAGCGCCCTGACGACGCCGTCGTATAAGAGTCCATTTTGTAATATCTGCGGCCGTAAAATTCTTGAATTTTTGTGGTTTATGACCGGATGAGGTTTTTTTTTTTTTAAAAATGCCAGCAACTTTGGATACTTCTGCTTTCTTACTTCATATCGCTGACTATGAAAAAGAAAAAATGTCTGCTGTTTTTGGTCTTCCTTTTAAACTGGTTTCCCTCAAAGGTGCTGGGACGGTCCTGGCTAGTGTTATCTTCCAAAGTTTTCTAATTCATTTTTGCCCGACAAGCTCATGTACTGTTGGCACAAATATGAGCTCTAAGTCTACAGGTCTAAGTCTAGACGGGTACACCTGTTGCCATGAGCAAGACACAGACCGGGGCCCGAAGGCCCCATGGTTCCGCCGCCTTCCCTAGAGAACCACCCTTACCACCATAAAAATGCAATTTTCTTTTCATCTATATCTAAATATTACTAAGAGTATTTCTACTCGTTACTCAGTTGTAAGACTTTACAAACACTCACCAATAACCATCTGCTTCGTACAAACCAACACATACCAAGTTAGGGAATACTTAACCATCTGCCTCGCACAAACCAACACTTGATTCTAATTATTATAAACCATTTATCCTTTCATTACAACCGTTCGTGTCTCACATTCAATCCTCACCCGTCCAATTCTATTTTTAGACTCCTGCGTCACACCTTAGTGTTACCAGTTATTAAAGTTGCGTTCAGAAATCGTTTAAGGAATTCACCAATACGAGTAATTCTTAATCGCGATTATTCGTGACATGTACCTCACAAATCTGGCTTTATACTTTTCCCAATCTTCTGGCTCAAAGCTAAATGTGCTAGG